>CM054128.1:99559417-101006917 GCA_028751855.1 Ambrosia trifida | reverse complement strand
GCAGAGTGACTGAGTGCACATTTTCTCTCTCTTCTTTAACATACATAACATCCATTCATCCATCCCTCATATGTCTCATTTTCTTTTTGAAAAAAACACCCTTCTCTTTTCTTTTTTTCTTGAACATCTTCTCTTTGACTTCACTCTAGATATCAAAGACAACAAACAACAACCACAACACGTAACAACCATGACAACATCTCCATCAACGTTTTTTTTATGAAGAAGACGGGTCTGTGATATAGAAGACGGTTTCACGTCACCAAATCCGTCCCACAAAACAGTATGCATCAACGAGGTGAGCGGTGGTGCTACCGGTGGTACAGTGACGGTGGCGCTCTCGTTGCTACCAGATCTGCACCGACCTTCTTTTTAAACTACATCATATCTTAGTTTTAATAAACATTATTGTGTAAACATTAAAGGACAATTTGGGTAGTTTTGATAAACAATGTGCAGAGAAGTCTGCATCCTACATATTTATGTACCCCCTCTCTCTGACTCTCATATCTATTACAATTTTTTTTTAATATCAAAACTCTCTTCACAACTTCTAGATCCAGATCTATATCTTTCTTAGATAGGCTGAAGAAAACGTTTGTGTTTTATAAAAAGAAATGGGTGGTGACGAGGTGGGCGGCGGTGGTGAAGGTGGTGGCGGGTGGTGGCGGGTGGTGTTGGTGATGACAAGGTTGAGAAAATATGTGCTTTTACAAAGGTACAATTTTATTTTCTTTATGCTTGCAACTAACATTGATGGTTATTTGCATCTAAAACATCCTAAATTTCAGTTTTGCGACAAACAATATTTATCATTTTTAAAATTATAAAACATAATTTAAAGTGCTTTGTGATTTAATTTTGAGAAAAAAATATGTTTGTTTTGTATAGTTACAGAAGATGGTTCGTGATTAATGATGAAGTTTTTTATGTTGCCTGGGATTTATTTTTTGATAAACATAAATTATTCCAAGATAAATGGGTCTATTTTTTAATTAAAAAATGGGGCTTGTAACTTGTGGTTCAAAGTTTATACATTTGTTAGATCATGTATTTAATGTTTAGTTTTGATTTACTCCTTTATTTACTCATGTACAGATTGGGGTTTTTGATGAAGAACATGAGATTGTTTGTTACAATGAATATTTTTTATATGGGGCATGTTATTGTATTTTTTTTTTGTTACGAATGTACATTTTGATCATTAACAGATTGTTATTATATATATATTTTTAAATTCTTTGAATATCGTCAAATGTATTTTTTTTTATCGGGAGTGTAAGTTGTAACACAATAATAAAAGCTGTAACATATTTAATAAATAAGTTGTAACACAGTAACAAATGCTATAATAATAAAAATAAATGTTGTAACATACTAAAGTACAAGTTGTAATACAATAGCAAAAGTTGTAAAATACAACAAAAATTCTAACATTTAAAGAAATTGTAACACAATGTTACCATATTAGCTTAGGTAGTTACACATTTTTTGTAACAAATGTTTACTTATAAATGTAAGTGTTACAGTTAAATCTGACAAGTTTGTTACATATTAAAAGGTAAGAAAATGAAATTTGTAAAAAGGAGAGGAGAGAGATGAATCAAAAGAAAAATGAAAAATGAAGAGAGAAGGAAGAGAGAGGTGAAAGAAAGACTAAGAGAAAGAAAAAGAAAGTACTATTGTCCGATTTGATGGTAACTTTGTCATGTGTTGTTTGACAACTTTACCCTTTATGTATTTTACAACAAAACAAAAATTATCTTTTTTGAAATCAGAAAAATGTTTTTTAACTAGAACTGTAGATTATGTTAGATGGATGGACATGATTGAGTTTTCAAAGTTTTCTTTAACTTGGGAAGGTTTTCAATTTATGCTTCCCATATATATAGTGAATTACTATTTGCGTCACTTTGTTATAGTGATTTTAACTACTTGAATCCAAAATCCAAAACATTAAATGTTTGAGTCGCTGGATGAAAATTAACTAACATGTTGAGTCCAATTGACTAACTTCGTTAACCAAGTAAGTTAAGTACAAGGGTATTTCAACCATTTCACACTTAGGTACAACCCTATAATGCATAAGGTACAAGGAACAAGTCTTTAATGCATAAAGGTTTTAATAATATATAAAAGTAAATATTATATATCTACATATATATGTATATATAACATACACACACAATCATACACTGCTGCACCACCTCACCACCACCACCGCACCACCCCCACTACACATCCACCACCGCACTATACCCACCTCACCACCACCACTACAAACCTCACACGCACCACCATTGTAGAACCCCTACTGTAAACTATAACCACTCCACCACCACTGCCTCACCCCCACCACCCACCGCTGCACACACCACCACCATCGTAGAACCCTGTTCACTGTAAACTACAACCGCTCTACCACCACTGTAAACCCCACCAAACTTGCATCGTTTCGATCTTAACCATAGCCTAAATTTGGATCTGAACCCTAATCCTCAAACAAAAACGGATGAAAACTAAAAAACCCTCAGTGCAAATATGTATGTGTGCAGATCTGTGTGCAGATTTGTGTGTGAGAGATGATATGTTGCTGTAACAAGATGGATGCTACCATTCCTTAAGTACTCAAAGGCTATGAAGGAAGTGGCATCGTACTTGAAGAAGGTCGGTTACAACCCAGATAAAATTCTATTAGTGCCCATCTCCGGATTTGAGTGTGACAACATGATTGAGAGGTCTACCAACCTCGACTGTTACAAGGGTCCAACCCTCCTTGAAGCTCTTGACCATATCTATGTTCTGTGTGTGTGTAGAGAGGGAAGAGCGAAACAAAGAGAGTAGGATTATTTTAATATAAGAAAATAAAGTATAATATTTAATAATATTTATTAAGTAGGGGTATTTTTGTCTTTTTACTGAAAGTTAACAGACTTAGTTAACGGAGTTAGAAAGTAGGAATCAAATGGTTACTTAATTTCCAGCTAGGGACTCAAGTAGTTAAAGTTTTAGAATTTGGATTCAAGTAGTTAAAACCACTATAACATAGGGACTCAAATAGTAATTCACTCATATATATATATATATATATATATATATATATATATATATAGAGAGAGAGAGAGAGAGAACACATTTTAGGGAGAGAACTCTAGAACTCCTAACTAAATGCAAAAAATAATAAAAAAATCATAACTCAAAATTTAAATTAAAAAAATAGAAAACTAGTTCAAAGCTTCTCTTTCCCACGTCATCCTCATTCAGAAAAAAATAAGGTTGATGAAATATTATAGATTCCCGAAGAAATACATTCTGAGGAGGTGGACAAAAGACGTTGTTCCAAATGAAATCAAATATTCATTTGAAACATGAGAGTTTGGTGATGACAAGACGAAAGAAGCTAGACGTATTACACGGGAGATAGTCTTGGATGGTGAATATCTTGCAAACTCACTAATTGCAGATTTATCCGAGTTAAATTTGGTTAATGATAAAATAAAAGAGATGGTTAAGAAGGTTGATGAGGGCAGGTTTAAGAGACCTAGTCATCAGAATAAGTATGACATGTATGCTTCTCTTCTTGGTTATGAGAAACCATCAGATAGGGGTGTGCATGGGTCGGTTTGGTTCGGTTTTTACCATTAACCGTAACCATAACCGCCATTTCGGTTATGGGATATCCTTAACCATAACCATAACCAAACTTCGGTTATGGTTAATTAGTTATGAATTTGGTTATGGTTCGGTTATGGTTATTTCGGTTATTAACCATAAATTTCAACTAAAACTAACTTTCGACTAAAGTTTAAAAATTAAAATCGCGTGGGTATACAAAATAAAAAATGGAACCTACGAGGGTGGACTTAGCTTAAGCTTTTTTATAAGACTAACAAGATTACATTTTTTTTTGTTAAACTACTACTGGGGGATCATTGTTAATAAGATATTTCTAGACAATAAAAAAACTTACCTAAGCTTAAGTTTAATTCTTTATTAAAATGAAGGTCACCTACATCAAGACCGTTTTGTTACTAGCATACTTTTATCTTAATAGAAAACTCTACATAGTTAGTGTAAAACACAAACCTATTACAAGACTTAAAATTAGAAGTTCAGTTCGGTTTTGGTTATATCGGTTAACCAAAGTTTCATAACCATGACCATAACCACTCGGTCGGTTAAAGAAATTTCATAACCATAACCATTGGTTATGTCGGTTAGCGGTTAAAATCGGTTCGGTTATTGGTTATGGCGGTTAATTTTGCTCACCCCTACCATCAGAGGCCGAACCTACTATTCGACTTCCTAATGGTATTAAGAACAAAGGTCGTGGTAAGCAGAAGCGTATAAAGTGTAGCAAGGAAAAACAGGTTAGTCGATCCGGCAAATGGAAGAGAACCTGTGCCATACGCGGAGAGAGAGGCCATGATCGACGAAAACATGCGAAGGAGGGTGCTTCAACCCAGCCCCAAGGTGAACAAGATGACCAAAATGTGGAAGATGACATTGATGATAATGAAGAGATTGAAATAGAAGATTTTGTTGATGAGGAGTTGTCTTAGATGTCTGATGTTTGATTTTAGTCTGAACAAGTGAACAAATGCGTCTGAAGTATCTTAAACGTTCGTTTAGTTTTGGTTTGTTATTTCAGTTACTTTAATTTTCTATATGAGTGCGTCCAAAAATAAACATTAAGTGCGTTCATTTTAGATAATAAGTGCGTCTATTCCATCAGTAGTTAAAAACTATTCAAATTACAGGATCACCATTACCACCACCACTACCACCACCATCATCTAAACCCAAAAAAACCACCACTTAAAACACAGAAAACCACCATCTAAAAAAAAGATTTTCAAAACAACCAACACAAAAAAAAAAAAACCACAAAACAATCACCATAAAACAACCACCATCACTTGGCACCCAAGATTGCATCCCTTGCCTTCTGTTTTGATTCCATGTTCTTTAGGATGCATGTCTGTGTGTTGCTAAATGACTGACATATGAGGTTGTCAAAAGATGCCTGAGTATGGAGTTGCTCAATAGCTGCTTCTGTGAATGGTGTCTTCTCTTCCTTCATCAGCTTCTCTATTAGATCCAGGTTCTTCATATATTGTCTCTGAACCTCATTTTGTGCACCCAGAACTACACAAGATGAGTTGAGGCCATCCTTCACCTCTGTAGGGGTGCAAACGAGCCGAGCCCGAGCTCGACCAGGCTCGAGCTCGAGCTCGATTAACATATAAAGGCTCGAGCTCGAGCTCGGCTCGGGCTCGGCTCGTTTAGTGTTTATTAGTTAATATATTTAATATAAATAATACGCTCGATAGCTCGATAAGTCAAAAGCTCGGCTCGAATCGTTTATTAAACAACTTTAAATATGGGTGTATAGTATAAAATATTAATAAAATTAATATTATATTAAGGCTCGATAAGGCTCGTCGAGCCTTGCGAGCTTCATATGTCAGGCTTGAACTCGGGCTCGATAAGTAAACGAACTTTGTTTTTGGCTCAAGCTCGGCTCGAGCTCGATAAGGCTCGGCTCGTTTCGAGCCATTTATCGAGTCGATCTCAAGTAGCTCACGAGCTGCTCGGCTCATTGCACCTCTACACCTCTGATATGCAATCAACCAAAACCACAGTTTTGAGCTGCATGTTGTTTATTGCATCTATGTTGTTTTCTGCCATTTTGTTTTTTGTTTTCTAGTTGAATCAGTATGTTTTATGATAATGTTTTTATAAACCAAAAAAGAAAGTTAATTATGTGGCAGTTGAATATTTAATTTCAAGATTTAACTAAATTTATTACCAATCAAATCATAGTTATTAGATAGTAAGATTTTTTAGTTTTTTACCATTAAAATAAGCATGTAATTTTTGACAGATGATCTTCTATAATTAATAAGATATGTCACTTGCATTTTTAATCATTAGTTGTACGAAATAACATTCAATAAGTGCGTCTAAACATTGCAATAAGTGCGTCTAAATTTATAAGAGTGCGTTTAGATATATTAAGAGTGCGTCTGTTTTTTGGTTAACAAGTACCTTTTTAAATGCACGCTTTAATTTATCACAAATATAGGGTGCGTTTAAACATATCATTTTTACAACATCTGATGTTCATCAGTTGAGACTTTTTTCAAAACCAAATTTTCCTTTAATTATTATTATGTTATTAAAATCGTAAGTTTATGTGAATATTTGATGCGTTGATTTTGATTTTTGAAAATGATTTTACGTTTTGATCAATTGATCTGTAATACTCTGTCTTTTGTTGTTTTTCTGCAAACACGTTTTGATTTGATTCAATCGAATGTTTTTTTGATTGTGTAATGATTCTGAAGGTTTAATCGATTTGAAAATCATGATCAATCGTTGAAAAATTTTGTTTGATCATACGTTTTTAATCGATTGTTTTGAATCTGTTGTTACGATATCTGAAAAATTAAAACGCTTTTTTCCTAATTTACACATAGATTAACTCAGATATGATTAGAATTGTTAATTACCATCTTGCCACCGCCTAAATCCAATGGTTCAGAAAGCTTCTTACACTTCTTATGTTAACATCCTTTGTATGTTATCTCTTCCATATATATATATATATATATATATATATATATATATATATATATATATATATAGGGGAAGGATATTTTGGAAACCCCTTCCACTTAAGAAAACCTTGAAAACCATCATCTTAGCCCTTCATTCTTTTTGATCTATGGTTGTGGTTGTTTCATGGTTTGGATCAAAAGTTATGATACTTGTATAGTACAAAAAGGGTAAAAGTGTCCAATAATTTTTAATATCTCTCACTCCCTCTTCCTTTCCTGACAAACACATTTATTTCTCTTAGCTCATTTCTCTCTCATCTTTTCTCTTTCCTTTCTTAAATATTGTGCACATCTATATTCCTTATTAAGATAAAGTCATAATGTTTTTCTTAAAATTCAAATTTTAATAACAAATAATCAAATAACATACAATTCTATTAATGATTTTTAAGTAAATTACCAGAATTTGAGTAACATATGTTTTAGACGTTCACTCACCAACAACAAAACATATGGTTTCACAATTTATCTCACCAAAAACATATAATAAAATATAACCCAACAACAAAACATATGTTTTCACAAATTTATCTCACTAAAAACATATAATAAATTATAACCCAACTACAAAATATATGATTTCACAACTTATCTCACAAAAAACATATAATAAATTATACCACCACAACAAAAACATAAGTTTTCACAAACTTATAGTCATATGTTTTCTTGTAGTAGATGTAAATTATAGTCTGTAACATAAGATAAATTAAACTCCAAACAACAAAAAACATATGAAAAATATAACACAAACATAAAAAACATATGATAAATTATGATCCCAAACAGTAAAAACTTATGTTTTTAAATGAAAAACAAATGTTTTTAGATGAAAAAATACAACTTTAATAGAAACAAATTGGTTTCTTCACAAAACGAATCGGTACCATCTTCAAACCCATCATCGGTTTCTGCATCGTCTTCATAAGAAAAAAAATAAACCAATCGGTTTCTTCAACATCTTCAAGGGGAATATTTGGAGCCTTTTTAGCATTTTGGATACATGGATGCTCTGTAGGCACAAAGAATCATTTACTAAACAAACTTTAAATTAGAATCAAGTCTTTAACTTTAAAATAAAAGTTTTCATAATTCCAGCAACATGACATTAGAGTTTTGATAGTTGGTGAGTGAAAATTAAAGTTACAAGATATCTTGGAAAGAGAAAAACAAGGCTTCAAAATTAAAATTAGAAATGTCAATCTTCTCACTAAAAAACTGTCCATTAAAATTAAACCATAAACATACCAAGCACTTGTCTAGCCGTAATATTTGACGTACAAGACTTTTGGCATTAGAAACACCACGCCATGGTTCACGTTTAAAATCTATTACCTCATGGAGAATGGCCTGTGCAACCCCTTGATCTGAAACATCATCTCAGCCTGTCTCTCTTATCGCTTGCTTTCACCGGATCTGTGTTGTGGTAGTTGTTACCCAGATCTGGAAGTACAAACCCGTCATCTCTCATGCTTTTCAAAGGCCTATTTTCATCTACAAAATCCCTCTATTGATTAACAATATTCAAAGGTAAAAACTAATTAGAGTTTGTTGATAAATGGTGTTTGGTGGAGAAGTGATTGTTAGGAAATATGGGAGAAAGAGGGAGTCTGATAGTGGAGATATATGAAAGAGAGAGAAAGAGAAAAGGAGAGAGATAAAAGGTACTTGCTTATGGTCAATGTGTCAGGAGAGATATTATACAAATTTAATGTGCCTAAAATACCCTTGAAGTCAAATTGCAAAACAAAGACGTGGAACATTGTATACCATACATTTGGGTTTTATGAGTTTACTCAACTAAGGGTGGTTTGCAATTTATAATTACCCTATATATATATATATATATATATAGGGGAAAGTTAATTTGAGAACACCTATATTTCGTGCGAACCGTGAGAACGGCATCTAAAACCATTCAAATTCCAAATTTCTTTTTACACTTGTCTTTATTACTAAAATTCCATCTCAAAAACACAAAATACGCGTAAAAATTCAAACGTATACGAAAATAATTTGTTTTTACACATGTGTAAATTTGCTGTTTATACATGTGTAAATTGTTTCATTTACACATGTGTAAAAAGTTAATTTAAAAGTGTTTTTGCAAGAAAAGATGACTTATTTGGAAAGAAAATTCATTTATTAATGTTGTATTTTGATTATAATGGGATTTGTATTAAAAAAAATTGATTTTGATTGATTTTTGTACTTGTTCTCACGGTTCTCACAATATTTAGCGTTCTCAAGATAACCCTCCTATATATATATATATATATATATAGGGTTTGGCTAAAATAAAAACCCCCTTGAGTTGTGCAAACCCTGAAAACTCATTTGTGATCATTGATCTACACTCATCAATGGCTAAGATTCATCCAAGCATTTTTTATTCTAAAAAAATAGTTGCTTTGAAAATAAAATGTATAGAAGGACAATTTTGGTATTTTGCTTTTTGGGACCACTTTATGAGTAGACATCTCCATTATTATCTCTTTTTTATTAATTTCTCTTTCCTCTCTCTTTCATTCATTCACTTCTCTCTCCTCTATTCTCTTTTTATCTTCTGAACCTCAATCATCTCTCTTCCCTCTTTTATATTTATTCAAATTTTTTACCTTTTAATGGATAATCCGATCAGTCAGATTTGTTTGTAACACTTATGTGTTACGTTGTAACATGTTATAGGTATCATTGGTATTTGTTTACATTGCATGTTGTTACATTTTATTATATGTTACACTGTAAAAGAGCAATTATATGTTACACTGTATGTGTTACAGTTACATTGTAACATAACATATATACATGTAACTAAATAAATTTAACATTGTAACATTTAAAACACTATGAACTACAAGTATTTTACATGCGAAAAAAATCTATAACATCTTATAAAAAAATCTATTGTAACATAAATCTGTCACAATGTTACACGAAAAAAACAAAACAAATGATTACAACTTAAAAAATGTTACAAGAAAAAAAACATCCAAAACCAAACCCTTTTCCTCATCTTCATCAACTAATCCGTCTTCACCAAAATCAACAAAACACCAGGTACTGATTCAACCAACAATGTAAAAGCTATTAGAACACAAAATTCAAAAAAAAATTTTCAAGAATAAAAAATAACATGGAAATTCAGATAAACCTAATTGAAAAGAAAAAAGAAAAAGAAAAAAAATACATACAAATTATCAAGAAATACATACCTTAATGGTCCGTCAACACATTCAAATTCAAACCAACAGAAAAATAAACCGAACATTCATGCCCAAAAAGCAACCAAACCAGATCTAAGAAAAACTTATTCCTTAAATTTTTTGAATCTGTTGACCACATTCAAGTAGATCTGGACTTCAATACTTCGATGAAAGTTTGCAGGGTACCTTTTTTGACAAAAATATATAGAAAAGTTATCTACGAACTATTTAAGAAAAAGAATTACAAAATATATAGAAAAGGATCTTCAAAAGCTATGTTGCTTTTGTCTCACAGAAGAATACTTTTATGTATAGTATTTTATAGGTCAACAAACCTTGAAAATGAACATGAGTGACCCAACAACCTTTTGATGATAACTAGACAGCGATGGGTCCCTAAGTATCCGAATAAGGGAATTAATAGCAACCTGAAACTCCGGCGGTAAAATCGAAGAGATGGGAAGCCATGGTAGGGGAAGAAGTGGCGGTTGTTAAATGAAGAAGAAGTTGAAGCATCGGATCTTGATAAGAATGTAGATCTAATGGTTGGAAAAAATAATAATGGTAGTGATGAAGGTGAGAGAAGATTCAAAGTGTGGGTATGAGATTAATTGTGGATTTGGCTTGGGTTGAGAGATACGAGGGAGAGAGAAAGATAACTTTTGTGTCATTCAATGAGATGGGTAATTTTTACCATCTTGCCCTTTTGATCAAATGAGAAGAATGGAGATGTGGACTAATAGGAGCCATTGGATGGGTTTTTTAAGTTTTCACAACTCACCAAGGTTTCCACTAGATACATAGCCTATATATATATATATATATATACATGGTCTACACAGATAATTATACTCAAAACTCAAAATATGATTGTCTTGGTAATTATAGTTTGCAAAAGATGTACTAATAAGCTAATTATCATGTCAAAGACTACCGAGATATGTTTTGTATTTAAATTTTGATATACTAATAAGCTAATTATCATGTGTGACGTTTCAAACCTTTAGATTTTGATACAGTTATCATATTAGTCTACTTCCATAAAATATATTTACTAACGTATGTTATGATTAAGTTTACTATTAGCTATTAGTCGTTACCGATCTCATCTACCAAAATATGTATTGGCGATCCCACCTTTTACCATATTGACCAACAACGGATTATGTCCGTTGGTAATCAATATGTTAAATGTTGGGACCACCAACACACATTTCTTTTGTTGAAACTGGTAACGGCCAATTACTAATATTTAGGATTATTTAAATCAAATACTCCTAACTTATATACACTTCTAAAGTCAGATACCAAATATTACATATATACTCGATAAAACTTAAAAACTCCCTTTATCATAAATAGAGTTATTTGGACACGAACTAAGTTATAATAAGTTACGTAAAAACATAGTTTATATAACTAACCAAATTTTTTTCTAAGATTCTCCTCATAAGCAAGTTTTTTTTCCCTCACTTTTAGCAATAAACAATAAAAAGGTTGGTCAAATTAACATACAGTACTTCACTTTGATATCTCGGTTTGGATCAGTATACGAGTACAAATTTTCTGAGAGAGGTTTCTTTTAGAAGTTTGAATTATTAAAGATTGTTTAAAGTGTAGAAAGTGAGTGACAGATTCTAAAATTCGTCAGGTAGAAACAACACGTTGGTGCAATTATTCGATCAATAGTGCACGTTCGGGGTGTACACTAAGGGTGGTGGGGACACACCAGTAATGGTGCCTTCATGGCCATCTCTGAAAATTTTTGAAAATTTACATACCATATTCGAACCGTTAAAAAATAGGCCTCTTAGGCTCATGTTTAAGTGTTAAATGAGTTATATAAAAAAAATATATATATACATATATAATATATATAGGAAGTTTTTTTTTTTTTTAAATTATGCCGTCAAGATTTATGGACCCTGTCCAGTTGGCCTCATCAGATCTGCTCAAAGACGCCCATGTGTGCCTTTTTGGCCGTGAATACACCGCTACAACCACTTCCATCATGACATGATGGGTGTGGAGCGTGGTGGTGGCCTCAGTAGTGATGGAGGTTTGATGGTTTAAGAGGAATGAGGTGGCATGTGGTGATTAGATGTATTTAGGTGAGTTTGATGGTATAAAGGGTCGAAGTGACATGTGATTTGTTGTATTTTTTTAAAGTGATTTAGTGATGAGTGTTATGTAATTTACGGATGTTGTGATAAAATTAGGTTAAATACCCTCAAAATAAAAAAAAAAAAAAAAAAAACTGTAACATGAATATTAAAAAAGATAGTCACATGTAATAAGTCAAAAAATGATTTAAAAAAAAAGACAGTAACATGAATATTAAAACATTCAATAGTATAATATTAACTTGCATAAGACACAATAACTTATTACCCACTTTTTAAACATGAACATGACATGTTTTGAAACATGTCAATACGATAGGATCCATAGTTAAGACTTTGTTTAGTGAAACAAAAATTGACAAAAGTTCACAAGTCTTAAATAATACATAATCCTTAATGTAGTAATACTTAGCAAAGTCAAAAAAAAAAAAAAAAAAGCATAAAAGTTAAACCACAACATCAGTAATTACAAATATACACAGGTCACTAACTGGGTGGTAACATGTTTAGACATAAACTTTATTGTGTCCTAAATGTATAGACTAGTTTGAGACATGAGACCTCTTAAACCCAAACACAAAACCTGTTAACAACTTGTCGTTTCACGCGGTTCAAATTTAAGTTACATCTTTCAAAGAATATTTCTTTCGTTTAGTTATGACCTAGATAGATAACGATTTTTTTTTGGAAAAACTTGAAGATAAAATCAAAGTCATGGTCTTCTTTTATAAACGTGTTCAAAACCTTAAGGATATTTCGTTAACATTAAACTTTCTGATGTATTTGAAATTACACATTGCTTTTTTTTTTTTTTTTTTTTTTTTTTTTTTTTTTTTTTTTTAGGAATTGGTATTAATCGTGATATGAATTGATTTACAAGTTTTGATGAGATTTGAAGATGTTTGGATGTGTTGGAAGTTGTTTTGAAGAAAATTTATAAAAATCGATGGGAGTATGACCTTTATTAACAAACTGGGGTGCGGCATGTACCTACTTAGACAACTCGGAGTGGGGGGCGGGGAAAGGGGCGGAAGGGGGGGGGGGGAGGGTAGGGAGTAGTCCACTGGCGTGGGGCATTTTGGTGGGGTGAGGTGGCACTATTTTATTGGTCAGGTATTTTTTTTAACTTTAACACAATATAATATTATTTCCTTTCCCTCCTCTCCCCCTCCACTCCCCACAATCCCCCCCCCATGGGTCCCACAAGTGCCACATGTCGTGTGACAACCTGCACCCTTCACTTTTCATAAATGTGCATAATTGGTTCCTCAACTATTTCAAAATTTTTATTTTTAACCCTCGTATTTTAATAGGACAAAAATTCACAATTTAATAAAACTTATAATTTTTATAAGTAAAAGTATATTCGTTTTATACTCACATCTACACCCGAGCACGTATGTTTCAGACCTTGATACTCAAAGCCCTTAATTTTCGGTCCTAAAACAACTTAGAAACTGAAGGAAACAAGTCTATAACTTAAAATTGATTAAACTAGAAAAATTATTTTTTTTAGCCCTCGCGGTCCGCTGAGACAGTCAAACAGTCAAAGTCCTAGTCAAAGTCTCAGTCAAAATCCTAGTCAAAGTCTCAGTTAAAATCCTAGTCAAAGTCTTAGTTAAACAGTCAAAGTCCTAGTCAAATAGTTAATTCATCTTAAAACCTTACTTTATTGTGTTGACCAATTTTAAAGCTTAATTGAATCCAAAACTAGTATAAAAACTCACCTATGACCCATTACACTTTGCACCTCTAAATCAATTGTTTCAATTCGATTAAACTCTCCCTCATACCTTTCTTCTAGAGTATATTACTTCTACATTTGAAGCTTTGATTATAAGCTCTTGCAATAGGCGAATTGGAAGCTTGATATTTTTTTCCTATTCGGTTTCTTTTCTTCTAAATTGGACTAGTTTCGTTGTTGAATCTTTGGATTGCTCGCATTTTCACGCTCGCTTAGTCATCTAGTCATTTGGCGAAAGTGAGTATTTCCTATCCCCTTTTTGCTTTTATTCATTTTTGGGGTGTTACATGTACACTTATACAAATTACAAATACAAGTTCACATTTTTACAATACAATTCTAGTACTATGTGCATTTTTTTACAAACGTGCTTTATGCTTAGACATTACATGAAGAATACATTTGTACTTAGTGAAATCATTAACATTGTACAAGCCGACCTTAACATTGGATAGCGCTATTGGATTGACAACCCACCTAGGTGATTCTCCCCCTTTTTCATCGGAGAATCCATGGTCATTGTTAAGTTATTATCCATTTATTGGATAAGTACACCGCCATTCATTTTAGTACATTTATACAGTCACATGATTGATTTCGCTCATTTGTATGATACATAGTTTACATAAATGCATTGTAGCTTTGCACTTGAATTGTATAACATTTTTCCAACTTACTATATGTATTAAAACTAGGAATGCTCACCAACATTTTATATGTTGACAAAACTTATTTTGTACATGTTTCAGGTACAGTTTGATCTTAGTTCCATAGCATTGGATTTTAGTGCTTGCTTTTAATAATTTATTTCAAATTTCATGTTTTGTTTAGACTTATGTATTTTTCCCATTTCATCCATGTAAGACAATTTAAATTATTCAATAATATATTTACATTTTAGTACCATGTGCTTTTGAACAATCGTCACTACGTGACACCTCGATGATTCCGCCATTGGTTGGGGTGTACCAGATTGGTATCAGAGCCATGGTTATAGGGAATTAGGTTACTAAAATGCCTTTTAGCCTAGTCTATGACCAAGCTTACATTCACGAGTCCTCTTGTGTTTATTTCTCTTTATCCTATTATTTTCTTTCAAGATATTTCTCTATGATTCTTTCTCGTTATTCTTTCGGTGTGTTGTTTAAAGAAGAAGATACTCGTATTTCACAAACGAAACGATATCACCAAGTTAGGAGTGACATCCATACCTTGGTGATTAGGTTCACTCCTCTATATGTTATTTATCTTAGGAATATATCTTTGAGATAGGAGTGACATCCACCCCTCAAAGAGTATTTCTTTCAAAAAGGAACTTAACCACTAAGCTGGGAGTGATATCCTTAACTTAGTGATTGGTTTCATTCCACAATCGTTTTCAATTTTGAAATACATCTTTGAGTTAGGAGTGAAATCCAAATCTCAAGGATCTATTTTTGCATCTCGTTTTTAATCTCGCTAAAGTTCTGGAATTCACTACTGATGGGGCACGTGCAATCTGGAAGGGTGAGCGCCTGTATCCTGAGTTTTCTGTCTAGGCCTGGCATTTCGCATAAATCCCAATCAGACGAGGGACCCGTATGCCGACCTGGGAACTCTCGGGATGAGCATTCACTTATAGGCTAAAGTACGCCCCCACAAGTCACTAGGAAATTTTAAATACTTGAGTTAGTCAAAGTTTCCTATGGAAACAATTCCGATGTTTTATATCATTAATATTTATATATGTTTATCATTTGAAGACTCAATTTAATCACTTGATGTTTCATATGCTATTATTTATTGATCATTCGCTTTTGGATTCCTTATCATCATTATTAAAACTTTTTGTTCGTTATATTATCGTATTAAAGCTTACACTATTTCACTTATGCTTTGTGACTTTTACACTATAAGGTATTACTCTTTTTGCATTAAAACGTTTTTACCCACGAATTAAGTTTTAAACTCTGTGTTTAACTTCGACCACATCCTGATTTTAAGAATGTTGCGTCATCATACAGTTAAAAATGAACATGTTTTCCCAAACTTATTATTTCAACCTGTTTTATACCTTCATGTTTACAAACTTACTTGATCGAAGTCACAGTATATCCTCATATACCTAGTACTAATATTGTTGCACCCAGTCTCCTAAGCCATAGCCAACTACCATTAGTTAGAACTTCTTAGTCAGACTAAACTCATACATAAATGTCCACCTACACGATACGCACTAGTACACTACTCTCTAAAACGATTAATTTGACAACTTATTCTATAAGTCTTTTCACAAAGCCTATTCGCCAAATTAGAACACACTTTTCATACACCTTGTGCCTTGAAACAAATAGCCCGCTATGAGCCCAAAGAGATGCCTTAACGATCCTGCAAATAAATGATCTTTCAATGTATAAGTTTCGTAAAAGTTTGAAAATTTAAAAGGTTTCAAGTTTACTCAGTCTTAACGGGTAACACTTTGATTTTCTCAACATTTCATAACAATTAAAAATTTCTGACTTTTCAACCCACAAGTTAAAGAAATGTTTAAATACAGAAAATTTTATTTTCCAAAATTCTTCAAGGCATATGGGATCATTCACAACCTTCACATCATTTTAAATCTTGGACTTTCGAAACATATTAGATTTACACACACTTCATGAAATGGTTTCATCTTGCATTTTATAAACTTGCATTGCATATTTTACAAATCAAATGTAAATCTACATGTTTTCATATAACGTATCCAATATATGTTTTCAGGAGGAATTTGCAACTAATAATATACCTTATAACACTTTTCAAACTCGACTTCTCGTAAACACATGAAAATGTGTACCTACGAAATCTTTTCAAGCGAACCTATTTGAACTTAAAACATTCTTCGGTTTCCAAAAAGTTATCCTCATACTAGTAGACTATACGTCTGTTCTGTTCACTTTCATTTACAGTAAATTTCATTATTTTTTTACACCATTCTATTTATAGTTACGTTCGTACATTATCTTATTATTTTTGTATTATTCTTTTGTTGGTAGTTATTTTCACGCGTTATTCGCAACTATTCTCGCACTAGTTATTAGTAGTTATTCTTACAACACTAGTTTTGAGCATTAATTTAACTCGTTTACTTTCATTTTGTGCAAATTGTGCGATTTACTCGATTTACGTTATGTTATTCTTTCAATCGAAATTTTATGCTATACTTATATACTTACATGAACGCATATTTCGTATGCATATTTTTTTTTGTTGTGAGCAAAACCCTGTTATACTTTACATTATTTTGTTCATCATCATGACCAACGAACATACTAATTGATAGCTCGTATGAGATCTAAGCCAGTTCCCATGCACGATTCGGTTCAGAGTATTCCTCTAACCCAAGGGGAACGGTGTAATCCTCAGAGTTTATCAATATGGTTGTTTAGAGCCCAATGATGTGAACAAAAATTTACCGGTTAAGGGTGAACCCGAAAGGTGAAGAACCCCTAATCATGTCTTATACTTACACATTAATCTCATTACGGTTAAAGGATGAACCTGAAAGGGGAAGAACTTCTAACCGTATCTTATACTTGAGCAGTGTCTACTACTTAACACATTTTGGTTGCACGCATTGTTTCTTGTATTACTTATGTTAGTGTTATAGAAAAGCATAGCACCCTAGTGTAAGGTAAATCGATGATTACGGTCCGGAACGCAATCATGGATTTACAGGTACATGGGGGTGGTGTGTGATTCTACTTAGGCTGTTTATAGACAATCAGTACGAGCCCAAAGTATCAGTAGTGTGGTGGGTTAGCTGCGGTACACCCTATATATAAGCACGAGCGATACTGCGGGAACGGACTAGGAGTCTGACCAAGAACCTACCCATTACTATCTCTTTATTGGATCGTTGACTAATAGCTAGCATTTTCGATAAGAATGTTCTTACACGAGCTTCAATTTGACTTCCTAGAGTCTTTCTCTGGACCATCCACACAGAAAACACAAACTTTGTATACTCTTACACTCTTTGTTAGTCGAAATCCTGTTGCATGTCCTTAATAAAGTTAGGGAAGCTACTATAACACTGTCCTGCCCTCACCAGTTACATACTTTTCCCAAACCTTGCTCATTATAAACTCTTAATTCTCTAACCTTGGGTCAAACTTTAAGGATTTTCAAACTCTTATTTTGGGTATTAAACAACTACTTCAAACTTTGTCAAATCATGGCTGATGCATTTCTTAAAATCTACTTGTCTTTTTATAAATGTCTTTTGTTTCATGGAAACCTTCACTTGAAAGTAATTTCGGGACGAAATTTTCTAAAGTAGGGGAGACTGTGACAACCTGCACCCTTCACTTTTCATAAATGTGCATAATTGGTTCCTCAACTATTTCAAAATTTTCATTTTTAACCCTCGTATTTTAATAGGACCAAAATTCACAATTTAATAAAACTTATAATTTTTATAAGTAAAAGTATATTCGTTTTATACTCACATCTACACCCGAGCACGTATGTTTCATACCTTGATACTCAAAGCCCTTAATTTTCGGTCCTAAAACAACTTAGAAACAGAAGGAAACAAGTCTATAACTTAAAATTGATTAAACTAGAAAAATTATTTTTTTTAGCCCTCGCGGTCCGCTGAGACAGTCAAACAGTCAAAGTCCTAGTCAAAGTCTCAGTCAAAATCCTAGTCAAAGTCTCAGTTAAAATCCTAGTCAAAGTCTTAGTTAAACAGTCAAAGTCCTAGTCAAATAGTTAATTCATCTTAAAACCTTACTTTATTGTGTTGACCAATTTTAAAGCTTAATTGAATCCAAAACTAGTATAAAAACTCACCTATGACCCATTACACATTGCACCTCTAAATCAATTGTTTCAATTCGATTAAACTCTCCCTCATACCTTTCTTCTAGAGTATATTATTTCTACATTTGAAGCTTTGATTATAAGCTCTTGTAATAGGCGAATTGGAAGCTTGATATTTTTTCCTATTCGGTTTCTTTTTGTTAGGTTATATTGAGACCACAGTTACCAGATTAGAGACTTTTGATAGCCTATTGTATAGCTTGATAGTTGAAGGACTTAATATGTAATTAAGACATAGTTTTGTGAAACCCTAGCTGGTTTGCGCACTTAAGCACGGGTCCTGCGCACTTAAGCTTAAGTGCGCAGGCCCTTGTGCTCTGCCTATATATAGAATGTTATGTGTGCAGCTAGGGTTTAGGGTTTTTGGTCATCTTAGAACACAAATAGAATTCTGCAAACTTGAGTGTATGTATCCATGGTGCTTTGATGTTTTATCATTAATGGAAAGCTTGAATTTCAGTATCTTGTGTGTCGGTTTTTATTAGTTTATCTAGTTTCTTGGATTGTGAAGATTAATCACTTAAAACACCTAACAAATAGGTGTTTCTAAGTGATAACAATCTTGTGCACTTGAAAGATCTAGTATTTTGGGACTACAATTTGGTATCAGAGCCTCTGTGCTCTAGATTGTATCTGATCAAGATACCAAAACCCTCATTTTGTTAGTTTTTCTTTATGTTTTTATAAATTTTTGTGTTTTCATCAAAAAAAAAAAAAAGGTTTTTCATCTCCATTTGCTTCAAATTTCCCTTATAGTTGTGTTTCTAAGGTGTTAAAAGTTGTTTATCTTTGGTAGAAACATCATCCTAGCACTTCAGATCAATTGAAAAAAGGCTTGGATAAGATTCTGCTGTGTTTTGTGCATTATCAGACTGTTTTGCACACTTAATTGCGCACTTATTTCTTGACTCTGAGTACTTAGCTCATAGTTGAGTACTTGTCTCAAAATTTGAGTACTTATTTTGAGTACTTAGTTCATAGTTTGAGTACTTGTCTAAAATTTTGAGTACTTATTTTGACTTTTGAGTACTTATTTCAAATTTTGAGCACTTGTTTCTTATTTTGAGTACTTATTTCAACTTTTGAGTACTTATTTCAAATTTTGAGCACTTGTTTCTTATCTTGAGTACTTATTTCAACTTTTGAGTACTTATTTCAAATTTTGAGCACTTGCTTCTTATTTTGAGTACTTATTTCAACTTTTGAGTACTTATTTCAAATTTTGAGCACTTGTTTCATATTTTGAGCACTTGTTTCAAATTTTGAGTACTTGTCTCATATTTTTTGCGTACTTATTTTAAGATTTTGAGCACTTATATCTTCAAAGGCTAACAATTAGTTTTATCTCCAAAAACACAACTAGGGTTTCTGCGCACTTATCAGAAATCACTAGTTAGTTTGCGCACTTGCTGAAAGGGTGCAATTTTTGAGTACTTGGCTAGGGTTTCTGCGCACTTAAAATCTTAAACGAGACTTTAAGTGTTTGCGTACTTAAATAAGTTCGCAAACTGATCAATCAAAGACTGAGCACTTGTCTTGCTCAACCTTGACAGATTTGCGCACTTAGCTTTTTGTGTACTTCAAGATTGCGCACTTATCAGGAGATCAAGATCTTGACATTGCTGTTTGCTTCAGTGTTTCAGGTTGCTGCTGTCTGGTTACTGCGCACTTAACAAAATTTGCGCACTTATTTGCGTACTTGTGGACTGATCATTAAAATTAAGGACTTTGGACATTTTCTGAACTGTTAAACTATAAAATCTGATAAACAAACTATTAAAACTTACTTAAATCATGGCCGGTAACAATAACCACTCAACAGTAAATCCTATCACTCAACAAAAACTTGAAACCGGAACAACAACTAGAGTTCCTAAGTTAAAAGGTGTAGAGGACTATGGAACTTGGAAGAACAGAATGAGATCATTCTTCTATGTCACGGACTTCACCCAATGGAATTCCATCCAGTTGGGCCCACACATTCCAATGAGAACCACTGCCACAGGAGAAGAGTTTAACCCTGATCCAACCACTTATACTGATGTCGATAAACAGCTTCTTCAGAGAGATCATAAGGCTTATGGTGCCCTTACCATGGCCTTATCAAACGATGTGTATAACATGTTTGAGGAGTATGGCACTGCGCACGATCTGTGGTTTGCGTTAAATGAGTACTATGAAGGGAATGAAGAGATGCGCCAGTATAAGCAAGATATGGTGCAGAAAGAATATGACATGTTCGGTAGCATTCGTGGTGAAAGCTTGAGCTCACATATCGAGCGATTCATGAGTATGTTAACCAAGATGAAGAAGGAAGGAATTCCCGTTAACAATCGAAATTCCTTCAAGAAACTGCTTGACTCCCTGCCCAAAGAATGGAGCATACAGTGCATGTTAATCAGAAAAGAGTATCTAGATGCTCAATCTACATTGGCTGATCTCATCAACACTCTGAAGTCGTTCGAAATGGACATCACAAAAAGAGAGATGAACCAGACTGCTCCAAAAGTTGTGCCCACCACAGCTATGAAGAATCTGGCATTAATGACTCCAGTTGGAAACATGGGTTCAAGCTCATCACATGCATATGTGGAGGCAATGGGTGGTGGTAGTTCAAGTTCGGGAAAGACAGTATCATACTCTGACACAGCTGCTAAGATACTTAACCCACAGCAGACAAAGCTTGCAAACGAACATGTTGAGCTCTTCAACACTTTCATGTCTAGCTTTGAGGCTTTAAAGACAGGTGAAATCAAGAGTGAGATGATGAATCCTGAAGACATGTATCAGGTTGACCCAGATGATATGGAGGAAATGGATTTGAAATGGCAGATGGCCATGATTACTTTGAGGGTGAAGAGGTTTCAAGATAGAACTGGTAGAAGAGTTGGCATGGGCAAAGCGGGCTTTGATAAGTCTAAGATCAGATGCTACAACTGCAAGACTCTTGGGCACTTCAAGTATGAGTGCCCCACTCTAAGTCAAGCAGAAATCAAGCTGGCAAAAAGGATGGTTGACATAACTGATGGAAGGGAAGCAAATCAGCAGAAGGCGTTGGTGGTTGAGGACTTTGACTGGGGAGAGGAGGCTGCAGCAACTGAAGCTGAGGTAAACAAGGCTTTGATGGCCAAAATCTGCACCAAATCCGCAAACGGCGTGAACTCTCTGGAAGGGCCGTCTGCGGAGATGCCAAAGAATGGAGCACTGGAGAATGCAGGTCTGAAAGGAGTGCTAGTGGGCGATAAAGGAAAAGAAGCGACGTCTGAGGAAGCACTCGTGGCTGAGAAGACCTCCACCAGCAAAGCAAATGAGAAGCTGCAGAGCGTGCCCAAGACAGTTGAGGAGAGATATCTGGTAAGTATTCCTCTTGAAATAAAATCAAAGCTGTGCTCACCAAGGTGTGTTACAGCTGTTGCTTACTGTTTGTCCCACAATAGGAAAATTTTAAGAGAAATGGATGACATCCGAAAAATCAACACTGAAATGAAAGAAAATGAGTTAGCATATCAGCGAAAGTTAAATGCAACAATAGCTGAAATGCAAACTCTAAAAGAATTTGTTCTCAGAAAAGATTTTTTAATAAATGACTTAACTGAAAAGCTAGAAATATCTAGAAATGAAACAAATCATCTCCAAATTGTTGTGGACAAATGGAATGTAAGCAAGCATGCCCATACAGATATCCTTGATTGTTTAAGGAAATCATTCGTCAAAGATGGAATTGGGAATAAGGATAAAAAGGGAAGTGTAAAATCTCTATTTTTACCTTTGAGCAAAAGTGAATATATACCCATTCCAAAACCACATCCAAAAAATGATCTTTTTGAAAAAGAATGTGTCAAATCTGAGTCAAACTCTAATATAAGTAAAAGAAGTGCAGATATGACCCAACAGGATCAGGTGAACGATGATGAGACACTACAACAAAAAGGGCTTTTAAGGACCTTTTGTGTGGGACGCTTGTAAAATGGGGTCCTAAAAAACTATTTAATAGGACGAATGAACTTTTGGGGTCCTTTTATAATATACACTACTAAACCAGTGTCCTAAAAAGTTATTTAATAGGATGGATGATTCTTTGGGGTCCTATTATCATATAACTTAATAAGACCCTTAAAATGTAGATCCTAATAAAGTAATTTATAAGACATTTAGTTGTGGGTGTCCTATTATGTGGTAATGTAATAGGACACTTGATCACTGGGGGTCCTATTATAACATAACTTAATACGACACTTTGTAGTTAAGTCATAAATGTTTGATGTTATAGGACCGTTTCTAGTAGAAGTCATATAAGAACATAACTTAATAGGACACTTAACACATGGGTCTTATAACTTTAACCTTTATAGGACGCTTAATCATTGTGATGTTATTATAATACACCATAATAGGACACATGATATTTGAGTCATAAAACATCAGTTTTATAGGACGCTTTTTCACTAGAGTTTTATTATAACATAACTAAATGGTATACTTAACATTTGAGTCTTATAACTTTAACTTTTATAGGACGCTTAATCATGATGGTGTTATTATAATACACCGTAACATTACCCTTGATATTTTAGTAATAATAAAAAAAACACGTAGAAAACTTATCTATTGCATACAATATCTATACTACATTATAACATGAAATTAACAGTTTTTCCGTTATACTGGGCGTCGAATATTTAGTTAAATCTTGCTGAAAATGGTTTTGGCCGTCTTGGCTTAGTGTGTGGTCGGATGTTATGCGTTGTTAAGTTACTGGCTTGATTAATTATTTGATTTATATTAGAACTGAATCAAGCCTTACATTACGAGATCAACAACTAGTTCCATACAATATTCAAATTAAACTAATATCGATACAAATAATTAACGAAATACGAACTATATAGTACAATATGCTATAATGTCTTTTGCAACTTTGTCTCATAAAAAAACCAAAAGAATCCACTGGTAACAAGCTAAAAAAGAGCATATTACTAATTAACTAAATGAAATTATGAAGCAGCTTCAAATAGATCTTCATCTTCATCGAAAACAAAGATATTCTTGTCAACAACAGTCCCATTTAAACCTCGTCTAACCAATTCAATATTCATATTTTCATCAAGTTGAGGATCCATAGATGTGTCACTCTGCAAATGTGTTTCCACATCATCAATACATGTTTGTTCATTCATGTCATAAGAATCTCTAGGCGTTGTCTTGATTACAACTTTCCATCCTTTGTCAACACGATCTGCAACATAAAATACTTGTTGTGCTTGACAAGCTAGTATAAAAGGCTCGTTATGAGGCTTCAAACCTTCAAAATTGAGTAGGGTAAACCCATTCTCATCTTGTTTTTTCCTTGAACCATTCGAGATCCAATCACAATGGAACAAAACTACTTTCTTGTCAACAGCATACTCCAACTCAATGATATCATTCAAAACCCCGTAGTATGTTACATCTCCCATGATAGGATTGTTATCTCTAGCACTCGAGAAACTATTAGTCATGGCCTCAAGCATAACTCCACTATTTTGTGTTTTCCTATCCGCTTCTAGATCTTTTGTGTGAAATCGGAAACCATTTATGATAAATCCCTTATATTTTTTTCACAAACTCAGCTGGGCCACTTGCCAAATCTCTTAGATCTTCTGTGATTCTATGATCCCCTCTAGTATGAAGCTCCGCAACCTGAATTAAGGCAAGATGTGTTAAAATATAAATTATACATCCAACTATATTAGAATCTTGAAAATGTTATATCATTAAAATTGGATTTCAAAAGTAATACACATATATCTATTGCTTACATGATCTTCAAACCACGACTCAAAAGTCTCGCTATGTAAACGTTGAATCTCACGCTCACGTAATTTCCGATTTTCATGACGAACAATCGTCTGATGTTCTCTGCAATGTTAAAAGATGATAATGATGATAACAACAATAACAATCGCAAATAGAATATAAGAAATGGAACTCATAACTTCTAAATAACTACTTACGTTCGAAATTCATCAACTTCACTACAATTGAACAACACATAAGAATGTGCTTTAGCCAAAATGTCAAGGTCTAGCATCTCTACCGTTGTAGCACCTATCGGCCGACCCGACATAGAAAAGATAGGTAAAATATCCTCATAACCACCGTCATCATAATTTCGACTTGTCTTATTATGTATAGTCTCGACATCACTTGATAGGTATAATGAACAAAATGACAAACATTCTTCAGCCAAATATCCTTCTGCAATGGAACCTTCAGGTTTACTCCTATTTTTGACGTAAGATTTTAATGTAGATAAATACCTGAGTGATAAAAAAATATTAAGATGAGATTCAATAATATTCTTTAAAAAAGATATTTACTAAAATATAAATGCGCACCTATCGATTGGATACATCCAACGGTAATGAACCGTCCCTCCTAATTTGGCCTCTGTAGCTAGATGAACCGAAAGATGTACCATGACATCAAAGAACGATGGCGGAAAAATCCTTTCTAAATCACAAAGGATTTTTCCAATCTCATGTTCCATTTGAACCAAATCATTTGGATTGAGAACTTTTGAGCATAATTGTTTATAGTAACGACATAGGTACACCCCCCCTTCTTTGGATTGTTCGCATTTTCACGCTCGCTTAGTCATCTAGTCATTTGGCGAAAGTGAGTATTTCCTATCCCCTTTTTGCTTTTATTCATTTTTGGGGTGTTATATGTACACTTATACAAATTACAAATACAAGTTCACATTTTTACAATACAATTCTAGTACTATGTGCATTTTCTTACAAACGTGCTTTATGCTTAGACATTACATGTAGAATACATTTGTACTTAGTGAAATCATTAACATTGTACAAGCCGACCTTAACATTGGATAGCGCTATTGGATTGACAACCCACCTAGGTGATTCTCCCCCTTTTTCATCGGAGAATCCATGGTCATTGTTAAGTTATTATCCATTTATTGGATAAGTACACCGCCGTTCATTTTAGTACATTTATACAGTCACAGGATTGATTTCGCTCATTTGTATGATACATAGTTTACATAAATGCATTGTAGCTTTGCACTTGAATTGTATAACATTTTTCCAACTTACTATATGTATTAAAACTAGGAATGCTCACCAACATTTTATATGTTGACAAAACTTATTTTGTACATGTTTCAGGTACAGTTTGATCTTAGTTCCATAGCATTGGATTTTAGTGCTTGCTTTTAATAATTTATTTCAAATTTCATGTTTTGTTCAGACTTATGTATTTTTCCCATTTCATCCATGTAAGACAATTTAAATTATTCAATAATATATTTACATTTTAGTACCATGTGCTTTTGAACAATCGTCACTACGTGACACCTCGATGATTCCGCCATTAGTTGGGGTGTTACATGTCGCTTCATCCCCCTCTTTCCCCCACCACTCCTTAGACCCCCATAGTGGGGCGTTATATATCAAAAAAATCACAAAATAGCACCCGGAACACCGGGGCGCTATTTTGTAAAAAGTGGGAGAAGCATTATTTAAATAACGCTAGATAATAATTGCTTGGCCCAATCAAACGAAGACACGTGGCGTTTGGCAGGTTGAAACGGTCAAAAAATTTTGACCGTTGGGTTGTTTATTTTTTGAACGGTAACTTTGATTTTTTTTTGAAGTTTATATATATACACACACAATATACATACAACACAACACAACCACAAAATAACTAAAAACCACACTACACAAACACACTACAAACCAGCTATGGGTGGAGGATTTCCTAATGATCTTGCCGAGCCGTCGAATCTCCTGCGATACGCTCGTCGGAGACGTCGTGCACCGGTGTTTTCTTCTCCTCATCCTCCTCCTCAACAAGTGTTTTTTTCTCCACCTCCTCCTCCCCAACAACAGTTTTTTTCTCCTCGTCCTCCTCCCCAACAACAGTTTTTTTCTTCTCCTCCTCCACGTGTTTCCAACCTCGTCCCCGTCATTCCTCCACTCCCTGGATACACTCCCACACACCCTGATGTTGATTTCACTGCAGAGGAGATTGTGGGGGCCGTAGATTACGTTATGGCTGAGAGAGGATTGGGGCGTCTACAGTTTGTGGAGACCCAACCGAACCCCACCCCAACCCCTCCTGACCGGGAGCCAACCGAGGAGGACCTGGAAGCTTTAAGGGATGCGATAGAAGAGGAGCGAAACAATTTTCCCCCCTCCTTACGAGTACTGCTACATCCCCTCGGATGCGAGGTCCGACGGTCGCGATAGCGATCGTTCCGTGTCCCCGCCGTACTACACACTCATGGACTGGGACAATTACTCTCCATAGGGGAGAAAATTAGGATTAATTATTTAATGTTTAAATGAGTAATTTTGGATTATCTAGTGTTTAAATTAATATTAGTTGTAACTTTTTTTTAATATTCGTTGTAAGTTTTTTTAATATTAGTTGTGTGTTTTTAATATTATTTGTAATTTTTTTATATTTATTTGTCTTTTATTTTATTTATTTTGAGGTAAAAGATTAAAAACATAATAAAAAAATCAACCAATCAGAAACAGTACACCCCTTTTTCAGTTTATCTATCCATGCTGACTCAGCAGTCACGTTGACCAATCAGAAAGGGGATGGTCTTATAGTCTTAACAAATATACTTGGTGCATTTGGACTTTTCTGGCCCATTCGATAAGGGTACAACCGTATTTGAAAGGATGGGACGTTTTGACCTCTTATTTTTCCTAGTTTACACTTTTTGTGTAAAGTTGCCGCTATTAACTTGGGAATTAGCTTCTAAAGGCCATAAACTAGTTAGGTTTATTTCTCATAAATCTCGTGCGAGTTGTAATCCGCAATTCATTGACATGTTAGAACCTAATTAAGAGACCCTAAATCA
The DNA here is from genome assembly GCA_028751855.1 of Ambrosia trifida. NCBI lineage: Eukaryota > Viridiplantae > Streptophyta > Magnoliopsida > Asterales > Asteraceae > Ambrosia > Ambrosia trifida. The sequence goes on along the minus strand of CM054128.1, from coordinate 100,979,489 downwards.
CAAGTGTTGATAATTACACTTCATAAAATTAGATTGTTCAAGTGTGTCTATAAAAATCGCTCTCTGATTTTGTGAGATCATCCTTAATCTACTCTAATTTATCTTAGCATTTTACACGTAGTTTTTATCTTAATAATAAATCTTGAAAACAGTATTCAAAGTAATTCATTTAAAGGTCTTTTCAACTTAGAGTATCCGGAGTGGGAGGGGGGGGGGGGGGGGGGCTCCTTGGGCGGGGAACTCTCCATGGGCGTGGGGCAAGGGTGGAATGTGTTGGAGGCTTTTGATTGGCTGCTTTCTATTTTTTTTAATCTAATACACAAATAAATAAATAAATAAATAAATAAATAATAATAATAATAATAATAATAATAATAATTGGGGGGGGGGGGGGGGAGCCCCTTGGGCGGGGAACTCTCCATGGGCGTGAGGCAAGGGTGGAGTGTGTTGGAGGCTTTTGATTAGCTGCTTTCTATTTTTTTTAATCTAACACACAAATAATAATAATAATAATAATAATAATAATAATAATAATAATAATAATATTCCTTCCCTTGATTGGCTGCTTTCTATTTTTTTTAATCTAACACACAAATAATAATAATAATAATAATAATAATAATAATAATAATAATAATAATAATAATAATATTCCTTCCCCCCTCCTCCCGCCTTTCACTCCCCACAATTTTCACCCTTCACACATAGGTCCCACAAGTGCCACATAACGCTTCATCCCCCTCTTCCCCCCCCCCCCTCCCTCCCTCCCTCCCTCCCTCCCTCCACTCCTTATAGTCTTAGGGGCTGTTTGGTTGATTAAATGCTGAATCATTAAGCGGTCAGAATGGTTAAGATGCTCTAAATGATTAAGTGCTGAATGGTTCAGCTCTTAACCATTCCATTCAAAACCTTTTTTTTACGTTGAAACAAACAATCTGAATGCTGAACCATTCGGAGCTGAATGATTCAGAGCCTCATTAAGAGGCTACCAAACAAGCCCTTAGGTAGCGTTTATAATGAAGGAATCAAAGGTGGAATGGAATAGATCATTCCCATGGAATGAAATTAAACATGTTTGGTTACCATGTAGTAATGGAATGGATCATTTCATAAGGAATGTGATTCCTTCCATTTTAAGAATTTTCATTCCTTGGTAAGGTGGTGTTTTTTTTTCCATTCCTTCAAGGAATGAAAACAAATATATTATTATTATTATTATTACAACCCACCATCGTTGTCATCATCCAACCACCACCGCCTATTGCCGCCACCCACAACCATTGCTACCATCGTCGTAACCCACCATTGTCACCACCGTCCAACCACCACCACCTGCGTCACTGCCACCTACTGCCTCCACCACTGTCATTGCCACCACCACCCACCGTCACCGCTGCAACCCGCCACCACCATCGTCACCGCCATCACACACTGCAACCACCATCGTTGCCGCCGCCGCCCACCCACCATCGTCACCGCCATCACACACTGCCACCACCACCGTTTCCGCCGCCGCCACCCACCACCACCGTCACTGCCGCCACCCACCACTCACCATCGATTTTATATTTTCGTTTTTTCTTACATACCAAATAACACAAAGTAAGAATTCATTCCATTTCCACATGATAACCAAACAAGACATGAAATGGTAATGATCCATTCCATTACCTCTTCCATTCCATTCCCTCTCTCATTCCATTACCCCATACCAAACAGACCCTTAGATGTTTCGAGTCTAATTGCTTATCTTTCCAAAGTCTGATTACAAACTTTCTAAAATCTTATTATTAGCTTTCTTCAGCAATTGCTTTAATTTACTTTCAAAACCAAAACATCTTTTACATTGGTAAAATATTGATATAGGATTCAGTATCAAGAGCTAGTATGGCCACAGTCCGATATCTTGCCACTACTATATTGCATAATGATAAGTATGCTTAATTGTAAGTGTGTAGTTTATCGTTTTGGTATTTTATCCTTTTAAAACTAAGCTTGTGCAAACTCCAATTCTATTTTTTGTTACTCTTTGCACACGCCAACTTTAATTTAATTTACAAGACCTTGTATTATATACATTTTATTTTTGTAAACTTTTGTATCAAACTCATAATTTTTTATGATCGATAATCATATACCCTTTTAGTTTTTATCATTATAAATTTACAAGACCTTGTATTATATACCCTTGATTTTGGGATTAAACATTGTTGTTGTTGAGTGTTGACGGTCTTACCGCATCATCAGTCGTTGACATGCATCTAAAAACGTTTAATGGTAATTTTGTTTATCTATACTATATTATAATGTATGAGCCAATGTTAGTTTAAGATACCAAAAAGTTAAGAACTTTATTTTTATTAACAACCCTAAAATGAGGTAAAATAGTCATTTAAACACTTTACACTTTGATATCTCATCTTAGTTACAGTTTAATCCTTAAACTTTACTTAATTTTTACTTGTTTAAAGTATTGTTAAACTTCTTTCCCTTATTATAAGCAAACTATCTCCCATAATTTTTAAATAGTCATATTATTTTTCATACATTGATACTTTTATTAAAAAAAAAAATACATCATAATAATAAGCATTGTATTATGTTTAATTTGAGTATTGTATTGCTATTTTTTTATTTTTTTATGTGCTACGTGATTAAAATATCTAGTGGTGAACAATAAATAATCCGTTCACTGAAGCCAAACAAAAAAAACAAACAAAATTGAACCAAAATCAATTGAAAACTGAATTAACCAACATCTGATTTAACTTAAAATCGGTTATCGTTTTCTTTTTGTACTCTTAGTTAACCGGAATCAGCCAAACTGAAACGGAACCATTCATATATTCACAACAGCGTGTCCGCGCGATTTAGTTGGGAACACAAACACTTCTAATGATGATGGTTGAATTCGGTTCAAAACTCGATATTATCAGTTTTTTGATCTTATTAACCATCGGTTAATTGGTTAAGTCTATTTGGTTAGATTGTCGTGTTTAGTTCGGTTTAGTAAATTTTGATTAATAACCAAAACCAAACTTTGGTTAAATTTTTTGTTTTAAGTACATGAAATGAATGTACGTATTAAAGATATGAATATATGAATGGTTCAGTAATATTTTGTTAATTTTGGTTAACTTAAGGTACAAAAAAGCCGATATTAGATTAACTTGGTTTTTGGTTAATTTTCAGCAACGAATATTGTTAATCACATAACATATCAATTTTTTCTCAATTTTGGTTAAATGTTTAGTTATTTTTCACCCATGGATATTGTTAATTCATATCAATATTTTTAGTTAAAAAATTGTTAAACTATACTCGAATGAATTATAAACAATAAAATGCTCGTTTTTTTATGATATAGTTTGTTTAAAAGCATTAACGTATGAGAAATTATGGTCGTTTACAATTCGCAAGGTTAGTTTCCAGTTGGTTTAAAACAAGAAGAAAATATATAACTGTTATTTAAATGAGTTAATTACACGGATGGTCCATGTGGAATGCAAATATAGCATATATGGTCCTCAAAAGTTTGGAATTGCATAAATGCTCCTGCTAGTATGGATTTTGTAACCCCTTTAGTCCCTAGCTCTAACGACCGTCTATTATTTCTGTTAAACCCATGTAAAATTACCAAACTATCCATGGTATTATAAAACAAAAATAAACAACATTTTGGACCCACTACTCAATCTTCTTCCCCAATTCATTTACCTTTCCCGATCATTCTCTGTCACTTGAACACCATCACCTCATGCTCCACTGCACCCACCTTCAACAAACCAACGGTACAAGAACCCTTGAATTTTTAAGGGATCTCAAAATGGAGAATAAAATTACTAAATATTTGACAATAGATGAGTTTGTTGTTCTTCGTGATGAAGTCTATAAGTATATGATTAAAGGATACCTTGTATGTTCCAATTTCTTATTTTTATTACTAGGATTATTACTCGTGCGCGTTGCAGCGCGCTGAATAGTCATTTTTTTGTTCGATCGACTACACCCGGCATGAGTCTGTAAGTTATATGAGACAGTTTAAATATAACAATTACATCAAATTGGAATACTCAAAAACGTTTGTCTTCTTACATTCATAGCAAAGCGGCTAGTTGTTTCAAAGCTTGAAACTTGAAAATGATGCAAGCACTTGGTGTCTCACTTGAATGTCCCCAACGCTTTAAGGTCGGGCATTTCCAAGTCGATATGCTTGTCTAGGCTTTTCATTCGCAACTACACATGCTTGCGACCTGCTACAAAAATGCAGAGCAATTATTGAACCTATTGAAAATAATCCCTAAAAATTCATAACCTGTAATATGGAAAAACACAATATAAAGGATCACATTACTAACTTTTGGTTGTTACTTTATGGTTGTTGGTAGTGATAAGCCGAGATTAAATTCAGAAGTGGGTTCATTTGCTGCCGGAGTTATCAGTATACTATTTTAATATGTTCACTATAACTAATGTGCTTCTAAAATAGACGTGACATTGTTTCATATCAAGAGAGTTTGTCAAATGGGTTAAAGAGGCAGCTAAGACTTGTTAAAAAATTCAAGTGAAATAATTTTTTTTTTGCATACCAAATGCGAAAAAACCATCATGCTACTCTATATTGATAATAATTTAACTCCAACTACAGTAAGAAACTAAACCTTGCACCTTAATTACCTCCTCCAATTCAGTCAATTGACAATACTTAGTAATAGAAATAGAAGTTGCTATAATTTTTAGTTCCATGGCTCCATCTACCAAAATATATAAGAAGTCAACATTCCATCTTTCCAAAATCCTAAATTCCAAGTAACTAAAGTACACATTAAATAATAAGCATACGAATAATTAATTACGATACCATCACTAGTATAGATTTCTACGGGTGAGCAATAATTAAATATTTAATTGAAACCGAGCCAAAAAATAAAAGAACTAAACCGAAAGCAATCGAAAAACAATTAACCAAAAACCGAATTAACTTAAAATCGGCTATTATTTTTTTTTTTACACTTACTTCACCAAAATCAATCAAACCAAAATAGAACCATTCATATATTCAATATATTTTTAGCTTTTATAAATTTATTTCAGGTATTTGTACATCCATTTCATGTACTTCTAGAAAAAAAATCAAGCTAAAGTTTGGTTTTTGTTATTAACCAAAATTAACTAAACCGGACTAAAAACCAATAATCTAACCATATAAACCAAACAAAGTAACCGATTGTTTAATAAGATCGATTAACTGATGACTTTGGTTTTAGTTTCGGTTGAGGCTAATAATCGAACTAAACCAAGCCATACACACCCTTAGAAGTATCTGTGTTCCCCGCTGCACCGCGCGGGCACTCTACTAGTATTTTAAAAATCAAATATAGGGGGTAGGTTCACGTACAAACAGCTTTTCGGTATGAACTGTACGAATTGAAGGAAAAAACACGCAGACCGTTTATAACTAGAGTAATTATATAATTACTCTAGTTATACTCTAGTTATATAACTAAAGTAATTATATAATTACTCTAGTTATATAACTAGAGTATAACTAGAGTAATTATATAATTACTCTAGTTATAAATGACCCTCGTGTTTTTTCCTTAAATTCGTATAGTTTCGTACGAAAAACCTGTTTATATTTGATCTTTTGTCATCAAATATAACCTAAAAAATTTACGTTTGTAAACTTTCGTACCAATATAATAATCATGGGTGGTAATTGGGTGTGGGTCGGGAAGGCCAAACGGATAGTGTCTATAAAAATTGGGGCACAAATTTTTTAAAAATCCTATATTAATATATATATATATATATATATATAGGGGAGGGTTATCTTGAGAACGCTAAATATTGTGAGAACCGTGAGAACAAGTAAAAAAATCAATCAAAATCAATTTTTTTTAATACAAACCTCATTATAATCATAATACAACATTAATAAATGAATTTTCTTTCCAAATAATTCACCTTTTCTTGCAAAAACACTTTCAAGTTAACTTTTTACACATGTGTAAATGAAACAGTTTACACATGTATAAACAGTAAATTTACACATGTGTAAAAACAAATTATTTTCGTATACATTTGAATTTTTACGCGTAAATTGTGTTTTTGGGATTGTATTTTAGTAATAAAGACAAGTGTAAAAAGAAATTTTGAATTTGAATGGTTTTAGATGCCGTTCTCACGGTTCACACGAAATATAGGTGTTCTCAAAATAACTTTCCCCTATATATATATATATATATATATATATATATATATATATATATTAAACTTGGGCCTAATTAAACACATATCTTTTAACATTTAAATTTGGGAATAATTAAACACATATCTTTTAAAGTAACCTAAATATCCAATAACCCATAAAAACTTAAAAGCTTACTACCCATTTAATTTTTAGTCTTTAGTTACTAAATTGAAAAAACCAATGAGAGTTTAAGTATCCAAAAAGTCTCATTTACACATGAAGAGAATTATAGAATAAACTATTTCTTATATATTGTCAAGCAAAAACGTTTTTGCTTTTCTTAAGGCTAAGATTTGACCAATTCAAAAGGTACAGGGAATTATTTGTTTTTTGATTCCACATAAATTAAGACCCCGTAGTGGGGCTTTATTTTTCGAAATTTTGCAAAAATAGCGCCCCCAACACCAGAACAGGGGGCGCCATTTTATAAAAAGTGGGTTGGGCTTTATATTTATAACGCCGGTGCTCAAAAACTCAACCAATCAAAACTTGCCATGTGGCAAGTTCAAGTATATCTTTTTTTTTTTAATAATACTAATAATAAACATAATAATAATAATAATAATTTAAACATAAAATTATATTAAATAAAATAATAAAATTTCAAAATTTCCCCCCAAACCGTTTGAAATTCAAAATTCCCCCCAAACGTTTAAATTTCAAATTTTGAATTTCAAACGGTTCCCTCCAAACGGTCATATTTCTAACCCTATAAATACAACACCAAATCTGATTTTCCAGTCACACCTCCAATTCCTCATCCTCAAAACAATGAATAACATGGGTGCTGGTTTTCAAGCAGGAGCTGCCGGACCGTCTAATATCCGGCAGTACTCTCGCCGGGGCCGGGGACGGGGCCGCCCCCGGAGACTACCATTCACCTCATCTCCTCCTCCTACTGCTGCACAACCTCCTCTTTCTCCTCCTCCTCCTCCTCCTCCACAACATTAGTTATATCCCCCTTCTCCTGGTGCTGCACAACCAACCTTTCCTCCTCCTCAAGCCGATGATGACTGGACGGATGAGGAAATGGTCTGGGCCATGGATTATGTCTTGGCCTATGTGACATCCGCCACTTTCGACTTTCACCTACTTGACAATATTAGTCCTTCAAATATTTTCATTATAGTCCCTATAAGTTTCGTCGGTTTCAAATTTAACTTTTGAGCGAACAAAAAAAAATTTACCGTATAAATTTATAATGGTTCGGGGATGAGTTTTAAGCGAATGCGTATGTGGACACGGGTTCGTAAAATTTTTTTTTTATATAAAATATATATATATATAAATATTCAAGTTTAAAAAAAAAAAGTTTTAAGTTAAGTTAGTTTAACTTGGTTAACTTTTATAAAGAAAAAAAAACTAACCAAATAATAGTTAAACTAACTAAGTTAGTAGAGGAGGGACTAATCTTGACATTCTATGAAAGTTTAAAAAAAAAAAGAGAACTCCTTTTTCCCCCCTGTTTTTGCGATCAGAAACCGATCACCGGAAGGTGTTCTCCGGCGACATTTCCGGCAACCATAAACCACCCATTAGTCATGCAATTAACTCGAGTTAATGATTCTAATACGTTTCTTCGTCAAACTGCAGTAAGTTAATGTGTTATAACGAGCTTTTAATCGAATTTAAAGATGTTTTTAATCGGGTTCTTTTGGGGTAACCGATCGGAAACATAACCGGCCATTAATGTCGTTTTACGAGTGCATTTTATAAAACCATCATAGCAATCAGCCTCTGCATGTTTAAACCTTTCAAACACACCTTTATATCAAACAAAACGTGATCGGAAGACTCTCAATTCGTGCATCTTGGTGCGGCCCTTTTCACTCGTTTTCAGCGCATCTTTAATCATTGTAAGCCCCTTGTAATTATGCCGTTTTGTTCATTACCCCACCCCGATCAAAAGCCCTCTGTTACAGAGATTTAATCTTGCCTAAATCGAATTATTGAATTTCTTTAGGGTTAGGGTTTCTTGAGTTAGAATTGGGGAAGAAGATGAAGTTTTTCTTATAATATATATACAAATCGTTTTAACTTAAATCAACTAAGTGAGTCTTGGTGCAGTGGTTGGTGTATGTGTATGTTCCCAAGACCACTTGGGTTCGAATCCAAGCGCCCCTTTTTCCAGATTTTTTTTATTTTCTTTGTTTTTTGTTAATTATCTTGTTTGATAATGTATTTTAAACATTATAATAAACATAAAACTTATAATATTTATAGTAATTTCATTTTTTATCCAAAAATTATAAAAATTTAGGAATAGCTTCTTGACACCTCATAGAAAATTATTCCACTGTTATTTTCTGAAAAATGTTTTATTTTTATATTTTTATTAATTTAAATTGTTTTAATCATAATTAATTGATTAAAAATTCATTTTTAATGATTTTAATCTCAAAATTTTAGGTTAATTATTTCTAAGCATTTTAATCTGAAATAAAAATTATTGGTTCAGAAAACATTTATTTTTATTGATTTTCCTATTTTTTTATCAATTAAACATGATTTAATCTCATTAAATCAGTTTTAAATATAAATAAGTTTATAAAAATTATGAGAAAATCATTTTCACTAATTTACATCAGAAAGTATCCATTTTCTATAAAAATAGTATTTTTGGATCATGTCTTGAATTATTAGTTTTATTTATGTTTATTTAGACATAATTAATCAATTATTTATTTATACTATTAAATATCTATTTTATAAATATTTTTCTTATAAAATAGAAATGTCTTATGATTGAAAGTCTTTATTATCATTGATGGATCTTTGAGTAACTCATAACTATTTATTTCAATATTTATGATTATTGTATTTATTTACAATAATTAGTTAAAGTAATTAATTAAATTATTTTGTCTTAATTATTCAAACGTATTGTTATCTAAATATTCAATAGGTAATAATTTTATTATTTAAACCACATTTACAACCTTTCATATATTATTTGTGATATACAACTTTTACATTAACGCGACTGATCATAAAAACTCTAATTCCCCAAATCGACTTAGCAAACCCTAATGCCTTAGACCCTAGTGACCTTAGACTTTTTTTAGACATTTTCCTTATTAGTATGCTTACACATTATAGGTTGAATTCCTCGGAATTCCCATTACTTAGCTCACGACCGCTTAAGTGGATTTTGATCGCTTTCGCAAACTGTGAGTATATCTTTCCCCTTTTTACTGTCTTACTATTTTGGGGTGACTCATGTACTTACTATCAAGTTTATAATTCCTTTTACTAAAATAGCAATTCTTATGTGTGTTTGCTTGTGTCATTTTGTGTATCTATGACCTGTCAAATCATTAACCGTTGCGGCCTGGCATTTCAATGAATAGTACTATGGTTTATACCCTTGTGACTATGTTGAGAGTCCTCGTCATTGCTATGTATTACTTTACTACTAGCGCATACTATATATATCTGCTTACTTCTCTTAGGGTTGATTTGACCCGGATACCACTTATTACATAATTGCAAACAGTATACGACACATGAATTGCAAAACACTTTTCTACTATATTTATTTAAACAGGGTATGCTCACCAATACATTTTTTGTATTGACCAAAATATTTTGTACATGTTTCAGGTTGTTTTGAGACGCTTCTTTTAGGCTTTTGGATTTTTTTATTTCAGTCTTGACTACATTGTATTTTAGCTAGACTTGTCACTTTAGAATTATTGTATCCTGTAATTTCCTTTCAATATAATAAATTATTTAATCAATGTATTCAAATTTACATTTCTAGTCCATGAGCTATTGAACAATCGTCACTACGTGACACCTCGATGTTTCCGCCATCGGTTGGGGTGTTACAGCCTAGCAACAAATGGAGCGACTAACGTTGTCGCCCCTACCCCCTGGGCTGCTTCAGTCCCCTACCACCAGACTACCCCCACCCCCACCACCATCCCCCAACACCAGACTACCCCCATCCTCATCCCCCAACACCAGGCTACCCCCACCCCCTACCAGGAGACTTCCCCAACTGAGGGGGACTTGGAAGCCCTTAGGGAGATTGAGGAGGAGGAACTCTACTGGAGCCGACCTACCCCTCCTCGTGAGTACTACTACTTCCCCTCGGATGCGAGATCCGATGGACGGGATAGCTCACGTTCCGTCTCACCCGAGTACATCACCCTCCCCGGGGAATGGGACAACTACTCTCCATAGTGGAAAAAATTAGGATTAATAAGTAATTTAGGAATATTAGTTGTAATTTTTTTTAATTAAGTAATTTAGGAAGTGTGTGACTTTTTTTTTTAATATTAGTTGTAATTTTTTTTAATATCAGTTGTGTGTTTTTATTATTATTTGTAATTTTTTATATTTATTTGTCTTTTATTTTAATTATTTTGAATTAAAAGATTTAAAAAATAAAAAAATCAACCAATCACAATCAGGGGCTTTATAAATAAAGCCCCACCACTACACCCCTTTTTCAGTTTCTCTCTCCACGCTGACTCAGCAGCCACGTGGACCAATCAGGAAGGGGGGCTTTATAAATAAAGCCCCCCACTACGCATGGTCTAAGGGGAATTGCATTTGAAGATCTTAAGTTGTTTCCGTCGTCTTGAAAATGCACTCAAGTTTGAAGAAAGATTGGATATTGATGCTTAAGAATTTTATTCAGAGTTGAAGTTATTTAACACATCACAAAAATTTAGCGACCATGTAGATATTTTGTAGTAGAGTTAATTGCCAATTTAGTCCCCGAGGTTTGTCAAAAATTGCCACTTTCATCCAAATCTTTTTTTTTTGGTCAATTTAGTCCCTGTGGTTTCATTTTTTTGTCATTTTAGTCCCCGAGGTTTGTCAAAAATTGCCACTTTCATCGAAATCTTGTTAGTCCACAGGGACTAAAATGACAATAAAATGAAACCACAGGGACTAAATTGACCTAAAATAAGATTTGGATGAAAGTGACAATTTTTGACAAACATCAGGGACTAAATTGGCAATTAACTCTTTGTAGTATATGAAAGAAGACAGTTATTTCCCATTCCAGTCACAGTGGCATCCGTCCAAAGGATTTTTTCGAAAATAAAATATTTAAATCAAACTTACAATCCACAATGTTTCAAAAAAGACTTAGCGGGTTAGCGATGATAGCCATTTCCTACATAATTTTCTAAGTATTTGTCCCTATTGTGTAGCAAATTTGTTTAAAAAATTAAGGTTTTTTTGTCGTCACAAATGAGTAGCAACTTTGTTAAAATTTGTGAATTTGTGACACATTTTTGTTGTAGGAAAAATTTGTATCTAAATGACCACTTCTCTAGTAGTGAGAGTGCTAAGAGAGCTTCACGATTCGTAGGTTAGATACTAGCTTATTATGGTATGTTATTTCACTCATTCTAATACTATTATTTTGATAATTGTTATGTTTATTGCTATACTATTGATCGTACATAAAATTAGTTTAAATTATTAAATTCGTTAAAGCTTAAAGAGCATATTTTTCAACGGTTCGAATATGACACATAAATTTTCAGGACCCTCGATAATAGTGAATCAAATGGACAAGGACTAAATGTTCGTTACAACACATGGGGAATCCTACAGTCCCTCTAGTTTAACATATTCAGTAAATCAATCATGAAAGGTAAATTTCTTTAGCTCTCTCTATATGTATGTTTGTTCCATGCAACGTCTAGTCATGATACCGGTTAAAAAATGTTTCGAGTATATTTCCACACGCAAGTGTATAAGAGTATCAGTTAGTCATTTATACATGCCATCAAATGGTTATGTGTTCTACCCTCGACAAGTATACGTCATTTATATCTTAACACAATATTACCCTTCTCTGTTTTCTCGATTTGGGCTTTATATATTAATTGTGATGAGGTAAGCTCTTTTTCTTTATCAAAGTTTGGTCTTTTTTTTTTTTTTGTTTTCTGTGTTCGAATCTCCATTCAGTATGCATTTTATATTATTACAAAAGTAATACCAAACCATTGTGTGTTTTGATAATGTTAGAATATCCGTTGTGGGCCGCTAGCGAGCAGGCGCGAACCACCACACTTGACTCTCAAGTAACCCGGTCACTTGACCGCATTGTGGATGGGTGTGAGCAACGGAGCGACCAAAGGTCACTTTCTCCCGTTAATGCGCGCGATCACCACCGTCTGTCTGTGCTCACACTGGGGCTGTTCGCGTGGGGCTGTTGTGCTGGGGTTGAGCACTGGACTGAAACCTGCTCGCGCCGAAGCTTGCTCGCGGCCCACAACAGACATTATCAGATAAGATTACCTGAAAATTTGAATAAACCATTCTAATAGCTTATTATTGGAATTTTGGTTAATTTGACTGGAAGGTCTGATAAAATAACATTCTTCAAAAGTCTGCACATAGGAACATTAATTGTGACACCGAGGTAGAAAGTGTTGAATCCACCACGTAACATATATACGTGTTCTTGTTGAGCATTTGATGTGTATCTTTTCAAACAAACATCGTAATGAAGTTAAGTTTACTAGCTAACCTTTTATTTTGAGCAACAAACTAAAAACTTTATAGGTGTAATTGTAAATGTGTAGATAAAGTATAGTTGTACTTGTAACTAATAACATAATTAAAATTTCACATAAGAAACATAGTTATAAAGACCATTTAATTAGTTTTATGTGTCAATCTCCTTATGGTGGAGTCAGTGGCGCCCTTCTTACTTTCCTTATAGAGGTGAGGAGTTCGAGTCCTACGGGGACCAAAATGCTGTCGGTGGGCCGGGTTTTATAGTAGTGGGCTTTCGGGCGGCGTGTTTTCCATGGGAACTGGTTGAAATTATTGGTGGACCCTGGTTACCCTCTTAGTACTCCTTTGTCCAGTGGGTACTTCAAGAGTGTTCGGGAATGATTTGTTGGCCGTTAAAAAAAATAGTTTTATGTATTAAACTTTTGAGATTGACTTTAAAAGGTTAGGATCAAATACACAGTGAAAGAAAAATGAGAAGTCGTAGGAAGGCTACCAAACGAACTCCGATTGAATTCATTCAAGCGACATTGGATTCGTCTCATCGAACCCTACGATCTTAGTATTTAGGTTTTTGCTTTTTTAGATTTTTAGCTTGTATTTTTTAGAATGTGCGTTAAATCATTGTTTCTTTTATATAATCTTGTGTCTTTTTGTTATTTTCGTAATTGTGTCATTTTCACGATATATTGGATGTTTTTTATTCAGTATTGTATTATATTTCACAGCATTGATTAGGAATTCGTAACCGATCGACAACAAGTGAGTTTGAATCCCAAAACCCACACCACCGAACAACCTTCGTACCTCCCGACTCTCTCCCCCCCCCTCTCTCTCTCTCTCTCTCCCTCTCTATTTCTCTGCAAATTCCGACGAAAATTTGGTGTGCGGTGGCAAGCGAAGGTGTGGCAGTGCCCGGTGTAGATCGTGGACCATGACTCATACCGGTTCTATCCAATTGACATGATCACTTTTGCAGGGGATCGGCTGACAACGTCCCATTTAAAATTTGACAAGACAGTAGCTAGAAACCTAACTTTGCTTTTGTGCTTATTAATAATAAACCCTTATAGATGAATGTTTAATAGTATAATTAACACTATATTAATCCGAGTAAAAAAATTAATTTGACATATTGGTTTCTGGCGATTTTTGGCTAGAAGATGCTAATTAATTTTAAGGATGTCATGTTTTCCTTTTATAACTTTAAAAAACACGATGTTCTACAAATTCCAAGTATACTTCTTCGATGTGCTTATTTTCTATATCTCGATTTAAATTTTGCTCAAAACCAAGTTATGATTAGTATTAGAATGCTACAGATATTTATAGTCCGCTGCGTAGCGCGGGTTTCCCACTAGTTTTTTATAACATCCCATATGCGGGACCTTAAATCATAAACTTATTTTTTCATGGATTTTCTGTTATATGTTTTATAGGTTTCACTTTTTTTTATCAGCACTCCACTCAAATTATTTTTATCTATGTTTTAGCGTGAAAGTTCCATAACGGACAAATTGTTATAAGCGTTTTTTTAAACTATTCGTCTTTTAAATATATTGTTGTTTTTTTAAACTGCCCGGCACTTATCTCTAATTAAATACACCATTATGACATGTTTTTTATTTACATTTAAACCAAACCACTGTAATCCGTGTCCATCGTGTTTATCATTATATACGTTTTGATATAAATATAGTTCGAATAACTTGGCTTTTGTATATAATGACGTAACTTTTCCGTTACTTTTGAATATACCGTCGTGATGTGCTTTTTTATCATTAAGATCACAATTTGGTTATTTTTATCTACATTTAGTGCGAAGCCCAGGAGGTAACCACTAGTTATTCTAGAACAATTTGCAAACCTTTGAGATACATACAAGACCTTTGAGATACAGACAAATCAGTGTTCCCTGAACATTGCTTTTGTTTTCACTATTATGTTTCAAATTTACACCTTATACTACATATTTAACTGATTTAACTTTTTAAATTATAGTTTTCTATAATAAATTTTGTTTGCTAACTTTTTAAGAACCGTATATGTGGTTCTGTTTAAATTTGCTTTCTTGATATTTTGATATAAATTTTGTTGAAAACGATGTCTTATTCAAAATCTGGTATCAATGTTAGAATTGATTTCTATATTTGTTTTATTATATTTTTTAGATGTAAAACACAACTTTAATTTTTAGGTTTCCTAAATCAATGTTTTTTTACCATAAGATACACCGATATATTGAGTATTACTATTTTCAGAACCACCGTTAGATATTTGGTTTTATAGTTTTTAATCAATGTTAAACAATATAGATATACCGGTACCATAGCAAATCAAACCAATAACCACTAAAACCAAATTCCCACTGTATCGTGTGACAAACCCCACTAGTTATAACCAATGGGTACAACTCATATTCTTCTAAACAAAGCTCAAATTTAGAAAAAAAGTTAACAAATTCTAGTGACAACTCTTTACTACCTCTGGGTTCAATCCCATCCATCAAAATTTACATTTCTGCCCACCATTGTTCTACCTCTACATCACTTTATTAAAGTTGATTTGTATAGCGAAACTAATTTCTACATTTTGAAATAATAAATCACAAAGTCATATATAACCAATTTGTCAAAGTAATATATAGTAACAAAAACATCCAAACTAGATTAAACTCCTAAACTATTAGCTTCAACACAAAAACTGTACGGATGAAATCATGAAACTAGATTAATAAAAAAATTTAAAAAAAATAAGAAACCCTATAATATCAGCCTCTCATGCATCGACACGTGTGATACCTTATTAAGGTTGGTGACATACATTAACTAAATAATTCACATACACTGCACAAACTCACCCCCACGCGCTTAACTTACAAACAAAGTTAAACAAACCTGTTATCACGCGCTTAACTGCGAGTGGGCGTATTATTATCTTTATGTCCTGATGCTTGCTTGTGTTCCTGAAATAGGTTAAAAAGCTTTAAGCTTTGTAGTTGGAAACAACACCAACCCTAAAATTCTTATCTGGGTATGTGTTTATGCAACTAAATAAATCTTTAGAACCTAAAAAAGAGAGTTTCCTAGATTAAAACCATACCCATCTTTGTTTATCTCTGTTTTGGTTGAAAATTTTCAAGTTTTTTTAATTAAAAAAAAATTTTAAAAAAATATTTGAGAAAAGATATTTGTTACCCATTGATTTGGTTCATCTGGGGTTTAATATTTTGTTAATATTTTGTTAAAAGTGTGAAGAATAATGGGGAGGGGAAGGGTAGAACTGAAGAGGATTGAGAATAAGATAAACAGGCAGGTGACTTTTGCTAAAAGAAGAAATGGGCTTCTGAAGAAAGCTTATGAACTCTCTGTGTTGTGTGATGCTGAGGTGGCCTTGATCATCTTCTCTAACCGTGGAAAGCTTTATGAGTTTTGTAGTACATCTAAGTAAGTACCTTAATTTACTATATATGTGTGTTTTTAGTGTGTGTTTGTGGTGTGTGGTGTAGATCTGAGATGGGTTATGTGTTTTTTGGTGATCAGTTGTTTAGATTGTTGTAATTTGGTTTGATTTGGTTGCTAGAGCAGCCATATGTTGAATAAAAAGTTATTTTTGTGGATTTAAAGATTTATTGTGAAGGGAATTAATTAAGTAATTAACAAGATCTTGTCTTTGTGAATGATCTAAAAGAAAGATTATTAATGAAAATAAAATCAAGAAATTAAGTGAGGGTTAATAAGTTAATTGCATTTTTGGTCTTTATTGACATGAAATTAAGTTTCTTTAAGCAAGATTTGTGGTTAAAAACTGATAATCTTTTTTGTTTATAGAACATTAATATTTATAAAAAAAATAATCTTGACTGATCTTGATATTTCATGAAGGATTTGGATCTTCTTGTTCAAGTTTGTATTTTTTTCTTGTTGAAAGGGTAAAAGATGCATTAAATAGAAATCATGCATACAAGAGACATAGAGTATGATTCATCTGGATAAACTGATGGTTTTTGTGTTTATTTGTTTTGTAAAATTAAAGCTTGGTGGACAATGGAGCTCTATGTATAATGTATAGTGAAATCATAGCTGATAAACAAATATTTCTATATTTTTCTTTGGAAGTTGGAACCCTAAATTTCAGGAAATTTTTGAAAGACAGCAGATTTAATCAAAGATTTTGTATGTACTTTTTTTTATTCCAAAGCAAGGTAAAATGTCTTTTGGATTTGGAATTTGATCTTATTATAATAATTATCCAAGGTGTAAACTTCTTGATCACTGTTTTATCTGTTGAATCTTGAAGTTTGTAAAAGTGTGACAAGTTTTATAGTCCAAAAACAATGTAATTTTGTATGATAAATTTGTTGGAAATTTAAGTGAAAATGCTATTTTCACAAAATATAGGAAAATGAGTTTTTCCTAACTTTGGACTTAAATATATATTTGAAACAGAAGTTTATATATATATATTTCTTTGTGGGTTTATGTTCTATGTTGTGAGAGCTTCGCAACGAACCAAACCACGTCCAAAACGGAGCTAAAATGAATGAGATATCGATGCTCAAAGATTGGTGATTGAAGCACTTGATGCTGAAATGAAACAAGGTGGAACTTGTCCCACATAGGAAGAGTGAAGATACCATGAGTGGTATATAAGGAGGAACACTCTTCCCTTATTGTTTCATAGGAGCTCACACTGTGGAACTCGCGAAGGGTGCGGAGCACCCCAACCCGCACTCGCACACGCGCGTGGCGTGGGCGATGGGCGCAATGTGGCGCTTTGATGGCGCACTTCGCACACACGCATCACCGCGAGCCGCTTGAGAGCCGCCTTAGTATTTTTGAAAGCAGGTTCGAGGACAGAAGATGGTGATGGCGCGCGAGTACGAGCAGACAACCAGGTAGCATCCTGGTCTGCGCGGATGCTTCCGCGCAGGCGCGCGACGAGTCGTTCCGCTGACGTAGAACGTAAAGTTCAGCGCAGATACTGATCTGGTCCGCTGACGTAGAACGAGAAGTTACGTTGTGCGCATGCGCGTAGATGGACGCGCGCGCGAGCTCCTTAGCAGTTCAGTAACAGCTCAGCAGTGTAACTGTCTGGTCAAGCAGTTTCGTCTGAAACTTTAAGAACGTAATAAATGCCATTGAAGACGTTCAATGACATTTATTTTTCGTTTTTAATGCATTCCGAAACTGACTCTTTCTGGACTCCTATAAATACCAAGGAGAGCCTTGGTTGAAGACACACCTTGACACACTGTCTGAATATTCACCAATTCTCCTCTCCAACTTTCTGTTCGATCTAAACTTCTTGTTTCAGGTACATTTTGGGTCAGAGCTAACTCCGGCAGCACTATAGCTGTTCCGGCTGTTGTACCCTGGGAAACAAAACGAGTTCTTGTTAATAGACTCGGAATTTGTTTTAAGGGCCCCGTGTTCAACACGATCCTCAGCCACCAAGTTTGCTTGTTTCTATTCCTTTCTTGCATTTATTTATATCTGTTGTAATAGTATTAGATTTCAGCTTTCACCTTTCTTTGTAATCGTATTTATAATTCTGTTGTATTTAAATTTACACGAGCGGCTCCTACAAAATTATGTAACTTTTTTGTTTGTTTTTGTTTTTGTTTTGATTGCATGTTATATTATATTTTAGCATGCTCAAGATGATTGAAAGGTATCAGAATTGCACCTATAGCTCAATGGAAGTCAACACGTCCACCAACGATTCTGAGGTATAATGCGCAATTTTGATTCATTTATCGCGTTAGAAAGATTGTAACGGACTCACTAGTTTAATGTTTTGATTGTGTAGCAAAGCAGCTACAAGGAGTACATGAAGCTCAAAGCGAAATATGAGTCTCTTCAACAATATCAAAGGCAAGTAGCATATTGAATATGTTAAACTAGGCTGAATGATTGATGTATGTTCAATCTTGAATGTTCGTATCACAGGCAACTTTTCGGGGAAGATCTTGAACCACTGAATCTGAAAGAACTCGAGCAACTTGAGCGCCAACTTGACTCAACTTTGAGGCAAATCCGGTCCATAAGGGTATTATTTCCGGTGTCTTTGAAGACTGTGAAAATGATTATACACATGGGTGGCTCAACTATAGGATAAAATAAGCTAAAGTTTGGACTTATGCTAAAGGGCTCCTAATTTTTAGAATTTAACGATTAATTTTTAGGTTTTTACATGGAGAACAAAGATTCAATATACTTGGAATGGTCTTCTTTTCACTGAAACTCATGTGTGATTTTGTGCTTTTTATAAGCCATATGCAAAAATTTGTCATTATATGCATACGTGTTAGGATCGTAAGCAAATAAAAAAGTATTTTTGTAGTCCCAATTTTATAATACGCTTGAGACCCTCAAAAAGGTTGAGCCGGGCCTGATTATATATATATGCGTCAATAATCTACAAGTCCAATTATTTTTGTTAAGTAGTCAAAACGTAGATAAACTGAAAGTTCTTATGTGTGTTAATCCGTATCTTTTAAAATTAATCATACCCATTACTGGTTGATTGTTTTTTTTTTTTTTAATTCATCAACATATGTACAATCTTTTCGCGAATATGCAGACTCAATCAATGCTGGATCGGCTTTCTGATCTCCAAAACAAGGTATCATAGTTCTAGTTTATATTACTGATTCGCGTCTTAAAACTTACATAACTTACTACAAACGAAATCCTTGACACTTTTACAGGAACGAATGTGGCTCGAAGCGAACAAAACTTTGCAGAATAAAGTAAGAACATACATATATATGAGTGGATACATGTGTAAATAATGAGATCTACAAACTAATGAAAGAATATTGAATAAAATCGGTGTTGTTGCAGCTAGAAGAATATTATGCAGAAAACCAAGCAGGACCATCATGGGCAGCAGGTGAAAATGGTAATTCATTTGGGCAGCATCATCATCATCATCATCAGAACCAAGAACAGCATCCTCAACATGACCAAGGCTTCTTCCAGCCTCTCAACCCAAATTTGCAAATTGGGTAATCCTTAAGACCAAACTTACTACTTTATATATGAGTGTATATATCCACATATCTTCATTTATATAAAGATCTTTTAAAAAAAAGGTATTTTAGAAAAGAAGTGTTGACAGGCATGGGGTATTTTCATAAAATGTTTTAAAAAAGGGAAATCACGAAACTGACCATTGACCTCACCATTTTACGAAAATTAACATGTGAGGCATATAATCTTTAGATGCCTCACTGAATTCCATGGTAATGAGGAGTCTAATATAGACGCCTCACTAAAGAGTATGTTAGACGCTTCAAGCTTATGTTTTGTTTCATTCCTATTGGCTGACATAAAAGATGGAGTCTAGTAGACGCTTCAATGAGGAGTCTAAGGTTAGAGGCTTCACATGTAGATGCCTAACTGGAGAGTCTAGTAAATGCCTCAAACTTATGTGTCTTTTCGTTCCAGTTGGTTGACATAAAAGATGGAGCCTAGTAGACGCTTTTGTGAGGAGTCTAGGGCTAGACTCCTCACTATCATGGAATTCAATGTAGACGTCTCGCTTGTTTATTTTCGTAAAATAGTGAGGCCAATGGTCAGTTTCGTGATTTTCACTTTAAATATGGGTATGTCGTAGTTCTTCAGTGAGACATCTCTATTTAAAAAAGTGTGTAATGCCGACTACAACTTTTAATAGGAGACGTCTCACTCTCACCCACAAACTACGGCGTACCTAGTTCTAGAAACACAAAAAAAAAAAAAAAAAAAAATGAATACTCTCAATACTCCTTTCTCTAAAATACGCATTTTTTCTAAACAAAACTCTTCATATAATATAATATCACGTACTTACTGTCAATTGTTAGTTAATTTGACAAACCGTGTTGGCGTGTTGATATATAGTTAGTTACATGTTCTTTCTTTCCTTCTTTCTGGTAGTCGTGTTTCATCATCATCATACTCAATAAATCCTACCAATAGTAAATCTAACGTAGGGTCTGAGTCTTGTTTTATCGTGCTAAATGTATATTTTGCACATCAGTATACTAGAGAAGCAGTTTGTTTATTTTTTTGACAGGTGAAAGTATAGAAATCTTGTCTTGATTATCTTTAAAATCGAAATTTTCAGGTATAACACAATAAATTCAAGCCAGATAGCAGCATCAACAAGTGGACAGAATGTTAATGGAATAATCCCTGGATGGATGCTTTGACTTAGACTTTCTCATGGTCAATGAAGCTGCAAACCAGTCAACCCTCTCCTTTTTTTGGTGATATAAATCTACAATAAACAAGATATTAAATAATTTTGGCTGAATTATGGGGACATGTAAGAACCTACCTTTGAAACAGAAAAGAAAGGACCCCTTTTTCAATTTACAAAGTTTTAAAGTTTGCTTTTGGTGTGTGTGTGTGTACATTTTAGCATTCTATTCAGAGTCCAGACTTCTTCATTTTGCTTATTATATATATATATGGTTCATGTTAATATATAAAACGTAACAAGTTGTGATTGTGTAAATATATAAAACTAATTAATAAAAAATTTAATGTCGTATAATTTTGATTAAATTGTTTAGTCTTCTCATATAGGCATTAATATAACTAACTAAAGTATAGTTAACTTACATTTTGCGACTGTAGTCGTTTCTTCTTTTAGAGTTACGGATTTGGTTCACACTATTTTCCGCCATGTCTTGGATCACCGCTAGCATGCCTGAACCGACATAACTATGACATTTTCTATTTTTGTGCTTAAATTTTTGTTGTTATGCCTATGTATGTAACTTATTTTTGGGTTCGGATTAGGAGTATGTTTATACTTTGTGTTTTGGAACTACAATATCTATCTCTTCACGATTTTGTTATATGTTTTTGGGTTGACGGTGGTGAAGGCAGTGATATAATGTGGTCCATTGCAGTCATCATTCATTGGTGGTCATGTAGACAACGGAGGCCCGACAAATTCATGGAGTGGCAAACCTAGAACAACGAAATGTTTTGTTTTAAAAGTATAAGACTAAAATGATTATTTCATATGAATTTAACACATATCCGATTATGGAAATGAAAGGAACCAGATGCCTACCATAGGACGGTTTGCTTAATTTACTCATATTCTTTTTACATATGTCTGGGTTAAAATTATCAATAAAATATTCCTCTAATGTTTTTTTTTTTTTTTTAGGTTTCACGGAGAGTATATTTGGTGTTTGCACAATTTTGTTACTTTATAACACAACCATAAACTTAGAACACCAAGACTAAAACTAAAACTTAAATTAATCAAAGTTTTGTTGTTATAAAATATTAACACTCATCAAAAACCCAAAAATCTTCAATATATCTATCCTACACAAATCAAGAACACTTTTTTTCTAACCCAAACTAATCAAAACCCACAACCCACAACCCACTACAATATTTATTCAAACTCATTTGCAAATCAACCTAGTTCATGGGCACTACTCCAACCCTCAAAAGCTACAAATAGACCGAAAAAGAATTAGTTTATAAAACACAAAAGATTGATATAATACACTTTTGTTGCGCATTCTTACTGTTAAAAGATAACATCTAATTTCAGTTTTTTACCTTATCTATCTATATCTATACTACTATATAGTAGCAGCTGAACGGGTAAAGTTGTCATTTTATATTCATACTAGCAAATTTGTAATTTCATTAAAATGACAAAACAAATTTAATTAAACAATTAAATTCTATTGATTAATGGCAAAACAAAAAAAACAATATATTAATGGTCATTAATACAACAATTATATTCTATTGATTAATAGTTGAGAGTTAAAAGAAAGGCAAAAACAAGAAAAACAAAAAATTAGTTTGTATAACGTTGCACCATTCACAATTGTGACACCCGGCATGTTCGGCTTAAACATATTAGTAACACCTAAGTCTACCTTAGCGAGAAACGTTTATAAACAAAGTTAACTGGGTTGGTTGAGTCGGGTCAAGTTAGGATTGTCCAGGGTACAATGATCTGGAGGATCATTGGGAGTCGTTTTGGTAATACACTAGTACCGGGTTCCGTTGTTGGTGACATTACATGAACTAATTAAGTATATGTGTAGATTATGGGTCGTGTGGTGGATTATGTACATAGATGTGTTTAAATGATGTGTAAATGATTATCTGTGTTTTAATGTGTTAATTATAGACTAAGGATGCATGCTTATGTGTTAAGATGTGTTAGAATGCGTTAAACACGATAAACTGGAAAACTAGTTAAAAAGGGGTTCTGGTTCGACCACTTCGAGTGGTCGAAGGAGAAGAAAGTGTCTGGTTCGACCCCTGTAAGTGGGCGAACCAGGGAAGTGGAATTTGAGGAATTCCCTTCGACCAAACAGGGCTCATTCGACCCTGTGAAAGGGGCGAAGGAGACCACCTTCGACCAATGAATTGGGGCGAAGGAGAATTAGTATAAATACCAACCTTTGTCATTTTTCATCATTTCACAAACCCTAACCGTCCCAAAACGCTCTCAAACGATCTTAAACACTAAGGAAGGAGTTTTTGCTCTTCTTTTTCATAATCTAACCTATCTACAACCTCTAAACAAGAATCCAATGTGTGTTCATAATCCTAAACCTTTTTAAAAGCATTTTAATTCGTTTTCATCTAACCCTAATTGTCTGGATCTGTTCTAAGGGTGTTTTCATGATTAAAAACCTTTTAAACATCTTTCTAAATCAAAACATGGTCATTTAACATAGGTTTTCATGATGAATACCATATGTAAATTGTGTATTATGTGGTGTTATGTGTGGTTCAATGATTTGCTGCTATATCTATGATAGAAACATGATATAGGATTGTTATTAATGTTGGAATATTATTATCTAGGGTTAGGATTGGATATATTGATATTTGGGGGTTTTATTGGATTAATACTTGATGTATGAATATTTATGATCAATAGAATGAATAAGAAAGATCGGATAATCGACAAACTGAGTATTTTAAGCTAAACATGAATCGATTTCAAAAGTTTCCAAATTGGGTAAATAATTCATGCATGAATGTGATGTTTCCATAATCTTTACTATTTTGGGAAAGGGCTGAAACGGACGTATTATCGGGGGAAATCGGTGGGATTTCGTAGGGATAAGTTATCTATGCTTGACTGCTGTGATTGATGATGTTTCGAGTCGTTTTGAGTGTGTTTGTAGCGTTTTTAGGAAAAATAATACAACAGGGGCGAACCTGGCCTCCTTCGACCAGTCGATGGTGCGAAGGAGGGATCCAGGGTCGAACCTGGGTTTTTATTGGACGAATGTGATAAAACGGGCGAATGAGGCATCAAACGGTCGAACGAGATGTAAAAGGTGCGAAGGAGACAAAAAGGTGCGAAGGAGACTTAAAACTGACTGGTTCGACCGTTCTGATGCAGAAATGAGATTTTTGATACAAACTAAGTGTTTCATGCTTGAACCTTGTGTGTAATCTATGTGTACTTGATTAGTTAGGGTAATGGGTCACCAACGGGATGTCGGGTCGGTCTAGTGTGTCGGTTAAACATTTAAACACGTTTTAAAACATACTTGGTTACGATCTGGACAATCAGGGACTAGATAACCTTATGGTTATTAGTCGGAACACTTATGTGAACATTTTGATAGATCTCCGGTAGAGGGATTATCAAGGGCTAAACATCTTTACTTATATTTGAAGAACACTACTTAAGGTGAGTTCACGGCCCCACATTTACTGCTTTAACTTTTGGGGGAGAAAACATGCGCTAAACGGTTTTGGTAACTTATGTCATACTATGGTTTTAACTTTATATTGCTATACGATCTTTTGGAAAGTCCCGGGGGAAACCATGAATGTGCGGGGATGCACAACGGGGGAAATGTGGATAGATCTATTGGGCGTGACCTGCCCCACTCGTCGGCTTGGAGGGCCGGGCGGGTGCATATTGTCTCGAACAGGTACATTGGTATCATGCTGAACATACGGGCTGCTTAAACACGCTGAACATTGCTAAACGTGTCTAGTAATGGTTTCCAATCGTAGTAGTAATGAAACATACGCCTAGCTAGCGTACTTGGTAACATTGATATAGTATGGACATGGTAACGTTTTGGTAACATTTTGAACAAACCTGTGAACTCACCAGCATTATATGTTGACATCTTTTTGGCATGTTTTTCTCAGGTCGCTAAGGTAGCAATGAACGGAACTAGGCGCACGGGTCTGCATTGGCGTCTAGGCTTAGTGCACGTTTGTAATAAAAGTATTTTGAACAATTTTTGAGATGATAGCATAGTTGGTTAAATGCTACTGAAACGCTTCCGCCTATTAAATTATGGTTATGTCTGTTTACATTTTTCATATAGAGTTGTTTATTGTGATCGTTGACTTGGATCCTGGTTTGTCATGCGCCTCGCGGTAAAACCCCGTAAGTGGTAATTTGAGGGTGTGACAGATTGGTATTAGAGCCAATGGTTATAGTGAACTAGGACTGCATGTAAAGTCTGGTCTATAGCCGAGTCGCACACACTAGACGGTCACATACTTTGGGTCTATTAATGGGATATGTAGTAACGTTGTCGGGGTGTCCTTACATCATCATCATGCTTCTCCGTTACATCATCCGCTATTATTTGGGTTCTTACCTACTCTTGTCTTCTTCTTCTGGATTGAAGAAGGAGGGGTTGATCTATTGGTTCCAGCACACACATGCCTTCTTACACTTGCACCTATTGCCACATAGGCGACAATGTTCGGTGACTGGGGTCTAGATTAGGGGTACATCTGGAGGACCATGTAGAGCAGTTTATCATTTCGGGTGCACACGAAATAATAAACTGGAATGCATGAAAATCCCGATGGACTTCGAGTTTGGATGTATAGTCTTGGATTGTCCCTAGGTTAACTCTTGTAAATTTCTAGTGGTTGACACTGGAAGTGAATCTGAATCCCTCGTTCTCTTGATTTGTTAGATCATGTCTGGTGCTCGCGGTGGTGGACGTCGTGGTGGCGGCGGTGGCCGTGCTGGCGGCAGTGGTCGTGCCGGAGGCGGTGGTCGTGGGAACATCAACATGACCCAAGCTGAACTGAACAACTTGCTCCAGCAGCAAGTGAACATGGCTATGGCTAATTTCCAGGCCGGGATTAATGCCATGGGTGGTGAGTTGATTTTTGTCGACCTTGCCTCATTTTTGGGTTTCGTGTCCTTTCGTCTGTGTTTTATTTGTGTACCGTATTTCAGGTGTTGGTGTCAATCCACCCCCACCTCAGTGCTCTTATAAGAAGTTTAGGGACTGTCAGCCCCATAACTTCGCTGGAACTGAGGGAGCGGTGGGACTACTCTGATGGCTGGAGAAGGTTGAATCTGTCTTTGTTATGTGTAACTGTCCTGCTGGGGACCGAGTGAAGTATGCTACTGCGACATTTGAGGGGCCTGCATTGTCGTGGTGGAATGCTACTACTCAGAACGTGGGACTGGGAGAGGCTATTGCTATGCCTTGGGCGGAGTTTGTGCAGCTTTTGAGAGGTGAGTACTGTCCGAGGGAGGAAATACAGAAGTTGGAGCATGAGGTCTGGAGTTACAAGATGGTTTGGTCGGAGATTGAGGAGTACACTGTGAGGAGGAACAAGCTGGCGGTGTTGTGTCCTGATTTACACACACCCGAGTACAGGAGGATCGAGCACTATGTGTCTGGACTAGTGCCCGAGATTGCTGGGTTGGTGGCTGCTGGGAATCTTCCCACTATTGCTGAAGTTGTCCGATCAGCTCATCGGATGACTAACCTGAAGGTGGCGGAAGGCGTTTTGCCACCCAAGGGTGCTACTATGAAGGCTGCTGAGGGGAACAAGAGGAAGTGGGAGAGTGTGGGGAAGAGTGTGGTGCCAGCTCAGCCGGCGAAGAAGTTTGAGTCATCTGGGTCTTCTTCTGGGTCGAAGACGAGTGGGTATGTTGGGAAGCATCCCAAGTGTAACAAGTGTGGTTTTCATCATTCTGGGAGTTGTGATAGGGCTCGTTGTCATCGGTGCCATCAGTTGGGGCACCATGCTAAGGATTGCAGGGTGGCACTCACCCCAACTCAGGCTCCTGCAGCTACTCCTGCTCCTGCTGCTCAGGGGACTCAGGGGAGGCAGGGGTGTTATAACTGTGGTGACACGGGACATTTCAAGCGTGACTGTCCCAAACTGAAGCAGGGCGATAATGGGAGGGGCGGGAACGGTAACGGGAACAATGGCGGCAGAGGCAGGACTGCACGTGCTTTCGTCATTGGATCTGCAGAGGCTAGGCAGGATCCAGACACAGTTACCGGTACGTTCCTTCTTAATGATCGCTATGTTTCTGTCTTGTTTGATTCTGGTGCCGATAAGAGTTTCGTATCTTTGGATATTAGTCGATTGCTAGATATAGTACCCACACCTTTAGAGGCTAAGTACTTAATAGAATTGGCTGATGGTAAGAAAATCGAAGCGACACACACCCTTAGGGAATGTCGCTTGGAACTGTCGGGTTTGTCTTTCCCCATTGACCTTATGCCGGTACCCCTGGGTAGTTTCGATGTCGTGGTTGGCATGGATTGGTTATCGTTGTATCGCGCGGAGATTGTTTGTTTTGACAAGGTTATTCGGATCCCTCTCCCTGATGGAGAGATTGTTTCGGTTCGTGGCGAGAAAAGCGGTGCTCCGCTGAGTATCATTTCTAGCATGAAAGCCCGTAAGTATCTTCGGAAGGGCTGTTCGGCCATTTTGGCGCTTGTTAACGTTTCTACTGACGATGAGAAGAAGATCGAGGATATTCCGGTGGTTTGTGACTTTACTGATGTGTTTCCTGATGATTTACCTGGTCTTCCTCCCCATCGTCAGGTTGAGTTTGGTATTGATCTCACTCCGGGCGCAGCTCCTATTGCCCGAGCTCTGTATCGTCTTGCGCCTCCCGAGATGCAAGAGTTGTCCAGCCAGTTACAGGAACTCTTGGAAAAGGGTTTCATACGACCGAGTTCTTCCCCGTGGGGAGCTCCTATTTTGTTTGTGAAGAAGAAGGACGGAAGTCTTCGTATGTGTATTGATTATCGTGAGCTGAACAAAGTGACCATCAAGAATCGTTATCCTCTTCCTCGCATTGATGATCTCTTTGACCAGCTTCAGGGCTCTAGCTACTATTCGAAGATTGATTTGCGGTCCGGTTATCACCAGTTGCGCGTCAGGGAAGCTGACATTCAGAAGACTGCTTTTCGCACTCGTTATGGCCATTTTGAGTTCTTGGTTATGCCTTTTGGTCTCACTAACGCACCGGCGGTGTTCATGGATTTGATGAACCGCGTTTGCAAGCCTTACCTTGATAAGTTCGTCATCGTGTTCATTGACGATATTCTGATTTACTCCAAGAACAAGGCAGATCATGAGGAACATCTGCGGTTGGTCTTGGAACTTTTGAGACAGGAGCAGTTGTATGCTAAGTTCTCGAAGTGTGATTTTTGGTTGCGTGAAGTTCAATTCCTAGGACATGTGGTGAATGAACTGGGAATTCATGTCGATCCGGCTAAGATCGAAGCTATTAAAGACTGGGAAGCACCAAAGACGCCATCTGAGGTGCGGCAATTCCTAGGTCTTGCGGGTTATTATCGTCGTTTCATCGAGGGATTTTCGAAGATCGCTCAACCCCTCACTGCTCTTACCCAGAAGGACCGAAAGTTCGACTGGGATGAACCACAAGAATCAGCATTTCAGATGCTGAAGCTTAAACTTTGTTCTGCACCTATCTTATCCTTGCCGGAAGGCACGGATGATTTCGTTGTGTACTGTGATGCTTCTATTCGTGGTCTCGGTTGCGTGTTGATGCAGCGCGGGAAGGTTATTGCTTATGCTTCTCGCCAACTCAAAGTTCATGAGAAGAACTACACTACTCATGACTTGGAACTGGGTGCGGTGGTCTTTGCGTTGAAAATCTGGAGACATTACTTGTACGGTACCAAGTGTGAAGTATATACCGATCACAAGAGTCTTCAGCATATTTTCGACCAGAAGGTGTTGAACATGCGGCAGCGTCGCTGGGTTGAACTCCTGAACGATTATGACTGTGCCATCAAATACCATCCTTGCAAGGCTAATGTTGTGGCGGACGCCTTGAGCAGGAAGGAGTCTGCGAATCCTCGCCGTGTTCGAGCCTTACAGCTCACCATTCATTCGTCGCTTCCTGACCGAATCCGTTCTGCACAGTTGGAAGCCTTGAAGGAGGAAAACCTTAAGGCTGAGACTATGCACAGTGCTGACAAGCATCTTGAGCTCAGGACTGATGGCTTACACTATTTTGCGGGACGTGTTTGGGTCCCATTGTTCGGGGGATTGCGCGAGCTTGTTCTGGATGAAGCTCACAAATCCCGGTATTCTATTCACCATGGCTCCGATAAGATGTATCAGGATTTGAAGATACTTTATTGGTGGCCAAACATGAAAGCTGACATAGCTTCTTACGTCAGCAAATGTTTGACTTGTGCTAAAGTCAAGGTGGAGTATCAGAGGCCGTCTGGTCTCCTGCAACAACCAGAGGTTCCAGAATGGAAGTGGGAACGAATCACGATGGATTTTGTCACCAAACTGCCAAGGTCACCTAGTGGTTATGATATGATTAGGGTGATTGTTGACCGGCTGACAAAATCGGCACGTTTTATACCTATTAAGGAAACCGATGGACTCGAGCGGTTGGCTCGACTTTACCTTAAGGAGGTGGTTGCTCGGCACGGAGTGCCTGTTTCTATTATCTCTGATCGTGATTCTCGTTTCGCTTCGCGTTTCTGGAAGGCTCTGCACAAGGCTTTGGGTACTCAGTTGGATATGAGTACGGCTTATCATCCGCAAACTGATGGACAGAGTGAGCGGACGATTCAAACCTTGGAAGACATGCTTCGGGCATGTGTTATCGATTTTGGCAAAAGTTGGGAGATCCATCTGCCGTTAGTGGAATTCTCCTACAACAACAGCTATCACTCTAGCATCAAGGCAGCCCCGTTCGAGGCTCTTTACGGACGGAAATGTCGATCACCACTTTGTTGGGCCGAGGTGGGCGAGAGCCAGCTCACTGGTCCAGAACTCGTGTACGAAACTTCGGAGAAAATCGTACAGATCCGTCAACGTTTGGCTGCTGCACGGGATCGTCAGAAGAGCTATGCCGATCACCGTCGAAAACCTTTAGAGTTCCAGGTTGGGGAGAAGGTACTTCTGAAAGTTTCACCATGGAAGGGCGTCATACGCTTTGGAAAGCGTGGCAAGCTTAGCCCTCGTTATGTCGGACCGTTCGCAATCCTGGATCGGATTGGACCGGTGGCATACAGACTTGACTTACCGGCGGAGCTCGGTAGTGTACACAACGTCTTCCATGTGTCTAAGTATCCTCATCTCTTTCCGAAGCGCGCGTTTGAATCGAGGCATGTTACTGCTGAAGCGGAATGAATCTGATGTGTTGCTAAATGCATCACATTTATTTGTCAGTTTTGGATATTTTTTTAGTCGATTAGATAGTATTTTTATTAGTTTTAGGCATTTACTTTTTTATTTTAGTATTGTATATTTTTTATTACTTTTTGGTTGTTTTTACTATTAATTTATTTATTTTATATTTTTGGTAGGTGATCGCATGGAGCGGGGCTAAAACAGTACAAATTATATTCGAGACCCGAATACCCGAGTCGAAAGCACGAGATCATAACACCATTTATAATAATAGTATATTAAAAATATTAATAATAATAATAATAATAATAATAATAATAATTATAAAGTCAAAGTCCATCTAAATGAAAAAGTCGGTCTTTGGAATGGATTTAAATGAAAAAAAGTCAATGGACTTAATTTAGGGAATGGACATTTATTGGCAAGGAGATTTTAGTCGATGAGATTTTATAAAGGGAGGCACGAGAGGAAGTTCCAAGGGGAATATTATTGAAGTTTGTCGATCCAAAAATCATGATTGGTTAAGTTTTTCTTCACCTCCGGGTGAAGGTTTGTAAGTTTCTGGATTTGTATGTTTTTATTATGATTGTGTTTGTGACGCTTATTGTAAGAAATAATTGTCGTGATTAATTGTCGTGATATTGGGTTGAACTTTGTGGATGTTTATGTTTTGCTTGAGCCATAGGAATGAATTCCGTCAATTAAATTTTGATGTTGGGTTGAATCTTGTGTATGTTCCTGTATGCGTAAACCATAGAGATGAATTCTGTCATTTATGCCTTAACTTGACATATAGGATTTGGTGAACTAGATAAAGAAGCATACTTAGGGCCTCGTTGCCATTTGTTGATGCCTAAGTCTTGATTCTCTGTCCTAGCGTTTCTTGCAATGAAAACCTATCATACTAACCTTAGAAATCCTAGTTACTTACATGTCCGAACCCGGGGGTGATTGTTATCCTCATTATTGTTCTTAGTTTAAATATTATTGTTATCATTCAACCATTCCTATAAAATCAAGAAAAATATAAACTAGCAAGCTTCATAACAACACTATATCTTCATAAGTGACTTTGACAAACAACTAGTGCGACGCTAACCACATGCTCCTTGGATTCGATACCCTATTTACCCTATCTACCTAGGTTAATTAGGTTTTGCATGACCCGTAACGACCGGTTCATCAAATGGCACCGTTGCCGGGGAGCTAGTGCGCTTAGTGTTGCATTGCGTGTTTGTTTGTGTGTATATTTAGTTGTTTTAAAATTCAAAAAAAAAAAAAAAAAATCTTTGTTTTTATTTTTAGTTTTTTTTTATTAGATTTCACTTTGGGTTTTCTAGTTGTCTGTGCAGAATCTTTCTTTCGCAGGTAAAAGAAGCTCAAGTTTTGACCATGTATGCATATCGCGATACATGTGCGGTTTGTGGGGATCCGCGCCACACTTTTGAATATTGTCTAAAGCTTGCATTGAAAAAGGAGGCAGCAAGAAGGTATTTAATTGCTTATGAAATATGGGAGAACACCCCGGTCTTGTACTATGAAGAGCTTGCCCCTCCTCCAACCTTTCAATACTACCAAACACTAGTGAACGCCGAACATAAGCGGCAACTTCAGGCAGATCAAAGCAGACTTGACAAGATTACGAGGAAAGTGCAACTTTCTAAAGTCGAACAAGAATTAGCAAAACCTCATCAATCACGAGAATGTCGGCTAAAATGGTTGAATTATAAGTACGACATTCTAAGCTATGAAAGAAGAAAGGATAAGGCTTATATCGCCTTATCACCTCATGAAAAATGTCAAGCAAAACAAGAGTGGATTTTGTCACAAGTTGAGGAGGAGGTTGTGGAGATGAATACCGCACCAATCCCTCATGTGGTTGAAGATTTAAAGATTGAATCCACCATGGCTAAAGAAGAGGTTCCAAGTCTTCCTACACAAGAAAATGAATGTTTAAACCTTGCTGAAGACACGGTTCCTCAAGAAGAGCTAGTGAGTTCGGTGCCTAAGGTTAGGAAGGTTGGCTTGCACGATTCTGGGCAAGTTATTTTGAAGC
The DNA here is from genome assembly GCA_028751855.1 of Ambrosia trifida. NCBI lineage: Eukaryota > Viridiplantae > Streptophyta > Magnoliopsida > Asterales > Asteraceae > Ambrosia > Ambrosia trifida. Next base: position 100,947,268 of record CM054128.1, on the reverse strand, counting down.
GGACTCGCAAAACATATGATCTTTACATGCCGATACTAGTCAAGCATCTTTGGACACGACATGTAAACTACCGAGCATACATTGGAAACTCGGTAGGCAAATGTTCTTTGAGACCACCATGAATGAGAATCAGGTATGATTGTTGTATATTTTGTATATTTATTTGTTTTATTTATTTTTTTTTAATTTTTATTTTTAAGTGTGTTTGAATCAGTTTTATTTTGTTGGACTCATGGGATTGCTTGTTTTGATTTGAATTGCAAGAATAGATTGTCCCGCCCGTACTCAATCTCCATTCGGGTGAGGACGATTTGGAAATCACTAATGTTTGCAGGAATCCCGATTTGTTTGTTTTGTTTTTTTTCTTTCGTGTTTCTTTGTTCCAGGTTTGTTATCGGCTGCGAATGAAATGCTATACGGCCGACATTGGAAGGAATTGAACGGACTAATATGCGTATTGCTTATCCAGGGGAGTCTGTTCCTTCTACTGTTGTATTTTATTTTTTTTATTTTTTTATTTGCTTTATTTTATTCCTAGCTCACATTGAGGACAATGTGTCATTTAAGTGTGGGGGTGGGGAAACTTTCATTTTCATTTGCTTTAGTTAGGTTTGAGTCTAAAAAAAAAAAGTCCTAAAAGCGGTCTGATCGGGAATGAAAGCGACTGTTTCAGTGCTTTCACTCTGTCTCTGTTTGTGGTGTGTGGGTCCTTAATCATGGTCCAATTCTTTAGAACAGACATATGAATCGTTTTCAGCAGGTATTTTTGAGAAAATGTTTAGAAGTTGCTTGATTAGGTGTAACGAGCTGTCGGTAATAAATGCATGCACACATCCTAAACCTTTTTAAAAGCATTTTAATTCGTTTTCATCTAACCCTAATTGTCCGGATCTGTTCTAAGGGTGTTTTCATGATTAAAAACCTTTTAAACATCTTTCTAAATCAAAACATGGTCATTTAACATAGGTTTTCATGATGAATACCATATGTAAATTGTGTATTATGTGGTGTTATGTGTGGTTCAATGATTTGCTGCTATATCTATGATAGAAACATAATATAGGATTGTTATTAATGTTGGAATATTATTGTCTAGGGTTAGGATTGGATATATTGATATTTGGGGGTTTTATTGGATTAATACTTGATGTATGAATATTTATGATCAATAGAATGAATAAGAAAGATCGGATAATCGACAAACTGAGTATTTTAAGCTAAACATGAATCGATTTCAAAAGTTTCCAAATTGGGTAAATAATTCATGCATGAAAGTGATGTTTCCATAATCTTTACTATTTTGGGAAAGGGCTGAAACAGACGTATTATCGGGGGAAATCGGTGGGGTTTCGTAGGGATAAGTTATCTATGCTTGACTGCTGTGATTGATGATGTTTCGAGTCGTTTTGAGTGTGTTTGTAGCGTTTTTAGGAAAAATAATACAACAGGGGCGAACCTGGCCTCCTTCGACCAGTCGATGGTGCGAAGGAGGGATCCAGGGTCGAACCTGGGTTTTTATTGGACGAATGTGATAAAACGGGCGAAGGAGGCATCAAACGGTCGAACGAGATGTAAAAGGTGCGAAGGAGACAAAAAGGTGCGAAGGAGACTTAAAACTGACTGGTTCGACCGTTCTGATGCAGAAATGAGATTTTTGATACAAACTAAGTGTTTCATGCTTGAACCTTGTGTGTAATCTATGTGTACTTGATTAGTTAGGGTAATGGGTCACCAACGGGATGTCGGGTCGGTCTAGTGTGTCGGTTAAACATTTAAACACGTTTTAAAACATACTTGGTTACGATCTGGACAATCAGGGACTAGATAACCTTATGGTTATTAGTCGGAACACTTATGTGAACATTTTGATAGATCTCCGGTAGAGGGATTATCAAGGGCTAAACATCTTTACTTATATTTGAAGAACGCTACTTAAGGTGAGTTCAAGGCCCCACTTTTACTGCTTTAACTTTTGGGGGAGAAAACATGCGCTAAACGGTTTTGGTAACTTATGTCATACTATGGTTTTAACTTTATATTGCTATACGATCTTTTGGAAAGTCCCGGGGGAAACCATGAATGTGCGGGGATGCACAACGGGGGAAATGTGGATAGATCTATTGGGCGTGACCTGCCCCACTCGTCGGCTTGGAGGGCCGGGCGGGTGCATATTGTCTCGAACAGGTACATTGGTATCATGCTGAACATACGGGCTGCTTAAACATGCTGAACATTGCTAAACATGTCTAGTAATGGTTTCCAATCGTAGTAGTAATGAAACATACGCCTAGCTAGCGTACTTGGTAACATTGATATAGTATGGACATGGTAACGTTTTGGTAACATTTTGAACAAACCTATGAACTCACCAGCATTATATGTTGACATCTTTTTGGCATGTTTTTCTCAGGTCGCTAAGGTAGCAATGAACGGAACTAGGCGCACGGGTCTGCATTGGCGTCTAGGCTTAGTGCACGTTTGTAATAAAAGTATTTTGAACAATTTTTGAGATGATAGCATAGTTGGTTAAATGCTACTGAAACGCTTCCGCCTATTAAATTATGGTTATGTCTGTTTACATTTTTCATATAGAGTTGTTTATTGTGATCGTTGACTTGGATCCTGGTTTGTCATGCGCCTCGCGGTAAAACCCCGCAAGTGGTAATTTGAGGGTGTGACAACAATTTTAAATCCCTATATTTTGTACATCTTATATAAATCTTGGAATTAGCCTGTGGAGATTAACAAACAACTAGCAAGAATGCACTTTACCCATCATGCTTTCGGGTAACAACATAATGTTCTTTTTTTAATCAATAATATAGGATAAATTTGATCCAGTTATAAGTCGGTTTGAATCTCTATAATATAACAGGTAAAAGTAATAGGTGAATTTGATTTACGTTTGAATTCGGATCAAGCTAAATAAACAAAATTATATATATATTATAAAAGAAATTCAAGTTATATGTAATTCAATTTGATTTTTCTTGTCGAATCGGGTCGAAAGTCATAAATTTGACCAAATGCAACATCCAAACACTGCGCAGCACCGCCGCAACGCGCGGGCTCCTGCTAGTTATATGTTATGATTCTTTATAATTGTTTATGTGTTTACTTTGAGGTGTAATGGGCCTGGTTCTCATTTGCTGGTTGTTGGGCTTACTAATGGACTTGCAATAGGACTTGAAGCTGTTTGAACCAGTGGGCTTATCAAAGAGAAAGCCCAGTAGAGTTTCTGGAGTTCTGGCTATAAATATGAAGCCATTCTCTCATTTATGGCTAATGAAAACGTATCTGAGTGTTTTAGTTTCAAATTGTATTCTCATTTTTTTGTTTACTTTTTGGGCTTCTCACACCTCTAATTTTGTGAGAATATGTATATTTGGTTTTGATCTTGATTGAGATCATTTGTTATGATGATTCTCTTTGTTTTGTTAATTTTTGTTTACAGAGTTTGACCTGGATTCTTTGTAATAGAATTTTCTGAGTTTTAATAAAGGTTTTTTAGTTCTTTTCTTTGAGAAATCTTGATTTATAACAAGTTATAAGCGTTGTAAGGCCTGATTTGTGTTGATTTGATGTTTTCTGCTACCAATTCTTGATCTAATTAATGTTCTTGTTTATCGGTGGTTGTATACGGGTTTTCACATAACCAAAGTCTAGATTTGGTTATAGATCTAGTGGTACTGGTTACATATTCCACAAAGGATATGTGATACCTTTCTATAGGTGTTTGTACAAGGGATTCGACTTGTTAGTACATTGCAGTGTATATTCCCCAAGTTGAAGATTTTTAGATATGAAGACTGAAGATCATTAGCTAGACCTTAAGAGGAGTCTGTGAACGCCTGGTAACCTTTACAAATGAGCAATTACCCCTAAGACCCCTAAAAGCTATTCGTTAACGTCTAAAACTTACATCATCATGCCTACGACTAATATAGACTTATTACTAGCTGGGGACATACACGAAGTGCACTAACAGTCTCCCTTTTGGACTTAGCTAGTGATGTGCAAACTTAACCGGTCACTGAGCTAGGAATGTTTGGAAAGGCGTTCACAGACTCCCCTTAAGGTCTAGCTAATGATCTTCGGTCTTCAAGTCTTCATATCTGACAATCTTCAACTTGGGAAAATACCCCGCGGTGTACTAACAATCCCCCCCTGAAGACTTGAATACTTGCTGAGTTGAGTTGTAAACTTGTTTCAGCTTCCGTTGTAGTGGTTTAACGTTATAAAATTTGCATGGTTTGGTTTACGTATCTTATACATATAGTTATCGTTTATTGTGACTGTTGACTTGGATCCTGGTGTGACACGCACCTCGCGGTAAAACCCCGTAAGTTGAATTTGAGGGTGTGACAACCTATATTTTTTTTGCTCTGTATTCGATTATATAAATCCAATCTTTGCATTTCTTCTATTGTACTAACATCGACGGCTGATTCATCCTTGATACGCTGATCTTTCATCCTTTTTTCACTGAATCAGAAAAGCTAATCATCGAAACCCCTTCACCGCATTTGTATTTTGTTATTGCTCTGTTTTTTGTTTAGGAAAATCTAATCTTTGATACGATTATTACTTCGATTTTTTATTATTCATTAGTCTTCTATTTCTACCATTATGATTTTGTTATGCATCAGATTTATGTTTTTTTCCTCACTTTTTTGCACTCTTTTTATGGCTATTGTTTTTTTTAATTATGCATCAGATTGTTTCGGATTCTTCATATGATTTTGTTAAGTAAAAAAACGTTTTTACTAATTTTAAAGGTGACGTTTTTTTATGATTAGTTCACATGGAATAAGGAATCGTCCACTTATATTTAGTTCTTTGAAGTTGTAGAGATTAGTTGTATATGTCATTGCAGTTGTGTTCTTTACAGTTTTTGTTTGGACTTGATGTAAGATTTACCAGCATGAACTTGAATATTGTATGTGGATTTATGTATACAATTGGATTTGGTTATTGGAGTTTTTCATGATCAGTTAATTATATTCATATTTAGATATGGCTTGACCAATTTTTATTATTTGTTAGAAAAATCGAATTTAAAATACATATATTTGATTTAGTTTGACCATTTTTTTAAATTTTATATTTTCGTTAACCTTTATAAATATTCGAATACTAATTGTTCTGTTTAATTATTTAATTTCAAATTTAAATATCTAAAATTTTAATTTTTAATTTTCAGTTAATATTATAAAAATTCGAATTTTAAAATTAAGATAATAATAGTAACAATTATAAGTTAATTAATACATTTAATTTGAAAATTTTGAATTTAAGTTATTAATGGTAACAATTATACAAACTTATTACCTTTAAATTATATTTTTTACTATATTTAAAATTAGTATGCAAATTTTAAATATTTAAATTTGAAATTATTTTGTTAAACTTTAAAAGTATTCGAATAGTAAATTTTATATTTAAGTATTTAACTTCAAATTTTAATATCTATACTTTTAAATTTTAGATTTTGGTTAACATTTTAAAAATACAAACTTGATTTAAAATAATTATGGTAACATTTATAATTAACCAATACATTTAATTCAAAATTTTGAACTATTTGAATTTTTTTTTAAAAAAAAAATTCAAATTTGTTACTTTAAGTTAATAATGGTAACAATTAGACCTTTTTATTACCTTTAAATTATAGATTTTCTAATATATTTAAAATTTTACACATAATACTTTTGGTTATAAATGTCTTAAATTAGCTAAAAGTTTAAATTCAAATTTTGAATACTAGAATTTCAAATGATAGACTTCGGTTTAACTTTAAAAATATTTGAATATTAAATGTTATATTTAAGTATGTAATTTCAAACGTTATTATCTATAATTTTAATTTTTAAAATTTAGTTAATATTATAAATATTTTAGATTTTGAATTTAAGATAATAAAGGTAACAATTAAACTTAATTAAAGCATTTATGATACTTGCATTTTTAAGTTTTATATAATATATAACTAATAACTTATCATCTTAGTGCAACTTCAAAATAATGCATAACATATTAGCATAAAACTTGCATATATAAAGCTGATTTGAAACTCACTTCTTCGTACAATAAACCTTCTTTTTGACGCCATATGTAGTAAAATAAGTTCATTTGCATTTTGTTTAATAACTCATGTCATTTTAGTTTTTTCGACAAGTTTTTTTGTGGCGGTTGACTTAGAGTCAGATTAGTTTATTGCCTTGAATTATATTTTTTTAAAACATTTATCATTCATACTTTTTGATTTCCCAATTAGATTATTTACTTTTTTTTACTCAAATATAAACAGGATAAGTCTAATTGATCTAAGCATTCATCAAAAGGTGACACTTCAATGGTAAGTTGTCATAACTTTAATCAATCAATGTAAAAAAAATTAAACTTTAACACACATTTAATTTAATAATTCAACTTATATTGAATTTGTTTCTTTTTTTAGATGACTTGGAACGTACAACATTATCCAACATTTTAAATGGTATTTGAATTATATGTTGTTATTATTACTGACTTATGAATTTTATTTTAATTATTGATATGTTCATGTTTTATTATTCTTATATCAATATTTAATTTTTTGTTGATGCATGTTTAAATTATTTTTATTCACTAAAGTTTAAAATTCAAACTATTAGTATTTATTGAATCGTGTGTCCACGTGCAATAATCTTGTAATAAATATAATTAATTCAAGCCAACAGAATCAATTAATTGCATTAATACAAAAGGCCTTACATTAAATATTAAATTTTATTTTGGAATATCTTTAGTTTATATATTAATTATATCCCACTGCTTTTTGATATAAATATGTTATTTGCATCAACACTATTAAAAAGTTAGAATCACCAATCTCTTGAACAAGTTAAGATGTTTACTAACAACCGAACTCTAGTTTTGGTCATTGTTTTTAGCCTCTTTGTCATATGTAAGCTGGTCGATCTTTTGATTCTTAGAAAAATTACACTGTACAAGACACCAATCAAAATTTCATATAGATTGTAACTAATCCTATATAAAAATAGATGCCTTTCTTTATGTATAAAGTCACTCTTAGATATTATATCTGCATTAATTAATTCGAGGTTCTTAAGTTGTGATTTAGGTATTGATGGAAACAATGGTGGCAACGTCGACAGCAGAAAAATGGATCTTGCATCAAGAAATCTCAATTTTCATAAAGTAAGTCAAGGAATATCTACAAGCAGTCTGGATGGTGACAACAATAAGAATGGTGCTTGTGTGCCCAAGTTCGGGGGTTGTGGAAGTTCCAAAATTTGCTTTTGTTGCCTAAGAACACATAGTTTTTGTGTGCCTACTTTTAAAGAGTGTTTTACCTTATGTACTTAAAGGAACTGATGTTATTGTATGTCTCATCATATGGTAATTTATATAAAATAAACAATTATGTTTGTGTTAATCATGTGTAAAATGTTCCTTAGCTATTCTCCTCTGGCCACTTTTATTACAAATGATTCATATTAATAAAAAAAAAGATAAAGATTTAAAATGTTATTTGATTAGATAGACACACAAAAAGACGGATAGATAAACAAATAGATACGGAGGTTAAAATTGTAAAGGATCGATTTTATAGAAAACACACAATATATCACACGAGTAGAACAATCTAGGTGCGGAAACCCTAGATCGTATGCAATATGATAATCAATCAATCAGACAGGTAGAAATCCATTTCAATCATCATTCTCATTAATAATCAAACTTGTTTTAACATTAAGAACCTTGATTATAATGATAAACACACCTACAGAACCTTCTAGACTCACTTATGAAAACACACACACCAGCATTCAAAACAAAACATAAACTATATATAGGCAGTTCCATTCGAACCTTTGCATAGGTTGAATGGACTCTTTCGACCTTGTACCAAGCTCGAACCAAAACATCAGCATAGATAAATCTTCATTCGATCATCCAAAAGTCCCTTCGACCCCACGTTTGGTCGAATGTGTCTTCAGAACATCATAAGTCATCCTAATAAACGCCATTTCATGTAAATCCAAAGCGATAGTCACATATGTGCACCTAAAAAAAATACAAAGTGTCATTAACCTACAAGGTGTATAAATTAGTTTTAACATTTGGATAAAGAAATCAGGAGATAAAACGATATAGGGAAAATTAAGGGAGGATTCAAGTGTGAAAACAACTAGTGAGGTGATATTTTGCATCATTTTCCTGTCAAGAGTTAACAAAATTTCCTCCACAAGGTTTTATCCTGCCTAATGAGTCTTAATCCTTTCAATTTCTTCCCTTGCCAAATACATTCATTCATAATTAGCTGAAAACGTTTTGAAAATAATACACCAACGATAAGCTAGTAAATATCCTTTAACAAACATCAAATTCTGTCACACCCGGCCTTGGCGGAAACACGGGATGTCACACCGGCCTAGGCGGAAACATGACCTAGGCGAAAACACGGGATGTAACTTTGAAAGGTTTTCAACAAAACAGTAGAAAATATTGTCTTAAAAATCCCACTTTCAATGACATTGCTCAAATCATTAAATAAAAAGGTAGATTCAAAATATCCCCGGGATGCTAGTGCACGACTCCAAGTTCCATGATATCCATTAATTGCCTGAAAAACATGCAAATAAAATATGTCAACAATTAAGTTGGTGAGGTCACGGGTTTTGGAATATATGTTAACCATGGGTAACTGGATCATTGTCTAGCTAAAACAATAATCATTATGTGACTGTCATGAGCCCGTAACCAAACCTTGACGAAAGTTGTGCCTCGCCCATTGTACACTAAAGACAATGATAAAATGTGAAATACAAGCACTCTTTTGATATCTGTAATCCGGTTAGAGCGACTAACCAAGAGCGGGTGTGTCAACCCAATAGATCTATCCTGGTGTTTCATGGCTAAGTCCATAGCTAATGGTTACAGTAAAATATATGACACGAGGGCTTATGAGTACTCTGAACCATTTTGTCTCATGTTAATTTAATAGTAAAAAATGTAATTGAACATGTACGCATATTTTCCCCCCAAAAGCATGAAAACATTAAAATGGGGCCGTAAGAACTCACCTGATGCATGAATGTTAAGACTGACTGAATCTAGTGTGGAAATGTTTGAATAAAAGGTGTGCTAGATTCAATAAGGACAACTTAAGTCTATGTTTGTACTATTTACCATGTATTTGTTCACCCAACTTGTACACCTATGGACTGTGTGTTTTTGTATTATTGTCCATAGCATATGTGTTGAAAAATACTCGTTTTTTTTACTATTTATGTCAATGATTAGGCATTTGTGGCAAAGCCGTTGTCATTGGTTTTCTATATGGTACCACCCAACGTGTATGTCAAATATTTGTACAAAATAAGGCGTGTTATCATGTGTTTTAAGCCTTTTTGTGAGAAAACGATATTTACACATGTTTTACCGTTGTCAACACACGTGCATTGGTTTTTAACACATGTTTTTAAAATCTTTGTGCTTAAGCTTGTTTAACGTATATTTTGTGTTTGTAACATATGTTCACAAAATCGATTATTTGTATATGTTTATAGTTTGAGTCCAAACTCGACATGGTGTGGCTTGGTTCGGTTCTATACACACGTGTATATCCTCATTCGATCGTATGGGGTATGTGTGTGTCCAAATGTGTGTGATCCGTGTGTGTATATATACATTACACAAGTGCGTTTTTACGAGTATATATGCATATATCAAGATGCAAAAACCAAGTGCTTTTGTCAAAATCTAAACTATGCGTTTATGGTTAGGTATGTGTGAGGGTGACAAGTGTCCGGGTGAACCATTAATCGACTAGGAACAATAGTTTTCAAAGGTTAAAGGTTTGATAGGCTTACCACAAGAGGGAACGAGTTGTGGCAATGAAAATGGACCGGTACTCGACCTCTAGCTCCTCAATTTGCAACTTGGATTCTTCGTGGCTTGAGTGTGTGGCTCACAATCGGACAAGAACCGTTCGGTTGTGGTGGTGTTCGCCGGGACAAATGGAAAGAGAGTGGAGGTGTAATATGGTTTAAATTGAAGTGTTGTGAGCTTTCTTTTTTGCCTACCTTTGGATATATATATATATATATATATATATATATATATATATATATATATAGGAAAAAGATCATTTAGGAACCAAGGTACTAGTTAGGAACTTAGGAACCAATCTGAGCCATACATCTTTTAATCTTTATCTAAGGGTAGGATTGTAATTGAACAATTATGATTTATATTTTAATTAAAAAAAAGTTTTAAAAATGGAATGTTTATCACCATCGATGCCTTCCTAATATCACTCATAACTTCCTCCTAATATCACTCAATTGCCTTCCTCCAAAATATCAACATCACGTACGATTCATTAGACCCGGGTTCAATCGATTAAGATAAACAAGTGATGGATAATAATCATATACATGAAAACATTCAATCAGTTTCTCACGATATTGAGGATCATGATACACAATCACAACCTTTTTTGCAAAATAGTGTTGAGAATAAAGGTATTTGTGTAATGTTTTTTTAGTTTTTTAATTTCTTTTTGTTCGCAATTAGGGTTTCAGTTTTTGCGAGACAGCAGGTTTGTATTAGACAGAGCAGTTTTTTTTACGTACAAAAAATTTTCATACGTACAAAGTTTTGGAATTATACACCGATGTATAATTCAGATCATGTTGTGTTATAGCAGTTTTCATACGTACAAAGAGTTATACAATTATTCATTGTCGTATATTAGTTTAGTTTTTGGAATTATACACCGATGTATAATTCAGATCATGTTGCGATATAGCAGTTTTCATACGTACAAAGAGTTATACAATTTTCATACGTACACCGATGTATAATTCAGATCATGTTGAAGCGTACAGATACACTAACATTCATCTATACACTGATGTATATTGGTTTAGTGTTTTATTATACACAAGTGTATATATGCTTAAGCGCAATGATATACTAAGATTTTTTTAAGCGTACATAAACAAATAACAGTAATATACACAGGCGTATATTAATTATTTAAAATGTAATGTCTGACGTTATTGTTTACTAAAGTTCGGTTAATTAAGTTCTAATGTGCATTTGTTTATTGTAGGTTCCTCGTCCAGCAAAGTATACGAGTCTCCTGGTGGGACGAGATATTGGACTCCTGTTGTAGGTTCCTCGTCCAGCAAATATATTATTTCGTATTTTTTAGTTATTAATGTTTTACACATTATACACTGATGTATAATACACATGATGCACTGGTGTAAAGTTGGTTGAATTTTATGATGTCAAACGATTTTAAGCATGAGGATACGTAATATACTTTGATGTATATATGTTGAATTTCATATATTGTATACACTGTTAATATAATTAAATCTATAATGTACACTGATGTATACTGTTGAATTTGATGGTTCTATAGAATGTCTGTGTATAACTAGTAGGTCTATACACTGATGTATAATTGTGAAGTATAAATATACACCGACGTATATTTGTTGAATCTTATGGTATAGTACACTGTTTTTATAGTACTAGTTGGACTATACACTGATGTATAATTGTAAAAGTATGAATATACATGCAATGTGTACAATCAAAATCACAATCGCACATTATGTATAGGTATACAATGGTGTACAATCAGAATCACAATCGCACATTATGTGCAACCAACATCGGCTAAATCGCACAAACCATAACAACACATTGCATGTACAATCACATTATTATAAAAGCCCTAAAACATACCTACAACCCATTAACAATGCACCACTCCCAAACGACCACAGTTGGTACAATAACGTGGATTCCTATTAATGTACTCATAAACCACATTGTATGCTCCATTGCCAAAAATTACATATCCTTCTCCAAACTCAAAAGCTCCGTGTCCTAGCATTAGAGCACATTCATTATGTAATTTACTTGTTGTCAACTTCACCTTGTAACCAAAACCTAAATAAAATACACACAAAACATATAGTTCACAATAGTGTATACTGAATTTAAACATGCTTTTTAATCATATAGTCAATTATATACACCAATGAATACTTAATCCATACGGTACCAATGTGCATATTTTATATACACTTGTACATTCTATATACACCAGTGTATATAAAATGTACACTGATGTATATTCTATGTGTACAGTTGAATATACACTGATGTACAAAAGTTTGGTGTATTTGTGACACCCGGCAATTTCCGGTAACTAACTTTTGAAAACTTAGTAAGTCTACCTTAGCGAGTCGCGCATACGTTACACATAACAAGGTCGGTCGAGTCGAGTCGCACATCATTAGGGTGTTAACATACGCAAGTCTCGGGTCCCGAGAATTGGTGATCGGGCGGGAACGTGTTAGTTATCGTGCATTATATGTTGGTAATCATTATGTGGCTTGTCGGTATGTGAAAACGTGATTACATATGTTAAAATAGGGTTTAACGCGCCAAAAACACGAACACATGGACTATAGGCGATTAGGCTAATGTGTGATAGCCTAATCGCCAGACTTATAGGCGAGTAGGGGATCTCTGGGGGCGAATAGGGGGCTAATCGCATGAAGGTTCATGCGAGTAGCAGCCCTACTCGCCTATACTGCTGCGTACTCGCCTGAAATGCTTTGAACGACTAGAAACGCCTATAAATACCACCCTTGACCTCCAAAACATCATTTATGCTACCCTAGCCGTCCCATAACCTATCTCAACCTACAAACACCCTCTGGAACCTATTTTTACATCAAAACAACCATTTACAAGCTTATTCCATCATCTCCTCTTGAATACAAGGTGTGTTCTTCAAACCCAAACCTTTAAATGATTATGTTTTACTCCCTAAACGTCCAGACCTGACTTATAAATGTTTTTGTCTTTGAAAATCCATTTAAAACCGTTTTTAAACAAACCCACACCTTTACATGTGTTATATGTGTTATATGTGATTAAAGATAGAATTTTTAGGATTGAATCATGGTTGTTTTTGTGTTATTATGATGTTTATGGCTATTACAAGTTAGTATGATGATGTCCTAGGAGTTTGAATGGTTTTGGTTGTGTATTGTTGATACTTGATGTTTTGACCCATTTGAAGGATTTTGGATGATTAAGGATGATATGAGGTGTGTTGTTGATTGTATGATGTTAGGGTTTGCTCTAGGATGATGCTAGAACAGTAGGATGCTATCGGATAACGTGGTTATGTGATTTAATCTGAATAATTGCTATTTAGGGCAAGTTGTTGCATGTTGATGTGATGTTTACATGCTAAGTTGCTATTTTGGGAAAACGCTCGCATTCGGAACTGTTAGAACGATGAAAACTTAGGGGTTTTGCTTGAAATATGTTTGTTAATGTGTTAGGATGATTATTGGGTGCTTTTGCATGTTTCGGATCTGATTTGGAGTGTTCGGCGCGCGAAATTGCACTACAGACCTGCAGAGGCGAGTAGGATCCTACTCGAATGAGGCTTCAGGCGAGTAGGCTCCTAAATGCCTGATGTTCAGGCGAATACAAGCCCTAATCGCCTATATATAGGCGAATAGAGGCCTATTCCCCTCAACAACTAGCATTTACAATCCTAAATGCCTATACTTAAGCATTTAAAATCCTAAATGCTAGTTTGATTCCTAATCGCGCATAATGCTGCTGTATGTATATTTTAACATCCCGGAACATGATTTAACGCCTAGGAACATGATAGGAACCCCGGGATACACCTAATGACTTTGTAACACGTGTTCGGACCTGTTTTTGCGTTAATCGGACATTATGCTAGACTAGGCGAACTGTTGCGCGTATTAAGTGTTTAATTGCATATGTGGCATGATGTCTTGTATTTATCTAACACGTGGAATGTCGGGTCACCAATGGGATGCCGAGTCTTGTCTTACGTAGTCTTGTTGTCGGTCAAACACGCTTTTCGGACACATAATGGTCATGGACTGGACTTAGGGACTAATGAACCCGATGGGTTATTAGTCTAACTTGACACATATCTTATGATAGGTCGCCAATAGTTGGGGCTATCATATCTTACAGACAGTTTACTCATATCACGCATACGGTTTACTCTTAAACGGAATACGCAACCTAAGGTGAGTTCACGGCCCCACATTTTACGGTTTATGTTTTCGGGGGAGAAACATGCCTAAAACTCTTTTATGACTTATGACTTGTTAAATTCTTATGGCTCATGACTCTTTATCACGTTATACTATGGCTTACTTATCGTACTATACGGTTCATCAAAAGTCCCTTAGAAACCACTAACATGGGTATATGGCGGGGAAATATGGATAGCGCTATTGGGAACTGACAAACCCCACTCGACGGTGGGACCGGCGAGTGCATATTGTCTCTAATAAAACAAGGTCTACCGGTGATGACGGTAGCCCATAGGAAACTAAGGGTCACTACACGGCTTAGTCAGCAATGGTTTCACCCGTATGAGTATCTCATTCTACGCCTAACTAGCGTTCTCACAAGCATAGTAGTAACTGTGATGGTAACGGTTTTTGAAGGATCACTTTAAACGTTTAATTAAAACCTGTGAACTCACCAGCATTATATGTTGACTCTTTTAGCAAGTTTTCTCAGGTCGCTAAGGTAGCAGCTGTCGGATAGGCGCACGAGGTTGCACTGGAGTCGTCTCGCGTCTAGGGTCTCATTTGCACGTTTTGGGTTTATGAACTGTTGAACTTATGTTTTATTTCTGCATGACTTTTGTAAACTTTAAATGCTTCCGCACTGTTGAATGTTGGTTTTAAACTTATGCATGGTTTTTGTTTACGTATGTTTTTACATTTAGACGTCGTTTATTGTGACCGTTGACTTGGATCCTGGTGTGTCACACGCCTCGCGGTAGAACTCTGCAGGTGGAAATTTGAGGGTGTGACAGTATTCATTAGTGTCAAGTATATACATTGATGTATATTCTATGTGTACAATTGAATACCCCAAAACCTACGTAAAAAAAGTTTGGTGTATTCATTTGGTGTACATTTTATATACACTGGTGTATATAGAATGTACAAGGAATTTTTACATTATATACACACTGTTGTGCTCATAAAGTCTATGTTTGTATACATCAATGTATAGCTAATGCATATATTAGAATTTTTTACACTCAATATACGATGGTGTATATTAAAATTTGTACCACATTCGATGATCGTAAATTACAAACCTAGGTTGTTTTAATAGGGTTTCAGAAACCCTTTTATAAAGAAACAACAATTTTACAACCTTAATATATGGATTAAAACATAAACAATGCGATCGCCAAAACACTAAAACATAAACAATCAGACCCTTAAACGATTAATCAGATTTTTTCAAACCCAAAAAACATAAAAGTCGATTTATAAAGGAGTAAAATTTTATACACAATAAGCGATCGATTAAAGGAAATAAAAAAAAATTTTGGATCTTGATACATACCTGTATAATTGTCGATCATCGTTATTATGTGCATTTCTTCCCCTTGTTTGATGTATAGAATAATCGCACAAATTATGTTAGTTGTGGTGTTTTGTCAGTTACAATGTATACTAAATAACCTATTAAAACTCAAATACAAAAAGACAACATTACCCTTTGCTTTAATTAAAAAGTTAATTAATGTTTATCATATTTACCATCATGCCATTGAATATGGATGGATGAGATTTGTTCCTAAAGTTCCTAACTAAGGGTTGGTTCTCAATTGAACCCTACCCTATATATATATATATATATATATATATATATATATATATATATATATAACCGATAGATAGAGAGGGAATCATGTGCACATGTTGGGTGTCGAATCCAGCAAATAAATATAGGGAAATTGGATTTTAACACTCTGAACTATTGACAATTGGCCGCTGACACACTGAACTACAAAATTGAACAAGACTGCACTGTACTTTCAACTTATTGGCATGTATCACCCTCAGACTAACCATGGTTAATTTTTGCTGATGTGGCATGGTGGCGTGTCCATTTTTATTGACGTGGCATGGGGAATTGGATTTTAACACCCTGAACTATTGATTATTGGCCGCTGACACACTAAACTACAAAATTGATGGATTTGAGCTTGGTTCAAGAGTTTCAAGTCATCATCTCTGTCTTCTGTAGTTCGATTATTTGTATTGTTCGGTCATTAGGTTCTTTGTATCATTGAATCAATATCCATCTTTGTGGTGAATCATTTTGGACAATATTTACACTTGAAGATATTTCGTTTGTGTTTGATTTGGTTTATGTTTGATTTGTTAACCATTTATATGTGTATGTTAACAAAATGATTCACCACAAAGATATAAATGGTTAACAAATCAAACTTGTTAGCCATTTATATGTGTATGTTAACGAAATGATTCACCGCAAACTAAATCAAACACAATCAGACTTGAAACTCTTGAACCAAGCTCAAATCTATCAATTTTGTAGCTTAGTGCGTTAGCGGCCAATAATCAATAGTTCAGAGTGTTAAAATCCAATTCCCCAAGCCACATCAGCAAAAATGGACACGTCACCATGACACGTTAGCAAAAATTAACCATGGTTAGTCTGAGGGTGATACAGTCCAATAAGTTGAAAGTACAGTGCGGTGTTGTTCAATTTTGTAGTTTAGTGCGTTATCGGCCAATTGTCAATAGTTCAGGGTGTTAAAATCCAATTTCCCATAAATATATAATAAACCTACTAGTATGAGTGAAAGTAAGGTTCGTGTCCTCAGGGATACAGAGTAACCAATTATGCCAAAAACGTTTCAAGTGTAGATACGATTGTTTAAAGGGGGGGGGGGGGGGTTTGATTTGATAAAAAATGACGAAAACTAAACTAAAAACTAAGACGATTAAAATGTTGGGGAATTCAGATATTAAAAACTAATTTCAACACCAGGGCAATTTCTTGATTCGATTCGGCTTATTATCATTAACGGTCACGGTGCAATGATCCTTTTAATTAATGGTTTGTTTCAATACTAGACGTCACGCCGTTCGGACATCCACTCCATCAAAAGTCTAACCAAGCGCAGTTTGTTGATTAGAGTCAACCCGCTACTCCAAGCTCACGCCGTTCGGATCTTAGTGTGCGAGTTGCGTGATAGAAGTATCAATTATAATTAAACACTCACGCCGTTCGGAATGTTTAACTAGATCATGTGAATCTATAATAATTTTGGGTTCATAGACAAACTCAAAATATTATTTGTTCCTTGTATCAAAAACTAAAACTTGATTAGAGTTTTAAATATTGATGAACTTTATTAGAAAAATTAATAAGTTGATCACGTTTATTAACAATCTAATATTTTCCAGATTGAATCCGTATTAAGAACAAGAATCACATAAACAAACTATTCAAAAATAGGATCTCATAACCGTTTCACATAAGTTTATAAATCAAGATCAAACTAACCCTAGTGTTGAAATTACTTTTTAATATCTGAATTCCCCAAAATTTTAATCGTATTAGTTTTTAATTTAGTTTTCGTCATTTTTATCAAATCACCCCCCCTTTAAACAATCGTATCTGTACTTGAAACGTTTTTGGTATAATTGGTTAATCTGTATCCCTGAGGACACGAACCTTACTTTCACTCATACTAGTTGGTTTATTATATATTTATTTGCTGGATTCAACACCCAACAAATTGGCGCCGTTGCCGGGGATACGACAAATTTAACAGTTTTATGCCAAGATCTTATCGTACAGGTACGCCACTTGAAGTTGACCCAGAAATAGAGAAAACTGCAAGGAGATTAAGGAAGCAAGCAAAAAACGAAAGACGTTAGCAAGCTCCTCAACCTCTATAACTTCACCTCCGATTACTAACATTTGGCAAGACGTACTCTTGTCAAGTGAATCTGAACCTGAAACTGAATCTCTATCACATCCATTACTCCACCCCACTCACCCACCAATACCCACCAAGAACCAAACTCACCTGAACCAACAATGGCAGCTAAACAAACCCTAGACAGTGGGCGACTTGTGATGTCCCACAACAACCACTCTGCATCAACTACCCTGCAATGGAAAACTTTGAACTGAAATCTGGATTCATCCATTTGTTACACATTTTTAGAGGCTTAGAGAATAAGGACCCACACAAGTTCCTCAAAGAGTTTCATGTTGTTTGTTCAGGTATGAAACCACACAATATTACTGAAGACCAAATCAAGCTAAGGGCATTCCCCTTTTCTCTTCAAGACTCAGCTAAAGAATGGTTATATTACCTACCACCGGGGTCGGTAACCACTTGGAATGAACTTGCAAGACTGTTTCTTGACAAATACTTCCCGTAAGTCAAAGCCTCGATACTCCGTAAAGAAATCATCGGGATTAAGCAAATCAAAAGAGAAGCATTGCACACTTATTAGGACAGATTCAAGAAGCTTTGTGTTCGATGCCCACAACATGGCATATCCGAGCATCAACTCCTTCAATACTTCTGTGAAGAATTAGCACCAATGGAGAGGCGTTTGATAAATGCCTCTAGTGGACGAGCTCTACTTGATAAAATTCCAAATCAATTAGAGCTTTAATCACATCAATTACTGAAGACTCAAAGCATTCAGCACAAGAGGAAGAATGGTATGCTGATCTGCTAAAGGGAGTCAAAGAAGTGAATACTCCTCATCTTGAAACCCAAATCGCTGAATTGACAAAAGCTGTGATGCTAGTTACCAAAGATAAGGGTGTCGAACCAAAAAGGGGGGTTTTGATTCGATAAATAAAATGACGAAAACTAATTTAAAAACTAAGACGATTAAAATGTTGGGGAATTCAGATATTAAAAACTAATTTCAACACCAGGGCAATTTTTTGATTCGATTCGGCTTATGATCATTAACGGTGACGGTGCAATGATCCTTTTAATTAATAGTTTGTATCAATACTAGACGTCACGCCATTCGGACATCCACTCCATCTAAAGTCTAACCAAGCGCAGTTCGTCGATTAGAGCCAACCCGCTACTCCAAGCTCACGCCGTTCGGATCTTAGCGTGCGGGTTGCGTGATAGAAGTATCAATTATAATTAAACACTCACGTCGTTCGGAATGTTTAACTAGATCATGTGACTCTATAATAATTTTGGGTTCAGAGACAAACACAAAATATTATTTGTTCCTTGTATCAAAAACTAAAACTTAATTAGGGTTTTAAATATTGATAAACTTTATTAGAAAAATTAATAAGTTGATCAGGTTTATTAACAATCTAATATTTTCTGGATTGAATCCGTATTAAGAACAAGAATCACAGAAACAAACCACTAAAATAAATGGATCTCATAACCGTTTCACATAAGTTTATGAATCAAATCAAACAAACCCTAGTGTTGAAACTAAAACATTCTAGCCGAACATGAAGGCTAGATAATCAAGTCTAACAAGAAACAAATCATAAAATAAAACTTAGTAAACAATGAATCCCTAAAAATCCAAATGCTTCCTTCGAATTTCTTTTTTTTTTTCAGCCGTGCACCAGATGAATCCCTAAAAAATGTCCAGTCCCTTTTTTCTTTGTTCCACTCCTCTTTCCACTTTTCTTTCAAAGTTAGTTACTTTTTTTTTATTTAAAAATTTTCTTCAATTGTTATTTTTTTTATCTAGGCCCCTCTAGTTTTTTCTAAGCTACTTGCGGCCTAAACTTCTTCTCAAAGACGTCAGTGAAGTCCAAGTAAATTGCGGCCTCGTCTCGTCAATGCTCGCCATTTCCTCTTTTAATTCTCCACACCTACAAAATCAACTAAAAACAAGCCAAAGTAGATTCCATTCCACCAAAACATGCATTTCATGAAAATGATGCAATATGTACAACCTAAATGCATAAAAACGCTCAAACTAGCTACTAAAAAGATCATAAAATATGCCTAAAAATGCAACTAACAGCACATGGTGTAGTTTAGTTTAGGCAAGTCAAAGACTATGGAATCTTGTGGAAAAAAGTTGTTTATCCTTCTTAGTGCAATGTGTTGACTAATTGTTTTTGTTGGTTTATGTAGGGTGCTTGGTAGCCGATTTATGGGGAAGGGGCAAGGGTGTTTGTGGCTAGTCAACCAAGCATGAAAGTCATGGAAGGTCTTGTGTGTTCTATTCTTGTGTAATTTTCTTGATTAATAGGTCATTGGATTGGAATGTTGAGTATTGATTGTGGTGTAATCAAACTTATGTATGTGTACAAGTGGCCGAAAATTTATGTGATCACATGATGAATTGATTGAAATCCATTATTTCATGGTGACGGATTCTTGGTGTTATGGTAAGTTATGGGGATCACATGTATAGATTTTTAAATGATAACAACATGGCGTTGTTCACATAGAATGTCATTTGTTAATTTATGTTTGAACATATGTTGATCGGGTGTTGCATGCGTAAACGGGATAATGTAATGAATTCCTGAACTACCTTGGGCTTTGCTAGACTCAGGGTGACACATTTGCTCTAAAAATGTATAATGCATAACTGAAAATGACAAAGTAGTGAAAGTATGTGCGGATCTTGACCTGTGAATTCGGCGGGTGTCACATTCTCCCCTTGTTTTTGGAATTTCGTCCGCGAAATTGAGTCAGGTCCTTGGCTATAGATGTTTCTGGGAAGAGAGTTGGGTACTTGCGACTTATCTGGTCTTCGCATTCCCAAGTGAATTCAGGCTCGCGTTTTGAATTCCATCTGACTTTCACAAGTTTGATTCCGCTTCGTCTCAACTTCTAGACTCTCCAATCTGTCACCTCGATTGGATCCTCAATAAAGTGGAGTTGTTCATCGATGTGAATTTCCTCGGGAGGAATGATTAATGATTCGTCGGATGGAGACTTCTTGAGACTGGATACATGAAAAGTGTCGTGAACACCGCAGAGCTCTTCTGGCAACTTAAGTTTGTAGGCCGGGGGACCAATCCTGGCGAGGATTACAAATGGGCCTATGTAGTTAGGGTTGAGTTTGCCATATTTACCAAAACGTGGTACACCTTTCCATGAGCCAACCTGAAACTCAAGTGGCTTTTGTCTCTGATCGGCATAGCTCTTTTTTTGGTCGCGAGCGGCCTTCAAGCGGTCTCGGATCTGGAAAATCTTGTCTGTTGTCTCCTGGATCAGCTCGGGTCTAGTCAGGTATTTGTCTCCAACTTCTGCCCAACATAATGGAGACCTGCACTTGCGTCCGTACAAGGCCTCGAATGGGGCGACCTCGATGCTGGTGTGATAGCTGTTGTTGTAGGAGAACTCAACCAATGGCAAATGTGTGTCCCAATTTCCACCAAAATCGATAACACAAGCGCGGAGCATGTCTTCAAGTGTCTGAATCATCCGTTCGCTTTGGTCGTCTGCTTGTGGATGATAGGTTGTGCTCATGTCAAAACGAGTGCCTAGAGTGTCCTGAAGAGTCTGCCAAAATCTGGAAGTGAAACGACTGTCACGGTTTGAAATAATTGTGACAGGAACCCCATGCCTGATTATAATCTCCTTGATGTACAACCTTGCCAACTTTTCCGATTTGTCCGTTTCGTTGATTGGCAAAAAGTGTGCAAACGTGGTTAACCGGTCAACGATTACCCAAATCGCATCATGACCATTGGAAGTCTTAGGCAGCTTGGTGGTGAAGTCCATGGAGATCTATTTCCACTTCCAGACTGGGATCTCTAGTTATTGAAACATACCAGACGGCTTTTGATACTCAGCTTTGACCTTCGAACACGTGAGACATCGGCTGACGTATGTAGCAATATCACCTATGAGGTTCGACCACCAATATAATTCCTATACATCCTTTTACATCTTGTCAGCTCCAAGGTGAACCGAGTACTTGGACTTGTGAGCCTCCTCAAGATACAGTTCCCGTAAACCACCAAAACGGGGTACCCAAATCCGATTTGCGAAGTATAACGTACCATCAGACCTAGGTTCCAAGAGTGCAACCATTTTAAACAAGGATTCATCCTTAAAATGTGCGCTCTTGAGTGCTTCCTGTTGAGCTTCACAAATGCGAGCTATGAGATTGGTGTGGATTGTTAAACTTAACGTGCGAACACGCAGGGTTTTGACGCGTTCCTTTCGGCTTAAGGCATCTGCCACGACGTTTTCCTTACCCGGATGGTACTTGATCTCACAATCATAATCATTCAGCAGTTCCATCCATCTGCACTTCCTCATGTTCAAATCCTTCTTATTGAAAATGTCTTGTAGGCTCTTGTGATCCGTCAAGATAGTGCACTTGGTACCATACAAATAATGCCTCCAGATCTTGAGGGAAAAGATTACCGCACCTAGATCCAAATCATGTGTCGTGTAATTCTTCTCGTGAACCTTGAGTTGACAAGAAGCGTAGGCGATAACCTTATTCCCCTGCATAAGCATGCATCCAATAAACCACAAAATCATCCATACCTTCCGAAAGTGAAAGAATCGGTGCACTGCAAAACTTGTGCTTCAAGGTCCGGAATGCCTCTTCTTGTTTAATTCCCCAATCAAACTTCTTGTCCTGCTGTGTCAAAATGGTGAAGGTTGGGCAAACTTCAAGAAATTCTCAATGAATCGGTGGTAGAAACTAGCCAAACTGAGAAATTGACGTACTGCAGTCGATGTAGAAGGCGCTTCCTAATCCTTAATCGCCTCAATCTTAGTTGGGTCGACCTGTATGCCTTGCTCATTCACAACGTGACTAAGGAAGTGAACCTCTCGAATCCAAAACTCGCATTTCGAGAACTTGGCAAACAACTTCTTGTTCTTGAGCAATTCGAGTATCCACTTAAGATGATGTTCATATATATATGTGAAATATATATATATATATATATATGAATCTTGATTACTAATAAGTATTTTTTTTAATTATTTTTTTTAATTTAATGTAACTCTTTTAAATAATTGTTTGGTATTGATGCTAAACTTATTTGATATCGTTAATAGTGTTTTGCTTTTTATTTATGTAACTAGATGTAGTCCCCCGCGCGTTGCGGCGGGGAACGTTGGTGATAGTTCGGTGTCGTGTGTGGGTTATGGGTTGGCGCCATCAAAACAAATATAGAAACCGTTTATAAGTTAGTGAAAATGTGTACTTAAGCAAGCCTGTGTGATACAACTATACATATAAATAACTAAATAAATAGGCCTCAATGAATCAAGAAAACCATATTGTTATCGCTTTAAACATGTTACTTATATCGGTAAAATAAATACAAAAGGCCGTTGATATGTTGAAGTACATATGTTTTAACACTTAAATATGAAAGGAAAATTAATATGTTACACCAAAACACCAAAAACCAAATCCGAACCTCACGCATCGTAGCCAAACGCCTCGTGTCTTCTTTAATTCAAACCATTGCAGTTGAACCCTTTCCCTGACCTCCAATTTACGCAAAGGGACCTAACATCAACATTAATAAATCATATCATAAATGTTAAAAAAAAACTAAAGGAAATAGTTAAATTTTAAAGTCTACATAACAATAAAGGAACCACAACAATCAAAGATCAGCACCTATTACATTCTCTAGCACCTATTACATTCTCTGAAGCTTTGGAATTTGAGTTGAAACGCCACCACATACATTTAAATGAATCATAACCAAAGTAGTCCAATTCAAGTTGACTTACTGAAGATTGTTATTGTTCTTGCGTAGAAATGCTGAAACTATGTTAATAAGAGATTCACTATTTCCATTTAGATATTCTAAATCAACAATCAAGCAAAACTAATTACCTCTTTAGCCCCACCATCCAAACACTACTTCACATTTTCCATCGAAAGCGATTTTCCGGTTACTGTACTACTACAAATGTACAAACTCCCAGCTCTCTCCTGCTCATGATACTGCCTGCAAAACTCAACTATCCTTTCCTGCTCATCCTCACGCCACACAATCATAGATGATGTTGTCGATAAATGCAGCGGCTCTTTCACCGCACTTATTGCTCTAGATCTACATAAAACGAACACATCTTTCAAAAAAAATACATAAGTTAACCTACACGTTTAAATTAGGTCATTCAGGTATGAAATGAGTAAACAAATTGCAAAATTCATCAATATAAATATATAACAAACCTGCCAGATTCCATATCGGGTTTATCCATGAAATTGTCCAACAACTTTTTCTTCAGTGAGAGTTTCAGTTTCATTAAATTAACATCTATTCCGCTTTCAACCTATAAAATAGACATCTAATAGTAAGTTATTGACATTATTGATAAACTGATGAATAATAAAGTTCCGAAACCTTACATTTGCTCAGTTTCTACTTAGACTATCATTAACACACTGGCGAACACACTGGCGAACACACTGGCGAGGAGATCTCTCTAAGCCATGTTCTTAAGAATAGCAAAACCAAACTATACATATGCAAAGATACATCAATAGAGGCGCAAAGTTTAATTAAATTAAAATTAAACAATTAATAACATATATGCTTAGTAAAAATTAAAGTGGGAGAATGTATTGAGGATTGCCTGCGCAAAGTTATATCTTCGCAAAGGTGTAGGAGAGAGCGGAAAATCAGTGCAGTGTCCCACTTCTGCCAATAAAAAGAACAACAATAAGTTAAAAAGGTTAAATTAATATGATATATGTTAAAACAAAACTTATGTTCCTAATTTTATCTCAATATCTATTATACTATGTATTCGTATTATTATTTTGATAACATCTGTTATAAATTAACAAATCATTAATTACCTATGTATAGATAAATTAACAAACTGTTGCATCAAGAAAGAACATAAGGAATATATACCATTGAGGGATTGCGCTCAATCTCAGATCAAATAAATTTATTCAATGTTATTGTTATCCAAAACGAATGACTGCCAATCAAAGATAATAGGGTTGATCATTTATTAATATCAAATTAAAAATTATAGAACACAAAACTAAAAGCGGAATCCTAACAAAAACCTTTCACAATACCATGGTCGCCAAAGCCCTAAATCGCCATGTTCTCTCTATACTCATGGACTCTACTTCTCTTTCCATTGCTGGAGAAGGATGGCCAAACTGAAACACATAACCAAAATAAATCAAAGAGAAAAAAAATTAAACATTACCTATCGAATTATAAAGTTAAAATTCATATACTAAATCTGAAAACACAAACCAAACCTCATATGAGCCGTATCGAATTGCAATAAATATATTAAACGAATCCCTGCCAATTAAACAAAATAACCAATAAAAGTAACAAAATTAGATCATCTAAAACAACCTCCTTACCACAGCCTTCAAACCACCGCCGCCGGTTCGTTTTGACCCACCACTTTCGCCACCGTCGGTATAAAAAACATCCCCTCCAATCTTCAAGCACCACATCAGGCGGTCCAACCCGTGAACCCGAACCGGCCAAGGGTCCAGTTCCCAGTCCGACTGGCTGGTTCGGTCTGGGTTTCAAAACATTGTTTTTTTTGTTCACCAAAATGGCAAAAATATGCATATTGAGACATAGTTGAAGATTTGAGGACCTATTCTTGCGATTCACTCCCAATCTTTCACATCTAATTCTGAGTCATCGCATTATCTGAGAGAGTTTAGAGTGAGAATATTCCTATGTTTGAAAGTTCAGATAGAAAAAGAAGGGATAAAGACGGGGAGTAGGTGAGGAGGTGCCCATCGTGGTGGAGGTGGATGTGGTGGTAATCGGTAGTTGTGGTGAGGGTTTGGAGAGGCGCAGAGGAGGCTACCGAATTCATGTTAGTGAGATGCAAAGGATGTTGTTAATTATGGAGAGAGATTGCAGAAAGAAAGAGGGAGATTAAATAATTCCTTTATTTCATTACAATACTGAATTACATTAAAGTCTACATCAAATAATCAAACAAAGCTTAAAACTTCAAATATCTCCTCATGCTAGCTCTAGACTTCAAGCATCAGTATTTCCTGTTGAGTTTGGAAAAATGGGGGGGTGGGGTCAACTAGAAGTTGGTGAGAATACATAAGCCATGTCAAGCAATTAAGTTTAAGAATAAAAGTTTAGCAATTCAAATGTCTATCGTAAGTTTAAGTCTACATGAATAAACATGAAATGTTGAATCGACATAATCAAACCTCCGACTAGTTTAGGTCAATCCCGTCATCCACGGTTCACCTTAATATTATGTTGGAACGATAACAATCACCCACGCTACCTATGTAGGAGGTACACGTATCCGGGTGGGATTGTCAATCCAATAGATCTATTATTGAGTATCGCCGGCTTGGCCATAGCTAATGATTATGTAATGTTGAAACTCGTTGAAACTCGTTGAAACTGTTGTTGTTGTCTAAATCATGAGGCATTAAAGTTTACAACTAGACATGCATGTAGAATTGCTTAAGTATAATGTTGCAAGTATGAAGAATTTCATAAACATGGTTACGTAAACTCACCTTAGCAAAGTATTAAGTCTCGAGAAATAGAATATGTGTAGCCCCAAAGTTGCCAATTACAAGAGCTTATAATCAAAGCTTCAATTGTAGAAGTAATAGACTATAGAAGAAAGGTATGAGGGAAAGTTTAATCGGATTGAAACAATCGATTTAGAGGTGCAAAGTATAATGGGTCATAGGTGGGTTTTTATACTAGTTTTGGATTCAATTAGCCATTAAAATTGGTCAACACCATAAAGTAAGGTTTTATGATGAATTGACTATTTGACTAAGACTTTGACTAGGACTAAGACTTTGACTATGACTAAGACTTTGACTCCAAGAATTATGTTGTCAAGACTTTGACTCTTGACTCAAGGCTTTATTTTGAAATGAATTTATATCTTCCTTGTTTGAGATTATAAATGTAATTGGAAAAATGATTAGCTTTAAATAAGAAATAAATAAAAAAAAATCATTAGTTTGAATTAGAAAATAAAAACACCGTCTTATAAAATGACGATTTTATAAATAGAATTAGGATATGACATATGTCATGATTGAAGATTTTTTTTTTTAGTACAATGATAAAAGGAACTTAAAAAAATAGAGTGCACGGATAAAGATAAGAATACTTAGAAATAAATTAGACTTTATATCATGGATTGGGAAATACTTTAATGCAAAATAAATGGGAAAATTCGTGAGGTTACACACACCATGCATTCTCACCCACGTCTCCCATTACTTCCATTCAACTGTTTCTTTATGTTTTATTGCTTTAGTAGTTAAGGTAATGGGTAGGTTTTTATCATGTTCACGTATTTCAGTTTTTATATTTGTATGCCTTTATAAAGGCCTTTGAGTTTCATAAATGATTAGGAAGAATTGAAGTAAAAGACATCTCTATTTCTTTATCTAATTCTTTGGAGCCTAACCCACTCAACGGGTCACTTGGGAGATTACCTATCTCGAATCGGCTTACTATCAATGGTGCTTTCATTATTGTTCTCCACACCTCCCCACCATGACCTACCGCCACTTGAAGAATCCACCGCTACCATCTTCGCCTTTGCCAATGCCCTCTTCGAGCAATAATCTGCCATGAAAGAGTACTCCTTCAAATTAAATGTCTTCTCCAAACATTTAGCAGCACATTTTGAGCAAACCAACACCTTACTCGTATCCTTAGCCAAGTCCCTGGCTTTATCAAACCCAACACCAGAACGGTGTGCACCACCATTGGCTCTGAAGGGGTAGGGTACCACTTCTTAGCACATAGGCGCACCCAACCCCACAACATTATCATCAATAACACCCGTGGAGAAGAAACCATTCGAAATGGTTAAGTACAAGAACATAATACATCTCTGCGGTGCTGGCTATGCGGAGCGGCAGCCTCGGCGAAGTTTAGACCACAGAGGTCACACGTGAAATACAATCCACCCGCGCAGGACCGTGCACCACACTAGGTGATGGTCCACCACGATGGCGCGCCAGCAGGGAAGGTGCAACCCCCCCTCCCTGAGCCCCACTTGCTGCACCGTTCCCCTTGTGTCAGAGTCACTTCAGTCAGTTTGCCAGGAGCAGACTAACACAATCTGACGCCACCTGACACAGAGGAAAATATCAACTTGCAGCCAACCACAGTGTGCCACATGAACCAATGACAGGACGTCGCTCTTTATCCAGTTTGCTTTATGCAAACCTCTCGTCTGGATCCAACTTGATGGGGCTGAAGGAAAACGGGAAAACAGTATTTACTTTTTAATATTTGTTGAAAGTGGTTGTGAGTGGAGGAGAGAGAAACTGTAATGGGGTTTAGTGTAATATGTGGTTGTAATTGGTTGTGAGTGGATGTGGGATGGGGATACTATTGTGAATGCTCTAAGGATTGTTGTCCTTTGCCAAAGATCGACTTGAAAGTGGATTCCTTAGCCGCACCCTGCTCGATGCGGAAACAAGATACTCCACAATGGAAAATATGGTTCTCGCGCTCATACATGTGTCGCGAAGACTGCGGCGTTATTTCCAAGGACATCCTATCAATGTCCTAACAGATTATCGAATCAACGACGTACTTTGTAAGCCAGAACTGTCGGGCCGCCTAGCCAAGTGGGAAATTGAATTGGGGGATCACACAATCAATTACAAGCCCAGACCCGCCATAAAAGGACAAGTACTCACAGATTTAGCAACGAAAATACCCGCTGAAAAAGTCCAAGATTGCTTAGTGGAGCAAGATCATGCGCAACCCAAGAACAAAACAGAAAAATGGTCCATATACACTAATGAGCCTAACCCACTTAACGGGTCACTTAGGAGATTAGCCATCTCGAATCGGCTTACTATCATGCTCTAAAGATTAAGTATTTTTCAATTAGAGTTGAATGTCAAAATCATCCTTAAGGTTTGGCCAGATTTATTAAACCCAATCAAAATAGTGCTTTTTTTTTCAATTGGACACCTATGATTTGTCATTCGTTTCCATTTCCATTCAATTGGCTAACCCCGTTAAAATGTAACGTTATGTTAGGAGTATTTTAAACTTTTACATATTTGTTTTTGTTTATTAATTTTTATAATTATAAAGAAAAACACTTAGGGGATGTTTGGTAAGGCTCTTAATGAGCCTCTGAATCATTCAGCATTCAGCTCATTCAGCGTGTTTGTTTTAGCATTTGAATGGAATGGTTAAGGCTGAACCATTAAGACTTTAGATGTTGCTGAACCATTAAGCACTGAATGAATCCATTTTTACTTCCTCTCCCAATGTGGGACAAGAAGACTAACCATTTAGAGGTCCAACAAAACAGCACTTAATGATTCAACACTTAACCATTCAAATCCTCTTAACCATTCAGACTTCTTAATGTTTCAGCACTTAATCAACCAAACAGCCCCTTAAACTTATTTATAAAAACCCACCCGAAAGAGAAAAGGTAATGAAGGGTGGTTGGCGAGGACCATGCTTTTTCACGGGGGTGACAACCATCCACATACCTTTTCAACCTCCAATCTCCACCACTATCCACCGCCACTAAAAACCTTATCGTCCATCACTACCACCCACTCACAATTACCCTCTTTAATAATCTACACCACCACTTTTCAAATCCAAACCCTCTACCTCTATAAACACCAACACCTTTAACCACCATCTTCAAAACTTGAGGTCGTCGATAGTTGAATTAAAGGTGAGAGAAGTGGAATCAGTGGTGGTTGAGTAGGTGGTAACAGGTGATGAAGAGTAGTGGGTTTCAGGAGGTTTTTCTGTCGTGGTGGTGTCAATTACAGTGGAGTGGATGGATGGACGGTGATGGGAGATGGTTATGGTAGGTGGAGGCGGTGGTTGTAGTGTTTTGTGGGAGTGAGCGATTCGGTGGTGGAAGGTAATGGTTGATAGTGAATGGAGAAGGTGGTCGGTGGTTGAGTGTGTATTGGGGGTGGACAATGGTGGTGCAGCCATTCAGGTTTGCGATGTAGATGGCACTAGGTAAAGGGATAGGTTGTAGGTGGTAACAAATGATGTGCGGTCACCGATGATTTGGAAAGTGGGTAATTGGTTGTGGAAAGGGAATAGTAGTGGTCATTGGTGTTGGTGAGGTGCTCATGTTGTGGTGATGGTGTTTCTTAAGTTCATCCTCAATTTGGGGGCTAGCTAGTGCTGGTGGGTAGTGACGGTGCCATAGTGGTGGTGGTATGAGGAGGATGGCTTGGTATTTAGGTTCAAATAGTTTAAAATGATTTTCACAATTTTAAATACTGTGACATCCACCCCTTTCACTTTTATCATTTTACAACTTTAGTCCCCTTATTTCTTACATCTACATTTACAGTCTTGTATTCTGTAACATTCGTGATTTTTATTTTAATTACAACTTTAAGACCTAATATGACAAAAAAAAATATAACAATAAAACTATACTAATCTTTTTGTTAGTATGTATATATATTACAAAAGGGCTATGAATGATGTTCATATTTTTTTTAAAAAAATGGATTAATACAAAATATTTAAATTACTTATAAGTTACATTAGTAACTTTGAATGTTAATATATTTAATGAAAACATGAATGATATTAATAAAAAAGAGTTAAAGAAATGAAATAAATTGAGGATACTTGAAACATCTTTTATGTAAATATATACCCTATAAATGACTCCTATGTTTTGTGTAGTCATACAAAAAAAAATATAAATCCTTTGTACATTACCAAGCTTCAATTTATTTGACTTTGAATCATCATATTAGAAAGTCCAACAATCGCTTTGAATCTTGGTCACTTTTTCTTGCTTGGATTGAAGGTATTCATGAAACTTTGTACAAGCTTAAGATTTTCTTTATTGCATAATTGTTACTCGTCGTTAGTAAGATAATATGTTCTCTTATTATTCCAAAATAATTGTGGTTCCGTTTTAAGTCGTTTTTTTTTACTAAACCAATACACAAAGACGGTGACTTCGGAAGAGCCACCTAAAATATTTACAGTTTTGTTAGTTTTTTTTAGTAAAAGTATTTGCACTTTTGTTAAACGAACCACAGATTCATATATTAACAAATTGTTTAAAATGATCGTTTGTGCAAATGAATTGTATCATATCTCAAGTATTGTAATCCTAGATCTATTTATACAAAATTTGAGAAGTTAAAAATATTATTATTATTATTATTTTGGTATAAATAAAATATTAAGTTTTATATTGACACAAAACTATACTAATGTTATTTTACATACTAATGTATAAATAAATATTTGTTTGTTGTAATCACCTATTCGGAACTTTACGAGCAAGTCACTTAATTTTAGCTAATATTGTTATTTTGTTTACATAACTAATCAATTTGAATTACTATTATAAATAATTCTTTTTAGAATTTACGTTTATACTATATCATATGAAGTTAGTATTTGTGCTTAAAACAAAATATACCATAAACACAAATCATCTCAACTCATTTTCGCAATCCTAATCTCGAATAATATCTATATATAGGTTGTCCTAATTTTGAGAAAGACATTATAACACTTTGCCAATTCCGGACCGACCGTCTTAAGGGTCACAACATTAAGCACCCATACTTAAATCAAGAACTCTAGAATCTATGCAAGCCTTAAGGTGAGTATATCTTTCCCCTTTTTCATGTTTTACACTTTTGGGGTGACTCATGTACGCTTATTACTTCATTCACTTAATCATGGTTTATTCTATATTCACAATCGCAATTCTTGTATTTGTTTTACTTGTTGATTCGCTGATAGTGTGTACTTATGACCTGAATCATTAACCGCTGGGCGGCCTAGCATAGCAATAAATAGTACTTAATTATTGTTATGTGTGAACGATTATTCATCGCCTACTATGAGCGAATACTATATATATGTGACTCTTGATTCATTGAACGAAAGGTTTGATTTTGGGTAGCATTTGTACATAGCTTGAACACTAAATTGTAGACAGTATAACACGTGAATTGCGAAACATTTTTCTACTATATGTATTCAAAACAGGGTATGCTCACCAATACATTTTTGTATTGACATATACTATTTTCGTACATGTTTCAGGTTATTATTGAGACGTTTCTTTTAAGCTTTTGGATTTATATTTAAGCTTTGATTTCATTGTAATCTAGTTAGACTTGACGCTTTAGAATCATTGTACTTTGTATTTTTTTTCCTTTCAATGTAATAAACTATTTAATTCAATGTATTCAAATTTACACTTTAGTACCATGAGCTATTGAGCAATCGTCACTACGTGACACCTCGATGTTTCCGCCATCGGTTGGGGTGTTACAAATACCCACTGATTAACGTTACATTTTAATGCAGTTAGTCAATTGGAAGGAAACGATAACAAATGACAAACCTGAGGTGTCTAGTTGCAAACTTGCAAAAAGAAAAAAGAAAAAAAAATGAAACAAAATAAAGAGGGAAAAAAAGAAGATGAAACAAACAGGTATGCCTAAACCTTGTGGACGATTTTGGCATTTTACTCTTTCGATTGATTCATAAAATCATATGATGTCCATATATTTTTAGTTTAATTTTTTAAAATAATATACATTACAAATACTTTTTTTTTTTTTGAAAGGTTAATTTCTTCTTAATCTTTAATCCTGTAGTCTTTGAGACTTGAACCCAAGACCTTCCACAACCTAGGTATTTTAAAGGTTTTGCCTTTATCAATGGACCACCACCCATTACAAATACTATGTTTAACAACCTATAATATCATTTATCTCGTCATAGAAAATATATACTTTTCAAATGTGTAATCATATATCATAATTAATGCAAGTCAACAGAAAGAATTAAGTGCGCATTTTTAAAAGGTTAAAATCATATTTAAAAGAATATTTATATATTCATGGAATTAGATTTAAATAATTCAAATTATTGTTCGTTGGTCAATATCACTCACAACTATTACTTTGACTATAAATACTCTCAACTTTACATTTTGTGTGTTATATCACCTCCAAACTAATGCAAACACTTCCTCATCATCAAAAGTTCAAAACGTGACTCTGATTCCAAAATAAGGGCAACATAACAAATAAAGTTCAAAGTTAAAAGTATTGATAGTCAAAGTAATAGTTGTGAGTGATATCGGCCAACAAGTAATAGTTTGAAGTATTTAAATCCAATTTCCTTATTTATTACAAGTTATAACTCAATAGTTTCCAATATAAGTTGCTTCTTCATATCATAACTAAAAGAACAATCTCAACCTCTCAAACAAGTTAAGAATGATGTTGATTAACCACCGAACTCTACTTTTGGTGATTGCTTTTAGTCTCTTTTCATTATGTAAGTTGCTCCATGTCTTAGTTCTTTGAAACTTATATGTAGCAAGCGATAGTTTCTACATAGATTTTAATCAATCATATGAAAACAATTTACAATCTTTTATATATAAAACCCTATTGTTTATATGTAATAATCTATATTTTGTTAATTTGACATGCTAGTTAATGTGTTATGTAGGTATTGATGGGAATCACAACGGCGATGACAAAAAATTGGACGTCGCATCAACAAATCTCGATTTTCATAAAATAAGTGAATCAACATCTATAAGTAAATCGAATCATGGCAGTAGTAAGTTAGGCATTTGTTTCCCCAAGTTCAATTGTGGACTATCCCCAATTTGTTATTGTTGCCTAAAATCACCTAATTATTGTGTGCCAGACTTTAACTTGTGTCAAGCCTTTTGTAATCTAAATCGACATAATATGTAACATGTTTAAGTATTTAAATATAAATGCATAAAAACCTTTGCATTAATCATCTGTGTGAAAATGTTATATTTTTTCATTATCCTTTGTCGTTCTTTTATTACCGATGATTTTTGTTATAAGAATATAAGTATTTAATTCAATAGAGGGGAAATTTACAGTAGGATGGCAGGTAGACATGCAACAAGATGCGTAATCCTAACTATCGGCAATTGACCACACCAGTCGCACCTTCAAAAATCACAATTGGCGATCCCAATTTAACCTATTTTCCCTTAATGATCTAATACTAGATAAAAGTTGACTCAGTTTTTGTTAGGGCTGTTCACGAGCCGATCCGAGCGGAGCTTTGTTCATGCTTGGCTCGTTTACAAACCGAACCGAGCGGAGCGGCTCATTTACAATCGAGCCGTAAACCGAACGAGCATTCTTCGAGCACAAATTTTCCGAGCGAGCGCCGAGCGAGAATCGGGCGAAGAGTAATTTGGACGATCATAAAATTACGATGTTTCCTTCGATGTTTTCATTGTCGGGTGACAACTAAGGCCGAGCTGTCCGATGATAACACAAATATTGAGATCCCAGTGTCCGAGGATGAGGCTTAGATTGAGGCTGGTGAGGTGATGAGCATATGTCATAGAACAGTTGTTGCATTGTGACGTAGGGGGGTATCAAGCGACAATTAGCGATGGACAACTAATAACATAAAGAAGTCAAAAATTCACCTCATGACTTATGGTTTTACTATTAAATATAGTGCTAAAAATTTTATGGAGTTAAGTGGGTTACTTATATTTTGTTTGCATATACCAAGTCAAATCCAATAAAATGTTATATATAAAGCCATAAATTTATCTGTAAATTATGTGCATATTTATAATTAAATATATAATAAATAAATAAAAATTTATTCAAGCCGAACCGAGCCGAGCGTACCTTTGCTCGTGCTTGGCTCATTTACAAACCGAACCGAGCCGATCGGCTCATTTACAACCGAGCAAAAGATCGAGCGAGCATTTTGTGAGCATTTTCCGAGCGAGCGACGAGCAATCCATGAGCGACGAGCGATTTGAAAAACCCTCGAACTTTTGACGACGTGGAATTCTATGTGTCAAAGTTTTGCCTACGCCAGCACAAACTAACTGAGTTAACTGTTAGTTAGCATAAAATTTTTGGGGAAAATATGTTATAAGGGCATGTATAGTGGGGGTGCTTTATGGGGCTCCATGACGCTTTATGGGATTAAAATATTAATAAAGCATTAGGATGGGCTTTATGGGGCTTTTTGTTAAATAGGTGTGTAGTGGGTGTGGGCTATATAAATCATTGAGTAATCATTGCTTAATTATTGTTTTTATTTAAATAACAAATTTATAACAATAATAATAATAATAATAATAATAATAATAATAATAATAATAATAATAATAATAATAATAATAATAAGCATCTAAGACAATAAGATACCAATCACACTCACATATTCTTCATCATCATATTCTTCATCTCTTCCTCTCTCACCACACATTTTCACACCTATAAAAACACACACTCACACAGTTTTCACATATTCTTTTGCTCTTTTTCAATCATCATCATATTCTTCATCTCCTTTCTTCATCTAACATCCTGATCTTCTCGACCACCCACCGCCAATCTCACACTCTTCCATCATCGTTGCACCACCACCTCCAACTATAATAATAATAATAATAATAATAATAATAATAATAATAATAATAATAATAATAATAATAATAATAATAATAATAATAATAATAATAATAATAATGGAAAATTTCTTGAATAGTTCATGTGGTTTGTCCAAATTTCACTTTCAGTCCCTCACTTTTCAAAATTACATCTGTAGTCCCCAACTTTTGGTGTCACTTAACTCGGATAGTCCCTTGAGTGGATGGAGGTTAAATAATCCAGTTAAATCTGTGTGTAATGACCAAACTACCCTTACATTAATAAAAATAAAAAAATCGATTAATTAATAAAATACAAACATGCCACACTCAACCCCATTAACCAATTGTGTGCTTCCACTCATTCTTAGTGGGGCCCACTCACTTCATCTTCGTTACTACCATCACCACCACCACCACCACCATTCAATCCATTTTCCCCACTCACTTCAGACCTCCCACACCTCTGACCATTCCTTGTCCTATTGTCTCAATAATAACACCCAAAACATAATCCATAATTATCACTCTCTAGTTAGTTTCAAAGGAACATGTTTTATCGATCTTACCACAACCTCCATTGTCGCCTAAAGCCTCCAAAAACCAGCATCGTATATGTACCTCATTCCATAACCGTGACCACCATAATAGATTCCTTCTGGTCGAAATCTTATTTCAAAACCTGGTCAACATCTTCCTGAAACCTTCCTATCAAAACCATAATCCTACCGCCGCCATCACTCTATAACAGCAACATCAACATCGCACCTTGTTATCATAGTACCACCTTGACCCTACTGGAACTACCATTAAGTCATCAACAATCAAACCAAAATCCCGCATTATTATCATTAGTTTATAATACTTAGGTAGCTCGATTATGAGTCTTACCTTAATCGAATGCACCTAACTCCAATAGTAAGCCCAACCATTATCTCTGTATCTGAATAGAGGCGGCGCCGCCGTGAGTCCTCGTCGGAGGTGAAGTCGCGCTGTCGTGGCTCAGCCACAGGCCGCCGAGCACCACCACCATTCCATCTCTCTCCTCGGATCTCGCTCTCTCTATCTCTCTGTTCTCTCTATACTTAACCCTCTATATCCTATTTCTATATTTTTATATATTTAATAACATGGGTAGTTTGGTCATTGCATACAAATTTAACTGGATTATTTAACCCCAATCCACTCCAGGGACTATCCGAGTTAAGTGACACCAAAAGTTGGGGACTACAGATGTAATTTTGAAAAGTTAGTGATTAAAGGTGAAATTTGGGCAAACCACAGGGACTATTCAAGCAATGTTCTCTAATAATAATAAAAGAATCCCCAACGGTCCTTTTCCTCTTTCCAATGTTTTCTCTCTCTCCATCGTCATAATGAGAAGCCCCATAGCGCCGGTAGGGGCGGTGTTCCCGACGCTATGGGTGGCCAAAATGCACCCTAAAACGCCCACTACGTATGAATTAAGGTGGGACCACCAGCAGTAATCTTTTAAGGTAAGACCGATGAGGGTCAATAGTCGATAGTTAAGATTATTTAAATCCAATATTCTTTCTTTAAAATGTTTTTATTTATAAGGTAATAAACTCTATTCACCGTGACTCGAATATAACTTACTCAATTCCTGTAAAAAAAAACCAAGAATATACGGGGGTTTGGAAAACTATTGGGGAAATTGCAAAGGAGTTTACATGTATAACATTGAGGTTAATAAGTGCTTGAATGGCAAAGTGGGTATAGGAGATAAAACTTTATTTTGGGTAGATACTTGGATAGAGGAGGGTTCGTTGCGTAATCGATTTCCTTTGTTGTACCGTTTGGACAAGGAAAAAAAAGAGTAACTAATGGAATGCTAGAAGACAATCAATGGGACAAAATCTTGGGATTGGGCGTGGGTTAGAGCACGAAATTTGACATGGAGAAATCTCAAATATTGGAGTTAATAGATGCAATTAAGTAGCAATTCTACAACAAGTGATTTTATTTGGAATAAGTGGGCAACTGCAAAATGCAATATGTTCATGTGGAGGGCTAGCAGAAGGCAAAGTTACAAAAACACTAGCACTTAGGGCAAAGAGGAATGCCTTCATAATTGGCTCTTTGTAAGTTATGTGACTAATTGGACGAGACAGCAGACCATGTTTTGATTAGTTGTCCCTTTGTTAATTTAGTGTAGGAATAAATTTTTTGGTGGCTTAAGGTCCCAAATGGTTATAGTGTATATTCAATAAAGGAGATGGTTCAGATGATGAATGGGTTTCCATGGTCACAAATTTGGCAGCATGAAACGCGAAAGTTTTCAACAATAGGAATTGTGTGGAACACAAGATTATTGAAGATATAAAGGATATATCCTATCATTGGTTGAGGCATGGATCGAAGCTTTTGGAAGTCATGGAATGATTGGAGATACTTTACATGTTACTTTTAACGTTATTATTGATGTCTTTCAGTATGTAATTTTTCATACGTTAATATTTTTTTTTGAATACACCGTATTAATAAGTATTCCATTCTCTTTAATTATATTAGACTATTGCTATAATCTTCTTAAATTTTAAAAGTTCTAGTTTTACAAGATATGTAAGTATGTGTTTTATATAATGTTACATGATTATGTGTTTTGTTGAAAATAAGTATCGTACATATGTTTTGGATAATGCACACAGGTAGAGGATCTTGTAGGAATATTGGTTTGTGTGAGAAGTGTAGGAAGGATTAAAAATTGATATGTATACATATTTTTTTGAAGTATTCATGATGTTTTGGATTGTTTTGCTTAGAAAAACACCAAACATAACAAATTAATAACCGAAAACAATGTATTTTTAAGCATAGTGTTTTAAATAATTACTAGAGTGTTTTAAGCAGAGTGCTTTAAGTAATTACTATGGTGTTTTATCTGTAATTTAAATTTAATACCTAAAATACATTGGATTGTGTTTTAAATTGTCACACCCTCAAATTCCACGTACGGGGTTTTACCGCGAGGCGCGTGACACACCAGGATCTCAGTCAACGATCACAATAAACATACAACAAACATGCATTCATAAATATATTTAAAACCAAAATATCATGCTTTGAGCCGTAAACCAGCAGCGGAAGCATTCTTGTTTACAACCAAAAGACATATCATTGTTTACAAAACATTGTTTAATATGCTTCAAAATATTAGACGCTGTGCATGACTCCGTGCGCCTAGCCCATTGACTGCTACCTTAGCGACCTGAGAAAACATGCCAAAAATGTCAACATATAATGCTGGTGAGTTCACAGGTTTTCTTTTATAAAAGTGTTGTCACAAGTTCACAAAGATCATTTCCGTTAATACTATGTCATAAGAACGTTAGCTAGACGTTAAGTGTCTTTACTACTACGGTTGGGAACCCATTACTAAACATGAACCAAAAGATGATACCAGCCCAGATGACTGGGCTACTGATGCCTCGGTAACCCGATAGGTAGAGACAATATGCACCCGCCCGGCCCCGCCGTCGAGTGGGGCTTGTGAGGCCCAATAGATCTATCCACATTTCCCCCGTTGTGCGTTCCAGCACATTCATGGTTTCCCCCTGGGACTTTCCATAAAAGCCGTATAGTAACATAAAGTGCCCATAGTATAACATGACCTTTAAATAGTTTGTACAAAGCATGTTTCTCCCCCGAAAGCAAGACAGTAAAAGTGGGGCTGTGAAACTCACCTCGGATTGCGTTACTTGAAAACAGTTAAGTAATTATGTTATGATAGCCCCAAATAGCGGCGACCTATCATAAGATGTGTATAAGTATCCGGACTAACAACCCGCAGGTTAACCAGTCCCCGAATGTCCAGACCGTGACCATAACGTTTGAAAACATCTTTAACTGTTAAACCGACCGTGCCAGACAAGACCCGACGTCCCATTGGTGACCCGACGTCCCACGTGTTAGATAAATACAAGACATCATGCAACATATGCAATTAAACACTTAATACGTGTAATAGTTCACCTAGTCTAGCATAATGTCCGATTAACGCATAATCAGGTCCGAACGCGTCTTACTAAGTCATTGGGTGCATCCCGGGGTTCCTATCATGTTCCTAGGTGTCAAATCATGTTCCGGGATGTCAAAACGCGTTTACGACAGCAGTACACGCGATTAGGAAAGTCAATACGCGAGTAGCTTCAGTCTATTGGCGATTAGGGGCCCAATCGCGTGATATATCAGGCGATTAGGGTCCTAATCGCTTTCATGCATGCCTAATCGCCCTCAGCATCAGGCGATTAGGATTCCTAATCGCCTGCTGCTGCTGTGTAACGGATTTTCGCGCGTTTAACCCTCCAAATCAGATCCGAAACATGCAACAAAACCCAATATCAAACCTAAATCATTTACCAACCCATTCCAAGCAAAACCCCCCAACATATCACTGATCTAACATGTTCTAAGCAATTATTTCCTAAAATGGCAAAGTACTAGATTTCACCAACCAACCTTATCTTTCCTTAAATGGAAACAATCAGATTTCAATCTCTACAAACTTGCAAACCATCAAACCTATGATCTAACATCTTCCTAGTATGAATTCTAACAACATTGCATCAACAATCATACCATAATCATCCTAAATCTTCAAGAACATTCAAATGGGTCAAAATACACATTTTCATCAAAACACAACAACAATGGCTCAAACTCTAAGATAACCTTCCTAATAATCTCTACATAACAGAAGTACAATCATATCATGGAAACAATCATGTTATAATCACCAAGAAGACCAACATATGCATGTAAACTTCACATATGACAAGCATTAAGGTGTAGACTTGGTTTAGAACTCTTTTGAAAGGTTTTTAAAGACACAAACTTAGTAAAACAAGGTCTGGACCTTTGGGGAACCAAAATAACAACTTTACAAAGGTTAGGGATGAAGAACACACCTTGGATTTTGTTAAAGAAAGGTGTGTAGGCTTGGAGATGGTGATTTTTGTAGCAAAATGAGTTCCAGAGGTGTTTCAAGGTGTGTGGGTGGCTTGGGATCAGCTAGGGTTGTTCTAGAGGTGTTTGGGGAGTTAAGGGTTCTATTTATAGGTGTTTTGACCCGGACTCTGCAGTATAGGCGATTAGCAGCCCATGTCATGCGATTGGGGGCCTAATCGCATGCTACATCAGGCGATTAGGTCCCAATCGCCTGTTATCATCCTCCTACTCGCCTATATATAGGCGATTAGGCCCTTTTCCAGATCCTAATCGCCTGAAATCCTCCAAGCTGGGTTTTCGGCGCGTTAAACGCTATTTTAACACATATAAACACGTATTCACATACCGATAAGTCACATAATGATTCCAAACATATAATGCATGATAACTAACACGTTTACATCCGTTCACCAATTCCCGGGACTCGAGACTCGTGTGTGCATTAAACCCGGCGATTCCACGAATCACCAATCCTTGTACACATGGTTATGGACCGACTCCCGATGACCCCGCGGATCATCGTAACGACTCCCGATGATTCCCCAGAATCATCATACCGACTCGACTGACTCCGTTAAGTACGTAATATGCATGACTCGCTAAGGTAGACTTACTAGTTTAGTCAACGTTACTAACCTGAGTTTGCCGGGTGTCACATCATCCCCCTGTTGAAAGAATTTTCGTCCCGAAAATTGCCCAAGGCCCAAAAAGGAAGAGACGAAAGAGAAGAAAAATTTCCCGGTTGCCACATCATCCCCCTGTTGAAAGGAATCTCGACCCGAGATTCATTCAGCTTCAGCAGAGACATGCCTTGATTCGAACGCGCGTTTAGGAAATAAATGGGGATACTTAGCCTTCATTTGATCTTCCCTTTCCCATGTGAACTCCGGTCCACGATCTGAGTTCCAACGGACTTTAACAATGCGGATTTTACTCCGGCGAAGGCTACGGATTTTATAGTCGAGAATTTCAACCGGTTCCTCCACTATGCGCAGACGATCGTCCACCTTGATCTCCTCGAGAGGAACAACCAAAGATTCATCCGCCAAACACTTCTTCAGATTAGAGACATGGAAGACATTATGAACATTACTGAGTTCAGCTGGCAGATCAAGCCTGTATGCTACCGGTCCAATCCGTTCCAGAATCGCGAACGGTCCTACATACCGAGGATTCAATTTGCCCCGCTTCCCAAAACGTATAACGCCCTTCCACGGAGATACCTTCAACAAAACTCTGTCGCCAACCTCAAACTCCAAAGGCTTGCGACGACGATCGGCATAGCTCTTTTGACGATCCCGAGCTGCTGCCAAGCGGTTACGGATTTGTACGATCTTCTCGGAAGTCTCGTACACAAGTTCCGGGCCGGTGAGTTGACTCTCACCCACCTCGGCCCAACAAAGAGGAGACCGGCATTTCCGCCCGTAAAGAGCCTCGAACGGAGCTGCCTTGATGCTAGAATGGTAACTGTTGTTGTAGGAGAATTCCACCAACGGTAGATGACTCTCCCACCCCTTGCCAAAGTCGATCACACATGCCCGAAGCATGTCTTCTAGCGTTTGGATTGTCCGCTCACTTTGACCGTCAGTTTGCGGATGATACGCTGTGCTCATGTCTAACTGAGTACCCAGAGCCTTATGCAAGGATTTCCAGAAGTTAGAGGCGAACCGAGGATCACGATCAGAAATAATAGAGACAGGCACCCCGTGCCGAGAGACCACTTCCTTGAGGTATAACCGGGCCAGACGCTCGAGGCCATCGGTATCTTTGATAGCGAGGAAGTGCGCAGACTTTGTCAACCTATCGACAATCACCCAGATCATGTTACAACCACTGGGCGATTTCGGGAGTTTGGTCACAAAGTCCATCGTAATCCGCTCCCACTTCCACTCGGGAATTTCAGGCTGTTGCAGAAGGCCTGATGGCTTTTGGTACTCGACCTTGACCTTGGCACAGGCCAAGCACTTGCTCACGTACGAAGCCACGTCCGCCTTCATGTTCGGCCACCAATAAAGTATCTTTAGGTCTTGATACATCTTATCGGAGCCAGGGTGAATAGAGTACCGGGACTTGTGAGCTTCATCAAGAACGAGCTCCCGCAAGCCCCCGAATAAAGGAACCCAAATACGTTCAGCGAAATAGTGTAACCCATCGGACCTGAGCTCAAGGTGGCTATCAGTACCATGCATGGTTTCAGCTTTGAGGTTTTCCTCCTTCAAAGCTTCTTGCTGCGCTGAACGGATTCGATCAGGTAAGCCGGAATGGATGGTGAGCTGAAGAGCTCGAACACGACGAGGTTTAGCCGTTTCCTTCCTGCTCAAGGCGTCTGCGACCACATTCGCCTTGCCAGGATGGTATTTAATAGCGCACTCGTAATCATTAAGAAGCTCGACCCAGCGACGCTGTCTTATATT
Source organism: Ambrosia trifida (assembly GCA_028751855.1). Lineage (NCBI taxonomy): Eukaryota > Viridiplantae > Streptophyta > Magnoliopsida > Asterales > Asteraceae > Ambrosia > Ambrosia trifida. Next base: position 100,904,563 of record CM054128.1, on the reverse strand, counting down.
CAACACCTTCTGATCAAAGATATGCTGGAGGCTCTTGTGATCGGTGTAAATAGTGCATTTGGTACCGTACAAGTAATGCCTCCAAATCTTTAAAGCAAAGACCACCGCACCCAATTCCAGGTCATGGGTGGGGTAGTTTTTCTCATGAACTTTGAGCTGACGAGAAGCATAGGCGATGACCTTCTCGCGCTGCATCAGTACACAACCGAGGCCCCGGATAGAAGCGTCACAATAAACCACAAAATCGTCCGTGCCCTCAGGCAAGGACAAGATAGGAGCAGAACAGAGTTTAGCCTTTAACATCTGGAAGGCCGACTCCTGCGAATCACCCCAGTCGAACTTCCTGTCCTTCTGGGTAAGCGAGGTGAGGGGTTGAGCGATCTTCGAAAATCCCTCGATAAAACGACGATAATAACCTGCAAGGCCCAGGAATTGTCGCACCTCAGATGGCGTCTTTGGTGCTTCCCAGTCTTTAATGGCTTCAATCTTAGCTGGGTCAACGTGAATTCCTTTCTCATTAACAACATGACCAAGGAACTGGACTTCACGCAACCAGAAGCTACACTTAGAAAACTTGGCGTACAACTGTTCCCGCCTCAGGAGTTCCAAAACAAGACGCAAGTGTTCCTGGTGGTCCACCTCGTTCTTGGAATAGACTAGAATATCATCAATGAAGACAATCACGAACTTATCAAGATAAGGCTTACAAACACGGTTCATCAGATCCATAAAAATGGCCGGTGCATTGGTGAGACCGAAAGGCATGACCAGGAATTCAAAATGGCCATAGCGAGTTCGAAAGGCAGTCTTCGGAATGTCAGCTTCTCGAACCCTCAACTGATGGTACCCCGACCTCAAATCGATCTTCGAATAGAAACTAGAACCATGAAGCTGGTCAAATAAGTCATCGATGCGAGGAAGAGGATAACGATTCTTGATGGTAACCTTGTTCAATTCCCGGTAGTCGATACACATCCGTAGGCTTCCGTCCTTCTTCTTGACAAACAAAATAGGGGCTCCCCACGGGGACGAACTAGGTCGAATGAAACCCTTCTCTAACAGCTCCTGCAACTGGTTTGACAACTCCTGCATCTCGGGAGGTGCAAGCCGATATGGGGCTCGGGCAATAGGGGCCGCACCTGGAGCAAGTTCAATACCAAATTCGACCTGACGATAAGGCGGAAGACCAGGTAAGTTTTCAGGAAATACATCGGGAAAGTCACGGACAACAGGAATATCTTCAATCTTCTTCTCTTCTTCAGATGAAACCGAAACAAGTGCCAGAATGGCAGAATATCCCTTCCGAAGATACTTATAGGCTTTCATACACGAAATGATACTCAACGGGACCCCGCTCTTCTCACCGTGCACCAACAGAATTTCTCCATCAGGGAGAGGTAGTCGAATGACTTTATCAAAACAAACGATCTCAGCATGATACAGAGACAACCAATCCATACCCACGACAACATCGAAACTACCCAAGGACACCGACATAAGATCAATAGGGAAGGAATAACCCGACAACTCAAGGTGACACTCCCTAAGGACGTGCGTCGCCTCGACTTTCTTACCATCAGCCAATTCTATCAAGTACTTAGCCTCTAAAGGTGTAGGTACCCTATCAAGCAATTGACTAAACCCAAGAGATATAAAACTCTTATCGGCACCGGAATCGAATAAAACCGTAGCATAGCGATTATCGAGAAGAAACGTACCAGTAACAGTGTCAGGATCCTGTCGAGCCCCGCTCGAACCAATCACGAAGGCGCGAGCATTCCTGCCTCCGCCCCCATTGTTTCCATTACCCGACCCGTTCTTCCCAGCCTCGCCCTGCTTCAACTTGGGGCATTCACGCTTGTAGTGACCAAGTTCACCACAATTGTAGCACCCCTGTTTGCCCTGGTTTCCCTGGGGAGCAGCAACAGGAGGAGCCGGAGTAGGTGTAGCAGGTGGGTTCCGGTTACCCTGAAGATTAACCCTGCAATCCTTTTCCTGGTGTCCAAGCTTATGGCACCTGTGGCAGCGGTTCCGGTCCTCGCAACGACCGTTGTGGTGAAACCCACACCGGTCACATTTTGGCAGTTTCCCAGTATAACCCCCCGGTTTTTGATCAGACGACGATCCCCCAGTATCAGACTTCCTCACCTGTTGAGGCTGAGCCGAGCTCGAGCCTTTCCCCACAGCTTCCCACTTCCGCTTGTTACTATCAGGAGCCTTCACAGTAGCGCCTCGAGGAGGCAAGACCCCTTCAGCCACCTTCATGTTGGTCAGCCTGTGAGCCGACCGAACCACCTCAGAATAAACAGTGAGATTACCCGCAGCAACCAACCCTGCAATCTCCGGTACCAACCCAGCGACATAATGTTCAATCCTTCGGTATTCGGGTGCGTGCAGATCAGGGCACAACACCGCCAACTCATTGTGCCTAGCAGTGTAAGTTTCAATCTCGGACCCCACCATCTTATGATTCCAGACTTCGTGCTCAAGTTTCTGTATTTCATCCCTCGGGCAGTACTCGTTTTTCAGTAACTGAATGAACTCCGCCCAGGGCATAGCGTGGGCTTCCCCAATACCCATAGTCTGGGTGGTGGAGTTCCACCAAGTCAGAGCTTGACCCTCCAGGGTCGCAGAAGCATATTTCACCCGGTCACCTTCCGGGTAGCTGCACATCGAGAAAACCGATTCAATTTTCTCCAACCAGCGGAGCAGTCCCACTGCCCCTTCAGTGCCACTAAAGTTGTAGGGCTTGCAATCCATAAACTTTTTGTAAGAGCACTGGGGTGGAGGGGGATTGACAGCACCACCTGGGACAGACACACCGGTGAAAATCAAGAAGAGATACAGTACCCCAGAACAAGTTAGAATAGGTGAGAACCGACGTACCACCCATAGCGTTATGAGCGGCTTGGAATGCAGCCAAAGCAATATTCACATGCTGCTGCATCAGATTATCCAACTCCGCTTGGGTCATATTAATGTTCCCATGGCCACCGCCGCCACCGCGGCCGCCAGCACGACCGCCAGCACGGCCGCCTCTGCGACCTCCACGAGCTCCCGACATCTTCTGTCACAACATGAAACAAAAGATTTTGGCTTGCCCGTGGTATAACCCATTAGGAATTTCCAGAGACTAGACCGAGCCCAGTTCGGGTCCATCCGTTCAAGCCCAAAGTCCGCCAGGGATCCCATGCATCATAGTTTATGATCTCGTGTGCACCCGACATGATAAACTGATCTACATGGTCCTCCAGGCGCGCTTTAAGTTTGAAGTTCAAGTCACCGAACACTAGCGCCCAATCATGGTATTATCATAAGTACAAGTACAAGACAGTATGCATAAGAACGAGCGTGTTCATTAGGGCATAGAAGGGAGATGTCCAAATCCCTGGACAGATCTCAAGGGTACGCCGAAGCTACCCCAATGTACACCGCTGTTAAGAAAGTTCAATAGTATATCATTCGCCATCGAATCATAGTAAGGATGAGTCAAGAAATAGGATGATAAAGAGTAAATAGATGATGTAGCGTAGAAGATGACGACACCGACACCCCCGACAAGTCATATTGTTACCCACTTGTTAAGACTCGACTAATTATGACCGTCTAGTGTGTGCGACTCAGTTATAGACTAGACTCTACATGCAGTCCTAGTTCACTATAACCGTTGGCTCTGATACCAATCTGTCACACCCTCAAATTCCACGTGCGGGGTTTTACCGCGAGGCGCGTGACACACCAGGATCTCAGTCAACGATCACAATAAACATACAACAAACATGCATTCATAAATATATTTAAAACCAAAATATCATGCTTTGAGCCGTAAACCAGCAGCGGAAGCATTCTTGTTTACAACCAAAAGACATATCATTGTTTACAAAACATTGTTTAATATGCTTTAAAATATTAGACGCTGTGCATGACTCCGTGCGCCTAGCCCATTGACTGCTACCTTAGCGACCTGAGAAAACATGCCAAAAATGTCAACATATAATGCTGGTGAGTTCACAGGTTTTCTTTTATAAAAGTGTTGTCACAAGTTCACAAAGATCATTTCCGTTAATACTATGTCATAAGAACGTTAGCTAGACGTTAAGTGTCTTTACTACTACGGTTGGGAACCCATTACTAAACATGAACCAAAAGATGATACCAGCCCAGATGACTGGGCTACCGATGCCTCGGTAACCCGATAGGTAGAGACAATATGCACCCGCCCGGCCCCGCCGTCGAGTGGGGCTTGTGAGGCCCAATAGATCTATCCACATTTCCCCCGTTGTGCGTTCCAGCACATTCATGGTTTCCCCCTGGGACTTTCCATAAAAGCCGTATAGTAACATAAAGTGCCCATAGTATAACATGACCTTTAAATAGTTTGTACAAAGCATGTTTCTCCCCCGAAAGCAAGACAGTAAAAGTGGGGCTGTGAAACTCACCTCGGATTGCGTTACTTGAAAACAGTTAAGTAATTATGTTATGATAGCCCCAAATAGCGGCGACCTATCATAAGATGTGTATAAGTATCCGGACTAACAACCCGCAGGTTAACCAGTCCCCGAATGTCCAGACCGTGACCATAACGTTTGAAAACATCTTTAACTGTTAAACCGACCGTGCCAGACAAGACCCGACGTCCCATTGGTGACCCGACGTCCCACGTGTTAGGTAAATACAAGACATCATGCAACATATGCAATTAAACACTTAATACGTGTAATAGTTCACCTAGTCTAGCATAATGTCCGATTAACGCATAATCAGGTCCAAACGCGTCTTACTAAGTCATTGGGTGCATCCCGGGGTTCCTATCATGTTCCTAGGTGTCAAATCATGTTCCGGGATGTCAAAACGCGTTTACGACAGCAGTACACGCGATTAGGAAAGTCAATACGCGAGTAGCTTCAGTCTATTGGCGATTAGGGTCCTAATCGCCTTCATGCATGCCTAATCGCCCTCAGCATCAGGCGATTAGGATTCCTAATCGCCTGCTGCTGCTGTGTAACGGATTTTCGCGCGTTTAACCCTCCAAATCAGATCCGAAACATGCAACAACACCCAATATCAAACCTAAATCATTTACCAACCCATTCCAAGCAAAACCCCCCAACATATCACTGATCTAACATGTTCTAAGCAATTATTTCCTAAAATGGCAAAGTACTAGATTTCACCAACCAACCTTATCTTTCCTTAAATGGAAACAATCAGATTTCAATCTCTACAAACTTGTAAACCATCAAACCTCTGATCTAACATCTTCCTAGTATGAATTCTAACAACATTGCATTAACAATCATACCATAATCATCCTAAATCTTCAAGAACATTCAAATGGGTCAAAATACACATTTTCATCAAAACACAACAACAATGGCTCAAACTCTAAGATAACCTTCCTAATAATCTCTACATAACAGAAGTACAATCATATCATGGAAACAATCATGTTATAATCACCAAGAAGACCAACATATGCATGTAAACTTCATATATGACAAGCATTAAGGTGTAGACTTGGTTTAGAACTCTTTTGAAAGGTTTTTAAAGACACAAACTTAGTAAAACAAGGTCTGGACCTTTGGGGAACCAAAATAACAACTTTACAAAGGTTAGGGATGAAGAACACACCTTGGATTTTGTTAAAGAAAGGTGTGTAGGCTTGGAGATGGTGATTTTTGTAGCAAAATGAGTTCCAGAGGTGTTTCAAGGTGTGTGGGTGGCTTGGGATCAGCTAGGGTTGTTCTAGAGGTGTTTGGGGAGTTAAGGGTTCTATTTATAGGTGTTTTGACCCGGACTCTGCAGTATAGGCGATTAGCAGCCCATGTCATGCGATTGGGGGCCTAATCGCATGCTACATCAGGCGATTAGGTCCCAATCGCCTGTTATCATCCTCCTACTCGCTTATATATAGGCAATTAGGCCCTTTTCCAGATCCTAATCGCCTGAAATCCTCCAACCTGGGTTTTCGGCGCGTTAAACGCTATTTTAACACATATAAACACGTATTCACATACCGATAAGTCACATAATGATTCCAAACATATAATGCATGATAACTAACACGTTTACATCCGTTCACCAATTCCCGGGACTCGAGACTCGTGTGTGCATTAAACCCGGTGATTCCACGAATCACCAATCCTTGTACACATGGTTATGGACCGACTCCCGATGACCCCGCGGATCATCGTAACGACTCCCGATGATTCCCCAGAATCATCATACCGACTCGACTGACTCCGTTAAGTACGTAATATGCATGACTCGCTAAGGTAGACTTACTAGTTTAGTCAACGTTACTAACCTGAGTTTGCCGGGTGTCACATAAATTTTTGTATATTGTCGTGTTAAGTGTTTTTCAAGCCAAAACAACCCAATACATCATTCCAAAATAAAAAACATGATACCTACATTTCAATTCTTAATCCTTCCTACACTTCTCATACAAAACAATATTCCTACCAGAACCCTACCCAATGCACACATATGTATAATAGAAAAATGATAACATACACACATGTATAAAAAAACTTTGAAAAAGGGGCGATTAGCCAAAAAAAATATTTATAGTTTTTGCTTAATTGAATGAGTGGTCCAGAATAATTTTCATGGTTGTCAATTAGCATTTGGTTCTCTTAAAATATATACCCATATATATATATATATATATATATATATATATATATATATATATATATATATATATATATAGGGTTAGGATCCGTTGAGAACTTGATGAGTTGTGAGAACTTGCGAGAACTCGACGTAAAATGCGAAAAAAATAAAATTTTTTTGCACACTAGTGTAAAAACATGTAACCCCGCTGTAAAAAAATTTTATAAAAAAAATACATTAATTTACACCAAATTACACCGGTGTAAGGGATTTTTACCCCATACAAGTATATTAATATTTTATTCATTATTTTATTGTTGTTTAATTTTGGACCACATATTCATTCTTTATTATAATACGTGTGTGGTTATAAAGTGAGTTCCTATATATATATAGGGGATGGTTCTATGGAAAACCCACTATTAGGTGAAAACCGTGGAAACTCTGACTTCCCGAGCTTTTTAGGGCCTGAAAATTTTAGGGCATGTAATATACATAATTTTAAGCATTTCGAGCCAAAAAAAAAGCGTCGAGCGGTTTTTTTTTAAATAAAGTTTTCGGGTAACACATGTTACACGAAAATTACACATGTTATTTTCGTGTAACATGTGTTACCCAAAAATGGTTTCTTTTTTTTAAATAAAAAACCGCTCGGCATTTTTTTGATTTTTTTTTTATTTTGCTCAAAATGCTTAAAATTATGTATATTACATGCCCTAAAATTTCCAGGCCCTAAAAAGCTCGGGAAGTCAGAGTTTTCACGGTTTTCACCGTAATAGTGGGTTTTCCATGGATACGTACACTATATATATAGGTATAGGTTCCTGTACAAAGTGCATTTTTCGTACAAAGTGTGAGAAGTCTATGTAGTCATTATGTTTTAAATTTTGGCTATGATGTTTTTAATTCTTTATGCATTGTATTATATAGAAAAGCACCAAACATAACAATTTAAAACACAATCAAATGTATTGTAGACATGAAATTAAAACACACTGATTACTTTCTTCGTATGGTGTTTTAGATTGCATGTCGAAAAATACATTAGTTAGTGTTTTAATTATTATGTTTTGTGTTTTTCTATATAATACTATGCCAAAAGAATATAAAACACAATGCCTAAAATTTAAAACACGATGCCTATATAGACTTCTCACACTTAGTACGAAAAATACACTTTATACAGGAACTCCACCCTATATATATGGGTAGATGGATAGTTAAGTAATTTTACACAAAAATTAAGATGACAAATAAAGAGTCTTAGTTCAAATTCATAATCAACAAACAATAGTTTCCCTTTTATGGCCTTTTGTTGTTTAACTACATTTTCTTTAATTCATTTATGTTCATACACATTTTTAGAACCAATAATATGTTTGAGAATCATGATATCCTACATAAATACATGACGTGTACATAGTGACTCTGCAATGTATCATCTTCGTTGCAAATGAGCTACACAGATCTTTTTTCAGAATCCATTTCATACAGTTTTATCAAGAACCAATTCCACTTTAGCATGTATATGAATGCATGTGTCATATATTTTGCGCTTTGTAATTATGCGAGTTCCTCTTTAAATTGGGTTCTAAACATTAGTTGTACATGAGATATGAGTTTTGATAGAGGTAGCAGCCTGCGATGCAGGCCTATATAGTTATATCTAGGCCAATTTATCCATAATTCCGTCTACTTTATTGCTCTTTGTGAATAGATATATTAGTTATCTTAGCAAATTGTACTAAAATTAAATTACATGAAACATGCCACGCAACGTGTGTCAAGAAAACATGAATACCCGCGACAACGCGCAGGTATTCTCACTAGTGTGTGTGTGTGTGTGTCTATATTACTATATATATATATATATAACAACATGTGATCATTTATATCTCATCTGTATCTGTATATATAATAAATGAAAATTGGTGTGACACATGGCGTGTTGTGAGGCCTTCACACCAGGGGCAGACCCACTCATACGCAAAGGGGGCGGCCACCCACTTTAATAAAAAAAAAAGTTTCAGTGTTATACGTATGAGAAAATCCCGATCGCCCCCTATTAAATTTTGCAATCGCACCCCATAATATTGGCAGAATCAAAGAAGAAGAGAAGCTGAAGTTCGAATGGTCGGATTTTTTTGCTCCACCCAGCTCCGACCGACGACGATGTTTACAGACTTGCAGCGGCATGTGTATGAAGAAGAAACAAATAACATAAAGTACACTATAACCTATCCTAACGTGATAATGGGCCCCTTTAAAATTTAAAGACCCTAATATCTTTAAATCCATATCTTTAATTTGTGTTTTGTTTGTAAAAGAAAAAAATATAACATAAGAAATTAAATAAAATAAAATAAAATAGTCACTGTATAAATGTTATGTTTACAATTAATTCACTTATTGTTTTTTATTTGATTTTCTTTTTGTTTAGTTTGATAAGGTTTATTTATGTGTGTTGGAGAGGTTAAAATAAGAACACATTTATTTTGTGTGAACTTGATCAAAAACCATCCAAATTAAAAAAGTATTTACACTTATCATTATTAAATAATAAACATTTAAACATTTATATGTTTGTCTTTTACACATGTGTAGATTTGTTGTGTTTACACGTATAAAAACTTGTTAAGAGTGATTTTAAGATGACAAATAAATTATTTAAAGAGTAATCCTTTTCTAATGTGGTATTTTAATTATAATCAGGATTGTATTAAAAATAATCTTGATGTGTTTTTCATTGGTTCTCAGGGTTCTCGCAAAATTTAGTATTCTCAAGATAACTCTTCCCTATATATATAGTTTGATTAACTTACTTTATATGATGCAACCCGACCCGACCCGACCCGACCGGATCTAATATATATGAACATGACAAAACAAACTATCAAGCCATAAACAAATGACCTGTACAAATTTGCGCCCCCATGAAAAAAAAAATCTATGTCCGCCACTGCTTCACGCCCCTTGATTGCCCTCTAAATTTATGTTTTAATTATATTTTAAATAAACAAATATGTTAATTAATATTTTTATCTATATCTTTTCCTTATATTCCCCTCATAATTTCTTTAAAATATTACATCAAATTAACGAGTGTTTTATTATCTTTTTAATGAGCACCATAATACTATAAAAAAAGGAAAAAAATGTTTTTTTTAGTGATTTTTTGTTCATGTAGAAAAAAAAACACAATGTGTTTAGGTAATTCATTAATCGTGTTTAGGCAAGTCAATGATCATGTTGAGATAGTATATATGTTTTTGAACCTACTATTACATAAGAACCCGCTAACTACATATATATTCACAGATGTAGTTAGTTTGGTAAGAACCTATTTTTTGTGTATTTTTATTGGTGTTGTTAGGAATATTGATTACAAAGGTTGCTAAACCGGTTAGATGTAGCCTATGATTCTTAGACACCATGCACACCTCTTAAATTAATCATCATCATGACATATCATTTGATGCCAATTTGTTTTTTCTTTTCCAGGTTCACATCACAGCTTTAGAATGTCTTGAGAAAGTAACAAAGTTGTACAGAGACTTCACCCGAGCAAGATGTGCACACATAGAATAAGAAATATATTTTATGAGTTATCGAGTGTTGATCATATAAAAAATCTTGAAAAACGACTTATTCTTTTTAAGGTACACACATTTTATCACTTCATATTAGATTTGTCTATCTTAGGAAGCACCGGGAGGATCATCTAGTTATATATATAGTGGAGAGTTCAAATAAGAAGAAAAAGTATTATAAGAAGAAAAAGAACAAATTTAAACCAATAGAAACTTTCTATATAATAATTGTACTTAATGTTAAATAAATAATTAATATTTTGTAACCCCTACACCAGTTAAATTAATGAAACTTATGATTCAATTTCAAAATATATTCTTTCATATCAATTCTATATTACCTGTGAAGGAAAATTTTGATATGTGTAGGATAAATGTAGGTTCAATTTCTACATGTGTAGGATTAACGTATGATAATCTCAATATGTGTAAGATAAATATGTGATAATTTTGATATATGTAGGATGAATTTTGATATGTGTAGGACAAAATTTGATAATGTACAGGATAAAATGTTAATAACTAATTAATTAAAGAGATAATAATTAATGTAAGAAAAGTTAAAGTACTTAATGTTTCATTTCTTCCTTTTGTTCTCACAGTAAGTTTCTTTTTATTTGATCATCCCCCTATATATGTGTGTGTGTGTGTGTGTGTATATATATATATATATATATATATAGGGGATGGTTATTTTGAGAACGCTAAATATTGTGAGAACCGTGAGAACAAGTAAAAAAATTAATCAAAATCAATTTTTTTTAATACAAACCTCATTATAATCAAAATACAACATTAATAAATAAATTTTCTTTCCAAATAATTCATCTTTTCTTGCAAAAACACTTTCAAATTAACTTTTTACACATGTGTAAATGAAACAGTTTACACATGTATAAACAGTAAATTTACACATGTGTAAAAACAAATAATTTTCGCATACGTTGGAATTTTTACGCGTAAATTGTGTTTTTGAGATTGTATTTTTGTAATAAAGACAAGTGTAAAAAGAAATTTTGAATTTGAATGGTTTTAGATGTCGTTCTCACGGTTCGCACGAAATATAGGTGTTCTCAAATTAACTTTCCCCTATATATATATATATATATAATATGTAATCATATAACATAATTAATTAATGCAAGCTAATATATATATATATATATAGGGTAGAGATCCTAAGAGAACCAACCCATATTTGAGAACTGAGAGAACCATTCTGAGCCACACATTTCATATAAAGGCAAAAAACAAAAAAAATTTTTTTTTTTCTTTAATCGCACATTTTTATGCAAAGAAAAAAAAAATTTTATTTGTTTTGAATTTTTTTTTCATTTATACATATGTGTATATGACAATTATACATATGTGTATATAGCAATTATACATATGTGTATATAGCATATTTCAGCTATACATATGTGTATATTTCAGTTATACATATGTGTATATAGCATTATACATATGTGTATAATGCAATTATACACATGTGTATACTGAAAAAAAAAATACAAAAAAAATAAAAAAAAAAATTTTCCTTACATATAAAGCAGCGATTTTTGCAAAAAAAAAAAAAAAAAAAAAAAAAAAAAAAAAAAAAAAAAAAATTTGCCTTAGAGAAATGTGTGGCCCAGAATGGTTCTCTAGTTCTCAATTTGGAAAAAGGTCCTCATTTGAACCAAATCCTATATATATATATATATACATATATATATTTTTACCTTTCAAAAAATATATATATTTATATATTTTTTTAAAAATTATATTGAAAGATCTTTACTTTATATTTTTAGGGTTAGGATCAAATACACAAAAGAAAAATAAGAAGTTGTAGGAAGGGTATCAAACGGACTCCGATTAAACTCATTCAAACGGCATTGGAACCGTCTCATCGAACCATACGATGTTAGTTTTTAGGTCTTCGTTTTTTGGGGTTTTAGTTTGTAGTTTTTAAAATATGCATTATATCATTTTGTCTTTTACGTAGCATTGTGTCTTTTTCTTATTTTCATTATGGTGTCATTTTTTTCAACACATTGTGTATTTTTTTCTTCAGCATTGTGTTATATTTTATGGCTAATTGTATCATATTTCATGATTTATTGTGTTTTTGTATTCTTCTCATTTTTCTTAGACTATGTAGAATAACTTGGTCGTATATTTTTATTACAGCCTAATTTCCAATATAAATGGTATCATAACTTAATTAAGAGTAACCTTGACTTCTCAAACAAGTTAAGATGTTGATTAACAACCAAACTCTACTTTTGATCATTGTTTTTAGTCTCTTTGCACTATGTAAGTTGCCAATCTCTTAATTCTTTCAACCCTATTGTGTAGCAATCGAGAGTCTTATGTATTATCAATCATATGAATGTAATGTACTATCTTCCACACATATACCTTCTACTTATATATTTTATAAGTTTCACATTCTAATTATTTTTGGTACGTAGGTATCGAAGGGAACAACAACCACGATGACCAAAAAATGCATCTCGCATCAACAAATCTTGATTTTCATAAAACTAAATCAGCATCTATAAGTAACTCCGATCATGATGGTAGCAAGTTTGCTATTTGTATCCCCAGGCCTAATTGTGGACAGTTCAAAATTTGTTATTGTTGCTTACAACCACATATTTATTGTGTGCCTGACTTTAAATTGTGTCAAACCTTATGTAATGGAGATCGACATAATATGTTACATGTTTAAGTATTTAAATATAAATAAATAAATAAATAACGGCCTTTGTGTTAAATGTGTGCGTGATAATGTTATATTTTACTGTTCTCCTTTACACCTTTACTATTTAATTATTGATGATGGTTGCTACAAGAAGATAATTAATTAAAATAATTTTAGTATAAGGTAATCAAAATAGACATTATGAAGTTATAGAATCATATTTGTTTTGGAATCCTTCTAATCAAATGATGGACTTTGAATTCCCTCGACTTTCACGAACCAAATGCATCCTTTTTATTTTTTCCAATCCAAATGATTAATTGGGTTTATTATTGACAATGATGTATGCTTTATAGACTTCGGTTATGTTTGACAATAAGTTTTTAGGAGCTTCTAGCTTTACGTTTTAAGAAAAAACTCATACTTAATAAAAAAAAATTTGTTTGGTTGAACGAGCTTAAAACTTTTAGATTAGAAAAAAAAAAACTCTATATTGAAACGCTACAAATACTAGCTTTTAAGAAAAAAGCTTCTACTAGCTACAAGTTTTTAATGAGTAAAATGACACAAATACTCATAAAAACTTTAGTTATGTCTATTTTGGTTATTTTATACATTTTATTAAAAGCTCCAACTACTCTGCCAAACATCAAAATATATTTAAAAATCTACAGCTACCAGCTTTCAGTCACCAGCTTCCAGTCACCAACTAGTTTTACCAAGCATACCCTTTATAGTATTTTGTGAATTAAAATCCAAAGCATTTATTTTTATATATGGCCTCATAGAATGATTAATACTCATAAAACACTTAATTTACAAAGTAGAAATCCTATAAAAAAAATATATAGCTTATATTTTCGTCAATGTTTCAAAAATAGTTTTGTACAAGACAAGTTGAGATTAGAAATGGTTCAACCAGTGTACAGAACAGTTCATAATGATTGAATAATTCCACAAAAATATAACTTCAAATCAAAAAAACAATTTAAGACTACATATTTAATTTAATAACCAATAATCAAACATCCGACAAAGTTTTTTTTATAAAAAGGTCCACAATAGATTTATGGCTTTAGAGCGTTGAATGCATCAAGCTCACAAACATTGAAAAGTCAAAATTTACTATCATCAACATCATCATCAACAATGTTCGAAACCAAGCTTTCCTCAACTTAATGAAACAATGAATTGAACAAGAAAAACTTATTGATTAAACTTGAATGTACATAAAACATAAACATACAACCCATATTTATACTAAATAATCCTTGATGCCCAAAAAATATACTCAGACTACAATTAGGAGACAAGATAATTATAAAATAAAACTAATATAATTCATAATCTTCTTACTAAAATAAAATAAACTATTTACATCATTTAACTTTTGAATATTGACAAGATTAGTTTCAACAATCACCCCATTAATCTTGTCATGTTCCTCAAAGGTCTAGAATGTCAAGTAATACCCGAAGTTCTTCCGCCTTAATCCCCAGTCTCTTGTGTTCACTTTGCGTCAACACATTTACTGCAACCAACACAACACCGCACCTCCTGCTTTCTGACTCCTTTAGGATCACACCTAATATTTGTCCAAACATTTGAACCATCAACCACAAAAAGGTTAGCATCCATTTCCTTCTACCTTGATAAACCCGTTACTTCACCACCTTTGAAGTATGCCGTTGCTCAGATGTAACATTGCATTGCACTGCACTTGCACCTGGGTTTTCTCCTTTGATCAAGCCTACAATTACTGCTCCTTGATCACTACAACCTGCTATCATTTAATCAATAAACCCTCTTGCACTTACCTTCTTGTTAGTTGACCCCAAAATCAACAATCCCCGACTTTGTGACAATAATTATTATTATGTATATCATTTTCAAACATAGGTTTGCGCCAGGGTATTTTTTGGTGTTTTTAGATTGACCACCGACCTTTTTGTTTTCCTTCTTTCACCTATGTTTCCTCTGTTTTTTCTTATAATCATCTCCTCACTCACTTCTCATGATCTCATCTCACACCTCCCAATCCCATAGACAGAGAGAGAATAGTAGACAGAGCGGTAGGTGGAAGCCCATCAGTAACTCTACGACGCCCGACTCCCGACGCGTTCTTTCCTCCCACTCACAGAACCCAAGCTGTGGAAGCCGGAGATGGTGGTG
Source organism: Ambrosia trifida (assembly GCA_028751855.1). Classification (NCBI taxonomy): domain Eukaryota; kingdom Viridiplantae; phylum Streptophyta; class Magnoliopsida; order Asterales; family Asteraceae; genus Ambrosia; species Ambrosia trifida. The sequence continues at coordinate 100,889,494 of CM054128.1, read as the reverse complement.
GTACAATAACCGGTAATCCGGTGGAATCAGGCGAAGATAGAGGTTTCAATGCTAGATCGGGTCTTCAACCGGTGAGTTAATTGCTTCTGCCGGTGCTTCAAACCCAACGACCAACACATCGATCGCAAGCACCGTTGCCACTCGCGCCGGCTACGCTGCCCTGATCTGCTTTCGATTTCGGTTTCGTGTTCAGTTAGCTTTCCATAGGTTATCTCTCTCCCTTTATCTCAAGATCTGTTCAATTATGGTTATTATATAACCCCTTTTATTTGTCTTTGAGATTTGATTTAGGATTTTTTTTTCCTATTCTAGGATCGAACCCAGTGGAGTACGCGACCTAGGGTTCCGACCACTTGACGGGCTTCGGCCACGGTTATCAAAAACAAAGAAAATAATGGTATTCAGCTAAACCAATCTCATGTTGAGCCAATAAGATAATTGATGGGATGCTATTTGCTTGAGATTTTGAAATTATGATCTATAGTGCCATACATCTTATGCTTAAGCATCGAGCGAAAGAAAAAAAAAGAGGATCTTATGGCTTTTTTTTTCATTTTGTGGGCTAACGAAGATTACATAGCTAAAATTTATTTTTAGTTCATTGTTTTGATTAGATAGATGACAATCATTGTTTTGATTAGATAGATGACGATGTTTAAGTTTACTAATTAGTTCGTTTAACAATGTTGCTTTAACAATGTTAATGTTTGCTCTTGCTGTTTCAGAAGTTGCAATAGCAAGTATATGAACTGTCCAGGAAACATCAGTGAAGGCTATGATTTTAATTAGTTCGTTTAGACGCAGTCCTGATATATTATGTTAACCTAATAGTATGTGTTTGCCTTCGACACTAAGCATGTTCTTTCTAATGTACTCCTTTTATAGTAACCTATATTACAATAGTTAAATACTTAAGTTGATGATAATGTAATAAGTAGCAAAGCCAAATGGTTTACTAACTTTCCTATCAACCTTATTTGCTTTTGTACTATTTATGTGCTGTTAGGAGAAGTAGAAGGTATTTTACTTTACAGAAATCATCTACTTGCTCTTATTTATACTTGCTGGTATATAGAGTTTTAGTTACTTTGATGCCAAGTTGGTTCATTTGTAGGTACCACTAACACTTCAATCAAGGTTAATAGTGACCATGGCTTTGTCTTTATTTTGATTGCACTTCTTATCATTGTTGGGAGCATTACAGTAGTGACCCCTACAATGGATCAACAATGCCAATCATAGGTAAGGTTTTCTTTGGCTATCATCTTAGCCATTTATAATGAGATTCTACCTTCGCTTCACATATCTATTAGTTATTAGGATATTATTTGATAGCAAGATGGAGCCAATTATGTAAAACTTAACAAAAAATATGTATACGACTATGACAACGCTGTACTTACAAATAACTTTGAGACTGCAACAGGCGTGTGGCTTTCCTTCTAAAAAAACTGCAAAACTTAAAGTTCATGAATGCTATGTTCTCGCGTTGCAACGCGCGTTGCAACGCGCACGGGCATGTACTAAAAATCAAACATTCCCATATGTGACTTTTCTTTTGCCTTCTTTGGTGGAATAATAGCAAAAAAAAAATAATCATTCTTTTGATGATGGCCCATCAAAGTTAACAATAAAAACCTTTTAAACTAAAATTCCGATTTAACCTTTTAATTTTTGCACCAAATTCTATCTCCACTTCAAAATTAATTTGTGCGTCTTGGGATTGAGCTTGGAAATGCAAAAGTGTTTTTGGCCAGAAGTGCTTATTGACTTATTACTTTTTTAAAAGAAGTTTTAAAAAAGTGTTTGGATTAGCTTTTGGGATGAGAAACGTCAAAAAGTCAATAGATTGTTTTTTTAAGTGTTTCGCTTAACTTATTGTGAATATTGGTTGTATGGGTGGTAGATTTGTAAATTTTTTTTCCAAAGGTCAAAAGTCAAAAGCCAGGATTTCTAGCTTTTTAAAAACAGTTTTTCCAACCTTAAAAACCAAAAGTCAAAACAGAAAGCGTTTTTAGATTACACAAACAGCTTATTGGCTTTTTAGAAAAGCCAATAAGTCAATAAATTATTTTGAAACTCAATCCCAAACACACTCTTCTATTTGATCGTTGTCAATGCCGTCAAATATTCAATTGAACCTTCAATTGGTTGACAGTCTAATCAATGATCCTTGATATTTACTTCTTCAATCGATTGATGGCGTTCGCCCTATATTTGCCTAATCGATACTGTGCTTCTTGGGATCGTGTGTAACCGCTCTGATACCAATTGTTGGAAACCAGGCTTTCCTCAACTTAATCTAATAATGAATTTAACAAGAAAAACTTAATGATTAAAACCTAAACATACAATCTCTATTTATACTAAAAAATCATTGATGCCCAAGAAACCTATCTAGACTAGAATTAAGAAACAAGATAATTATAAATAAAACTAATATAAATCCTACTAAAATAAAATAAACTATTTACATCCTTTAACTTTTGAATATTGACAAGATTAGTTCCAACAAACAAGGCTACTTGCGTTTCTTACAATATAAGATAAGAAAGTTTAGGTACTTACCAATAATCATAATACACTTAAATTACTAAAGCAAGTAACCTTGTCTTTGAGAAAGCACGTTCATACTCTTCCTCACCATACATGTTATCTATATCATCGTTATGAGGAATTTATAACTCAAAACATGGAAAGCCGTTCTGGAATTTGGTACACTAGTTTATGATGGTGATGTTGAAACCCAAAAGTGAACATGGGCATCAACCAGTTAATCGATATGCACTGGTAATGCGGGATTTTCCGGCGGTTCTATAACTAAACCGCTACTCTAATTAGACCGGGCTCTATCATACCCATGATGTCTCTGATAGCTAGTTCAACCGTTAATAACGGTTAGTTTGATTCAGAATTTAAAAATTGGTTTTCGTATGAAATCTTGACTTAATATTATAAAGAACCGACTTCCATTTGCATTTTACGTGGAAAAAAAAAATCAGGTAATCTAATTTGGTATATTGAAGCTAGCCATTGAACTTGTTTAAAAATGCACGCATTTGTTGAATCTAACAATAAATGCCGGCTACTAACATACATGTTACATATGTGAAAGGTAATGTAACAAATTAGATTACCTGATTTTTTTTTCCACGTAAAATGCAAATGGAAGTCGGTTCTTTATAATATTAAGTCAAGATTTCATAAGAAAACCAAATTTTATATTCTAATTAAAAAGTTATACCATTGTAAGGGTTTTTCAAAACTGGAATGCTATTTTATCGAAGTTACGCTTGGGTGATCTTATAAGAGTCGTCGTTTATCTAATTGGTTTTCGGATCATACTATCTTTTGAAAAAAAAAACATTGCATGTGTTTATTTTTTCAAGTTCAACGTCTCAACTCTTGAGCATAATTTTATCATGTTGTTTCAACCACATCAAGCAAATCTGATATCCTTAGTAGATGTTTTTTGAATGGCCGGCGATTTACAAAGTAAAACAAAACCCCAATGATTTTAAAACCTCCAACTTGAAAATGTATCTAACACTCATCCAACCTGTTTATCCGTTGAAAGGGTTTATGCATGGGACAGGCTCGTTACCAAAAACTCTAGCTTCATGACCTTATGAAACGTTCATGCATGGGTTTTTAGAGACATACCTGTTAGATATAAAGATTTAAACTTGATTTTATTCATGTGTTATTGTATAATTGAACATATGTTAATTAGAATATCCTAAGTCTAGATGGATAATTATGACCAGTTTGTATCACACCGGTTTGTATATGTGTGTCCTAAGTATGTTTAATGTAGAGGGACGCGTCTGTTTATTGTGGTGTCGGTTCAGAACCTATAAAAGGGGTCGAACACTTCATTAATATATGTAGAAAGTTTATGTTTCAAATAACTAACTTTCAAAGAAATCTCTCTCTTTCCCTCCAAATAAAACTGCCACTCGCCTCCTGTAATTGAAGCGCACATCAGAACAGCAGTAACCATATTCGCAGACCTGTGCCGATCAGAATTTTAACATGGCATCAGAGCCCGATCGTAGAAAATTGTATGGTATATTCGATGTTGAAGAGAAATCAGTGGATGTTCCCGAAGATAGAGGCAAGAGGCCGATATCTCCATTAGTTGAAGATGATCATGTGGATCAATCAATTCTCGCCAAGAAGATCGCAGAATTTAAGAAGGAGTGTATGGACCCTTCGAACATCAATTTCTCACGATTTCACATTGGATCAGCCCCAAAGTCGCGCATAGAGAAGAAGAAGGCGCAACAAGAGTTTAATAATCAAGTAAAAGATGCCCCCGAATACCCACACGCTATGTGTTGTGGAAAGTGTAAAGAGCCCTTCCATTATAGAAGAAATTGCCCAAAGAAGATGGGTAAAACAGAATTTATGGTAAAAGAAACGGATCAAAAAGGATGGGATGATGTGTGGTATGCAAGCCTAACAAGAAAAGAACATGGGTGTGGTTATAAAGATCAATTCGCTATTTTTAGCAAATCATTTGGAATGGAAGGCCAACCAAGTGGATATAGGAGGGAGTACTTTAGAGGAAAAGGATCGGTGATAATCACAAGTGGAGGACAAGTACACAAGATCAAAATGGTATACTATGTTCCTACACTTCGCAAAAATGTGTTATGTATAGAAAAATTGAACCAAGAGGGTTTGGAAGTTGAATTCGATGGAGATGTTTGTCACATCCATCGGCCGATCATACAAGAGAAGAGAAAAATGATATTATGCCGAATATGTGATAGTGAAGATCACTTCACATTTAAATGCCCCGAAAGAAAGAATATTGTTGAAAAAGATGGAAAAGGATCGCTTGAAAGGTTCTCAAACAAACGGGTCAGATTTGAAGGCATAAAAGAAACACTAAATGATGAAGATAAAGAAAGGGCTTATATGTTCAAGCAATTTCAAGAATTCTCTATTGATAAGGACAATTATGAAGGTGTTATGGAGAAAGGTCCTATCATGTACCAAACCAATGGTTCTCGCATACAAGATTGCTTAGTTTTCATGGATTTGCTTCATGTTACTACTATGGTTGAGAGGTACAAGCGTAAATTTGAATTAGAGTTTGAAAAGATTGTAGAATGGTTTATGTATGAATTCTTGAAAATAAAAAATAAAGCCCCTATGCCACCAAGAGATGGAACCGGATATCCAATATGCTTATTGGATTTATACACTAAAGTGCAAGTGTTTGGTGGATATGATAAAGTCACAAAGGATGAATGAAGCCCTCGGTACTCGCCTTGACATGAGTACCACATATCATCCCCAAACCGATGGTCAAAGTGAACGAACCATCCAGACCTTGGAAGATATGTTACGGGCATGCGCAATCGATTTCAGCGGTAATTGGGATACTCACTTGCCACTGGTAGAATTTTCGTATAACAACAGTTACCACACGAGCATTCAAGCTGCACCTTTTGAAGCGCTATATGGACGCAAGTGTAGATCTCCTCTATGTTGGGCTGAAGTTGGAGAAAAGCAACTTACCGGGCCCGAAATTGTTCAAGAGACGACGGATAAGGTCTTCTTGATAAAAGAACGTCTCAAAGCGGCACGTGACCGGCAGAAAAGCTACGCAGATATGAGGCGAAAGCCTTTGGAATTTCAAGTCGGAGACAGGGTCCTACTAAAGGTGTCACCTTGGAAAGGTGTCGCGCGCTTTGGGAAGCGCGGAAAGCTGAACCCATGGTATGTTGGACCGTTCGAAATCTTGTCCAGAGTAGGCCCCGTAGCATACAAGCTCAAGTTACCACAAGAGCTTAACGGTGTACATGACACGTTCCACGTGTCGAACTTGAAGAAGTGCTTATCCGACGAAACTCTCATCATCCCTGCGGACGAAATCCACATTGACGACAAGTTACACTTCGTCGAAGAACCAATCGAAGTAACCGATTGGAAGGTCCAAAAGTTAAGGCGCAGCAAGATCAGATTGGTCAAAGTGCGTTGGAATGCCAAGCGTGGACCGGAGTTCACGTGGGAAAGGCTGGACCGGATGAAGCAAAAATATCCCGCCCTATTCGAGAAGACCCCTATACCGGAGAACTCGAAGTGAATTCCGGGACGGAATTCTCTTAACGGGGGGAGAATGTAACAACCGGCAAAATTAAGGTAATTCCGTACTAATTAACTATACGCGATTAACGTAATTAAACGTAATTATGTGTTGATTGTTTAACTGAGGCCTTAGAAAGATAGCAATTCCCAAATAATGCATAGGAATGCATATGTTTAATGACAAAACATGATAGGATCATGTGCGAGTAAATTATCCGGTATGGACACTGGCAAGATTACCCGGTATAAATTAAATAAGCGAAACGGATCCCGGACATCCGGGATATAAAATAAAACGTAATTTCACAAAATATAATGGGTTTTGGAACTCCAAATCCATACGTGAAAGCTTGTTATACAAATCTCCCGGTAACGAATAAAGTGCGCATACCGCACCCGATACGCGCGTAACATATAATTTCACCCGGCAAAAGCCAAAATAATTTATCAACGCTTAAACTAGACTATGTTTAAGGAATATTAAGGGTATTTTAATATTCGGATAACACGCGATTAAAAACCCGAAAATACCCGGACGGTACTCGAACAAGATTAATTTAAACATAACTAATAATGGGTATTATTTAGCAAAGTGGACCCCACCCAAGACACCCACAAGGGGCCGGCCTATGCCCCACCTAAATGGTTAATATCTTTTTGTTATCTCATTAAACCCTTCACATTCTTAATAATCCAATCATTTACATGCATGGATTAACATTGGCCAAGAAATTAACTAATCACCTCTCCTCTCTCTCTCAAAACTCACGGCCAAACACCCCAAATAATATCCCCCAAAGATTTTTCATAATCTTGCATAATCTATCCAAGATATCACATAATCTATTTAGGATTCAAGTGATCTTTGCAAGATTTGAAGGAGATATTATAAACCAATTAGTGATAATACTTGAAACAACAAAGAAAAACTCTTCTTCTTCCCTCTTGGTCGTACCATATCCTCCATCCATATACATTTTTCTTACAAATTTTACACTACCAAATCATCTCTAGATCATTATCCTTCAAAACCCCATTGTGTGTTTCAAGAGCTTGGAGCTTAACCCTTTGGAAGAACACACTAAACCCCATCCAATCCAAGGTTTTTGTCTTCCCTAGCCTTGAGCTAGTAGTAAGTTTAACCTTGCTTTGAATATTAATGTTCATATTATGTGATCTTATGAGCAAGTTGTACATTGATGGGTAGAATATGGTTTTGAAACATAAAGATAATGTATCTTACAAAAATAAAAATGGAAGAATAATAACATGGATAAATCTTGGATTTAATATTAATAATGTGATATGTTTAAGAAAATGTAGAAATATATACATACACTTGAGTTGGATGATGATTGGAACATGATTTTTGAAAAAGACTTGAATATAATAAAAGATGGTTTTAATCATCATAAGATGACTAGTTAATGTCAAAAATATGTTGGATTGTGTTAGATGATCATGGATGAAAAAGTTACATGTTCAAAGTCTACTCACTTGGATGAGTGAAATTTGGATATGTTGGATAAAAACATAAAGCACACATGTTAAAAGCATTAATAATGAGATAAAAGAATATTAGAAGTGGAATAATGGAAAAATAACCAAACATGAGAAATATGATTCTTCAAAGTCCACTAGTTGGAAGAAAAATGCTAACTTTGGAAGTTAGGATGGAAAAAGTAACATTTAAAAGTTAAGGGACTAATGTTGTAACTTTGAAAGTTGATGGACTAAAATAAGTATTTTAGAAACTTTGGTCCAAAAATGTGTTCACGGAAAGTTTGGTGTCAAAAACGTAAATAATGGTTTTTCCAAGTATAGTTTTGGTAAACATGAGAAACCTACTTATGTATATTTTGAAAAATGTATTTTTATAAAAATAGAAGTTTTATAAAAATAGGAGGTTAAGTTAACTTAAGGATTTTATTAAAATAAAGATTTTATAAAATATTGGACAAAAGCAAAGACTTGAGAAAACTTGTACAAAAATGGATACTTTTATATAAATGGGAATATAAAAGTATCGGAAACATTTTTGGAATACAAGATAACAAGTTGAACCAAAAATACAAAAGTATATTTTTCCAAGTAATATGTGACACCCGGCAAATTCTGATTAACAACGTTGTTTAGATTAAAGTCTACCTTAGCGAGTCACGCGTATATTATACTTAACTGGGATAGTTGAGTCGTGTTACGGTTCGGGAACTATTAGTTTGGTATAGAGGATCATTAGATGTTAGTCTAGAGGTTCATTAGATGTCGGTCCTTAACCAAGTGTACAAAGGGTGACGATTCGTAGAATCGTCAGAGCACAGGGAATATACAAGTCTCGAGTCCCGGGAATTGGTGAACGAGTGTGAATGTGTTTGTTTGCAAGTATTATGTGTTTACAATCATTATGTGACTTGTCGGTGTGTGAAAATGTGTTAACATATGTTAAAACGGAGTTTAACGCACCAAACATGCTGAACCGGACCCTATAGGCGAATAGGCCCTATTCGCCTATACTGGGGGCGAATAGGATCCCTATTCGCCTGATGTTGCTGCGTAATCGCCTATAACGTGCTGGACGACTAAAAACGCCTATAAATACAATGCTTGACCTCCTAAACTTCATAATATCAACCCTAGTCGTCCCATAACCCGCCCCAACACACACATAACCTCTGGAACGTGATTTTGGATCAAAACACAAGGTTTCAAGCTTATTTCATCAAACTATCACAATCTAAGGTGTGATTTTCATCCATGCAATCTTTACTAACGTTTTTATTAAATCCCTAACGGTCCAGACCTGTTTTAAAACGAATAAGCTTTCTGAAAATCGTTAATAAGTATTGTTAATTGGATTTTAAATAGCATGCATGATGTATGTGGGTTTTCAATGAAAAGCTAGGGTTTTTATGATTCAAGATGGATGATTAACATGTTATTAAGTTAGATTCAGATTAATAATGATGGCATGATGACGAAATCTGAGTAATTGTTCATTAGGGTTAGGGTTATGCATGTTAATATGATGATTCATGCTATATGTGTTGTTTTTGGGATACATGATTACATGCAGGGCTGATAGAACAAGGTTAAACGAAGGATTTTGGTTGATATATGTTTGATATAGTTATTTGATTGATAATTGATGTTTACACACGTTCTGGATTGGATTTGGAGTGTTAAACGCGTGAAAAACCGGAACAGACGTGCTATATGCGAATAGGAATCCTAATCCCCTATACTATAAGCGATTAGGAGCCCATTCGCCTGAAGGGGAGCCCTAATCGCCTATAGTATAGGCGGATAGGATCCTATTCCCCTTTACTTCATGCATTTACGATCCTAAGTGCTAGTTAAGTCCTGAAATGCATGCTTTACGACGTAATCGCCTATAAACTCAAAAATTATATATGAGATAGCCCTAATCGCCTATAATATAGGCGATTAGCATTCCTAAATGCCTGTTGACCAACCTAAATGCTAGTTGACTTTTCCTAATCGCGTGTACTGCTGCTGTAAGTGTAAATTAGCATTCCGAGACCCGATTTGACACCTAGGAACATGCTAGGAACCCCGTAACATATCTAATAACTTGGTAACATGTGATCGGACTTATTTACGTGATACTTGAACTACGTGCTATAACTTGTTGGACATTAACGTATGTTAATTGTGAATTGCATGATTGTATGTTTGTGAGTGCAAGTATAACACGGGGAGTCTCGGGTCACCAATGGGATGTCGAGTCTTGTACTTTGGGTTAATTTAACAGTCACGGTGTTTTCAAACGAACTTGGTTATGGTCTGGACATCTAGGGACTAACTAACCTACGGGTTGTTAGTCTAAGTACTTGTAACTGTCATGTGTTAGGTCGCCGCTTTACGGGGCTAACATAGCTTGCTGATATTACTCGTGTGTCGAAGTAACGCAACCTAAGGTGAGTTTACGGCCCCTCTTTTAACTGGTTTCACTTTTCGGGGGAGAAAACATGTGTTAAAACTTATGTTTGGTAACTACTGTCATACTATGGGTTTCTATGGTTTACTATACGATCTTTGGAAGTCCCGGGGGGAACCATGAATGTGCGGGTTAGCACAACGGGGAAATGTGAATAGCGCTATTGGGAGTGACCAACCCCGCTCGTCGGCTTGGAGGGCCGGGTGAGTGCATATTGTCTCAAACAGGAACAACAGGTTTACTATTCGGGCACGACATCGGGTTTGCGAGTTAGTAATGGTTTTCCAATCGTAGTAGTAACAAAACATACGCCTAGCTAGCGTACTTTGGTTTTCGATTTGTTATAGTATGGACAGGTTGAACTTGGTACTGTGCTTACAAAACCTGTAAACTCACCAGCATTTTTGTGCTGACGTAAACTTTTACATGTTTTCTCAGGTCGCTAAGGTAGCACAATGGAACTAGGGCGCACGCGTCTGCACGGCGTCTAGTTAGGATTGCATGGTTTTCAAACATTGAACATTTGGTTTATTTTTGGATTATGTTTTGAGAATAAGCTTCCGCTGTAACTGAGGATTTAAAACTATGTTTTTGAAACTGCATAAGTTAATTTAGACTTGTTTATTGTGATCGTTGGTTTGGATCCTGGTTTGTCATGCGCCTCGCGGTAAAACTCCGCAAGTGGATTTTGAGGGTGTGACAGATTGGTATCAGAGCCAATGGTTATAGTGAACTAGGACTGCATGTAGAGTCTAGTCTATAGCCGAGTCGCACACACTAGACGATCACATAGTACTAAACATTATGGTGGATTACGTATGGGCTTGTCGGGGTGTCTCTAAATCATCTGACCTTTCTATGTTACATCATCCGTTCTATCTTATGTCGGGTTACTTACTTGCTAGGCAGTGTGGTATATTGGGGTAAATCGTGTACTCTTGAGATTTGTCCAAGGCTCGGACATCTCCCTTTCATACTCCAATAGAAACACTTGCCACAAACTACCGTAGCATTACGGTGTATAGCTAAGAGTCTATGTTCGGTGATTTGAACTTTGAACTAGGAGAACACTTGGAGGACCATGTAGAGCGGTTTATCATCTTGGGTGCACACAAAATCATAAACCGAAATGCATGGAAGCCCTGGTGAGCTCTGGGTTCGAATGGATAGTCCTGGATTGGATCTAGCTTTGATCTTGTAAACGCTAGTGGTTATCATTAGCTGCGAAACTAAATTTTCTCGTTCTTTCTGTCAGAATCATGTCTGGAGTACGAGGAGGACGTGGAGGTGGTCACAATGGTGGACGTGGTGGTGGTCGCGGTGGTGCTGGTGGTCGTGGAGGTGTAAACCTAACGCAGGATGATTTGAACAACTTGCTGCAAGCTGCCTTTCAGCTAGGGCACAATGGTGGCGGTAAGTTGACTTATCCACTTTTGCCTTGTTGGCGAACTTCGTTTACATCCTTCGTGGTTTCTCATGCGTTTCATTTCAGGTGGTCCTGTTAACCCACCCCCACCCATGTGCACCTACAAGATGTTTCGGGACTGTAAGCCCCAGGAATTCTCTGGCACTGAGGGTGCGGTGAGCTTGCTCAGGTGGCTGGAAAAGGTGGAGTCGGTGTTTCTGATGTGCAACTGTCTCCCAGATGATCGGGTCAAGTATGCTGCTGCTTTATTCCAGGATGTTGCTTTGACCTGGTGGAATAACATCACCCAGAATATGGGTATAGGGGAGGCGTATGCTATGCCTTGGGAAAACTTTGTGCAACTGCTGAAGCGAGAGTACTGTCCAAGGGAAGAAGTGCAGAAGTTAGAGCACGAGGTGTGGAACCTTAAAATGACTGGGTCCGAGATTGAAAAGTATACGGTGAGGCGTAACGAGTTGGCAGTGTTGTGTCCTGATCTGCATGTGCCAGAGTACAGGAGAATTGAACACTATATCTCGGGGCTAGTACCAGAGATCGCAGGGTTGGTGGCTGCGGGAAATCATCCTACATACTCAGAGGTGGTCCGGTCGGCTCACAGGATGACAAACTTGAAGGTGAATGAGGGTATTTTGCCTGCTAAGGGTTCGACTGTTAAGGCCCCGGAGAATAACAAGCGTAAGTGGGATAACGAGGGGAAAGGATCTGGGCCAGCACAGCAGGGTAAGAGGTTCGATAGCGGGGGTTCTTCTTCTGCTGGTAACAAACAGGGTGGTTATGCGGGGAAGTTACCTAAATGCAACAAGTGTGGGCGTCATCATCAGGGGGACTGCGACCGTAATCGTTGCCATCGTTGTCAGCGACTGGGGCATTTTGCTAAGGACTGTCGGGCGACACTTCCATCGACCCAAGCTCCAACTACTAACTCGGCTCCTGCTACTCAAGGAACTACGGGAAGACAGGGATGTTACAACTGTGGGGAGACTGGGCATTACAAGAAGGATTGCCCGAAACTGAAGCAGGGCGGGAACAACGGTAACGGGAACAACGGGGGCGGCGGCAGGAATGCACGTGCCTTCGTCATTGGAGCCGCTGAGGCTAGACAGGATCCTGACACAGTTACCGGTACGTTCCTTCTCAATAATCGCTCTGTTAGTGTTTTATTTGATTCTGGTGCCGATAAAAGTTTTATATCCATGGAAGTTAGTGTGACATCCGTCACTTTTTCATTATATATATATATATATATATAATAATAATAATAATAATAATAATAATAATAGACATGGTGCAAGAATTATAACTAAACCTCCCCTAAACCTAAACTACAACCCAATAAACAAACTACCCAACCCAACACCCTTTGAGCCCACCAGACTCGGCCCACAAGCCCAAACAACCAACAGCCCAGCCCAAACTCCCTCATTTGCTGTTAAAAAAAAGAAACAAAAACCTGTCCCAGCCGAGTCTCGAACCGGAGACCTCACACACACACACATACGTATTCACCACCTGGCCAAGACCCTTGTGTTGATTTAATCTCAACATTTATTGTATTTATACACACTCTAGCTTCTCCCTTTTCCTTTTCCTTTTCCTTTTCCACGATCAACAGCAGCAGCAATATATATTTATTTTTTTTTCTCTTTGACCAAATTAATTATCAATAACTTATAATTGATCCAAGAATGGAATAATTGTGTGTTTATCGGTCATATGCGCGTCCTTTACCCATTGATTCGTGGTCAAACATGCCGGATTTCAAGCTATTACACGCGTCAAACATTAACAACGGGTCAAACTTTCCAATACTACGAACCAGACATCATCACTATAAATTGGACCAACCCAGACCTTCCCAACTCGCCAATCTTCTCTTCCCAATCTTTAATTTCCCTCTGAATCGTCTATTCTTGAGCCCTTGGTGCGAGTTGACTTCGTAGCTTTGACCATCAATTCTGGTACGAATCGTGCTTGTAACTATAATGTTTTTTAGTGGGTTTTGATCTCCGGCATTCACACATCAAAAGCCCTATGATCAATTGAGCTATTGATGTGTGAATCAAAGTATTGCAGAAACTAGGGTTCATGGCATTTGAAATTGGGGATAAACTGATTTTGTATTGCATACTTATTTTTAATTAAACAGAGTTAATCACAACCACTGGCCTAGGCCAAGTGGTTGTGACTGATGCTTATTACACCAGCCACCCGGGTTCGAGTCCCGGCAGTGGCGCCCTTTTTCCCCTTATTTTCATTCTTTTTAACAAACCTTATATATATATATATATATATATATATATATATTATGCATTAATCTTATAAATTCGTTTTAAATTATTAAAACCCTTTTAAAAATTCTACAAAAATTATCTTATATTAATCTGATGTAAATGTTCAAACTACAATTTTTAGATTTCAGAAATTTATTTATTTAATATATGTAATAAATAAATCAAGTTTATTCCATTTTATTTATAAAAATCTATAAAAATATCAAAATAATCTTATAAATTTCCACAAAAATTATCCTAAGCTTTTATAACATTAAGCTTTTCAGAAATGATTTTTATTTCTGAAAAATCATTTATTTAGTATTTTTAATCAATTTTTGTTAGTTTTAATCATAATTAAATCATAATAAATCCAATTTTTAATATTTTTGCACCAAAATTTTACATAAATTATTTCTAACTATTTAGAACTGAAATACAATTTTTTTTTATTCAGAAATTCTTTGATTTTAATATTTTTAAATATTAAAGTCGTATTTTGACAATTTGAAATAATTAGATTAAATATTCTATTTTCAAGAAAATAATTTTATAAAAATTAATTTCATACTTAAAACCTTATGTTGTGACTATATTCAACTTAAAATTTTACGAAAAGACTTTTGTTTATTTATTCATTAAATTTCTTATATTTAATAAACAAATTGTTTAATAAACATATAAACGTTTATCCCCAATTCAAAGCCCTAGAAATACATATATCTTAGAGTTATTTCCCTTACACATTATCGAATACTTTAGGTTGATCATTTGGGAGTAATCTCAATTCATATCTCGTTGTCCAGTTAAATCTCAAACTACTACGTGAACTGTGAGTATTCTTACCCCTTTTTGCTTTTATACATTTTTGGGGTGTTACATGTACACTATTACAATTTCAAATACAAGTTTACATTTTTACAATACAATTCTAGTACTATGTGCATTGCTTACAACGTGCTTTATGCTTAGACAATACATGTGGATTACATTTGTACTTAGTGAAATCATTAACATGGTACAAGCCGACCTTAACATTGGATAGCGCTATTTGGATTGACAACCCGCCTAGATTGATTCTCCCCCTTTTTCATCGGAGAATCCGTGGCCAGTGTTAAGTTATCATCCATTTATTGGTTGAGTACACTACAGTTCATACAGTACATTATACAGTCACAGGGTTGATTTCGCTCATTTGTTATGATACATGGTTTACATATTTGCACTGTAGCTTGCACTTGAATTGTATAACTTTTTAACCTACTATATATATCAAAACTAGGAATGCTCACCAACATTTCATATGTTGACCAAATCTATTTGTACATGTTTCAGGTGCAGTTTGATCTAGTGCTTTAACAAGAGACATTTAGTGCTTTATTTTAATTCAGTTACTTCAATATTTACATTTCATTTAGACAATGTATTTCCATTTCCATGTAAGACAATTTTGGCTTATTCAATAATATTTACATTTTAGTACCATGAGCTTTTGAACAATCGTCACTACGTGGCACCTCGATGATTCCGCCATCGGTTGGGGTGTTACAGATTGGTATCAGAGCCATGGTTATAGGGAACTAGGTTATTAGATAAAAAGGCCTAGACTATAACTGAACTTCAACTTGCATGCATTATATTTCCTAAACTACCCTACCCCTCATTTCCCTCTACTTTCCTTCTTCCATCTTTCCCTTCCTCTCTCTCTCCATTCTTCTCATCTTTCATCATGGTGCATAGAGATGGTGTCCTACAGGGAGTGGAAAGTTTACATCATCATAGAACGGGAGCAGTACCTTTCATGAAGACACTCTTAGGCATAATGCCTACTCTTATTTTTGCTCCTTCAAAGTTGTTGAACTTTAATGAGTGTGATAAGGACACGTGCAATCTGGAAGGGCGGACGCCTGTACACTGGGTTTTCTGGCATAGGCAAGCATAGCGCATAAATCCATTTACGGACCTGTTATGCTTACCTGGGGATTCCTGGAGTGAGTGTCCACTTATAGGCTAAAGCATGTCTTCTTTGACCACCATTGAGTTCAATTCCTTTGAAAAGTCAACGTTCTTGTTGAGCTTTACAGCTAGACAAGGGCACTCCAAGCATTTTGTACAAGTTTTTCCAATAATACCCTCTCGTTTCATATACAATACTTTGCATATCATGATTGCTTACAAGATCATATCTTCATAATCATCTGTACGGTTATACATTTACATTTTCTAATCTCATGATTATTCATTGACTACCTCATAGATGTCTGCTCGCCGCATGCTCCGTGATGCCAGCCAACGCCCTGTTCGTGCTTCTGGACGACGTTCTGATCGTCGCCTCGCATCTTTAGTCGCCGAGCAAATTGCTGCAGTGATCCCAAACCTTGTCAGTGAGATAACCCAGAATAGTAACAGTGCCAACACAGGGAGTACGACTCAATTTCGGTGCACTTTCAAACACTTTAACTCCTGCAACCCCACAAAATTCACTGGTGAGGAGGGTGCTACTGGCCTCCTCCAATGGTTTGAAAGCATGGAGAGTACTTTTGTGAACAGTGAATGTCCTGATGAACTCCGCGTTCGCTATGCTGCTAGTGTCCTTCAAAAGGGGGCGCTAACCTGGTGGAATGGTGAAAAGCGCAATCGAGGAGCTGATATTGCTTTATCATTATCTTGGGCAGATGTTAAGGAACTCATGATCGCCAAATTCTGCCCTAGGAACGAAATCAGGAAACTGGAGGAAGAGTTCCATGGACTGAAACAAGACAGTGGTGAGAATCTTGCGTATAATACTCGATATCACGAACTTAGCGTACTGGTTCCACACATGGTCACCCCAGTCTCTCGAGCAATCGAAAAATATATTGAGGGATTACCTGACCTGATTCAAGACGTTGTCACTGGAGGCAAAGCCACTACGGTAGAAGAAGCCATCCAACTTGCAGCCACATTAACAGACAAACACGTAAGGAAAGGAAACTTGGTTAGGAAGGGCACCAAGACACCTACTGAGAAAACCACCAATGTTGTTGAACAATCTAAGACTATTTTAGCAAAGGCCGCCACTACTGCTTCGAACTCTAAGAAACGAATGGGCGATAATCAGAACCATGCTGTTGTTGATCCGGTGGCTCAACCTCCTAACAAGAAAGCCTACATAGGAATCCATCCTCAATGCAACACTTGCAAATATCATCACCCTGCAAATCTTCCATGCCGTCAATGCACTAGATGTGGAAGGTTTGGACACTTTGTTACCACTTGTCGAGTAATGGTTGGGACACAGAGTTATCATCAAACAGCTGCCCAGGAACCACTACGGATTACTAACGGTCGGGCATGTTATCATTGTAGAGACCCTAATCACATGCTACCTCAATGTCCCAAATTGAACAATGTAAACCTGGTGGCACATGGACGAGCTTTCAATATCAATACCAACGAAACAACTGATTAGGATGACGCTAATCCCACTGGTTAAGCCATGGATGAAATCTTCCCAAGACTCGAGAATCCAATACTCGTGTTTTCATTTTCTTGATCCTATTATCATTTTGTACCCAATTTTGTCGCACTCATTAGCATACAACATCTAGAAATTTCCTTGCGTATTATTGTGTATTAACACAGATTGGAAATTTATCATATTGATTACGTTTATTTTTAATCATACAAGACTCTACCTTACATTTATTTGAAACGTTTGGACTTGATACTTGATCTTACAGATGCTTTTCTAAGAAAACATCATTGGTTATTACATGAAACTAGATTTTTCCCTTAATTTGACTACGCATTGAACATCTAATTATTCATGATACTCGTAAACATTTAATTATTCATGATAACACTTACACTTAATGGTTGTAGTACTTACAAACTTGCTTGCATAAACATGCTATCAATTTGCAATCTATGTAAATAATAATTGCTGCACTTAATAGAGGTCATCATGCCTTTTTCAACAGTCGGGAGAGGCCCTACAACCTGCTCCACGACTGGTGGAGGCTATCGAACATACTCAACGATTGGTAGGGGTCACTATGCCTTTTTCAAACAGTCGGGAGGGACCCTACAACCTACTCCACGGCTGGTGGAGGCTATCGAACCTGCTCAACAATCGGTGGGGTCATAGAAGGACGCAAAACTTTAATGTAAGGTAAATTGATGATTCCGGTCCGGAACGTAATCATGAATTTACAGGTACATTAGGGTAGTGTGAAATTCTATTAGAGTTTTTGGGAAGGCGTCCAGTACGTTTTCAAGGTATCAAAGGTGTGGTGGGTTAGCTGCGGTACACCCTGTATACAAGCACTAATGATGCATTGAAAGTGAGATTGGAAGTCGGACCAGGAACAAACTCTGGTTATTTGGTAGTCTATTTAGTCTTTCTGTAGACAATCAACACGTACATATATCTTAGGATTCCTAAAACTTGAAATTTATTGATTTACTAGATTCTTATTCTCTTTACTATTCGAGACGAACCTAATCCAAATCCTTAACTCACACCTATCAAACCTCATATCCAAATCATTCAAAATTTTCCAAACCACAGTTATCTTAATTTTTACCCAAGCATCCATAACCCTATGTTTCCAATAACTTCGGGACGAAGTTTCTAAAAGTAGGGGATGTTGTGACATCCGTCACTTTTTCATTATATATATATATATATATATATATATATTTATATAATAATAATAATAATAATAGACATGGTGCAAGAATTATAACTAAACCTCCCCTAAACCTAAACTACAACCCAATAAACAAACTACCCAACCCAACACCCTTTGAGCCCACCAGACTCGGCCCACAAGCCCAAACAACCAACAGCCCAGCCCAAACTCCCTCATTTGCTGTTAAAAAAAAAAGAAACAAAAACCTGTCCCAGCCGAGTCTCGAACCGGAGACCTCACACACACACACATACGTATTCACCACCTGGCCAAGACCCTTGTGTTGATTTAATCTCAACATTTATTGTATTTATACACACTCTAGCTTCTCCCTTTTCCTTTTCCTTTTCCTTTTCCACGATCAACAGCAGCAGCAATATATATTTATTTTTTTTTCTCTTTGACCAAATTAATTATCAATAACTTATAATTGATCCAAGAATGGAATAATTGTGTGTTTATCGGTCATATGCGCGTCCTTTACCCATTGATTCGTGGTCAAACATGCCGGATTTCAAGCTATTACACGCGTCAAACATTAACAACGGGTCAAACTTTCCAATACTACGAACCAGACATCATCACTATAAATTGGACCAACCCAGACCTTCCCAACTCGCCAATCTTCTCTTCCCAATCTTTAATTTCCCTCTGAATCGTCTATTCTTGAGCCCTTGGTGCGAGTTGACTTCGTAGCTTTGACCATCAATTCTGGTACGAATCGTGCTTGTAACTATAATGTTTTTTAGTGGGTTTTGATCTCCGGCATTCACACATCAAAAGCCCTATGATCAATTGAGCTATTGATGTGTGAATCAAAGTATTGCAGAAACTAGGGTTCATGGCATTTGAAATTGGGGATAAACTGATTTTGTATTGCATACTTATTTTTAATTAAACAGAGTTAATCACAACCACTGGCCTAGGCCAAGTGGTTGTGACTGATGCTTATTACACCAGCCACCCGGGTTCGAGTCCCGGCAGTGGCGCCCTTTTTCCCCTTATTTTCATTCTTTTTAACAAACCTTATATATATATATATATATTATGCATTAATCTTATAAATTCGTTTTAAATTATTAAAACCCTTTTAAAAATTCTACAAAAATTATCTTATATTAATCTGATGTAAATGTTCAAACTACAATTTTTAGATTTCAGAAATTTATTTATTTAATATATGTAATAAATAAATCAAGTTTATTCCATTTTATTTATAAAAATCTATAAAAATATCAAAATAATCTTATAAATTTCCACAAAAATTATCCTAAGCTTTTATAACATTAAGCTTTTCAGAAATGATTTTTATTTCTGAAAAATCATTTATTTAGTATTTTTAATCAATTTTTGTTAGTTTTAATCATAATTAAATCATAATAAATCCAATTTTTAATATTTTTGCACCAAAATTTTACATAAATTATTTCTAACTATTTAGAACTGAAATACATTTTTTTTTATTCAGAAATTCTTTGATTTTAATATTTTTAAATATTAAAGTCGTATTTTGACAATTTGAAATAATTAGATTAAATATTCTATTTTCAAGAAAATAATTTTATAAAAATTAATTTCATACTTAAAACCTTATGTTGTGACTATATTCAACTTAAAATTTTACGAAAAGACTTTTGTTTATTTATTCATTAAATTTCTTATATTTAATAAACAAATTGTTTAATAAACATATAAACGTTTATCCCCAATTCAAAGCCCTAGAAATACATATATCTTAGAGTTATTTCCCTTACACATTATCGAATACTTTAGGTTGATCATTTGGGAGTAATCTCAATTCATATCTCGTTGTCCAGTTAAATCTCAAACTACTACGTGAACTGTGAGTATTCTTACCCCTTTTTGCTTTTATACATTTTTGGGGTGTTACATGTACACTATTACAATTTCAAATACAAGTTTACATTTTTACAATACAATTCTAGTACTATGTGCATTGCTTACAACGTGCTTTATGCTTAGACAATACATGTGGATTACATTTGTACTTAGTGAAATCATTAACATGGTACAAGCCGACCTTAACATTGGATAGCGCTATTTGGATTGACAACCCGCCTAGATTGATTCTCCCCCTTTTTCATCGGAGAATCCGTGGCCAGTGTTAAGTTATCATCCATTTATTGGTTGAGTACACTACAGTTCATACAGTACATTATACAGTCACAGGGTTGATTTCGCTCATTTGTTATGATACATGGTTTACATATTTGCACTGTAGCTTGCACTTGAATTGTATAACTTTTTAACCTACTATATATATCAAAACTAGGAATGCTCACCAACATTTCATATGTTGACCAAATCTATTTGTACATGTTTCAGGTGCAGTTTGATCTAGTGTTTTAACAAGAGACATTTAGTGCTTTATTTTAATTCAGTTACTTCAATATTTACATTTCATTTAGACAATGTATTTCCATTTCCATGTAAGACAATTTTGGCTTATTCAATAATATTTACATTTTAGTACCATGAGCTTTTGAACAATCGTCACTACGTGGCACCTCGATGATTCCGCCATCGGTTGGGGTGTTACAGTTAGTCGACTGCTAGATGTAGTACCCGTACCATTAGAGGCTAAGTATATAATTGAGTTGGCTGACGGTAAAAAGATTGAAGCTACTTGTATCCTTCGGGAGTGTCAACTAGAGTTGTCGGGTTTGTCGTTCCCCATCGACCTTATGCCGGTACCTTTGGGTAGTTTTGACGTGGTGGTAGGCATGGATTGGCTGTCTTTGTATCGCGCGGAGATCGTTTGCTACGACAAGATTATTCGGATTCCTCTCCCTGATGGAGAATTCCTTTCTGTGTACGGTATCAAGGGCGGTGTTCCGCTAAATCTCATCTCCAGCATGAAAGCCCTTAAGTATCTTCGAAAGGGTTACTCGGCCGTTTTGGCACTTTTGTCTGTTTCCTCTAGCGATGAGAAGAAGATCGACGATATTCCTGTTGTACGCGAGTTTCCTGATGTATTTCCCGATGATTTATCTGGTCTTCCTCCCCATCGTCAGGTTGAGTTCGGTATTGATCTCGTACCAGGGGCTGCTCCTATTGCTCGGGCCCCCTACCGTCTTGCACCTCCCGAGATGCAGGAATTGTCTAGTCAGTTACAGGAACTCTTGGACAAGGGTTTCATCAGACCAAGTTCTTCCCCTTGGGGAGCCCCGATTCTATTTGTTAAGAAGAAGGATGGAAGTTTTCGATTGTGTGTGGATTACAGAGAATTGAACAAATTGACCGTCAAGAACCGTTATCCTCTTCCACGTATTGATGATCTATTCGACCAACTCCAGGGTTCTAGCTACTACTCTAAGATTGATTTGAGGTCCGGTTATCACCAGTTGCGCGTAAAGGAAGCTGACGTTGCAAAGACTGCCTTTCGTACACGTTATGGCCATTTCGAATTCTTGGTCATGCCTTTCGGTCTCACAAACGCACCGGCGGTTTTCATGGATTTGATGAACCGCGTTTGCAAACCATATCTTGACAAGTTCGTCATTGTGTTTATTGATGACATCCTGATTTATTCCAAGAACAAGACCGAACACGAGGAACACCTGCGTTTGGTTTTGGAACTCTTGCGACGGGAACAACTTTACGCTAAGTTCTCAAAGTGTGACTTTTGGTTACGCGAAGTTCAGTTCCTAGGACATGTGGTTAATGAACTAGGAATTCATGTCGACCCAGCTAAGATCGAAGCGATCAAGGACTGGGGAGCACCAAAGACGCCAACTGAGGTGCGGCAATTTCTAGGCCTTGCGAGCTATTATCGTCGTTTCATTATGGGGTTCTCGAAGATCGCTCAACCCCTGACCACTCTTACTCAGAAGGATAGAAAATTCGACTCGGGTGAACCACAAGAGTCGGCATTTCAAGAACTGAAGTCTAAACTGTGTTCTGCTCCTATTTTGTCCTTACCTGAAGGCCCTGATGATTTCGTTGTTTACTGTGATGCTTCTATTCATGGTCTCGGTTGCGTGTTGATGCAACGCGAGAAAGTGATTGCGTATGCTTCTCGTCAACTCAAGGTGCACGAGAAGAACTACACCACCCATGACTTAGAGTTGGGTGCAGTGGTTTTCGCGTTGAAAATTTGGAGACATTACTTGTACGGTACCAAATGCACCATCTACACCGATCACAAGAGTCTTCAACATATTTTCGACCAACAACATTTGAACATACGACAACGCCGTTGGATTGAACTTCTGAATGACTATGATTGCGCCATTAAGTACCATCCTGACAAGGCGAATGTAGTAGCAGACGCCTTGAGCAGGAAGGAATCAATTAAACCTCGTCGCGTTCGGGCGTTGCAACTCACCATTCATTCCTCGCTACCTGACCAACTCCGTTCTGCCCAGTTAGAAGCTTTGAAGGAGGAAAACCTTAAAGCTGAGACTATGCACGGTGCTGACAAGCATCTCGAGCGAAGGCCTGATGACCTGCACTACTTCGCAGAACGCATATGGGTTCCTTTATTTGGGGGACTTCGGGAGCTTGTCCTAGATGAAGCTCACAAGTCCCGGTATTCTATTCATCCTGGTTCGGATAAGATGTACCAAGATCTGAAGGTGCTTTACTGGTGGCCAAACATGAGGTCGGATATAGCCTCATACGTGAGCAAATGCTTGACCTGTGCTAAGGTCAAGGTGGAATACCAGAAACCGTCGGGTCTCTTGCAACAACCTGAAATTCCGGAGTGGAAATGGGAACGGATTACAATGGATTTTGTCACGCAACTTCCTAAGTCACCAAGCGGGAATGATAAGATATGGGTGATTGTTGACCGATTGACGAAATCAGCCCATTTTCTCGCTATTAAAGAGACCGACACCATGGATCGTTTGGCTCGCCTTTATCTAAAGGAAGTTGTTTCTAAGCACGGGGTGCCGGTTTCTATTATCTCGGATCGTGACTCCCATTTTACTTCTCACTTCTGGAAGTCTTTGCACAAGGCTTTGGGTACCCAGCTAGACATGAGTACAGCTTATCACCCACAGACTGACGGTCAGAGTGAGCGCACGATTCAAACCTTAGAAGATATGTTGCGTGCATGTGTGATCGATTTTGGCAAAGGTTGGGAAGCTCATTTACCGTTAGTAGAATTCTCTTACAACAACAGTTATCACACGAGCATCAAGGCGGCTCCGTTCGAGGCATTGTACGGGCGGAAATGCCGTTCTCCTCTTTGTTGGGCTGAAGTGGGTGAGAGTCAACTCACTGGGCCTGAGCTAGTGTACGAAACTTCGGAAAAGATCGTACAGATTCTTAACCGGTTGGCAGCGGCACGGGATCGGCAAAAGAGTTATGCTGATCAACGTCGCAAGCCATTGGAATTCCAAGTTGATGACAAGGTACTTCTGAAAGTTTCACCGTGGAAGGGCGTCATACGCTTTGGGTAGCGTGGCAAACTCAACCCTCGGTATGTCGGTCCATTTACGATCCTGGAACGGATTGGACCGGTGGCATATCGTCTTGATTTACCGACGGAGCTCGGCAACGTACATAACGTCTTCCATGTGTCCAACTTAAAGAAGTGTCTGGCTGACGAGTCTCTTATTGTTCCACTGGAAGAGATCAAGGTGGATGATCGTCTTCGGATTGTGGAGGAACCTGTTGAGATTCTTGACTACAAGATTCGTAGCCTACGTCATAGCAAGATTCGCATTGTTAAGGTTCGCTGGAACTCGAACCGAGGACCAGAGTACACTTGGGAACGGGAGGATCAGATGAAGTCTAAGTATCCTCATCTCTTTCCTAAGGAAGCGTTCGAATCGAGATATGTTACCACTGCTGCTGAATGAATCTTGGGGCGAGATTCCTTTTTAACGTGGGGATGATGTGACAACTCGGTTAAATTTTCTTCTTGGTTTCTATCTTTTGTCTGTTCTTTTGTTATTCCTTTTGGTACTTGTGCAATTTTCGGGACGAAAATTCTTTTAACGTGGGGATGATGTGACACCCGGCAAATTCTGATTAACAACGTTGTCTAGATTAAAGTCTACCTTAGCGAGTCACGCGTATATTATACTTAACTGGGATAGTTGAGTCGTGTTACGGTTCGGGAACTATTAGTTTGGTATAGAGGATCATTAGATGTTAGTCTAGAGGTTCATTAGATGTCGGTCCTTAACCAAGTGTACAAAGGGTGACGATTCGTAGAATCGTCAGAGCACAGGGAATATACAAGTCTCGAGTCCCGGGAATTGGTGAACGAGTGTGAATGTGTTTGTTTGCAAGTATTATGTGTTTACAATCATTATGTGACTTGTCGGTGTGTGAAAATGTGTTAACATATGTTAAAACGGAGTTTAACGCACCAAACATGTTGAACCGGACCCTATAGGCGAATAGGAGATTGTACTCGCCTATAGGGTAGGCGAGTAGGGTCCCATTAAGGGCGAATAGGCCCTATTCGCCTATACTGGGGACGAATAGGATCCCTATTCGCCTGATGTTGCTGCGTAATCGCCTATAACGTGCTGGACGACTAAAAACGCCTATAAATACAATGCTTGACCTCCTAAACTTCATAATATCAACCCTAGTCGTCCCATAACCCGCCCCAACACACACACAACCTCTGGAACGTGATTTTGGATCAAAACACAAGGTTTCAAGCTTATTTCATCAAACTATCACAATCTAAGGTGTGATTTTCATCCATGCAATCTTTACTAACGTTTTTATTAAATCCCTAACGGTCCAGACCTGTTTTAAAACGAATAAGCTTTCTGAAAATCGTTAATAAGTATTGTTAATTGGATTTTAAATAGCATGCATGATGTATGTGGGTTTTCAATGAAAAGCTAGGGTTTTTATGATTCAAGATGGATGATTAACATGTTATTAAGTTAGATTCAGATTAATAATGATGGCATGATGACGAAATCTGAGTAATTGTTCATTAGGGTTAGGGTTATGCATGTTAATATGATGATTCATGCTATATGTGTTGTTTTTGGGATACATGATTACATGCAGGGCTGATAGAACAAGGTTAAACGAAGGATTTTGGTTGATATATGTTTGATATAGTTATTTGATTGATAATTGATGTTTACACACGTTCTGGATTGGATTTGGAGTGTTAAACGCGCGAAAAACCGGAACAGACGTGCTATAGGCGAATAGGAATCCTAATCCCCTATACTATAGGCGATTTGGAAGTCCCGGGGGGAACCATGAATGTGCGGGTTAGCACAACGGGGAAATGTGAATAGCGCTATTGGGAGTGACCAACCCCGCTCGTCGGCTTGGAGGGCCGGGCGAGTGCATATTGTCTCAAACAGGAACAACAGGTTTACTATTCGGGCACGACATCGGGTTTGCGAGTTAGTAATGGTTTTCCAATCGTAGTAGTAACAAAACATACGCCTAGCTAGCGTACTTTGGTTTTCGATTTGTTATAGTATGGACAGGTTGAACTTGGTACTGTGCTTACAAAACCTGTAAACTCACCAGCATTTTTGTGCTGACGTAAACTTTTACATGTTTTCTCAGGTCGCTAAGGTAGCACAATGGAACTAGGGCGCACGCGTCTGCACGGCGTCTAGTTAGGATTGCATGGTTTTCAAACATTGAACATTTGGTTTATTTTTGGATTATGTTTTGAGAATAAGCTTCCGCTGTAACTGAGGATTTAAAACTATGTTTTTGAAACTGCATAAGTTAATTTAGACTTGTTTATTGTGATCGTTGGTTTGGATCCTGGTTTGTCATGCGCCTCGCGGTAAAACTCCGCAAGTGGATTTTGAGGGTGTGACATAATATACGTTCGGAATTGGAAGTATGAATAATATTTCCATAGAACGCATATTGGAAGAAAATGTGGAAAAAGCTAACTAACGGACTTAGTTACATGAACTAACGATAACGAATAAGCGGACGAACGAGAAATGAATGTCATTACGGCAAGATGAAAATATATATATTTTAAGAAGTAAAATATATAAAACATGGGTGAAAATTATATAACACTTTCCTAAGTGTTAGAGAGAATATTCGTGGGAGAAAACATAACGTAAAGAATTAAAAACGTTAAACAACGTATGGACTTAACAAAGAAAATTCGCACGTTGATGTATGTGTACATGCTCGTCTCGACGAAATTCTAGTATATCTATTTGAATGGGAAGGTAGATATGCGAGAAGAAAAACCGAGACGAGTAGGTGAAGTATATCTACGAACATGTGAATACCGACAAGATCCTAGTACACTTATTTAAATGGGAAAATAAATGTACGGCATGGTGTGTTGAGTCGGGCGTTAAGAATATATTACCGAACGACAAGAACTTAGCATATTTATTTAAATGGGAAAATAAATATGTGGCAAAGTGAGTCGGGTCGGGTATTAAGAATACATTATATCGAACAAAACGATCCTAAGTATAATTATTTAAATGGGAAAATAATTATACGTTAGGTAGAGTTGTGTCGAGGATAATAGTGTACAAGTTACAAAGAATATTAACGAGAATAATACATAACTCGTAAGAAAAGGGTAATCCATCGCCAACGAACCTAGGATACGCGTCTAATTAAACAGGAATTGGAACGAAACGTGGTCGGGGAGTTGGGTGTACAACTTGCCAAGGCACATGAACTATAGGTGTAGTGACTTATACGCCTAGGACGTTTGTAGGTGCGGGACCACAAAACTTGCTATTTTCCTTTTCGAGCCGAACACAGATTCAGGTGAGTCTCACGGCCCCATTTTAAACTATTTTATGTTTTTCGAGGGAAAGATATGTTAGGGAAATGTTTGACGGGATAAGTACTTGAGTTGTGATCGCCACTCGGGGTTGAGACCTCTCTACTATGATCATTAATTCAGGGAAATGAAACCGAAGGAATATTTGAATAGTACTATTGGTGCCTGACAAGGCCCACCCCTAATCGATAGCGTCGATTATGCATCGGCGTATGCCTGGGGTGCACGTATTCTGAAATCAAGTCGTAGTAATACCGAGTAACGACTTGGAGCGGAGCATTATTATTGTCTTGGTTTGATTATAGGCTCAAGTAGCATTGTAGGAACTTGCAACTCCTATAAATTGTCATAACAAAGAAATTCCCAAAGTGATAAAGTTTGATAAACTAAAACCTGTGAACTCACCAATATTTATATATTGACGACTTTTTAAACATATCTTTCAGGTAATTGATCGAGGATGAACAATGTGGCAAGCGGGGTCGGGAGAATCTCTCATGTGGGCGTCGGGTGTTTCAAAAGGGTTTCAACTTTAATTCCCAAGGCATCGGGATATTTTTGAGAAGCCACATTAATGTGTTCAAACAATTTATCGTTTATGTGTGAACATCAAACATGTTTTTGACGTCTTAAATAAATGTTCCGTCTTTCTTAATTACTTACGATTTGCGTTAATCTTGGTTTTATGCTCTTGAACCGTCGCGCCACGTGTTTCCGCCATTGGCGTGGTGTGACAAAGAAGCCGATCATCCTCAAGTGATGAATGAAGAATTGAAGAAAGGAAATCAAGTTTAAGGGGGAGATTGTTAGATATAAAGATTTAAACTTGATTTTATTCATGTGTTATTGTATAATTGAACATATGTTAATTAGAATATCCTAAGTCTAGATGGATAATTATGACCGGTTTGTATCACACCGGTTTGTATATGTGTGTCCTAAGTATGTTTAATGTAGAGGGACGCGTCTGTTTATTGTGGTGTCGGTTCAGAACCTATAAAAGGGGCCGAACACTTCATTAATATATGTAGAAAGTTTATGTTTCAAATAACTAACTTTCAAAAAAATCTCTCTTTCCCTCCAAATAAAACTGCCACTCGCCTCCTGTAATTGAAGCGCACATCAGAACAGCAGTAACCATATTCGCAGACCTGTGCCGATCAGAATTTTAACAATACCAAGCCCCTATCCTGAATAGGTAACCGAATTTCATGGTTATATCTTGTTTATGGACGGACACATGTGAAGATAGTAATTGGGTGAATATATAGCTATGTTATCCAAGAATGTGGAAAGGATGGCTATGAG
This sequence comes from Ambrosia trifida, assembly GCA_028751855.1. Classification (NCBI taxonomy): domain Eukaryota; kingdom Viridiplantae; phylum Streptophyta; class Magnoliopsida; order Asterales; family Asteraceae; genus Ambrosia; species Ambrosia trifida. The sequence goes on along the minus strand of CM054128.1, from coordinate 100,861,011 downwards.
TATGAACATGATCCATTGATCTAAACCTTAGCCTGACATCCTCATGGAACCTGTGGCCAACTTTAGAACTCACGTGAAAATCTGGTTCCGTTAACACCTACCTACATTCTTACATAATAAATTAGCCAACTTTTTTTTTCTCTATTAAACGGCAACTCCAACACCCATACTAATTAAAAAAAAATAGTTAAACGTATTATAACTTATGCACATGAAAATGGGGCAGTACCAATTGTTTTAGCGAGTGATCAGCATATTGGACAAAGACATAATCAGTCGACTCAGTCTCCAGAGAGCAAATGTAAATATAGTCCATTTGTTTTTGTAAAGTGTTATATGCTTAATTGTACATATGGTTCTCAAAGTTCAAGCTATTTAATTGTAAATTGTTGTTTTTAATTACGTTTGTTTTATAAGTTATATAAAACAATAACTTAAAGTATGCATTTTTCATACAAACATTGTTTAAATTATTATTCGGTTCAAATTATTATTTTTTAATCATTATTACAATAATACGTTTTAAAATATTAACCAACATGTTTTCGTCTCCTTGGTTTTTGATACTTTTGACTCATTGGCACCGGAAGCTATTCATTTCCTGACAAAGGTCCAACGGGTTATCCATCGACCTATTTTAATGTAATTTGATACTCATGAAATGAAAATTAGTTATTGTTATATATAAATTTTTTTTTTAACATTTATAGCAAAAGCCAAAAGGAGCTCTCGTATTCACTGCTGTTTGGTTTGGAGTTACACTTGTTTTTTCATGATTGCCATAATGAATCCAAATTTCGTGAATTTCCAAATTTCCCCTATAAACTCAACTGTTTCTTCACCAGAAGATTGAACCATACTGAGTTTACAAAATGTGTTCATGGGTTTCATTCATGATGCTTTTCCTATGTCTCTCCTTCAATGGTGTCTCCTATGCCAGACACCACCGTAAACAACCGTATTCGGCGGCCACTCTTGTCGGAACTGTCTATTGTGACACTTGCTTCCGTCAAACAACGCCCAAATCTACCCATTTCATTTCAGGTTCTTGTAGTTGTCTTCTGTTTAATTACTTTGTTGTGTTTTCGTTTTTATTTTTAATCCACTTTTAACAAAAAAAAAATGTAACAAAATATCCTTAACTTTTAAAACTACTTTACAATTACATTAGAGCACAACAAGTGTCTTTTGTCACGATAGATGTGTTTATGGGACTGGCGCAACTGAATAACTCCTTTAGTGCAAGACGCAATCATTTTAGGGCACAGGTTTCATCCTAGCGCAACACATCCATGCATGGCGCAACAGATTTGATCATTTTGGTGCACCGGTTACATCCTAGTGCAACAGGGCACAACAGATCCATATTGTTGCGCCAGAGTATTAAAAGAAATTCATTTCTAAACCAACACGTTGGGTAGGTGTACCAATTACATCCTAGTGCAACCCATCCATGCATATATGGCGTAACAGATCCATACTATTACGCTAAAGTATTAAAAGAAATTAATTTGTAAACTAACACGTATGTGGGTAGATGATTATATTTAACGGTCTAATCCATCAATGATTTGATTGATGACACGTGTTTTTTAACCAACTAAAATGATTGGAAATAACTAGAAAAAAAAAGTAATATGACTATCCTCGTCATTTTCAAAGTGAATAATATCCTATTTAATATTCCTCATTGAAAATGGATATTTTCGTGATTTTTCCTTCCGCTTTTCATCAACTGTTTGCTTTGTGTAGGGGCAACGGTAGCCGTGGAATGCGCCGACGCCGGAAAACCAAACTTCCGGCAAGAAGTGAAAACCAACAACAATGGCGAATTCAAAGCAAAACTACCCATCTCCATCAGCAAAAACATCGACAAAATCAAAGCATGCTCAGTCAAACTAATCAGCAGCAACAAACCATACTGTTCAGTAGCAGCCACTGCCACCTCCTCACAAATTCACTACAAATCAAAAAAATCCGGCACACACATTTTCTCCGCCAGTTTTTTCACATTCAAACCACAACTATGTAACCAAAAAGACTTCACCGAAAAAAACTTCCCACCATCACTTCCTGATCCTCCAGCACCCTTCTTGCCACCAATCGATATTCTTCCTCCCCTTCCCATACCCGACTTACCCGTTTCGCCGCTTGTTCCGCCACTACCACGGCTCCCTGGAGTGCCACTTCTTCCACCCATAGTTACTCGCCAAAAAACATTAAATTCTGTTAACTTGATTCGTAAAAAGACGTTTGGTTTCCCGCCAAACCCGTTTCAACCACCTTCACTACCGTTCCAGCCTTCGCCACCGGCTTTGGTTCCTCCTGTTGTTCCGTCACCACCCCCGGCATCATTGTTTCCGTCTGTTCCGGGTTTGATTCCGTCACCGCCACCGCCTGCATTTCGAGTTCCTTTGCCTCCAACGCCTGTGATACCAGGAATCCCTCTACCGCCGGTAATCACTTCTCCTCATATGAGGAAAATCACCCCTTGAGGGTGTATTATTAGTTAATAATGTTTGACTAGTGTAACTTTTCAAGTAGCATTTGTTTTTTGTTTAACCTTGTACAATGTATTACATGTGTTATATATAAAATATTACGAATAAGATCATTGTTTTTATTATTGACTTATTGTGTTGTATTATTCGTTAATATTGTTTGAATAGTGTAACTTTTCAAGTAACATTTGTTTTTTGTTTAACCTTGTACAATGTATTACCTGTGTTATAAATAAAATACTAAAAATAAGATCATTCACATTAAGATCTCTGTTTTAACCTGAATGGGTTGTTTATATTATATAGAGTGGTTGTAAGTGGAGGAAAGAGAAAATATTACTATTCATCGGTAAATTTGGAGGAGACACTATTTACCTCCATAATTTTTTAATATATTTTTGATCGAGTGGTTGTGACTATAGGACAAATAAAAAGTAAATGATAAAAGGATTATTTAATTGAATGGAGAGAGGAAAGATAGTGATTTTTTTATGTAATTATATAGATGGAGATAGATATTCAAGTGTAAGAGCATTCTCATCAGTTCCGTCAAATCCCCTTAATCAATTTACATTTAAATCACTATTTCACCCCAAAATTTTCTCTCCTTTTTAAATAAATAATACTTTTTCATACTTTTATCATTACATTTTCTCTCTCCTCACTCACAACTACTTACAAAAATATTAAAATATTTATAGGGGTGAACAGTGTCCCCCCAAATATAGGGGTGGAGAGTGCTTTCACCAAATATTTTATCTCTCCTCCACTTACAACCACTTACACTCATCCCATATAATTTGAGGGACACACTCACATACATTTGGTTCTCCATATTTTTATGAGTGAAATCTTCATATTTTGATATGTGGTAGTAAACGGTTGTGAGTGAAGGGGAAAGAAAAATTATTGTTCATCTCTATATTTAATACGGAATTGTTCATCGTCTATAATTTTTTTAAACATTTTTAAAGTGGTTGTAAGTGAATGAGAGATAAAAAGTAATGATAAAATTATAAAAAAAAAATTATTTAATTGAAAAGAAGAGAGAAATAAGGTAATTTTTAGTGTAATATGTGTTTGTGAGTAATTGTAAGTGGATAGAGATGGAAAAGCTATTGTGAATACTTTTTTATTTTATCGAAGTTACTTATATTTTTCTCTCTCTAAATTTACCCAGCTTTTATTTAGCGTTTAGATGTTACACAATTAATAGGTTTTCAGGTTATGTTACTGAAGGGTCTTCTCTTTTTTTAAAAGAAAAAAATTCATGTTAGTTATGTGATAATGATATGGCCTTTTCAATTAAAAACACTAACAAAAATTTATGATTTGGTTAATAAAAAACAATGTATAAAACATTGTTTCTTCCAACTATTTGATTCACAGCAATCGATTCTTAAAATCACAATCTACTAATAAAGAAACACAAGTCTAATAACACTCAATATATATGAGAACAAAGGGAATATTATTATAAATGATCTAGCCGATTACAAAAACAATATAAATGAATACAATTAGACAGCACTTTGACCAGAATGATTTCTGCTATCACAAGTAGGTTATGTAGTGTTTTTCTCTTTAAAATGTCGACCCCTCTTCACTAGGAAGATAGGGTATTTATAATGTGGATTGTGCATGCTCATTGGTTAACTCAGAAGAATAACTCATTCTATGTGGGACCTACGTCGGATGACCCTTATGGATTTAAGAGAAACCTCGCATTGTCCTCCTGCCATTGGCTGATTGTCTTTGTCACTCGTTCTTTCTTTCCTTTTTGTTCCCAGCTAATTGCTAGGAGATCACGGAGCAGGGAACTCTCCCTTTTGATTGGATAAATGTCCATTTCATTCATTCCTTTTGTCTGCTTGCAGCTGGCTGATCCTAGGTGGACTGCAGTGCCCATATAAGATTCCTATGATTATTCTTAGAGTTGGTGTGTCTTCTAGTGGGCTCGCGTGCATATGTGGGTACATATCTCTTCAAGTCTCCCTTAGTCCAGTGTGTTGCGTGCGTTGCTTGTGAGATCCTGGACTCTTACGTTTTTTTGCCTTATTTTTTTATATATTTTTGTGGGCGTTGTTCTTGGCTTAAGGTTGGCGGATTGCGCGATTGTTATCTGCGTGTATTTAATGTTGTGCATGCTTTTATTTGTTAGAGCAGGTGAAGCGAGTTTTATGGCATGCAGGAGGCAAAACTTCTGTGGTCAGTTACTTTTTCTGAAAAGTTGGTAGGTCCCCCGTCCTATCAACCGTCATTTGTCTTCTCTTTCCTATGTGTCGTGCGAATTGTTCAGGGCGGTTTTCGATGCCAATAATTGCTCAACCTATATAAAAGGGGGAATCCAACCATTTTTCCTTATCATGTTTTAAATCATTTTGTTTCCCTCTCATCTTTATCTTCTTCCTTTGTTTGAGTTTTGGTACGCCATTAACATTATACCTTTTTCTTCTTGATAGTATGGCTTCATCGTCTAAGGTTCAACATCATAAAAAGAAATTGAAGAAGGCTACTCCTCCACTTGCTAGGGAAATGACAATAAAATGACGAGAGGATAATTTTCATACGCTCTGCCAGCAATATGGGTCTTGCCAGAGTTTGAGCCTGAGTATCCCTAGTCTGGAGAAGTCATTACCAAGCTTCCGAAGGGGAAGATTGCTTTGTATGCAAGTTCATACATTTCTGGGTGCCTATTACCACTTCCTAGCCTCTGGGACGAGTATTGTTAAACATATAGTATGTCCGATATAATTAAAGTCGAGATCAACGCAACCCGGCCCGGTACGATCCGAAGAGTTACACGTTGGTGCACGAATCAGATAAGTTTACGTTTGGATGGATTATTATTTATGAAATAATATATTGTTTAGACTCGAGGGACTTAATAGTAAAGTATTTTATTATTAAAGGAGAATTTTAATTGTTAAATAAAAGGGTTACACTATGACTAGTCAAATGGTCAAGTATAAGACTTTGACTAATCAAGTAGTCAAGTGCTTTGACTAGTCAAATTGTCAAGTGTAGAACTTTGACTAATTAAATGGTCAAGTGCTTTGACTAGTCAAATGGTCAAGTGTAGAACTTTGACTAATTAAGTGGTCAAAGTATAGGTTACACTTTGACTAATCATTATGTGTAAGTTTTATCTTTATAAATAGAGGTTGTAGATCAAACTCTAAACACAAGTTTTTTTAAAAAGATAAAACAACTTCACCCTTTTGTTCTCCCTTGGCCGCCACCACCTCCACACGGCCTCCCCTCCATTGTCATGAACAACCACCATCGGCCCACTCCTCATCTTGGTTGGATCTTGCTCGATTGTGAACTTCCTTCTGGCGAGGATTCGTTGTAACACGCGTGTTACAATTCCGGTGTAGTCGTCAAAGGTTGATTGCTAAACCCTCTATGGTTGTTTATTATTTATTTGCTTATACGCGTTTAACTGAGATCCTTATTGGAAATATTATATTAATCGGATTAATAAAATTAAACATATATTTTGTCACACCCTCAAATTTCCACTGCGGGGTTTATACCGCGAGGCGCGTGACATACCAGGATCCCATAGCCATAAGTCATAAGAACGACTCTAAATGCCCAAACCATTTAGTTCGTTATTGAAAATCAAGTTTAGCGTTTACCAAAAAGTTTAGTTAAGTTGCGGAAGCGTAAATCAAAAATAACCGTTAAAGTTCATGCGCAAAACAACGCGCCCAAAATAAAACCGTTAAATGTAAAGAAAAGTATAAGTTAAGTAATGTTCACAACCCATGACACAATGATGCATGTCCTATCGTGCTCCGAATCTAGAGACCTGCAAAAGCATGCTAGCGTGTGTCAACATAAAGTCGGTGAGTTCACAAAGTAAGGTAAGTAAAAGTGTAGATTTCCCAAACCCGAAAGTAAAAGCGTAGGTCTCCAAGACCACATAACAACAAGTAAAAGCGTAGGCCTCCAAGACCTCGTAACCGCTAATTCACATGCCAAGGGTAGATAACCATTCATGATAACTAAACAGTGATATACCGAATTGCTACTCAAACGTTGCACTCGCCCCGCGAGCTGGTTTTTGCCTTCCATCATTTCCTATCAACAATGATACAGTCTAAGGTCGTAGTTCACGCCCGGCTCCCAGCACGGTGTGAGGTTTGTCAAACCTAATAGCGCTATCAACTAGTAACCCGCTTGCCACCCGGCAACTCATTCGGTAAATAGTGAAGGACTTCCGTGATAGAGTGTAGTTTAGTTCATCAAGGACACAGAGTGTGAAACTAGCAAAACCGCGATGTGTAGTAGTCCCAAACCGGACTAGAAAAAGATAAGTAAGTTGTCTCCCCGAGACTCATGCTTTTGAGAAAAGAGTAGTGAAACTCACCTTAGTATGCTTAACAAGTAAATCCAAATTCCAAAGTAGGGTGTGCTACCGACTCCCTATTACATGTGTCACAAAGTGAGTATATGTGTAATATCATTACACCGTATAACCCGTTTGTCCAAGATGTTTAAATGTTCAAAACCGTGTAAGTGACACCTAGCGATTCTACATGCATAAGTAAACCCTACGGACCCGTTGGTGAATATGTTGGTTATCATCAGTTTTACACTTCATATGCATCTCATATAAGTTTCCATTCAAGTTCATGTTAATTACATACCACATAAGACTCCAAATAGTCACATAAACACGAAATACACAATCTGCGTTTTTTAGGACAGATTATATGCCATGAAATCTAATTTATTAAAAATACTTATCCAGTGAGTTAGACTCCCAATATTTTACTAAATATTCTAGGGGGTCTACTGGAAAATTCCATATTTTTATTTTATGATAAAACCTTGTACAAAAATTATGAAAATTAATGGAACACAGCTACGTTCAGAAAATACACACAGCAGATCAGTTTAGTACAAAATTTCCCAAAAATCGTGTATTCATCCAAATGGGATGAATCTACTTGGAAAAGCCGAGTTATTCCAATGTTAACCTACTGTCCAAATTTCCTAACTTAATTCCTTGTAAAACTCGAGTTATGATTGTTTAAAGTTGACTCAGTTTGTTAATCCGAAAATCTGATATGACATTTAATCAAAGGAAATTCCAAAAACTATTCAAACGACGTCCAAATCACTCGATTTTACCCATTATGAAAATCTAAGACCAATTATAATACGTCCATGCAAAGAAATCATCAAAACCATCATGTTTAGGTCACGTAACAGACCCTACAAGTTGACCTAAACATTTTGTCCAGATTTTAATCATGCATAAACTCTTATTTAATCGACTCACGTGTGCATATAATCGATCAACAACAATCAATAATCATCACAAAACATTCATAAGACCTATCATGATCAGAACCTATCGTAACACATGCAAAATCATAAACCCTAAAGATCAAAACATCACAAACTTGCGCAACAAGAAACCTATCATATTACTAATCGCATAGGATCATGTTTAACCCATTCACTCTTTATAAACCTCAAGTTTTAATCTTTTTAAAAAGGTTTCACACCTGGACAAACTTAGTTATATGGTTTTATAACATATTAAAGAAGATTAAAGCATAATAGATTAAAGATTATACCGCAAGCTCTTCGAAACAATCAACCGAATGCTCTTGAAGCTTCCCGATCGATGTTCTTGTGCCTTAGCAGGTGTTTAGGGGTTAATATTTCGCAATAGGGCAGTAGGGGCGATTAGGGTTTGAGTTTAGGAGGTACGAGAGGCTTAAGGTTGCTTAAATAGGGTTTTAAGTCGGTTTGGTGGAGTCTGTCACCCGCGCGCGGCCACTTGGAGGGAGTGAGCGGCCGCTCACTCCTCTTCGGCCCGCACCGGGTGGCCTGCTTCGTTGTATAGTGTGTTTTCTTCGATGTTTTTGCTATTTTGGACCATAATAAGTGTAACCCCATGTGTTAAGACCCCAACCATCCTAATGGTCCACCTAATATGATTTTTATTAACGTATTCGGTTTAAGTTCACGTAATCACATACAATTTGCACATAGTTTCGCAGAGTTTCATAGAAGCACATAATTGCAATAAATCTCAATCAATTAATTCACAATCATTTAATTTCATTGTTCACCAACGTCCGAGGTTCACTACTCATGTATACAGTCTGGTAATTCCCTGAATTACCACTTCATGCAGTTATTATCCTATAACTGTGCGACGTGTGACTTAACTAGCTAACCCTAGTTAAGTAGAATGCATAGAATGTAACTAGAGTTCAGTTAAAGTGAGAACACGAAATTGCAGGGTATCACATATTTTGTATATATAAATCGGCCTAACATATATTTTTTATATATAACTCCGTTTTGTAAACAAATATAACCCGCTTCTGCTTCGCATTTGATACCATGATTCCCAACAGTGGTATCAGAGCCACGGTTACACGCGTATAGATGGTAAAAGTTATAATTTTGATCTATGTTTTATTTGTTAAAAAATTATTTATTTTGACAAAAGATCAAAAGCTTTTGGTTGTTCATGGATTGTGATGTGAATCGAGCCCTAGGTATTTTACCCTTGTCATGGTTGTGTTTGTGATGTTTTATTTTTTATTGGTTTGTATTTTTATTGCGGATGTTGGATCCAGTGTAATAGATAGGATTAGAATATATTTGGTTTTATTGTATTTTCAAATTTATTCTTGTAATCCTTCAAGTACAAGATCAAGACGAACATAAAAAGGCGAACATGTTCTATGAAGATAGAGATCTCGGGTCAAGTGGGAGTTATCAAAATAGTTTTGAAACCCTTTTAGACTAGTTCGTTTCGTTTCTGGCTAAAACAAAAAAGGCGACCTATTAGGGGCTCGATTCGTTTAATTTTATTTTTAAGTTTTGTGGTTGTGTTTTATTTATTGTAAATAATCTAGATAACCCAAAATAAATAAAATTGTCACAATCATGGCAACGGTTTTAATAAAACAAGTTTTATAAAACTGAAAAGCATATTTAATAAAAGAGTTTTATTAAAATTAAAACAAGTTCATTCGCGTAAAAACGACCAATGGAGTTTAAATAGGGTATTTAAAACTATACCGTATCGAGTGTTGAAAGGCGTTTCAATTAGTGTGAATTATATAAAATTAGATTTTATAATCCATTGTGTGACTCGCATCATGCTACGAGTTATTCAAAATATTTATAGTAAATATAATATAAATCCCAATTTTAAATTGATGTTTTATGCCACCTTTAACGAGTTAACACTTCATTCTAAATCGAACCCAAAATGTTAGTGCTGAACCCTGCAACTGGGCGTTGATCGTGAAAGAAGGTAATCATCACGTTTCCTGTGTAACATAGGTTGGTGTTACAGTTAACAGTAAAGGACCAAACATCGTTTGTTCATCAAGTGGGCATAATTGGGGTTAAACATACATCGCTTTTAGCGATAACCCCAAATGGAGAGTTGTGTAGTGGGCACAATTAACAATCGTTGTTTACCTACCTAATCATACTAGTGGATAGTGCTAAGCCAGTTCACTGTGTATTATTGTAACAACCCGGACCTAGCGCCCAAAATATTTCGCAACTAAAAATTAGAATGACGAAGAAATAATAAAAACTAATGTTAAAAGATAAGAATAATTATTATACGTGAGTACTAGTTACGAACTTGAACCCAAATAATTATTTAAAGAATATTATGATCCGAAAAATACCCGTTACGTGACCGAACCGATACCCGGTAACGAACCCGACCCACACCACCCGGTACACATGTCCCCACTAGAGGAGGACACATGCGCCTCCCCATAACTTGCCAACACATAAGTTAAAACCATTAATCTAAAATGGTTTTCTAAAAACCATTAAACCACCCCTACTATAAATTCGCCAACCCACCTTTTCCCTTATTCTTTTCTGTGGAAACCGAAACACACACACATTTAAACTGAGAGATAGAGAGGGAAAGGAGGGGAGGAGCTCCGGTGGTCAGCGGCGGAGGGAAGGCGGAGCTCCGGTGGAAGGACTACCAAACAACGATCACACAATCCCCACTCTCTTCTTACCAATGACATCCACTTCACCCCTTTATCTAGAGAGAGAAAGAGACACCAGAGGAGAGAGAGAACCGAGAGAGAGAGAGAGAGAGAGTAGAGAGAATAAGAGACGCGGAGGAGGAAGAAGAAGACAGTGACGACGGCGACTGGAGTTAGGGTTCCGATTAGGGTTCTGAGCAATCAGGTATAAAAGATCCTTGATTTTTGATATAGGTTTAGTTATTATTATTGAGGTGGTTATTGGTGGTGTATGAAGGTACCAGCGGCGACTGATGGTGGCTGTCGGGTGGTGTACAGGTGCACATAAGGAGGTGGTTATTGAGGGTGGTCAAGCTTAGTGATAGATTTGGAGTTCCGATCGGTACTACTGTTAGTGGTTTAAACGGGTTTTAAAAACTTGGTAAGTGATATTATTGTTTTGGTTGTTCTCAGATCTAGCTACACAAATAATGGTTAATATCATTAGGATATTAGTAGTGTTGTAAAGTTTATTGGTGAGGGATTATTGTATAGAAGATGAAGTGCCAAGACCCGAGTCAACCCAGATGACTCGGTCAACAAAAGTCAACGGACAGAAGGCTTGGTCAAACTGAGGAGACCCGAGAGGTATAATACGATAACCCGAACCATCTAGATGTTTAGTATTTTGTATAGCGGACTAAAACGTGTGGGACCTTGACTCGCATTACGGATCGATTTGGCTACATAATAATAATTGACAACTAGATATGTATATACATATATTTCTATATTTCATGAACTAAGAAGTCACCACACATATTATACATAATATACGAAGAAGATTATATTCGAATGATATGGAAATATGATAGGATAAACATTGGCCGATTTGACGAACTATTAGACATAAGAAGGACAAATAGGACATTGGACACTTACAACAAATCAACTTATAAGACATAGACTCTTGAGCATATGTTATGGATTAACGAATGGTAATAATTTGGACCCGGACACTTAAGCGTATAAATCCAACAATACAAATACCTGAGGATTAGATAACTTAACATATAACAAGTATATAGTAATATTAATAATAAACAAGACTATGGGGACTTTGGACAACCATATATGTATTATATGAATAATAACTCGACACTTAGAGCTTGGAGGATTATAGAACGTTATCACACGAATATTAAGATTATAGCTCACTACTTATAAATTACATACTAAAGACAAATCGGACATAAGATGATGAACTCGACAATTAGAAGTTTGGATAAAGAACCTAAGTGTTCCCACACGTGTAATCGCGATATTGGTTACACGCGCTAATACTTGTGAACATGATAGGACTTGACATGTAATGCATAGACAAGCTCGAGGCATTGGAATACCATATCATTGTGTGACATGACAGGTGAGTTCGTGTACCTCCCCTTTTTTGTTTTACTGTTTTGGGGTGAACATATGCTTGTGTGTGTAAACTGTTTTGTGTGTAAACTTACTTGATGTGACAAGGGCTCCCGAAACCAGATGCACACTCATTAATGCAAGGGATTTGGGCCACTTAATATATGGGTAGTACTACTTGGGGAATCCCCCACGCACAGTGGATCCGGAAGCCAAGAAAGCCCTCCACTGAGGTCTGTGGACCGTTGCGGCATATATATTTTGCCGTGGGGAATCCATAATGGGAGTAGATGGATTCAGTGTTAGGATTGAGGTGTGATACTTGTACATCACTATGTTTAGAACTGTGTAAACTTGTTTTCGAACTATTAAACTGTTTTGGATTTACTTAACAACTTACACAGACTCACCAGCATATTTGCTGACCCAAAACTCTTTTAAGCATATGTTCAGGTACTGCATTCGGAGGATTATGAAGCATACGGATTATGATCATATGTTGCGGATTAGAGATTATCATGTTAGAAGGTTCGAGCTTTAAGCGTTGCGGTTTAGAGCATCTAGAGATACATATGGATAGAGATCGGATCGACTAGTGGATTACACTCCTCAACTGCTTCGACGACCGCCGCGTCTCGTCCCAGCATTAGACTTTAGTTATATTTATATATTGTAATTATATTTTTGGATTAGAAATTGTAAAAACAAATAAATATTAGTTATTGTTGCTTCCGTTGTGCAAGTCTGTTACCAAACTGTCGAAACTTCCAGCCCCCTCCTGGCCGGGTTGTTACAATTAATGAATCGGGGTCTCATCCTAATTAATTTTGCTTTTGGGTCATAAAATATTAATAAATTAGTTTTTGAATGTAGATGTCATCTGAAAACAATTCTGCCTCCCAATTCTTTCTCAAGTCCATCTTAGAAAAGGATAAACTGAACCACTCCAACTTTATGGACTGGCACCGCAATTTGAAAATTGTTCTCAAGGCGGAGAACAAGTTGTGTGTTCTTGAAACGCCAGTCCCTGATGAACCCATCAATCAGAACTCTGTTGCTTATAGAAACTACTCTAAGCACTCTGATGACTCTTTGAAAGTCTCATGTATGATGCTGGCATCCATGATCCCCTGAACTTCAAAGGACCATGGATGAGATAATGGCATACGAGATGAATCAGCACCTGGTGGAAATGTTCCAACAGAAGGCTCGTCATGAGAGGTTTGATGTGATGTGATGCGATTACTCATAACCACTCGTATGCAAGAGGGTACATCAGTTAGAACTCATGTGCTAAAAATGAAGGCATATGTTAATCACTTGGCTCGTCTGGAATCCCCCTTGAGCAATGAGTTAGCTAGGGATATTATCCTAAATTCATTGCCCAAGTCATATGACCACTTCATTATGAACTACATTATGAACGGGATGGAGAAGACACTTGTAGAGCTACATCAGATGCTCAAAACTGCTGAGGTGAACATACCTAGCAAAACTATACCAGTGTTAATGATTAGGGAGAGTCATATTAAGAAACCTAACACCAAGAAAAAGGGCAATCAAGGCAAGGGAAAGGGTAAACCTGTTGCCAATAAGAAACCTCGAAAAGATGCCAAGTGTTTTCATTGTGATGAAACTAGGCACTGGAAGAGGAACTGTGCTAAGTATTTAGCTGAGCTGAAGCAAGCTAAGGCTTCATGAGGAGAGTCCTCAGGTATATATGTTATTGAAATCTTTGCTTTTTTCTAGCAAAACATGGGTGTTTGACACAGGATGTGGTTTCCACGTTTGTAATGCTTTGCAAGGACTAAGAAAGATTAGAAAGTTAAACAGGGCGACTTGGAGGTCCATGTTGGCAATGGACAAAGAGTTGTTGTGAAGGCGATAGGAGAATATGTTCTTTTACTTCATTCTAGTTTAGAACTTGTTTTGAACAATGTTTATTACATTCCTAGTGTGACTAGAAATATTGTTTCAGTTTCTGCTTTGCGTGGACAAGGTTTTAATTATCATTTTAATAGTGAATATATTTTTGCTTATTTTAATGATGCGTTTTACTTTGATGCAAAACCTAACAATGGAATCTATGAGATAGAAATCCAAAATGATAACATATTATGCAACATCTCCCATAAACGTAATAAGTTGGACTTTAATGATACGTATATGTGGCATTGTAGACTTGGTCACATAAGCGAGAATCGTGTTAAACAACTCAAGACCGCGGGAATCCTAGGTTCCAAGGGATCAGAGTCGTTTGGCAAATGCGAATCATGCTTGAGTGGAAAGTTAACAAAATCACCATTTTCAAATGTTGGAGAAAGAGCTAATGATCTGTTAGGACTTGTACATACAAATGTATGTGGTCCATTCAGAACAATGTCAAGACATGGAGAAAGATATTTTTTTTACATTTACTGGTGATTTCAGTAGATATGGTTATGTTTATCTTATGAAGCATAAACATGAAACTCTTGAAAACTTCAAGGAGTACCAAAACGAAGTAGAAAATCAGCTAAATAGAACTATTAAGATGCTTCGATCAGATCGAGGCAGTGAGTATCTTAGTCAGGAGTTCATCGACCATCTAAGAGATTGTGGAATAGTTTCACAACTCACTCCACCTGGAACACCACAACATAATGGTGTGTCTGAGCGGAGAAATCTAACTCTATTAGATATGATTCGATCAATGATGTGTCAAACAACCCTTTCAAAATCCTTTTGGAGTTATGCTTTGGAAACTGCCGTAAGACTTGTGAATATAGCTCCAACCAAGAAGGTTGACAAAACGCCTTATGAGATATGGCATGGAAAGAAACCTAATGTATCCTATCTTAAAGTCTGGGGATGTAATGCTTATGTCACTCTAGAATCTTCGGATAAACTAGATCCCAGAGGCGAAAAAGTGGTTTTCGCCGGATACGCTAAGAAGATTAGTTACCTATTCTACCACCCCACTGAAAATAGGATTTTCACTAAACGCAGATGCACTTTCTTGGTTGAAGAGCTTCTGGCACGAGGGATTAGAGATAACCATATGGATCTTGAAGAAATTCAAGAATCACAAGTGACTGGACCAGTTGTTCAGACAGAACCAGAAGTAACCAATCAGGTTGTTAAAGTTGAGCCTGAGAGGACTCAAGAAACAACAGAAACACCAAGTGTTCGAAGAAGTATTAAGGATCGTCGTGCACCTGAAAGCTATGACGATATCTTCATGATTGATGAAGCTGAGCCTGCTACTTGCAAAGCTGCAATCTTGGATTCGGAATCCAAGAAATGGCAAGAAGCCATGAATGCAGAGATGCAATCCATGTATGATAACCAAGTCTAGGATTTGGTTGATCTTCCTACCGAATGTCAGACTGTAGGAAACAAATGGATCTTCAATAAGAAGAATGACATGGATGGGAATGTGCAAACCTATAAAGCAAGGCTTGTAGTGAAAGGTTTTACTCAGACTCAAGGAATTGATTATGAGGAAACTTTCTCACCAGTGGCCATGCTTAAGTCTATTAGAATTCTACTTGCCATTGCTGCGTATTATGACTACGAGATATGGCAAATGGATGTCAAGACTGTGTTCCTTAATGAACACTTACTTGAAGATGTCTATATGGTTCAACCTGAAGGTTTTGTCGATCCAAAGAATCCTAATAAGGTGTGCAAGCTGAACAAATTCATCGATGGATTAAAGCTAGCGTCTCGCAGCTAGAATCCACGTTTTGATCAGAAAATCAAAGAGTTTGGTTTATCAAGAACGAAGATGAACCATGTGTTTACAAGAAATCTAGTGGGAGCTATATCAATTTTCCCATATTGTATGTAGATGACATACTAATCATTGGAAACAATATCTCTATGCTTAAAGATGTTAAGACCTAGTTGGGTAAATGCTTCGCAATGAAAGATCTTGAGGAAGCCACTTATATTCTGGGAATAAATATTTATAGAGATAGATCAAAGCATGTATTGGGTTTGAGTCAAAGTACATATATTGATAAGGTCATACGACACTTCTCAATGCAAAACTCAAAAAGGGTGCTCTTGCCCATGGCACATGGAACCATTATTAATAGCAAGCAGTGTGCAAACACTGAAGAGGAAAAAAAGAAAATGGAAAGAGTTCCATATGCTTCTGCTATTGGTTCTATCATGTATGCTATGTTATGTACAAGACCTAATGTCTCGTATGCTCTTAGCATGACGAATAGATATCAACAAAACCCAGGAGAGAGTCACTAGGCTATAGTGAAGAACATTCTTAAGTACTTGAGAAGGACTAAGGACATGTTCTTAATATATGGAGGACTAGATGAGGAGTTGTTAGTTAAGTGTTATACTGATGCAAGCTTCCAAACTAATCGTGATGATTCAAGGTCACAAACGGGATATGTTTTCATTTTGAATGGTGGGGCTGTTACCTGGAAGAGCTCTAAGCAAAGTGTGGTTGCTTAATCCAGTGTGAATCAGTATACAATGCTGCATCGGATGCTGCAAATGAGGTTTCCTAGATGAAGAAGTTCATTAATGATCTTGATGTTGTGCCTAGCATAAAGAAACCAATTGAGATATTGTGTGACAACACTGGTGCCATTGCTCTTGAAAAGGAACCAAGGTCACATATACTTAGAAAATTCCACTATATTAGAGAGATAATAGAGCGTGGAGACATCATAATAAACAGAGTTCATACAGATCTTAATCTGGTTGACCCCTTTACTAAGCCTTTACCTCAAGCTAAACATGAGGAGCATGCTGGAAAGATAGGGCTTAGAGTTGCTAGACAGTGGGCATGATCTGAAGTTAGTATTGGTGTTTTATTTTGAATTATAACAGTTACATTGAATATTCATTTGATTTAATGAGTTAAACACAAATTTAAATATTTTGTAAATGTGTTCGATATTTGTATGTTTACATCCTTGAATAAGAGTATTCTAAAATATCCGTAGTCGATCAAATTACATGGGAATGAATTTGAATGTAAGACTATTGTGAATTAAGATGGTTGTATTCATTAGATGAATAACTCAAGGGTTTGAGAATCATAATTCACAGATATCATTAGGGAATGATATTGGATGTAACTCACTTCAAAACAATCTCCATAGATCTATGTCATGAGATGTTTTGATATTGATATGTTCAATCTGTCATTTTTCATAAAGCACATATTAAACTACATTGATTAATGACTATCTTTGATGTTATCTAACACTATCCTGAAACATGGGTAGTAATCCGGGTAGCGTTAGGAGAAATCCAAGGTTAAGTGGGAGTTGTATGACGCCGATGGAATGTTGTACTTCTATGGGATTAGAAGTTTAGACATTCTGGAACCCTCGTTAACTCAAACTGGTATAAAAGCGTGGCCACGCTCGAACTAAGGTAGTTCGTTAGACCACTTTGAATTAAAGACGAGAATAGAGAATGGTTGATCATTATATAAGAATGAATGATCCATGTCTTATGATCAACGGATGTCTATACAGAAGAGACTTATTGATAGAATTATCAGTGCTATAGTATTTGGTTAAGTAAAGCGTTACTTGAACTCAAAGAACTAGTTGACGACTGTAAAGTGTCATACTGTGTTAGGTGTAGTGCGATGCAGCTAGGCGTCCAACTCTGCACACATTGACTCAATTTAATTAAATAGTCCAAGTGGGAGATTGTTGGACATATAGTATGTCTGATAAAATTAAAGTCATAATCATCGTAACCCGACCCGGTACGATCCGAAGAGTTACACGTTGGTGCACGAATCAGATAAGTTTACGTTTGGATGGATTATTATTTGTGAAATAATAAATTGTTTGGACTCGAGGGACTTAATAGTAAAGTAGTTTACTATTAAAGGAGAATTTTAATTGTTAAATAAAAGGGTTACACCATGACTAGTCAAATGGTCAAGTATAAGACTTTGACTAATCAAGTGGTCAAGTGCTTTGACTAGTCAAATGGTCAAGTGTAGAACTTTGATTAATTAAGTGGTCAAGTGCTTTGACTAGTCAAATGGTCAAGTGTTGAACTTTTACTAATTAAGTGGTCAAGTATAGGTTACACTTTGACTAATCATTATGTGTAAGTTTTATCTTTATAAATAAAGGTTGTAGATCAAACTCTAAACACAAGTTTTTTAAAAAGATAAAACAACTTCACCCTTTTGTTCTCCCTTGGTCGCCACCACCTCCACATGGCCTCCCCTCCATTGTCGTGAACAACCACCATCGGCCCACTCCTCCTTTTGGTTGGATCGTGCTCGATTATGAACTTCCTTCTAGTGAGGATTCGTTGTAACCCGTGTTACAATTTCGGTGTAGTCGTCAAATGTTGATTACTAAACCCTCTATGGTTATTTATTATTTATTTGTTTATATGCGTTTAACTAAGATCCCGATTGAGAATATATTATTAATCAGATTAATAAAATTAAACATATTATATATATAAGATCCCGATTGAGAATATTTTATTAATCGGATTAATAAAATTAAACATTATATAGATATATATATATATATATATATATATATATATATATATATATATATCGGCCTAGTATATGTTTTATATATAATTCGGTTTTGTAAACAAATATAACCCGATTTCGCTTCAAATTTTATACCATGATTCCCAACAATTATCAAATTTATCTCTCTCAGCTCCATCTTTTAAGTACAGGGTTTCAAAATCCATTAGTTCAAAAAGTTTATTTATTTATTTATTCATTTTGGTAGTTTTGGTATTTGTACATTGATGAAAAAAATTGGTCAGGGAATCACATCAATTACGCGGACTCAAAAGTTTGAAAATTATGAATTTGGATGTGGTTTTGAAATTTTGAACCGGGCTAGCATTCATTCTATTTTGTTAAGAGCACTATCATTTGGTCCCCTATAATTCTGTGAGAAAAAACTCTATATTTTTTTATGGGGTTGGAAGTGGTTGTGAGTGAAAAAAAAAAATAGGTTGTGAGTGAAAAAAATAGGTAATCTACTGTTTATCGGTATATTTTGGGTTATTTTAGAATCTTTTGGGAAAAACTAGAAACTGTATTTATTTTTTAAAATATTTGTTGAAAGTGGTTATGAGTGGAGGAGAGAAAACTGTAATTATTTTTAATTTAATATGTGGTTGTGATTGGTTGTGAGTGAATAGAGAATGTGGAAGCTACCGTAAATGCTAATTGAATTCAAATTTTTGGTGGAACCTATTAATTGGAGATTTAAATTAAGAATTTATTAAATCACCAACATTTAAACAAACAGAATGGAAAGTTGGAAACCAATAAAACCAAATTTTAAGTCATGGGGTGTATTCTAATCATCTTTAACTCTATCTACATGTTACATTTTCATTTTGTCTCCTTTGACACTAACTTGTATTAAGGAAATTGTTTAACGCCCCTTAACTCTACCTCATCCCCTTAATTTTATCCCTTTCTATTCGTGTTAACATGTTAATTTAGTGTCACTTTAACGCCCCTTAACATGGAAAATGAGTGGTGTATAATGAGAGGTAAAATGCCACATCACCATTAACATTCTTGGTGTTAAGGTACATCCCATGGCCTTAAGCTATATGGTGTGCTCCTCCTTCCTCCTTCTCCCCCCTTGTCCACATCAGCGACACGTCACCCTCTTCATTCCCTTTATCCCTTTGAGGGTTGTGCTCCCCCTTCCCCATCCATTTTTTTATTCTTTTTATTTAATCTATTTTATATTTACTTAAACTTTTTTCATTAAAACTAGTTTTACTCTCTGCGCGCGTTGCCGCGCGTTCGCTGTCATTATTGTTTTGGTTTATTAGGGTACCAATGCGACAATGTTATCCTGGGTCTGTTTGGTATGGGGTAACGGAATAGATGAGGGAATGGAATGGACGAGGTAATGGAATGGACAAGGTAATGGAATGGAATGGTTCATAACCATTCCATGTCTTGTTTGGTTTCCATGTGGAAATGAAACAAAATATTACTTTGTGTTGTTGGATAAGCAGGAAAAAACGAAGGAATAAAATCAGTGGTGAGTGGCGGTGGTGGGTGGTGGTTAGTGGCGGTGATGGTGGGTGGTGATAAGTGGTGGTAGTGACGGTGGTGGGTAGCGACGGTGGTGGGTGGCGACGGTGGCGGTGGCACCGGTGGAAGGTGGAGGTGGATGGCCGTGATGGTGGGTGGGCAACAATGGTGAGTGTTGGCGGTGGTGGGTGGTGGTGGGTGGTCGTGGTAGTGGTTGGTGCGGTAATGGTAGGTGGCGGTGTGTGGTTATAGCGTGGTAGTGGGTGGCGACGACGGTTGTAGGTGATGGCGATGGTGGCGGTGGGTGGAGGTGATGGTGGGTGGGTGACGATGGTGAGTAGTGGCAGTGGTGAGTGGAGGCGGCGGTAGTGGTGGGTAGAGGAAATTTTAGTGAGTGACGGTGGCAGGTGGTGGAGGCGGCGGTGGGCGGGTGACGGTGGTAGGCAGTGGCGGCGACATTGGGTGGTGTTGGATGGCGGCAGTGGTAGGTAGGTGGGTGTGTGGGTGGGTGGGTGGGTGAAGGTAGTGGATGGTGGTGGTTGGTTCCGCCGACGGTGGTGGGTGGTAGGCGACGGTGTTGGTGGTGGGAGACGGTGGTAGGTGGTGACGGCTGTGGTGGGTGGTGGTGGTAGCGGTGGTGGGTGGTGGTGGTCGTGGGTGGTGACGATGGTGGTTGTGTTGGTGGTGGTGGTGGTGGTGATGGTGGGTGGTGGCTTATGATGTTGTTAATGAAGGGGGAATGAGGGATGGAATGAAAAAAAAAACATGGAGGGTGGATGGAATGGTTTTGAGGGAATGGAATACCTTGTGGAATTGGTGATTCCATTCCTTTGACCAACCAAACATACTATTTTCCATTACCTTGTAATGGTCCATTCCATCATACCAAACGATACCTAAGCAATCATAAATAAAATTTGGAAAAATGTTTGCCTCAAACCAGGTCTCGAAACAAAGACATTGGTTTAGGGAAAGACACCTCAAACCACTACACTACCAACCCAATTTGTGTTTTATTCCCAACCCAATTATTTTTAACATAAAATAATGATGTGGAAAAAAATATATAATGCCCCCACCCAGTGCCGAACCTATGACCAGTCATTACAAAAGTGTACCTCAAACCACGACACCATCAACCCAACTTGTAACTTTATATGAAACCATTTATATTTAACATTAAATAATGCATTGGAAATGAAAAAAATAAAAAACAAATCACCTCAAGCCGGTCTCGAACATAAGACCTCTCAATTAGGTATGTACACCTCAAACCACCTAACTACCAAAAATTTGTTATTTTTTGTGAGACCAACTATATTTAATAAAGCATAATGATCCTGCCCAGAATAAAAAAGAAACAAAATGATGTTGTCTAGAATTGAACTCAAAACCTCACTCTTAGAAAAGTGAACCTCAAACCACTACACCACCAATCACTCTTGTAGTTTAATATGAAACTAACTATATTTAATATTAAATGATGTTGTAAAAGAAAAAAAGAAACAAAATGATCGAACCCAGAATCAAACTCACAACCTCACTCTTATACACCACCAATCAATCTTGTATTTTAATATGAAACCAACTATATTTAATATTAAATGATGTTGTAAAAGAAAAAAAACAAAATGATCAAGCCCAGAATCGAACTCACAACCCCACTCTCAGGAAGGTGAGCCTCAAACCACTACATCACCAATCAATCTTGTATTTTAATATAAAACCAAATATATTTAATATTAAATGATGTTGTAAAAGAAAAAAAGAAACAAAATGATCCAGCCAAGAATCGAACTCACAACATCACTCTTAGTAAAGTAAATCTCAAACTACTACAACGCCAATCAATTTTGTATTTTAATATGAAACCAACTATATTTAATATTAAATGATGTTGTAAAAAAAGAGAAACAAAATTATCTTTCCCAGAATCGAACTCACATCCTCCTTCCTAAGGAAGTGAATCTCAAACCGCTACAACACCAATCAATCTTGTGTTTTAGTATGAAACATACTATATTTATTATTAAGTGATGGTGTGGAAAACAAAAAAAAAAGGAAAAAAATGGTTACTATTCATGTTAAGTTTTCAATAATATATACAAATCGCGCGCTTCGCGGCGCACTTTCGGCAGCACAATCCACAACGGGAGTTCAATTGATATCGGTACGTGTGGCGCGATTGCCATCAGTACGTTTTCATATCATGAATACGCCATTTCATATTATTATATATATTAATTAACAACATGCCGAGAAACAGTATACTATTGTTTGTTTTCTTTTCTTCACTAGATATTACTTTCTTTCATCGTGTGCATGTAAATTTTGGTAGTTTGCTTTGTTCTTTCCTTTGTTTCATTTTTTAAATTATTTTTGTCAACCACACTCTCAACCCAATAAAATTATATTTTCTTCAAATTTACTTTTGTAATAGGAAGCAACGAAATTACTACTAACTATATTTATTTTATAGTTTTACCTTGGTAATTTCTTAAGTATATACATATATTCTCTTATCAACTTTTTCCTCGACATTATTTAAAATGGAGGATTATTTTGGTATCATACCGGTAACCATGAATTTAACTGATTCCGACCAAACAACTATAGTATATCAAAACCGGTATTTGGTTTTATGGAATTTCTATCAATGTAAAATACATGATATCCTTTTGGGCATATCCGACTTTAATTCTAGAGTTTTCTCATTCAGTTGTTATAGTGAGTATAGGTACCATCACGAACCCAACTTTTTTAATGTTCTCTCATTTAGTTGTTATAATGAGTGTCGGTACCATGACAAACTGAATGAACAAATTCCCGCCGCGTAGCGCGGGGATATCCTGCTAGTTTACTTTATATAAGGTGAAAACTCATTTTAATTTGAAAAGTAATGCATGCCATATGTGTTAACATATGCAACTATGAAGTGTTTTTTAAGGAAAGCTCGTGTGGTTAGGGAAGAAAGTTTCAAAGTTCTTTATCTAGATATTCTTCTTCTTTCAATACAAATTACCAATCCATTATAGTATAAGTTACAAGTCCAAATTAGGTAATAATAATAATAATAATAATAATAATAATAATAATAATAATAATAATAAAGCTCACAAATAATTGATTACTATCGGCAAATTAGTGATATTTACTAAGAATAATGTTGGCTTTTCAAAACATGGCTTCCTGAGATATAGAGTTGCAATGCTTGGGTTTTTAAATTTATAATATAATAGACGTCCGGGTTTAACAACATTGGATTTTACTGTTGACCATGTTTTTAACCGTAAACACTATTCATGATCAGTTTTAATTTATATACTAGTAAAATGAACCCGTGCGTAGCACGGGTTGCGCGGGATATGCACCGCTTTTTCACCGCGCGTTGCGCGAAAGTTGTTGGAAGTGGCTGCAATGCAACTTTAAAAAAGTTGGGTGAAATCTTAAAAGCTAAAAGTTTGGTGATCAATGTTTGAAATCCTAAAAGCTAAAAGTTTGGTGGTCAAATTAGAAGAAAAGAAAGTACATAAGTTAGTGGCCAAATTGTTTAGTGGCCAAACTGTAAAAAAATAAAGTGCCAAATTGAGAATTTGATGGTCAAATTGGAAGTAAAGAAAGTACATAAGTTAGTGGCCAAACTGTAAAAAAATAAAGTGTTTCCGCCATCGGTTGGGGTGTTACACTTTAGTCCATGAGCTATTGAACAATCGTCACTACGTGACACCTCGATGTTTCCGCCATCGGTTGGGGTGTTACAGTTGGCGAGAATATCGCCTGAGGTTGGAAGGTCCAGCTGCTTTAGTAGGATAACCACCACCCATACGTTTATTTATTTAATATTGTTATTAATGAGTTTAATGTGTGACTTTTTTAGGGAAAATGGATTTTAATACTCCCAACTATCGCCTATTGGCGGATATCACTCCAAACTTTCACTTTGGCCAATAACACTCTTAACTTTCAACTTAATTTGTCCTATCACTCCCAAACTAACAGAGGTCTAACCTGGTTAGTCTTCGTGGCCAAAATGTAAAAACCAAAACTTAAGGGGCATTTTTAAAACATTTTATTATTATTATTATTATTATTATTATTATTATTATTATTTTAAATTCTATAAATCGCAACCCCCCCCCCCCTATTCAGGTACCACCATCACCACCACCATCTGCCACCAACCCACCCCACCCCACCCCACCCCACCACTACCCGCCACCATCAACCCACCCCAATCGAAACCCTAATCGAAACATCTTCCAACTTTCGTTCTCGTTCAATATGTTCATAATATGATGATTAAGTTTCATCATCTCTGGAATTCTTCGAGACGTAAAGATTACTTTACTTCCATTTTTTTCATTTGGGAATGCGTCTTTTAGATCTTGAAATCCAATCATGGAATTCAAAGTGGTCCTTGATCTTTCTGTTCTTATAAACTACACGAACAAGTGTGGTCTTCCCAGAACCTTCTTCACCAACAATTTGATATATCTCCGATTTCAAACGCAGCGGCCATGCTCGAATCTGCCGTGGCCCACTGGTTTCTTCCTCCGGCACTCAAACACCTTTTGCTCCTTCTTGATCCCCATCATTATCACCCACCACCATCTACTCTCCCCCTTTGTCTTAGATTTGCTATCTCCGACCGACACCAACGAGAACCCCAATGCTCCTACTCTCCTTTTATGAGGAATTGTCTTCAAATCCAAAAAAACACAACAACAGTCTTCTTCACATCATCTTCAACATCTCGTGATGGATTAGACAACTTCCGTTCACCTTTATCTTTCTCAGAGGAGGTACCACCCTGCTCGGATTCCGTGGTTTAGGTGGGGTGCGGTCAGTGGTGGTGGTTCAATGATTTAGGTTAGGGGCGATGGTGGTGCAGTGGTGGTGAGAGAGTGCAGGTTTGTGTGTGTATTAGTATATATGTATTGTGTGTGTACAGTGGCGGATCTAGCCTAAAAGTTCAGGGATATCCCAAAAAAAATCCCTACATTCATATTGTAATTTGAAAAAAAAACAATAATAAATAAAGATAAACAAATACCTAATGGATTTGCCCTCTTCGAGTTTTATAGCTTGAAATCGAGTCATTACTTCGTCTTCTGTTACTTTATCAAATGTTTCTCTTTCGACCGCACAAACTAGAGCGTTGTTCAAATACTCCTCACCCATTCGATTGCGTAAATCCGTCTTGATAAGCTTCAATTTAGAAAAACATCTTTCATCAGTTGCAGTTGCCACCGGTAAAACAAACGCTAGCTTCAATACCCGATAAACCAAAGGAAAAGTACGATCTTTTCCGGTTTCCACCATTACACGAGCAAGGTCACACATTCCATTCAATTTTTCAAACCTATCATCTTCTTTTAAGGTATGATAAAAATACCTTTAGATCACCTGGAAGACACCCTCTTTCTTTCGTACTAAAGTCATGCAGATACATCTCAGAAAAAGTCATTATCTTTGGTATGTCAAACTTCGATAACCACCCACACGGATTTAGACCCGACATATTTTCTAGAAAAGTAGTTGTTATCTCATTGAATCGATTTCCAAATTCTTGAATTTGCATATCCAAAACCGCATTAAAAATGTCAACTTCAAAATGATGTCGATTAGTAATGACATTCTTTCGGTTTCTTGGATTACCATAACTTTCCGTCATATCTAACATTGTAATATTGTTATTTTCACAAAAAGAAGTCACTTTTTCCAACATCGAAACAAACCCGTTTTGTCTTAAATCATTCAACGCTTGTTTTGTTCCGTCTATTAACTTAGCCGCTTCTAATAAGTCTTGACTTTTTTGTTGAAATTGTTTTGAAAGAGCATTTGTGAGTCCTAAAATATCTTCCATCAAGTGCATATAAAACACAAATTCAAGCTTCTTAAAATATGATAGAATACTTTTTGCATTAGTTCGTTGTTGAAGGCCATCACCCTCTTCTTTAACATAACGAAGTATGTCAACAACTTTCGGAAATAATTTACGTAAACTTATGATTGATTTATGGTGAGAACCCCATCGTGTATCTCCGGCTCGTGCAAGGGAAACCTCTTAGTTTAATCATTTTCCGGTCTTAGTTCACCTGCAAGAATTTCTTTTTCCACTCTTTCTTTTTTTGCCTCTCGTAACATATCTTTTCGTTTGCAAGAAGCAGAAACTGTATTAACAACCATGTTTAGATATTCATAAAAAATTTTGACACCGGTATGCTTTTTTGCAACAGCGACGATCACTAACTGAAGTTGATGAGCAAAGCAATGTATGTAATGTGCTGATGGATTATCTTTCAAAATTAATGCTTTTAAACCATTAAATTCTCCTCTCATATTGCTTGCACCATCATACCCTTGGCCTCTGACCTGTTAAAAAAAAGAAATTATAAGATAAATCAAATAACTTTAATTAAAATTTGGGAAATTGGATTTTAACACCTTAAACTATTGACAATTGGCCGCTGACGCACTGAACTACAAAATTAAACAACACCGCACTGTACTTTCAACTTATTGACATGTATCACCCTCAGACTAACCATGGTTAATTTTTGCTGACATGGCATGGTGACGTGTCCATTTTTGCTGATGTGGCATGGGAATAAGCTGACGTGGCATAGACACATCACCTGCCACGTCAGCAAAAATGGACACGTCACCATGCCACATCAGCAAAAATTAAGCATGGTTAGTCTGAGGGTGATACAGGCCAATAAGTTAAAAGTACAGTGCGGTGTTGATCAATTTTGTAGTTCAGTGCGTCAGCGGCCAATTGTCAATAGTTCAGGGTGTTAAAATCCAATTTCCCTTAAAATTTATGCAATGAAAATATAAAACTTATAGCTTACTTGATCTATGCTCAACTGGTTATTTGCTAATAAAGAAACAATGGCTTCTTTAAGAGTTGAAGCAGGTGTATCTTTCACATGAACAATTCCAATAAAACTTTCTTTAACAATTCCAACTTTATCAACATATCTCACAACAACAGCCATTTGTTCCTTTAAAGATACGTCACTAGATTCATCTACTAACAACCCAAACACATCGTCTTTAATTTCTTCACAAATGATTTTGGTTACTTCTTTTGCAAAGCATTCAATAATCTCTTTTTGTATTGATGGAGCTGTCAATTTATTATTCTTTTTTGCATTCCTTAATGTGTGCTTACCAATATATGGGTTGTTATCACTTATCAACTTTAAAGTTGAAAGAAAAAGACCTTTAGAAAGAGATTCTTCCGATTCATCATGACCACGGAATGGTAAAGAATTTTCTAAACAGAATCTAGCACTACGAACAGAACCACTTAATCGAAACCGATTTGCAATCTTTTCTTCTTTACTTTGCTTATTTAGTGCCTCATGAATGGATTGCTTTTGTTTCATAAGGTTGTCACATTTTTGCACCGCCTTATAATGAAAACTGTCAATGTCCCCTTGATGGTCTTTGCGCCATTGCATGTTGTTTTTGTAACATGTAATTGTCCCTGGTTTTTGCGCCATTGCATGTTGTTTTTGTTCGTATGACCTAAAATGCTCAAAATCGTTACGCAGATGTTCAAAACAAAATAGCGAAGAAAATGAGCCCCAGTACTGCCTTCGTAGGGTCGTTGGTATTGTGGGTGGAGATAGGTGTGAGCCTGATGACGTCGAGGTAAGCTGTATTACATACCTTGCATGAATTGGATGCTTTTTTCTAGTGGTTTAGTTACTTCATTGTGTCATCTATTTTTTTTATGCACACAAGTGGATTTGCAAGCTACGCAAGAGAATGTGGCTGAATTGATCCGCCTTCTAGCGTAGTGGATGATGTCTTGGCTGAGTTGAATGTGGGGAACAGTTGTGATACCCCGAAAATTCAGGTTCTCACTTTAACTAAACTCTAGTTACATTTCCTTGCATTATACTTAACTAGGGTTAGTTAGATAAGACATACGTGCATGGTTGTGAGTCAATGTGTGATTGCATGATTAGTGAACCTCGGACATTGGTGAAAAATAAACTTATGTGAAAACCATACGTGATTATGTGAACCTAAACCGAACACGTTAATAGAAATCATTAAAAGTGGAGCATGAGGTTGATTAGGGTCTTAATGCATGGGGTTACACTTGTTACGGTCCGAAATAACGAAAACGTCGAAGGATAACGCGTCGGGAGACGAAACGAGAAAAGAGCGCGCCACCCGGACCTGTGAGCGGCCGCTCACAGGCACCGAGCGGCCGCTCGAAACGAACTGACGGGTCTAAACCGCCTTAAACTTATATTTAAGCAACCTAAACTCCCATGCAACCCCCATACTCAACCCTAATCGCCCCCTTACTGCCCCACACGAATATTTCACTCAAACAACCTCTGCTAAGGCTCAAGATCATCAATTGGGAGGCTCCAAGGCGCGCGATTGATCGATTGAGAGAGCTAAGGGTATATCTTACGATTTCTTATGCTTTTATCTTGTGTTTTCATTAATAAAAATCATATAATAAGTTTGTCCAGGTCTGAATGAGTTTATAAAACATTAAAGCATGAATCTTTTTGAAGATTAAATGGATTAAACATACTCATAAACGCTTAGTAACATCGTAGGATACTTGTTGCGCAAGTAATTGGTGTTTTGATTCTTAAAGCTTTGATCTTGACATGTTTAATCATAGAATCTGATAAAATAGGTATTAGGAATGTTTTGTGTTGATGATTGGTGAATGTTAATAGTTTTGTGCACACGGTAGGCGATTAAAGTATGATTTAGGCGAAACTAAAATCTGGACAGAATGGTTAGTCAAACTTGTAGGAGCTGTAACACGGCTCTAACATAATAATTTTAGGGTTTTCTTGGCATGGTTAGGTCACACCTGGTCTTAGCTTTTCATAATGGGTAAAATCATGTGTTTTGGACGTAGGATGAGTCGTTTTTGGAATTTTAATTGATTAGGGGTCATATCAGATTTTCGGATTTGTAAATTGGGTTAACTTTAAATGGCCATAACTTGAGATTTACAAGGAGTTAGGTTATGAAATTTTTACAGTAGGTCAATACTGGAAAAATAGAGCTTTTCCAAGTGGATTCATCTCGTTTGGATGAATACACAATTTTTAAGAATTTTCCTACTAAACTGACCTGTTGTGGAAATTTTCTGAACACTGCTGTGTTGTACGAATTTTTATAATTTTTGTGTTTGGAATTAAGACAAAACAAAAATAGGTATTGCCAAGTGAATCCCAAAGAAAATTCAGTAAAAATTTGGTAGGATAACTCACTGGTTTACTATTTTAAATAAATTCGTTTTGATGGCGCACAATCTGTCCTGAAAACACAGATTGTGTATTATGTGACTATATGATTACTTGAGGTCTTAGGTGATCTAAAATTGACATATAACGGAAGTACACATGTTTACGACACATATGGGCTGTATAAACTAATTATAACCAACTCATTCACCAACGAGTCCGTAGGGTTTACTATTGCATGTAGAATCACTAGGCGTCGCATACACACTTTTGAATATTTAAAACGCCTTGGACAAACGAGTTATATGGTGTAATGATGTTACGCCTATACTCACGTAGTGACACTGTTATTAGGGTGTCGGTAGCATATAATACTTGCTGTTTGGATTCTTTGCTTACGCGATAAGGTGAGTTTCACTACTTTTTCTCAAAGCATGCGTCTCGGGTTGAGACCACATTGGTAACGTTTTCTAGTCTATCTTGAGATAACTTTCTTTTACACATCCCGGGTTTGGGGTGCATGGTTCACGAGGTGAATCTATTTTTACTAATTCATGTATATGTCCTTGATGAACTAAACCAAACACATCTTTTAAGTCCTTCAAAATACCGAATCAATTGCCGGTTGGGCAAGCGGGTTAATTAGTTGATAGCGCTATTAGGTCTAACAAACCTCACATCGTGCTGGGAGCACGGATGTGAACTATTAGCTTCAAACATAATCATTGTCGATGGACAATGATGCAAGGCATCTCTATCCCGGTTATGGGAACTTGTTCATTAGTAGTTCGGTATTCGCCGGTTTTAGTTATCATGAGTGGGCTAGCTACCCCTGACATTTGAATTAGCCATTGTTTACAGGGTCTGAGGGACCAACGTTGTACACTTGACTTTTGGGGTTTGAGAACCCACGTTATTATTTACATCGCTTACTTATATAGTGAACTCACCGACTTTATGTTGACACATTTTAGCATGCTTTGCAGGTCCTTAGGTACGGAGCACGTTTTAGGGCATGCATCATTCGTGTCTTGGGTTATGGATAATTATTATCTCGTACTTAAAAACTTTGGTTTTGGGCGCGTTGTCTTGCGCAGACTTTTGCAAATGTTTTACTTTGTTTACGCTTCCGCATTACTTTAAATTGCTTGGTTAAACTTTGAAACTTTTTCTTAAAAACGAACTAAATGGTTTGGGCATTTAGAGTCGTTCATGATACTTATGGCTATGGGTCCTGGTTTGTCATGCACCTCGCGGTAAAACTCCGCAGTGGAAATTTGAGGGTGTGACAGATTGGTATCAGAGCCAGGTTATAGTGAACTAGGAATTTGCATTGCATTCTAGACTATAATCATTATAGCATAAGTATTAGTACACTCATCGTCTTCAGTGCACGCTTATTATTCTCGACTTCGAACACTAACCTAACATATTGCAGGTAATTATGGTTAACCCCGCTCACCGAAATTACTCTTACCGTGCTCATGACGGGCAGCGACGCCCCATGTATGACCCTTATGAGGCCCCATCCTCGTCACTCGAGCCGAGTGAAGCCACTAACCGTTGGCGTTGGTTCACAGACATCTTGCACTCGTGGGTCGTAAGTTATGGGGTGCCAGCTACAGTACCTCCCATTGTGGACTCGTGGGAGAGGACACTTGCAGGAATGGTGAGGCATGTACACACTGAGTTGGATAATGCTTACACTGGTATTAAGGAGTTCCAGTTCTGGAGAAGAAATGCTGACGAGACATTGACACATGTGGCGGGACAGATTGACTACTTACTCAGCGAACTAAGGAAAGTTAAGAAAGAGGCTGAGGAAGCAAAACAGGATGCTACTGCTACCAAACAAGAGTTGGCGCATACTCGAGAGGAGTTAGCCATGGTTCGCAACCAGCTTATGGAAGCTTTGGAACCAATTGGGGAAGAGGACCCCGAGGAGGAGCCCATGGAGGATGAGTTTGATGATTTGGGAGCGGCACTTGATGCAGCTCTTATTGAAGAGGAATAGGAGGAAGAACCTGAGGAGTTACCGGAGGAAAGTGAGGATGAAGGATCGGTCATCTCTACGGACGACGATTAATTTTATTTATTATTATTTATTTAGTTATTTATTTTTGTTCCTAGTATATTATGACTTTTATTTAATCTCGTGTGACTGGGTGATCTTTTGGATTGTTTTAGAACGTTGGTATTTTATTATTGATTTAACTTTTATTTTATTATTTATACGTGCGTGATTTACTAGTACACCGTGATGTACAAACGATTGTAGTCTCATGGGTATAGTATATTTGTAGAACTACGATGGCGGGAAGAGGTCATGGACGTGGACACATCAACCTAACACAAGCTGAGCTGACTGCACTGGTCAACGACAGGGTGGTTGCAGCCCTCGCAGCTATCCAAGCTGGTAACACTAATTCGTTTTATTTTACTCCTTCTACGAGCTCCAGCGTTAAACTCTATTACTCATGTGACTTCCGTGTTTGCACGTAGGTCAACCTCCACACCACCCTCCAGCCTGCACCTACAAAACCTTCATGGACTGCAAGCCTCAAAACTTTGGGGGATCTGAAGGTGCAGTTGGACTACTTAGGTGGTTCGAAAGGGTGGAGTCATGCTTTGCTATGTGCAACTGTCCACCAGCTGACCGGGTCAAATATGCCGCTGGTACACTTGAGAACGCGGCGTTATCTTGGTGGAACTCTCAGAAGCAAATACTGGGTGTGGATGTGGCAAATGCTACGCCTTGGGATGCTTTCAAGGAGATGATGAGGGAGGAGTACTGCCCTCGGGATGAAATCCAGAAGCTGGAAACTGAGTACCTGAATCTGAAAATGGTGGGGTCGGATATTGAAGCCTACACCACTAGGTCACATGAGCTAGCCACTATGTGCCCTAACTACTCAACCCCGCTCTACAAGCGAATTGAACTGTACATCAAGGGTTTGGTGCCGCAGATCAAGGGCATGGTTACTGCTGCCAACTTCAACAATCTTCAGCAGGTGATTCGTATGGCACACCAGCTGACTGACCAGAAAGTAGAGGAGGGACTACTGCCCCCTCGAGGTGCTTCATCCTCTGGCACTAATGATAATAAGAGAAAGTGGGAGAGTGCGTCTGGCAAACCCCCGGGTAATGGTAATCAACAGCAGCAGCACCCGAACAAGAAACACGACAACCACAACAACAACAACAACCGTACTCAGACTCAAGGTGGTTATCACGGAAATCGGCCCAAGTGCGCTAAGTGCAACTATCACCACTCTGGGCCATGTAACAGGATTAAGTGCGATCGTTGTGGAAAGCTGGGGCATGTGCAGAAAGACTGTAGAGTCAACCTTCAGGGTAACCCACCCCCGCAGGGTCAGCAACAGAAGGGTGGAAAGGCGTGTTACCAGTGTGGTAGCGAGAACCATTTTAAAAAGAATTGTCCCCAGCTGAACGGTAATGGAAACAATGGAGGAAATAATAACACCAACACTGGTAATAACAACAACAACAACGGAAACAACTATGGGGCGCGTGGTAGAGCATTCGTGATTGGCTCTGGGGAAGCGAGGAATGATAACAACGTCGTGACGGGTACGTGTTCCTTGAACGACACTCTCGCTTCTGTTTTATATGATACTGGTGCAGACTATAGTTTTGTGTCATCAAAACTTAGCAGACAACTAGGGATAGTTCCTACATTACTCGAGACCCCGTACTCTATAGAACTAGCTGATGGGAAGCCTGTTGAGGTAACCCACATTCTTCGTGACGGTAGGCTCGAACTAGATGGACATTTGTTTGCCATCGATCTTTTACCTATCACCCTAGGAAGCTTCGATCTTGTGGTTGGCATGGACTGGTTGTCCAAGCACCACGCCGAAATCCTCTGCAAGGAGAAAGTTGTTCGTATCCCCCTCCCCAGTGGAGAACTATTGTCTGTCCAGGGTGATCGCGGTGGTGCCATGGTGGGCATCATCTCTTACTTGAAGGCCCAGAAGTGCATACGGAAGGGCTATCCAGCCATATTGGCTAACATTTCTGACACTCGAGCCGAAGTCGAAACAAAAATCGAGGACATCCCGGTGGTCCGAGATTTTCCAGATGTATTCCCAGAGGAGCTGCCAGGACTTCCACCGGTTCGCCAAGTGGAGTTCCAGATTGACCTTGCACCAGGCGCCGCCCCAGTTGCGCGTGCACCATACCGCCTTGCACCAGGCGAACTTCAAGAACTATCTACCCAACTCCAAGAGCTATTGGATAGGGGTTTCATCCGACCTAGCTCTTCACCGTGGGGAGCCCCAGTCTTATTCGTGAAGAAGAAGGATGGGAGTTTCCGTATGTGCATCGATTACCGGGAATTAAATAAGGTGACAATTAAAAATCGCTACCCTTTACCTCGCATAGATGATCTATTCGACCAACTTCAGGGGTCGAGTTTCTATTCCAAGATTGACTTAAGGTCGGGGTATCACCAACTGGGAGTCCGAGAGGAGGATGTGCCAAAGACAGCTTTTCGAACTCGTTATGGGCACTATGAATTTTTGGTAATGCCCTTCGGGCTGACCAATGCACCAGCTGTGTTCATGGACCTCATGAACCGGGTGTGCAAACCCTATCTAGACAAATTTGTCATAGTGTTCATAGACGATATTCTGATCTATTCCAAGAGTAGGGAAGAGCACGAGCAACACCTACGACTGATCTTGGAACTTCTGAAAAGTGAGCAGCTATATGCAAAATTCTCCAAGTGCGACTTCTGGATTCGTGAGGTCCAATTCTTGGGTCATGTGGTGAACGAGGCAGGAATACAGGTCGATCCCGCTAAGATTGATGCGATTAAAAGATGGGAGGCCCCTAAGACTCCCACAGAGGTTCGACAATTCCTTGGCCTTGCGGGTTATTATCGCAGATTCATTCAGAGATTCTCAAAAATCGCTCAACCCCTCACTGCTTTGACACAGAAGGGGATTATCTACAAGTGGGAAGATGCCCAAGAAGCTGCTTTTCAATTACTAAAGACTAAACTTTGCAGTGCTCCAATATTATCACTACCTGAGGGTACGGAGGACTTTGTGGTGTACTGTGATGCATCTATCCAAGGGCTAGGGTGTGTTTTGATGCAACGCGAGAAGGTGATCGCTTATGCTTCACGACAACTAAAAGTTCACGAGAAGAATTATCCCACTCACGACTTGGAACTGGGAGCGGTTGTCTTCGCTCTCAAAATTTGGAGACACTACCTCTACGGAACGAAGTGCACAATCTTCACAGATCATAAGAGTCTTCAGCACATATTTGATCAGAAGGTCCTAAACATACGGCAACGACGATGGGTCGAACTCTTGAATGATTATGACTGTGCTATCAAGTACCATCCAGGGAAAGCTAACGTAGTAGCTGATGCCCTGAGCCGTAAGGAAACGAAACCCAAACGTGTGCGGGCCTTACAACTTACCATACACTCTAATCTGCCTGATAAAATACGTGAAGCCCAAGGCGAGGCCTTGAAAAAGGAAAATATCGGGTTGGAAACATTGCATGGTGCTGACAAACACCTGGAACTGAAGTCGGATGGGCTTCAGTACTTTATGGATCGAGTCTGGATTCCACGTTCAGGGGATCTTAGACAACTAGTGCTCGATGAGGCTCACACATCTCGTTATTCGGTACACCCCGGTTCGGACAAAATGTATCAGGACCTCAAAACTCTCTACTGGTGGCCAAACATGAAAGCAGAGATAGCCACTTATGTTAGTAAGTGCTTGACTTGTGCGAAGGTTAAGATTGAATATCAGAAACCTTCAGGCCTACTTCAGCAACCAGAGATACCGATGTGGAAATGGGATGGGATTTCCATGGATTTCATTACGAAGCTTCCGAAAACAACAGCGGGCCATAACATGATTTGGGTTATCGTGGACCGCTTAACCAAATCGGCCCACTTCCTGGCGATAAAAGAAACGGACTCGTTAGAGAAGCTGGCGAACCTTTATATCAAGGAGATAGTCTCTAGGCATGGAGTGCCTACTTCCATTATATCTGATCGCGATGGGCGATTCACTTCTCGATTCTGGACTACTCTCCAAGATGCTCTAGGTACTCGTCTCGATATGAGCACAGCCTATCACCCACAGACGGATGGACAAAGTGAACGTACCATCCAAACATTAGAGGATCTGCTACGAGCATGCGTGGTGGACTTTGGTAATAACTGGGACAAGCACTTGCCCTTAATCGAGTTCTCTTACAACAATAGTTACCACACCTCGATTCAGTGTGCGCCTTTTGAGGCACTTTATGGCCGCAAGTGTAGGTCTCCTATCTGTTGGACTGAGGTTGGGGATAGCCAACTAACAGGTCCCGAACTCGTGCACGAAACCTCTGAGAAGATAGTGCAAATCAGAAACAGAATGGCTGCTGCTCGTGATCGACAGAAAAGCTACGCGGACAAACGTAGAAAACCTTTGGAGTTCCAGGTTGGGGACAAAGTTTTGTTAAAGGTGTCACCTTGGAAAGGAGTGATACGCTTTGGGAAACGAGGGAAGTTGAATCCCCGCTATGTTGGACCCTTCGAGATTGTTAAAAGGATTGGTCCGGTAGCTTATCAGCTGAATTTACCAGACGAACTCAGTGGAGTGCATAATGTATTCCACGTCTCAAACTTGAAGAAATGCTTATCCGATACTACACTGGTAGTACCGCTGGAGGAGATCCAGGTGGACGACCAGTTACGGTTCGTGGAAGAACCAGTGGAGATTCTTGAGCAGGGCGTCAAGAAACTCAGGCAAAGCACTATACCTATCGTGAAGGTACGGTGGAATTCCCGTCTAGGACCGGAATACACGTGGGAGCGCAGAGACCAGATGCGGCTCAAATATCCACACCTCTTTTCTGAACCTGAACCTGTGCATAGATCAAATGCCGAACATAAAGCAGCTCGCTCAAAGTGAATTTCGGGGCGAAATTCCTTTCAACTTGGGGATGATGTGACATCCGGAAACCAAGCATACATTTTTAGCTGGCTTTACTGTTTACTTGCTGAATTTCGGGACGAAATTCTTTTCAACTTGGGGATGATGTGATACCCCGAAAATTCAGGTTCTCACTTTAACTAAACTCTAGTTACATTTCCTTGCATTATACTTAACTAGGGTTAGTTAGATAAGACATACGTGCATGGTTGTGAGTCAATGTGTGATTGCATGATTAGTGAACCTCGGACGTTGGTGAAAAATAAACTTATGTGAAAACCATACGTGATTATGTGAACCTAAACCGAACACGTAAATAGAAATCATTAAAAGTGGAGCATGAGGTTGATTAGGGTCTTAATGCATGGGGTTACACTTGTTACGGTCCGAAATAACGAAAACGTCGAAGGATAACGCGTCGGGAGACGAAACGAGAAAAGAGCGCGCCACCCGGACCTGTGAGCGGCCGCTCACAGGCACCGAGCGGCCGCTCGAAACGAACTGACGGGTCTAAACCGCCTTAAACTTATATTTAAGCAACCTAAACTCCCATGCAACCCCCATACTCAACCCTAATCGCCCCCTTACTGCCCCACACGAATATTTCACTCAAACAACCTCTGCTAAGGCTCAAGATCATCAATTAGGAGGCTCCAAGGCGCGCGATTGATCGATTGAGAGAGCTAAGGGTATATCTTACGATTTCTTATGCTTTTATCTTGTGTTTTCATTAATAAAAATCATATAATAAGTTTGTCCAGGTCTGAATGAGTTTATAAAACATTAAAGCATGAATCTTTTTGAAGATTAAATGGATTAAACATACTCATAAACGCTTAGTAACATCGTAGGATACTTGTTGCGCAAGTAATTGGTGTTTTGATTCTTAAAGCTTTGATCTTGACATGTTTAATCATAGAATCTGATAAAATAGGTATTAGGAATGTTTTGTGTTGATGATTGGTGAATGTTAATAGTTTTTGTGCACACGGTAGGCGATTAAAGTATGATTTAGGCGAAACTAAAATCTGGACAGAATGGTTAGTCAAACTTGTAGGAGCTGTAACACGGCTCTAACATAATAATTTTAGGGTTTTCTTGGCATGGTTAGGTCACACCTGGTCTTAGCTTTTCATAATGGGTAAAATCATGTGTTTTGGACGTAGGATGAGTCGTTTTTGGAATTTTAATTGATTAGGGGTCATATCAGATTTTCGGATTTGTAAATTGGGTTAACTTTAAATGGCCATAACTTGAGATTTACAAGGAGTTAGGTTATGAAATTTTTACAGTAGGTCAATACTGGAAAAATAGAGCTTTTCCAAGTGGATTCATCTCGTTTGGATGAATACACAATTTTTAAGAATTTTCCTACTAAACTGACCTGTTGTGGAAATTTTCTGAACACTGCTGTGTTGTACGAATTTTTATAATTTTTGTGTTTGGAATTAAGACAAAACAAAAATAGGTATTGCCAAGTGAATCCCAAAGAAAATTCAGTAAAAATTTGGGAGGATAACTCACTGGTTTACTATTTTAAATAAATTCGTTTTGATGGCGCACAATCTGTCCTGAAAACACAGATTGTGTATTATGTGACTATATGATTACTTGAGGTCTTAGGTGATCTAAAATTGACATATAACGGAAGTACACATGTTTACGACACATATGGGCTGTATAAACTAATTATAACCAACTCATTCACCAACGAGTCCGTAGGGTTTACTATTGCATGTAGAATCACTAGGCGTCGCATACACACTTTTGAATATTTAAAACGCCTTGGACAAACGAGTTATATGGTGTAATGATGTTACGCCTATACTCACGTAGTGACACTGTTATTAGGGTGTCGGTAGCATATAATACTTGCTGTTTGGATTCTTTGCTTACGCGATAAGGTGAGTTTCACTACTTTTTCTCAAAGCATGCGTCTCGGGTTGAGACCACATTGGTAACGTTTTCTAGTCTATCTTGAGATAACTTTCTTTTACACATCCCGGGTTTGGGGTGCATGGTTCACGAGGTGAATCTATTTTTACTAATTCATGTATATGTCCTTGATGAACTAAACCAAACACATCTTTTAAGTCCTTCAAAATACCGAATCAATTGCCGGTTGGGCAAGCGGGTTAATTAGTTGATAGCGCTATTAGGTCTAACAAACCTCACATCGTGCTGGGAGCACGGATGTGAACTATTAGCTTCAAACATAATCATTGTCGATGGACAATGATGCAAGGCATCTCTATCCCGGTTATGGGAACTTGTTCATTAGTAGTTCGGTATTCGCCGGTTTTAGTTATCATGAGTGGGCTAGCTACCCCTGACATTTGAATTAGCCATTGTTTACAGGGTCTGAGGGACCAACGTTGTACACTTGACTTTTGGGGTTTGAGAACCCACGTTATTATTTACATCGCTTACTTATATAGTGAACTCACCGACTTTATGTTGACACATTTTAGCATGCTTTGCAGGTCCTTAGGTACGGAGCACGTTTTAGGGCATGCATCATTCGTGTCTTGGGTTATGGATAATTATTATCTCGTACTTAAAAACTTTGGTTTTGGGCGCGTTGTCTTGCGCAGACTTTTGCAAATGTTTTACTTTGTTTACGCTTCCGCATTACTTTAAATTGCTTGGTTAAACTTTGAAACTTTTTCTTAAAAACGAACTAAATGGTTTGGGCATTTAGAGTCGTTCATGATACTTATGGCTATGGGTCCTGGTTTGTCATGCACCTCGCGGTAAAACTCCGCAGTGGAAATTTGAGGGTGTGACAACAGTGGCACGCGTTCGGCTGATGATAACGCGGGTACAAAAAAAATCGGTTTTTTTGTGTTGTGACGTTTTTAAGTTAACTGTTTTACACTAATGTCTGTCTGTGACCCCAGATGGGCAGGTTGTTGCATTGGGGGGGGGGGGGGGCGTGCGGGGTGCAACACCAGTGACGATACATCAAAGTCGAAGGAGGAGGGCAGCTGGCATTCACTAAGTTTGCGCCAAAGGATTTGAGCATTGGGGTTGAAAAAAGCTAAAGTCACCGGTGAAGCAGATAATAAAACATATTGAAAAGCTGGTGAGAGGTCGCATCGTGGGAACAAAGGTGGATACATCAGGGTGAAGGGGCGCGAATAGAAAGGAGGAGACCATTGAGAAAAAAAAACAAGTTTGTAGTCGTGGATAATATGTTCTGGCTAGGGGGGTTACTGTTTGTGATTGTGCTTTTTGTTTAAAAAAAACATCTACTTTCTATCTCCGTATATCTTATGTATTGTGTGTTAGAAACCAATGGTACTAGGGGTGTTTTTACACCGACGTAAACCATGTGCTTATATTTTATGACGATATGTGTGTGTTTGAACAACAAAAAACGGTAGGGATGCAATACTTTTTCCCTCCTTCCCATTTTTTTCCTTAGCATCGACGTATCAACAAAAAGTGTGTGGAAGACAGAAAATAAGATGCAATATCACGTAAAAAAACAGATATATTTTTTTCGGTCAACATATACTTAAAAAAACCTACTGTGTACTTAATATACTTAAAAAAATCCTACTGTGTACATATGATGTGTTTTTGAAACTGTTTACCTTGAACGTTATTTTACACTGGTGTTTTTGGTCCCTAATCTGTTTTATGTTTTTTTTACTTCAATATTCAGATACAAAATGACTCGTGTAATTAACTTGTGTTTGTTATTACACTAGTGTATGGTAGCCCCCAATTTGAAAATATTAACCGAGCTGTGCTTTTACACTGATGTTAAATTTTATCATTAGTTAATCAGTCAACCTAATCCAAAAATTCAACGTTTTGCAGCTTCAATGTAGTGTAAACACACAAATACATATCGTGCTTTTTTGGCGCGGGTACCATACTTTACTTAGCTTTTACACTGATGTAAGACCCAAACGTTTTTGA
Organism: Ambrosia trifida; assembly: GCA_028751855.1. NCBI lineage: Eukaryota > Viridiplantae > Streptophyta > Magnoliopsida > Asterales > Asteraceae > Ambrosia > Ambrosia trifida. Next base: position 100,820,934 of record CM054128.1, on the reverse strand, counting down.
CCATACACCATAAACAAACAACAAAACGAGAAAAAAATAAAGTATCCGAAGGGGTGGGGGTAAACTTTCCACATGCATGCACCTACTCTTCTACATCTTGCTTCGTCAGTGAATAGTTCCTTAAGTCATGGTCGGTTACGTATTCATAGCAGGTTTTGCATTGGCGGGGTGCTTCTTTGCTCACAGCCAATTACACGGCTCTTTTGTTCCATATCCCTTGTTCTTAAAACACAGCTTACACCTGTAAAAACACAGTTTACACATTAAGATTAATGTAAACAACAACTAGAAAAAAAGAATATGGTAAATTTTGGTGTACATATATTATGTGCCTACGTTTGATAATATGGTAAATTTGATAATATTACACCAATGTAAAACAATAAAAATCACATTCCAAAAGATAATATTCCGATTGATAAATTCCATTCACATTACAAAAGATAAATATGGTAAATTTGGTGTACAAATATTCCCACAACAACCTTACACCAATGTAAATCAACAAAAATCACACCCCAAAACAAAAACATCATACCTTGTCCACGACTTGTATTCTGTGCCTACGTTTCTTTAGCGGATTCACCCATCCATCCATCCTATAATCTTCATTCTGTAACACACAATAATCATGGCCCTCTCTAAATAAAACCACCGCCTCCCCCTCACCACCGCCACCATCTCCTTCACCACTACCGCCTTCTTCGCCACTGTCACCACCATATAGACGCCGTCTCCACCACTGTCACCACCATATGGTAAATTTGGCTTTTCCCTTTTTCTGCAAAAAATAAAAAAAAATATATCAAATTTGTTCATCCATTAGCAATTAGTTATAGAATGGAACTATACTATAAACCCATCAAATTTGTAAAAATTGCAATCCCTTTAAATAAAAACCCACATCTAAACACCAACAAATCACCTAAAAAAAACCCAAAATTATTAAGATATTATTATAAATTAAAAAAGAAAACAGTTGGAAAGAGATTGTTCAATTGCTTCCCTAAAAACCCAAAAAATAGTAAGTTATTATTTGATTCACCTTCGTATTCAACATCCACTGCAGCTTCCCTAAACGACATGAACGCGAGACCAGCTCCACACTTTTAGCTTCTTCAATGGCTTTCGAAGCCTTCACAGACAAAACCCGTATTTTCAGATAGCTCAATCACCACACCAGTACCAGATCCACAGCCCACCATAACCACCGCCGTCACCATCATATCCACCGTTAACATCGTCTGATCCAATAGCCAAAGCAAAGAAAAAAGCAGCAATCAATTTTCAATTCGTTTGTTTCTATTGTGTTTATGATAGAGAAAGAGAGAGAGAGAAAGAAGAGAGGAGATTGAGAAAGATGAAGATCAAAATCAATTTTGAATTGTAGATAGACAGAGAGTATTAAAAGAGAGAGTGTGTGTATTAAAAGATCTGCCACATAGTACATTCATAATATTATTTTAATGTTTTAAAGTTTGGATCATAATACTTTTTTTTTGAACGGCTAACGGTACCACCCATAACGAAACCCCGCACCCTCAGGTCCGGTCCCCGGGCCCCCCTAAGGTCCAGCCCCTCATTTCAGAATAACCCTACTCTGAGTGGGATTCGAACCTGTGACCTCCCAGAGCAGGAACCCCACAAAGTGGGTAAACCTTCCCACCTCCATTGCAACCACTAGGCTACAACATCATTGGCTTGGATCATAATACTTAATGGTGAATTACCACTAATACCCTCCTACAATACAAACAAAAAGATAACACATGGCATAATCCTATTGGTCACATTGGGTTCTCTAGTTCTTTCACGAAAGGTAGGTTCCTGTTGGAACCTAATCCTATATATATATATATATATATATATATATATATATATATATATACTAGTGAGAAACCCGCGCGTTGCGGCGGGACAGTTAAACCGAACAAAAAATATATGAAAAAACGTTAAATCACGCACATTCATGGCGGCGAGTTAACTTGCCATATTAAAAAAATAATAAAAAGTTAAAAATAATCATAGAAAAAGCTACTAAGTCGAAACCGTAACAAATTCATATAAAAAGGGAAATAAAAAACTAAAAGAACACTTTGAAGACTTGTCCGCCTCTACTTAGATGACTTGTACATTATCACACGCAATTTTGTTTTAAACGAAGCTTACATTGAAACATATATAAAAATAGCACCAATAAAGGGAACTTCTCTTTTCACTTTCTTCTAACACAAGATAATTTTACGTTGTTTAGTAGGGTAAGCTCGATTTTGCTCTCAATATGCCAAGTTATTCATGCAGTAGATATTTCCTAAACGGCTCAAATACCTAAAAGTTTAGTAACATTGTTATGAATAATAATAGATTAACTAACTTTTATAAAGTAACTAATTGTATATAAAAGATTATAATAAAACATGTAGCATTATGAAAATTCTTTTTTACATGTTTTGTATTTAATATGTTTTGTAGAAATAAATGTCATGACCTATCATAAACATGACTCTTGATTTCATTTAGATTATTAAATATGATGCTTTAAAGACTAATTTGCCCTTAAAATGTAGTTATTATGTGCATTGTGTGTTGTATTATAAGCAAATTAACTTGTACCTCTTAAATTTTAAGAAGTCCTTGTCAAATGCTTTATAATATAGTATAGATATATATATATATATATATATATATATATGATTTTTTTTTAAATTAGGCCCTCAAGATTTATGGACCCTGTCCGGTTGGCCTCCTCGGACCACCCCAAAGACGGCCCTGCAACTGCATCACCTAATATAATTTCTTACAACGGTTCTGTTGCTGCTCGTAGGTCATGATACATTAACTCATTTTTAGTCAAGCTAAGTTCATGTTACTTGCCTGATTTTCGATTTGGTTCAATTCAGTTCATTGCTAATGGGCCATATCTTATGTTGTGTAAAATTCTATGAATATATGTCACCTTTATCACGTGCTAAATTCTATGAATTTGTATCCTTTGGTGTAAGTAACCTTTGTCGTTAAAAAATATGAACATTTAAGCTCGGTCAACACATAAGTCATTATGTGTACCTTCTTTGTCTTTTTGAATTCTAACTTTAGTTCTCTTTATTAGATATATTATCAAATCCTTGTGCCCATTTCATATTTGATTCAAAGAGTATAAATGATAAAAGTACTACTGAATTATGTTTGAATGTTTCTTGCTAGCTATAACACGGCAATGTCAATATAAGGTAGCGTATTTTGTCATAAAAAAAAAAAAAAATCTTATTTTACATGACGCATGAACTAACTTAAGCGATATCAAACGTGATAAAGGTGATAAAACTATGTTGGACTGATGTCCAAAAGCAGGTCTATTCTGCGATTATATGTATATTTAAAAGTGGTGGTTCGTTTCTACAATAATCAGCCTCTGTTTTTGCTGTTTTCTAATGTGTGGCATGGTAATGTGATATGAATTAAAGCAAAGCCTAGCTTAGGCGGATAAGGCATGTAAAAAAAAAAAGAGTAAATAGCTAAAATCGTCCCTGAGGTTTGGTTAATTTTGCTAGATCCATCTAAAAAAGTTTTTTTTCTCAACTGAGCCATTGAGGTTTACATTTTGTTGCTAGATCCATTCAATTCAATAACATTGTTTAAAATTAACATTATCTCAGGGGTAGTTTGGACATTTTATCTATTTATTTTTGTTTATAAATATTTTTTATTCACTTTACAGTAAACAAAAAAACTAATTATAAACCCAACACTGAATCTGATGGTTCTGTCCTTAAGTATATAATAAATATACTTGATAGCTAGACAACCCAGAAGGAATCTTTGATCAAAACACTCCTTCGTCCAACTGTGATTGTAGCAAATTTTTTGACCTGCCTGCACGTCAATCAAAAACAAGAAGTAATTTTTTTTTTTGTCAGGCGATCAATGGTGGTGAAGCTATAATAGCTCAGGCGGAGGGTTGTAGTGGGACATCGGTGGGTGTTGTTCCGGCGTCACCAAACATACGGCTCTTCTCTGGCACGTGTGCAGCTATTCTCCTTACGTCTCTCTCTCTCTCTCTCTTCCCTATCTCTTCGAGTTTGCCCACGTCGCCACCGCCGGTCAATAATGATCAGGTCAAAAACGATCAGGTTCAATGTGCTGTAACGGAACACGTTGTCGAAGATCAAGAGGTGTTTCTTAAAGTTGTAATTATTAGAAAATTATGTTTCGCGTGTTCAGCAAGTTCTAATTAGTTGGTCTTTTTTTTGTTTTTGCTTTTTTGAATCTCAGAAAAAAAAAAAAAAAAAAAAAAAGATGAGATTATGTGTGAGGGTGTTGGATGATGAAGAAGATAAATTAAAAACTGAGTAGGGGAGAGAGATTAGAGAGAGAAGGAGAAGAGACGGGTGGGGTGATTGAGAAAAAAAATATAAATAATTAAAAACAAAAATAAATAGATAAAATGTCAAAACTACCCGTGAGTTAATGTTAATTTTAAACAAAGTTATTGAATTGGATGGATCTAGCAACAAAATGTAAACCTCAATGGCTCAATTGAGAAAAAAAACTTTTTTGGATGGATCTAGCAAAATTGACCAAACCTCGAGGACGATTTTGGCTATTTACTCAAAAAAAAAAAAAAAAAAAAAAAAAAAACTATGAAGGGAGGCTTTTATTTGATGTTTTGAATCTTTTATGTATGTAGAAGATTTGACCAGAATCCCATTTTGACCCATTTAATGTTTGATGATAGTTTTACATGCATGATTTGATTTACAACTCTCTCTCTCTCTCTCTTATCTTTTCTTCTTCTCTTTCTCTTATATTTTCATTTGAGAGAACTGTATAAATAGTCCCTGTGGTTTATAGCTAGTAACATAGTAAGGTACTAACTTTTTTTTTTAACATGTTAAGGTATCATGGTTTAGATTCTGTTACATGTTAAGGTATTAGACCTAACTTCAGTTAAAAACTAATGGAATACACCCTCACATGTCTCTCACAAGAGGGCCTTTTGGTCCTTTCACTACTTTTATAATTTCTCTGCTTTAAAAAAAAAAAAAACAAAAAAAACCCTCACTAGTTTCTCCTCTTTCCCTCAAGCGCCCTGTTTTCTTACTTCACAAAGAAATTCACTGAGAGATAACATTTTATAGCAATAACAATGACCATGAGTGATTAATAATTTACTAATTTAGACACTATATGAATGTACTAAACAATTTCCGGTTATGGTGCCTTTAATATCATACGAACCCCTTCGTCGGAGTAGAGACATTTCAAACGTCATTACAACTTCCGGTATGAAAATAAAATTTAATCAAAAACACGAGCATCATGATTTTCAGCTTCAATACGATTCCAACTCAAATCTGTATGTTTGAATTTTCAAATTAAAATATCTCATAAATATTCGATTCTTCTTGTAGAGTTTGATTATTAATGTTTATTTTTACTGATTGGATGTTTGACTGACTACAAGGGTGATTGTGTTTCTGTTAACGAAATGTTCATGTATGTTGATGACGATTTCAGGTAAAAATAAATCACACAAACTTGTGAGTCTTCTTTGTTCATCTATATAAAAAACTTTACAATAATGTTATTATTAATGAATTTCGAGTTCGTGATTGTTAATTTGAAGTAGAAATCTTAATCGGTATATTAAAATTCACGTTAATATTAATGAATTTCGCGTTCTTGTTTGTTAATTTGCATTAGAAACAAACAATAGAAAAATGCTGCTTATTGTGGTGGAAAAAAAAATAGAAATCTTAATATGTATATAAAAAATTCACATTAATTTGGAACTCTTCCTGTTTTTGAGGTGAAATCGAAAGTTTGAGAAAGTGTTGTGAATGGAAATGAGACAAAAATGCCCTCACGTGAGAGATACGTGAGGGTGTATTCCGTTGGTTTTTAACCGAAGTTAGGTCTAATACCTTAACATGTTACAAAATCTAAACCATAATACCTTGACATGTTATAAAAAAAAGTTAATACCTTACTATGTTATTAGTTATAAACCACATGGACTATCTTTGTAGTTCTATCTTTTCATTTTTCATGTTTCCTTAACAAACATAAACACTCACACATATAGAGAGGAGGGCCGGCGCAGCAGGAGGAGAGGAACGGGGCGACGCTCAGAGGAGAGGCGGCGGCGGCGTAGGAGGAGAGGGAGGGAGTAGGTGTGGCGGTGGGAGGAGAGGAAGAAGAGGAGAGTGGAAGGAGAAGAGAGGAGTGTTTAGGGTTGGAATGGGGAAGCAAGGAAACGGCGTGAACAAGGGTAGGATGAGTCAATTTTTTCATTCAACATCTAATAAATGTTGACCCATTTAGCTCTGAATAGAGTCATTCAGAGGTTGCGTTTTGACAACCAAACACCACTCACCTCTGACCGATTCAGAAGTTATCACTTAATAGAGCCATGCAGAGGTGAACCAAACAGCCCCTTAGTACTAGCTACATAAAAAATAAGAAGAAAATAATTCCAGGTAGACGAGTATGTGTTTTTAGGTAATTGGATCAGGTGAGCGGGTAGATCACTTAATCCCATACTCGTGAGTCGTGACACACACACACAAAAAAAAAAAAAAAAAAAACTAATCTCATACCCGTGAGAGTGTACAAGCTTTCCGAACGAGAGCTCTTTATCGAAATTTTCGATGATGGACCTCCAGTTTTTTGTTAAGTTCATATTGGTGGACCGTCGTGGTGGTGGATGGTGGTGGGTGGTGGTGGTGGACGGTGGTGGGGTGATGGGTGGTGGTGGTGGACCGTCGTGGTGGTGGCAAACGGTGGTGGCGGGTGAGGAGAAGAGAAGAGGAGAAGACCTTGGAACAAACTTGCACCAAGAAAAGGTTAGGAAGACCTTTTCAAGTGAAAGGTCTTCAAAAAAAAACAATCTGCAGACCCCAAGCATCTGCGTGCGTCTACGCGGCGCAGACAAAACAGGTCTGAAGTGCTTCTGAGCAAAAAACAAACAGCCCCCAAGTAAGTGAATGAAAAAGAACCTTTTAAAAAATCAAGGATACTAGCCATATCGTCGTCCCCATGTTCCATTAATCCTAATCCTAATCCTAATCCCAAAAAAAATTACCTTTTCAGAGGTTAATTTCAAGCACAGATGCCAAATAAAAGCACCTGAGAACTCCAGCCATGTTTAACCCATTCGACACCCGCAAATCACCAACAAAGATACAATTGTCGACGCAGTTATTAAAAGGGATTGACTGCACTAAGGAGTCAGCAACTGATATTGTAAGACTTGACCCCCCCTACTAAGGTCATGGCCTGGATAACTGCCATGAGCAGAAGCTCTGGACATGACTCTATCTCAACCTCTGACTGCATACCACTCAAAATCCTTCCCACTATCTGTACAAAACAATATTAATCCATCACTCCAACCAAATCAAAACATTGCTACACTCTCTCTCAACTGTGAACTGTAATCTTACTACAGATGTTATTTAACAGAAACTCACTTTGCTTTTAACAAAACGACAAAAAAGAAAAAAAGAAAAAAAACTGACCTTGCGGGCATAACCGCCATAAGCAATTCCTCCAATCAAAGAATTTGAATTAGATGCGGTTGAGTTCTCTGTGACAAAAGCTACATATTAGCACAACGGGAACCAAGAAAGTGACACTGAGTTGACCTGACTCATGTAAACGTTCACACTCTGTTATGTTCAAGGACATCTCCAAAATTCCACGAAAAATAAAAAACTAGAGATTTTTACTGAACATGTCACTAGACTTCTTTTGTACGATTCAACTTTTAAAACTCAGTTCCCTACACTTTATAAGCCACCTACAAGTCCTTTTTTTCATGATTAAATCACTCAACATTTAAAAATTTAACGATAAGATCATATTTCGCATGATTAAGTTATTTAAGACATTTAATTAGTCTCGCTATTTGATCATGTAAAAATGAAGTCCAGGGACTCGTACGCAAATTTAGTGATAGTCTTAAGTATGATGAAATATCTGAAATTTCCTTTAACATGGTCCTTATAAAGATTCTTATGGAATTGATTATTATAGGAAAATATATAACTTTAGCTATTGCAATCAAAATGAAGTATCCCGTGTCACAAAAATAAAGAGTAAAATTATACCCAAAACTGTTGGCATTTGGAAAAGGTTCAGTTTTCTCAAGCCGTCCACTGTGTGAGCATTAGTACCACCCGCAAGTTGAAGAAAGCCTGCATCATGGTAACATATATTCAAGACAAGTAAACTTCAAAAGAATGAGATGTCATCACACGTGTATCAAGCATTTGTACATTGTGGTGTAAACTACTAACAGGCGAATCGCCACTAATTAAGATGTAAGTTTCTCTGCATTTACTAAACGAACATATTATATACACACTAACCAGGAGGTTTTTCATTAGCAAAAGCCAATCGATGGGCAAAAGCAATGGATTCTCGAGTGGCACCTCGTCCAATATCTCCACTCATGGGTCGACCATCTAACTACAAATTCCATGCATTAGCATGCCGTACTTCATGCATTAGAACATCTAAATGATGATCCACATGCATCATCATGTTATGGATGTTTTGAATCATAAGCGATTCCCATTTTAACCCCACACATTATCATATTGTACATAATGCATATATATAGTGTGGTGTACATGATACTTTTGGTGTAAAGATAGGCTCCCTTCACTAACGAGTATTTTATCGTATTGCTGGAGCACGGGGATCTGGACTCCTAATTGACCCTTACCTTAAACCCACATGTTAATAATTTGGTACGTTATGCATTAGAAAATGTATCAAAAATCAAAACCTGACCAATTATGCATGAAGTACAACAAAATATTACGGGAAGCCAAAAAATTGTACTCCAGAGCAACATAGATAAAACGTAGATCAATATTGTACGTACCTGCCATAAATTCAGGCAACAAAGATTATGTTCTAGAATAGAGTACAATTCGTGCATCATGGAGACAGTTGAATCTCCAACATAGGGTAAGCTAACCTGCACTTATGACAAAATTATTTCTTAAATTTACATCTATAAATGTCCCCTGTTGAGAAAAGAACTTTTTGACATTTTATGGACAAACTAATACGTGTTCAAACACAATATTGAATATGATTTGTTTTTAAACTTGACGAAAAATACAAGTACCTATGCTAGTGTAGGGGTGTACAAAAAGCTCGAGCTCGAGCTTAGCCTGGCTCGGTTCGGCTCGACTCGGCTCGTGTGCAGCCCTATGCTAGTGGCATTGTTAAATAGTCTAATGAAACTATCAGGATCTTCACCAAACCCTTTTACTGAAGAGCCTAACAAGAGATGTCACAAAAAGACAACCATTGCAATTTCAATTAGGAGTAACTTTTTTGAAGCTAAAAATCAGTATGGTGACATGGTCCTAATTGCACATAATAAAATGTTCTGAAAACCCTTCCCATCATGACACAAGCTATCGACCTTTAAATTAAACTAAATTTTAGAGACCAAAAAAATATTTAAAGATAGCCATAACATTGGCTTGGGGACAATTAAGTCATTTCAGCTCATAATAGTCATCATCGTCATACTCATAATAGTAAATAAAAGAAATGCTGCAAATAACATAGGACATCCCGAAGTGGAAAAGAGCTCACTTTGCATGTGATGAAAAGGATATTATGTTATAGTAAGTTCTACACTTACTGCCACAAGGCTTAGATGATTAATAGAATCTCCCAAATCATTCCAAAGCTCTTTGAATGGACCAGTCTGCCTGCAAATGTAATTAAACAAGCATAGACTTATGTTCTTATTTCAAAAGAAATCTTTATTTTCTATTATATGAACAGAATCAAATCATACGAAGAAAAAGAGGAAAAAAAACATCAGTGCGTACATTGAATTAAAAAGAGTACCTTCCATTTGTATGAATCTCGAGAGCATCAACGTCATCTCTCTCAAGAAGTTTAGATGTTGCAGCAGCATCTCTTATATATGAGATTGCTTCTGTATTAATGGAAACATTTACCAATATCATGACAAGACCCCACACGTATGTGAAATAAAAGTGGAAAAAAATGAAAAGAAAGTGACTGACTTATTTTATCATATGGACAAACAGGAAAACAACGGCCACATCCATAGCAACGTTCTGTTGTTACTCCTGGCTTCATATGTTACAATATTAATGAACTTATTGCATAATGAGAACACAAATATTGAAGGAAGTGATCTTAGGCTATATTCCTAAGGATTAAAATTGATACATGCTAACAGAGGGAATATACGTTTAAATGTGTAACAGCCTTATTGCATAAGTTTAAAAAAAAAAAAAAAAAAAAAAAAAAAAAAAAAAAAACAATATTCTAGGTGAAGAAGGAAAGGACCTTGGTTGGAAATTGCATTAGCAGGACATATATTTTGGCATGGTCTTGAGCAGTCCATTGGACAATCATCTGGATCAAATTCTGTTGAGCTAAAAGAGAGTTAATGTGACTCAAATAGTCTCAGTTTGACATTAACGAACATAAAATAATAATGATAATAATAAGGGAATAAAGTAAGACCGGCTTTGCGGAAGTGAAGATCGTCATGATCATTGACACTGATCATAAGCCAAGGCCTTCTAATAGGCAAGATAGCTGTTGCTGCATTGATTCCTTCGTTCACGGCATTGACCACAGCCAAATCAGCAGCACAATCAATACAATCAACTTTAGAGAATAATAGTTAGTTGCAAAGTTGAGGAAAAAAAATAAAAAAGTGAAAGGTAGGTGTATATGATAGAAAATGAAAGAATGAAAAATAGTAATAGTAATACCTCCAGCTAGAGTGTAAACAAGAGAAAGATTCCTAATATCAACCACATCCTGGAATGAATTATGAATAATAAATCTATCTATCTATCTTGTATATTGTATATAATAGTAATCCAAAGCATAGTTGTCAAAAGCGCGCGAGGCGCGCCAAGTGCATTGCGCCCTGTGAGGCGCGCATTTAGGCGTTGAGGCGCACTATCAGGGCTGTTTCAGGCTGATTGCCGGCCAAATTCAGGCTAAAAGTTGCCTAAACCTCTAAAACATCCAAAATGAGCTATGAACAGGTCCCAAACAACCATAAAACATCCTAAAGTAGCCCTAAACAAGCCTAAAACATCTCTAAAATCCCTAAAAAATGTATTTTATACTATGCGCCTAATTATAAAAAACCCTCACTTTTTTGCGCCTTGCGCCTAGGCTCCGGGCTCCGCCTATGCGCCTAGGCGCTTTGACAACTATGATCCAAAGTAGTAAGTAAGATAGATAGATAGATAGATAGATAGATAGGGTACCTGGAAGCTGGCACCACAAATGAGCTTAACCCAATTGCCTTTGTGGAGAGAAATTTGGGGGGAAGTGAGGATGGAAGGAACCTTACTTCTCACAACTAAATCCCTAACTTTCTCAATTGATTTCTTCTTCTTCTTATTGTTATTATTATTATTATTATTCACACTAGCATCCAATTTACCTACATCATCATATTCATAAATAATTTTATACTTACTAAATTAATAAATAAATGCAATGCAGTCAGAGAGAGAGAGAGAGAGAGAGAGAGATTACGTACAGTGGAGACGAGTGTTGTTGAACATGAGGCCAGCCATACGTACCTTCAATTGAACCTGGTGCCAGCCAGAGCTAGCTTCAATTGCCCGGGTGTGATTTCTTTAGCACACACTAGCTTTAATATCGTTGTTGTTCTGTTTATACCTGCTGATTGATATTTGATGGTGTCATGGAACGGTTATGTTTATAAATTTGGGGTTATATTCAGTTAGATATTGATTAAATTAAGACCGTGTATTGTGGGTTGCGAGCGACCTGCATGAGCGGCCACATTGTCCACGTGGTTCACGAACACCACAACACACCAACTTTAATGATTCTGTGAGCGATGCGACGCTACACACACGAAAAATAGGTGTTGACAATCTAAAAAAATAAAATTAAGAACTGGATAAAGCCACTGCTCACAAGTCACCTCTAGCTACAACAAGATCAGGTGAGCGACCAGCAACTTTATCAAGGTGTCAAGTAGGCGCTGACATGGCGTAATATAAGAGGATAAAGTTGTGGCTAGAGGTGAGCCACAACACATAGTCTAAGCAACTGGAAAATGGTATTGAGTTGTGTAATATTATCTAGATACACTAAGTCCACTGGTCATGCTGATATGTTATGTAGGACCAACCTTTCGAACTGTAGTTTTTCTCATATTTTGGTTTCTGTTAGGCATTCTCATTTTGAGGGATTTACAATATGTTGAGATGATATATTTCTTCTTTTTGAGGAATGAGGACAGGATATTATGTAGTTACTGTTTATTGTTATTCTCATGTGGAATTTGGGAATGTTTATGTTAGTTGTTTGCATGTATAAATCAATATATCAAAGATGCATGACAGTTTTGTTAACTTTCATTATATTAGTTTGGAGAAATGTCACACTGAAGAAACACCAAACTAACAATCTGATATAACAGTGCTAATATAAAAAGATAAGAAAGGACGTAATTCTCATTAATTGGTAAGACTGATACAAGACACCGTTTATCGGATTATTACAAGAGTTTCGACTATAATCTATTTCTCACAGCTTGTGATATGAATTCTTTCTCTGATAATCGATCCCCTCCTTTGATGACGAAGGTGGGTATTTATAGGCTCATCAAGTGGCCTATGATTGGCTGTGAGAAGAATGACAGCTGTCCCGTACTATTGTGGCCGTTGTCAATTATTGCGATGTCCTTCTGTGATTGGTCCACGTGTCTTGTAATTGTCCTTTCTGTCCTTTCTCGTACCTCGTACTGGCAGGTGATCATGGAGCAGGGAATAGACGCCTCTGATTGGCTATGGATTCTGTTCCTGTCGGGTGACACCTGTCCTTTTTGGTGACTGCGTGCGCCGTCTTCTAGAATGCCACGTCACGCTCCTGCGCTGTCGTGTGTGTGGCTTTCTTTCCTGCGCTTGCGCGGGTACATATCTCTTCAAGTCCCCCTAGTCCAGTGTGTTGTATGCGTAGTATGCGAGACGTTGGACTCAGAGTTTGAAGAGTCTTTGTTTGGCGCATTGGTTCGGCGTCCGGAGTTTGTGCGCGGTATTATGCAAGTAGGGGGTTGCGGACGTCTCGTAATTAATGCGTACATCAATGGTGTCAGTCCGTGTAGGCGACGCGATGGGTTGGTAGCCGAAAAGTTTCTGACGGTTGTACAGTGTCAGAGACGTGGTGGGCCCATGGCCTGTTCGTGTCGCCCATTTCTCTCTCTTCCTGTGACGTGTCCGGCACTGGTTGGTGGTTGTTTTTGAATTCTAAACCGTCAATCCACGTGTCTTCCACGTGTGGTTGTCCTATTTAAACCCTTCTTTTTCTTTCAATCAGTTTATTTTCCGATCATTTCTTTCAAATTCTCTTGTGCTTCTTCTCTCTTCAACTTTATCTAACCCATTTTCCTTTCATAATCTGCTCTATCTTTGAGATCATGGATCATATTATAAACATCCCGAAGAAGAAACGCGGGGGTTCTAAGAGGGGTGATGATGGGTCAAAGAAGAGGCCGCCTCATGCCGGGGAGGTGACGGCCATTTGGGGGAAGGATGAGTTCCGAAAGTTCAGGAAGGGGATGGGGTTCCCTTCCTCATATGGTGTGGAGATGCCCGCCCCGGATAAAACCATATTGCAGCCCCCTGTTGGGAAAGTGGGGCTGTACGCCTGTTATTTCCGGGACTGCAACTTTAGGGTTCCTATTACCCAATTGTTGGGCACTTTTATCCGGGCGGTTGGTGTTCATATCAACCAGATCCACCCCGGCCTGATGTCGAGACTCATGTTTTTTGAGTTTTGTTGTCGTTCCCAGAAGATTGAACCTCTGGTGGACATGTTCTTTGTCTTATACAGTTTGAGCTTTGTAGAGAGTTGGCTGTCCTGCAGGCCGCGTACTGGGGTCGCCGCCTGCGCTGGGGCCGGAGTGAAGAGTTTCCGGGAGTGGAAACCTAAGTTTTTTTGGATTAATCAGGGGGTTATTCCCATAGAGATGGGTCGGTTGGACCCGGCTGAGGGAATTGGGAAGATTGTGCTCATAGAGTACAAGGAGCAGGAGTGGTTTAAGACTTTGACTAGCCACCCTGTTGACGTGTGTGAGATCCCGGAGACTGGCCTGGTAATGGCGGGGATGAGCATAAAGTATGACGTCAAGGGGCGTAACCCGCACCTTACTGAAAATGGCAAAGGTTTGTAGCTACTTATATTTTCTTTCTTTTCCCGCTTCGCGCGAGTTGTGTTTGATGATTGCGAATTTACTTTTGTTATGTTTGTTGTTTGCAGAGGTCGCGTGTTTGTACTCCATGCTTCTTGGCGGGGATGATATGGGTTTTGCCTTCAAGGAGTTGGCGGACAACGAGTTGTACATTTTGGAGAAGGCGTGGGACACACTTATTCGTCCAAAGTTGGACGACGCGTCGCGGGAGCCTGCCCCTGCGCAGTTGTTGATTACTGAAGCAGGTGAGTCTTCACCGCTTTATGAGAATCCTTCGCCTGTCAACATGTTCATGCGGACGTGTTTCCCTTTAATTGTGTTATCTAGTGATGAGTCTTCTGACGCATCTGTGCTTTCGCCACTTCCATCGTCTGCAGGCGTTCAAGACCCGCAGCCGTCTCCTGCGCATGCGGAAGGTGACTCTGGTGAGGAGACAGAAGAAGACGACTCCCTTGTACATCGCATCATGCGTTCGCAAGCGGGTGCGGCTGAAGGTGAAGACTATTCTTTTGTTTTAAACCACAAAGTGGTGAATAGGTATTTTCAAAATTATCAGCCTTTTGAACGAAGCTACGTTGAACTTTCAGATGCGTTCGTGCAAGGGGAGTCGGTAGAGAAGTTAGCTGGGGAGGCTGTGAGCGCGGTGGTGACTAAACCCGTTTCCGCAGGGGTGTCTGAGTCTGGGCCCGTTGCTGTTGATGCGCCTCACCCTAAGAAACGGTCCAAGCGTTCGGGTGGGAAAAGGAAGAAGGTTGCCGAGGAGCCGGCGTCTCCTGCTGAGAAAAGGGTTAAGTTGGGCGACCTTGTCCATTCCGCAGAGGAGAGTTTACTGGGTAAGTATTCCGTCTTCCCTTGTTTATGCATTTTAACGCTTTGCCTTGTTACTGACCCTTGGTGTCTTGTTTTCGCAGCGGCTTTGTTGGGTTCCAGCGCGGCGGAAGATGTATCAATTGCCCCCATAGCTGAGGGTTTTAACATTGAACCTGCAAGGCCGGCGTCTCCCGCTGTGCAGACCGAAGAACCACCGCATGTGGAGTTGCAGAGTGAGGTGTTGGCAATTTCTTCTCCGGCGCGTCAGTCACCGCCCGTGCATCAACCCACGCCTGTGCGGGTATCCACGCCCGCACCTTTGCCTACACCTCCGCGGTCGCCGACACCTGTGCGACTCCCCACCCCTGCCCAGGATGTTCTAGAGGGTGGTGAAGGTCTGGTGTCGCCGCCGGATATCAGCGAGGGGTATGGTCATGGTGTGGACATGACTGTGGATGATGATGAGGAGAATGAGAGGCGGGTGGTGACGGAGCCTGGGCCTAGCTTTTCTAGCGCCCTTCCTGCTGGGGGTGGTGAGTCGGCTGCTGGCATTTTTGTGCCTAGCTGGACTTTGACACCGGCCACCCGGTTTCTGAACGTGGAAGAATGTCGCCAATTTCTGGCGAACGTTTTTCATTATATATATATATATATATATTTTATACAAAAATAATAATAATAATAATAATAATGATAATAATAATAATAATCATATTTTTTTTAGACTAAACTAAACCTCTAAAACCACACATCCTAACCCATTAAGAAACCCAACCCAACCATCTTCTTACCCATGCTTGAAGCCCACATACCTGAGCCCACGTTCAGCCCAACAGCAGGCCCATCAGACAAGGCCCGGCCCAGCTCCACTCTCCCCATTCTTTTTATAAAAAAAAAATAATACTTTGCTCCTGCCGGGACTCGAACCCGGGCAGCGAGCGGCTCAACCAAACACACACACGCGTGCAACTACTGAGCTACCAGCTCGTTTCTGAAATAAACCCAAGCCTAATTGTATTTAACCCTTTATAAAAAACGTACCAGACCTTCCCTTTCATGTCTGCTGTGCGACGCAGATCAACCAAAAAAAAAAGGTAACGAGCTGAGATCGTGGGAAAGATGATCACCCTTTAATACTCTTATTGACCGACTAATTAACGCGTTATATCAGTCCCTAAGACTCGTGTTCAGCTCGATTTCGAGCATAATTCACGCATACACATTTAACCATGGTCAAAACTTTCCAATTCGATGAACCGAGCCTTAGCACTATAAATTGAACACCTTCTAGCAACCTAAACTTGCCGAACATCATCTTCTTATCATCAATTTCTGTATCGAATCAGTTATTCTTGTATTTGATCGCGTTTGACTTTTGGTTTGACCGAGCATCCAATCACGAATTCGTATTTGTAAGTAACATTATTCTTGTGGGTTTTGTCATACGACATTCACACAACAATAACCCTATGATTAATTGGGTTATTGTTGTGTGAATCACTCGATTGGATTGGCTAGGGCTCGAAGCACATGAATTGGGGAAGAACACCTTGCAGACTTAAGCTTTTAATTTTTTTTCTTTTCTGTTTAAAACACAAACAAAGGCATAGCTCAGTGGTGGGTGCATATGTGGCTAAATCAGTGAACCGGGTTGTACCCAGGTTCGACCCTCACCATGAACAACCATTTTTTTTTGTGTGTTAATCTTTATACTTATAATCTTTATTTTTTTTAAAAATCGTTTTAAAATACTAAAACCCTTTTAAAAATTCTACAAAAATTATCATATGATCTTCAAATGATAAAGTTCATTACCCAATTTTTCGTTTTTCAAAAATAATTTATTTAAGATATATTATTAATAATACAAGTTTATTCATTTATAATTGTAAAATTTAATAAAAATATCTAAACGACTTTGTAAAATTCCACAAAAATTATTATAAGTTTATAAATCAGTAAGCATTTCTAAAATGATTTTTATTTCAGAAAAATCGTTTATTTAATATTTTTAATCAATTTTTGTTAGTTTTAATCATAATTAAATCATAATAAATTCAATTTTCCATATTTTTGCACCAAAATTTTATATAAATTATTTCTAACTATCTAGAACTGAAATACGATTTTTAATTCAGAAATTCTTTGACTTTAATATTTTTAGATATTAAAGTCATATTTTGATAATTTGAAATAATTAGATTAAATATTCTATTTTCAAGAAAATAATTTTATAAAAATTATTTTCATACTTAAAACCTTATGTTGTGACTATATTCAACTTAAAATTTTACAAAGAGACTTTTATTTATTTATTTACTAAATTTATTATATTTAATAAACAATTTGTTTATTAAACAAATAAATGTTTATCCCCAATTCGAAGCCCTAGAAATACATATATCCTAGAGTTATTTCCCTTACACATTATCGAATACTTTAGGTTGATCATTTGGGAGTAATCTCAATTCATATCTCGTGGTCCAGTTAAATCTCAAACTACTACGTGAACCGTGAGTATTACTTATCCCCTTTTTCCGCTTTTACAACTTTTGGGGTGATTCATGCACAAGTATACAAAACTTTCGTATTCATTTACACATACATTTTTATTCATTTACAATTCATATACGTGTCTTGATTATCTTTGTGCTTATGCTTGAACATGAACGTAGCTTACATACAAAATCATACATACAGACATAACTTTGTCTTATGGTGCTCTTTACATACAGACATAACTTTATGTTATGGTGCTCTTTACATACAGACATAACTTTGTGTTATGGTGCTCTTTACATACAGACATAACTTATGTTATGGTGCTCATTACATACAGACATAACTTGGTGTTATGGTGCTCATTATCAAATTCATTTGTACAACTTTACATGTGATCTTTGTCTTGTTTGGTTACTTGCGTGTTTACATAATGCCTTGGTGATGCTAGACACATGAATTGTACTACCTTTTCAAACTTATACTATATGTACAAAACTAAGTAGTACTCACCAACATCATATGTTGACAAAATTATTTTCGTGCATGTTTCAGGATAAGCTGCTTGACGCTTCACATAGGACTTTGGACTTAGACTAAATCAATCAATTATCTTTATTTTTGTTGTATTGTACTTCATTTCACATGTTGTAAAACCATACTCAATAATCATATATTTACATTTTAGTACCATGAGCTTTTGAACAATCGTCACTACGTGGCACCTCGATGATTCCGCCATCGGTTGGGGTGTTACAGATTGGTATCAGAGCCATGGTTATAGGGAACTAGGTGTGACACCCGGCAAATTCTGGTTAACAACGTTGTCTAGATGAAAGTCTACCTTAGCGAGTCACGCGTATATTGTACTTAACTGGGTTAGTTAAGTCGGGTTATGGTTCGGGAACTATTGGTTAGTCTAGAAGATCATTGGATGTTGGTCTAGAGGTTCGTTAGATGTCAGTCCTTAACCAAGTGTACAAACGGTGACGATTTGTAGGATCGTCAGGACATACGGAACGTACGAGTCTCGAGTCCCGGGAATTGGTGAACGAGTGTAAATATGTGTATTTACTTGTGTTATGTGTTTACAATCATTATGTGACTTGTCGGTACGTGAATATGCATTAACATATGTTAAAACGGGGTTTAACGCGCAAAATACACAAAAGGAACCCCTACAGGCGATTAGGAAGCCTAATCGCCCATAGGGGAGGCGAGTAGGGAACCTTAAAGGCGATTAGGGTCCTAATCGTGTATAAGTTTAGGCGATTAGGCCCAATCACATGCACATTCATGCGATTAGCAGCCCTAATCGCGTATAACTGCTGCACAATCGCATGGAACGGGCTGGACGACTAAAAACGACTATAAATACCATACTTAACCTCCTAAACTTCATTAGACAAACCCTAGTCGTCCCATAACCCGCCCAAACACATAAACAACCTCTGGAAGGCGATTTTTGATCAAAACACAAGGTTTCAAGCTTTAATCATCATTCTTTCATAATCCTAAGGTTTGATTCTCACCCATAACTCTTTGTAAACGTTTTTAATCAATCCCTAAGGGTCCAGACCTGTTGTTAAATGAAAAAGCTTTCTGAAAATCGTCAATAAGGGTTGTTAATCGGATTATAACTAATATGCATGCATTATGAGTGTGTATGATTAGAAAGCTAGGGTTTTTATGATTCATGATGATGATTTGATATGATATTATGATAGATCAGTGTTGATATTGATATTATGATGATAGGACTCTCAGTAATTGATTATTAGGGTTATTGTTATGCATGTTAGTATGATGATTGCATGCTATGTGTATATGTTTGGATTACTTGATTTCATGCAGGACTGATTATACGAGGTTAAACGAAGGATTTTGGTTGAAACATGTTTAGGATAGTGTTTGGGATGATATTGGGTAGTTACACACGTTCTGGATCTGATTTGGAGCGTTAAACGCGCGAAAAACCGGAACAGCAAGGTTACAGGCGAGTAGCCTTGCTAATCGCCTGTGTTAGGGGCGAGTAGCCCCACTCGCATGACATTAGGGGCGAGTAGCCCCACTCGCGTGACATCAGGGGCGATTAGCCCTGATCGCGTGACATCAGGGGCGATTAGCCCTGATCGTGTGACCATTCATGCGATTAGCCTCCCTAATCGCGTGTACTGCTGCTGTAAGTGTATATTAGCATTCCGAGACCTGATTTGACATGTAGTAACATGCTAGGAACCCCGTAACATGTCTAATAACTTGGTAACATATATTTGGATGTATTTCGGTGATACGTGAACTATGTGCTATAACTTGTTGTGCGTTAACGTATGTTAAGTGTACTTGCGTTATTGTATGTTTTGGAGCGTAAACATAACACGGGGAGTCTCGGGTCACCAATGGGATGTCGAGTCTTGTACTTTGGGTCGGTTAAACAGTCACGGTGTTTTCAAACGAACTTGGTTATGGTCTGGACATCTAGGGACTAATTAGCCTGCGGGTTATTAGTCTAAGTACTTGTAACTGTCGTATGTTAGGTCGCCGCTTACGGGACTAGCATAGCAGCTGGGTTTACTCGGGTTAAGGAGTAACGCAACTTAAGGTGAGTTTACGGCCCCTCTTTGAAACTGGTTTTATACTTTCGGGGGAGAAAACATGTGTTAAAACGATTATTTGGTAACTACTGTCATACTATGGGTTTCTATTGTGTACTACACGATCTTTGGAAGTCCCGGGGGGAACCATGAATGTGCGGGTTTGCACAACGGGGAAATGTGAATAGCGCTATTGGGAGTGACCAACCCCGCTCGTCGACTTGGAGGGTCGGCGGGTGCATATTGTCTCAAACAGGAACAACAGGAACAACAGGAACTACATCGGGCATACTTTTGGTATTCGCGTTAGTAATGGTTTTCCAATCGTGGTAGTAACAAAACGTACGCCTAGCTAGCGTATACTGGTTTTCGATTTATTATAGTATGGACAGGTGGACTTGGTACTTGGATACAAAACCTGTAAACTCACCAGCATTTTGTGCTGACGTAAACTTTTACATGTTTTCTCAGGTCGCTAAGGTAGCACGACTGGACTAGGGCGCACGCGTCTGCACGACGTCTAACTAGGGTTGCATGGTCTTTTGAACATTGAACTATTATTTCATTGATGAGTACTGTTTTTGAATAAGCTTCCGCTGTAAACGGGATTTTAAACTATGTTTTGAAGTTGCATTTATATTCATTTAGACTTGTTTATTGTGATCGTTGGTTTGGATCCTGGTTTGTCATGCGCCTCGCGGTAAAACTCCGCAAGTGGATTTTGAGGGTGTGACAGATTGGTATCAGAGCCAATGGTTATAGTGAACTAGGACTGCATGTAGAGTCTAGTCTATAGCCGAGTCGCACACACTAGACGATCACATGGTACTAAACGTTATAGTGGTTTACGTATGGTCTTATCGGGGTGTCTCTAAATCGTTGGTCTTTCTACGTTACATCATCCGTTCTATCTTAGGTTGGGTTACTTATTATCTAGGCAGTGTAGTCTATTGGAGTAACTCGTGTACTCTTGAGATTTGTCCAAGGCTCGGACATCTCCCTTTCGCACCCCAATAGAAACACTTGTCATAAACTACCGTAGTATTACGGTGTGTAGCTAAGAGTCTATGTTCGGTGATTTGAACTTTGAACTAGGAGAACACTTGGAGGACCATGTAGAGCGGTTTATCATTTTGGGTGCACACAAAATCATAAACCGAAATGCATGGAAGCCCTAGTGAGCCCCGGGTTTGAGGGGATAGTCCTGGATTGGATCTGGCTTTGATCTTGTGAACATTAGTGGTTATCTTTAACTGCGAAACTAAATTTTCTCGTTCTTTCTGCCAGAATCATGTCTGGAGTGCGTGGAGGACGTGGAGGTGGTCGAAATGGTGGACGTGGTGGTGGTCGCGGTGGTGCTGGTGGTCGTGGTGGAGGTATTAACCTATCGCAGGCTGATCTGAACAACTTGCTCCAAGCTGCCTTTCAGTTAGGGCACAACGGTGGTGGTAAGTTGATTTATCCGTTTTCTTTGCCTCATTGGTGAACCTTGTTTACGTTATTCGTGGTTTCTCATACGTTTCATTTCAGGTGGTCCTGTTGACCCACCCCCACCCATGTGCACCTACAAGATGTTCCGGGACTGCAAGCCCCAGGAATTCTCTGGCACTGAGGGTGCGGTTAGCTTGCTTAGGTGGTTGGAGAAAGTGGAGTCGGTATTTCTGATGTGTAACTGTCTCCCAGAAGATCGGGTAAAGTATTCTGCTGCGTTGTTTCAGGACGTGGCATTGACTTGGTGGAATGGCATCACCCAGAACATGGGTATTGGGGAGGCATATGCTATGCCATGGGAGAACTTTGTGCAGTTGCTGAAGCGGGAGTATTGCCCGAGAGAAGAGGTACAGAAGCTGGAGCATGAGGTGTGGAACCTCAAGATGACTGGGTCGGAAATCGAGAAGTATACTGTGAGACGGAATGAGTTGGCAGTGCTGTGTCCCGATCTGCACGTGCCAGAGTATCGTAGGATTGAACATTATGTCTCAGGGTTAGTACCGGAAATTGCAGGGTTAGTGGCTGCTGGAAATCATCCTACTTATGCGGAGGTAGTTCGATCGGCCCATAGGATGACCAACTTAAAGGTGAATGAGGGGATTTTGCCTGCGAAGGGTTCAACTGTTAAGGCCCCAGAGAACAATAAGCGCAAGTGGGAAAATGACGGGAAAGGGTCTGGGTCTGCACAACAGGGTAAAAGGTTTGATAATGGGGGTTCATCTTCTTCGGGTAACAAGCAGGGTGGTTATGCGGGAAAACTGCCCAAATGCAACAAGTGTGGACGCCATCATTAAGGGAACTGCGACAGTAACCGTTGTCACCGCTGCCAGCGAACAGGCCACTATGCTAAAGATTGTCGGGCTACACTTCCATCGACTCAGGCTCCGACTAACAGTTCAGCTCCGACTACTCAGGGGACTACAGGGAAACAAGGATGCTACAACTGTGGTGACACTGGGCATTACAAGAAAGATTGCCCAAAACTGAAGCAGGGTGGGAACAACGGGAATGGGAACAACGGGGGCGGCGGCAGAAATGCACGTGCCTTCGTCATTGGAGCTGCTGAGGCTAGGCAGGACCCTGATACAGTCACCGGTACATTTCTTCTCAATAATCGTTCTGTTAGCGTGTTATTTGATTCTAGTGCCGACAAGAGTTTTGTATCCAAGGATGTTAGTCGACTGCTAGATGTAGTACCTGTACCATTAGAGACCAAGTATATTATTGAGTTGGCTGACGGTAAAACGATTGAAGCTACTAGTATCCTTCGGGAGTGTCAATTAGAGTTGTCGGGTTTATCGTTCCCCATCGACCTTATGCCGGTACCATTGGGTAGTTTTGACGTTGTAGTAGGAATGGATTGGTTATCTTTGTATCGCGCGGAGATTGTCTGTTACGATAAGGTTATTCGGATTCCTCTCCCTGATGGAGAATTTCTTTCCGTGTACGGTATCAAGGGTGGTGTTCCGCTAAACATCATCTCTAGCATGAAAGCCCTTAAGTGTCTTCGAAAGGGTTATCCAGCCGTTTTGGCACTTTTATCTGTTTCCTCTAGTGATGAGAAGAAGATTGACGACATTCCGGTGGTACGCGAGTTTCCTGATGTTTTTCCCGATGATTTATCTGGTCTTCCTCCTCATCGTCAAGTCGAGTTCGGTATTGATCTTGTACCAGGGGCTGCTCCTATTGCTCGGGGCCCCTATCGTCTTGCACCTCCCGAGATGCAGAAATTGTCTAGTCAGTTACAGGAACTCTTGGACAAGGGTTTCATCCGACCAAGTTCTTCCCCTTGGGGAGCCCCGATTTTATTTGTCAAGAAGAAGGATGGGAGTTTCCGATTGTGTGTAGACTACAGAGAACTGAACAAATTGACCGTCAAGAACCGTTATCCTCTCCCACGTATTGATGATCTATTCGACCAGCTTCAGGGGTCTAGTTATTATTCCAAGATCGATTTGAGGTCCGGTTATCACCAGCTGCGCGTCAGGGAGGCTGACGTTGCGAAGACTGCTTTTCGAACACGTTATGGCCATTTCGAATTCTTGGTCATGCCTTTCGGTCTCACGAACGCACCAGCGGTTTTCATGGACTTGATGAACCGCGTCTGTAAACCATATCTGGACAAGTTCGTCATTGTGTTTATTGATGACATTCTGATCTACTCCAAGAACGAGACCGAACACGGGGAACATCTGCGGTTAGTTTTGGAACTCTTGCGACGGGAACAACTTTACGCCAAGTTCTCAAAGTGTGACTTTTGGTTACGCGAAGTTCAATTCCTAGGACATGTGGTTAATGAACTAGGGATTCATGTCGATCCAGCTAAAATCGAAGCGATCAAGGACTGGGGAGCACCAAAGACGCCAACTGAGGTGCGGCAATTCCTAGGCCTTGCGGGCTATTATCGTCGTTTCATTCAGGGGTTCTCGAAGATTGCTCAACCCCTCACCACTCTCACTCAGAAGGATAGGAAGTTCGACTGGGGTGAATCACAAGAGGCAGCGTTTGAAGAACTGAAGTCTAAACTGTGTTCTGCTCCTATTTTGTCTTTACCTGAGGGTCCTGATGATTTTGTTGTTTACTGTGACGCTTCCATTCATGGACTCGGTTGCGTGTTGATGCAACGCGAGAAAGTGATTGCGTATGCTTCTCGTCAACTCAAAGTGCACGAGAAGAACTACACAACTCATGACTTGGAGTTGGGTGCTGTGGTATTCGCGTTGAAAATTTGGAGACATTACTTGTACGGTACCAAATGCACCATCTACACCGATCACAAGAGTCTCCAACACATTTTCGACCAACAACACTTGAACATACGGCAGCGTCGCTGGATCGAACTTTTGAACGACTATGATTGTGCTATTAAGTACCATCCTGGCAAGGCGAATGTTGTAGCAGACGCCTTGAGCAGGAAGGAATCTACTAAACCTCGTCGCGTTCGGGCGTTGCAGCTCACCATTCATTCGTCGTTACCTGATCAACTCCGTTCTGCCCAATTGGAAGCTTTGAAGGAGGAAAACCTTAAAGCTGAAACTATGCACGGTGCCGACAAGCACCTAGAGCGAAGGCCTGATGGCTTGCACTATTTTGCAGAACGGATATGGGTTCCTTTGTTCGGGGGACTACGGGAGCTTGTCCTTGATGAGGCTCATAAGTCCCGGTATTCTATTCATCCTGGTTCGGATAAGATGTACCAAGATCTGAAGGTGCTTTACTGGTGGCCAAACATGAGGTCGGACATAGCCTCATACGTGAGCAAATGCTTGACCTGTGCTAAGGTCAAGGTGGAATACCAGAAACCGTCGGGTCTCTTGCAACAACCTGAAATTCCGGAATGGAAATGGGAACGGATTACTATGGATTTTGTCACACAACTTCCAAAATCACCAAGCGGGAATGACAAGATATGGGTGATTGTCGATCGGTTGACGAAATCAGCTCATTTTCTTGCCATTAAGGAAACCGACACTATGGATCGTTTGGCTCGTCTTTACTTGAAAGAAGTTGTTTCTAAGCACGGGGGTACCAGTTTCTATTATCTCGGATCGTGACTCCCATTTTACTTCTCACTTCTGGAAGTCTTTGCACAAGGCTTTGGGTACCCAACTAGACATGAGTACGGCTTACCATCCACAGACTGACGGTCAGAGTGAGCGAACGATTCAAACTTTAGAAGACATGTTGCGGGCATGTGTGATCGATTTTGGCAAAGGTTGGGAAGCTCATCTACCGTTAGTAGAATTCTCGTACAACAACAGTTATCACACGAGCATCAAGGCTGCTCCGTTCGAAGCACTGTACGGACGGAAATGCCGTTCTCCTCTTTGTTGGGCCGAAGTGGGTGAGAGTCAACTCACTGGGCCTGAACTAGTGTACGAAACTTCGGAAAAGATCGTACAGATTCGAAATCGGTTGGCGGCGGCACGGGACCGGCAAAAGAGTTATGCTGATCAGCGTCGCAAACCACTGGAATTCCAAGTCAATGACAAGGTACTTCTAAAAGTCTCACCGTGGAAGGGCGTCATACGCTTTGGGAAGCGTGGCAAACTCAATCCACGATATGTCGGCCCATTTACGATCCTGGAACGGATTGGGCCGGTGGCATATCGACTTGATCTACCGACGGAGCTAGGTAACGTACATAACGTCTTTCACGTGTCAAACTTGAAGAAGTGTCTGGCTGACGAGTCTCTCATCGTTCCACTAGAAGAGATCAAGGTTGATGATCGTCTTCGGATTGTGGAAGAACCTGTGGAGATTCTTGATTACAAGATTCGTAGCCTGCGTCACAGCAAGATTCGTATCGTTAAGGTTCGGTGGAACTCGGACCGGGGACCGGAATATACGTGGGAACGGGAGGATCAGATGAAGTCTAAGTATCCTCATCTCTTTCCTAAGGAAGCGTTCGAGTCGAGACATGTCTCTTCGGCAGCTGAATGAATCTCGGGTCGAGATTCCTTTTAACGTGGGGATGATGTGACAACTCGGGTAAATCTCTCTCTTTTGGTTTCTATCTTTTGCTTGCTTCCTTCGTTATTTCTTTTGTTCTTTCTGTACTTGTGCAATTTTCGGGACGAAAATTCTTTTAACGTGGGGATGATGTGACACCCGGCAAATTCTGGTTAACAACGTTGTCTAGATGAAAGTCTACCTTAGCGAGTCACGCGTATATTGTACTTAACTGGGTTAGTTAAGTCGGGTTATGGTTCGGGAACTATTGGTTAGTCTAGAAGATCATTGGATGTTGGTCTAGAGGTTCGTTAGATGTCAGTCCTTAACCAAGTGTACAAACGGTGACGATTTGTAGGATCGTCAGGACATACGGAACGTACGAGTCTCGAGTCCCGGGAATTGGTGAACGAGTGTAAATATGTGTATTTACTTGTGTTATGTGTTTACAATCATTATGTGACTTGTCGGTACGTGAATATGCATTAACATATGTTAAAACGGGGTTTAACGCGCAAAATACACAAAAGGAACCCCTACAGGCGATTAGGAAGCCTAATCGCCCATAGGGGAGGCGAGTAGGGAACCTTAAAGGCGATTAGGGTCCTAATCGTGTATAAGTTTAGGCGATTAGGCCCAATCACATGCACATTCATGCGATTAGCAGCCCTAATCGCGTATAACTGCTGCACAATCGCATGGAACGGGCTGGACGACTAAAAACGACTATAAATACCATACTTAACCTCCTAAACTTCATTAGACAAACCCTAGTCGTCCCATAACCCGCCCAAACACATAAACAACCTCTGGAAGGCGATTTTTGATCAAAACACAAGGTTTCAAGCTTTAATCATCATTCTTTCATAATCCTAAGGTTTGATTCTCACCCATAACTCTTTGTAAACGTTTTTAATCAATCCCTAAGGGTCCAGACCTGTTGTTAAATGAAAAAGCTTTCTGAAAATCGTCAATAAGGGTTGTTAATCGGATTATAACTAATATGCATGCATTATGAGTGTGTATGATTAGAAAGCTAGGGTTTTTATGATTCATGATGATGATTTGATATGATATTATGATAGATCAGTGTTGATATTGATATTATGATGATAGGACTCTCAGTAATTGATTATTAGGGTTATTGTTATGCATGTTAGTATGATGATTGCATGCTATGTGTATATGTTTGGATTACTTGATTTCATGCAGGACTGATTATACGAGGTTAAACGAAGGATTTTGGTTGAAACATGTTTAGGATAGTGTTTGGGATGATATTGGGTAGTTACACACGTTCTGGATCTGATTTGGAGCGTTAAACGCGCGAAAAACCGGAACAGCAAGGTTACAGGCGAGTAGCCTTGCTAATCGCCTGTGTTAGGGGCGAGTAGCCCCACTCGCATGACATTAGGGGCGAGTAGCCCCACTCGCGTGACATCAGGGGCGATTAGCCCTGATCGTGTGACCATTCATGCGATTAGCCTCCCTAATCGCGTGTACTGCTGCTGTAAGTGTATATTAGCATTCCGAGACCTGATTTGACATGTAGTAACATGCTAGGAACCCCGTAACATGTCTAATAACTTGGTAACATATATTTGGATGTATTTCGGTGATACGTGAACTATGTGCTATAACTTGTTGTGCGTTAACGTATGTTAAGTGTACTTGCGTTATTGTATGTTTTGGAGCGTAAACATAACACGGGGAGTCTCGGGTCACCAATGGGATGTCGAGTCTTGTACTTTGGGTCGGTTAAACAGTCACGGTGTTTTCAAACGAACTTGGTTATGGTCTGGACATCTAGGGACTAATTAGCCTGCGGGTTATTAGTCTAAGTACTTGTAACTGTCGTATGTTAGGTCGCCGCTTACGGGACTAGCATAGCAGCTGGGTTTACTCGGGTTAAGGAGTAACGCAACTTAAGGTGAGTTTACGGCCCCGCTTTGAAACTGGTTTTATACTTTCGGGGGAGAAAACATGTGTTAAAACGATTATTTGGTAACTACTGTCATACTATGGGTTTCTATTGTGTACTACACGATCTTTGGAAGTCCCGGGGGGAACCATGAATGTGCGGGTTTGCACAACGGGGAAATGTGAATAGCGCTATTGGGAGTGACCAACCCCGCTCGTCGACTTGGAGGGTCGGCGGGTGCATATTGTCTCAAACAGGAACAACAGGAACTACATCGGGCATACTTTTGGTATTCGCGTTAGTAATGGTTTTCCAATCGTGGTAGTAACAAAACGTACGCCTAGCTAGCGTATACTGGTTTTCGATTTATTATAGTATGGACAGGTGGACTTGGTACTTGGATACAAAACCTGTAAACTCACCAGCATTTTGTGCTGACGTAAACTTTTACATGTTTTCTCAGGTCGCTAAGGTAGCACGACTGGACTAGGGCGCACGCGTCTGCACGGCGTCTAACTAGGGTTGCATGGTCTTTTGAACATTGAACTATTATTTCATTGATGAGTACTGTTTTTGAATAAGCTTCCGCTGTAAACGGGATTTTAAACTATGTTTTGAAGTTGCATTTATATTCATTTAGACTTGTTTATTGTGATCGTTGGTTTGGATCCTGGTTTGTCATGCGCCTCGCGGTAAAACTCCGCAAGTGGATTTTGAGGGTAAAACTCCGCATAGCGCATAAATCCATTTACGGACCTGTTATGCTTACCTGGGGATTCCTGGAGTGAGTGTCCACTTATAGGCTAAAGCATGTCTTCTTTGATCACCATTGGGTTCAACTCCTTTGAAAAGTCAACGTTCTTGTTGGGCTTTACAGCTAGACAAGGGCACTCCAAGCATCTTATGCAAGTTTTTCAATAATACTTATTCTTTTCATATAACTATAAAAGAATTCTCTCTCTAACGGTAACATCACTTTCTCCGCCGCCGTGGACAGTTTCATCACCGGTAACGTTCACCACCTCTAACGGTAACATCACCCTTCGCCGCCGGCCGGCCGCACCTTCTCAGGTAACGGCACACCGTAAGTCGCCCCATATCTTCCTCTCTCTCTCTCTCTCTCTATCTCTCTCTCTCTCTCCCTATCTCTTTCTCTCTCCCTCCCTCTTTTCGCTCGTCTACCCCTTCTCTACAGCATCACCGGCCGGCCGGTGGAAACCATTGAAAACAAACGAAAACAGAACCTGATCTTAAAGAAACCGATAACCCCAACGATTGGTAAACTCTTGGTATACCCAGAACCCAAAACCCAAAACCCGATAGGAAACCCACAAACCCTTCTCATCGGAGAAGATCGAGCAGCGCCCGAAACTGCCGGCAATATTTTGTTGGTATCTCTGTCGCCGGCGATATTTAGTCTCCTGTATTTACAGGTGTTGGAGCAAAACACCTCTGTTTTGATCGTTGGTACCTCGTACCCTCCGATATCAGTTCTCGTTCTACACCCAGGTGCAATCAATACTAGCATATAATATATAATTATTATATTATATACATTTCACACTACTGAAGAAACAAGGCTAGTCTACTTATTTATTTAGTTTTTCTTTTAGTTGAACTTATTGTTACTAGTTTAACATACATAGTTTTTATATACTGTGTGTTTCATTTTGGCATATTGTGTTTGTCATTGTGGGTATTATCTATATATACTACTTGTGCGTTTGTGTGCCTGCGTGATTAGCCACAACCATAGAGGGTAGGAGGCATGCTCATTACTTGAGACCGTGTCCGGGGACGAGGGGTGCGGGTAAAGGGAGACCGAGGGGGGGTTGCCTTAGATTAGCTTCTTGGAATGTAGGAACTCTTAACGGTAGGTTGTTGGAGGTAATAGATGTACTTAAAAAGCATAGGATCCAATTAGCTTGCCTGCAAGAGACTAAGTGGAAGGGGAATAGCGGGACCGAGTGCAACGGGTTCAAATTGTTGTATTCGGGTTCAAATGGAGCCAGGAATGGAGTGGGTTTTCTAGTGGATAGGGAATTGCATAAGAATGTGGTGGAGGTGGTAAGATACAATGATAGGATTATGGTATTGAAGCTAGTAGTAGGCGATGAGGTAGTCTCGGTGGTGTGCGCATATGCACCACAACTAGGGCTAGGAGACCATGAGAGGAGGGATTTCTGGGATTGTCTTGATGTAGCAGTAAGGTCTATACCTAGTGGGGAAAGAATTTGTATAGGGGGTGATTTTAATGGCCATATCGGTAAGGATAGTGATGGTTATCAAGCAGTCCATGGGGGTTTTGGTTTTGGCGATAGGAATGACCCCGGTAGGGAACTCCTAGATTTTGCAGTGGCCCATGACTTAGGTATCATAAACTCCTTCTTTCAGAAGAGAGATTCCCAGCTAATCACTTTTAGCAGCGGGGGACGGAAGACCCAGATTGACTTCCTCCTGATGAGGAAAGTTGATCGCCTACGGTGGAGAGACTGCAAGGTTGTACCAGGGGAGACAACAATGACCCAACATCGTCTATTACTAGCCGACATTGCCATGAGTGAAAACCCGGCTGGCGGGGAAAGGAAGATGAGACCTGCTATCCGTTGGAGGAGTTTGAAGGGGGACAAGATCCCAGTTTTCAAAGAAAGGGTCCTTTCGATGACAGCGCCCCCAATGGACGCAGACCCAAATAGAATGTGGGAGGATATGGCGGCCAACATTACTCATGCGGCGAAGGAGACCCTAGGGATCTCAACAGGTAAGGGTAGTGGGCATAAGGAGGCATGGTGGTGGAGTGAAGGCGTTCAAAACAAAATAAGGGACAAGCAAACAACTTTTAGAGATCTGCGGAGGTGCACAAACGAGGAGGACCGTGACAGATTGAGGGAGATATACAAAAACGCCAAGAGGGGGGCGAAAAGAGCAGTGGCAGAGGCTAAGAACACAGCTTATAGGCGGATGTATGAACGCTTGGAAACAAAGGAGGGGGAGCACGATATGTTCAAGATTGCAAAGGCTAGAGCCCGTAGGAGGCAAGATCTAGGACCCGTGAAATTTATAAAGGGAGAGGATGGACATGTTTTAGTGAAGGATCAAGACATTAAGTTGAGATGGCAAACCTATTTCCATGATCTTTTCAACAGTGGGAGGACGTACCAACAAGAAAACAGTAACAGCATTACTCAAGAGCGTCACAGGGAAAACTGCTATTGTAGGCGTATAACCCTCAGTGAGGTAAGCTTAGCACTTAGGAAGATGGGAAGGGGTAAGGCAGTTGGACCAGACAACATTCCGATTGAAGCGTGGAAGTGTTTAGGAGAGGAAGGAGTCCAATGGTTAACTAACTTCTTCAATAGTATATTCAAGTCTGGACATATGCCAGATCAATGGAGAAGTAGTGTCGTGGTGCCTATATATAAGAACAAAGGAGACGCCCAATGTTGTGGAAGCTATAGAGGAATTAAGTTGCTGAGCCACACTATGAAATTATGGGAAAGAATAATTGAGGCTAGGATTAGAAAGGTAACTCATATTTCGTCAAACCATTTTGGCTTCATGCCAGGGCGGTCAACTATTGAAGCAATCCACATTCTAAGGAGACTAATGGAGAAGTATAGGGAGAAAAGACGGGACTTGCATATGGTGTTTATTGACCTAGAAAAGGCATACGACAGTGTCCCACGTAAGCTACTTTGGGATACTTTGGAAGGTAAAGGGGTGCCGGGGAAGTATATAGATATAATTAAGGATATGTATGAAAGGTCTGTCACCAGCGTTCGGGCCCCTGTAGGGGATACTGATTCCTTTCCCGTGGAGATTGGACTCCATCAAGGGTCTGCTTTGAGCCCATTCCTCTTTGCGATGGTACTGGATGAGCTGTCCAAATCGATTCAGGAGGCAGTTCCGTGGTGTATGCTTTTTGCTGATGATATTGTATTAGTGGCGGAGACCAAACAAAGTCTGAATGCGAGGGTAGAAGAGTGGAGAGCATCTTTAGAGAGCAAGGGGTTAAGGATTAGTCGCTCGAAGACAGAGTACCTCTACTGTGGTTTCAGTGGTGCGGATGACGTCAGTGACACGCAGATCACCATCGATGGTCAAGCAATCCCGAAGACAACGACTTTCAAATATCTAGGATCTTTTGTTCAAAATGATGGAGAGATAGATAGAGATGTTACCCACCGTATCCAGGCCGGCTGGTGTAGATGGAAAGCAGCCTCTGGGGTTTTGTGCGACAGGAGGTTCCCAACTAAACTAAAGGGTAAATTCTATAGAGTTGCAGTCAGACCGGCCATGCTGTATGGGTCGGAGTGTTGGGCCATCAAGAAGACTCAAGCCCGCAAGATGGATGTAGCAGAAATGAGGATGCTTAGGTGGATGTGTGGGTACACAAGGCTAGACCGAATAAGAAATGAGATTGTTAGGGGTAGGTTAGGTTTGGCTAAGATTTCAGAGAAGATAAAGGAGTGGAGATTGAGATGGTTTGGGCATGTGAGGAGGAGGCAGAGGTCAGCGACAGTTAGAGTAGTGGAGGAGCTGACTGTTGACGGTAGGAGGAGTAGAGGTAGACCCAAGTTGACCTGGGATAAGCGTATTGAACAGGATTTGATAGAGCTGCACCTCTCTGAGGACATGGTCCAAGATAGGAGTTCGTGGAGACGTAGAATTGAGGCTAAGGATTCTTAGGGACTGTTTCATATATACCTTTTTGGGTTATGCCGCTTTTATTGCATGTCTACTTTTGTTTTAATGCACGACACATGCTATGTTTCTGTATGGGTTATATTGTTTCCTTGGCATACATACCTTTGTTCTAATACATGACACTTCCAATGTTTATATAATTGTAGTATCCCTTTATTAGTTTTTTAGTGTAGTTTACCGGTCTTTTTTTTTTTTTTTTTTTTTCCGAGCCGGGGGTCTCTCTGGAAGCAGCCTCTCTATTCGCAAGGATAGGGGTAAGGTTTGCCTACATCCCACCCTCCCCAGACCCTACTCTTAGCTGTGCTATTTTGTGGGATTTACTGGGTAAGGTTGTTGTTGTTGTTGTTGTTGTACTCTCTCGTTTCATATACACTACTTTGCATATCATGATTGCTTACAAGAATCATATCTTCATAATTATCTGTACGATTATACACTTACATTTTCTAATCTCATGATTATTCATTGACTACCTCATAGATGTCTGCTCGCCGCATGCTCCGTGATGCCAGCCAACGTCCTGTTCGTGCTTCTGGACAACGTTCTGACCGTCGCCTTGCATCTTTAGTCGCTGAACAAATTGCTGCAGTGATCCCAAACCTTGTCAGTGAGATAACCCAGAATAGTAACAGTGCCAACACAGGGAGTACGACTCAATTTCGGTGCACTTTCAAACACTTTAACTCCTGCAACCCCACAAAATTCACAGGTGAGGAGGGTGCTACCGGCCTCCTCCAATGGTTTGAAAGCATGGAGAGCACCTTTGTGAACAGTGAATGTCCTGATGAACTCCGCGTTCGCTATGCTACTAGTGTCCTTCAAAAGGGGGCGCTAACCTGGTGGAATGGCAAAAAGCGAAATCGAGGAGCTGATGTTGCTTTATCTTTATCTTGGGCTGAGGTTAAGGAACTCATGATCGCCAAATTCTGCCCTAGGAACGAAATCAGGAAACTAGAGGAAGAGTTCCATGGGCTGAAACAAGACAGTGGTGAGAATCTTGCGTATAATACTCGATATCACGAACTTAGCATACTGGTTCCACACATGGTCATCCCGGTCTCTCGAGCAATCGAAAAATATATCGAGGGATTACCTGACCTGATTCAAGACGTTGTCACTGGAGGCAAAGCCACTAC
Organism: Ambrosia trifida; assembly: GCA_028751855.1. Classification (NCBI taxonomy): domain Eukaryota; kingdom Viridiplantae; phylum Streptophyta; class Magnoliopsida; order Asterales; family Asteraceae; genus Ambrosia; species Ambrosia trifida. The sequence goes on along the minus strand of CM054128.1, from coordinate 100,787,064 downwards.
GGTAGAAGAAGCCATCCAACTTGCAGCCACATTAACAGACAAACACGTAAGGAAAGGAAACTTGGTTAGGAAGGGCACCAAGACGTCTACTGAGAAAACCACCAATGATGTTGAACAATCTAAGACTGTTTTAGCAAAGGCCGCCACTACTACTTCGAACTCTAGGAAACGAATGGGCGATAATCAGAATCATGTTGTGGTTGATCCGATAACTCAACCCCCTATCAAGAGAGCCTACACGGGAACCCATCCTCAATGCAACACTTGCAAGTATCATCACCCTGCAAATCTTCCATGCCGTCAATGCACTAGATGTGGAAGGTTTGGACACTTTATCACCACTTGTCGAGTAATGGTTGGGACACAGGGTAATCATCAAACAGCTGCCCAGGAACCACTACAGATTACTAACGGTCGGGCATGTTATCATTGTAGAGACCCTAACCACATGCGACCTCAATGCCCTAAATTGAATAATGTAAACCTGGTGGCACATGGACGAGCTTTCAACAGCAATGTCAACGAAGCAAACGGACAGGATGACGTTAATCCCACTGGTTAAACCATGGATGAAATCTTCCTAAGACTCGAGAATCCAACACTTGCGTTTTCATTTTCTTGAATCTATTTTCATTTTGTACCCAATTATGTCATACTCATTAGCATATAACATCTAGAAATTTCCTTGCATACTATAGTGTACGAACACAAATTGGAAATTTATCATATTGGTTACGTTTATTTTAACCATACAAGACTCTACCTTACATTTATTTGAAACATTTGGACTTGACACTTGATCTTACAGAGCTTTTCCAAGAAAACATCATTGCTTGTTATATGAAACCTGATTTTCCTTAATTCGACTATCCATTGAACATTTAATTATTCATGATACTCGTAAACTATTTCTATAGGCCACAAAGATAACACTTACACTTAATGGTTGTAATACTTACAAACTCGCTTGCATGTGTGTATTATCCACGCAACTCAGATAAACATTTCATTTAAAGGGCTCCTCGGACGAGTGGTAGCCCATACTTAAATACTATTATGCTTACAAGTCATTGCAAACCCATGCAATTGACCTCATTATTACATGGCCTCATTTCATTGATAACATCTCGTGTTTGTTGTGTCAGCTTCTTGTGAAATTTATTTGCGTTAATGTGTGTTAGATTAGGATCATAGAAGGACATAAAACCCTAATGTAAGGTAAATTGATGATTCCGGTCCGAAACGTAATCATGAATTTACAGGTGCGTTAGGGTAGTGTGAAATTCTATTAGAGTTTTTGGAAGACATCCAGTACGTTTTCAAGGTATCAAAGGTGTGGTGGGTTAGCTGCGGTACACCCTGTATACAAACACTAATGATGCATTGAAAGTGAGACTGGAAGTCGGACCAGGAACAAACTCTAGTTACTTGGTAGTTAATTTAGTCTTTCTATAGTCAATCAACTCGTACATTTATTCTAGGATTCCTAAAACTTGAAATTTAGTGATTCATTAGATTCTTATTCTCCTTATTATTCGAGACGAACCTAATCCAAACTCACACCTATCAAACCTCATAACCAAATCATTCGAATTTTCCAAACCACAGTGATCATAATTTTTACCCAAGCATCCATAACCCTATGTTTCTAATAACTTCGGGACGAAGTTTCTAAAAGTAGGGGATGCTGTGACATCCGTCACTTTTTCATTATATATATATATATATATTTATTTTATACAAAAATAATAATAATAATAATAATAATGATAATAATAATAATAATCATATTTTTTTTAGACTAAACTAAACCTCTAAAACCACACATCCTAACCCATTAAGAAACCCAACCCAACCATCTTCTTACCCATGCTTGAAGCCCACATACCTGAGCCCACGTTCAGCCCAACAGCAGGCCCATCAGACAAGGCCCGGCCCAGCTCCACTCTCCTTCCCATTCTTTTTATAAAAAAAAATAATACTTTGCTCCTGCCGGGACTCGAACCCGGGCAGCGAGCGGCTCAACCAAACACACACACGCGTGCAACCACTGAGCTACCAGCTCGTTTCTGAAATAAACCCAAGCCTAATTGTATTTAACCCTTTATAAAAAACGTACCAGACCTTCCCTTTCATGTCTGCTGTGCGACGCAGATCAACCAAAAAAAAAAAAGGTAACGAGCTGAGATCGTGGGAAAGATGATCACCCTTTAATACTCCTATTGACCGACTAATTAACGCGTTATATCAGTCCCTAAGACTCGTGTTCAGCTCGATTTCGAGCATAATTCACGCATACACATTTAACCATGGTCAAAACTTTCCAATTCGATGAACCGAGCCTTAGCACTATAAATTGAACACCTTCTAGCAACCTAAACTTGCCGAACATCATCTTCTTATCATCAATTTCTGTATCGAATCAGTTATTCTTGTATTTGATCGCGTTTGACTTTTGGTTTGACCGAGCATCCAATCACGAATTCGTATTTGTAAGTAACATTATTCTTGTGGGTTTTGTCATACGACATTCACACAACAATAACCCTATGATTAATTGGGTTATTGTTGTGTGAATCACTCGATTGGATTGGCTAGGGCTCGAAGCACATGAATTGGGGAAGAACACCTTGCAGACTTAAGCTTTTAATTTTTTTTCTTTTCTGTATAAAACACAAACAAAGGCATAGCTCAGTGGTGGGTGCATATGTGGCTAAATCAGTGAACCGGGTTGTACCCAGGTTCGACCCTCACCATGAACAACCATTTTTTTTTTTGTGTGTTAACCTTTATACTTATAATCTTTATTTTTTTTAAAAATCGTTTTAAAATACTAAAACCCTTTTAAAAATTCTACAAAAATTATCATATGATCTTCAAATGATAAAGTTCATTACCCAATTTTTCGTTTTCAAAAATAATTTATTTAAGATATATTATTAATAATACAAGTTTATTCATTTATAATTGTAAAATTTAATAAAAATATCTAAACGACTTTGTAAAATTCCACAAAAATTATTATAAGTTTATAAATCAGTAAGCATTTCTAAAATGATTTTTATTTCAGAAAAATCGTTTATTTAATATTTTTAATCAATTTTTGTTAGTTTTAATCATAATTAAATCATAATAAAATCAATTTTCCATATTTTTGCACCAAAATTTTATATAAATTATTTCTAACTATCTAGAACTGAAATACGATTTTTAATTCAGAAATTCTTTGACTTTAATATTTTTAGATATTAAAGTCATATTTTGATAATTTGAAATAATTAGATTAAATATTCTATTTTCAAGAAAATAATTTTATAAAAATTATTTTCATACTTAAAACCTTATGTTGTGACTATATTCAACTTAAAATTTTACAAAGAGACTTTTATTTATTTATTTACTAAATTTATTATATTTAATAAACAATTTGTTTATTAAACAAATAAATGTTTATCCCCAATTCGAAGCCCTAGAAATACATATATCCTAGAGTTATTTCCCTTACACATTATCGAATACTTTAGGTTGATCATTTGGGAGTAATCTCAATTCATATCTCGTGGTCCAGTTAAATCTCAAACTACTACGTGAACCGTGAGTATTACTTATCCCCTTTTTCCGCTTTTACAACTTTTGGGGTGATTCATGCACAAGTATACAAAACTTTCGTATTCATTTACACATACATTTTTATTCATTTACAATTCATATACGTGTCTTGATTATCTTTGTGCTTATGCTTGAACATGAACGTAGCTTACATACAAAATCATACATACAGACATAACTTTGTCTTATGGTGCTCTTTACATACAGACATAACTTTATGTTATGGTGCTCTTTACATACAGACATAACTTTGTGTTATGGTGCTCTTTACATACAGACATAACTTATGTTATGGTGCTCATTACATACAGACATAACTTGGTGTTATGGTGCTCATTATCAAATTCATTTGTACAACTTTACATGTGATCTTTGTCTTGTTTGGTTACTTGCGTGTTTACATAATGCCTTGGTGATGCTAGACACATGAATTGTACTACCTTTTCAAACTTATACTATATGTACAAAACTAAGTAGTACTCACCAACATCATATGTTGACAAAATTATTTTCGTGCATGTTTCAGGATAAGCTGCTTGACGCTTCACATAGGACTTTGGACTTAGACTAAATCAATCAATTATCTTTATTTTTGTTGTATTGTACTTCATTTCACATGTTGTAAAACCATACTCAATAATCATATATTTACATTTTAGTACCATGAGCTTTTGAACAATCGTCACTACGTGGCACCTCGATGATTCCGCCATCGGTTGGGGTGTTACACAAAGCTGGTTGGGCGCAAAGCTGGATTTATTAAAGGCTATGAGCATGCGCAGGCTGGCAAGCCGCTGGAGCAGTTCGCGCTATATAAGCAGGATTTAGATGCTGTGCTCGCCAAGAAAGCCGCCGAGTTTGATGAGCTGAAGTATGAATTGGTTGACTTCGTTGTTAGCCATCGCGATCGGCCAAGCTGTTTCGAGCTCAAGGATTCGTTTGATAAACAAGGCTTGACGCACACGCGGCGCGAGTACGCCATGAAGAAAATGACTGCGGCTGACTTGGGGCTCGGCAAGCAACCCGGAGGTAGTGAAAGGCTGGAGCTGTCAGGGTCAGATGAAGACGATGATTTCAGCGATTCGTCTTCAGAGCTCAAGAAATGAAGCTGGATATTGCTTGTCTATTTTACCTTTCCATGCCTGTTCTTTAGCATTTGTCAAACTTTGTAATATTGACCTGTTTGTAGATATGTATATATCTTTTGTTTTTGAAATTTGGTTGCGCAAGTAATATGTTTTGTGTTAGCGCATATCGTAAGTTTAAGTGTAAATTTGAATCGTACTCTTGTATTTAGGACATCGTGTTGAAAACATACAATGCTTAGGGTGCGCGTTGCATGTTACCTATGCAGCGCGCACTTTTGGGAGATTGCAGAATTTTCGATGCAACTTCGAACTTTAAGTCATTGTATTATAACCAAACAATGTTTAGGGTGCGCGTTGCGTCTTAACCATGCAACGCGCAGTTTAGGGTGCGCGTTGCATCTTAACCATGCAACGCGCGGTTTAGGGAAATTGCAGATTTCTCGATGCAATTTCTAAATTTATGACATTGTATCTTAACCATACAATGTTTAGGGTGCGCGTTGCATCTTAACCATGCAACGCGCAGTTTTAGGGAAACTGCAGATTTCTCGATGCAATTTCTGAGTTTATGACATTGTATCTTAACCATACAATGTTTAAGGTGCGCGTTGCATCTTAACCATGCAACGCGCAGTTTTAGGGAAATTGCAGATTTCTCGATGCAATTTCTGAGTTTATGACATTGTATCTTAACCATACAATGTTTAGGGTGCGCGTTGCATCTTAACCATGCAACGCGCAGTTTTAGGGAAATTGCAGATTTCTCGATGCAATTTCTGAGTTTATGACATTGTATCTTAACCATACAATGTTTAGGGTGCGCGTTGCATCTTAACCATGCAACGCGCAGTTTTAGGGAAATTGCAGATTTCTCGATGCAATTTCTGAGTTTATGACATTGTATCTTAACCATACAATGTTTAGGGTGCGCGTTGCATCTTAACCATGCAACGCGCAGTTTTAGAGAAATTGCAGATTTCTCGATGCAATTTCTGAGTTTATGACATTGTATCTTAACCATACAATGTTTAGGGTGCGCGTTGCATCTTAACCATGCAACGCGCAGTTTTAGGGAAATTGCAGATTTCTCGATGCAATTTCTGAGTTTATGACATTGTATCTTAACCATACAATGTTTAGGGTGCGCGTTGCATCTTAACCATGCAACGCGCAGTTTTAGGGAAATTGCAGATTTCTCGATGCAATTTCTGAGTTTATGACATTGTATCTTAACCATACAATGTTTAGGGTGCGCGTTGCATCTTAACCATGCAACGCGCAGTTTTAGGGAAATTGCAGATTTCTCGATGCAATTTCTGAGTTTATGACATTGTATCTTAACCATACAATGTTTAGGGTGCGCGTTGCATCTTAACCATGCAACGCGCAGTTTTAGGGAAATTGCAGATTTCGCGATGCAATTTCTGAGTTTATGACATTGTATCTTAACCATACAATGTTTAGGGTGCGCGTTGCATCTTAACCATGCAACGCGCAGTTTTAGGGAAATTGCAGATTTCTCAATGCAATTTCTGAGTTTATGACATTGTATCTTAACCATACAATGTTTAGGGTGCGCGTTGCATCTTAAACATGCAACGCGCAGTTTTAGGGAAATTGCAGATTTCTCGATGCAATTTCTGAGTTTATGACATTGTATCTTATCCATACAATGTTTAGGGTGCGCGTTGCATCTTAACCATGCAACGCGCAGTTTTAGGGAAATTGCAGATTTCTCGATGCAATTTCTAAGTTTATGAGAGTAAGTGCATGTAAAGTAAAGGAACTGCCGTATTTCATTTCATAAGTTTGGCTCGTCGGCCTTTGTTACATCATAGGATAGTATTACATATAGCACTTTTCTTAATTGGGTTGCGTTCCATGTGCGGGGAACTGGTTTATCTTCCAAGGTTGAGAGCTTGTAGGCTCCTTTGCCAAGGACCTCTTGTATGCGATATGGCCCTTCCCAAGTTGGGGCTAGTTTCCCTTTAGGGAAGGCGCCGCTGGCTTCATTGTTGCGTAGAACAAAATCCCCTTCATGGAACGCGCAAGGCTTGACCTTCTCGTTAGGGGTGAGCATTTCGTGGTTCGGACCCATAGGAACCTTGGACCCGACCCACGAGAACCTTGGACCCGAACCTTTTTAAATATATGGGTCGGTTTCCGGTTCTAGATTTATATGAATTATCGGTTCCGGGTCGGGTCGGGTCCAAACCCACGGTTCTAATATAAGAACCACAAGAACCGTTTGTATTTTAATTAAAAAATAATAAAATAATCTTTTTTAGTCTTTTCACTATTCGTTTTTACGTTTTATTGTAATCGATTTCATGTAATGTTAATACAATATTAAAAATATTATTTATAATAATAACAATGTATTTTTCTTGAAATTTTTTTCGGCTTAATGGATATGCATAGATGATATATATTATATAATATATATTATATCCAAATTTGAAGTAAATATTTATATATATCACTCTGATGTGTGTGTATTTATTATGTATACATAACAGATTCACATAATGTTTCTATTGATGAGAATAACAAAAATTGTTACGAAAACATAAGTCGAAAAACGAAAAATGACTTAAAAAAACTCATGGGTTATTGTTAGACTGTCTGTTGTGGAAGCGCGGGTAGCATGACGCGAACAAGGTTTCAGCGCCCGTGCTCACCCTCAGCCACAACAGCCTCACGCGAACAGTCAAGCGATGGTGGTCGCGTGGGTTAACGGGAAAATGTGACCTTTGGTCGCGCCGTTGCTCACCTCCAACCACAACGGGGTCAAGTGAGCGGATTACTTGATAGTCACGTCGGTGGCCTGCGCACGTTCGCTTGCGCGTCTACAACGAACGACCTTAGAACCATATGGAGGAATTCTTTTACGAGTATGGTAAAAGAATAAGAATATGCAAATCCTCTAAAAGTGGCTATTGCATTAAAGGGTTCTAAAGGGTCAGACCCTTTTACCCGACCCATCAGAACCTTTAGGACCCAGAACCACATAGCATTTTAAGGTTCGGTTCGTGGTTCCTAATTTCAACAATAAAAGGGTATACGGTTCTGGTGGGTCCAGGTCGGGTCGGGTCGGTTCTGGACCCTTTGCACAGCCCTACTTCTCGTTGTAATACTTTTCCAGCTTTTGCTTGTAGTTCGCCTCACGTATTGCTGCGTTTTCTCGGCGTATCTCTGCTAGGTTTAAGTTTGTGCACAGCTCCCGGTCGTTGTCTGTGATGGTTGCTGAGAGGACTCTTGCAGATGGGCATCCAATCTCCGCTGGGATCATGGCCTCAGAGCCGTATGTGAGGCTGAACGGGGTTTCACCGGTGCTCGTTTTTGTTAAAGTGCGGTTGGCCCATAGCACGCTCGGTAATTCCTCTGCCCAAGCCTTTCCTTTGGTCCCCAATCTTGACTTGATGCCCTCGACAATACTTCGGTTTGCACGCTCAACCTGGCCGTTTCCTTGAGGATGTGCAACCGAGGTGAACGTGGGTTGAATGTGCAAGTCCGCGTACCATTTTAGCAACCCCTTGTCCGCGAATTGTGTGCCGTTGTCCGTGACAATTGACATAGGCAACCCGAAACGGCAGATGATGAATTCCCAGATGAACTTCTTCACATGATTGGCGGTAATCTCAGCAAGTGGCTTGGCTTCGACCCATTTGGTAAAGTAGTCAATGGCGACTATCATGAATTTTCTTTTGCCTGTCGTCATTGGGAATGGTCCCACCAGGTCAATGGCCCACTTTTGGAATGGCCAAGCTGAGGTTACGGGGATGAGATCATTTTTAGGGTGCAGGGTGTTGGGGCATGGCGCTGGCAAGAGTCGCATTTGCGGATTATTTTCAAGGCGTCCAGGTGCATGCCTGGCCAGTAATACCCCGCATTCATAATTTTTGCAACTACCATGCGCGGTCCAGCGTGTATCCCGCATATCCCTTCATGTATCCCCGCACCAGATAGTCCGCGTCAACCGCATCCACGCACCGCAGTAATGGTCCCAAGTATGACTTCCGATAGAGTACGCCATCTTGCATTTGGTATTGTAGAGCTTTTTGTCGTATCTTCCTGGCCTCGGTGTGTTGTTCCGGCAGCGCGCCGGTGGTCAGGTAAGAGACTATCGGAGTCATCCAGCTGTCAACACCCGTTTGGATGACATTGACTTCCTTGGGTGGAACAGACGGTTCGCTTAAGGTTTCAATTCGGACCTCTTTTGCTAAATGGCTGAAACTTGTAGATGCCATTTTGCTTAGAGCGTCCGCCGGCTTGTTTTGGCTGCGTTTAATGTGGTCGATGGTGCAGCTGGGGAAAGCGGCCATAAGCTCTTTAGCTCGCTGGAGATACATGATCATGGAAGGTTCTTTTGCTTCATATTTTCCGGTGATGTGACCTGCTACCAGCATTGAATCGACTTGTGCGAAGATGTGCTTTGCGCCTAGTTTCTGCGTGATACGTAGTCCGGCTAGGAATGCCTCATACTCAGCCTCGTTATTGGTAGCTTTGAACTCGAGTCTGATCGCATAGGTGAACTCTGCGCCCTCCGGACTAACTAGGCGTATCCCCGCACCTACGCCGTCTTCGTTTGAGGCCCCATCTGTATAGAGGTTCCAAATGGCTTTTTCATCACATGTTGGTTGCGGGTCTTGCTCTGCTTTGCACTCTTCAACCTTTTCTTGTGGCACCTCCGCTATGAAGTCAGCTAGTATCTGTCCTTTGATTGCTGGGCGCGTTTTGTAGTGAATGGTGTGTTCACCCAGCTCGATAGCCCATTTTGCCAATCTGCCGGAGACTTCCGGTTTTGATAGGACGTTGTTTAGCTTATAGTCGCTCAGCACGTTGATGGGATGGCCTTGGAAATAGCGGCGCAACCTTCGTGATGCGTGAACGAGGGCTAAAACAAGCTTCTCCATGGTGGTGTACCTTGACTCTGCGTCTGTCAATACTCGACTGACATAGTAGATAGGTGTCTGGACCAACTTCCTGTCTACCATCAGTACCGCGCTCACCGCCTGCTCTGTGGCGCATAGATACATCGTTAACGGCTCCCTAGGGAGTGGAGCGGTGAGTGTCGGTAAGTCCATCAAACATTCCTTCATCTCTTGAAAGGCTTTCTCCGCCTCTGCAGTCCATTTAAAATGGTTCTTTTTTAGGCAGTTTTTTAGCGTTTCGATGAATGGGATGGATTTGCTTGCGTGGTGCGACAGAAATCGGTTGATTGCTACCAGGCGCCCGTTCAATGTTTGCACTTCTTTCAGGGTGGATGGGGAGGGCATTTGCGCGATGGCCTGTATTTTTTCAGGGTTTGGCCTGAAACCATCTTTAGTGACCACCACGCCCAGGAACTTACCCTCTTCCATTCCAAAGGCGCACTTGCTTGGATTCAGCTTCATCTGGATTTCTTTCAAATGCTTGAAAGTTTCTTCGATGTCTGTTAGCATTTGATCCACTTCTTTGCTCTTGATGACTAGATCATCCACATAGACTTCTAGGTTTCTTCCAATCTGCTTGGCGAATGCGCGGTCCATCAACCGTTGGTATGTGGCCCCCGCATTTTTTAGGCCGAATGGCATCTTTGTGTAACAGAAAACCCCCTTATCCGTGCGGAAGGCTGTTTTGTCTTCATCCTCTAGCGCCATTTGGATCTGATGATATCCTTTGTATGCGTCTAAAAAGCATTTGAAACGGAAAGGCGCTAAGGAGTCTATTTTCAGATCAATCTCCGGCAAAGGGTAGCAGTCCTTTGGGCATGCCTTGTTGAGGTCTGTGTAGTCCACGCACATCCTCCATCCGCCATTGCTTTTCTTTACCATCACTGGGTTAGCAACCCAGGTCTGGTATCGTGTTTCTCTCAGAATTCCCGCTTTCAACAGCTCTCCCACTTGTTCATTCATCGCCTGTGTTTTCTCAGCACCCATGCTTCGGCGCTTTTGCGCGATGGGTTCGACAGAGCGATATGTGTTGAGTTTGTGTTGGGCGAGTTCGCGCGGGACGCCGGTCATATCTGATGGCTGCCACGCGAACACGTCCATGTTCTTTCGGAGAAGCTGTTTCAGTTTGTCCCTGATGCCCTCTGAGATTGCTGGTCCCAATGTGATGGTTTGGTCAGGGAATTTGGTATTCAGAATCCACTTTTCTGGTTCCGTGCGCGGGCATGTTTTTAGCATCTTGGCCGGATGAGACTCTGTTGTCATGGCGCATTCTCTGTTAGCCCATACGATTGCCACACCACTTGGGGTGGGAAAACCGATTGCGCCGTGGACCGTAGAGGTGACCATGTTGTATGAAGCCATGGAGTCTCGTCCTAGGATGATATCATACTTGGACTTCGTCGGGATGACAAGGAAGGTGACTTCTTCAGTTCGCGATCGCCCATGTGCTCCCAAAGTGAGGGGGAAAGAGATCTCCCTGAGAGGGGTCACAACCTCGTTTGAAAATCCCATGATTGGGGAGTTGATGGGGCGCAGTCTTTGCTTGTCTTCGTCGTCCAATAAGTCGAAACATTGCCCATACATGATGTCTGAGTTGCTGCCGGTATCCATGAAAGCTCTCGTGGTTCTGTAGTGGTCGAAGATGGCCGTGACGATGATTGCCCGCGTAGCGGACGGGCCGCCTTTGACCACCGGGAAGCACACTTGTTGCTCTTTCCAGTCTGCTGTGGTATCTGGCTTTCGCTTTTAGAGTCGGTGCCCACTGCTGTGTATCATCATACTCACATTTTTTATCTTTTTGGGCGGTGGGCCCGCTGTTTGTTTACGCTCCACATTTTGCAGTAAATGTCCCAGCTTACCGGTCTTTAGCGCATCCTCAATTGCTTGCCTCGGCTAATAGCATTTGTCGGTGTCATGGCCGATGTCTTGATGATAGGCGCAGAACTTGTTATGGTCGAGCCCTTCCCTGCGCTTGATGACTTTTGGTTCCGGGAAGTCAACATTTTCTGTTGCTAGGACTTGCGCTGGCGTTTTTGTTAAAGGAGTTCAGTTGTTGTGACTCCGCCTACCGGATTTATGCACAAGTGACGTGTTGTGCGGATACTCTTGGGGTGCGGCGGGCTTTGTCACTGTCTGGTTGGTTCCTTGGAGCCTCGTCCAGACATTCCCTTTTCCCCTTCGCTCATTTCTGTTATTTCTGCTGCGCACTGCTTGTGCTTGAGTATCTGTGTACTGCGGCGCTTGAATTCTGCTCCAAACAGAGAGTTCCCTCTCAGTTTTAGCGTAGTTCTTTGCGCCACGCATGATTTCTTCCCAAGTGTTGGGCATGCCTGTACATCCGGCTAAAGTGCGGATTAGTGAGTCACACCTCACCCCTTGAGTGAATGCTGCTTTCATGAGTTCGAACCCAATGGGTCCGATCTGTAAGGCCTCTCGATTAAACCTGGTGATGTAATCCTCAATGGATTCATTCTCGCGTCTCTTGACTTGCAGGATATCTGTGGAATCGCGCTCGATTCTTTTGTTTTGGCTGAAGTGATCTGAGAATTTGTCAGTCAACTCTTTCAGGTTGTCAATCTTGCCATTTGGTAGGCTGTCAAACCACACCCGCACTGCGCCCGTAAGCGTCTGTGCGAACATGTGACACCATGCTGGTAGGCTCCATCGTGCGCATTTTCCTGCAATTTCGAAGCTTCTCAGGTGATCGTCAGGATCACCGGTGCCGTCGAACTTTCCCAGAGTACTTGGGATTTTTGTTCGTGCGGGCAGCGTGGCAAGTGCGATGCGCGGTGTGAACTTTGATTTCTCACTGAATGATGGGGGATAGTAGGGCTGTGTGAGGTCGTCTTCGCCGGACAACAAGTGTGCTCGATCCACAGTGTTGGTCAAGTACTGGCTTGTGTCACGTTGAAAACGACTCTGTGACTCATCAGAGTCTTCCCTCCAAGTTGGGTCAGTGATATGATTACTTCCGCCCACGTGCCCCGCAGCTCTGGATGGCCCTTCTGATATAGTGACAGGCCTTCCTTCGCTGAAGGACAGGGCGCGAGATGCTTCTCTCAGGTGTTGTTCTTTAAGTTTGTTCATAAATGCTTACTTCAGAGCTTCTTTCTGCTGCGCATACCACACCTCCGGACTATCCATCGGCGCGGTGTGACCAACAGGTGAAGCTTGAACATTATCAGTTGCAAAATGAAACGACGGGGTCTGCCTCGTCCTGGAGGACGGAGTGCGGCCCACGTCTGTGCCATGAAACTGCTCCTCCACATGGCTGTCGAGCTGGCTGGTGGTTGCCGGAGCAGCACCAGTGCCAGACGTGCCTGTTGGGGAGTTTGTTGTTATTGGTAAAGAACTCATGGCTGGGTTTCTGAGAAATAGAAGTTTTTTAGTTGCTGTTCTTGTTAACTCAAAAAGACGGATGACGCCAATGAAGAAACACCAAACTAACAATCTGATATAACAATGCTAATATAAAGAGATAAGAAAGGACGTAATTCTCATTAATTGGTAAGACTGATACAAGACACCGTTTATCAGATTATTACAAGAGTTTCGATTATAATCTATTTCTCACAGCTTGTGATATGAATTCTTTCTCTGATAATCGATCCCCTCCTTTGATGACGAAGGTGGGTATTTATAGGCTCATCAAGTGGCCTATGATTGGCTGTGAGAAGAATGACAGCTGTCCCGTACTATTGTGGCCGTTGTCAATTATTGCGCTGTCCTTCTGTGATTGGTCCACGTGTCTTGTAATTGTCCTTTCTGTCCTTTCTCGTACCTCGTACTGGCAGGTGATCATGGAGCAGGGAATAGACGCCTCTGATTGGCTATGGATTCTGTTCCTGTCGGGTGACACCTGTCCTTTTTGGTGACTGCGTGCGCCGTCTTCTAGAATGTCACGTCACGCTCCTGCGCTGTCGTGTGTGTGACTTTCTTTCCTGTGCTTGCGCGGGTACATATCTCTTCACACATAAATGTAACCAAGTTTGCTTGGTGTTCTAATTAAGTCACTCAAACGTTTTTTGTCTTTCTAAAGTCATTCAAGTTTCATTTATTGTTCTAATACTATGTAATTACCAGGTCACTTTTTTTTTTCTTTTTTTTCTTTCATTTTAATGCTTACGTGAATATTATTTTTATTAGGTGGGTTTTATAAAATGAAGATTTCAAAAAAATATATATATTATTTTAAATTTTACACCTTTAAAAATTTATTAAAAAAATATTAAAACCTGACACATCATCACTTTAACCTGAAAACCTGATAATTACATAGTATTGAAACAATAAATGAAACTTGAGTGACTTTAGAGAGACAAAAAAAAGTTTGAGTGACTTAACTGGAACAGTTAACAAACTTGGTTACATTTCTACAAAGTTACCCCATATAGTTTTGAATAAAGTCTGTGTTTTTACGGTGGTTTACAAGAATTTGTTGCTGCTGGCCAAAGCTAATAATAATGGTACTCCTAGGGAGATAAATAGATCAAGTATGTTGCTTCTTATAGTTATAAATCCATATCTAATTTGGTATTTTTCATTATGAATAGTCATGGAAAGATCTTGGATGTATCTTACACCTAGATCTAGTCAAACTTTTGTTAACTGGGTGTAAACCTTATTGAACTTTGCATTCGAAAGAACTTGTGTCAATGGGAGAACGATAAAGTGTCCATGTAAATATGAAATATCAGAGTAGATGGCATAGACATTACCCCAGTATGAAACATGAAGCAGATGTTGAAGAAAATGATGATGACTTAAATTTTTTTTGAAGACCATGACTTATGAAACTCAAAGTCAACATACCAGGTAACACATACTTTATAAATCATTTTTATTTAGATTTAAATCATTTTTATGTTGAGTTGTATTTTATTTATGTGCCTCACAGTTTCAAGAAAAGAAAAATGTGACAAGTCTATGGTGACAATTACATACATCGAGCCTGTTGACGTGCACAAAGAAGCTGGAAAAAGCCGAGTATCAGTTTTGTTCAATGCATTGTGTTATTAGAAGTCAGTATTTAGAAGTCAATATGCAGACTGTGTTTTAATCTTGATTTGATATAGGCTTGATTGCTTGAATATTATTTGTTGATTCGCTAAAATTTGGCAATATTTATGAATTGATATGCTTGATGATTATGTTATTCTACTTACTTCCAGTTTGAAAAATGAATGTTTTGGCTAATAGACTTGAATGTATAGCACAAAGGAAAGTTTGTTATGCGGATGAATTTCAAATTCAAGTTGTCTCTAATACTGAATTTTTTTTATAATTTTGTTGTCACATGTTTATTTAAAATAATTGGTTATTGATAAGATGACAACCATAAATACTTGAAAAATCATATTTGTTCATTTCTTTTTGTAAAAATACTTATTATAATTGGTGAGTTATGACTACTTATGAGTTACGATAAAAAAAAAAAAAGAAAGAAGAAGAAATCATGTCAATTTCAAAGTTAAAGCATATGTCCGATTTCATTTAGTAAATAATCTTTGTCCCTTGTATAACTAATGTTGATGTTAACTCTTTAGGTGATAGCAAAAGAAGCATCAAATGCCAACTGAACCAGAAAATTCAGCTTAGATAAGATTTTTTATCTGGCCAACTTGACTCATCCTTTGTTCAACTAAACTTATAACAACCCAAATTGACCCATTTATAAGTAAATAGGTCAACATTGGCACCTCAGTTTCTCTTTTTTTTTTTTTTTTTTTTTTTTTTTGTAATTTTGTGATATCTTTAGCTGAATCAATTCTAAGCGTTGCACACTACGTAATTACAAAATGTATTGTTTCGACATTAAAGGCTGTAGCACCACATTTGGTCACTGGAATTTTTTGCTGCTATAACAAAGATTGTACACAAAAAAAAAAAAGTTTTGTAGCTGACCAGTAGTACATCTGCAGCAGTGATCCAATTATGGAACAAGACTTATGCATTTGCAGCAGTGAACCATTTATATAAGTAGACCATTCTTTTAGCTATTGTTTCTATTTGACCAAATTGTGAAAACGCAAATCATAATTGATCCATATATAAGCAAACGATTGGAATCGCCATCTCTACTAGAAAATGCTCCACAACTACATTTGACTTTAAGGAGTAATAGTCTTGACTTAGAAAGTCAAAGTTAATATAGGTCACTGATTCAGTTTAAACAAGAAAAAAACCAGTCCATACCAGCCAAAAACAAGTCTAAGATAACCAAAAATGGACTCGACCAGCTGCTTATTTTTTATCTTATATTTTCGTTATATTAACACTATATTTACGTGTGGTTATGCGAAAACAACGGCTTCTCTATCAGCCTCATACCATTTTTTCCTACGCCGATGATGCGAAAATTGTATTTGATGAAGAAGAATTCAAGAGAACGACATTAAGACAATTTTATTCTCTTCATTTGGGGTTTTCAGGTTGATTATATGCGGAGAATATCTATCAAGATGATGGCGATGGAGAATAGATCTGCAAATTCTATGCCAAATTCTCTGCAGTCCAATTCCGCTTGTGGTCTATAAACAGTTCTGATTCAGGTACTTTTACCACTATGATACTTTTCTTCAGTTTATTAACATATCATATGTATAGATATTTAAAAACTGTATTAAAAAAATAGAGGTCATGAGATTATAAGTCACCTCATTTGTTTATTGGCATGATTGTTATTTTGGACATTTCTGGTTAATAGCAATTGTCCATTTCTGAGAAAGTTGAAAATTTCCAGCTTTCATTCTAAACAAAGAATACTGTGATTGAAGAAAAGAAAAAGAATGATCATCCAGTAGTTGAAGAAAAAGAGTCTATCCCATTGGACGGGATTGTGATGACAAACAAAGAGGATGCGGTAGAAGAAAAGAAAGAGAATGATGATCCAGTAGTTGAAGTAAAACAATCAACCCCACAGAATGAAACTGTTTTGCTAAACAAAGAGGCTAAGGTTGAAGAAGAAAGAAGATTACGCAAAAGAAGCTAAGGAAACTGTTGAACCTAAAGACGAAGTTGAAGGAAAACCTATTGTCCCTGTATAGGTTGTTGGTCTTATTCTTTTCACTACAGTCGAACTTATTGTTTGATCATGTGTTTGTATTGTAATTATAAACACGAAATAATGAATGTGAATATTATTCGTATAATACACCTTTATAGTAAGTATAGACTATGTGAATCATGTGTGAAACACAGGAAGACTATATTATTTTTTATGGTCTATTTACTAAAGACCAAATCAAGAAGTCAATCATCTGTTGCAAACAAAGTTTGTTTACTAAGGTCTGTTCTAGAGGACTGGGTCTATTAAGGAGATTTGTGTGAAACAACTGTTGCTTCAAACAACTGTTACTAAGGTCTGTTCCATAAACATATCATCATCATCATCATCATCTATGAAGCAGACCTTAGTAACAACTATTTGAAGCAACATGTGATTGCCTTTTTGATTTGATCTTTAGTAAACAGACCTTAAAAATGATATAGTCTTCCTGTGTTTTCACATAGGATTTCACCTAGTAACTATATATAAAGGAAAACACCCATAATGACATGACATTGATTGAGGCCATTCTCCTTCATTGGGTGTGCCATGTGACATATTGTGAGAATTTAAAAAAAAATAATTTTTTCTCTCTCATGTGCCATGCGCTTTCTCCCACTATTTTTGAACATTAATAACTTTTTTATACGACAATTTTTTTTTGAAAAAATACACCAAATTAACAAGCGTTTTATTATCTTTCCAACAAGTACTATACTGCTATACAAAAAAACCCAACTTTTTATGTGGTGATTAATGAAATAGATACTTAAATTATATATGAGTAGAGAAAATAGTCTAAAAACATTAAAAGTGACTATCATATAATCTTTTTAGTCGATATTTATCTTTAAATTAGATCTTCGCTGCTTACCTATTGATTGTTTTATTCAGTGAAAATTGAACAGGTATGTCAATCATTAACATATACTCACTTTAAACATCATCATCATGACATATCATTTGATACCAATTTGTTTTTTTTTCCAGGTTCACATCACAACTCTATTGAGAAAGTGACAGTTGTACAGAGACGAATGTTGATCCTTTACAATTTTTTTTTTTTAAAAGCGGCCTATTCCTTTTATAGTACACACATTTTATCACTTCATATTAAATTTATCTATCTGACACGCTCCAGAAAGATAAACTAGTAAACTACATATTCAACATAAATAAATTAACTTAAAATTATAAATTAAACATAAATTAACTTAAACTTAGTGAATTTTAATATGACCACCTTAAATCCTAGGTGTAACCAACTCAAATTACTTTATTCTATCTTTCAAAGAAAAAATAAAAACTTGGAGGCCAAGCAATGCAATTATGCAAATAACCTTTTTTCACATCTTTTTTTCTCATTACCTTTAATCTTCTTTCTTTCCCACCGCCTCTTGTAATAATAATAATAATAATAATAATAATAATAATAAACCCCTTCACTACTTTCTCTTTTCATTTTCATTCATCAATCAATCAAACACAGTCTCTCTCGAATCATCTCTAAATAATAATAATAATAATATCCAATCGATCAATCAAACACGCATTCACAATCGGTTACTCGATCACTTTATCGAACCATGGCTGACGAAATCGACAGACTCATCGGAGTTCTGTTCGACGACAAAGCCACATCTTCATCCATCGATATCAGACTACGGTCCGAGAAACTAGGGCTTGAAAAGCTCTATTTGATCCTTAAACATGGTGTTGAGGTTGATAGTGATGGAAAATTAGGGCTTCAACGCTGGGACCAGGCTCAGATTCATGCCGTTGTTTCTGTTGCCTATGCGATTGTTTCCTCCACCCGATCCATTTCTGGTACTACTTTCTGTTTTCATGTTTATTGATATATATATATATATATATATATGTTTGGTATATGTGTTTTGAATTTGAGTATTAAGTTGTGTTTGTGTGTTTACTTATTTATTTATTTATTTATTTATTTATTTAAATGTGTGTTTATGATTTTGATAGTTGAGCAAGTGGAACCAGTTATTGTGGCGGTGATGGAGCAGTCGTTGGAGTTTGCTCTTTGTTGTTTGGAGAAGTCGGTTGCCAGCGGTGATGATTTAAGTTTCATTCAGGTTTGTGATTTTGTTTTGGTGTTTAGTATGTGAAACTTTCGTGATATTTTGAGTTTGAGCTATAATTTACATGGTTTTGCTTCACTTTGGGTTAATAAGGAATCCTTTTAACAGTTAAATTGCAATGCTATGTTCGGCATAACTGATTAGGAAGTTGGTGGGTTTGGGATGAGTTATGTGTTGCTAAGTAGCAACATGCAAAATGTACATGGTGGGACTGTAATTTAACATAGATTTATTTCACTTTAGGTTAATAAGGAACCCTTAACAGTTAAATTGCAAAGCTATGTTAAGTATAATCGATTGGGACTAGTTATATGTTAGTAGTTAGCAACCTGCGAAGTATACATGGTGGTGGGATTGTAATTTACATGGTTTTGCTTCACTTTAGGTTAATAAGGAACTCTTTAACAGTTGAACTGCAAAACTGTGTAAACTGTAATCGAACGTGAAGTTGGTGGGTTAGGGACGAGTTATATGTTACTAATAAAAAATGGTTTTATTTCACTTTAGGTCAATAAGGAACCCTTAACAGTTAAACTGCAAAGCTATGTTAATTATATCTGATTAAGAAGTTGGTGGGTTTGGGACGACTTATATGTTACAAGTTAACAACCTGCAAAATATATATGGTGGGACTGTAATATACATGGTTTTGTTTCACTTTAGGATAATAAGAAACTCTTTGCACAGTTAAACTGCAAAACTTAGTAAACAGTAACCGTTCGGAAGTTGGTGGGTTAGGGACGAGTTGTATGATACCAATAAATGGTTTTATTTTACTTTAGGTTAACAAGGAACCCTTAATAGTTAAACTGCAAAGTTATGTTAAGTATAACCGATTAGGAAGTTGGTGGGTTTGGGATGAGTAATGTGTTACTGATTAGTAACCTGCAAAATATGTTTTTGATGACAAGATATATAGTTTCTATATCTGAACTGATGGGAGCTGATAGCTGAACCTGATGAGGACAATTGTGTGAACTACTTTTTATCTTTTAATTATCATTGTGTGACACTTGCGTAACAAGTTCCTGTCTTTTATTATGTATACTTTCTTAGCGCAGCTATGATTTGATACCGAGTGTTATCGACTTGAAATCAGGGAGATATTCTAGTAATTTAAACAGACATACATTTACTGTTCCTATACTTGGTTATTGGTCAGTGAGTTCATTAAACTGTTAGGGGCAAAGTTTAAAAGAACGGAAACGAGCCTCGAGGCGAACCAAGGCGTAAGCTCGAGGCGCAGTCAAAAAATAAATATAAAAATTATGTGTCTATAAAAAATAAAATACCTGACCTAGAAAAGTCTAAAACATCAAAAACACACATTAAAAATAAAATAATTGACTCAAAAAGTCTAAAACACCAAAAAAAAAAAAAAACATAAAAAACACCCGAGGCGCACTTGAGGCGTATGTACAATCTGAACCCCATGAGGCGCGCCTTAGACGCGTTTTCATAGAGTTTCACCTCGAGGCGTACGCCTCACCCGTTTTTTTAAATCATGGTTAGGGGGTAGGTGACATGTTATGCTACTTATAGAACGCAATGTGGTAAGATAGGGGCACCTCATCTTATATATTATATTCAGTAATATTTTCATCTTGAGAAGTTAGTGCCACAGTTGTTGCATCACACTTAGTTATCAAATCTAGCAGAAGAATTACAATAGCTTATGTGGGTGGGCTTATTTCTTCCATAATCTAAAATACCCCTATAACTGGAAGTTCTGCAGGCTGGATGGTTCTTCGTCCTTTTTTTCATGGCTTGACTATGGTAGAGCGCTTTCCAGAACCTACATGCCTACTTTCTTGCACCTATGTATCTTGGCATATGTTATATATTTCCAAGCAGTGTTGTAGAACTCGCTAGTCGGTAGGTGGGGTACCGACTAAGGATTAATCAGGTTTAATCGGGATTATTCGGATTGGATTTTTATATATATTTTTTCAAATTTATACGTATATAATGCTTATTTTATACCTTATATGTATAAATTTAGAAGTTTAGGGGTCAAATATAAACTAGTGAATATGGAGGGGGTTTAAATATTAAAATACCTAAACTTAAATAACCCTAATCACCTCTATCGTTCACCATATCCCGTTTTTTCCTCCCCATTCCTTCTTTCATTGTAAGGAACCATTAGACGCAACTAGGGTTCATGGAGTTTCATTGATTTTGCTTCTAAATCATGGATTATCATCCAATTTGGAGGTAAGAAGTTGCTTTATTTGATCGATTTGCTCCAGTTTTGACCTGTTCGAAATCATTTTTTATCTAATTTTGAGTTTTTAGGTCCGTCTAGGACCAATTTGGTCTGACTAATCGGTGATTAATCGTGACATCGATTAATCGAGGGATTAGCCTAAAATTAATCTGTAAAGTGAGGACTAGCGATTAATCGGGATTTTTACAACCTTGTTTCCAAGTGGCTTTTGATGATGAATTTTAATTACTAAGAGATTGGATGACCAAATTTATTGACAAGATTTATAAAAAAAAATCAAATTTTTTATATTGGGTTTCTTCCGGAAAAAGTAACATGAAATCTCACTTCGGGAAACTGGGAAATAAATTATTGATTATGCACAAATGTGACACACTCATAGTATCTAAAACGATTCATACACCACTTGTTCAGTATAACAACCAAAGGGTTTCATAAACATAAACTAGTTAACAATATTGGAAAGTTGAATCAAGTTGTTGCTATTTTTGAGCCTCGGAATATGTATAGTGGAGAGGCTAAAAACTGTGTAGTTTAATTTACTTATTTTAATTTCTAGTTACTAAAACAAACAAACAAACAAAACTACCCAGTATAAAACTACTCATAACAAGCTATTTGTAAAGTGTGGGAGGGTGTGATGAGGGTGGACCTTACCCCTGTCACAAGAGATAAAGGTTGCTCCCGCTAGCTAAAAAACTGAACATTAAAATTTAAATTTAATTTTGACTTGGCTTTAGGGTTGAGTAAGGCTAGCAACTCAAAAGGCCATTGTAATTATTATAAATATCATCAACACATAAGCTATGCCGTTAGCTCGGCCGAGTCGGTTATCGGTCATCAATCGGGATATCGGTACAAAATATCGGTACCTATATTGACCAATATTTAACCGATATATCACCGATATTTTCTTCTTAGTTCTTCCGTTCGTCTTTCTTCTTATTGTTCCTATTATTGTTTTAAGTCTTAATTGTTGATTGTTGGTGTTAAATATTAGTGTTTAAGTCTTAATAAGTTCCGACTTGTTACAATTGTTAGTATTTTGCAAGTTGCAAAAGGTTTATTTGTTAATGGTAGGAGAGTATATTGAATTGTTAGTGATAAATTGTTACATATAATTTTTTCATGACGTAAAAATTACCGGTATCTCATCGATATCTCACTGTGATAACCTATATCTCAGATATGGTCCTTGACCGATATCTGATTTTTTTTACCGCATTAATTACTTAGCACACAAGAGCTCATCCTATGGATTACATGGTAGGGTAATATGTTTTCATCAATTACTTGATGGAACTGTGAAAAGAATGGCTCTAATGGCATTCCACCAAGCAAGTGCTGTTCATATAGGGATCAATGAAAGTCATATACCATTAGTTGTTATTGTACTGATTAATGTATTGGTCGTAGATGTAATCGTAGGACTTTCACCCCCACCCCCACCCCCACCCCCACCCCAATCCTTTTGTCTCCCTCAAGCTGTTATAGTTTAGGATTTTTGGTATCTGCTAATGCACTGACTCAAAGTGGTGCAGCTATCTTTGAGTTCATCCGTACTGTTATATTTATTCTATGTACAAGTTCATCTGTACTGTTATATTTATTCTTCCAAAACATCTTGCAGTTAATGGAGATTGCGCTGGTTGATGGAACGATTAAAGAGGCTGATTTGTGTCAGCCTTCTTCTTTGAATTTACTCATAGATTCGTTGAAGTCAATCACATTAAGAAGTGAGAATATAGACTTGCAAGACCATATTCAGTGTATTGTTCAAGGTATTCATCTTTTTCTTTTCTTACACATAGTTTGTTTTATGATTTAGTTGCGAAGTTTACTAACTTGTGTTCTTTTTATGTCATGACTCATATAAAGGGAATAGTTGCTCAAAAGAAAAAAAGCCGGTGGATCGTCTTCTTATGACACTGGCTTCTGAGTGGACACAACATGATATCATGAACTCATGGACAAATGGAAGGAGTTCTCATGATTTTAATAAACTGGTCCCACTGTTGCAGCATTGGGGAATTGTTCACCTGGGATGCATACAACGTCTTGTTTCATATTGTGCAGGACTGTTTGAGAATCTGGATAAGTGTGATGAGAAGATAGATGGTGTCAGTCTGCGAAAAAGATTGTCGTTCTGTACAAGAATTTTTAAATTACTTGCAAGCGTTACTAAAGATGCCCCATATGTTGAATATGATGCTAAATTGTTGGAATCTTTTGCATCATTTGCAAATAGGCTGCCTAGTTTGTTCAAAAGTGGATACGAATTTGCCACAAGCAATGTTTCCGCTGAATTCAATATTGAAAGTCTTGTGGTGTTGATGTTGGAAGCGTTTCTTCACCTAGTACATACAATTTTCTGCAACAGCAATGTGTTTCAGAACATCTTGGTATGTGTAGTAGTTTCAGTATTTGAAAATCTGGATGCTGATGTGTGGAGATATGACAAGTCTGTTACAAACATAAAGCTTCCTGTGGCTTACTTCCCTCGAATTATTCTTTACATTTTGAAGTTAGTAGAAGATATAAAGAAACAACAGTATCAGGTTCTTGAATTGAAGGGCTTACAAATAGGAAACAGTGACAATTCTGCTGATGGTCAGGTTGATTTGTTCTCCTGTGGTGTTGGTTCCGGAAGGATCTCTTTGGTGAAGAAATACACAGTTGAAGAGTTGTTGAAAGTAATATTTCCAAAATCAAAGCAATGGGTGGACAATTTAATGCACCTTGCTTTCTTTCTACACTCAGAGGGGGCCAAGATGTTACCTAAACTAGATAGATCATATTCTAGCTGTACAAAGGCTTCTTCCACTCTGGAACCTGAAAGTACAGTTTGCCATGAGGATGAAGCACTGTTTGGTGATCTTTTCTCCGAGGGTGGGCGTTCTGTAGGATCAACGGATGGATTTGATCAATCGATTATTGCTATGGGTTCTGTTAGCAATCTGAATATGCCACTCCAAGCTGCCACAGAACTGTTTATCTTTTTGAAGGCTAGTGCTTTTTCTCCTGAATGGGATTCTTCCATATATGAAGATGCATGTAAAAAGCTGACTTCATATCATATCGATATCATGCTGTCTGTTCTCAGCTGTCAAGGGTGTTATGCTGGAGACAGGACATCCGATGCTGGTGATAGAAAGTTTGTGCATATTCATGAGGCTTGCTATGAAGTGTTACACAACATGATCTCATTCCATGCTTTATCTGATCCCCTTGAAGAGTACCTTGTCTGCAAAATTTTGACTATAGAGAATGGTTCTTTTGTATACAACCATCAGACACTAGCTTTACTAGCTCATACACTTATATGCCGGGTTGGTTTATCTGGCAATCAATTGAGAACAATAGTCCATAAAGTGTTTGTGGAATTTATTTTTGAGAAGGTGAAATCAGTCTGTGGACGCCTCCCTAGTCTCAGAGAACTTATTGAGACTCTTCCTTCAGTCTTCCATATCGAGATTCTTCTGATGTCGTTTCATTTATCATCTGATGAAGAAAAGGCAGTACAAGCGAACTTCATATTTTCCTCCATTAAGACAGTTGAGCTTCTCTCTGATGGTTTTAGCAGCACCCAACTATCATGTTGGGCAATGCTAGTGTCACGGTTGATTTTGATTCTTCGACACATGATATTTTATCCCAGTGTTTGTCCTCCAACGTTACTTTCAGAGTTGAAATTAAAGTTAAGGGAAGCTCCACTTGCTAGGTCAGTTCCTATGGGCAATGCAAGCAACCATACGTTTTGGGCATCAACGTTTGTGGAGAATGTGATGCGGGTTTTTACCATAGAAGGGGAAGTCAGCAGTTACTTTTTAAATCAACTTATTGATGTCACATCCTTTACTGCTTCAGCATGCAAGGAAGATGTGGCGGTTGAATGCTTAGGTCTGAATTGGGCTGAAGTATGTTCTACCTTCTCTTGGATTTTAGGGTTTTGGAGAGGCAAAGAAGCATCTACAATAGAGGACTTGGTTCTTGAAAGATACATTTTTATGCTTTGCTGGGATATCCCTCCTATGCACACCACCTTGGATTTGATTCCTTCTGACCTTCAGACTCTTGATGTAACTAGCACGGAACACTTTCTGTACTTTAGTCATTCAATCTTGGGCAGTTGCGGGGTTGCTACAGGTGTTAATTTTTCAAAATTAGTGTTTTCTGTGCTAGAACAGTTGCAATCAATGCGAAAATATGTGGAAACTGAAGAACTTGGCTGGGACTTCATGAGGAGTGGATCATGGTTATCTCTGGTACTGTCCCTATTTGGAGCTGGGAATCAGAGGTATAGCACTAATAATGAAATCGATTCACTGGGTGTAGTCTTACTGGAGCACACATCTAGAGATGCTGAGTTTCTTTCACTTGCTGAAAAGCTGGTCATCAGTTCACTTAATGCAGATACCGTTGCAGTGCTCTTAAGGTCGTTGTCTGCAATATTATTGACCTACAGAAATGTATACCAGAAAACCTTACTTTCTACGTTCGGTGATGGCCAGAGCTTTAGCAACAAGTTTTCACCTCTATTGCTACTAAAACACACTGGATTTGATAAGTCCCTACAGGATGTGCTTTTTGAGAAATGCTCTATCAGCCCTGGCCAACTGGAATCTATTTGTGAACTTTTGTCAAAGTTGGGTACTTCTGTTGATAAGATGGCGCCAGGAATCTGGAATAAGGTTTTTTTGGAACTTATCGTGCATGGTTTTCCTTGTAATAATCAAGTTTCCAGTGGATTTCTGCTTACTTGCATTCTTAGCATTAAAGGGATCATTTCCGTTCTGGATGGACTTCTGAAGGTAATAAAGGCAAAGGCAGTCACCTCCATTGAGGCTGAAGTACGCCATGAGATTCGAGAGTCAATATTGTCGATTAAAGCCGACGGGGTATTCAGCAGTCTTCATGGTCAGTGTGATGCAATTTATGGAAGCCTGAGTGATGACTTGGAAGGTTTTGATTACAAAAGTTTCTTTACAATGAAGAACATGTATGATATATTGAGGGATATCAATGCTAAAGAAGTCGTTGACATCTCTGTTAATGAATGTGTGGTGTCCAAGGCTATCGAAATCATAGACAACATCATGAAGGATTCTTTAAGGTCATCTGTATTGAAATATTTCATGTCTGATGGAGATATTTCTCAACAGATGGCAGACACATATATTTCTCCTCATGGGGATCTTTTGGTCCTCATTGATGCGTTAGACAATTGCAATTCCGAATCGACAAATGTGAAGGTTCTTAATTTCTTTGTGGATCTTTTATCTGGAGATGTGAGTCCCAGTTTCAAACCAAAACTGCAGAAGAAGTTCCTTAACATGGATTTGCTTCGCCTTTCAAAATGGCTGGAAAAGAGGCTATTAGGGTCCACAAGTGAACCTTCGGGGGATGCCATTTGTGTAAATGGAAGTTCATCATCCCTAAGAGACTCAACAATGAAATTCATTGCATCACTAATATCTCCTCCTGGTTCACAATCTGAAGAGTTGCATCATCACATTTACGAAGCTCTGTTGGTTTCACTTGATAATGCCTTTATGTTGTATGATGTCAATACTGCAAAATCCTATTTGAATTTTGTTGTTCAACTTTCAAGCGGAGAGGACTTAGTGAAGCCCCTTTTGAAACGGACAGTGATGTTGATAAAAAAACTGGCTTCTGATGAACGTTCGCTTCCAGGTTTAAAATTTCTCCTTGGTTTCCTTGGATCCATGGTAAGTGATTTGGGGTCTAGTAAGAACACTGCCATAACGGCAGTTGAAAAGTCTTTGCGTAGGGGTGGTTCTGGGATAGGACCCTTGGCCTCAAGGTCCTTGGGTTCAAGGAAACACCCTGATTCTCTGGTTCTTTCTTCTAATCAAGAAGGTGGGTCTGCATCTCTTGATTGTGATGCAACTTCAGCTGATGAAGACGAGGATGATGGAACATCAGATGGCGAAGTGGGTAGTATTGATAAGGACGACTTTGATGATAGTAGCAGTGAGAAAGCCCTTGCTTCTAAAGTTTGTACCTTTACGTCCAGTGGGAGTAATTTTATGGAACAGCACTGGTATTTCTGTTACACATGTGATCTGACTGTTTCAAAAGGATGTTGTTCTGTTTGTGCGAAAGTCTGTCATCGAGGACATCGTGTTGTCTACTCAAGATCAAGTCGTTTCTTTTGCGACTGTGGAGCAGGGGGTGTACGAGGAAGCAGTTGCCAGTGCCTGAAGCCTCGGAAATTCACTGGAGGTAACAGCAACAACAGTACACCTGCTCGTAATGCTGGTAATCTTCATTCGTTTCTACCATTCACAGATGATGGGGATCAGATACCTGAAAGCGAGTCAGATGTTGATGAAGATGGTTCATTGGACATGGATAACTTTGTAAGGTTATCCTTTCCAAGGGAAATACAAGACGCAATACCCGCATTGATAAAAGAACTTGATGTTGAGGATCGAGTTCTTGAACTTTGCTCTTCGTTGTTACCATCTATAACTAGCCAAAGAGACTCCAACCTCTCCAAAGATAAGAATATTTCGATAGGTGAAGACAAAGTGTTGAGTTTCAGTGCTGATCTTCTACAGTTAAAGAAGGCATATAAAAGCGGTTCCTTGGATCTAAAGATAAAAGCAGATTATACAAATGCAAAGGAACTCAAGTCTCATTTAGCCAGTGGTTCCCTTGTCAAATCATTGCTTAGTGTCAGCACTCGAGGCCGACTTGCTGTTGGCGAGGGTGATAAAGTAGCTATATTTGATGTTGGACAGTTGATTGGACAGGCCACTATTGCTCCTGTTACTGCTGACAAGGCTAATGTGAAGCCTCTGTCGAAGAATGTTGTTCGTTTTGAGATTGTACATCTTGCTTTTAATCCGTTAGTTGAGAATTATCTTGCTGTGGCAGGCTATGAAGATTGCCAGGTTCTTACTGTAAGTCACCGTGGAGAGGTCACAGATCGTTTGGCAATTGAACTTGCCTTGCAGGGTGCTTATATTAGGCGTATAGAATGGGTTCCTGGGTCCCAAGTTCAGCTTATGGTGGTCACGAACAAATTTGTGAAGATATATGATCTTTCTCAGGACAATATCAGTCCCATGCACTACATCACTTTGCCTGATGACACAATTGTTGATGCAACACTGGCAGTGGTTTCCCAAGCAAAAGTTTTCCTTCTAGTTCTTTCTGAACGTGGTAGCTTATTCCGGCTAGAATTGTCAAATGATGGAAAAGCTGGCGCAAAAACACTAAAAGATATTGTGGAAACCCCAGGTAGGGAAATACATGCAAAGGGGTCCTCTTTGTACTTCTCGTCAACTTATAAGCTGCTGTTTGCTTCATATCAAGATGGAACAACCTTAGTCGGCAGGCTTAATCATGGTGCATTATCTCTATCTGAGACATCTGCTGTTTATGAGGATGAACAGGATGGTAAGCATCGTCCAGCTGGATTGCAGCGTTTTAAAGAGTTGCTTGCTGGCAGTGGGTTATTTGTTTGTTTCTCAAGTGTGAAATCTAATGCTGCGCTGACTGTTTCGATTGGAGAGCATGAACTTCTTGCGCAGAATATGAGGAATGGAGTGTATTCTACCTCACTTTTGGTGGGTATAACAGCATACAAGCCCTTATCCAAAGATAAAATTCACTGTCTGGTTTTGCATGATGATGGTAGTCTTCAGATATATACACATGTTCCTGTTGGGGTTGAAGCTGGTGCAAATGTGATTCCTGAAAAAGTTAAAAAGTTAGGGTCTGAGATACTCAACAGCAAAGCTTATGCTAGTTTAAAGCCAGAGTTCCCACTTGATTTTTTTGAGAAAACAGTATGCATAACGGCTGATGTGAAGTTAAGCAGTGATGCCATCAGGAATGGGGATTCTGAAGGTGCAAAACAGAGCTTAGCATCAGAAGATGGATTTCTTGAGAGTCCTACACCTGCAGGATTTAAGGTACCGTTGATTACTATGCTGCTTATTTTTTTACTACTTGTAGATAACTTTATCAAATAATCTACTTCCATTACATTCTTATTGACCTTTGGTTAACGTCTGACACCCTCTTCTGTGTTTTCAGATTACTGTTACTAATTCGAATCCTGACATAGTCATGGTTGGATTCCGTGTCCATGTGGGTAATACATCAGCAAATCATATACCATCAGATATAACCATTTTCCAGAGAGTTATAAAACTAGATGAGGGCATGAGGTCTTGGTATGACATCCCATTTACAGTTGCAGAATCGCTTCTGGCTGATGAAGAAATTACAATATCCATAGGGCCAACCTTTAATAGATCAACTCTGCCCAGAATAGACACCTTAGAAATCTATGGCCGCGCAAAGGATGAATTTGGTTGGAAGGAAAAGATGGATGCAGTGCTGGACATGGAGGCTCGTGTGCTTGGTAGCAGTTCCTGGGTTGCAGGATCTGGGAAGAAAGGCCGTACTGGTCAAGCAGCACCTATTGAGGAGCAAGTTGTTGCAGATGGACTCAACCTTCTTTCAAGGTTATATTCATTGTGGAAGCCAGAGGGTTGTTCAAATGTGGAGGAAGTTAATGCACAACTCAGCAAATTGAAGTGCAAGCAGTTGTTGGAAACAATATTTGAAAGCGACAGGGAACCTTTGTTGCAGGCTGGTGCATTTCGTGTTCTTCAAGCTGTGTTCCCTAAAAAAGAAATATATTATCAAGTATTTCCTCAGTCACTTGCTTTTATGATTTCCGTTACTTTGTTACTTTAGTATATGCAATCTCATGTATAGGAGCATGTTTAAGCTAATCTTAACTTAACTTTTATGCTTAGGTTAAGGATACCATGCGGCTTCTAGGGGTGGTAAAATCAACTTCCACTCTGTTATCAAGGCTGGGAATTGGTGGAAGTACATCAGGGTGGATCATTGAAGAATTTACAGCCCAGATGCATGCAGTTTCTAAGATTGCACTCCATCGTCGTTCTAACTTGGCCACCTTCCTTGAAACACATGGTATAGTTTGAGTTCCATTTTTATTTTTGATTTGTTCTTTAAAACACCTGCTGAGGTTTCTTCACTCTGTGTTGCGTTTTCCTTCTTTTGTAGGTTCAGAGGTGGTTGATGGGCTTATGCAGGTTCTATGGGGAATTTTGGAAATAGAGCAGCCTGAAACACAGACCATGAACAACATTGTTATAGCATCTGTGGACCTTATCTACTCTTATGCTGAGTGTTTGGTTTCACATGAAAAAGATGCAGGAGTTGATAGTGTCGCGCCAGCGGTTTCCTTATTTAAGAAACTTCTGTTCTCTCAAAATGAGGCTGTTCAGACTTCTAGCAGGTGATAATTATCCGTCTCTAAAGCATCAACTGATATCTCGTATGTTAGATACGTAATTTTATATTTTTTTCTCTGCAGCTTGGCCATATCTTCTAGGTTACTTCAGGTCCCATTTCCAAAGCAAACCATGTTAGGTACGGATGACTCGGTGGAGAGTTCAAGCTCTGCTCCTGCACGTGCTGATGTGGCAAGTTCAACGGGTGGAAACTCTCGGGTTATGGTCGAGGAAGACTCCATCACTTCATCTGTTCAATACTGTTGTGATGGGTGTTCCACTGTCCCTATACTCAGGAGGAGATGGCATTGTACGGTCTGCCCTGATTTTGATTTATGTGAAGCTTGCTATGAAATGCTTGATGCTGATCGGCTTCCTCCACCTCATTCGCGTGACCATCCTATGTCGGCAATTCCAATTGAAGTCGAAACATATGGCGGAGAGGGAAATGAAATGCAGTTCTCTACTGATGATTTAAGTGATCCGATGTTGCTGCCAGTTGCATCAGATGCCAGCATGCAGACTTCTGCTCCTGCAATTCATGTATTGGAAACCAATGAATCTGAAGAGTTTCTTGCTTCAGTCACTGACCCTGTTACGATTTCCGCATCAAAAAGAGCTATAAATTCTTTAGTTCTTTCAGAGTTTCTCAATCAATTAAAAGGATGGATGGAGTCTACCTCTGGTGTTAGGGCTATACCAGTTATGCAGCTCTTTTACAGGTTATCTTCCGCAGTAGGTGGACCTTTTGTTGATAGCTCAAGGCCTGAAAGTCTTGATCTGGAGAAACTGATAAAATGGTTTTTAGATGAAATTTCAATTAACAAGCCTTTTGCAGCCAATTCTCGTTCCTCTTTTGGGGAGGTCACTATTTTGGTCTTTATGTTCTTCATATTAATGTTGAGAAACTGGCACCAGCCTGGTGGTGATGGTTCGATACCAAAACCAGGTGGATCAACGGATTCACATGATAAAAGCGTTACCCAGATTCCATCTTCTGCTCCAGTTACTTCCTCATCTGCGGTAGATGACCAAGAGAAAAATAGTTTTCATTCTCAACTGCTTCGAGCTTGCGGGTCCCTTCGGCAACAGGATTTCATAAATTACCTTATGGATATTTTACAACAGCTAATGCACATTTTCAAGTCCCCTTCTGTTGGTTTTGATTCTTCACATGGTGCAAACTCTGGATCAGGGTGCGGGGCCCTGTTAACTGTCCGCAGAGAGATACCTGCGGGTAATTATTCTCCATTCTTCTCTGACTCATACGCAAAATCTCATCGCTCAGATATGTTTGCAGACTATCATCGATTATTGTTAGAGAACACTTTCAGACTAGTTTATAGCCTGGTTCGCCCCGAAAAACATGACAAGTCTGTTGAAAAAGAAAAGTTCTTTAAAATTCCATCTGGAAAGGATCTGAAGCTTGACGGATATCAGGATGTTCTATGCAGTTATATCAATAACCCCAATACGACCTTTGTAAGAAGGTATGCTAGGAGGCTTTTCTTGCATCTGTGCGGTAGCAAAACACACTATTACAGCGTTCGTGACTCGTGGCAGTTTTCAAGTGAAGTTAAGAATCTATATAAACACATAAACAAGTCAGGTGGATTTCAAAGTACACTCTCATATGAGAGGAGTGTCAAGATAGTGAAATGCTTGTCTACTATGGCTGAAGTAGCTTCTTCACGTCCAAGAAACTGGCAGAAGTATTGTTTGAGGCATGGTGATGTTTTGCGTTTTCTTGTTAATGGCGTGTTCTACTTTCCAGAAGAATGCGTGTCTCAGGCTCTCAAACTTCTGAATTTGTCCTTTTACAATGGAAAGGACATTAGCTTGGCACTACAGAAAGTTGATGGGAGTGAAACAGTTAGTGGAACAAGTTCGAGCAAATCAGGGTCGCAATCTGTTGATTCAAAGAAGAAAAAGAAAGGAGATGATGGATTGGAAGCTGGTTCGGATAAATCCTACATGGATATGGAGCCAATGGTTGATATTTTTGCTGACAAAGGGTACGATGTCTTGAGGCAGTTTGTTGATTGCTTTTTACTCGAGTGGAACTCCAGCGCTGTACGTGTGGAAGCCAAATGTGTACTGTATGGAGCCTGGCATCATGGAAAGCAATCATTCAAGGAAACAATACTGACCATTCTTTTGGAGAAAATAAAATTCTTACCTATGTATGGTCAGAATATTATGGAGTATACAGAACTCGTCACTTGTTTGTTAGGGAAGGTGCCTGATAACAATACAAAGCAACAGAACAATGAAATTGTAGACCGATGCTTAACTTCTGATGTGATCAAGTGCATCTTTGATACACTTCACCTACAAAATGAGCTGTTGGCCAACCATCCCAACTCACGTATATACAACACCCTGAGTGGGTTGGTGGAGTTTGATGGTTATTATCTTGAGAGTGAGCCTTGTGTTGCCTGTAGCTGCCCTGAACTTCCTTATAGTAGAATGAAATTGGAAAGTCTGAAATCAGAGACAAAGTTCACGGATAACCGCATAATAGTGAAGTGCACAGGGAGCTACACCATTCAGAGTGTGACCATGAATGTTCATGATGCCCGCAAGTCTAAGTCAGTGAAGGTGTTGAACCTGTATTACAACAATAGACCTGTGTCTGACCTGGCGGAGCTGAAAAACAATTGGTCCTTGTGGAAGCGTGCCAAAATATGCCATCTTGCTTTTAATCAGACTGAACTGAAAGTGGATTTCCCTATTCCCATCACTGCATGTAACTTCATGATTGAACTTGATTCTTTCTATGAGAATCTGCAGGCTCTATCTCTTGAACCTTTGCAATGCCCTAGGTGCAGTCGTCCTGTTACTGATAGACATGGAATCTGTGCTAACTGTCATGAGAATGCTTATCAGTGTAGGCAATGCCGCAACATCAATTACGAAAATCTGGATTCTTTTCTATGTAATGAGTGTGGCTATAGCAAGTATGGACGTTTTGAATTTAATTTCATGGCAAAACCGAGTTTCACATTTGATAACATGGAGAATGATGATGATATGAAAAAGGGTTTGGCTGCTATAGAGTCTGAATCCGAGAATGCTCATAGGAGATATCAGCAGCTTTTAGGCTTTAAGAAACCTCTACTGAAGATTGTATCAAGCATTGGGGAGAATGACATGGATTCTCAACAGAAGGATTCCGTTCAGCAAATGATGGTATCTTTACCTGGTCCTTCGTGTAAGATAAACCGTAAGATTGCACTTCTTGGTGTTCTTTATGGTGAAAAGTGCAAAGCCGCTTTTGATTCTGTCAGCAAAAGCGTTCAGACCCTTCAAGGGCTTCGGCGGGTTTTAATGAATTACCTGCACCAAAGACATTCTGATGACTCTGTTGCTTCATCCAGGCTTGTTGTTTCCAGATCACCAAACAGCTGTTATGGTTGTGCCACTGTGTTCGTGACACAGTGTCTTGAGATGCTACAGGTACTGTCAAAGCACCCAAGTTCCAAGAAGCAGCT
Source organism: Ambrosia trifida (assembly GCA_028751855.1). Lineage (NCBI taxonomy): Eukaryota > Viridiplantae > Streptophyta > Magnoliopsida > Asterales > Asteraceae > Ambrosia > Ambrosia trifida. The sequence goes on along the minus strand of CM054128.1, from coordinate 100,753,254 downwards.
TGTGGCTGCTGGCATTCTATCTGAGTTATTTGAGAACAATATTCATCAAGGTCCCAAAACAGCTCGTGTTCAAGCCAGAGCAGCACTTTGTGCTTTTTCCGAAGGTGACAAGAATGCGGTGTGTGAGTTGAATTCTCTGATACAGAAGAAGGTAATGTATTGTCTTGAACATCATCGTTCTATGGATATTGCACTTGCAACACGCGAAGAGTTGCTCTTGCTTTCAGAAGTGTGCTCTTTGGCTGATGAATTTTGGGAATCAAGACTACGGGTTGTCTTCCAATTATTATTCTCTTCAATCAAATTAGGTGCCAAACATCCTTCTATATCTGAGCATGTTATTCTTCCTTGCTTGAGGATTATATCACAGGCATGCACACCTCCAAAACCTGATTCATCAGAAAAAGAACAGGGAGGAAAAGCCAGTCTAGTTCCACTGCAAAAGGATGAAAACAGCACAAATTCGTCTAAATCTGTTGGTGTAAGCAAGTCTGTGCCTGAAGCATCAGAGAAGAACTGGGATGGTTCTCAAAAGACTCAAGATATTCAGTTGTTAAGCTACTCAGAGTGGGAAAAAGGTGCTTCATATCTTGATTTTGTTAGGAGGCATAAAGTTTCACAGTCAACTAGACATGGGCAGAGGTCACGGACTCAGCGGTATGAATTTCTTGCCTTAAAGTATGGTCTTAGATGGAAACGCCGTGCTTGTAGAACAGGTAAAAGTGAAATAGCATCCTTCGAACTGGGTTCATGGGTTACAGAACTGGTTCTGAGTGCTTGTTCTCAATCTATAAGATCTGAGATGTGCATGTTGATCAGCCTGCTTTGTGCCCAAAGCTCATCAAGACGCTTCCGGCTACTAAATTTACTCATGTCATTGTTGCCGGCAACTCTTTCTGCTGGCGAAAATGCTGCGGAGTATTTCGAATTGCTCTTCAAGATGATAGAAACAGAAGATGCGCGTCTTTTCTTGACTGTACGTGGATGTTTGACCACAATATGTAAGTTGATTACGCAAGAGGTAAGTAATGTTGAAGCTTTGGAGAGGAGCCTGCGTATTGATATCTCACAGGGATTTATCCTTCACAAACTTATTGAGCTATTAGGAAAATTTTTGGATGTTCCCAATATCAGATCCAGGTACTGTTTTGTGCACATTGTTTTTTTGTACTTATAGTTTTGTATCCCATCTTTAATATAAATCTAATCTGGATGCCAGGTTTATGAGAGAACAGCTGCTCTCGGAAGTACTTGAGGCCCTGATTGTTATCAGGGGATTGATAGTGCAAAAGACAAAATTGATAAGTGACTGTAGTCGACTTTTGAAGGATCTTCTGGACAGTCTTTTGCTTGAGAGCGATGAAAATAAAAAGCATTTCATTCAGGCATGCATTGGTGGTCTGCTGACTCATGGGGAGGACAAAAGAGGACGGTCTAATTTGGTATGTCAGAATTATTCTTAAAAAATCTTTTCAGTTGGGTATGAGTTCGAATATGTTTTTAAATCTTAATAGAACCAAAATCCATTTCCTTGTTTCTCTAAGACTGTTGATTTCTAGAACATGTACAAATATATACCAGGAGTTACCGAAAGAAATTGATACAAATCTTACGAAAGTATAAACTTGGTAGAGGGGAATATTAACATTATGTTCTGAACAAAAGCTGAGGTTTTGAAATTATTGCTGACTTGGTTGACCATTGATGTTAGCAAGTAATTCGGTGTTACTACAAAACTACTTTTAATTGACAGTTTTCTTTATCATCATTGTTAAAATTATGGTCTCGATTGATATGGAATTAAATACATATCAAGCTACAGAAATGTATTTAATGTTTAATATCCTAAATCCTATAAAAAACCTGAGGCGCAATTTGTTACCAGTTGCATACAGCAGTTGGCCGTTCACTTAAAATGACCTTCAAATTTGTTCGACATTTTGTTATAGAATATGCTTTCTTTTTCCCTTGAGGTAAATGTTTAATTGCTCATTCACATCTAAAATGCAATCAATTCTGCAGTTCATTTTGGAGCAACTCTGTAACCTGATTTGCCCATCAAAACCCGAAGCTGTTTATCATTTGATACTGAACAAGGCACACACCCAAGAGGAGTTCATCCGTGGTTCAATGACAAAAAATCCTTACTCCAGTGCTGAAATAGGTCCACTGATGCGTGATGTCAAGAACAAAATTTGTAACCAGTTGGATCTTTTGGGTCTTATCGAGGATGATTATGGTATGGAATTACTTGTAGCTGGAAATATTATCTCCCTTGATTTGAGCATCGCTCAAGTTTATGAACAAGTTTGGAAAAAGTCAAGTAGCCAGTCCACGAACACAGCTGCTGCTGCCACATTACTTTCTTCCGCTGCTGCTACATCAGCAAGAGATTCTCCGCCGATGAATGTAACCTACAGGCTTCAGGTTTCGTTATCCTTTTCTCTAAACACAATTAAGTATTCATCTCTATTTAAATGCTTGTTTTCAGTATTACTCATTATGTATATCATTGTCCATCTCACAGGGGTTGGATGGTGAAGCCACTGAGCCCATGATCAAAGAACTGGATGAAGACAGAGAAGAGTCTCAAGATCCAGAGGTGGAGTTTGCCATAGCAGGTGCTGTGCGGGAGTGTGGCGGGTTGGAAATTTTATTGGAAATTGTTCAGGTGTGTATTTAATGTCATTGTTATTCTGTATTGCTGCATGATAATTTTGTTGAATTGCATTTTGTGATGCTTCTCACCTTGCAGCGTTCGCGGGATGATTTGAAGTCAAACCAGGAGCAACTGGTAGCTGTTCTGAATCTTCTAATGCACTGCTGCAAAATAAGGGAAAATAGGAGGGCCTTGTTGAGGATTGGAGCTTTAAGTTTACTACTGGAAATTGCACGGCGTGCATTCTCTGTTGATGCCATTGAGCCAGCAGAAGGCATTCTTCTAATTGTTGAGAGTTTGACAATGGAAGCCAACGAAAGTGATAATATCAACATCACTCAGAGTGCTCTTACTGTTTCTAATGAGGAAGCGGGGGCCGGGGAACAAGCCAAGAAAATAGTCCTGATGTTTTTGGAAAGGCTGTCTCACCCACTTGGCCTAAAGAAGTCAAGCAAACAGCAGAGAAACACTGAGATGGTTGCTAGAATTTTGCCTTACTTGACCTATGGTGAGCCTGCTGCGATGGAAGCACTCGTTCAACACTTTGACCCTTACCTAAAGAATTGGGGTGAGTTTGACCAGCTTCAGAAACAACATCTAGAAAATCCCAAGGACGAGAGCTTATCTTTGCAAGCGTTGAAACAGAGGTTTGCAGTGGAGAACTTTGTTAGGGTCTCAGAGTCGATGAAGACAAGTTCTTGCGGGGAAAGACTAAAAGACATCATATTGGAAACTGGAATTATTGAAGTTGCAGTTAGACATTTAAAAGAGAGTTTTGTGTTTACTGGAGAGGCTGGATTTAAATCTAGCCCGGAATGGAATTCTGGATTAAAACTCGCGTCTGTTCCTCTTATACTCTCTATGCTCAGGGGGTTGTCAATGGGACACTTAGCAACACAAAAATGTGTGGATGAAGGAGGGATACTACCCTTGCTTCATGCTTTAGAAGGTGTGTCTGGAGAAAATGATATTGGAGCGAGAGCTGAGAACTTGTTAGATACTCTCTCAGATAAGGAGGGAAAAGGTGACGGGTTTCTTGCTGAGAAGGTTCGTGGGTTGAGACATGCTACACGGGACGAAATGAGACGCCGTGCTCTAGTTAGGAGAAAGGAATTGCTTCAGGTAATTTATCACAGCACTTCTCTCTCCGGATGCTTTGTTTACTATTTTCAGTATATCTAATCAATCGTGTTTTTTTATGAATAGGGACTTGGAATGCGTCAAGAATCTGATGGTGGGAAGAGAATCGTGGTTGCTCAGCCAATCCTTGAAGGTTTAGAAGAGATGGAAGAAGAGGAAGATGGGTTGGCTTGCATGGTATGCCGTGAGGGATATAGACTTAGACCAGATAGCTTGCTTGGTGTCTACACATTCAGTAAGCGGGTAAATCTGGGTGTTGGAACTTCAGGAAGCACCCGTGGAGATTGTGTTTATACAACCGTTAGCCATTTCAACATCATTCACTTCCAGTGCCACCAGGAAGCCAAGCGAGCAGATGCTGCACTTAGAAATCCAAAGAAGGAATGGGACGGGGCTGCCCTCAGAAACAATGAGACGCTTTGCAATAACCTTTATCCCATTAGAGGTCCCACTGTTCCATTACCTCAGTATACACGTTATGTTGATCAGTACTGGGATTACCTTAATGCCCTTGGACGTGCTGATGGAAGTCGACTTCGCTTGTTGACTTATGATATAGTTCTGGTACCCAACCTTTTTCCTTCACTGTACTCTTTTTTTGTTTTCTATTATTTTATTAATTATTATCTCTAATGTGAATGTGATGCATTTAATGTTGCAGATGCTTGCACGATTTGCCACTGGTGCGTCATTTAGCACCGACTGTAGAGGTGGAGGAAAGGAAAGCAATGCAAAATTTCTCCCGTTTATGATCCAGATGGCTCGTTATTTTGTTGATCATGATTCTTCTCAACGAAATAATCTGGCAAAATCTGTTGTAACATATCTTGCCCCTTCCACTTCAACCGCAACTTCTGTTTCCACCCCAGATTCCAAATCCCCAACCTCTTCCTCTGCCGGAACAGAGGAGACGGTTCAGTTTATGATGGTGAGTTCCCTTCTTTCAGAATCTTACGAGTCTTGGTTGCAACACCGTCGTGCTTTCTTGCAGCGTGGTATATACCATGCATACATGCAACGCACTCATGGCAGGTCATCACACCGCTCATCATCATCATCGTCGTCGGCTACACCATCTACTCCCACCAAGTCAGATACAAAACCAGAGGAACTGTTGCCTATAATCCAGCCAATGCTCGTCTACACCGGTCTAATTGAGCAACTTCAACGCTACTTTAAGGTGCAAAAGAAAGGAGCGGTCCAAACAAAGGAAAAGGATGATAAAAACTTGGAAGGTTGGGAGTTATCGATGAAGGAGAAACTATTAGATGTGAAAGAGCTGGTTGGGTTCTCCAAAGAGATGTTATCATGGCTGGAGGATATGACTAGTGCTACTGATTTACAGGAGGCCTTTGATGTGATTGGTGTTTTGGCTGATGTCATGTCAAGCCCTTCGGGAAAGTGCGAGGATTTTGTTTATGCTGCAATTGAGGCAGGCAAAGGCTCAAACTTCTGAGTATGCTTGAGTCTGGGTTCGGGTCATTCATGGTTGATATGTAAATGCGACCAAATTTTGACGTACTGATATTGTTGTAAGGTCGGTAAAATACTTTCTTGTTTGAAACTCACATGGGCTTGTATGTTATCTAGTTTACGTCTAAAGCTTGCATGCATCTTCGGTTGATTATAATAAGCAACGTTCATCATATTATTTTTGGTACAAAAGCAAGTGTCTTTTAATGGTGTTTGTTGATATCTTTAAAGGTTATGATTTGTATACTTTGGTTTACAAATCATGACATCTTTTTCTGTCTGAAAGTTCGAGTCACTTCTTGTTTAGTGTGTTTGAATTTGTGTTGAAGGAAAATACCAACTTTAGGGGGTGGCTGCGCGTGAGGTTGGAAAGATGATGTAGAAGGTGGTGTGATCGATTTGGAGAGGTGTCAACTAATAGTTATTATACCATCCGCAATGGCTCTCTGAGGGACTCGCATATGATGATGTGGTAACAACGAATGTCACATCCAGAACTATTTCTCATGGGGGCGTTTGTATATACGGATGGCTTTAGGGCTTCTACTTTGTATTTTTTTTTCACACAACTTAAACATGTGAATTATAAATGCAAAGGTATTTAGAAACCATACACCATATAATTAGGATTCATACACCCTGACCTATATTACAGACCAACAGGAAGCTGTCACATACTCAAAATGTGATGTCACATAGTGTATGAATCATAGAACCCAAATCGAAAATGTACTCGATATTTTTTAACTGGCTATACTAGTAGTAGTTGTAGGGACCACATAACTTTTATAGTGGTGTCTTATTACATAACCAGTTAACTTTCATAAAAGTTGTACCAACACATCAGTTTTTTACAAATAAGTTGACTATTGGTAGACCCTTCAGTCTTTAGTCTTTAGTCAACTTTTCTCTCTCTTTTTTTTTTATACAATAGCCACACAAACTGGGTCTTCATCTTCTTTCTCCATCAACTTTTCTCCACTCTACAATCTATCTTCATCTCTCTTTGCTTAATAAAAAGGTAAACATCCATCCTTTTTCTTGTGTTTCTTCATTCATGTTTGCACTCAGTTTGTAGTTTTATTTCTGGGTTTATAATTTCTTGATTTGAGGTTTGCTGCTTTCTGATTAAAAAAAAAAAGAATTGGATTATGTTATGGGATTGAGTTGAGGTTCTTGTTTCTACTCTCATTTATCCCTTTTGTTGATTACCACTTTATTTTAGATTTAGTGTCTGTACTATAGTGTATAGCATCATTTAATAAATGATCATGTTGTTTGTTTTGTCTTATTTATTTTTTTAACAATTTGGATTTAGGGAGTTGAGGTTGTAACTGTTAGTTTTTTTTACAATGTTTGACTAAGACGTTGCTACAACAAAAGCGTAAATTCTCAGGCAAACTAGAGCTGTAGTTACCTGCGTGGCGCCGTGGGACGTGGTTTGAACTCCGTACCCTGGTTCGGTTATTCACGATAAAAATATCACTATACTAGTACTAGCACCGGAAGTACTAGTGTACGGGTACCTGGTAGGAAATACTCATCCCTAAAAAGGAAAAAAAAAGTACCCGGTACCAAGTAAAAACGGGTTTTACAAAAAAAAAAAAAAAAAGTTAAAATATTGGTGCATGTTAGAAAAAAAGGACGGTGCATGTTAGAAAAAAAGGGCGATGCATGTTAAAGGGTGGACGGGTGGTGCACACTTTGACAATATTAAAGTGTCTTTGCTTTAATCAGTGTTGCAAGAATCGCTAGGCGCTAGTCGGCGGTGAGGTACTGACTAGCGATTAATCGGGATTAATCGAGATTAGTCGGATTGGGATTTTACATGTAATGTTCAGTTTTATATATACACACATTTTTATATGTATTTATTTAAATAGACATGTTTTAACCCCTTCCTTGACCCTTATTTTTTAAGCAGATAGAATTAATCATCGGAATTTACAGGTTTTGGCAAGAATCTGGCCAGAATATACAATATACAAGTTTTGGCCGGAATCACGAAATTGCCACCAATTTTTGCCCGATTAGGACCGGTTTTGACCACTGTTGATCGCCTAGCGAGTAATGAGCCGATTAGATGAAAAATAATCAGTGAACCTCTGACTAGCGATTAATCGGAGGCTAGGCGCAATTTTCACAACCATGGCTAAACATGTACTGTTTTTCTTGTTTTAAACAAGTTAAGAGAGTAACTAACTTCTACCTTTTTGATGATTTAGAACCCAAAGAAGTTTGTTGCAACATGTTATCTTTGATGCGACCAGGAGACGAAGAACATGAGTCAGAAAACTGATTTAGTAATAGTTGGAGTGTGTGTTGGTGTGGCTGTTGGCATATTTCTAGCAGCACTTGTATTTTTTGGTGTAAGATGGTACATGAGGCGTGCTCGTCTCAGAAGACTCGCAAATGACCGTGGTATATCAACTCGCCCTATACGTGAAAACGGTGTAAACACAAGTAATGCATTGAGTGAATCTTTCTCAAACTCTTTGACTGTTCATGTTTCAACGTATCCTGCAAAAACTTCCCCGCTCTCTAAATGGAAAAAGAAGAGAAACGAACCATTAGTTTCAGCATCTGGATTACCAAGATACTCTTACAAGTATGTTGTTCCGCAAGCTTTAGTCCCATTTGATATATTTTACTCGAAAAAAGCAAGATTTGTCGACTTTCTTAACCATTTTACTTGTCTCTTTGTAGCGAACAGAGTCACAGTCGACGATCACTTTTGAGAAAGTGGAAAAATAAACATTTACGCTTTGCAAGAACGAATATTTTTACATAAAATGGATGAAAATATGTCTTAACCCTAAAAATTGTTAATTCTTACGACGCAAAATAGTTTTCTTGACGCTTTTACAACAATTATGGCCTGTTTGATTCAAAAAGATAAGAAACAATATTTCATAAAATTCAGCCACTTAAATATATATTTTTGCATCATTCAGGGACATACAAAAAGGTACAAATAACTTTACAACTGTTTTGGGACAAGGGTCTTTCGGTCCAGTATATAAAGCTACAATGCCTGCTGGTGAAGTCATTGTTGTAAAGGCTCTAGCTGCTAATTCCAAACAAGGGGAGAAAGAATTCCAAACCGAGGTATTTTGCTATACGTATTTAAGTAGGCGTGTAATTATCATAAAAAAAGTTCTCTGGATAATTTGTACGTTTATTCATGTGTGTTACTGAGCTGATAAACTCAAGTTTTGACATATACAGGGATCTTTATGTATGGTTTCAACGGTTCCTACAAAACTAAAAGCACAGCTAGGTACTATGCTTTGCATGCTTGGATATAACTAGATGTATTTTTGTTGCAGGTATCGGTTTTGGGAAGATTGCACCACAGAAACTTGGTGAATCTAGTTGGATATTGTGTAGATAAAGGACAACGGATGTTAATATATGAATACATGAGTAACGGAAGCTTGGCAAGTTTTCTGCATTGTACGTCAAAAGCGCTTGTTTTTAGTTTTTACTCATTTTATATCGTTCCATATTAACGTGCATGTCATCCACTCGTTTCATACCAAGTTAGGAACTTTTAATGTGATGTAGGTGAAGAAAAAGACGCGTTGAATTGGCAAGAAAGACTTCAAATTGCCCTCGATATTGCACATGGAATAGAGTACCTTCACGATGGGGTTCGGCTTTTTATCCCCTTTTGTCCTGTTTTGTGCTTTTACATGTTGAATTAGCTTATGCTAAGTGCATATGTTTTGAGCAGGCAGTTCCGCCTGTCATACATCGAGACTTGAAGTCTGCAAATATATTGCTAGACCACCTAATGAGAGCCAAGGTAAGATTTTGTTTAATTGGTTTAGTTTTCAAACCACTTTATTTGTATTTTTGTTACAACTAACTCGTTATTCTTAAAAAAAACGCCGCACTATGGGAAAAAATAACCGATTTTAAAATACAAAACAGGAAAATCTTATTTGCAGGGCCGGCCCTGAAAATTCGGGTGCCTGGGCCGAGTCGGGAAATATGTGCCCCTTAGTCTTAGGTCTTTTAAGCAATGCTTTCATAACCGAAGCGGACGTTGAACCGGTGTCCTTACCGGTTCCCTAGTCGGACCGGTCGAACCGGATATAGAACTGAAAGCGTCGTAATAATTATAAAAATTAATATGTTTGGCTAATTGGCTCATGTTTATATTCAACAATGACTAAGAAAATTACATTAAGATAGCAGGCAGGCGGGCTCATAAAAAAACCACCATTTCTTAAAATTCCATAATAATCTGAAGGGCCATTATTTATGTAACGAAATGAATTTGACTTGAATCATATGCATAAGCGTGAGACAATAACTATTTTATAGTACTACTATATATTAAAATTTACTGCAAATGTTGCACAATTACTGTACCACAATACAAATCTCAAGTAACACACTTCAACTTTTTTTTAATTTTGTCGTATCCTTCAAATATAATTTTTCATGTATGACTCATCTTATTCCTTATCTACTCTTCACCTTCTTGCGTTTATAACTAGTGATGTTTAAGATGGGATCTTTTTTTGGGTTGAAAACAGAAAGAAAATACTTGTAGAAAAAATACACTCTACACCCGTCGCCGCTCAAAGTGCCCCTTTAAAAATTGGGCCCGGGCCGGGAGTCCTCCCCGCACCCCCTCAGGGCCGGCCCTGCTTATTTGGTCCCTTTCTGCAAAATGTAAAGATTCTCATATTTTCTGAAGAATAATGGCCCTTTTACAAAAAAAAAAAAATAATAATAAAAAATAAAAAAAATTCAAGTACCATAGGTTGGATATCATTTGCTCGATTTATTTATCGCGTTGTTGTGAAAATGGACTTGAAACACATAAAAGTAAACAGGTTGCTGATTTTGGTCTATCTAAAGAAGAGGTCTATGATGGTCGAAACTCGGGCCTTAAAGGTACATATGGGTACATTGATCCAATGTATATATCCACAAACAACTTCACAATGAAAAGCGACATCTACAGTTTCGGGGTCATCTTATTTGAACTCATTACAGCCATTCATCCGCAACAAAACCTCATGGAATATGTCAATCTAGTAAGTTAATACTATTTACTTCTTAGTCACTGACACTTTTACATAATATGAGCGAGTTGGACAGGTTGGGTAACGGGTCAAAATGAGTTAATGTCAAAACAAGTAACCAAACTATGGATCTTGTTAGTACCCTTCATGGAATGTTGTCTAACCAGGCTTGAGGGCATTTGTTATGATGAAATTTTGGTTTTTTATTTTTTATTTTTTGTATTTTAAAGGCGGCAATGAGTTCTGATGGGATCGATGAGATTCTTGACAAGGAGCTTGTTGGCGATTGTGATCCTGAAGATGTAAGAAGCTTGGCACGAATAGCACACAGATGCTTGCATAAGACACCGATGAAACGACCTTTAATTGGGGAGGTTTCACAGGCCATAACGAAGCTAAAACAACGGCGGTTGATTAGGGAAGATAGTACAATATCGTTTGCAGGCGAAGAATTTTCAGGAGTTGTTGGGTGCATTGAGTTACAGGAGAATCAGTTGAAAAAGATGACCAGCATATATAGCTGAATCTTGAAAGATTCGAATATGTTGTGTGTTATACACTATTATATATAGAAATGAATCAGTTACATGTCTCTGGTCACTTTTACACATCAATCAGATAAACACTAAAATTTGGGTCAAGCAAGATTTGTATCTACGGGTGTACACGAGCCGAGCTCGCCTAAGCTCGAGCTCAGACCGTTAAAATTATGAGGCTCGAGCTTGGCTCTCTTTAAGCTTTAATGACTAGCTAGCTAGCTAGTGGGTAAGACATATAACATCTAGCAAGATTCAGACTAGTTAAGTTAATTAAAACTTCCAAAACACAAGTCGAATCGGCCTTGGCTAGGAAACTCACCTAAATATATTTATTTATTTATTTTTTGCCAAAATGTTTCAACATGTGGAAAAAAATGTAAACTTTAGGGAAACAAATTAAAAAATTAGTGAAAATCAGAATTTTTTGCAAAAATAGGTTATTTGTTGTATGGGCAAGTGTTTGTAGGGGGCTTCACCCAAAAAAACCACAAATAGGTATGTTGCTGATCCAATCAGCGACATTCAATAAATAATTTGAATGTAACATATCCAAATGGCGACTTTAAAGTAAGAATTCAATGTTGCTGATCCAATCAGCGACATTCAATTTAATAATTTGAATGTTTCTCTCTCAATCAGCGACATTCATGTAATTATTTGAATGTGTCTTTACCAATAGGCGACATTCAATTTAATAATTTGAATGTTTGTCTTTCAATCAGCGACATTCATGTAAATAATCTGATTCCCATGAGCCACTTTGGTAGGGTTTTCACATGTGTTTGTTCCCATGTTGTCGTTTACTATATTCAAATTGTGAGTGTTTTGTCTTTATATATCACATGTTAGTCTATAATAATACTATATTAATACTTGCCATTGTGATGTCCATCAGCAGTGAATAATCTTTCAAGTCATACTGCTTCCTATAGTAGACTTGCAGAGAAAATGGATGATCGAAAAGAACAGAAGCCCTTGTTATATAACAGGGATGATAGAGGCACGAAGATGAAATTCTCAAAAATTTCCTTCAGGCATTCAAAAGTTTTTCCTTTTGCAAACTCTCAATATATTTCAAAGTTGAAAAAACTTAGCTGTGATTTGAAAATGAATTACAACATACACCCGGGTCCTCTTGAAAACGATGTGTTGTTTCTACACAACGACCACCGTGCGTTGTCTATTTTCACAAATCCTGAAAAATACAACCAACCCCTAAATGTGAAACGCGGTGATAGAAGTTTATGGAATTTTCTTAAGGAAAACCCGTTAGGTGAACGGGTAAAAGGTATCATACAAGAAGCCGGGCTTGGTGGGGTGTTAAGTTGTGGTTATCGGTACCTGGACCACGCACTGATAACTGCGTTGGTTGAGCGGTGGAGGCCAGAAACGCACACATTTCATCTACCTGTGGGTGAAGCCACCATCACGTTACAGGATATCAACATGTTGTGGGGATTACCGGTAGAGGGTGTTGTGGTATCGGGTCCGGAAACTCCCATTACAGAGCAGCAGGCCATCAAAATGTGTGAAACTTTGTTAGGTTTTACCCCTGAGCGAAATGATTTTATTGGCAAATCTCTTAAGTCAGCTACTATTATAAGAGAGTTAGAGAAACCATTTTCTGAAGCTGAAGCAACCGACGAAGAGTGCGTTATTCGTGCTCGTTCGATAATATTTTATCTTATTGGTTGCACAATACTTCCGGATCATGCCAACAATAGAATTTCGTTGCACCGTCTAAGACTTTTAGATGATCTACGAAGATGTTCATCGTATAGCTGGGGTAGTGCAGCTTTAGCATGTTTGTATAGAAACCTGTGTGATGCCACAGCACCCGATGCAATAGCCCTTTCTGGTCCCGCCTTCATTCTACAGCTTTGGGCATGGGAAAGGTTTCCAAGCATAGGCCCGCAAATAGACGTAAATTTTGATCATTCCGTCCCGTTGGCAGCTCGGTAATATAATTATGCTGCTTAAATTATTAGGTTCTACAAAAGTGAACTAATTATTTTGCTTTATTAGATGCTTTAAAACACACTTGAGGGAAGAGAACATGTGAAAAATATAGGAATTTTATAAACTGATTACAAATCTTTTCCTAGAGGGAGAATTAATTAATTGTGGGTCAGCTCAAAATCTGGGAAGTGAAAACTTCTAAAAAGTGAACTAATTATTTTGCTTTCTAATTATTGTATAGGTGGCAAGAGCAGACACTCAACTTCACTGTAAACCTGTCACACTGCTTGAGAACATATCGTTCTCAACTTCAATCGTTACACCGGAGCCACGTAATTATATCTAATTTGTTACTTCAATCAGTCTGTCATTCGTATAGTGGCTTTGATATTAATGGGTGTAACTAACTATAATTTTTTTTTTGTAGTTTAAATGGACCCCTTACAATGATATCATTGGAAAGCTGCCACCAATCTGCAGAAGTGGTATGAAAAGCTGGATGAGTACCTGCCCATTGATATATTGGGATATTGTCGAACATCATTATCCGCAACGGGTAATGAGACAATTTGGGATGGTGCAACAGGAGCCGCCCCCGATCAGTATACAGCCAAGTGAGCATAAGAAGTTGCACAAGTTAAACCGGCAAGGTAAAACCGGGACTAACTGGCTCACTACACACCAGGAGTATGTTAGCGGATGGAATAACCGTGACAAAACTCTTGTCAACGGTGAAATAATTACGACTCGATCAGTTGACGCCGACTACATGCCGTGGTATAATGCGCGCACAGTTGTATACATATCTGATCCCAGGGAAGTAACTATGCCTCCTCCTGCTTTTCAAGATGACGGGGCAAGAATTCAAATGATGGTATTCGTTACTATTTTGTCGATTAATTTAATTTAATACATTTTTTTTTGTTAATTTTTTTTTTGTAGAGGGAGTCAATGGGTGTAATTTACAACGCATCCTCTCAAGCTGGAGCGGGAGATGGTACCCAGGCCTCTAGCAATCTCCAGTTCATTGAACGTGTTGCCCACCACACTATGCAAATGTCAGATGCCCAAGAATATTCCCAGTATCAGCCGCATTTGACAGCAAACCAGGTCAACCTCCAAATGGCGCCAAGAGCTCAAAGGGCAATAAGGAGACGACGTCATCAACCAGCTTCTGATGATACAGTTGTTAATGATGGCGACATTGGGGGTAGGTTTGGCGGTGGGGATGGTGCGTTTCAGGGTGGGGGTGGTACGTATGGCAGTGGAGGTGGTGAGTTTGGCATTGTTGGCGGTGCGTTTGAGGGTGGGGGTGGTGCGTTTCAGGGTGGGGGTGGTGCGTTTGAGGGTGGGGGTGGTGCGTTTCAGGGTGGGGGTGGTGCGTTTGAGGGTGGGGGTGGTGCGTATGGCAGTGGAGGTGGTACGTCTGCCGGTGGGTTTGGGGCGTTTGCCAGTGGAGGTGGGGTTGAGGCGTTGGGTTTTGGTGCGTTTGCCAGTGGAGGTGGTACGTCTGCCGGTGGGTTTGGGGCGTTCAGCAGTGGACTGTCTGGTGCTGGGGGTGGTGCAGGTTTGGCTGGACCGTCTAGCGCTGGGGGTGGTGCAGGTTTGGCTGGACCGTCTAGCGCTGGGGGTGGTGCAGGTTTCTATGATGATGGCTTAAGTGGGGTGACCAATTGGTGGGATGGCTTAAGTCCGACGGTAGTTAGTGAGTTGATGTCCACCTTCTTAGTGGAACCTCAAACAAACCCGGGGGTTAATCAACAAAATGTGCGGGATCGGGTAACCATTGCATTAATTATGCCATTGTGTCTGTCGGATATAACACACAATGGACCCATGCTATGAAGGGTGACATATTCTTGAAGATTTTGGAAAAACCAACACCAACTATGTACGGTCTCTTCGTCAACCACAGCATAAGCCACAGGCATGATGTAGTTGTTGGCATTTTTTGTTACAGCAATCAACAACTTACCTCGGTACGGTCCTTTTAGATGCGTGCCGTCAACCGAGATGACAGGCATGCAGCGATGAAACGCACGGATAGAGGGTGCGAACGCCCAAAACACATATTTAAATGTGGGGTAATCCTGATCTCCATGTGGATGGTTGTAGAAAGAAACAACGGTGCCTGGGTTTCGATCCTGCAACCGAGTGGTATACGTGGGTAGCGCCTCAAATTTGCTGTCCCAGTCACCATATATAAGTTCTATTGCCTTTCTTCGTGCTCGCCACGCTTTAGAGTACGTAACATCAACGTTCAAATGTTGCTTGACATACGTTTGAATCTGTTTTACCTTAAACTTAATGTCCGCACGAATTTGTGGGACGATGTGTGAAGCGATAACCTTCGATCGTAAGGTTCTATTGCTGTTACGTACCACCGTTGAATAGCATGTGTGTTCGCCACCCCACACAATAATTCACCAATAGTGCGCGTCAGACTTTTTGGTTGCGGTGCAACGCCACTCACACTTTCGAGCACCACTGAAAGGATTTACAAATTTTGGTCTTCTGGTGTAACATATGACCTTGTATAATCTCTTCTTGCTTTCCCTAACGAACAGCTCTCGACCACGACGAACGTTCCACTATCTAACTGCACGGTCAACCTCATCTTTCGATTTGAAATACATACCAACACGGATATCTTTCATACTTGGGTTCCATAAGACAAAGTCGTCATCTTCGTAATCTGGAACCACGTAATCAGTTACATCCACATCATCTTCAGGAACGTTGTGTTGATGTGGACGTAACTGGAGAGTTAATCCGTCACTTGGTTCGGTCACCGGGGGCCCCTGACTAGCTGTGGCCTCCTCTTCAGAGGAACTGTCATCTGATACTGGTGCTGAGCGATGACTGTCTTCCGTGTGTTCAGAGTCCCCGCTTCCGGAGTCATCGAAGCCGTCGTTCTGGTCGTTACCGACAACATATTGAGGTACCGCAACTGTTTCTTCGTCTGTCACTGGGGAACCTACCTCGTCGTTTGGGTCGTTACCGGCATCAAATTGGGTTGATTCCACATCATGCTGAGACCCAAAGGGTGCATCAACATTTACGTTGGCCACGTCACGCAACAGGTTGGTAAAACTAATATGCTGTAATGGAGGAGCTTCTTGCCATTCAACGTAGATCTCCGCAACAAAATGGCCATGTGCCTCTACGGCCAGATAGTCCATCATTCGAACCCCATCGTCGTTGAAGATCTTGGATGTTTGAGAGGACCCTTGGAAAGTGAAAGCAAGCAGTAGCTGAACAGTAACTGATGGTTTGTTAATGTTAATATGACTGCATACGGCTTCAACTAGTTCTTCAAATGACATCGATACTCGCATGATAAAGCTAGTTGTTACTAGAGAATCATCACTTTGAACAGCCCCGTTAACGTATGAAAAACGACCACCCCAGTATAATCTAACCAGGTATGGACAGAATGAAGCCATCCGTTGTGGTTGGAAGGTTTTGGGGGGTAAGCAGGTTTTCTAAGAAAATAGTTGTTTTTAAGAGTGATGGTTGTGGGGAAGCAGGTTTTCTAAGAAAGAGGTTGTGCCCATTTTGGTTTGGGGTCTAGCCCCTTAAATAGCTGAAAATTGTCGAATTATTGTGAAAGTCTTTAAACCAATTAGCGACTTAGTACGATTATTATGAAAGCCTTGAAACCAATTAGCGACTTATACAGATTATTGTCAAAGTATTCAACCCAATTAAAAATAAAAAATACAGACCAACGTGTAAAATAATGTCACAAAGCTTTCTAAACCCTAATTATTGAATGTCGCTATTTGGTTTAAAGACATAGAATCAATGTCGCCCAATTGGAATGATACATTTAAATTATGAATCAATGTCGCTAATTGGTAAAGATATATTCAAATTATTGAATGAATGTCGCCATTTGGTAAAGATACATTCAAATTCCTCATCAATGTCGCCCTTTGTATTAGCAACATTCAAATACAATAAATCAATGTAGCACTTTTGATTAGCGACATTCAAATAAAAAAAATCAATGTCGCCGATCAGATTCCCCACATACCTATTTGTGGTTTTTTTGGTTGAAACCACCTACAAACACTTCCCCATACAACAAATAACCTATTTTTGCAAAAAATTCTGAAAATCAGCGAAGATCTATGAAAGGAACCCTCTAAAATCGTTTCTAGATACAACCACTGATTGTAAAGTAGAACTACTTGATCTCACAAAACTAGCAAACTTTTATGGATGAAAACAAAGCATACATAATTTACAAATATTACCAACAAAACATTTTATGACCATTCTATTAAAAAACAAAAAATACAGACACCCAAAAACAAAAATAATACCATTTTGGGTCTTGCTAGTTGTTAATACTATCTATAGTTGTTAGGGGACTTCACTTCTATAGGGGGAGCAAAATTGTGAGCCTATACCTAACCTTTCTTCTTCTTTATTCTCTTAATTTTCTTCTTATTTTTCATTTTAAAGTGTGACTCAAGCAACTAAACACTAAACCAAATCACTATCTTGTTTGGTCAGTTTCTAGGCTCGTTGTTGTTGATCGGAGGCTTCCGTCGTGGCCTCCTCATGCCACCATAATCCCTTCTCATCATTTGCATAACTTTTTTGTTGGCTTCTTCAAGTACTTTTTTCCATTCATCGCTCTGATGATCGCCGGGAAGCAGCTTGTTTGTACTTAAACTCGAGGGACTTGCAATAGAATGAGAAAAATCTTGTTTTAGCGCGCTTTGGCTAGGGCTTATCATCATTTTCTCGGACGCGTATTCTTGTCCCTGCAATGAGAACAATGATATATGTCTTAATTAATAATTAAGCTATCAAATATGTTCCAATATTGGTAATGTTTTAAGTAAAATGAAATACATTGTTAGTGTATGCTACTAAATAATCTTTATAATACAAAGGTGACATGAAGAATATTACTTGGTTATTCAAGAAGTACTCTTGTGGTCCTTTCTTTGAAGCATGCATATCTGTACATAAAAATATGACAAAAGCATATTAACATCCCTTATAATATTACAACTTAAGCATATAATTAATCCACACCTAACACATCTTTTAAGGCTTAGTTAGAGACATAAAAAAATGAAATAAATCAGTGGGTTGTCATAATACTTCTCCGTATCCAAAAGATTTATTTTGAAAGTTTTTAACATTTATATTTTCAGTTTTAAGTCCATTTTAGTTTTATAGAAAACTTTGAGACAATAAGTTATGAAAGAGTTTGACAAATTATGAATAAAAATGTCAAAGCCTAAAAACAAGGAAACTTTTTTTTTTTTTTTTTTTCTAAATATGAATCTTTGAGAGAGTAGAGTAGGATTATTTTCTTAATTAAAAATGTGATTAGAGAAAATAAAAATAGAAAAGTACATAAATATTCTCTTTAATATTAAGCATATAAAGAGGTTATAATTAAAAATAAAAGAGAAAGGTATAATAATAATAATGAGGGATCTACTACTTATGATTAAATTAACTAAGAAATAGAAGCAGTAATTAGTTAGTAATATATTATTGCCTGTTATCAATTATGCCTAGGAGGGTGGCGTTTTGCCATATGATAATCAGCAGTGAAAGCAACAAAACCTGCTTCATCCGTCTTCAACTTCTGGACATGATCACCTGTGCTTGATCTTTCTCCAATATCTTCCTTCAACATCCTTCCCATTTTCCTTCCTCCTATTCGTGCTCCGCTACCGACATATTCCTGTTTAAACAATAACCCTCTATTTTGTTAACACAAGACATTTTAAGGTACAACTTTAAATTTACAAGTCAAGTTCAAATATATAAACTACACATGTTAATAAGTATTAAACAAAACTCGCAACACTTTTCATTATGTATGTCGAATATTACCCATCCCTTTAGTCTTCACATATGATAAAGAGATATGACGGTTATGAACCTACATCCCATCCTCCCTGTACCTAAACGTAACTTTGTTATTTGTGAGATTTACTGAGTATGATTATATTATTTTTTTATTTTTATACAGTATAATACTGACACGCGCCTTTGATTAGATTTAAACTCACAACCACTAGCTAGGTTGAAAGACCTTACTTGAACATGTTCAAAGCGCTTATTGGTTGTCTTTCTAAGAGATGCATCATTTTCTTGAGTCTCTTTGATTGGATGTCCTTCCAATAATCTCCTTTCTAGCAAAAGAGACAAGTAAGAGATCAAGAGAGAGTCATTGATCAGAAAACACACAACACACACACAACATCAAGAGAGAGAGAGAATGAAGTACCTTGATGATGAATACCATGTACAGAAAGACTTTGTAGTGCAAATGAAACAAGGAGAATAGCAAGTATGAAGCTTGAAAACCTTATGATTACCATGCTAGCTTAATATATAATATCTAGCTAGGGTTTCCTATTTTGCTTCTAAACTAGTAGTTGAGAGTGTGTTATGTTTAATGTAAAAGAGAGCAGAAGAGATTTAGAGAGAAGAGCATGTGGGGTTTTATAGACGGTTTGGTTTATATTAGCAACACAGTCAAACTAGGGTTCCAGCTTCCAACCTGGTCTTCACTAAAATATGAGTTCTCTTGAAATGTGCACAACTTTAAGAAATTTAAAATTCACATTCACAGATTATATAAAAAAAAAAAATTACATATTATATGATGAAGAAAAGATCAAAGAAAATCTTCTTTTCCCACCGGTTAAACATACTTACACTCTCTTTCAGAGTTTCACTAACACTCTGTTCCCGAGTTTCATTAAAGGATGGAAGAGAAAGGATCTCCCTCCTCTTCCTCTCCCTCCAGTTTCTTCCAAATTGGAAAGATTGAAAATCACCCTAAAAACCTTTTTATTATCCCTCTCATTCCCTCCCTTTCTTTCCTACAAAAAACTCTGGAACACATTTTTTCTCCATTTCCTTCCCATTCCTTTCTCTTCCATCCTTTAATGAAACTCTGGAACATAGTGTAAAGGATAGAAGAGAAAGGATTAGAAAGGAAGTGAGGAAAAAATGTGTTCCAATTTGGAAGGAATCGTAGAGAAAGGAAGAGGAGGGATATCATTTCTCTTCCATCATTTAATGAAACTCTGGAGCAGTGTGTTAATGTAATCTTTGTATATCACTTTGTGTTTCTAACCTAAAAAATAAATTAAAAAGATTTTGGCAAGTGCTTTTACCGGTATTGGAATGCTTTAAAGGAGCGCATGCACAAGATTTCTTGACTGTGCTTCCCATTGATGGGCTTGGGCAACACATGTCGGTTGTTGAATATCAGGCTATCCTTAAGTATAGACTTATGATTCCCATGTTCCCAGTTGATTAGCCGTGTCCAGTTTGTAAAAATGCATGTTTAGATAAATTCAGGGAGCATGCCCTTCACTGCAAGGAGCTGCCGGGATTTAAATACAGACATGACCTGGTTAGGGATGTCTTATGTGACGTCTTACGAAGAGCAGAGATTTCAGCTAGGAAAGAAGCCCCGGTTAACTTTTTGACGGATCCACTTGAGGGGCGGTCCACCCTAAGGCCAGCAGATGTCCTTGTGTTCGGGTGGGCGCAGAGCAAACACGCGTGCGTTGATCTCACAGGGGTGTCTCCTTTGGTGAGACTTCGGGATTCGGGGTTTGTGGCATGACAGACAGTCTTAAAAGTTGAATCAAAGAAAGTTGACAAACATGAAGCTACTTGTCTAGAAAACCAACACGTATTTGTGCCATTCACTTTTGACACATTTGGGGGCCTTGCTCTCGAAGCAATCCGGTTTTTAGATCGTGTATAAAATGTGGTGCAGAGTAACTCTTCTGCGGCCAAGGACACAATCTTTATTTTTAATAGGGCAGGTTTCACTATTCAAAAAGGGGTGGCGGCGCAGCTTGTTGCCCGTTTACCCGCCGTTCACTTATAATTCTTGTTGGTTTTTAAGTTGGCTTTTGATTTTTTTTTTAAAAAAAAAGAAAGAAAAGATGATGATAGAAGTTGAAGATGATGATAGAGGTGAGAATGTTTAAAAAAAGAAAAAGAAATATATGAATGGTATCTTTTTCTCTATTATGACCTAGTGATGAGATGAAACGAGCCGCTTACATTAAAGCCAAACTAGTTTATTACAGGAGCTTTTTGAGATTGACAAATTTAATATAAAGTGATAAAATATATAAATGATGTCTTTTTCTCTATTATGACCATGTGTTTTACATATTTCATTTGTGAGCGCATCAAAATATTTACATCTATAAGTGCAAAGTTTAACAAAGTTTGTGTTTATAATCTACTTAGATGGTGTGTTGTTGATTGGTGTCTCCGTACAAAATAGCGTTAAACATCATGTCGTCTCCCCATTTTAGAGGCATTAACTGCTCTCTCGCCGTCCGAATAACCGATGACACACCTATCTTCTTGCTGTTGGAGGAGTGTAGGGGTTTTTACGAGGTTGGGAGCCTTTTGGTTAATATTGACCCAAATAAGGGGGACAAGGCACCTTGCGCGTATACCCTTTTTGGTTACTTTGTGGCTAGGCAACACTGTTGCCTACCCCTAGGCAAGGTTGCGGGTTTGATTTCCACGGCAACGTATTGCCAAAAAGGGTATTTTGGTTTGTGTGTTTTGACCATTAATTTTATGTTTTTTGACCCGTTGACCATTTCTCCTCCATTTAAAACTACTAGGCAACATCACCACCACCTCCAAGGCTTCTCTAGTATATTTGGGAGTGAATTTGACATGACAAATATGACTAGATGAGGCTAGGGTACTACCTTAGAGTGCCCCTAAATTTTAAAAACAATTAAAAGTGATTCCACAATACATTGTATTTGCTTAATTTAATAATAAAAAATAAATAGTGCATCTTAATATGTACCTAGTGCCACAAATGAACCAAACGTCAAGCGAACAGTTCGTTAACTGTTCGGTGAGAAGTTCATTTGTGTTCGTTCATTAAGAAATTTTGTTCATTCTAGTTAAACGAACAAACATGAACAGAAGTTGTGTCCATTAGTCTGTATTCGTGAACATTCGGTAACATTTTCATTTATGTTTGTTTGCGTTTAACAATTCATTAGGGTTTTTAAATTTTTATTTTAGGTACTTGAAAATTTCAAGTAATAAATTATATAATAGAGAAAATTGCTTGAATAGTCCCTGTGGTTTGCACTTTTTTCACCTATAGTCCCTAAGTTTTCAAAATTACAGCCATAGTCCTGAAACAGTGAATTTTTTTAACTCGGATAGTCCCTGGAGCTAACTGAGGTTAAATAATCCAGTTAAGCGTGTAAAACGTTAACACAAGACGTCTATTTCGTAAATTTTTAAAATTTTTGAACACGTGGTGATTGAGACAGCAGTGTCTCTTTGACTATTTCCCACTCACTGGCAAGGTCACGTTCCCCCATACTACTTCCGGTTTGTAATTCAGTCGTGTCCAGAAGACGTCTATTTCGGACAGCTGTATTTTTATTCCTATATTCAATAATAATAATAATAATAATAATAATAATAAAGTAATGGTATTACCTTTATTTATATACGAATCTAATCGACATGCACACGGCAACCCAGAACTCGTGAAAAGCTGGTGAGCACAACTCATTTTTCGTTCCCTCAACTTCTCTATATTTTTTTATCTCAGTTATCAACTTCTCGATCGCTGCATGAGAAACTTTACCGAGTAGGTCCTCAAAAAAGGTACGTCTTGGTGCACCTTTTTCACAGACAAACTCTCGTCAAACGAGTGGTTTATTGCCCTCTCTTGTGACGTTACCACATCGTCTGCAATCATCACAAGTTTGTGGAGCGAGTTGTTAGGCCCCTTAATGTGCATCTTAAAACTTGAATGCTGGCTCTCAACTCTGTTGGTCGTATACTGACCAAAGTTGTAGTTTGTGTCTGTCCATGCAGAAACAAACCTTTCTTTGTAGTCACGGAGCCAGACCCGGTCTATATATTCAAAAACATCTGTAAAGATAGAACAAAGATATTTGTTAATGTGTGTATGCGTTTTAAACTAAATTAATAAAATATGTACCAGCTCGTTGGTCCTGACATAGTCGTTTGTAGAATCGGTCTAACTAGAGCTTATAAAATGCCGGAGATGAAGATCTACATAGTCGCTTAAAAGATTTCACGAATATTTCCCAATCTGCATTTCCAAAGGCTTGTTTGCAGTGCTTCAATATATTTCGTTGAATGTGATACCTGAATGCATAATAATAATAATAAAAATAATAATAAAAAAAATAATAATAATAGTAATAATAATAAAAATAATAATAATAATATGTATACCTGCATAACAACTTCGAAGCTGCTGGAAATACAATGTCGCATGCATTCATCAAGGCTTTCTCACAATTAGTTACTATAGCACGGGGCTTCGTACTATCTTCTAGCAACTCTTTAAGCCTTTGTAGCACTCACAGGTAGTTATCCTTTTTTTTCACGGGAGATGAATGCATGGGCGACACAAAACGACTTGGATGTTGATGTCATACCCACAACTTGAACAAACAGAAGTTTATACTCGTTCGTTTTGTAGGTCGCATCAATCATCAGCACATGCGGGAACGCACGCCATAACCTGTGCGAGGTGGGATGGACAAACAAAATATCCTCGATCGCATTTGTCGAGGCATTCCTCCGGGTGAAGTAAACAATTTTTTTTTCCCACCAATGTGGCTTCGAGTACATGCATAGCAATAATAATAATTAAAAAATAATAATAAAGAAGTAATAATAATAATAATAATAATAATAAGAGATAATAATACCTGCATTTGAGTCCTGCCGCCGTATAACAAATGCTTAACCTTGGTTATTGTGTTATGTATGTCTCTTAAGATGCAGGGACTATCCGGGTTTTGTTTTCTAACGGCCGAATGTATGTCTACTGGCGTAACATTTTGAAAATAAAGTGTATCCACCAATTTTAACTCGCCCGGACCCAGCCTCCTAGCATACGCGTGACCCTCGATGTGTTGGAAAGGTTTGTGATTATGTGTTTGGTTCTGGACCTTCAAAATATAACCATCGTGGCCGGAGTGGTATCTCCCTATTACTTCAAACGGGCAATTACATTTTTTACTACCTGTCTTTCGAACCGTGGCTACACTACGATGTACGCCACTACGGTCACATCGTATCCATGCCGTCGTTACCCTCCTATTCGGCCCCCTGCCTTCCGAAACAGTACGTGAGTATACGGTAATGTAACCATTTTTTTTTTTGCCCTTTGATAAACCCACTCTGTCAGGTCTTTAAGAGACCCGAATATCTGCAAAATTTATATACGAGTTCAAATACCTACTAATATATTCGAGTTCAAATCTCACAAACCCT
This sequence comes from Ambrosia trifida, assembly GCA_028751855.1. Lineage (NCBI taxonomy): Eukaryota > Viridiplantae > Streptophyta > Magnoliopsida > Asterales > Asteraceae > Ambrosia > Ambrosia trifida. The sequence continues at coordinate 100,729,120 of CM054128.1, read as the reverse complement.
ACGAGTTCAAATAACAACTAATATATACGAGTTCAAATCTCACAAACCCTAAAACAAATATAGGTACGGGCCTAAATATACGAGTCTAAATATGTACACTATTAAATATACACGGGTCTAAATTATAAACAAGTGTAAGTATATAAACACACCTGATTTGTTTCGTACGAAACATCCGGGACTGGTTCCTCGCCACCGTTATCACCTCCCTCGTGAGAATGATAAGTCTCGTATTCGTACTGTGAATGACTTGGCGGCGGCACGTAAAATGATTCCGGTTCTTCTACGTACTCCTGGTTCAAATCGGGCAGCAGGTTCAAATCGGGTAGTGCCTTCCCGTCACCACAGTGAACAACGGATCTAACCTCCTCCTCACCATGTTCCACCACGGCTCCGAAAAGGCTTTCCGAGACGTGAGATATGCTAAACGAATGCTCCCATGCATCCAAAACATTACCGTAGTGGCCCGAAGACATCGCGGTAGCTTGGAATCGATCGGATTTTTTGTGCACCCGTTTTTTTGAAATGTTTCGTATACTGAAGAAAGAAGACAAGGAAGAAGAATATATCTGGACCTCTACGGCCCGTAGAGGCCTCTACGAGCCGTAGAGGGTTTAATGCTCCCAACAACCAGCTTTTCTACGGGCCGTAGAGGCCTATACGGCCCGTAGAAGAACTGGTTTTTCAGACCGACACACTGAAAGTCAGTTTGTTCATTGAATGACCTCGTACCTCGTATTCTCTACGGGCCGTCTAGGATTTAAATGCACTCGACTAACCCACCTCTACGGGCCGTAGAGGGCTGTGCAAACCTAATTTTTGTTATTGTGTAAATAACATACCTCTTTCGAGTACATATTAATGTATATTCTATAAAGTGTTATGCGAGATGCACGTGTGAGATTCTGACATTGGACCCAAAGTTGAAACTAGAGGTGCAAACGAGCCGAGCCGAGCCCGAGCTCGACCAGGCTCGAACTCGATCTCGATTATGTTATAAGAGCTCGAGCTCGAGCTCGGCTCGATTCGAGCTTTGTTTTCAAAGCTCGAGCTCGGCTCGTTTGTAATTTGTCAAGCTCGAGCTCGGCTCGGGCTCGGCTCGTTTAGTATTTATTAGTTAAATGTTAAATAAAAATAATATAAATAATAGTTCATTTAGGCTCTTGAGCTCGATAAGTGAAGCTCGAGCTCGGGGCTCGTTTACTAAACATCTTTAAATAAATGGTAAATATTATTAAATATTAAAAAAACTAATATTATACTAGGCTCGATAAGGCTCGACGAGCCTAACGAGCTTCACATGCCAGGCTCGAGCTCGAGCTCGATAAATAAACGAGCTTTGTTTTAGGCTCAAGCTCGGCTCGAGCTCGATAAAGCTCGGCTCGTTTCGAGCTTTTTGCCGAGCCGAGCTCGAGTAGCTCGCGAGCTGCTCGGCTCGTTTACACCCCTAGTTGAAACTCACAGACATGGTGTATAGTTTGGCTATTGCATATACATGAGTCATAGAATAAATAGCATGGCATCTAAAATTAGATGAATGGATATTGTAGAAACTCATAGACAAATGATAAAACAATTAATTCATTGACATATTTGAGACTTCAGACATCCATATGAGGCACTAGAAATTAGAATGAGTCATGGAAACTACGAATGGCTTGATTATTGACGAGAACATGATATAATAGGCCTAACATATTGGTAAATAAAATATTAGAATATAAAACAACTTGTAAGATATTGAACATAGAAGAAATTGTAAGACCCACCCCGTTTAAAGCGGTATTATGAGAAGATTTACGAGTTAATAAACTTAATTTGAAAGTTTCAGATTTTGTCATTAAGAGCTCAACAAGTTTTTGACAAAATATTTACACATGTATCTCATGGTTTAAACATACGTACGATGATTTTAATAGCGAAAACATTTTCAATGGCACCTTCCAAAACTAAGTTTATAACCCTTTTAGCTCAAAAGTTGCGGAAGCGGACGAGTCTTGTGCGTTCGGATCTTTGTTCAATTCTTGATCATCATCCATTCAGTGTAATAGAGTACCTTATGCGAGCTTCCTCTTTACCTCAATCTGAGACTCCTTGGCTATCCAAAGTCTCTTGTATTCGCACCTTTGGGTGTGTTGGACCTTAGATGATCCCTTTTTGCTTAATGCACGGATTTCCCCTTTGATTTTGGCCTGATTTGGGTAAGAATTGGGGTTTTGGGTTAGTGTGTGTGTTTTGTGGTGTTTGTGTGTGTTGAAGTCGATCTCCAGGATATGGAGATGGCTTCCTTTTCATTTTTTTTTATTTTGTTTGGCCATTATGGCCTTATGGCAGTTTTGGCCCCTCTACTACACACAAGAAATTGTTGTTTTAACTAGAACCACTAACCAAGTTAGTTTCTAGTTATGGTCTTAGTATTATTAGTCTCATGGTATTTAACTAAGTTAACTACAAGGTTGAGTATTTTGTATCATTTGGTATTTGTTTAGCTTAATTAAGCCCAAAACGTTAGTAATAGAATTATGACGTGTTTGATGGATTTTGGGGCGTTACAGAAACCATTTGAGTCATGGGACATAAGAGATATGGACATTACGTACATATTCCAAGACTTAAAAGTTCATGGTAGAAACCTTGATATTTTTATATTACTATAACTAATACATGAAACTAAACTAGATGACCATTTTTATATAAAAACCAAGAGCATAGGCAACAATTGGATGGTTTGAACTACGAATCGACAATTAGGACAAGCCCATGTTAACGACTAAAGGTCCGAGTATCTACACGTGTAACCGCGATACTCAGTTATACGCACTAATACTTCTAATATTAATAAGATTTGATTTTAAAGAACAGGCGGGCTCAAGGCTTGGGATATTATACAACCATATGACACAACAGGTGAGTTCCGTGTACCATGTCCCCTTTTTGTCTTTTAACTGTTTTGGGGTGAACATATGCTTGTATGTAGGGATGAGATCGGTACCGTACCCGTACCTATACCCGTACCCGTACCGAAAATACCCGTACCGAATTTGAACAAAAGTGGGTACCGAGTACCGTACCGAATATATAGGTACGGTACGGGTACGAGTACGGGTATCGGTACCGGTATTTCGGTACAGTACCCGTTTGGTACCATTTTGTTATTTTTTCGTTTTTGAGCACTCGTACGGGTACCAAGTAGGTAAACAATTACGAGTATCAACACTATACGGCTACCAAATTGAAAAATTTGGTACGGGTACCAATATGGTACATGTACCAAATAGGTAAAATTAATACGAATACCATAAATACCATAATACGAAGTAAAACATATAATCAAATTCAATACTATTTAGAATTCGGTACCCGTACCATTTTTACCCGTACCGATACCGAAAGTACCGAATACCGAAATCTATAAAAGTGGGTACCGATACCCATATCGAGTACTCAAAATCGGTACGGGTACGGGTACCGGTACAGGTACGGGATGGGTACGGGTATAGGTACTTGGGAAAAAAAATGCTCATCCCTACTTGTATGTGTGACTTAACTATTTTATGTGACAAGATACTAGCTGCCAGATAACCATACTGACACTCATTAACCCAGGGGATTTGGGCCACTTAATATGTGGGTAGTACTACTTGGGGAAACCCCCACACACAGTGGATCCGGAAGCCCGGAAAACCCTCCATTGAGGTCTGCGGGCCGTTGTGACATGTATTTTGCCAGGTGAATCCATAATGGCAGTAGATGGATTCTGTGATTAGGTTTGAGGTGTCGCTTGTGCATCACCATGTGTTGTGTGTGTAAACTTGAGAACTTGCTTTGGAAATAATAACTGTTTTAGAATTGTTTAACTATTTACACTGACTCACCAGCGTAATTGCTGACCCAAAACTATTTTAAGCATGTGTTCAGGTACTGCAGAATGAGGGATGGCAAATACAAGGTATATGTTGTTAGCTGCGGATAGAGAATTACTTAGAGACGCAAGCTTAAGGTTTGTATGTGGTATGAATAAAAGAGTCGAGCTACAAGGGTTGCGGTATCATGGATTAGAGTAAACATGATTGGAGATAGTGTTGACTAGCGGAAAATGCTTCAGTAGTTGCTTCGACGACCGCCACGATTCATCCCTGCATTAGATTCAATCTATTTATCGAAGTTGTGTAATTTATATTATGGATTAGACATTGTATTAAACAATAATTATTAGTCATTGTTGCCTTCGTTGTGAAATTTTGGTATCAACTGCATTCCAACCGACACCACCTGAGTCGGGTTGTTACAACTTCTCTTTTAAACTAAGAAATATAAGTAACTTATTCGTACTAATCAAACCAAATAAACTAATCAAATAACTTCGTTGTACTAGTGCAAATGCTTCTTAAAGCATTCATAACACCTCTCTCGTTACTCTCTCATTTTAAAAACTAAGGTAAATATCTAAAAATCATTCTTTTTCACTCCACGTCAGAACCACCATATTATACCCTGTATTATACCCCGTTTTTATAAATTGAAAAATCGTTACAATAACTTTTTATATATGGAAAACTACTATTCATCATTCTTCAAATTATTGTGAGTGTATAAAAATAAGAAATACAATAAAATTAATGTTTGTGAGAATGATAAAAATAAAATTATAGATAGAATGTGATGTTTTCAAAATAAAATAAATTTTTAAAAGCATAATACTTAGTTAAATTATAAGATAGAAAATGATGAAAACTATAATACTTAGAAAATGATGAACATGTCATGAATGCTATTACATTTAAAAAAAAATGAAAACTATCCAACAAATGCTTTGTACCAATCAAATAAACTAAACTAATCAAAGACATTAACTTGTTTGTACTGATTATTATTTAGTATATTTTTTTCCGTACCCAAGAAGTATATAATAAAAGTTCATTATTATTACTAAATTGCATTGGTGAACTTTAAATTTTAAGATGGGGAGGGCTGAAAATTACGAGACCAGAATTTACGTAATATCAAATTAAATCAATGAAGGCCGGACTAAATATATACAAAAATTTTAGAAAAAAATGAAAAAAATTATACTACTGTACTAAAAAACTTTAAGGCTCTTTTCCGTTTTCACCTTTGCGTACAAGAAACGGTAACAAATCTTCAATGCAAATCTAAAAATGGAGTACTAAAAGCAAAAAGATCACTTTAGTAAGAATGGACTTTGTGGTTTAACATGAAAGGGACATTAAAGTGTCAAGTTAGTGATACACTGATACGTGGAAAGCGGGACTTTAATTAACCTACCATTTAACTATCATTTTATGGTTTAACTAATATTTATACAAACGAAAAAGAACAAAAATATAAATGTGTGTGAGTGGGCCCCCACCCTTTCCAACTTTTAAAGCTCGTGGAACCATCTTTATCGCCCGTCAACGACACCCTCGGAGCGGTGTGTGGGGCACTAACAATCCCAGGTGGCATGATAACGCCCAAGTGGTTATACGGTTATACCACGGTAGACAGTTTAAGAGAGGCAGTTAAGGGAAACTTTACAGTTACAACCGAGAGGCAGTTACATATTCTAAATGATTATTAGATCATATTGTGATTGATTTCGAGTTCCTTATTGTTGTTTTGATTCAAGTGGGTCTTTCATGTGTTGAAGGTTTTGTTGTTTTTCCCTTGGGTTTTTAGTGGGGTTTGTTTGTAGTTAAGCCGGGTTTTGTTACATTTGTGGTTCATAACCATATTGTTATTTAGCTTCTTGCTAGTCGGGCATTCATGTTTTAACAAAATTTTGGCATTTCTAAAAAAAATAAAATAAACCAACTTTTTTTGTACTAATTAAATAAACTAGGTAATTTAACAAAATCTTTGCATTAATCAAACGTCTTGTTTTATAAACCCAATAACGTAATTTGTTTTTTGCCGATCAAAGAAACACGTTAATCAAACAACTTCTTTTTACTAAGGAGATGTTTGGCAACCTCTACACAGTAAGTGCCGAGTCATTATGATGTTTGATTGAGTAAGAGACTCTGAATCAGTAAAAGCTTGGACTTGAGTCGGCCTGACTAGTTGGTGGTGGAGGAGGTGGTGCGTGAGTGGCCGGCTTAGGGTTATAAACACAAGTGAATGAATAAAGTAGTAAAATTTTCATTCAATATTGTTTTGAAACTTAATAGATAAAAGACTTACTGACTGATTCAGATGTGTCATGTCAGTGAACCAAAAACACTTAATGCTGACTGATTCAGATTTAACATCTTAATGGAATAATTAAGAGGTTATAAAAACATCCCAAACAAAATAAAACTTAATATACAAAAAAAAAAAAAAGATATAAACAAGTTTTCTATACTACGTCAAACAAGCTAATATACCTAAAACAAATACAAAATAGAAAAATAAGCAATTCATTTGCACAAGCCAAACAACTTCTTTGAATCCATTATTTAGGAGGGCATGAAAGTTACGACCAAAATATGTGGCTAGTGGTGAAACAAATACAAGTTTTGGCCAAGGGTTAAAGAAGTGAAACATGAGGGGTGTAAGTTGCTAGTTTACAAACTTAAATAAGAAATATGAACACATATGTTTTTACAAAGTATATGAACACGTGATTCAAGTTGTTATCAAAATATGGTCGAAAAGTAACTTGTTGATTACAATAATATAAGAAAATCGATCTCATTGAGGTTTTACTTCTCACACTTAGACCGTATAGTGTGGGGCTTGTCCTAGGTTCGACAAGGCTAGCTTGGCGCGTCCACACCGCCCCCTTGGGGCTAGGCTTGTCGAGATCGTCGGCCACAAGATGGAGAAGATGGGGCTTGGGATTGCTTTTTTGAACATGGGAACTATCTCAACCAATGATGAGGCTCATTCTCTGAGTCCACACCGCTCCCTAGGCTCATCAAATATCAGGTGATCCGGTCCCCCTACTTACACGGTGGCTCATCTCAACAACACCACACCCATCAGCCTTAACGTTCACTTGAAAGTGTACACTAAACATGACATTAACAAAGTGAAATAGATAGATAAAGATTTTAAACCTGAAAAATACCTAAAAATATTTGGGTATCATTTAGGGTATCTTAAATCTATAGGCTATTAGGCTACAACTATACTGTCACTCTTTTTTTAAGACAAAATGAAGTGTATCCAAAATGTGTATAATTTCAAAGTTACAACCTCGTATTTGTGTTCATTTGGTTTTCCTAACGTGCCTTTGACGTATACTTATACATGATACATCAAACATCTAGAAGAATCAAATGTGGAAAGTAATTCCTCTATGTGAGTTGTTTAAGCTAGCAATCTTTGTATGTGTTTCTCTCGTAGAAAATACCTACTTTTGAACTATGGGATAGAAGTGCTTGTCATTAGAAAAATCACATATTACATACTTGGTTTTTGAAACTCTAAGTTTCATCCGATTGCTTACTTTATATTGAACCATTAAATTGTTTCAATCTCAAAGTGTTTCATGACATTCAAATTATCCCCCACATATTTGAGAGTGACCGTAGTGGAGCGCTAAAAGGAGTTTTTAGCGTGAAAACAAAATTAAGGCCCCATAACGCCCCCAACACCGAAACGGGGGCCTTAAAATTGAAAATTGGTTGAGGGCTTTAAAACTTTAGCGCCGGATGCACAAAATCAAAACCCAATCAGGGTTTGCCACCTCATCTCCCCCAATGTCTTTTTTGAATTGTATCTCCCCCAATGTCTCTCTCTTCTTTTATTATTATTTTATTAATTTTTTAACTTAAAAAATAAAATAAAATATTAATAAGGGCCTTAAATTTAAAGCCTACCAATACACTCCATTTTATTTTAAAGCCTCATGCTAACTCATCTGCTACGTGGATCAATTATTAAAGGAGACCTTAAATTTAAAGCCCCCACTTCACATGTTCTAACCGTCTAAGTAGCATTGTTGACGTTGGGGTTTAATAAGTGGCTAGAGATGGTGGTTTAACCTGTGGTAATTGGTATGAGACAATTCAAATGATAAAATTACATTACAATAAAAAAGCAATAATAATATAGTAAAGCTTCAAATTATTATAATCTCATGTGGTCAAAGATATATTAGTTTTACAGGTCAAAATTATTTATAAATGAACAAGATAAAAAAGATATTCTGTGATTTTAATTTAAATAAAAAATCTTTTTACAGCTAGCTTCTTTAAGTTTTTGCCTTTATTTTATTGTTTCTTGGCAGTCAATTGTGTTTGTTTTTTTGATGTTTTCAACTTTCGTTGGTGGTTCTCTTCTACGTTTCCCATTATATAATACTAGTACGGAACCCGCGCGTTGCAGCGGGGTGAACAATTTACAAGTATAAATTTAGCTGTATAGCTTATAATCCGGTGAGACGTAGGAATAAGTAACTACTTTAAATCAAATATTTGGAAACCCGATTCAATAGACCGTTTACAAGTTAAACCGAGTGTGTTTATATAACGTAATAAAAGTAACCAAAGTGTGTAAAGTAATAAAATCTATTAGCTTTATTTATAATGTAACGGGTAAAAGACAAAATGCATAAGAATTCCTTACGCTGTCACTCACAAGCCGATCATTCATCGCGTAACACCTCTCGATAGACAACGTTTGAGGTGTATACTCCGTGTTGTTTGAAATGTTTGGTAGGATGTACTAATACGTTTGAGGTGTATACTCTGTGTTTATCCTATTATTATTTTTTGATCCTAACTCCTAAGATACATTATATTATTAAATTTGTATACGTAGATTTTCATGATCCAACACTATAGTTGACACGGTAGGCCTATAGTGTGTGCTTTTATTATAAGTTGAATGTAAACATTGTTTCTAGTTATTATCCTGATCCTAAGGTGTCTTACAAGTTCTATTAAATTTTTATACGTTTATTATAACGTTATGTTACCACCAAAGGTAATGTATTTTAATTGAAACAATTATTAGTTTGTACCAAGTTTGACTAATAATATTATTTCATAATATTATTTCAGTTGCATGTTTACATGAATTTGGCTATACATTTGGTTTTTCGGATGGTAATATTTGTACTTATAAAAAATGACATATTGAACCTTTGGTTTCCAAGAGAAACAACTTCAACTTTTGAACTCCTCCTCAAGTTTCAAACCCAACTTAATTTTAATAAATACCAAGTAATATAGATTAAATAGTGTAGAAAAGACAACTTTGCCCCTAAAATAAAGAGTGTAGAAAAGACAACTTTGCCCCTAAAATAGTCTCATTTACTATTGTACCATAAGCATAAATACTTGTATTTTCTTAACTTTTGCGGTCATCCATCCCTCATGCTTTATAATATAGTATAGATTAATACAAATATGTGGCCAGTGATTTCTATTTTAATCTTCAACACATATTCAAATTACTGTAACGCGTACTATTTCATTTATTATTTTATTTGGTTATATGTAACCATATTAACAAGCCTCCCAAATCCCATGCAAGTAGCTAGGGCTATTAACATGTTCAAATATATATGTTCTGCATTGTACCCTATTCTTAAAACCTTATCAAATCTGTGCTTAAAAGTCTTGACATTTGTTTCTATTAGTCAACGTGCATTGACCGAGTATTGACTGCACATTATGATGATTTATTCTCATTTCCATGTATTGTGTATTGGTTGTTATTATCATTTATTATTTCCTTGTTTAGTGTTTTGTAAGTTAGGCAAGTCATGTATAGTCTTGTGTATATATTCTTAGTCTTTCATCAATAATAATCAAGAAACCCTTTGGGAATTTACATGGTATCAGAGCCTTACTCTATACCCACCCGTTTTTCTTCCTTCCGAGGCTACGGTCTCCATCCTTGAGGCTACGGTCTCAGCCCCTAACCCACTACAAATGGCCGATCAAATAACAGACCCATCATCCGGTTCCACCGGTAAACCTCATACCCTTCATCCCGTGTATACGGTAACAAACATTCAAAACAAGGTTCGCACCTTGGATGGAACCAAAGTTACCTACTCGTCGTGGGTTAAGCTTTTCCTCCTAAACGCCCGAGGTTACAAGGTACTTGACCATGTGGATGGTACCCCACCTCCGGCTCAGGATGACCCGAAATATGAGTCATGGTTAAAGATTGATGCAATAGTATTGCAATGGATATATTGCACAATCTCCGATTATTATGTTGATCAAATCTTAGACACCGAATGCACTGCATATGAAGCTTGGTGCCGATTGAAGAACAAGTTTCATAATAACAAAGGACCTCGTGCCGCCGCGTTGGAAAAACAATTCACCAATTTGACTCTCAAGTCCATGCCTTCTCTTGCCGAGTACTGTCACAAACTCCGGGAAATTGCTAATCAACTCGCGGATGTTGATCAGCCAGTGACGGAACAAAGACTTATTATTCAACTCGTCTCGGGTCTCCCAGCCGAGTTTGATGTCGTTGCCGCACAACTCCACAAAGACATCCCACCCTGGGAAGACGCCATCAACCTGCTCGATGCTGAGGAACGTCGCCAGAAAGCTCGCCATTCGGATCCCCTTGTTGCTGCTGCTGTCAAAGAACCGGCCGCCCCACCGGAAGCACCATCAGAAAAACGTCCGGCCGACCAAAACAACCGGCCCCCCTCCAGGTTTCATTCCCGTCGCCAAGCCAATAATGCCCGCTCTCCTTGGCAATCCAACACAGCTCCGAACTCCAGGAACATGAACTACGGTGATCACAGTGGGAGCCGTCCAAGCAACTCGGCCAACCGTTCCCGGCCCAATCAGCAGCGCACTCCCCCGTGGGCCTCCGCTCAATAGTGGGCTTACCCCCCTGGTGGGCCTCTCAGTCCGGTGCACCGTATGGATGGGCTCCTCCTCCATGTCCTTACCCCACTCAATCTGGGTGGGCCAGCCCATGGCAGCAGAATACTTGGGCCCAACAGCCTCAATCGAAGCCCAGTGGACAAGGGAAGCAGACCTCATCTCGTCAGTCTCCTCAGGCCCATCTCACAGAATTTGATCCACTTCAGCCCACAGACATTGGGCAAGCTTTTCAGGCCTTAGGAATGGATGCGGACGACCCGAATTGGAATATGGATACCGGTGCTTCTGATCACTTGAGCGATGAGGAAGGTATATGTACTAAATCCCCCACTTTTACTTCTATTAAGTCTATACTAGTCGGTAATGGCCAACGCATGCCCATACTTGGATCGGGAAATGCCATTTTCCCAAACCATCAAAACAACCTCTTACTTAAAAATGTCCTTTATGCACCTCACGTTATTAAAAACCTTGTTTCGGTTCGTAAATTTACAACCGACAATTCCTTATCCGTTGAATTTGACCTATTTGGTTTTACTGTGAAGGACCTCAAGACTGGGAAGCACCTGAGCCGCCACGACAGTGATGGACCACTCTATCCTGTCACAGCCCCGACTCCAGTCCCTTCATCAGTTTTTGCTGCTTTTGCCCCTGAATCATGGCATGAACGTCTGGGACATCCTGGCGTCTCAACTATTGATTTTCTTGCTTCAAATACAAGTATTTCTTGTAATAAAACTAAACATTTTTTTTGCAATTCGTGTCAGCTTGCCAAACACAAGAAATTACCCTTTACTTTATCAAATTCATCTACTGTTTTACCATTTGATATTGTACATTGTGACCTATGGACTTCCCTATTGTGTCCCACAGTGGTTATAAATATTACTTGGTCATCGTTGATGACTTCACCAACTACACATGGGTATTTCCATTACGGTACAAATCTGAAACAATCACTCGCTTTATTAAATTTTATACATATATTCAAACACAATTTCATCTCCCAATTAAATCACTTCAATGTGATAATGGAGGTGAATTTGACAACAACCAATTCAAAGAATTTGCGAGCTCCCATGGTTTGCAATTTCGTTTCTCATGCCCTCACACATCTCAACAAAATGGGAAAGTCGAACGCATGATCCGACGACTTAATGAAATCATGCTCTCCCTATTAACCCATGCCTCAGTTCCTACCACCTATTGGGTGGAATCCATGCATACCGCCGTGTATCTCCACAACATATTACCCACCAAAGTCCTAAACCATCACACACCAACCGCTGCCCTATATCTTCGTCACCCCACATATGACCACTTTCGTGTTTTTGGGTGCCTCTGTTACCCAAATCAATCCGCTACCCGACCTCACAAACTCACACACCGCTCCACACCTTGTGTGTTCCTTGGTTATCCGGCCGATTATCGTGGCTATCGTTGCCTAGATTTATCAACCGGCAAAACCACGTTCTCCCGTCATGTCACGTTCAATGAAGCAGCATTCCCTTTCTCCCAACCCAACTTACCCCGCGACTATAAACCTTTTGAAGATGACCTATCCAATACCATTTTCACCAACCCACTTGACTTTACCTCACCTGGCCCAAACCTTTCACCTACACCCGGCCCAAATCATCCTACTCCATCCGGCCCACATCCACCCGGACCACATACCGAACCACCCCTGCCCTCAGCCCAGCCCACATCCTCCACCAACCCGGCCCCAACCACCTCAGCCCATTCCTCTGCCTCTCACCCTCCAGCCCACACAAATGTCGAACACCATCCACCACCTACCACTTCCACAAACACACATCGCATGACCACCCGACTTAAAGCGGGCATCTCCAAACCCAAAACGCCCTTGAACCTCCACACCACTAGCCAAAATCCCATATCCCCTATTCCCAAATCTCACCTAGCCGCATTTACTGATCCAAATTGGGCACAGGCCATGACTAACGAATATAAGGCTCTCATAGAAAATAATACGTGGGAATTAGTACCTAGGCCTACCGATGCTCATATTATTCGATGCATGTGGTTATTTCGCCACAAGTTTCATGCAGATGGTACGTTACAACGCTACAAAGCACGCTTAGTTGTTAACGGCAAATCACAACAACAGGGCATCGATTGCTTTGAAACATTTAGCCCTGTTGTCAAGCCCACTACCATACGTACTGTCCTTAGCATTGCCGTCTCCAAACGATGGTCCATCCATCAACTTGATGTTAAAAACGCATTTTTACACGGGGACCTCAATGAAACTGTTTTTATGCATCAACCACCGGGCTTTGTTGACAAGACTCACCCTAATTTTGTGTGTAAGTTGCAGAAATCTTTATATGGTTTGAAACAGGCACAACGAGCATGGTACCATCGGTTTGCAACTTTCATTACTAACTGTGGTTTTCGAAGCATGTCATCTGACTCATCTCTATTCGTTTACAAAAAGGACGGTCACATGGCTTACTTATTATTATATGTGGACGATATTATCCTAACGGCTTCAAATCCCAGTTTTCTTAAACAGATAATCAAGACACTTTCAAATGAATTTGCTATGACAAATTTGGGTGAGCTACATCATTTTCTTGGTATTCATGTGTCGCGGACCACCACGGGCCTTCGTTTATCACAAGAAGCTTACATCAAAGACATTCTCGCTCGTGCCAACATGACTAATTGCAAGCCATGTAGTACTCCGTGCGACACGGAGTCCAAACTTAGTGCTGAACACGGCACTCTCCTGTCTGATGGTACCTTATATCGAAGCTTGGCAGGTGCTCTGCAGTACTTGACTTTCACCCGTCCAGATATTTCATATGCAGTACAACAAGTTTGTCTTTACATGCATGCACCACGCGAGCCACATTTTCAATATCTCAAGCGCATTCTTCGCTATTTAAAAGGGACCACAGATCATGTGCTTCATCTTCGGCGATCTTCGTCCATCAAACTAACTGCTTATTCAGATGCCGATTGGGGGGGTTGCCCGGACTCTCACAGATCCACTTCAGGATATTGTGTCTTTCTTGGAGATAACTTAATCTCCTGGTCCTCTAAACGTCAACACACAGTATCCAGGTCCAGCGCGGAAGCCGAATACAGGGGGGTTTCCAACACTGCTGCTGAAACAAGTTGGATTCGCAACTTGTTATGCGAACTTCATATCCCCATGAGAGATGCCACTATTAAATTTTGTGATAATGTTTCCGCTGTCTATCTCTCTGACAACCCCGTACAACACCAACGGACCAAACACGTGGAGATCGATATTCATTTTGTCCGTGAAAAGGTTCGTATTGGGGACATTCGCGTCTTACACATCCCCGCAGGTTATCAGTATGCAGACATTTTTACCAAAGGACTTCCGAAACAACTATTTCACCGCTTCAAGTCCAGTCTCTGCGTTCGCTCTTCTACCGCTTCGACTGCGGGGGACTATTAGTCAACATGCATTGACCGAGTATTGACTGCACATTATGATGATTTATTCTCATTTCCATGTATTGTGTATTGGTTGTTATTATCATTTATTATTTCCTTGCTTAGTGTTTTGTAAGTTAGGCAAGTCATGTATAGTCTTGTGTATATATTCTTAGTCTTTCATCAATAATAATCAAGAAACCTTTTGAGAATTTATAGTTCCCACTTTTTTTTAAAAGCTCGGTCAGCAGTACTACAAATCAAAGTATGTACTTTCAACGATGACAAAATGTGTTGGTAATCGGTTCCTGAAGATACTGGTTGTCAATAAACTGCCATTGCAATCCCATGGAGAAATCCCACTGCGAATAAGACTACATCGACATAAATGTATGTTGTGCCTCCTACATCACTATTAGTTTTTAGCGATGACCAAAGAAGTTTTCGTTTTCACATTTTAAACGTGTGTGTATTTGGCCCATTGAAAATTCAGGCTTCGGCTAGGGTACGGCTCGCCCAAACCTAAGGTCGGCTCTGCTTGTAAGCAGGGGTGAAGCATTACAAGGGCTGGAGGGTGCCCTGACCCCCAGTTTTGTCCGAAAATTTTGTATACACTAAGTCCAGCCCTACTCATTTGAAAAACATATTGGGTCTCATGACTTTCGGCCTCCACTATTTAAAATTTCAAGTTTCGTCGGTGCTTGTAAGTTATTTGTCCACTTCTAGCTAATTGCTAAAATGCTAATAAGACTAAGCGGAGTGGGGGCGGGAGAGGGGGGGGAACACCGCCGCCGGTAGGGGCGGGAGAGGGGCGGGGGGGGGGGGGGGGGGGGGGGGGGCGGGAGGGGCTTCACCGGTGTGGGGGAGATTGCTTTTACACGTGGCAGGTTTTTATTGGTTGGTTTTTTTTTAACTTTTAACATAATATAATATTATTTCCTTCCTCCCCTCTTCCCCCCTTCCACTCCCCACAATTTTTTCCCCTCACAAGGGTCCCACAAGTGCCACATGGCGCTTTATCCCCCTCTTCCCCCCCCCCCCCCCCACACACACCACTCCTTATAGTCTAAAACCTTTTGTAAATTATGAATATAATTAATTTTCACCAATATTATAAGGGTTTTGATTTACAACTGGAACGAAAAATATATGAATTATCCAATTAAGAATTGGGTTTTATACGGTTTTCTTTAGCCTATATAACCAACAATAGTTTTATACAGGGCCGGTAATATCTATATTATCTTATTAAGGAGGAGTGATGGCTAACATGGTCATTTTCACCTCCGTACAATTTAAGAAGCAACAAGTACAACATATTTATGCAAGAAATTTAAGGGTATTATGGGGATGTTAGTGACAATTAAGACACTTAGAAGGGCATGATAGTAATTTTATAATGGTTTTATAGTCTAAGCCTAAAAACTTCTTCCAAATATGACCTTATGTCACTAACACACCTCTTCAATTTCCCCCTTTAATTCTACATCCTTCTTTAATTTTCAACTTCCAAACTTCTTAATTACTCAATTTAATGGGTGAAAAGTTAAAAGGTTTGAGTTATGACCTTTTTGTTTATGATATCTTAAGACCTCTAAATTTTGATAGTTTTGACATTCCTGCATTCAAGTACGCACCATCATGGTGGATAACATTGAAAAGACATTAGACAGAGGTGACCAGATTGAGCTTCTTGTTGATAAAACTTCAACAATACAAGACAGTGCCTTTCATTTTAAGAAACAATCAAAGCGAATCCGTAGAGCTCTTTGGATGAAAAATGCAAAGCTACTGTAAGTAATTACTATTTGTGTGCACGTATGGTTATTTGAATAACTAATTTATTTGTATCATGGTTTAATGACTTGAATTATTTTACCCCCTCTTATCTAATTGTATGTAAAAGATTATAACAAAACATGTAGTATTATGAATTATTTTTTATATGTGTTCTACTTAATGTGTTTAAAATAACCTGGGTTCTTACTACTCATAAAAACTTCGGACCCTCCGCCATTTATTTTGGTACCTGATTGGTGATCGATGAAGCTAAAATCTCAAGGTAATTAAACTGATTTCGATTTTTTTTTTTTTTTGTAATTTCACAAATTTCAATCTCACATTTTGATTTTTATTGGAAGGTGAAGCCATAACACCAATGTTTCTGGTTCATGATCATTATTATTATTTGGTAGTAACTTCTTGTAAATTGGTGTTGATAACAGTGTTAATGTTAAATTAACCATGAAAAAGGATATATGTTGGATTAATAATTTCTTACATATTGTTGTTTTAAATTTAAGTTGCGGATGATGCCCCAAAAAAAATATGTATGTTGAATTGCTAAAAATAATCAATTTCGTTTATTTACAGCCATGGCAGGTGTAGCACAAGAAGGATCTCAGTTCGACACATGACAGTTTGATTATATAATTAATGATTTGTTAAACCGGTCAAGACGGTTGAACATGTTAAACGAGTATGAACATTTACACCTTGGTACCTCCATTTCTTTAGTAGAAACTTATCATTTTGTTGGTTTTAGTTCTGTTTGTATAGCATTTCAAGCATGGTTATTTTCTTTTGCGAGATAAAAAGTTGTTACATGAAGAAAGAACTTGCCCACACACCTCATTAATCAAGTTAGGTTCACCTCTTCTCAACAAAAGGAAATGTATTTTTTTTTTTTTTTTTTTTTGTTTTCTTTAATGCCTTGACTCAATTTTTTTTATCGTTTTCATAAAATCACAAAAAATAGGATTCTTTGATGTTACACGAACAGGCGATAATAATATATAACCTTTTTTATAATACTTCAATTAATGATTTAAATTTAAACTTAATATTTATATTTTTATAACTAAATACAATTTAAGTCAAGTATTTAGTAAAAATTTAAATAATAATAATATAATTAACGTTTAAGACAGGTCGGGTTATATTATTCTCTCCAAAAGAGCCTTGGTGATTATTGTTTTTTATATTAATCCTATTTGTTGTTCGTGAATTTATATATTAGTTCTATCAGGCTATGCGGTGTGAAAACCCACCCCATTCTGCATTAACAAAAAACCACCAATAGCGCCCCCATCCATTTCATGAGCGCCATTGGAGAGCACCATTGAACGAACGCGAGCACAATAACAATGGTTAACAAGCATATCTGGTGAGTCTCACTTCAATAAAATAATAAAAGGGAACATTATTGAGGGTAAATGATTGCTAGCATGTCAAAAGGGAGGCATTATTCTTACGTAACGACTGATGTGGCACAATGAATCCCCTATGGGCTCCATTTCACACCAACCAGTCTTAGCAAATTGGTTTTAAAAGTAAATTACGTAAGACATAACATGCAACGTGAGGCAAAAAAAGCATAAGAACCCGTGGCAATGCACGGGCATTTCCACTAGTACAACACAAACAGTTAAAATAACATAACATGACTTGACACAGCCTGTAACTAAGGTGGACAATTTATAACATGGTTCGTAACAATAAGTTTGGTTATAACTTATAAAAATATAAACATAAAATTCAAATATTAACAAATGACGTGTGTAGTTAATTAACTAGTTATAATTAAACATGACAAATTAAAAACACATGGAAAGTACCAAAATATTGAATAGAAAATATGGTCAATGAGGCAATGGTCATTTGGGTAATTGGGTCAGAGATTCGATAATTAATCTTGAATCAACCCTCTTTGGATACTTTAATTTCTGCTCACATATTTATTTTACTTTATTATTTAAAATAAAACAATATTTTCTTTCAATTTCTGACAGCAGTTGATCGTATATATATTTTTGTTTCCCTTGCATGATTTGTTTTGTTCGGTATTTACATTACTTTCATCATCCGGTATGCATATTTGCATGTACGACCGACCACTCGAAACTATGAAAAAGGAAAGTGGAATTGACCAAATATTGCCTTTTATCAAAACATATTTAAGTTCTTTCTCATTTTATTTTTGCTTCAGCTTTCACTTTATTTACAAACTTATATTCAATATTTTTCTACAAAGTTAAGTGTAAAATGCTATTATTAACTTTAGACACTTTTTTTGGGAAGGTGTAGAACCTAGCTTGCTTCAACCTCAATAACACAATGAAACAAAATTTGCCCACCGTGAGACTTGAACTCGAGATCCCAAGACAAGAAACTCAAAAGGGAAAACATTCCCACCTCCAGTGGCGTAGCTTTTAAAGGGCGGGGAGGGGCGGCTGACCCCCCCCCCCTCCCGAATTTTCGCTCAGTAGTTCTGATTATATAGTATTCGTATAGAAATTTTTTGGTATAGACAGTTTCGACCCCCCGAAATTGGTTTTCGACCGTCCGAAACTAGTGATTTTCGACCCCCCGATGTTTCGGGTCAAGCTTCGCCACTGCCCACCTCCTTCCAATCAATTGAGCTGGAGATCATCGGACACTGAACTAATCTAACATGCTCTTATACTATGGGATGTAATTCCTCATATCCCACAACCTTCACCTCAACGCCACGTCATACTCAAGCCCCCTCATCTCCCCTCCCCTTCCCTTCCCCATTTCCCCCCACCTAAAGGTGTACTCCATATTCTCCCTCCTCCCTTTAACATTCAACAAGAAAAGAAAAAAAGCAAGCTCGAGACAGTTGGTGGAATCTTAGGGGCTGTTTGTTTTTTTGCTCAGAAGCATTTCTGACCTCTTTTAGGGTCTGCAGATTGTTTGTTTTTTGGAAGGCCCTTCACTTAAAAAGGTCTTCCTGACCTCTTCTAGGTACAGACTTGTTTCAAGGTCTTCAAAGGTCTTCTCCTCTTCTCTTCTCTTCACGCACCACCACCACCATTGTCCACCACCAGCACCGTCCCCCCCCCCCCCCACCACCACCCACCACCACCATCGTCCACCACCATCGTCCACCACCACCATCCACCACTACCATGACGGTCCACCACCACCACCGTCCACTACCACCATCCACCACCCACCACCCACCACCACCGTCCACCACCACCACGGTTCACCACCACCACCACGGTCCACCATCAGACTGCTGTAAAAAATCAGTTTATTTAAATTTTAATTTATTTCAGCAGCCTGTACACGTTAACAAATAAACAGTCTTTTTCTTGCAGACTACAGACCTTTGGTCCACCTCTTCTCCTGCAGATATCTGCAGATGTGATCCGCAGATTGCAGACCTTTTTCCTGCAGAAAAAATAAACAACACCTTACTGTTTGAAAATCAGTTGGGGTGGGGTGGTGGTGTTCCCGACCCACGCCTCATCCCCTAATATTTTCAGCATTTTCCTTAAAAAGGTTACTTCCCAATTGGTATAATTATATCTCTTATTTTGTTTTTTTTTTTTAATTTAAGGTGTAAAACCAAACTTTAAAAAAAAAACTCTAACTAATTTTTACACTATGGTTTTACTATAGTAGTTAACTATTTGTACTGTATTATAACACACATAGTCTTTACTGATTGGATAAAATGAGAACTCTTTTTTATTGCGAGAGCTGTGAGACCTTCCACCTCTCATACAATTTCTTTTTATTTTTTTCAAAAATATCTTAAATTTATCTTACTTTTACGGAAAAATGAAAAAAATAAATAAAAACGTATACGAAAAATTATATCAGTGTAAAAATCATTACAGGTGTCTAATGTCCGTACAAAAGTGGTGTAGACGTAGCATAACATAGTATAATGTCATTTTACTTACACCTATGTAAATGTATGAACACAAAAAAAAAACATAATTTTTTTAATAGATTTCTTAATTAGATATTCATCTATGTTTTAAAAAAAATGGTTAAAAAATCGCATGGAATGTAGAAATATTTCCAACGAAGCTCTTAAACTCCCACAATAAGAATGAGTTATTCTTGAATAATCCTGATCACTCTATATATATAATTAACCTACTATCTCGAATATTACTGAAGTCAAAGCAGGGGGGGGGGGGGGGGGGGGGGTTGTTTAGAAAGCCTTGGACGACAAGCAGCATCACCATGCACCATGCACCATGCACCACCCACCTAGAGAAATGCGAGTTTTTTTTTTTTTTCTAAAGAGAACCTCATTATATATTATTCATCAAACAAAGCAAAACACATGAGAGGGTTGATGATCTCAATACATACATTGTGTGTGCGTCAATGTATTCATCAGAAACTAGGTTTTGTCTCTAAAGCACAACTTGACACGTGGTCGGTTTCACATACCGAGGCTCATGCATCATATGCAGTATGCCTTTCGTGTCGTTACTCTATTAAAAAATATATATATTGCTTGTTTATAATTTTTCTATTAATTCAGGTTATTAGAATAATCTGAAGTCGAATGGTGTTTCAAATTCTAATTTAAATTCAGTTTGAATTCGAGTTCCATTTTTATTCTAAATTTTCAGATTATAAGAACTTAAATGAACCAAAAACCGGGCCCAAGTAATTAACATGATAGGTTGGTTATAGAGATGAGCTCGGGACGGTATCGGTACCAACCGGTACGGATCCTGAAAACTCCCAAAACCTAATATCGATACCGAAAACATACGGTACGGCCGGTATGGTATAATACCGATACCATACCGATCCCGTACCGATACCGAAAATACCAAAACCGAAAACCTCTAAATGTGAGTACGGATATCGAACACCCTCAGTTCGGTACAGGATCAATTTCGATTCGATATTCGGTGCAATATGCTCATCCCTAATAGGTTATATAAATATATAAAACAGAATACATAATAATAAACAAAGAAAAAGAAAACTATTATTTTAAATAAAAATGTCTGGGCAGCCCAAAATAATTAGAGCGGCTTTAAACCCAATGCCCTAGTTAAAGAAGAGGCTTTAACCCTCTATCTACGTAGCGCAGATGTGACGCAAAGATATATCGCTTTAAACCCCTGACTTTAAACCACACCCTAGATCTCCTAAATTCTTTGTTTTTTTTAAATGTGCATTGGGCCTTTTTTCATGGTATGAAAATGAAATGGACACCCTTTTGTAGTCTTTACTATGGTAATATGATTCTAATGGGCCTGATCATAATGTGATGATGTGTGGTGGGCTTATACATAAGAACATAAACATGATGGGTGGTAACAATCATTTAAAGCCCAATACATAGGTTTAATTGCTTAAGTTGGGCATTCTAAATGGTGAGCCACTCATATAGCGTTAAGACATGATAAATCCTGTGTGTTTATTATGTGGTTTTATACGTATAGGAAGTAGGATATATAACATATTTCAATATTTTCTAGCACCATATGATTCTCTAAAGTCACATACCAAACAAGTTTGCACAAGTTCAATGTTTGAATATATGACTTAAACATGAACATGAAAGAAACATTTCATTTATTACAAATGTGTAATCCAAAAACAAATTGTCTGAGTAAACTCAATGGATACAATACTAGTCATCCTCTATACATATAAGGGAAGATAACCAACTCGCTACTAACTGCCTAACTACTCTATAACCGCATGACTTTTTTATTTGTCTTTTTTTGTTAGTGATGTATACAATGGAACACCTTCTCAAACTTGTTGCTGGTTTTTTGCCTTCTTAGTCACCTTGAAAAAGCGTCATAAGCACATGTCGCATCATTTGTGGTATCAAACATTCCTTGTAGGCTTACACCACCCTATCATAAATAAATTTTATAAGAGATCAAGTTAGATAATGGATGGAGAATATCAAATAATATGTTGAATGATAGTTAACGGATTTGGCTTGTAGACATTAACAATTCACCATGACTAACAATACTCAAACTTTAATGTTGGATTGTCACTTAAACTTTATTTTTCGACTAAGAGCATAAACAAAAAAATAGATAAACTGCCCAAAAACATAATCAAATCATCAAATGTTATAAAAACAAATTAACTAGTAATTGAACCCGATTATTACCCAGAAATCATAGCACCCCAAACTCATCTTTCCTTAACCAGTGCTTCGTCAAAAACCAATCTTGCACCTCAACATCCCCAATTCTAGCATACCTAGAAAGCAAAGTCGTCCATGTTACAACACAATGCCTAAGCATTTTATCGAACACATAACGTGCATCACCCATTTTACCAAACAAAGAATGCATCATCAAACTATTATCCACAATCCATAAAACACAAAATGTAATTTAGGGCATGTTTGGGTAAACTTTTTGAGACCTACTTATAACTTATTACTTTTTTAAAATGTTGATAAGTTAAAAAAGTGTTTGGCAAATGTGACTTTTAACTTCTATTTGTGAGAATTTATAACATCAAAAAGGAGTTTTTGAAAAGTAAAGGTAGACTTACTTTTCAAAACTACTTATAACTTTTTGCAAAAAGTCAATAAGGAGGTTCAAAAAGTTTACCCAAACACCCTCTTAAAAAAATACATCATCATCTGTTTTAGGTTAATCCGTATCATATGTTTTAGGTTAAATCGTGGATTCACTGCTGCTGATGATGTTGTAGATTGTTCTCATGGTAAACAGCTTTGGCAGCTATGCGTAGAAAATATGAACCGTTGTGGATTAAATGCGGGAACCACTATGATTTGGAGTTGTACCCAGAGTATATAAGGCACCTCAAGAAATTCATATCATCTGTTGAAAAATCTGGTCATTTGAAAAACATGATTGGGATAACAAATCGAAACCTCAGATCAATACAAATTATAGAGAGAAATCCCGGTCGAGCACAAATGTTCCGGAACATTCTCATCCGAGCACAAGCACAAAAAAGTCAAGAACCAACATTGACAAACGGGAATAGGCAAGGAAGAGTTTGGACAAAGTGGAAAAGTCAACCAACGCCATTGACCAACCCGAGAAAGCAAGAAACAACATTGATCGATTTGGTTAGCTTTAAGCTAATTCATTCATTTATTAATTTGTTATTATCATGAATGCCTAAGTTTAGTGCTTTTAACTGTTGGGATGAATTTGGTTGCAGTTTTGGAGGTATGATGTGCACAATAGTTTTGTGCAAAATCGATTGTTTCAAGCCCACAGGATCATAAGTTCAGGTTATTTGTTTACTTTTACTTCATTACATTGGTTGCTTGATGTTGGTTTACTTCTTCCCATATTTCCAAAACAAATTGATTCATAGATTCTGTCAAAACTAATAAACTTATATTAGATGTATCTATGTGATGCTGAACAAAGTGTTGTTAGAGTTGGATTTAACAATGTTGACTGTTTCAAGAGAAAACTTGTGGTTGTAGATGTGATTGAAGCATAACCGGAAAGTCTTTGCAATGGTTTGAATCGAGCTAAGGGGAGTTGAAGATTATGGCAACAATGTCATTATCGGCGAGATTGTTTTGCGGATCTATGTTGGTTCTTGATCATATTTGAACAAATGGTAGGGTTTGATTATTTTGTGGTTCAATTTTTGTTGGGTGAAGAATATTGTGTTGCAAGATGTTTCATGTTATTTTAGCATAAATTTGTTAATGTACAAAGGTATTAAAATTTTGGCTTTTGGAGATGAGACACTGGTTAGTTTGGTGGTAAAAAGTTGATTTCTTATTGCATTTGAACAAAAATGTATCAGAACCTGCTTTTTTATGTTTTGTCAGATGGAATGGTTTCCTTATGCAAGGGCTAGATTCGTGGGATGATGTGGGGGCTATTCAAGGATTTTATTATTATTATTATTATTATTATTATTATTATTTTATTATTATTATTATTATTATTATTATTTAGTTTGAGGTGTTTGTGACTTGTGTTACTTTTAAATTATATTCTTTAACTAGTGGAATATACCGCTCGTTGCGGTGGCTGGATACCGCACATCAAAATGTAGATAAAAACACTTTATGACAGTGTATTCAGAAAACATGAAAAAGGTAAGTGTAAAAATGTGCGTTAAGAAACACGAAAGCATATTTAAAAATAAAAAGTAAAAGCGTATCATACTTGATTGTACAAGGTTTTTGAATAAATTTTTTTGTTGAAATGTAAACGGTACGCAAAGGGAGGTGCATGAAGTTGTGGCGGCTCAATTTTGAATATAAATGTAGAAAAAAGGCGCATCTAAATTTGATAAGATTTGAATTATATATAGATTAGTATAGCGTGCTCATTGTTGGGAGTTTTTTCCACATCTAAATTTAAAACCACCAAAACATGCTGATGGTACATGAGATTAACATGTCTTATTATCTGGTAGCTCTCATCTATACTATCAATGTGAGATTTACCTAACGCCTAAGTATTCCTTACAAGGTTAGAGAAAGGAAGAAGTAAAAAAATATGAATGCTCTAAACATTAAACATCTAAGATAAATCCAAAAGATTAAGATTGGGTATGAGGTGAGAGATTACCACTATATGACTGACGAGTAAATCACGTGGTGGATCATACTTCAGTTCATCAAGTCTTACATTGTTAGACCATTAGAGGGAAATCCTATGATAGCTAAGTAGGTAAAGGAGGTGGAAGGGGCGCTCACCGAAGGTATCTCCCACCAAACAATTAAACAACGCTACCTCAACCACCTGTATACACCTACACGGAGACCACTCCACCGGCGGTGGTGTTCCCGCCTTACTTCAACCCACGAAATGGTACTCGTTGGAGCTACCCACATGGGAGGGGGTGGTGTACACGCACGGGTAGACTATTCGGAAAGAAGTACTCGCAGTCGCAGATGCCCCTCCACCCTAATAACTATTAAAAATAGATCATGAAAACGATAGAGTACACCACACAAATTTATAGCAATATTTTGCAAATACAATAACGTCAGCCTCATGACTTTCCAAATAAGAAGTTATGGGTTAAAGTCTCGTCTAAGACAAATTTTGTTTTGGGTTTCTTCTAAGCGGGTGGACCGGGTCATCACGTTCTGTTAAACCGGAGTCTCACCGAAAGCAACCTATGGACCATAGCCCAGATGTCTTACCAATAATCACAGTTCTGAAAAGGGTCAGTTAGATAGTTTGTTTCTCTACGCCTACAAGGTTTATGCAGGGTTTTACCCCCACAGACCATCATCTTCTTCGATCAATTCATCTTATTCCAAACAAATTAACATCACCAATTAATGATCAACGGTTTATCACTCACTCAATCCCATTTCCCCTCAATTCACACAAACCCCACAAATCTTTCACACTTAAATCCCTCAGACAGATCAATAATCATGTGGAGAAACATATCCCAAAGACTCTGTTCAAGAATCCCAATAACTTTATTAAAGCTTCCACCTTTAAGCCATACCTTTAACGGGTACCCAACAAACACAGTCAGTTGTGAGATATTATTATCCAAAGGTATGGATTTTGATTCTTTTTCATCAAATAAACAATACCCAGAAAGGAATTTGTTTGAAATGGGTCATGTGAAAAGATTTGTTAGTGTAGCTGAGGCTGTTGTTGTTAGTTCATCAACTGATGTAGATGAGGAGGTTAATGGTGGTGATGAGGTTAAGAAACTGTTGGATGAGATGGGGAGACAGGAGCAACGGCAGGCGGTTAGGGGGTGGTGGAGACAGAAGAGGGAGAAGACAGGGAGTAGTTGGAATTATATGAAGCTTAAGCGGCGGCAAGTGAAGGTTGAAACGGAGGCGTGGGAGCAAGCGGCGAAGGAGTACCAGGAGCTTTTGAGTGATATGTGTGAGCAGAAGTTGGCGCCGAATTTGCCGTATATGAAGTCGTTGTTTCTTGGGTGGTTTGAGCCGTTGTGTAAGAGGATTGATCAGGATCAGGAGTTGTGTAGGAAGGGGAAGCTTAAGGCGGCGTATGCACCGTATTTTGATTTGTTACCGGCTGATAAGATGGCGGTGATTACGATGCATAAGATTATGGGGTTGATTATGACTGGAGGGGAGAATGGTTGTGCGCGAGTTGTATCGGCTTCTTGTAGCATTGGGGAAGCTGTTGAACAGGAGGTGTGAGTAGTTTTTTATTTGGCATTGCGTTATGTTTTGTGTTTTTCGTGGTATTATTAGTTTTTGCCAAACACTATATGTACATAGGAACAAGCCTTAAGTGTAAACTCTTTATATTGATTGCGGTTTTGGGTGCTTTTGGCATGCATCAGATTAGGATACACAATTTCTTGGAGAAAACAAGAACAAAAAAAGCTGCAAAAGGTGCAAAACGAGACGAAAAAGTTTCAGATGTTAGCAAGGAACAAGAGGGACTGCATAAGAAAGTCACCAACCTAATGAAAAAACAGAAGTTGCAGGTTGTAGGGCGCATCGTGAAGGGACACGATGTTTCAAAACCATGGTCGCAGCCTGTTAAAGCTCAGGTTTGAGGTCATAGGTTCATATTCACACATTTTAAATGGTCGTATACGAACACGCATGCATACATAATAGATGTATACACATGTATGCACATATGTTAACGCGTGTTAGTTCTTTTCAGGTGGGAAGTCATCTGATTGAACTGCTCTTGCAGTCTGCGTATATACAGCCTCCAGCTAATCAATCGGGTGGTGATATGCCACCTGATATTCGACCTGCATTTGTGCACACATTCAGGACTTCAACGAAAGAAGGACAGTAAGGATTCATTCTCTCTCTAGGTGGTAAAATGGGCAGTTGGGAAGGGGTTAAATTTTTAAAAGCGGTCAAAATGGGTTGGGTTGACCTGCGAACAATCCTACAGTTTCATTTCTTCATTTGTTAATTCCATTAATAGTTAATATTAAGAATATAATAAAGTGGCTTTCTTTTGAAACAGTAAGACGGGAAGAAGATATGGTGTTATTGAATGTGACCCATCGGTTCGCAAGGGACTAGAGAGAGCAGTAAGCATGCAATGATGCATATTTCGTTTGTTCTCAAGAATTTCTACTCTTTGTTGCTAGAGTGAAGTTACCTTTAAGTGTAGAACTGTAGATATAAAATTAAGTTATCTTCTGACTATAACCTATTCTTATTCTTGTATGTTGTAACAGTCGAAGCATGTGGTTATGCCTTATATGCCAATGTTGATACCTCCCATCAAGTGGACAGGGTAAGATATTTTTTATTCTTGGACTAAAAAGTTTAATCATTTATCATGTTACTCTCTCCGTTTTATGAGATTGCAACATGTCCTTTTTGGTTATGTTGTCAAAGGCGACAGGCGCACTCAAGGTGATTAGACCTTACTCGGGGCCTATGCGCAAGGCCCAAAAAAAGCGCTAGCCTGAATATATAAAGCGCACAGAGGGAAAAAACAAAAAAATTATGTTATGCTTCGAAAATTAATACAATTCCAAAAATATGACAAAAAGTACTATAATTATCATTTAATTTCATCTAGTTAGGACCAAAAGTACTAATCGCCTCAGTAGAAGAAGTAGAAATTTGAATGTTGTTGCTGTGATTATGATGATAGAATCAGCGAATAGAAGAACACACTGCCTCTTGAGTTTCGTAGTTTGAAGAAGAAAGGAACTATGTATTATTATATAGAGATCGTGGAGCTAATGAGGTAGTGCCGACTATTTTTAGGGTAAAAGACTAAAAGCAATCCATTGGTTACTGATAGGATTAAAAAAAAATAAATAAAATAATAATAATAATAATAATAATAATAATAATAATAATAATAATAATAATAATAAGATAGCGCCTTATTAGATAAAGCCCATCTAATTGAATCGCCTACGCCCAAGACAAAGCGATCATCTGGAAGGGCTTTTTGTACAAAACATGATCTTTGATCACTTTTATTTGGGCTGCGCCTTGAATTAGCGCCTAGGCTTGCGTCCGAATGGCTTTTGACAAGTGACAACAGAGCTTTTTGGGTGTCTCATGAAAGTTCCAAATTTTTTTTTTGTTAAGGTTCTAAAATATTAAAAATTGCTTGCCCATTTATTGATGATCTTGATTTGAGTCTACAAGTTTTCCCTTTTTTGTCATTGTTGAATGGTATTTAACATATATCTGTAATATTCGTACTTTCGTAGTTCTTTTTGTGAACTATGTTCCTGGTCAAAACTTGCAATTATGATGGGGTTGAGAGTAAATGGTTTTGTTTTTAGCTTAAAATTTTCATTATACTTTGATAACATATTAACATTTGCTATTTGCTTTGATGGTCCTTTGAATGGTCTACAGTTATGACAAAGGAGCTTACCTCTTTTTACAGTCCTATTTAATGCGCATTCATGGAGCTAAGCAACAGCGTGAGGTGCTTAAAAGCACACCTAAGGAGAATCTGCAACCAGTTTTTGATGTTAGCACCAGGATCCATTCCTAATGTTTTGTCTTCCCTTTTTAGTTTGTTTCATTTTTGGGCGTTTGGATGTGTGTTTAAACTAAGTCATGATAATAAGTTTTGTGCGATACACGATAGTAAAAAAAAGATTACGGTTTTTAGACTAAAAAAAGTGGATTATTGAGATAAAATTTTAAAACGCACTCCCAAACAGCCCCTAAATCCACCAACATTATGTGGTGACATTGGGCATCTCTTTCTTTTGTGGGTCAGGCCTTGGACACCCTTGGAAATACTAAATGGAAGGTGAATAAGAGGGTACTAGCCGTGGTTGACCGGATATGGTCTAATGGTGGCCGACTTGCTGGTTTGGTTGACCGTCATGATGTGAGTTACCGTACAACTTCACATATGATCTAACAAAACATTTGTATCATTTTTCAAAAAAGATGATGTTAATCATCACTTTCAGATTCCTTTGCCGGAGAAACCAGATACAGAAGACGAAGAACAACTAAAAAAGTGGAAATGGAAAGTCAAAAAAGTGAAGAAGGAGAACCGAGAGAGACATTCTCAACGGTGTGATGTTGAGCTCAAACTTACCGTAAGATCATATATTTACTTACATTTTGGCATAAGGAATAAAATTTAGAATTTTTTCCCAATGAAAGTAAAAGCTATAATTAGTTTATTATTGGAGGATAGGTGGCGCGAAAGATGAAAGATGAAGCGGGATTTTTCTACCCACACAATCTAGATTTCAGGGGTCGTGCGTACCCGATGCATCCACATTTGAACCATCTTGGTTCGGATTTGTGTCGGGGTATATTGGAGTTTGCAGAGGGCCGACCACTTGGCAGTTCAGGTCTTAGGTGGCTGAAGATACACTTGGCGAATCTATATGCTGGCGGGGTCGACAAATTATCACTTGAGGGAAGAATAGCGTTCACCGAAAGTCATTTGGATGATATATTTGATTCTGCTGATAGACCACTTGATGGTGGACGTTGGTGGTTGAATGCTGAAGATCCGTTTCAGTGTTTGGCTGTTTGTATTAATCTTGCTGAAGCTCTAAGAAGTCCATCTCCAGAGACAGTGGTTTCGTATATCCCTGTGCACCAGGTACAAAGTTGGTCTGCATATGTTTATATTAAATCTCCAAGAAACAAGTGTGCGTGAATCAAGTGTTTTGCTGGCCTCGTAATCCAGTTTGGCTTTTGTTTCAATTTTGAATTGAGATTTGACTCTTATTTTGTGGTTTGTGCTTTACAGGACGGTTCCTGCAACGGTCTACAACACTATGCTGCACTTGGCAGAGACAAGGTATGACCCTTCAATATCTACACGCACACACACACACATACTTTCTGTTTCTAAAGAATTGTTATCTCTACTGGCTACTCAAAAACCCATCTGTTTTTTTTTTCCTTTTTATGATGTTCTACACAGCTAGGAGCGTCTGCAGTCAATTTGGTTGAAGGAGAACGACCTGCTGACGTATATTCTGGAATTGCTGCAAGGTGATGCTTATGTCTTCATGTCAGAAACTTGACGACATTGCTGTGATTGTAATACTTTTTCTGCTGTATGTGGCATGTGATTTTAATGAAAAAATATTGTTTACCGATCAGAGTCCTGGATATTGTGAAGAGAGATGCACAGTTGGATACTGTTTCGTTTCCAGATGCAAAGCATGCACAGCTTTTGATCAATCAGGTTTAGTTGAAGTCAACCATTGTTTTTGACCGTTTTTGACCTTTGTTTTAAATATATATATATACAAGTTTCGTAATTGCTCGTTAAAAGTACTTGACTGACGTATGAAATTATGAATCATTTGGTGCTATTAAAAAAATATGAATCATTCGGTAACACCAGGTGGACAGGAAGCTGGTGAAGCAAACAGTAATGACTTCAGTTTATGGTGTCACTTACATCGGTGCTCGCGATCAAATTAAAAGAAGGTTGCAGGAACGAAGTAATATTGATGCCGATGATGCTGAGCTTTTTGGTGCTGCTTGTTATGCTGCTAAAGTAAGCACATTTATCTTTGATTATTGCTAGTGAGATTTTAATATGCTCGAAAAAATGATATATTGGAAACTATTTTTATTATTCAATGAACATATTGGGTTGTGAAATGGCTCAACAGATCACTTTAGCTGCACTTGGGGAAATGTTTGAAGGTGCACGTAATATTATGAACTGGCTAGGAGATTGTGCAAAGGTTTGTTTCGTCTACTAAAACGTGTGGTTTCGTGAATTTAGATGCTTTTTGGTTCATCGTATGCTCCATTTGTTCAAAACAAATGCAAGTGTTAATGGTTGGATGTATTTTTATTTCGTCAAATATCTAACATTTCTCTTAATGATTTATAAGATGGACAAATATGTAATTTTGACGAAAGAAAACGGTAACTTGTTCATCGATTTCTTGAATAAGTGGTTTAAAAGCAAGCACTTTGTTAGTACTTCTATAACCTTTGTCCTATATGCAAACTGTATGTCTGTTGGTGCTTATCAGTTGCAAATCTTGGACAGTTAATAGCTTCTGAAAATCAGCCCGTGAGATGGACTACTCCACTTGGTCTTCCTGTTGTACAACCTTATCGCATGTATGGAAGACATCTTGTAAGTACCAAATTTTTTACTACTTTAAGGAATCATGTCGGCTATCTAACGACACTATATTTTGTATTCATACCTTTCTTCTGTTGTTTTCTGCAGGTTTCGACTTCTCTTCAAGTGCTGACCCTGCAGCGTGAAACTGAAAAGGTGCCTTAAGTTGTAAATAGTTAAGCAAATTTACATTTCTATAAATCAAGGTATCTGGTTTGATGACTCAGATTATTGTTGTTTTTGTTCATATAGGTGATGGTGAGACGGCAAAGAACGGCTTTTCCACCAAATTTTGTTCACTCACTTGACGGTTCACATATGATGATGACTGCGGTCGCATGCAAACGAGCAGGCTTGAATTTTGCAGGTCTTTTGTGCTTTCTGAATTATAATGAAACCAACTGTTGCACATTTTGCCTATAGGTGGCATAATGGGTGGATCGGACCGGTTGAGTAAGGGGTCAAATGGGTAAATCTGCAGAACATGTAAAATGGGTTTGTTTAGGTTTATGACATCCAAGTTTTTATTTTTTAAACTTCATAAATAGTTGATATATATCATACTTAGGAAACTATATTTAAATACGGTTAAATCGACCAAAATATCAACATTTTCACCTTTGAAATAATATAATTTACAGGTGTTCATGATTCATACTGGACCCACGCCTGCGATGTGGATAAAATGAACAGAATTCTAAGGGAGAAGTTCGTAGAACTTTACCAAACACCGATACTGGAAAACGTATGACATCCTCCCTAACTTTTCATATTTGTTGATGATTGCCATTTGATCCTGAGCTATTTTGTGACGACAGTTGTTGGAGAGTTTTCAAACGTCTTTCCCTACAGTGTCGTTCCCGCCATTGCCAGATAGAGGAGATTTTGATCTTTCAGATGTTCTAGAGTCATCCTACTTTTTCAACTGACAACCACGCAGAAAAAAGAAAGAATGCGCCATTGATTCATTTGTTAGTTGTGACATCGGAGGCATCTCTGTTGTATGATTGCTGGAAAGAAACAGATTTAACCTGTTAAGGAGTAAATATTGAGCATTGCAGTTGAATATAAGTACCCAAAGGTTACTTCAAGATTGCTCAGTTTGTATATATGTTAAGGGTCATCGATGTATAGTTAATAGTTTCGGCAGTAAACCGAACCTCATGAAGAAATTATGAACATAATAATCAGCTTACTTGTTTGGATAGACATATTTTGGGTTTCTTTCAAGTCCACTCTTTCTATTCAAAACATGTCACTATTTTGAAACATGAACTCAATTAATACAAGAAAAAAATCTTGAAAAGCAATGGCGCATTTCGAATCATACAATAACCATAGCTCAAAAATCCACCAAAAATGACCCAAAATAAAACTGCTGATACATGCAACGAATAATGCTTGGAAATCGATATGAGCAGTGCACACACAAACAAGCAGAAGCAGAGACATAAACAGGAATCTGTTGGACTTGTTGGTATGAACAAGCTCTTCAAATTTATGTGCAAATCATGCTGACGAAGTGGGCGTCTTGTAAACAGACTGAACTTTTGATTCCAGTAAAGAAACGTATTTATCGAGCATAGATACTACAACTTCAAGATCAGTCACTTGCTGTTCAATAGCATCGATTTGCTGTACATACTCGTCAAAATTCTCAGTTTTGGCCTTCAATCGTTCCACAAATACCCTTAAACCAGAGGCAACATCACCAAAGCCTTTGTACTCTTCTGCAACTTTGAGGTTCATATTTTCCAACAATTTGAGGACGTTGTTTGTACCCTAGAGGAACAAATACCGGCCACAATTTGTCAATTATATCTTCAATATTGATATGGGTTAAATTTTTATCATCTATTTATAGCAAGCAATTCATGCCTTAAGCTTCAAATTTGGTCTCTTTGACCTCAAAAGGTAAAATTGTTGGTTATTCTTCATTTTGAGCTCACACAATAACATCCAGGATCATTACCAAACTCAAAAGTGTTTATTTTTTCCGTTTTGATACTGTCATTAACGTTTCAAACAATGTGCTATTAAGGCAGGCCACTAGGTCGACGATGTTTAAAACTTTGATGACCGTTTTAACAACGCTCACGCGGCAAATATAAAATACGGATTGACATCTACACATGACAATCTATTGAACAAGAAAGAATCTATAAGAAAACCTGAAGATCGCCTTTTATCATGTTGGAAACGTTAGAAAACAGATCGTTGAGAGCTTCGGTTAGCTCATCATGCTGCTCCTGTGCCACCATCTTTTCAGCCATTGCCAGAAACAACTCCTGCCTGCAATTAAAAACAAATACATATAGTATAAGGTTGTTCAGTAATCTAAGCATGCAGTTACTTCTTAATCAGGTCATTCACTGTCCATAAATCAATTGAATAATAATAATAATAATAATAATAATAATAATAATAATAATAATAATAATAATAAAACAGTATTAGTTATAGAGAAGTAACACATATCCAAATATTAGAAAACATTCATATCCTGAAATTGAAATACTTATTAGATGAGAGTGAAGGTGAACATTAATAAATGGTGAGAATGAAACCCTAGATGAAATTACAGATAACATAACAGAGACTTTAACAATAAAATATAAAATACCTTTCAGAACACTGATCGCAGATTCAATCGTAACTCCTGAATAGAATTTAAAAAAAAAAAAAAAATTAAGTTGTGAGCTTTATAAACTCTCAGGAACATAAGATAGTTCCTTCCCTTGTGTAATATTGCTTGAATAATTGAATTATTCAATGTTTTAAAAACCGGTTTATACCGGCCGGTTATACCACATACCACACTGTCTTGGCTGGCATGAATCAGTCTGGTATTTTAGGAAAACGGTAAAATATTTGAACCATTAGTATTCTAATAATTTATACCGCTATGATTAATCTAGCAATAAGAAAAAGAAAAATCTGGTAACTAAATCTACAAAGAGGGTCCGTCAGTCATCATTACGGGGCATATATGTAATTTTAGTTAGATTAAACTAGTGCTAGTATTTAGGTTTCATAACTCTTAACCAACCATACAATTTAACTAAAATCATATTTTTTAAAAATTTGTTTCCTGCTTTCTAAAAGCATTATACATTCTATTTGCCACACCTCTTATGGTATGGTGCCGGTGGCATTTAATTTAATGTACTAACATATGAAAGGTTATGGGTTTAATACCCAAAAACAACTAACATTAAGAGAATTTAGTTGTTAAAAAAATTATACATCTTATTCATGATATTTATCTAAATTCAATTAATACTATTCATTACTAACCCATGACCTCTTGGTTTAGTGGTATGGTGTCCCTTCTTACAAATGTAAGGTTGTGAGTTCAAATCCTTGCAAATGCAAGGTAAAGTGGAATAAAGGTGTAATAAAAATTTATCGTTCAAAAAAAATACTATTCATTACTTTTCTTTTAATTAATTTTCTTTTCTTCCACCCCATACACCACAAAAAATATAAAAAAAATATGGGAATTAATACCAAGGTAAGAACTAAATATGAGACTTGTTCTGTTTTACCTTTGGAAAACGAAAAAAGAAGAAAGAAAATGAAATGGTGAATGAGGTGTAAAATAGAGTAAATGTGGCAAGCATAGAAACACCATATCAACACTTTTTTTTTTTTTTTTGAAAAACTCTACATGGTACAAACCAACAATGCACAAATAGGGGCGGACCTACTCTATAACCAAGTGAGGCGGCCGCCCATCTTGAAAAAAAAAAAAATTAATGTTACTTTTTATACAAAGCTCCTAATCGCCCCTGAAAATTTTGGTTAAGCCATCAAATTGACCACCCAGGCTCCCCAATTGAATTTTTAACTCCAAGATTTTCTAGTCGTGAACGATGTGGCACTGATTCAGCGAACTGGATAAGTTGACTAAATTAGGTAGAAAAGAAGAAACCAAGACCAAGAGTTTAAAAGTATCATATATTTAATCATACTTTGTTGGTTACACATGCTTTTTTAAAAGAGAAAATGGATTTTAATACTCACAACTATAGCCTATTGGTGGATAATACTCCCAACTATCACTTTGGCCAATAGCACTCCAAACTTCCAACTTATTTTCTTCCATCACCCCCAAATTAACGGAGGTTTAACCTGGTTAGTGTTCGTGGCCAAAATGTGAAAACCAAAACTTTGGGACAGATGTTTAAAAAACTATTATTATTAAAAAATAACTTATTATTATTATTATTATTATTATTATTATTAAAAAACTATTATTATAATAATGTATTAAAAGTTATTATTTTTTATAATTTTATAAATCCTAGCCCGCTCACCCCCCCTCCCCCCTCTTTGTCTCTCTAAACCACACCACCATCACCTAACTTCATCACCTTCACCATCCACCACCTCCACCATCACCCAACTTCATCTCCACCCCCTTTCTCTCTCTGTTTGTTTCTCTTTCTCTAAACATAATCAGTTAACTTCAACTCCATCTTCCCCAAATCAAAACCTAAGAACCCTAGTTTACCAATTGAACCAATTAACAAACAATAACCCCAGAAAATCATGGGGTTATTAATCGGACAATAACAATGAACGAAAACATGAGATTAATCGAGACTTACACACACACACCACTCTTCTTTCACACATTACAGCCACCAGACGACGTGGTGGTGGTTGATGGTTATTAAGGGTTTTTGTAAATGGTTGAACTTGGTGGGTGACAGGTGATGGTCAGGTGGATAGGGGTGGTTCTGAGTGTGTGGTGGGGTGTGTTGGTAGTGGTGTTAATGGCAGATGGTAATGGGGGTGGGCTGAGTTGATGGTGGGGGTGATTTAGAGAGAGAAGGAGACAAAGGGAGAAGATGGGGGGGGGGGGGGGGGGGTTGGTATTTAAAATAAAACGTTTCAAAAAATGCCCTTTAAGTTTTGGTTTTTATATTTTAGCCACATAGAAGTTTTGGTTTTTACATTTTTGCGACGAATACTAACCAAGTTAGACCTCCGTTAGTTTGGGAGTATTATCCGCCAATAGGCTATAGTTGAGAGTATTAAAATCTATTTTCCTTTTTTAAAAACCCAATTTAGTTTATTTGATAAAGCCCAACTATCATTTTTTTTAGACTGGTACTATATGTCATTTGATTCTGGATAAAATCATTGCTACAACTCTTCTGTGTATCTAAGTTACACTTTCTCCGCCTCTCATCAATTTTCAAGAAGAATGAACTGTCATATGTGAAAAAGAGTCCAACTTTTTTATTGTTGTCGTTTTATTATTGATATTGATATTTTAATAAGATAACATTAATGAATTTTATTTGTTAAGTTTATTTCATTGGTAGATTATTTGAGTTGGATTTGAATTTGTAAATTTAGAGAATATAAATAATACAGTTGATTTTTTAGAATGTGTTTGAAACTAAACTTGGTTTTAACTTTTTATTATGTGCCTGACCCGACCCGGACGATTTTTTTTTATAATTTAGCGAAACGCAACCGACCTCAAAAAAATTTCACACCCCTTGAAAAAAATATATGGGATTGACTATTGTGCACAAATACCTTGTAAATGAGTAGTACCTTAATATAAGGGATATAACGCAGACGTGTTTTCAATGTTTTGTGGGTGGGGGATGGGAGACACAATGGAGTCCAAATTTCCTTCTATAGACCTACATTGAAATATACACATCCGTAAAAAGCCCTAACTTAAAAGGCAAAAAACCAATGAATGTAAGTAATTAATAATCAAGAAAAGCCTAATAGTAGAAATTGTATATGAGATAATAGTATAGTCCAGCACCCTCATCAAATCCTCTTCCTAACGTAGGGCTTGATAGTTAGTGATTTCGGATGGATTCATGCGTCAAAGGTCTGCTTTTGATCTAGAGAATCTCAACACTGAGTGACATGAAATGAATGGCTATTTTGGGGGCTTCATTCTTGTTTGAAAGCGTTAATGATCAATGATGAAGTAACGTGGAAAGCAGGGAGACATAGGAATGGATTAGTCATAGCCGCATGGCATTAGCAGATCATTGAACTTAGTTTTACTTTACTGTTTAATCTTACATTTTTATTACTTTTACCTTTGCACTATTCATCTTTAGTTGTCAATCATATATAGTATAAAAGGAATTGGTTCAAATGAAAACCTTTAGTTAAATTGAGAACCGAGACAACCATCCTGGACCACACATTTTTCTAAGGCAATTTTTTTTTGCCTAATCTCTGTTTTTTATACAGGAAATTTTTTTTGTTATTTTTTTTCCAATATACACATATGTATAACTGAAAATGTAATATACACATATGTATATATGAAAAAATAATTTTTTTTCTTGTATAAAAACGTGCGATTAAACAATTTTTTTTTTGCCTTTATAGAAATGTGTGGTCTAAAATGGTTCTCCCAGTTTTTAAATAGGGGTTCGTTCTCTTAGGATTACCACCCTATTATAATATGAGATTTTGTTTATTTTCAATATTATATTCATCAAATTATATGGGAAACTAAAGTAAACTCCCATATTTGGGGGTTCACTACTCACAAGAGGTGCACAAAATGGGTGTTTTCAATACTTGAATCCGAGTATAGTCAAGTACAGCCGGGCATTTAAAGACTCTGTTTTGGTTCCCAGTCCTAGTTAAAAAAAAAAAAAAAAAACATACCTTGTGTACCCAATTTCAGGTCAAATACAAGAATTAGGTATTCAAGAATCAGGTTTTCCTGGTATTAAAAGACGATGGACGTTATTTTTAAAGTTTTTTTACTACATTCTTTTTTACTGAAAAACCATAAAAATCAATAAGTAACATCTATATAAATACAATACAAGTGCATATATCCACACATAACATTTAAGAACATACAAACATAGGAAAACACAGAGATAAAAGTGTAAATAGTTATGGGTATTAGGAAAATCTGTACCAGGCACTAAAAAACCCCAGGTATTGTGCCAGGGGTCCAGGTACAAACTGGTTCCAGGTATTATAATAAACCGAGTATAAATCGGGTCCATTTTTGGGTACCGTTGTTCTCATATAAATTCATACCCTATGTGTATACAAGGGATTTTTTTTTCTGAATCCGATTTTATTTACACATGGGTCTGATCTTTTTCCGAATCCATTTTTTTCATCTATACTATTCACCCCTATCCTAAAACTTTAATGTGCTTGTGATTGGAAAAAAATATTATTTAATTGATTATGAATACATATGGGAAATCAGTTGTGAGGGGTTTTTCTTCTTTTTCTAAATGAACAATTTCTATAAATATAAACGTATTTTAGTCAAGTTATATGGACGAGGATCAGAATGTGAACTCGATTGCGATTTCTTTTTATGAGTTATGTTTAGATTGTCTTATATTATCAATCTGTTTAAAGTTATAACAAAAATAATAGAAAACAAAACATATTTTGTAATTTATGACATGATTAGAAAACATTTTTTTTTAACTCATCTAACCCGTTTAGATAAATAATTTACATGGATCATGTTGGAACTACACAATTTGATCATAAAAAAACACACCTGCTAGGTTCGAGATTAACATCAACCGTCAACCTAACATGATTGTCACCCTACGGTTAGTAACACACAAAAATTTGTGTATAAGACACTCTTTAAAATATAGTAAAAAAAATATATAAATGGGTTTAAGTGATATCTGATCCGATACTGAAAACATCCATATGCGTCTATTCGAACTACACCCGTAAGTATACAAATTAATAAAATTTATTAGAAACATGTGAAGAAGTAATTAGTATTTAGTGCGAAAAAAAAAAGCTTAAAAATACAGATGGGATATAGTTGTAACCCAACATTCCAACATCACATAATAAAGGGCATTTTGGGTAATTCGACAGTAAACGCCTTGACACTCATATAAAGCTCTGCTGTCGTCATCAACCCTGTATATAATAATAATAATAATAAAAGCCTACAAAATTTGTAGTTAATTTTCATGTAAACAAAAAAACCATTTCCAAGCTTCCAACAAGTAGCAGAACTAATGTTTTAGGGCCTTTCAAGGTACTTTATTATTATTATTATTATTATTATTATTATTATTATTATTATTATTATTATTATATAATTCCCGTAGTAGAGTTTAAGTTCGTTTATGGAATTGATGTTGTTGAATGATATGATAATAAGTTTAGTTATGAAGTGAGAATTGGCGTATAAGTTTGGGGGTTTATGTGAGGATGAAGGCTGGGAGTGCTGCCAAGTTGATTGTTGATGCACTGCTGCAGCGGTTTCTTCCGCTTGCTCGGCGGAGAATCGAGACAGCACAAGCACAGGTAAGGATGACTCAGTTGTTTAATTTTACTTATTGTCTATGTTTATGTTTATTTTTTGTATTCTTAGTTAAGTATTTGGTTGTGAATGCGAATAGTGTAGCGATATGATGATATTTGTAGACAACTATGGGGTAGATATGTACAATATGCAGCAAGGGGCCTCTTATTCAAGTAATAATAAGTTTGACTTTGTTGTTGTAGATTAGCTACATATTTTCTGTCATCATAGTGCAATTCCTGTGATTTTTTTCATGCATTCGGTAACATAGAGTTTGGTCAAGGGTTAAACAATATAAAACAAGTTGGTAATGATTCACTATTACGTTTCTTTAAAATTCTCTGTACAATACAACACGTGGAAGTAACTATGATTCTATGAACAACAGAGTGTGTTTAATATACAATTGTTCTGGCTCATGATTCTCTTGCGGCTTGCCTCACACTAAGCAAAAATCTGATCTTAGTTAACTACTTAAATATTTGTAGACAACACTCTGAAATCATTGAGCATATCGATGCCGATGCAAAGTTAAGGAAGTTATCTATTTCTTACACAGAGACCTTGAACGGTAGCTTTTTTTTTTTTTTTTTTTTTTTTTTTATATCAAATGCAAGTATATGGGTTATGTGGATTAGTTAAAAGAGGGCTGTATTTATGTGCAACATCTGCTTGGTTTACCCATTTTCTATGTTATTTATGGAGTGTTTGGACTTCAAAAGAAACTATAAATAATATAACAACAGTTGGAGTTTTTATAACATGGAGGTAAGTGATCATATAGTTACCATAGGTGTCTCTAAAAGATGATGTATTCGTAACTCTGTAAGTAGAAACTTAAGCTTGTGCAGGTGAGTTGTTTGCCTTCCTATTTCTTGCTTTTGGTTTGCTTTACTTTTTATGGTGTGAAAATCTGAAATAGTTGGTACCGGTAGTGGACTTTTGCCGTTTTGCCATAAAGGTAATAAATTTATTGTCATGAAGCTTGTCGTTATCAAATTTTGTAGAGCTATAGAAATAGTGAAATACCCAGCCTCATGTGTGCTACGGATTAAAGCCTGTCGCTATTGGAGTCATGAACTGTGGGTCTTGTAGCGTGTAGTGATGTAACTCTTACCATAATTGGTCTTTTCAATTGCACAAAAGGGCTCAAAGGAGCATGTGATTGGTTTTTTTGTAGTTGGTGGTTCCTGGATACTTGAATTGTATGCTATTCCCTTTACAGCTCTATAAAGAAATGTTTTTTTTTTCTATTCCATGTGTACACTTCCTTATTGTCAAATTGGTTCATCCGTACAATTTTCTCACTAGTTACTTTTATTTATCAAATGTGGGAAACTACAGGATGGACAATACCTTAGGCCATCAGACCCTGCCTATGAGCAAGTATTAGATTCCTTAGCTATGGTGGCACGGCACACACCTGTACCTCTTCTTGAAGCACTTCTTCGGTGGAGAGAAACGTAGGTCCCCAAACTCTATTTTTAATGTGCATATGTGTGTCTGACAAATGTTTATCCATTTATACATGTTTGTGATTCATGGGTGTTTTTTTTTCAACCCTTTTGAAGACTTAATATACACTACTTTGCAAAACTGACATAATAGAAATATGGAACGTTGTATAAATGAGTATAATACACACATACTACTTTAAACTGGAACAGAATCGGAAAATTTACATTAAAAGATCACAGAGTGAGTTGTATTGATATTGGAGTTATTTCTCTTTCGCGTTACTATGGTAGTCTTAACATGAGAGATTCGGAGAAACTAGTTTGTTTAATTTTTTATCCCTCCATGAGTAGTTGGATAAAGGGATTTTATGTTAGTTTGACAGTTCCTGTAAAACCATCGTCTAAGTCATCTATTCTGCTAGAAAACGGCCAAATACATTTATATCATGTTAAGTCACCTGATTTGCTAAAGATAGCTCAATTACATTATGATAATATGCTTCGTTAGTTCATTTGCTTGGAGCTTGACATGTTATATCTTCTTTCTTTTCAGCGAGTCCCCAAAAGGTGCAAATGATGCATCTACGTTCCAAAGAAAGGTTTGTATGCATTGACCCAAAGACCATCATGGTTATTTACCTTGTTAAGAGTGCATCGTTAACAAGTAATAACGTTTTTGTTATCGACACCATTTTGTTAACTAAATGAGTTTGACTAAATATGAGAAAAGCATGAGCAGAAGAATGCTCTTTCTGATATTCTAATACATCATCTAATGTTAATATTATCATGAATGGGTTCAGTTTAATCTTCCTGCTATTTGTTCTGAGTTTTTTTATCTTATATGGAGCAGCTTGCAGTGGAGTGCATTTTTTGCTCAGCATGTATTCGCTTTGTGGAGTGTTGTCCACAAGAAGGACTTACAGGTTAAGCATCTCTATAATTAACTTCAATTTATCTCTGTAAGTTAAGTTATGGTATCCTGAGATAGAATGTGCTTTACTGTCGCTGCAGAAAAACTATGGATCGGACTTGAAAACTTTGTGTTCGATTGGCTGATAAATGCTGACAGGTAACACCAGATTGGCTCTATACCCTTCATCTTTTTCCAGTATTTAATTGTATTGTGCTGAAAACAAGATTTCTCTTCTTGTTGCCCCCTGAAATTCCGTGATTACGTTGGTTTCTGGCTATAAATGCCGATTTTGCCATGAAAACAATACAATCAGACAAATCAGTATATGCTCTCGTTCTTGGTGCATATATTGATGGGGGTATTAAGACGCGTGACATAACTAACTGAAAAGTTTTTCATTGCAGGGTTGTTAGTCAGGTTGAATATCCTTCATTGGTTGATTTGCGTGGTCTCCTTCTAGATCTAGTTGCACAACTCCTTGGTGCTCTATCATGTATCAGGTAAAAATGTACATAGTTTTAAATTATCATAATTTCTAACTTACACGCTTAGAGAATTTCATATCTGAAGAGTATCGCATTTATATTATCTATCCCTCAACAGGTTTAGTTCTGTAACTGAGCGTTTTTTCAATGAACTCAATACTCGCCGGATTGATACTAATGCTGCTCGAAGTGAAACACTTAGTATCATTAATGGAATGCGCTATCTAAAACTTGGGGTATATGCTATATACAGTGTTTTTACATAAAAGTAAATTTACATTTGAGAGAAGTATATCGTTAATATACTATAAATACTTTTTGGCAGGTGAAAACGGTGGGTAGTCTGAATGCCTCAGCTTCTTTTGTGGCAAAAGCCAATCCTCTTAATCGTGCTCCTCATAAACGGAAGAGTGAACTTTACCATGCCCTTTGCAATATGCTGTCAAACATTTTAGCACCACTCGCAGATGACAGTAAAGGTAACTGGCCACCTCCTGGTGTGGACCCTGCTCTTACTCTCTGGTATGAAGCTGTTGCACGGATAAGAATGCAACTTATGCATTGGACTGATAAACAAAATAAGCATATAGCTGTAAGTTATTCACTTTATCTTTTGTAACATTACTTTATTCTCTTCACTATTCATGTTAATATAGCCATGCTGCTGCTTCTTTGTTTGTGTTAGGTTGCTTATCCTTTGGTGACCTTGCTTCTCTGTCTTGGTGATCCTGCTGTTTTCCTCAGTAACTTTGGTTCTCATATGGAGCAACTGTATAAGCATCTTAGGGTAATATTCTTTGTAACAAAACATTTCATTCTAAGAGTCTGTGTGGTTTTACATTTTGGAACTATCTAATTATTTCTGCCTGTCACAATAATCAGTTTTTGTAAATTGTGTAAATGGATTCTGCTTCTGATGATCAACTTCTTACAGGTTCCAACACAATGATTTATCGAAGGATAAACTATGTTCACCTTATTTACCCCTTCTTTTAACCAAATTCTAACGACTTTTACTCAATTCATATGATGTCTACCACTCTACCCTTCTTTTTTTCCTCAAAATGTCCTTTTTGGTCACTTC
The DNA here is from genome assembly GCA_028751855.1 of Ambrosia trifida. Classification (NCBI taxonomy): domain Eukaryota; kingdom Viridiplantae; phylum Streptophyta; class Magnoliopsida; order Asterales; family Asteraceae; genus Ambrosia; species Ambrosia trifida. The sequence continues at coordinate 100,685,843 of CM054128.1, read as the reverse complement.
ATCTATTATTTTCTTAATATACGAGGACATTCCGAATGCTCCTTACGTCTTATCATCTGTTTGTGACAACTTCAAACAACAGAAGCACATTCAAGCACCATCATCTACAATTCATTTTAACTGATTTGTTAGTTTTGACTATTTAATATCATCATATCACATAATCACTTCTAAATCAGTCATCGAAACACCTCCTAAGGCTATTAGATGACATAAATTTCTTTTATAATATTCCTTTCCACATGTTGTATATAAGGGGAGAGGAAAAGGTGCTCCTTTTTAGGTGACCTTCATTCTTTTATATCAGATGACATAGTTTGGTCTTATTTTTACAGGACAAGAACAACCGGTTCATGGCTCTAGACTGTCTTCATCGAGTTTTAAGATTTTACTTGAGTGTTCATGGGAATTCCCAACCACCAAATCGCGTATGGGATTACCTGGACAGCGTGACAGCTCAACTTCTTACAATTCTCAGAAAAGGGATGCTTACACAGGATGTGCAACATGATAAAGTTGTTGAGTTCTGTGTTACTATAGCCAAACATAACCTTGATTTTTCTATGAACCATGTGATTTTAGAATTGCTGAAACAAGATAGCCCTAGTGAAGGAAAAGTTATTGGCCTTCGTGCTTTATTAGCAATCGCAATGTCTCCCACAAGCCAACATGTTGGCTTAGAAATCCTTCATGGTATTTTGTCAATCCATTTGAAATTCATATCTTTTTTAAGGTCTTGTTTTGACCTTTTTCTTTACCAGCTCATGACATAGGTCATTATGTTCCAAAAGTAAAATCTGCAATTGAGTCTATTCTGAGGTCATGCAATCGAGCTTATAGTCAGGCTCTTCTTACTTCTTCAAAGACAACTATAGGTAATTGTTTTATCACCACAATTCTTTTGGTTCATTATCTTCTTTTCTAACAAACCATATCTTATCTAGATGCTGTTACCAAGGAAAAATCACAAGGATATCTATTCCGTTCAGTTCTAAAGTGCATACCTGACCTGATTGAAGAAGTGGGTAGAACTGATAAAATCACCGAGATAATCCCGCAACATGGAATAAGCATCGATCCCGGTGTTCGTGAAGAAGCAGTACAAGTATTGAATCGGATCGTTAGAAACCTTCCCCACCGTCGATTTGCAGTTATGAGAGGTATGGCAAATTTTATCCTACGACTGCCAGATGAATTCCCTCTTCTTATCCAAACATCTTTGGGACGCCTTTTGGAACTCCTGCGTTTCTGGAGAGCTTGTCTCTCTGATGATAACATTGAAAACAATGTTTCCGGTCCAAAAACTGCGCAGAAAAAACAACGGTTTAAGAGATCTTCATTTCATCAAGGAGAACCAATAGAATATCGTGCTTCAGAGATTGATTCTGTTGGTCTTATCTTTCTTAGCTCTGCTGATAGTCAGATCAGACACACAGCACTAGAGTTACTTCGCTGTGTGCGAGCCCTACGGAATGATATACGAAACTTATCCTCGTATGAAAGATCAGATCTCACAAAATACGAAGCAGAACCAATTTTTGTAATTGATGTTTTAGAAGAGAATGGGGTGTGTGCTGCCTCTACCTATGCCCTACATTGTTTACTTCAGTTGTTATATGCTTGTTATTTATATTAGTTTCATGTTTAATATTGCAGGATGACATAGTTCAAAGCTGCTATTGGGATTCTGGGCGTCCTTTTGATCTTAGAAGAGAATCTGATGTAGTACCTCCTGATGCAACTCTACAATCTATACTTTTTGAAAGTCCTGATAAGAACAGATGGGCTAGATGTCTTAGCGAACTTGTCAAATATAGTGCAGTGTTGTGCCCACAGTCTGTTCAGGAAGCGAAGTAATTTCAGTTTTTTACCTTAACCCTTTGCTCTCCTTTTGAAGCCTAAGTGGTCAAAATTCAAATATGTATTTTATATTTGTCAGGGCGGAGGTCATTGTGCGACTTGCACACATCACTCCTGTTGAATTGGGGGGAAAAGCTCATCAGTTGCAGGAAGCAGACAACAAACTAGATCAATGGCTTATGTATGCTATGTTTGCTTGTTCATGTCCACCTGGAAGGGAAGGAGCTGGTGCAGCAACAACACGGGATCTATTCCGTCTTATCTTCCCTTCACTAAAATCTGGTTCTGAACCACATGCTGTGAGTCACCAACTTTATATAAACAATAGATGCATTTTGACTTTTCACACATGTATTAAGCTAACCATTCCTATTTTTTTCCTTCTTGAATTTCAGCATGCAGCAACTATGGCTCTTGGACACTCGCACTTGGAAGTGTGTGAAATAATGTTCAGCGAACTTGCATCTTTTATGGAGGATATTTCTTTGGAAACAGAAGGAAAACCAAAATGGAAGGTATGATCAATGTTTTTAATGACACTCGCCTTTTTATAAATAAGTGGTTCTCTTGATAAGTTTCCGGAAAGAGCATTCTCCCTCAATTTGTTATCAGATGGACCTTTTATTTCTATCAAGTATACTTCAAAGTTTCTGTTAAATGAGAGACAAAAGGGTTTGCTATTTTTGATGTTTTAGGTTTATTGCTGTTTCTCTTTGCATGTGAAAAAAAGCCCCATCATTATCTGCTGCATTATAAACTTAGACACTCCCCTTGCTTTGAGAATGGCTTTACATGATGGGAGTTGGGATTAGAGATAACAAGATGGGCGGTTTGGGTAACGGGTCAAAAGGTTTAATTGAGATTAATCATTTGTAGTACGGATCAAAACAGGCTAGGTTGAGTAGGGTATGACCACAAACACTTTTTTTTCTTTTTTTTTCTTATCAATTGTTGATGAAAATATATAGATAACTAAGAGTTAATTGTGACAACACATACAATACTATTACCATAATATTCTATATCTTCGAATAAAACGATTTAGGAGGTTGTATGCTTTAAAAATAGACTGACTTACAACCTAAATAAATTCGACTCGTTAATAATGGGTCAAAAGTTCACCTTTACGTGTAAGTTCGGATCATGGTTTTTTCGTTTGGTTCCAACTAAATTAATATCCTTTTTGTGTTGATGCAGAGTCAAAAGCCTCGCCGTGAAGAACTCCGAATCCGTATTGCAAATATATATAGAACTGTTGCTGAGAATATTTGGCCTGGCACGCTAGGCCGTAAGCCTGTTTTCCGTCTTCACTATTTGAAGTATATTGAGGAAACTACAAGATTAATTTCAAATTCACCACCTGAAAATTTTCAAGAGATGCAACCTCTTCGTTATTCACTTGCATGCATACTAAGATCACTGGCCCCTGAGTTTGTGGACTCAAAATCAGAGAAATTTGATTATAAAACCAGAAAACGGTTGTTTGATCTTCTTCTCTCGTGGTGTGATGAATCTGGTAGCACATGGAGTCAAGACAGTTCAAGTGATTATCGTCGTGAACTTGAGCGTTACAAGTCTAGCCAGCACTCCCGATCAAAAGATTCCATTGACAAAATTTCATTTGATAAAGAAGTGACTGAACAAGTTGAGGCCATTCAGTGGGCTTCGATGAATGCTATGGCTTCTCTGTTATACGGGCCGTGTTTTGATGACAATGCAAGAAAAATGAGTGGGCGGGTTATATCTTGGATCAATAGTCTCTTCATTGAGCCCACACCACGGGCCCCTTTTGGTTATTCACCCGTTGACCCTAGAACCCCGTCTTATACTGCTAAATACGCAGGAGAAGGTGGCCGAGGAGCTGTTGGACGTGATAGAAACCGAGGTGGTCACCTTCGTGTTTCCCTCGCCAAAATGGCTTTAAAGAATCTTCTTCTTACTAATCTAGACTTGTTCCCTGCTTGCATTGACCAGGTAAAACGTCTTCTGCCTCTTTCACAAAATGTCCCATTGTTTAGTTTATTGCGGTTCTTAGAGACTGGTTAATATTTTAACATCATTCACTTCTATTTTTTAATTTTACAGTGCTACTATTCTGATGCTGCCATAGCAGACGGTTACTTCAGTGTATTAGCTGAAGTCTACATGCGCCAAGAGATACCTAAATGTGAAATCCAAAGACTTCTAAGTCTAATCCTCTACAAAGTGGTGGACCCATCTAGACAGATTCGTGATGATGCTCTACAGATGCTCGAAACCTTATCTGTCCGGGAATGGGCTGAAGATAAAATTGAGGGATCGGGGAGTTATCAGGCGGCAGTTGTCGGCAATCTGCCAGACTCTTACCAACAATTCCAGTACAAATTGTCTTGCAAACTTGCAAAAGATCATCCCGAGCTAAGCCAGCTTCTTTGCGAAGAGATCATGCAGCGGCAACTCGACGCAGTTGATATAATTGCTCAGCATCAGGTTCTAACATGCATGGCTCCATGGATTGAGAATCTTAATTTCTGGAAACTCAAAGACTCGGGTTGGAGTGAACGGTTATTGAAGAGTCTTTATTATGTAACATGGAGGCATGGTGATCAGTTTCCTGATGAAATCGAGAAGCTCTGGAGTACTATTGCTAGTAAGCCCCGTAATATACGCCCGGTTTTGGATTTTTTAATCACTAAAGGAATTGAAGATTGTGATTCAAATGCATCTGCTGAAATAAGTGGCGCGTTTGCTACTTATTTTTCTGTTGCTAAACGGGTTGGCTTATATCTAGCTCGGATATGTCCTCAGGGGACCATTGACCACTTGGTATACCAATTGGCTCAACGTATGCTTGAAGATAACTTGGAACCCCTCAGATCAACGGCTAACAACAAGGGTGAAGCCAATGGGAATTATGTTTTGGAGTTCTCCCAGAGTTCAGCAGTGTCCCAGGTTGCGGCGGTCTCAGACAACCAGCCTCATATGTCACCCTTACTGGTTCGAGGATCTCTTGATGGTCCATTACGGAACACAAGCGGAAGCTTAAGCTGGAGAACTGCAGGTGTAGGTGGGCGGAGTGCTTCTGGTCCATTGACTCCAATGGCTCCTGAGATGAATGTGGTTCCTGTGACCGCTGGGCGGTCAGGTCAACTCATTCCAGCATTGGTCAACATGTCTGGACCTTTAATGGGGGTCCGAAGTTCGACTGGAAGTATGAGAAGCCGACATGTATCTCGAGACAGTGGAGACTATCTTATTGATACCCCAAATTCTGAAATAGACGGTCTGCATCCTGCTGGTGGGACCCATGGTGTCAGTGCTAAAGACCTTCACTCGGCTTTACAAGGGCATCAGCAGCATTCATTGACCCATGCTGATATTGCGTTAATTTTACTAGCGGAAATTGCCTATGAGAATGATGAAGATTTCCGTGAGCACTTGCCTTTACTTTTTCACGTCACGTTTGTCTCGATGGATAGCTCGGAAGACATTGTATTGGAGCACTGCCAACATTTGCTTGTTAATTTGTTGTATTCACTTGCTGGGCGTCATTTGGAACTTTATGATGTTGAAAATAGTGACGGTGAGAACAAGCAACAGGTTGTAAGTTTAATAAAGTATGTCCAGTCAAAACGAGGGAGCATGATGTGGGAAAACGAGGACCCAACACTGGTCAAAATCGAGCTCTCAAGTGCGGCACTCTTGTCTGCCCTCGTGCAGAGCATGGTTGATGCGATCTTCTTTCAAGGTGACCTCAGAGAGACTTGGGGAGCTGAGGCACTCAAGTGGGCAATGGAGTGCACATCAAGACATCTGTCATGTCGGTCCCACCAGATCTACCGTGCATTACGACCCCGTGTCACTAATGATGCTTGTGTCTCGCTTCTTCGATGCCTCCACAGATGCCTAGCAAATCCTGTACCATCGGTTTTAGGGTTTGTTATGGAAATTCTTTTGACATTGCAGGTAATGGTGGAGAATATGGAGCCTGAGAAGGTAATTCTCTACCCCCAGCTTTTCTGGGGTTGTGTAGCGATGATGCACACCGATTTCGTTCACGTTTATTGCCAGGTGCTCGAGCTGTTTGCTCGGGTCATCGACCGTTTATCTTTCCGGGATCGTACCACCGAAAACGTCCTCCTCTCGAGCATGCCTAGAGACGAGCTTGATAATAGTGTCTCCGACACCGACTTCCAGAGAATGGAATCACAAACCACTGCTACCACCACACCATCCAGTGGGAAAGTTCCAGCTTTTGAAGGGGTACAGCCACTCGTACTGAAAGGACTTATGTCAACCGTGAGTCATGGTGTGTCAATCGAAGTTCTCTCACGGATCACAGTCCACTCTTGTGACTCGATATTTGGGGACCCAGAAACAAGACTCTTGATGCACATCACCGGTCTACTCCCTTGGCTTTGTTTACTGCTAAATCAAGAAGCCGTTGTTGGGACTGCTTCACCCCTGTTACAACAATACCAAAAAGCCTGTGGTGTTTCAACAAATTTAGCGATTTGGTGTCGTGCAAAATCATTGGATGAATTAGCGACAGTTTTCATGGCCTATGCACAGGGGGAAATCAAGACGATAGACAACCTACTTGCTTGCGTGTCTCCGTTATTATGCAATGAATGGCTACCGAAGCACTCGGCACTAGCATTCGGGCATCTGCTTAAGCTTCTAGAACGAGGACCCGTGGAGTATCAACGCGTTATTCTCTTAATAATGAAAGCATTGCTTCAGCATGCTCCCATGGATGCTGCTCAAAGCCCCCATATGTATGCAATAGTTTCCCAGTTGGTTGAAAGCACTTTATGTTGGGAGGCACTTAGCGTACTCGAAGCCCTTCTACAAAGCTGCAGCTCGTTGACCGGGACCCACAATCATGACCAGACATCACACGAGAACGGGCCCAGTGGGACAGAAGACAAGGTGCTGTTTCCTCAATCATCTTTTAAGGCTCGCAGTGGACCGCTACAACAGGCCATGGGGTTAGGGTTCGGACCAGGGTCTATGCTGAATGCACAACCTAGCCCACATGACACGGGTGTTTCACCTAGAGAGTTGGCTTTGCAGAACACGCGATTGATCCTCGGGCGAGTGCTCGATAATTGTGACCTTGGCAGAAGAAGGGATTATAAAAGATTGGTGCCTTTTGTGACCACCTCTGGTAATCCTTAAATTGCAGTTTATATTATATTAGGTGTGTATGTATGTATGTATTGTACATTGGTGGATGGTATTTTGAGTGGATGTTGTATATAACTGAACTTGAGGTAGTAATGTATAAGCATGTAATATGCCCTGTTTATTATTTAGTTTACAAGTACAAAACACTCTTCCACTATGTTCCAGAGTTTAATAATAGAAAGAAAGGAAAGGAAGCGGAAAGAAATGAGAATAATTTTGTGTTCCAGAATTTCATTAAAGGAAAGAAGTGGAGAAAAGAGGAAGGAAAATTCTTCCAAATAACAATCCTTCCAAATTGGAAGGAAGCGGAAGGAAGAGAAAGTAAATTTTTTTTAAAGTATATCATTTACCAATTTACCCTCTCATTTAACATATAATAAAATTTTACAAGAGTATAATTGTAAAATATACGTTTCTTTTCTCTTCCTTTCAACTCGGGAACACATAAAGTCTTTAGTTTCTTTTCTTTTCCTTTCAACTCGGGAACACGAAATAAAATTATATATTTTCCTTTCTTTTCTCTTCTAATTATCCTTTCTTTTCTTTTCTTTTATTTAATAAACTCGGGAACACATCGTTCAGGTATGAGACCTTATATATGATTATACATACATATTTTGTGGGTTTGGGATGGGTATGGTGTAACACGGCACCCGTTTGATTGCCCAAATCAATCCTCGTAACTTTTACGTTAATGGAAAACTAGTAATTAAACCCGGACATGTTACGGCGCAGGTACATTGCAAACATCGAACGGATTAGTCTGAACGTTATGTGGTTGGATCAAAATTTTGACGTATCAAATTTAACTTAATAGCAATGTGGTTGGATCGAAATATAAACTAATCGAATTTATATTGTAAAATCATAATGTATTTATATGCGACATGGCTTATACATTGGAACCTTACAAAAAAATGCGTTAACCATATGAGATTTCGGGGTTTATTGTATTAATATGTTGCAAATCAAATCAATGGGGTTTATTGTTAGATATTGTGTGTTGATCATCAAAATTTGATTTTTATGATATTCATCTTGTTCTTCATATTTGTAACACCCCAACCGATGGCGGAAACATCGAGGTGTCAAGTAGTGACGATTGTTCAATAGCTCATGGACTAAAGTGTAAATTTTTGAATACATTGATTAAATAATTTATTACATTGAAATGAAATACAACGATTCTAACTGCCAACTAAATTGAAATACAATGAATCAAAATCTAAATATAAATCCGAAAGCTTAAAGAATGCATCTCAAAACAACCTGAAACATGTACAAAATAATTTGGTCAATACAAAAATGTATTGGTGAGCATACCCTGTTTGAATAAATATAGTAGGAAAAATGTTTAGCAATTCATGTGCGGTACCATTTGCAATTATGTAATAAGTAATATCCGTTCAAAACCAAACCTGAGAATAATGACTAACACATGACTAACCAACTGAATAATGAATTAACAAGACAATGACCAATATTCTCTCAACAGAGTCTCAAGGGGGTATACCATAGTGCTATTCATTGAAAAGCTAGGCCGCCCAACGGTTAATGATTTTGACAAGCCATAGACACACCAATTAACATAAAGCAAACACACATGAGAATTGCATTGAGTATAAGAAATTGAAACTTGATTAATATATAAGTACATGAGTCACCCCAGAATAGTAAAACAGTAAAAAGGGGAAAGATATACTCACAGTTTGCGAAAGCGATCAAAATCCACTTAAGCGGTCGTGAGCTAAGTAATGGGAATTCCGAGGAATTCAACCTATAATGTGTAAGAATACTAATAAGGTAGTGTCTAAAAAGTCTAAGGTAACTAGGTTCTAAGGCATTAGGGTTTGCTAAGTCGAGTTGGGGAATTAGAGTTGTTATGATAAGTTGTATTAATATAAAGCTTGTATTTCAAAAACAATATGACAAAGTTTATAAATGATGATCAAATAATATACTTATTACCTCTTGATTATTTAACTAAAAGTAGTTCTAAGTAATTAGGACAAAAGAATTAAATTAATTGCTTTAACCCATAATTGTAAATAATTACAATAATTAAAATAATTGAACAAATAAATGTAAGTTACACAAATAAGTCAAATGTTAATGATTATGAATTTGAAACATAGAAATATTTATGTTTTATAACACATTAAATTTATAAAACAGAATTTAAGTGTCATAAATTATTAATTGATTTATTGTATTTAAATAAACATAAATACAACTAAAATACTATATATTGTTTAAAATGACATTTTTTATGAAAATTAGTTGTATTCTGATGAGAAAAACCCAAAACAAATTTTTCATAATTTTTCTCAGTTCATTTGTATTTAAAACTGATTTATTGAATTTAAAATGTATTTAAATGACCAAAATAGGAAAATCAATAAGAACTAAATATTTCTGGTCCAATAAAGTAAGATTAAGTTTCTGACGTTTAGAAATAGTTTCCCAAAAATTTTGGGGTTGAAATAATTTAAAATGGATTTTTAATCAATTAATTATTATTAAAATAATTTAAATTAATAAAAATATGAAAATAATTTATTTTCCAGAAAGTAAAAGTGTGAAAATTTCTTTTATGGTGTCAATATACTACACCTAAATTTTCATAATTTTTGGGCAAGAAATGAATTTATTATAAATATTCCAAGTTTATGTATATTATCAATGTTTATAAATAAAATTAATATTAAAACAACGTAGGAGAAAAAAATAAAAAAAGAAGGGGCGACCTAGTTCGAACACGGGTGTCCCATGTATTACACACACTATATAACCACTATAGTACAACATGTTTTGTGACTTATTATGAAATCAAAATATATTTATAGTATATACTAGTTCTATCATCTTCTTCCCCAATAATCAACTAAGAACCCTAACACTAAGCCCGATTTCATTAACCCGAATACAACAAGTTTGATGTCTGAAACTATGGGGCTATGATTCGGAATCACAACTCAAGTAAAATGGCAAAACAAATTTTTGACTTACAAGATTTGGACAGGTTCGATCTAATGGGCTAGCTGAGAGACCCTTGGTTTGACAATTAAGATGCACAAGAGCACTTGAGATGCAATAGAGATATGTTTAGTAGTTGAAGATGGTTATGAGTTCACTAGAGGTTCAATTTATAGGCATCAAATTGTTGGGGATGATTATGACCATGAATGCGACAGTTACAATCGGTCATTCATAACCCGATTTAATGCTCATCATAACATAAAACAATGGTTGGTACGGATCTTAAATGGTGGAGAAACTTTAAATCAAGCATTAAAACGACATAATAGGTTTATAATTTATCAACCTTCTAATTTTTTTTTATAAGTTCAATTGTTTAAACATGAAATCTCTTTATTAACTTTAAATGCTTAAAAGCAATATTTATGTGATTTTTTTTAAAACCGAAAAAAAATATTAACACGTTTGAACTATTTTTTTTTTTGACATATGAATTCTAATATGTAGTAAAAAAAATAGAACGTATTTGTATAAGCAAAGTACAAAGTACAAATACACACACACACACACACACACACACACACATATATATATATATATATATATGTAAATAAACTTTGAATTTCTTAACGTGAAAAATATAAGGATTAAAGATGTAATAATGCCAAAATAAAAGGGACGGATGTCACAATATTTCATATGTGTTTTGGTCTAATCTTCAAACCAATGAATAGGGATGGAATGGCTCGGGTGTGGGACGGGTTTACGTAATCCCAACCCAAAACGCGATTAGATAAGCTTGTCCCGAACCAACCGGGTTTCTATATGGTAAATACCCATTAGGTATCGGATATACCCATGGATACTAAGTAAACCTTCTAATTTAAAATGTTACCCGTTGGTTATACCCGACCTAGAATAGGTCGGATATTCTATTAGGTAACTTAGTAATCAATTACATCTACTATTATCACTATAATATTATATCATCATCATCATCATCATCATCATCATCATACTCAGTTAATCCCACCTATAGCAAAGCTAAGGTAGGGTCTGAAGAGGGTAAGATGTAGACAACCTTACCTCTACCCCTAAGAATAGAGAGGCTGCTTCCAGTGAGACCCCCGGCTCGATGTGGTTTGGTATCAAGCCTTGGACATAAGGCACAGAACACTTAGCAATCGGGACAAACCCGATCGGTACATGTACCCCTTTGTCTTTTGGCTATCCACGCCACCACATGATGCATGATTAACCGTCTGTCGTTTTTAACGTTATTTTCACGAAATTAGTAAAATAACGTTAAAACTAGTGCAACTTGTTATGCATGCCTATAACATTCAAAGAAAATCAAAACATATTCATACTATATGTGTAATCAAAATTAAATTATTGATTGATGACACTGTATAACATATCATAATAAATCAATTTCCTTCTGTATTAATAAATCAGAATTTACCACAATATGCCTATAAAATTATTCCCATAATCTTCCTTCGCATTTTCTAGGATACTTATTTTATAAAAGAGAAATATGAGAAACGTGAAATAAAAGAAAGAGAGAATTACTATTTGAGTCTCGTGTTATAGCGGTTTTAACTATTTGAACTCAAATTCTAAAACTTTAACTGCTCGAGGGTCGACCAAGTCTCGCTGCAGCGTGCATGTATACATATTATTTTGTTTGTTATATGAGTGCCGGTACGGTAGCGAAACTTTTACGATTCCGAGGGGAAATTTTACTAGTATGGAGGGGTGGCTTTAGTGTCCTCATTGGGTGCACCTTTTCTTCATTTAATAATACTTTGTCATCTTGCTTCTCAATCTCAGCCATCATCAAAGTCTGTCCAGGGCCTTCAGTGGCATTTAAGTTTGCCTCGTTTCCTTGTTCTTTTGTGCATTCCCAAGCATAGTTAATGTGTTCGTCACAATTATAACACGGACTTTTCTTTTGTCTCGATAACCAGACCCTGACTCTAACACAGAGACATTTTAGTCGTTTGTACTTGATTCGCCTTTTGAACCCGCCTTTAGTATTTTTTTAGTTTCTTTGAAGTCATAATAAGAAATTTCTTAAACGCAATTATTTTTTTATTTTTTTTCTCAATCCATCAAATTGAGGCTGGCGAGACTCTTAATCAGAATCATCTTGATTTCATCTTCATATGCTGGATATTGGAACAACTCCATTAAGTATATATTTCGATTAATTTGACATTTGTAAAATTTATAATGATGACATATTCTATGAGACGATGTGTGGCATTGATTTCCTTGGCGAGAGAGAAAGTCGTTGATGTGGGCCCACTTCAGAATTAGTCTTTGATTTCTTAAAAATGGTCGTGGCTATAGAGAAATGTCCATAATTGAGCCCGGCCCAATGGTTTTTGGGCTTAAAAGCATAGAAACACATAGAAAACCCTAAATGTTCACTATATAAGTAGGTTTCACCTCCAACAAATGAAACCTCTTGTTTCTACCCTAACTTTACTCTCACACATGCTTAAAAGCATATGCTTATCATTGGTGAACCGAATACTGAATTGAGTGTCAGATGGTGGTACAGAGACCTCAGTCTTTGACCCCTTCTAACGAGATTTTACGTTTTTCAGGTCTGCATGGTGATGGAAAAGAAGATGTGTGGTTAGATTAAAGTTCCTTCACCTGTGGAAACATGTTCCTAAACCTAGTCGCCAATATTTATTTCTTCAATATGAACATCTTTGGGACCTGCAACGAACCACACTTAGTCTTCTCTACACGATATCTAGATCTGCATTTTTTTAATGTGTGCAAGATCCAATTTCTGGTTTCTTTATATCTAAGTTTGTTTGAGCAATACACATTTCGTTCTTCTATACTATTTTCATATCTGTGTCCTTCATACACATTTTCCTGGTTTTAAACCTCCATACCTTCTTTGTTTTAGCGACACTACGTTCAATGAGGAGTGGCTTTAGTGCCCTCATTGAGTAGTAAGGTTGGGGATTAAAAAAAAGTTCAAAACTTAAAGGGTCGTATAAAATTGAGTAGTAAGGTAAGGGGGCAAAATGCCATTTTTAAAATTTAAGGGATGGTTGTGGTACCTTATTAAGATATTTTAAATATTTTTAAATGCAAAGTTTTAATTTGTAGTTTTTTTTTAAAGTTTTATAGTTAAATGAAGCTGGGGCTGGCCAAAATGATAATTGTGTCATTGTGATACAAGGGTATAATTGTAACTATGTATAATATGGTGTCATAGTGTGTTTGAAATTTTATTATGTTGCAATTTTATTTAAATGGTTCATGTGGGTTGAGTGTTGGAATCAAGCCCATTATGTATTAGAAAAGGTCGGTTCTCGGGTTGTTTTGGGTTTGGGTTGGTTCATGAGCACTATGTATATATATTATTTGAATAACCATATTATTATTATTATTATTGCTATTATTATAAAGGACATTGAGAGAGAAGCTAATAAGTTTTTTTGGCCCATGGGCAAATCTCACTTTCGAATGAGTGTGGGAAGGGAGAGATACAAGTTGTGCAATACCCCTGCCAACGCAAGCAAGATTGGGGCATCCCGGTGTTAGCGGACACCAAGCCGGTTGGGCTCAAGGTCGTGGATACACAAGATTATGTGCTTCAGGAAACGTACACTAGCATGTCCCGTGGGAAGCCCATAACCAAGACAAAAGACATCGAGTTTCTTGTCACTATCCTCCAACCCAAGAAGATGAACAAGTTAGAGTAGTTGGAAAAGGAAAGTCAGAGGCAAAAGTTTCAAGAGGAGGAGAAACGGCAGGAAAAGGTGAAACAAGATAAGGAGAAGCAAAAGAAGAAAGGAAAAGGAAAACATAAGGGATAGAATAAGCACAAGGGCTAGGGTAAGCAAGAGGAGGAAAAATAGGGGGAATGTATCATCATCAGGACCAACAAAAAAAGAGGCAAAGGCAAAGGCAAAGGGAAAGGCAAGAAGAAGAACAAGAACAAAGGCAAGCAAGAGAAGGAAAAATAGGGGGAATGTATCATCATCATCATCATCATCATCATCATCATCATCATCATCATCATCAGGACCACCAAAAGGAAGAGGGCAAAGGCAAGAAGAAGAAGAAGAAGGGGAAAAAGTAGTAGTACAACCCATGATGGATAAACTTTGAAGATAGAAGCTCACTCAATATTTTCTTCTTTAAACCTATTTCAACAAAGATTTCTAGACTGTCTTTCTTTTTTAGTTGTAAAGACTACTGAAATCCTTCTTTTGATTCCACTTTTGACTTGAGTTATGAATCTATATATATAAAAAAATGATATCTTGCTTTATAGACTTGATTACATACTAAAAGATGGATCGTCGGTTGACCTTACAAAAATGAAATAGCTCGTTTCGGCACTTTACCTGCCATGCTTGTTTTGCAAGGCATAGCTTGAAGGTCCTAGTTTTCACTTCAAAACATAAGCTTGGGATCATGTCAGCAGCTCGACCATTGATGGAGGCTTGCACTAGGCATTGTGGGTTGTTTAAGTGTGTATCAATAACTAATAATCTATTTGGTGCAACAGCCTCAATTGTTGCATCATACCTGCATATGAAAGAGAAAAACTTGAATTGTGTAATCAAACAAGAAACCCCACAAACAACAAAACATTATATAGTTTAGTCGGTTGTAAAAATTGAAGACAAACATATAGTGCTTTTCAAACCGTCATGTTAAATCGGCCTATTCATAGAATGTCATTAGTATAAAGAAGGCTCCTGTTAGGATCTGAGTTTGATTTTTTTTTATAGTTTACAAATGAAATACGAATGAAGATAAATAAATATGAAAAGTGCAGCAGAATAGTAAACTGTAAATCAAAACAAACCAAACTCAGATCCTAACAATTGCTATTAGAGCTTGGTCAATTAAATTCAATCTAACCAATCAATTTAATATAATCTAATCAGCTCACAATTATTGATATCGTTTTATTTATCGGGTTGAAAACAGAGTAAAAGTTTATTTACGTTCAAAGTTTTTTAAACACACTTTGTTTTACAAACAATCAGAGAATGGCTTCAATCAATCACGATCCACATAACACTGGCACGAACAATAAGCCACCGATGCTTGTCAGATCTGAATACAATATCTGGCAACGTCGGATGAGCCATGTTTTAGCTCAACAGAACACTGGGTGTTTGATGTATTGTAAAATACATCTATTTCCAGTGTAAAGTTTGTATAGTTTTTGAGTCGTTTAGATAGTACTTTTATTAGTTTTAGCCTTGTACCGGTCTATTTTGTTTATTTTAGGTCTCTATAGATTTTTATTTGTTTTGTGTCCTTTTTTATTATTTATATATTTTATTTTATATTTTGTAGGTGTTCATGGACGTTAGAGCGTAAACGAGCAACTTTGGTAGAGTCAACAACACCTGAGTCAAGAGCACGTAATAAAAAGTCCATGTTTACGTGAACAGCAAAATTTTTTTTATAAAACAAAGAAATTGATCAAGGCCCAAAAAAGACAATTAGGTAGGGCTCGAAAATATTATAAGAGGGGGAGCGGCAACAACATTATATGAGAGGGAGGAGCTATTGCTTTTGAAGAGGGATCGACGACAACAGCTTGGAGAATTTTTAGAGTGGGGGTCAAGGATTGAAGTATAGGTGTGATCACGGGTCAATTCTAATTCAATTATTATTAATTATAAATTCAAACGCGTTGTGAACACCATGAATTTTATTTGTTTCTCTTGTTTTGATTTTTTCATGACAACTAGAGGCTAAACCTTTTTGCTACCTAAGTTAAAGATGATTACACTCAAATGATTTGTTTTCTTTTGGTTTTGGAACTTTTGGTTGTGGATGAATTTTAAAGTAAAGAACTCTTTATTTTTCTGGTTTGATGTATATGCATATTTAGTTTTGTTTAATTAACTTTTATTAACTCCACTTGCGTTTTTGTGAATGTCTTTCATGTATGAATGCGGGTTAGGTTGCGGACCGGGTGTCAGCAACTAGTTTATGGTTAATTTCTGTAGGTTATCCATAGGAGTTGTAATTGTTAGTTAGATAATTCTAAGTGTTCTACCAATTCTCAATAGTTGTAAGGTGCGAGATTGTTAGTCTGTCTAGGGTGTTAAATTGATAGATCTAGAGGCTTTGTAAGAAGATATTCCTAGTTTCCCTAGCATTCCTTGTAGGCCAAGTCTTATTAGAAATATTGTAGTTACCCCTTGCACTTTTGAGTGTATTGTGACTTTCGCGCTGTGAGGTAGACTGTCTAGCGGGTACTTTAAGATTCGAGTAGGTAAGCCTGTGAGGGTAACCTCTCAACCGGTGGTTTAACAACACAACAGTATTCTAGGGTTTCCCCTTGAGAATGGTCGAGGGTGTATAGTTTATTCTTGATGTTTAGTATTTTAAGATCCTGGTTTCACACCAGTTCCATAGCCATTAGAAGCTTATCATTCATGTGTAGGACTCTAGCCTAGGTAGTGCCTTCCCATCATCTGATCTCAGTTGCAGTCTCCAGATTATGTATTTAGTTAGTTTAGTTTTATTATTTTATTTATTTGCATTAGTCTGTTAGAAACCCCCCCCCCTTAAGCAACAAAACATTATTAAGTCGGTTTGTAGATATTTAATCGAGATTAGTTTACGTTTTCCAGTAGAGTCTCGTGGGTTCGATACTCAGACTTACTTTAGCTGTACTGCATTGACCGGTACACTTGCCGGTTCTGTGGTTTAGGTTTAGAGAGTCTTAGGTTATAAATTGAAAACTTGGAGTGTCTAGTTTAGGTTAATTTAGTTAGTTTTATTAAATCACTTTGAGCATATCAGTGTTAGAAGTCGGTTATCTTCGGACCACATGTTTCGATAGTGCCGAGTACCGAAGATCCCAAGGTTCAAGAGCCAAAGAAATTAGAAAACTACTCCGAGCAAGATTTTCAGAAAATTGAGTTAGATGATAAGGCCTTCAATAATGTGGCCATGGCTCTACCGGTCTATTTTATTTATTTTAGGTCTTTATAGATTTTTATTTGTTTTGTGTCCTTTTTTATTATTTATATATTTTATTTTATATTTTGTAGGTGTTCATGGACGTTGGAGCATAAACAAGCAAATTTGATCGAGTCAAGAACACCCGAATCAAGAGCATGTAGTAGTAGTAATAATAATAATAATAATAATAATAATAATAATAATAATAATAATAATAATAATAATAATAATAATAATAATAATAATAATAATAATGGACTAAAGTCCATGTTTACGTGAACAGCAAATTTTTTTTAATAAAACAAAGAAATTGATCAAGGCCCAAAAAAGACAATTAGGTAGGGCTCGAAAATATTATAAGAGGGGGAGCGGTAGAAACATTATATGAGAGGGAGGAGCTATTGATTTTGAAGAGGGATCGACGACGGCAGCTTGGAGAATTTTAAGAGTGGGGGTCAAGGATTGAAGTATAGGTGTGATCACGGGTCGATTCTAATTCAATTATTATTAATTATATATTCAAACACGTTGTGAATACCATGAATTTTATTTGTTTCTCTTGTTTTGATTTTTTCATGACAACTAGAGGCTAAACCTTTTTGCTACCTAAGTTAAATATGATTACACTCGAATGATTTGTTTTCTTTTGGTTTTGGAACTTTTGGTTGTGGATGAATTTTAAAGTAAAGAACTCTTTATTTTCTGGTTTGATGTATATGCATATTTAGTTTTGTTTAATTAACTTTTATAAACTCCACTTGTGTTTTTGTGAATGTCTTTCATTTATGAATGCGGGTTAGGTTGCGGACTGGGTGTTAGCAACTAGTTTATGGTTAATTTTTGTAGGTTATCCATAGGAGTTGTAATTGTTAGTTAGATAATTCTAAGTGTTCTACCAATTCTCAATAGCTGTAAGGTGCAAGATTGTTGGTCTGTCTAGGGTGTTAAATTGCTAGATCTAGAGGCTTTGTAAGAAGATATTCCTAGTTTCCCTAGCATTCCTTGTATGCCAAGTCTTATCAGAAATATTGTAGTTACCCCTTGCACTTTTGGGTGTATTGTGACTTTCGCGCTGTGAGATAGACTGTCTAGCGGGTACTTTAAGATTCGAGTAGGTAAGCCTGTGAGGGTAACCTCTCAACCGGTGGTTTAACAGCACAACAGTATTCTAGGGTTTCCCCTTGAGAATGGTCGAGGGTGTCTAGTTTATTCTTGATGTTTATTATTTTAAGATCCCGGTTCCACACCAGTTCCATAGCCATTAGAAGCTTATCATTCATGTGTAGGATTCTAGCCTAGGTAGTGCCTTCCCATCATCTGATCTCAGTTGCAGTCTCCAGTTTGTATATTTAGTTATTTTAGTTTTTTTATTTTATTTATTTGCATTAGTCTTAGAAACCCTCCTTAAGCAACAAAACATTATTAAGTCGATTTGTAGATATTTAATCGAGTCTAGTTTACGTTTTCCAGTAGAGTCTCGTGGGTTTGATACTCGGACTTACTTTAGCTGTACTGCATTGACCGGTACACTTGTCGGTTCTGTGGTTTAGGTTTAGAGAGTCTTAGGTTATAAATTTAAAATTTAGAGTGTTTAGTTTAGGTTAATTTAGTTAGTTTTATTAAACCACTTTGAGCACATCAAGTTTTTGGCGCCGTTGCTGGGACTCTTGGCGATTGCTTTCACTAGCTTTGATTACACTTATGTGCTATATCTGTGCTACTTGTGCTTTGTTTTTAGTCTGTCTTTTTGTATAATGAGTCGTAGGAGTCTAATTTTATGTGTCTTTTATTTTTTTGAGTCTGTAAATATGTGTGAGATTTGTGGAGGACCACATTTTACCATTTTATGTCCACAATATGCGGGGTCCTCTGCACGTTATTGTACTAATTCCTTTGTGCAGCCGCAACCATATTATTCACAAGGTTGTCCTACGTATTATTATGATGACTCGTATCAGCAGCCACATTTTAATCAGTATCCTGATCGATTTTCTGGAAGCAATTCTCGTGAGGATAGTGGTAATGATTGGAGTGAAATCAAGAGTCTGTTGACATTACTAGTTTCTAAGGATGCCAATACCCGTAACATGTTAGCAGAGTAGGACACCCTCCTAAAAAACCACGATATCCTCATAAAAAACCGACAGGCTGCTCTTTTAGATCTTCAACGAACAGTAGAAGACATTGCTAGGAGATTAAAGGAAGAAGAAGAAAAAGAAAAGGTTCAGCAAGAGCAGCTGCCGAAAGTTGGTTATACATATGATGAGGAGCGCAACTACCTCGGTTACATGAATGCTCTGGGGGAGTTGTTCCCAACATTTCTAGAAGAAAGGAAAGAGCCGATAATGGAAAACGAAGATGAGTCAGATGAAGAGATCATCCCAATCATGGAGACGAAAATGGACGTTGAAGTCCCACCTCCGGTGCCACAGGTTACTATATATGATTTTGGGAGTCACTCTGATGAAGAGGACGACGAAGAAGAATGGGCGGCGTATCAGTGGTTGTTAGTGAAGAGGGAAGTGATTGAAAAAGAAGTGGAATTGGGACATTCCATTGATTGAAAAAGCACCTTTCTGTATAGAAAAGTCCAAGAGCTGGTGTATGTCTCTCAACCACCAGGGTTTACTGATCCAAAATATCCAGATCGGGTCTACAAACTTGACAAGGCCCTTTATGGACTTCATCAGGCACCCAGGGCATGGTATGAGACACTGTCTTCTTACCTCTTGAACAATGGTTTTGAGAGAGGAAAGATTGACAGTACACTTTTCATTTGAAGAAAAGGAGAAGATTTTCTGCTGGTACAAGTGTACGTTGATGACATTATCTTTGGATCACCCAGTGAAGACTTATGCAAGGAATTCGAGCAGGTCATGAAAAGGAAGTTCGAGATGAGTGCTATGGGGGGGGGGGGGAGTTAAAGTTCTTCCTTGGTCTACAGGTGGATCAGAAGGCAGATGGGATGTTCATCCACCAAACCAAGTACGTGCATGACATCCTGATTCGTTTCAAGATGAATGATTGCACTGCTTATGCTACTCCTCTACCGGTCAACCACGGTCTCGGTCCACATACCGAAAGCGACAAACATGTCAACCCCACAGAGTATCGGGAAATGATTGGTTCACTCATGTACTTAACTGCTTCTAGACCCGACTTTATGTTTCCAATTTGTCTTTGTGTCAGGTTTCAGGCGGATCCAAAGGAGTCACATATGATTGCGATCAAATGGATAATGAGATACCTTAAGGGGAAACCCAAATTAGGTCTATGGTATC
The DNA here is from genome assembly GCA_028751855.1 of Ambrosia trifida. Classification (NCBI taxonomy): domain Eukaryota; kingdom Viridiplantae; phylum Streptophyta; class Magnoliopsida; order Asterales; family Asteraceae; genus Ambrosia; species Ambrosia trifida. The sequence goes on along the minus strand of CM054128.1, from coordinate 100,665,573 downwards.
CATCCGATGGTGGATTAGATCTCGTATCCTACACAGACTCAGACTACGGAGGATGCAACCAGAACAGAAAATCGACGACTGGCGGTTGTCAACTACTCAGGGGGAGACTCGTATCCTGGCAATGCAAGAAGAAGACTTCTGTAGTGGTGTCCTCATGCGAGGCTGAATACGTTGCAGCTGGAGCTGCTGTTCACAGTTTTTGTGGATACAACAACAAATGCGGGATTACAGTTTGAATTTTCTAGATACTCCCATTATGATTGATAACAAAGCTGCCATATCCGTAACTAAAAACCCAACCAACTTTTCTAAAACTAAACATATTCATATCTGACATCACTTCATAAGAGATTGTTTTGAAAAGAAAATGATTCATTTAGAAAAATTTGACACGAAAGAGAATTTGGCAGACCTTTACATCAAGGCATTTGACAGGGCTCGTTTTGAACTATTGGTGCAACTGAACAGGATGAGCAATCCTGAATAATTTTACGTTTCCCATAAGTTTCTGAAGTCTTTGTAAATATTTGTCCTTAAAAAACCGAGCTGTCACTGTGTAAAAGAGAGGATATGATAGTACATCAGCTGCTTGACTGTTGCACTTAAAACAGAACAGAGAACTTAAACTGCTAAGTGCGACCGCAACTCCATCATGTGATATACCAGTAGGCAGACTTACAACCCGTGTTACTCTCTGATGTGTTGCAAAACACATCTCTTTTCCTATATATTTTGTATATTATTTGGTCATGTTTTTATTAGTTTCGTGTCGTTTTTATTATGTATTTATTATTTTAATTATTTTGTAGGTGTTCGTGTGAAATGAGCTCAAAATGAAAGAATTTAAATCGACACAAACACTTGAGAGGATGTGGTCATGGACATTAGAGCCTAAACGAGGAACTTTGGTCGAGCCACGAACACCTGAGTCAAAAACATGGAATTGTAATAATAATAATAATAATATAATAATAATAATAATAATAATAATAATTGAAAAAAAAAGAAAAAGAAAAAAAGTCACGTGGTTTTAAAGAATAATCTTCTATACATCTAATAAAACAAAGTCTATGAGGACACTTGGCACTCCCATATTGCACCTCAATTCCTCTCTCTTCCCATATTGTGCCATGTGTCATCTTCTCATAATTTATAAAATTTTTCTTTTTAAAAAAAATTAAAAATAGAGTAATAATACATAAATATGGTAAAAATTATCACTTAATACTTTCCTAATCTAATTAACCTACTCAATCAATTACCCTAAATCAAAACACACGTTTCTTTCTTCTCCTCATTCTCTCTCATCTGTACTCTCTCTTCTCTTCTAGGCGATCGTGTATCTCCTTCATCAAAACACAGCTTCCATCGCCGATCATTCATCTTCTTCGTGTCTCTCCTTCAAGGTAACGATTTTTTCTTTCTTTTTCATACGATTCCTGTTACATATTGTTGTTTGTTATAATTATTTTCAGATTTAATCGATTGTTTATGTTTCTCTGTTGTAGTTTCTTTTGATGTTCCAATTATTGTCTTTTTACATGTACAACATTGTGGGGGTTCAAGATTTGATAATGATAGATCTTTAGGATTGTGTCGTGGTATTGTTCTTGTAGTCGAATGTTTGTTCGTTGGCAACATGAGGTATTCATGAGTTGTTCTTGACAAGCATTATTAAAATGGATCCTCATATTCGCTGGTGTTTGTTTAAGTGGTTTGATCTATGATTAGTTATGGATGTTGGTGGGTTTATGTTTTCGGATTTAGGGGTGGACCCGGATCCGTTTAAAATTTGAACCATAGCATAGATGCTCATTAGTTTGTTTCTATAAATTCTGCCACGTTTTTTTTTGGAAACTCATTTAAAGGATTGAATAATTTGAATGCTATGAGATTGGGTATTTTACGATGAGTATGTTACCATATTTGAGGCAAATTGATACGCAAGTATGGAATGCATTTAAAATATGAATTTTGGGGCCAAACTTTCGGACTAAATGGAAAAGATAAAGGTGCCGAGATTTTTTAGTATGGATTGGATATCTCTGTTGATAAGGGTGCCTGCATTTTTTAGTTGTTAACTTAATAATCACATTTGTAATAAACTTATAGTTCTTTGATGGTTGCCTCAATGTAATGCAGAAGGGAAACAAAGGAAACTAATCTTCATGGGCCTTTATCTTTTTATATGGGGTGAGTGCACACTATTATGTTTTGAGATGGCTTTCAATCATTTGTATCGGATTTTTATTTTATCGATAATAGATTGTTTTATATGATTGTTAATTGATTTGTTTAGGTTTAAAGAGTTTTTTGTATGATTGTTAACAGATTGTTATAATTTAGTTTTGCATCTTCACAGTTTATTTGATGGTATAAAAGAGATGGTTTAATCACTTTGTTTGATGGTTTCTGGGTTAAGTGGAAATTCTAGGTAATATTTCAGATGTAAGGATATTGATGCTTCCTTGTGGACAATTTGTAGACATAGATTGATTATTAGGTCGTAAACATGGATAATGGATGGGGCTATAGATTTTTTAATGAGGTAATCACACTTTATTGGTAGGTTATAATTTTTTTAGTAATGGTCCGTTGGTGGCCAATATGTTAAAAGGTGGAACCGTCAACACATATTTCATTAGTGTCAAATAGTGGCGGCCAATTGATGATAGTTGAGATTAATATAAATCCAATATTCCTAGATTAGAAAATATATGGTTTTCTAATATTGGGGTTTCTGTTGGAAATTTGTTAAGAAAATCAAGATTCTTTGTGGTTCTCAATAAGCCTATTGCTACATCAGTTTGTGAATTTGTTCCTATTGATCTTATATTATAATACACATGATTGGTTTTTCATTTCTTGATGCAAAATGGTTATATATTACCATATTAGAGCACTTATGATTTATATTCGTTTTGGTACCATTTATTAATAGCATTTTGTAATATCATTTTGGAGATCTTTTCCTTTGCAGAATGATTTAGATGAAAAGGCATGGAATTGAGGATATTAATTAACCTAACAAAGACTTCGCATATATCCATCAGGTACATGGTATAATTTGTTTTCTTGTGATACTTATATTAAAAGTGATAGAAAGTTCTGTACATCAGTTGACATTTATTTTTTTTCTCAAAGGCATGAGTGTGTTATATGTTAGGTTGGTATAAAAGATCACGAGGTGCTCCGAGGCATTTAGGTTTTGAGAGTCAAGGCATGAGACAAAAGCTTCACATACGCAAAGCGTTTCAAAGTTCCCTCTACTTTAGACTTTTCTATGACTGGAAGTTACATTTTTCTAGGTAAGGCACCAAATACGAATTTACTTTCGGCATTCGAATTTTCTTAATTAGCTTCGTACTAGACAACACTTTTTAATACATTGCCAACCATGATTCTAACGAAGCATGAATCAAGGTTGAAATTCCTATTGTTCATGATTTGTGCATGTAATTACCATTACTCATTGTAGATTAAAGCGATAGCTATTAGACTACATATAAAAGGTTTTCTTTAAAATTATAGAACTGGTTATCAGTTTGGCTAATTAAAAGTTAAAATGTCAATATCCAATGCATCTACCTACCTTTTACAAGAGCAACAAACTTCTCTGGCTCACAAAAATCATGTAAGAGTAGTTAATAGTTAATGTTATTGTTAAGTATTATGAGGCTTATTGGATGTATGAGATAACTGAATAAACATACTGTATGCAGGTGTAAGCTTGATGGTGTGATAGAAGAAATTATTGGGTTAGTCTGAAGCATACGTTGGTGGAAGTCATTAGGAGGCGATAAAAAGCAATTAGTGAGTTGATTGAGTAATGCTCCTTTTACTTATACATGGGTCACTTTAGATAATGTTCCTTCCTATAAACGGGTCAAATAAGGTAATAGTCGGTTAAAATGTTGTTTTAGTGGTGTAGGTTCATGTTTGTTTACTTATAAATTGGTCGATTTGGGTAATGTTCAACTTTTCCAATGGGTCAAATAGGGTAAAAGTCGCCAACAGTGTGTTTATGGTGTTTTGATTAGATTGATGTTCCTTTTACTTATACATAGGCCATAGGTGAATTGGGGCAATCTTCCCTTTTCTTAACGGGTCGATTTGGGTAATGTTTGCCTTTTCAAATGTGTCAAATAGAATAAAATGTGCTCAAAGCTTTTTTAGCGGGTCGATATCGGTAATGCTCATCTTCTCAGACATGTCAAATTAAATTGTGAAATTTAGGTGGTAGTTAGTTTCTTATTTTTATTTTTATTACTTTCTTATTGTTGAATATGCCATAAGTCTATTTTTAACACATACCATTTAAGTCGCCTTATTCAGGAATAAAATTACCACCTATGCTGTTGGCGTGTGGCGAATGGCCGCCATAAATGAGGGTGAAGGTTGGAAGGATAGGACCACTTTGCAGGACATGGATCTTGTGGTTCGTGCATGTCTCAAGGGATGGAAATTCCTCTATCTTGGTGACATTCAGGTTAGTTATTGTCATCAATCTGCCCACAATCTAAATACAATCTTGATTAGAAAACACACTTAAATCTTGAATTAAGATGCAAACTTGGCATTTTATCGATCTCTGGATGGGACCCATAAACTTCGTTGCTGATAAGTGGCAAGTTTTGACAGCTTTTGCTTCTGAACAATTGCAGTTTTACAACTTGTATCTTTGTCGTTTCTCCAACAGTTTTGCAAACTACTCTCGCCATTGCTTACAAACTTTGAAGGTTTGAATCACCGCTGACTCTGAGCAGCTTCTGTTGTGAAAGGAAGGAAGGAAGGATACAATAATTGTAGCCCCAGCTCCAAACTGAACCATCATCTGACACAATATTGGAAAATAAGAATAAACAACATGTTAGGTAACTTAGGATACAAGAATTGTTTTATGTTAATCATTGTTATTAATACTATGTTATTACAGTTTAGTTATTTGTTTATGTTGATTACAGATGTGTCATAGTCAAGGTGTTATGCATCGGGACCTCAAACCGGAGCATTTTTTTTGGAAACAAGAGGGAAATGGCGCCTCTGAAGGCCATTGATTTCGGGCTCGCCATTTTCTTTCAACCAGGTATATAATTATGTCTGCAGTCTTTCAACCAGGTATATAATTATATCTTGCAGACCGTGTTCAATGTTTTTGTATTCGTGTAATCTACAAATGCATATACAAGTTCGGTTTATACAGGGCAAATCTTTAAGGAGATAGTGGGAAGTCCTTATTATATGGCTCCTGAAGTTCGAATAATAAGGGTGTGGTATCAAGATGAACTTCATAGACTGAATGAGGACTACACCTTTGAAATGGTCGTAATTGACGGCTTATGGTTATGTAGTTTTATAATGTTGTAATTAGATACCAATCATCATATGTATTCATAATGATTTTATAATGTTGTAATTAGATGCCATATGTATTTATTTATCATATGTTGTGATTTGATACCAATCATATCTATGTACATTTTTTTTATCCCTTTTCATTCATGTTATCATTGGAATAATTTTGGGTAAACAAGTGCGTGACGCTAACGGTCCCAGTCGTACACAGTTGTTTTGTCTTTTTAAATTTCGTTTCGTGTTTGTTTTTTTTCTTGGGGGATTATTTCTGCCGCTTTGTTCCAGGCTTGTATCAGTTTTTGTTGCAGCTGCTATTCCGCGACCGTATTTACTTGATCACATGTCGGTCTCTTACGTAGTTATACTCTGTTCGCTATATAAATGCCGCTCCTAGATAGCTTCATTCCTCATAGTTATCACAAATAGAAGTATGCTTTGGCTGCATTAAACGAGTTTTTTTATGTGCAGCCCTTCTATGCTTTAAATGCCAATTATGCCAAATATGTGTCAGAAATGTGCAGCGGGAATGGGTCGATTATGGGTCAGAGATGACAGGTTTGATTAAGTTGGGTGTTCGTTGTTGATTATAAGGACAACTTGGGCCCGAAAGTAATCTGGTGGCTTAGGCGGGTCAATATTACCTTCAATCACTTAGTAATCAAAAGGGTGTGAATGACATCTCGACTGTATGGTTAAATGGGTTGTTATGCTATTGTCGTTTGGAGTTCATAGGGCGCCAGGTTTGGATGTTATGTATATAGCTTCACAAGCACAACAAAATTAAAATTAAAAACTTTGACAAAATATTAATTTGTCATGTTATATTTTCTTTCAAGATTATTTGGAGTAGTATAACGTATAAGAAAAATAAAGTAGAAAAATTTTATTAAAATTTAAAAGCAACGAATACACATTTATTCAAATATCGCTGAAAATTTCCTTATAAACCACATTTTTTGTTTTAGTCATCACTTTCCCATCAGCATCAAGTATAAGTAACTTCACGTCTGCCCTGCTTTTAACTCTTGACAATGCGACATAAAGCTGGCCATGTGAGAATACAGGGTTTCTTAAATACAATCCAACCTTCGATAAAGACTGTCCTTGGCTTTTATTGATGGTCATTGCAAAACATACGCTTATTGGGAATTGACGCCTTTGGAACATTCCCAATAAGCGTATGTTTTGCAATGACCATCAATAAAAGCCAAGGACAGTCTTTATCGAAGGTTGGATTGTATTTAAGAAACCCTGTATTCTCACATGGCCAGCTTTATGTCGCATTGTCAAGAGTTAAAAGCAGGGCAGGTGTGAAGTTACTTATACTTGATGCTGATGGGAAAGTGATGACTAAAACAAAAAATGTGGTTTATAAGGAAATTTTCAGCGATATTTGAATAAATGTGTATTCGTTGCTTTTAAATTTTAATAAAATTTTTCTACTTTATTTTTCTTATACGTTATACTACTCCAAATAATCGTACGTTGTTGAACTGCGTGTCAACTCGGGCAAATATCTAGTACTCATAAATTTGATGAAGCTCATAAATTTGATGAAGCCCATGGGCTCAAAAGATTTCGAGGTGGCATCATAATATTACTATTTTGGAGGCGACATATAAAAATTGAAGGCATATTATTATTTTGGGGTGAGCAACACATAACCGCCGCCGAAAGAAAGAGGTCGCACAACAATATCAAAAAGAAATAAAGAGGAAGTGAAGGCCTGGAAGGCTCGGGTTCAAGACTAGAGCTACGGGTTTGACTATAATAAATTTTAGTTTTCATATTTATTTACTTTGTGTTCATAAATATTGAGACCATGATTAATTTTTATTTTGAACCTATGTTTTAATTGCTTTCCATGACTATGAGTAGCTAAATCTTGAACCACTACCTAGGTTGTATGATGACTGCATGTTAATTTTATATTTCTCGGTTTATGGATTATTTATTGAATGGTTAATGTTTAGGTAACGATTTAGTTGGTGTTTATTATGATGTGTGTGCGTACTTAAGTCTAATTTATTATTTTTGAGAGTTCCATAAATGTCTTAGTGAATGTCTTTCATGTTTGGATGTTTATTAGGGTTACCTGCTTAGTGCTTGTAGCTTAGTTTATGGTTTTGTGCACGAAAGCCATAGGAACTTGATTAGAGAATTTAGAGGACTTAAGTATTCTTCCATTCTTGAGACCGGGAGGTGATGGAATGTTGGGTTGTCTAGAGCTTTAGGTGCTAGGTTTTGGGTGAGACCGGGAGGTGATCGTATCCTAGTTGTCTTTAGTTTCTTGCAATTCCAAGTCATAGTTAACCCAATTAAATTACTCCTTTACATCTTAGGGTGTAATGTGATTAGAGAGACCGGGAGGTGATCGAGTCATTAGAGTACCTTTACATTCTTAGTGAGGTGAGACCGGGAGGTGATCCGAGCTAGATAGCCAATGTTTTATTCTTTAAGATTCTTTGGGGTGTGTTGGTGAGACCGGGAGGAGATCTAGCACGTCTTAGGGTTTCTTAAGTTATCTTTAGAATCTGGTAAGCCATTCAGTTTTTCATTACCGAGAGTTCTGAGTTTGCATGTAGGATTCTTGACCTAGGTAGTTGCCTTCCTATCCTGATATTTTCCTCGATTATCTTCGCTGTCTATTTATCCTTGTTTATTTTATTTAATTATTTAAAAAAACCAAAAATCATTTATAAACCAAATTTGTTAAGTCTTAGTCGAGTCTAGTTTTGTTTTCCATTAGTGTCTTGTGGGTTCGATACTCGGACTTACTTAGTCTGTACTGCATTGATAGGTACACTTGCCTGTCGTGTGGTCTAGTTTAGTTGAGTCTGTTTTATATTACTAGGTGTCTAGGTTAGTTTATATTTTTAGACCATACATAGCACATCACTCTCTTATATGCCAAGTCACTAGAAAAAGACCAATCTGATTGGTGCTTTTTTATATATTTTGCAAGAACAATAATGCGTTTTCAGAAATTTACTTACATCTTGGATTCAAATATGAGTTTTTTTGACCCAGATTTAATCTTATAGGTTGATATAGTGAATATATGTCAAAAGGGGCTATGGGTCCTGGGGGTTTGTACAACCAAATTCGAAGGACTGGTTTGAATTACGGTGTCAATCAATCCATGTAAAATACGAACTAAAGAATTTTGCGAAATAGATTTACGACGTGTAATAAGATGGTAAGATCATAACGAGTTGATTGAGAAAGATAAAAAAGGAAAAACTATAGTGAGTTAGTTAATAAAAAAACTACAAAGGTTAATTATCCTGACAAACATGTATGTTTTCAAGCTTATAAGTATCCATATATATTATTATTTTGTACTTACTGTTGTTCGTTGGTTTTTATATGGTAAACTAGGGTGATTAATCGACGCGCGGTGCGCGTTTTGGTAACGTGTTTGCAATGGTTGTTTGTACAAGTTTTAATATGCATGATCATTTGTAGCCGGATATTATAAAGATCGACATTAAATGTTGTATGCAACAATTGGTAAAGAGATTTAATGTATATTCTTATAATATTACACATTATGTCTAGTCTTATCTCATTAATAAGATTGAATACAGATTGGCAGTTATGCATTTACCCTCATTAGATGCATTACGTTATATATGTAGGCTAGGTTTATAATTGCTATTTTCACATTGAGGCAAAAGATAATTTTCAAGAAAGATGAGCTCATCTTCTGGCTGTACAATAAGGTCATCTTCAAACACAAAAATCCTCAGAATAGGGACTGATGGAAAGTTGTACTGTGATCATAATTTGGTCGCACCTCTTAGGGTGGGTGGAGCATGCACTTCTCGTCCTGGGTATCAGTTTTACGAATGCGCGTTTGCGTTGGTAAGTAACCTGTTTTGTTTATGTGTCTTCATAAGAAACCTGATTGCTAAATATTTGCTTTTGTATGGCAGAAAAGGGGTGATTGCAATCTATTTTTTTGGAAGGAAGATGTTGACAACTATGTGTTAAGAGGTGCCGATAAGAAGGCATTAGAGGCTGAGAAGAAAAAGTTGGAAGAGGAAAAGCGTGATTTAGAAAAGGAGGTGGCGTGTTTGAAGAGCAAGGTTGATGTCTATGAAGGATTGCTGGTGAAGGTTTATTTTGTTGTTATGTTTATGTTTGGGTTGCTATGTTTGTTTTTTAAGTACTAAAGTGTATGGAATGGTATGTTTTTTTGAGGGTTTGGTGTTTAAAATGGTAGTAAATTTGGGGGAAACTTGGTATGTATGCCATGCATGTTTTGTAAGTTATAAGTTATAAACTTGGTTTTTATGATGGCAATGCTTGAGTCGTTATATTTGATATCAATGTTTGAGTATTGATGTTTTTAGATCTGAATTTGCAGATTTGATGTTTTTAATTATTTGTACTTGTATCTGAAGTACTTGTCTTCACATTCATGTAAGAGAAATTTGAATTTGAAACTAATGATTTCGGATAGTAACGATAACATTTGTGGTTCATAGTTTTTGGGCGTTTTGTAACGATGTTTATATAACAAACTTCTGTTTGTTATTAAGCGACTTTAGGTTTTAAGTGTGTAAGCGAATATGCGCTTATAAGGTTACATGAAAATAGCGTTGCAGCGTCTATGTCAATGCGTTTTTTTTATTCAATTCGAATATTAAAAAGATTACCATATATAACATAAAATTTCTCCGCTTATTCTTTCTGGTCGAGGCATCTAGGCGTCAATTGAAATAATTGTTAACATAATTAAGCACTTTTTATCAGAGCCTAAGTGAAACCTCTGTTTGTTATCTAGTGATTTTAGCGTTTAAGTGTCTAAGCGAACACGTGTCTATAAGCTTAGATGAAAATCAAACGCGTAGACGAAAACTAAATGTGTGTTTCGAGAGCGGTACCAAATCGAGGCAGCATATATTATCAGAGTTCAAGTGAATAGGTGTGTAAGTTAATACGCGTCTATGCGCCTAGGAAAAAATCAAGTACTATTTATCCATTTAAGTTTTTTACCTAACATAACCAGCAGTGTGTTTGTTTGTCATTTGTGTCACACTGTTTGTGTTGTGCATTCTACTTAGTTATTTATGACAAAATCGCAAAAAGCAACATCACACGTAATATTATCCTAACATTAAAAACCATACCAAAGTTTAGCTACATAACATCCTAATACAACTACGCAAGTCTTAAACCTATTTTACTACACACGAAGATAAAAACAGAAGACAACAAAAGTGTTCACTGATTGCTACAACACTGTTATCAAGGTTCCGAGTCGCTTGTAGGCTTCTTCTTTGCAGGCTGTTCTTTAAACACTGTATAAAAAACAGTTTATTACTATGTTGATGTTAATGTAGCAAATAACAAATACTACATACCTTCAGTTTCAATAAGCGATCGCTTAGCGGACATTTCGGATTGAGACCTGACTGGAGTGAGTGTTGAGTTTAAGCCTGCAGCTGTTGAAGTTAATGGTGTCGTAGAGGAGTGTTCACCATGTTGCACGAAAGATCCAGAAAGTGGAGTTTTTGGAGCAGGCGTCTTTGGTGTTGGGTCAGAAGTTCCTCCAATATCTTGCACAATAAACCTTGCATTGTTAACAGTACACCGCGTTGTGCCGGTTTTTCTGTCTTTAGTAGCTTGTACCTGCAATTCTAAATCGTTTCCTGTGATATCTTGTAATAACGCCTCTTGATTTGGTTTTAGCATCATGTCTGAACAGGAAATGTTTAGAAGCTGAGTAGCAGTCCTATAAAAAAATGTCGCTTCGATTGTTTCTGACCCATCTGATAGTGTCACCCGAAATAAATACCTGTATTTGTAACATTGACGTATTTAGGAACATGTGGATTTGAATAAAATGACGTCAAATGTAATGTCAAACTGAACAGTCAACTAAAGATACATATGTAAGTATGATTTTTATTATCGGCTTATCAAACGATACAAATACCATCAAATATGTAACTTAAGCTTAGCAGTCTATTTGTCAGTTGACAGCTGGTGCCAACGCTCTAAGAAATTGGCAGATCAGCTGGTAGGTGTGGAGTAACTAATGGTTAATCTTCAACTGATTTTTTGGTTAACTTGTTGCCAGGTTAGTGAACGCAGATACGGCCAAGCGAATGCAAGGACCGTTGAAAGCTTTAACATACGTGGTTGGGAGAGGGTCGGTTCTTGTTAGCCCTATCAGATTTCACAGGCGTCTAGGCGTATACCTATTCACGTGTTTTGGTGTGTGTTTCGTATTAAATGTTGCATAACCAGTAGGTTTCGGCAAGTCTGTTGGTTAGTGGTCAACAGGGTTTTGTTGTTATTGATCTTGTTATCTCGCAATATAGTCAAGGTGTTGCAACGACTGTTCCAGAACAGGGCGCTGCAGTTCCCATGCCTGAGCATGGCGATGTAGTCGCTGTTCTTGAACATGGTGTTACTGTCGCCTTGATTGAATAGGGTACTGTGGTGACCCTGCCTGTACAGGGCGCTGTGGTCACTTTGTTTGAACAGGGTGGCGTGGTCACCTTGCCTGATTGGGGCGACGTGGTCATTATGCCTGATCAGGGTGGCGCAGTCATTATGCCTGATCAAGGTGGTGTACCCACCACGGTGTACTATGTAACCAGCGAGCCAATGGAGATTGATCTGAGCCTTGACTCGTCTGCCATCGACAGGTCCACTTTTTGTCTGTCTTAGCAGAATTAGTAATCTCCTTACTTGCTCGTCCTTGGTTCTGTCGACCTGCAATTTTATGGACGTGGCAGACGCGAACCTAACAGTCGTGGTAGTTAAGGAGGTGGCTGGGATAGATCTGAATCCTGCTAGCCTTACCAGCCCTAGCAAGCTCGTCAGCTTTGTATTTGTTCACAACAGCAAAAATCAAGTAACAGCTCTAGGTCTTTAGGCGTATAGGCATTTGCATATTTAGGCATGTGTGTCGCCTTTGCATTAATTTTGGTATGCAAATGGTAAATGTAGTAAGATAAGATGCGAATGTAATATCATGTAGGAATAAGTTAAAAAGACTCACAGGTATTTCACAGCCTCGACATCAGCATGTTCGGAACAAAACCACAAAGGACCGTTTTGCAAAACGGTTTGATTGCATAGCGCACATGCTGTGTAGTACCACGGATTTGATGTTGATATATAATCGACACTACACTTGATAACAAAAATTTTTCCCTGCAAACAGAATATATTCAGTCTTCACAATGCGAAATAGTATTACTTATATAATGATTTAACTTACAGTTGTTAGATTTGTTGGTAGGCGTTTAAGGTCGGTAATTGTGATTTGTTCGCCTGTAAATTCTACAATCGGTTGATGTCGAATACCTTGATTAGCATACCTGATAATTGGAAATTTAGTGCAGAATTTTTAACAGTCAACAATTTACACACACAATCTGTTTATTTATAACAACTATATTTGGTAACGAAGGTTTACATTTCTAGCAAAACTTGTGTTTCAGGTGTTACGGGATCACGGTACGTATAAGTGGCATTTGTTGTTTGGAATTGAAGTGTTCCTGAAAAAATTAAGAAAACATTTTGTTTTATAAACAGGTAAAAGTAAGCTATTTTATCTACAAATTATCAACTAACCAAAGTAATCTTTGACTTTTAATGCCGTCAGTGCCAAAATGACTGGTGGAGATGCAGATTCATATTCAGCTCTATTAAATCTAGTTTTTGAGGTTAGCATCTCTTCCCAAACCGCAATAGTTACATCCTGATTGCTGGACATAACAATTTTGAAATTAAATATGTTAACAAATGATATGAATATTTGTATAAGTCGGAAAGACAGCACTTTAAAAAAAACTAGGAGTAACATACGTGCAATCTCTAAGCGTCAGCACCACATATGGCTGATTTTTAGTGGTTTTTCGATTTGCAATCCCACGATAAATCCCTATGTAGTCTGTTTTAAATAGAGTGTTAGTTCTATTGAGGTTAGCAGAAATTTAAAATAGAAATGCAATGTAAATATCACAAATGAAAGCATATAATATTGCATACCAACAATGCCTTCATGTGGCGCTGCCATTTGAGCTCTACGACGTGTTGCAATGTCATAAAAGTATTTTTGTATGGTGGCAGTATCAGGAATTGGTGTGATGAGAGTAGCTTGTGCCAAGAAGATTGTCCCAGAAGAGTATTAGTGAAGTCATCTGGTTTGACACATGCGTACTTTTGAATACGATAACACGACCCAATTTGTAATTTTGGCTCAACAACCTGTTTATTCCTTCCTTTGGCCATAGCTTGGATTCCCATTCCCTGTTAAATAGTGTGTTAAATCAAGACTAAATTTGTTAAACATAAATAACATAGTTATAAAAATCAGGCTGACCTCTGAATCAACAAACACATAGTGGATTTCGTCATCTCTAAATGCTGGAACCCATTTTCGAATCACCCTTATTTCAATTAGTGTTGTCGCCTCTCTAGGTGCCAAGTCAGCCACGCCTTTATAGTCCATCGGATGCAAACTACAAAATACATCAAACCATATAAGTTAACATATTTAACCACACACATATAATACGAAAGTCAATGCAAAGAACAAAATAATAAAGCTAAGTTATAAACCTGATGTGCGCTTATTTCATTTAGAAAATCTGAATACACGATATTTAAAGTTGTGTTTTCATCTTGTGTTTGATTTTCGGGTAAGAGTATCTTTAATGAAGCTGAAGATGTGGCTCTTGAAAGAGCAACATACAACTGACCATGACCAAACACTGGCTGCGGTAAGTAAAGACCTACTCTTTTTAAGGACTGACCTTGGCTTTTATTTATTGTCATAGCATAACAAATTTTGACTGGAAATTGACGACGTGTGAAAACAAAGGGCAAATCTTTGTGTTGTGTACAAAATTAATTCTTGGAATGTAAACTCTATTTCCTATTGCTGTTCCAGTAATGATTCGTGCCTCTATTACACGCGGAAGTAATTGTGAAACTAAAAGCCTAGTTTCATTGCACAAACCATTTTTGGGATCCATATTTCGCATCAACATTACAGGACTATTAAGTTTTAGTTTTAAACAATGATTCGGAATACCACTAAAATTCAAAACATTTAGGTATTCAGGTGGGTACATAGCGTCAGTTTCAGCACCATTTTTTGAATGAGGCACCATAGAATCAGTGCTTAGATATGAAACATATTCACCGGGCGCTAATTGTTGAACCATCTCATTTATAACATCCACTGTTTCATTTTTGGGACAAATGATTGCACGTTCAGAAATCTGGGTTGGGCTAGGCCTGGTAAGTAAGTTAACATCATAAATGAAATTAATTAAGTCATGAAGACCATTTCCAGACTGACGAATCAAGAATTGTGTAGGTATTTCATTTTTTTGATGTAAGGATGTTCAGAGTCTAAAACGACTCCTTCATTGCCATCACCTATTCTTAAAAGCCATTGTGAAAAAGCTTGCAATTCTTCTTTATTACTAATGTGGCTTTGATTTGTTGTAATACGTAAATTTTCAGAAAGAGTGTAGACAACAAAATGTTTCCACAAATATGATCTAGGCAGATAACATGTTAAAATTTCACTTTTACTACACTTTGGTTTCACTGGTAGTGTTTGTCTGAAATCACCTCCTAATAATACTGACTTTCCTCCAAAAAATTGCATGGTGTTTCCAGTGAGATCTCTAAGAGTCTTATCTAGTGATTCAAAACACCTACGATCACTCATAGGCGCCTCATCCCAAATTGTAAGTGTAGTTTCTAAAAGTAATTGGCACAAATTTGTTTTCTTTTTAATATAGCAAACTGATTCCTCTGTTAATTCTAGTGGTATCTTAAACCTTGAATGAGCTGTTCGACCTGCTGGTAACAACAAAGATGCAATACCAGATGCAGCAACGGCAAGAACAATCATACCAGCTGATCTTAGGCCTGATATAAGTGTTTTCCATATATAGGTTTTACCAGTACCACCATGTCCATAAACAAAAGCTAACAACTGTGTTGAGGTTGAAACAGCATTCATAACAGCATCATACACAACTAATTGTTCATTATGTAGGCTAGCATGTAAAGATACGTGCTCAAGGTGTAGTGCATTCCTATCATAATTTTTTTTCTTCTAGGAGCATAGTGTTTGCCAATGCGGAGAAAATAGTAGGATCTGGTTCAGGTAACCCAAATTCTGTCAATGTACGTGGGTTTGGATTAGAATTTAGTAAAATCTGAAGTTCATGTAACACATATTGTTGCAAATCTGAATCATTAGTGAAATTTGAGCTTCCACTAACAGTTTGATTGATATTTCTACTAATATCATCGGACATGCATTTCCAATTAGCATCCCATAATTTTCGAGGGTTTGAAACATCACAATAAAGCAACATGTACGTAAACAAAGATCTTAACTCAACAGACGAAGCCCATATTGCAGCCTCAGTTATTGTTGTTTCCCATTCTTTATCATTACCAATAAGACCTAGAGCCTCACAAGCCTCTCTGTAAGTTGGCATAACAACACCAGACACAGTTCGCAAATCTTTGTATGAACAACATCCCTTTTGATAAGTCAGTAATAAACGTAGGTAAAATAGCTCACCACATGTTGGATGTACATAAGCTAACCTACCTATCGCTGGTTCACGTTTTGTCTTCCTGACTTCCCATTTTTTTGATGAAATGATCCAACGGTATTTAGTTAGATAATCAATATATCTCAAGGACCTGCTAGTAAATGCTGTTTCATTGTTGGTCATTTCTTTGGTATTACTAACAAACCATTCAGTTAAGGTTGTTTTACCAGTATCAGGGTTAGATGTGATGTCTGCTAGCTGCTGTGATTGTTTGAATGTAAGATTTTGTTTTCCTTCAAGATGAACAGCCAAAACTTGAACTGGAGGATTTCTATGATGAATATAAAATCCAAATATCCTCCACATTGCTTCATGTGGACAAATGAATCTCCCGTCCAAGTAATTACTAATTTCATCAACAATCTGAGTGTTTTTCTTAAGTTCATTATCTGATTGAACTGTGTCTTGTGTTAATACAAATCGAATTCTGTCTGCACCTTTAGAAATGTATTTGAATAGATATTTGATCAACATTGTCCACCCACAATATTCTACATTTATATGGGCATCAAAATGCAATAATAGGTTTGCATTATAAGGAACTACAAACCCATTATCTAAAGGCACACCATTTTTAAGAAAAGAAACACCAGTTGAAGGCCTTTTATAATGAACATACCTAGCATCATCAAACCGTGACACGTCTTCATAAGGTTTTGGAAATTTCTTGGTACAAATTTTATCCTTCATACACGGTGCATTTAAACGGCTGAAACCACATGGACCATGTAACATAAAATTTGTAACAATTCTGTGTAATACTGGATCAACAGTGATATCTGGAAGAGTAGCACTAATATACTGGTCCACTTGACTGGCATCATGCACAGCATAGGCATGTGTCACCCATAACAAAGTATGACAATGTGGAAGCCCTCTTTTTTGGAACTCAATTGTATACAAATCTGTATACGTTCAAATAAAACACATCAGAATGTGAGTGCAGAAATATTCAAAAATGATGCAAACTAATCAACAGGCATGTCTATACCTGCTGCTACATCACCAAAGGGCTTGGCTTTTCGCAAGTGTTAGATAAAGGCACGCACCTTTTGTTGGAACACCCTTGCAATGATATCTGGGCGATCTTGTGGATTAGAAACCCCAACTTTATTCAAATGCCTAGTAATTTCAGGCCAGCGGACATTACACGTGAATGTAATAAAGTATTGCGGATTTCCATGCACACGACATATAGCTAAAGCATCTTGGTAATGCTTATACATATATCGTGGTCCACCAGTGAAAGAGGCTGGCAAAATAACTCGTTTTCCAATACTATTAGCCTCAGTGTCACCTCTTGATATCGCATCATGAATACCTTGTAAAAACTCACAACGAAACTCATCCGATGTTGCCTGTAATATTCTAAACGACAATGCTCAACACATATGTAGGCGTCTACCGTATATTGTTGTAACAGTCTAGATGCTTTAAGAAAATGAGTATACAAATTTTCACGGTCATGCATTTGATAACTATAAAACATTATTGGTGTTAATTTCGAATCATCTGAAGATGTTGTTGCAGATGTAGATGTTTCAGGAATGTCAGTGTCAACTGGTATAGAATCATCAACACCATCTATACGAATTACACACAGCTTAAGCCGTAATTCAGGCGACCAACCTTGTTCTGCTCGTGGAAACAACAACGGATATTGTAATGGCATATAAGATGAATGTAATTTGCTAACTCTATGTGGTGTACCATCCTTACTTCTAATAATAACATCAAACTGTGATGACACCTGATCAGCCTCACATAAGATGGCACCAACACAGTTTCCTGTAGGCACATCATAACGTATGTCTGAGACTCGGCTATAAAGCCGGATATAAAAATTTGGAATTTCTGAATGCGCACACAAATCTTTAGCCATTCGAAAAAGTTGTACATATTCATTCATCTCGTTTAACATTTGGGCTAAAGAAGCCACAACATCAAAACTTGTGCTTTGAGATTCTAAACTCTGAAAAAACCGAAGTCTATTGGCTATTTCATTCTGTTCATCAAACACATACATTTGGAGGAATCGTGGCGCATCACCAGGTAATGGACACACAGAACCGAGCCAATGAGACACTTGGCCTGCAACCTTAAACACATAGGGTCCAATACCATTATTTATTTCATCGTCTACTTTCGCGCCAAATGAAGTCATAGAAAACATCGCATTATATGCTTGTATATTAGACATGAAATCGGAGTTTGCAAAAAGATTTACCAACAATTGAGATGGTTCGGATGGATACGCCAATTCAACCCTCCCAGCCCGACAACAACGGTTGTAACGTGGTCTAACACTGAGAGGATAACTCGTTAGACGTTCCTCAAACCAAAACAACGCACCGCAAAATTCACATACCTCACTACAATCACCGAAATCAATATAAAAAGGTGATGTTAAATCTGTAATTGCAACGACACCAACATCTGGATTCAAATCAGCATGTTGAGGCTGAGATATCCTGTTACGCCTCAACATGCTATTTCTGTATGATGTTTGGCGATGTGCCTGGGCAGACCCAGACGACGTCGATGCTAATGAGGATGTGGCGACAGCCCGGGAATGGCGTTGTCGACGCGTATTGGTAACAACAACAGTTTGTGTGTCTAAATCGGTGTTTTCAGCTTCAACACGACTGCGACGCCTCAACATGGTATTTCGATGTGAAATTTGCCGCCGTGTTTGGTTATATGTTGATAATACAGATATTGAGGCAGACACATTCTCACGATCCGAAACTGGCTGAGAAACTAGAACTGCAGTTCCTTTAGCTGGGTCAGAATCAGATATGCCTCGTGACCAAGATCACCCTGATGTTCACGACTGAACACAAACAGGTAAGCATCACAAACACTTATCTATTAAAATCTCTAGATTAACTGACCAATTTATTAACAACAAATCATGAGAAACAATCAGCAAACAACACTGCTGTCAGTCTATAACTAACAGGCTGCATATTTGATTCTAACAACCTCTTTTTGCATACCTGCTCGACTCCAAATACCGTCCATGTACGATCCAAAAGTAATAAAGAATTTAATGAGATTCTATTCTAACAGGTGAGGACTTCTGTTCTATCATATGTTAGGGTTGGAGTTAATTTGATGTTGAGAATTGGGATAATAATCTCATCTATTATAATTCTCAAAAGATTTGATGGTTACTCTAGTATTCATCCTTCCAATTAAATTCAATTAGCCTTTGCTTTCTATTTGTTGACAATGATGTAAGATCAAAATATTATAAAGTCCTTTAAAAGTGCTTATCATTTCTTTGACCCATAAACATGTACGACGCTCTAGAAATCTCTAGAAATCTTTGTTGAAATAGGTTTAAAGAAAAAAATATTGAGTGAGCTTCTATTTTCAAAGTTTATCCATCCTGGGTTGTACTACTACTTTTTCCTTTGTTTTTCTTCTTCCTGCCTTTGCCCTTTTCCTTTTGGTGGTCCTGATGATGATCATACATTCCTCCTGTTTTTCCTCCTCTTGCTTGCCCTTGTTCTTGTTCTTCTTCTTTCGTTTCCCTTTGCCTTTGCCTTTGCCCTCTTCCTTTTGGTGGTCCTGATGATGATACATTCCCCCTGTTTTTCCTCCTCTTGTTTGCCCTGGCCCTTATGCTTATTCTTTCCCTTATGTTTTCCTTTTCTTTTCTTCTTTTGCTTCTCCTGATCTTATTTCACCTTTTCCTGCCATTTCTTCCCCCCCCCCCCCCCTCATCTTGAAGCTTTTGCCTCTCACTTTCCTTTTCCAACTGCTCCAACTTGTTCATCTTCTTGGGTTGGAGGATAGTGACAAGAAACTCGATGTCTTTTGTCTTGGTTACGGGTTTCCCACAGGACATGCTAGTGTACGTTACCTGAAACACATAATCTTGTGTATCTACGACCTTGAGCCCAACTGGCTTGGTGTCTGCTAACACCGGGATGCCCAAATCTTGCTTGCGCTGGCGGGGGTTTTGCACAACTTGTATCTTTCCCTTCCCACACTCATTCGAAAGTGAGATTTGCCCATAGGCCAAAAAACTTCTTAGCTTGTCTCTCAATGTCCTTCATAATAATAGCAATAATAATAATAATATGGTTATTCAAATAATATATATGCATAGTGCTCATTGATGTCGTGTGGATTAAAGGTTTTAATGACTTAAATTAACTTTTATTTTTTAAAGGAAACAAGCCCCCCGGCGGATGCGCCAAAAACTTGATCCAAAAGAGTTTAAGTCAAAACTTTAAGTTAAAACACTATGTCAAGTTTTAAATTTATAAAATAAAACGATAAATGCGAATTGTTCTAAACCCGGACAATTGGCAAGTGTACCTATCGAGTGTAGTATAGACTTCCAGCAAGTACCGAGTATCGAACCCAAAGACACGACTTCCCCTCCTCAGCCTTAAGTTGCTTTTAAGAGAGACAGCGAGAATTGAGTAGAGTATAAATCAATACCAAAAAGAAGTGCTGCTTCGGGATCCAATTATCCTTGGGACGGATTAATAGAAGTTACTTAGTTAAGTGGTGTGTACAAGTGCGCACTTATGCTTAACATGGAGTTGCAATAGCATTCTCCAGATGTGACTGTTTTCGCAAAACGAGTTGTGTTCTTGTTATTAAGTGAGGGTCTCCAAAACCGGTAAACTCACCTCTCAACAATGAGTGACGGACTAATCAAAAGTGTGTGCACCCAACCCCGAAGAATCCACCTCCCAGTGTTGCGATAAAGACATCTCTTCACTTAAAACTTTTGTGAACAACTTGCCGGTGGCCGGAGCATGACCGAACAAGTTGCCACTTGATATCATAGAAGAGTTGTGACTAACCAGAATACATGCATCTCCTACTTAAGTTAATTAACCTTTTAAAAAGTGAGTGGTCTATTATTAACTGTGCGGCAGTATAATAAAGAAAGGAAATAAAGACCGTTTCCTTTCAACACGGGTTCATCAATTCTTAACTTGCGCCAAAGCTTTCACATAGACAGTGAAGCTAAGTCGCAGAGTTAAGTCTTGACTTATCACCAGGACCGAGTATAAAGACCGTACCGAACCTAAGTGAGATCTTTGATAGTAGAAGATTAAGCCACAAAGTGTGTATTTCTACCCACAAATGGGCTAATCAATACTCGTGGGATTAGGTTAGCTTATGAGTGCATGGGTTGTTACACACCATGGGTACACTCATAAGTCCTCACACTTCCTATCAAGACACCTACAAGACCAAAGACTAAATAGTTAGTTAATTCATCAAACAAAGTTTCAAGTGAAAAAGAATTAAACAAGAACACAACACCACTTAACAAATAAAAACTATATAATTCATACCAAGAAAAATCTTCACCCTAGCAACACTCTACTATCCTAGCCAGACATTGGCTTTACAACTTACACTCTATATTGGGTGTTGGGGGAACACATTGTAGTGGTTGTATTTGGGGATTAAAGAGGGTTTTTGGATGATTTATAGTGATCTCACTCAAGTTCTCACTCGAGTAGTGTTTATGGAGTGATTCCAAGCTCCAAAGGTCACTTACTAGACCCTCAAGATGGCCGAAGTGTGAGAGAAACTCGGGTGAAAAGGTATGGAATGGATGGGTGAATGGATGGTGAAAATGTGGGTTGGAGACCTCTATTTATAGGCTAATCAGACCAAACACGCCCATGCTCGACAGCAGGTACCGTTGCAGAGTCCTTTCGCGCAGAAATGTCCCCTCCAGGACAAGCACGCCCGTGCCACAGTCACAAGCACGCCCGTGCTTCCTAGTATATCCAACAGTCTTATCAGTTTTGGTCGCTTCCTAGTATATCCAACAGTCTTGTCAGTTTTGGTTGGTTTAAGCCTTGGGGAACACGTTTCAGCAAAGCACGCCCGTGCGCCTCTTCAAACACTGATTCCGGCCTCTGTTGACTTGAAAATGTTGACTTGTTGACCCGAAACAGTTGCACGGCCGGAGCGCGACCGTTCTGCATCTGAAACAGCTTCGAAAGTCTTCAATTCCTTGTCTTTTGTGTCGTTTTCCTTCCTGGGCTTCAAAACTTGCATGTGGGAGACAAGGTTGTTATACCATGTACCCTTTTTGTACCCTAGAAGCTTGGTCGGTTTAAGCCTTGGGGAACACGTTTTAGCAAAGCACGCCCGTGCACATCTTCAAACACTGATTTCGGCCTCTGTTGACTTAGAAATGTTGATTTGTTGACCCGGAACAGTTGCATGGTCGGAGCGCGACCGTTCTGCATCTGAAACAGCTCCGAACGTCTTCAATTCCTTGTCTTTTGTGTCGTTTTCCTTCCTGACTTCAAAACTTGCATGTGGGAGACAAGGTTGTTGTACCATGTACCCTTTTTGTCCCCTAGAAGCTTGTTCTCCATTTAAGATATGTCTTTTCCCTTCCTTTTTGCTTCCAATAACCAGTAATTATCTCATAGGAAAGATTTAACTATATTTCATAAAAGATAAAAGCATAAAAAGGAGGATAATTCCATATATAAAACATATTAAATTATCGACATCACTCATGAACCAACCCGAACCCAAAAAAAACCCGAGAATCGACCTTTTCTAATACATAGTGGACTCGGTTCCAACACTCAACCCACATGAACCATTTAATTAAAATTACAACATAATAAAATTTCAAATTACACCATATTATATTTAGTTACAATTATATCCTTGCATCACAATTATCATTTTGGTCAGTTCTAGCTAACTATAAAACTTTTTAAAAAAAACTACAAATTAAAATTTTGTAGTTAAAAATATCTTAATAAGGTACCACCACCACCTTTAAAATTTCAAAAATGGCATTTTACCCCATTACTACTCAATTCTATACGACACTTTAATTTTTGAACTTTTTTATAATCCGCAACTTTAAATTAGTTACCATCCCTGTAAGTTTTAACTTTTTGTTTTATCCTTCAACTTTAAATTTTACAACCGGTAATGGGTTTGGGATTACCAATACTCGACCCATTGTCATACCTAAGTAATTTTGTGCATTCTCACAAACTCCCTAGATTTATAAATGATGCATGTAAATATATATATATATATATATACATATATTAATTAAAACGTTCAAATCAGATTATTATGCTATAAACGTTAACCAACACTTGCTCGATATTTGAAGAGTCACAACTCAAAAAAATTATCTTGTCAAACTTTCCTTTTACGTAGTCGGAAAGTGAATGCAAATGACATCCGAACACCACTTCAGATTCAAGTTCCTTCAACTTGCTCCAATTGTAGCCAACATGTTCTCTATTAATATCATTCAGCTCGGTTTCATCCATTGTGTTTGCCACCGCAATTTTGGTTATACATATGATGAGGAGGGCAACTACCTCGGTTACATGAATGCTCTGGGGGAGTTGTTCCCAACATTTCTAGAAGAAAGGAAAGAGCCGATAATGGAAAACGAAGATGAGTCAGATGAAGAGATCATCCCAATCATGGAGACGAAAATGGACGTTGAAGTCCCACCTCCGGTGCCACAGGTTACTATATATGATTTTGGGAGTCACTCTGATGAAGAGGACGACGAAGAAGAATGGGCGGCGTATCAGTGGTTGTTAGTGAAGAGGGAAGTGATTGAAAAAGAAGTGGAATTGGGACATTCCATTGATTGAAAAAGCACCTTTCTGTATAGAAAAGTCCAAGAGCTGGTGTATGTCTCTCAACCACCATGGTTTACTGATCCAAAATATCCAGATCGGGTCTACAAACTTGACAAGGCCCTTTATGGACTTCATCAGGCACCCAGGGCATGGTATGAGACACTGTCTTCTTACCTCTTGAACAATGGTTTTGAGAGAGGAAAGATTGACAGTACACTTTTCATTTGAAGAAAAGGAGAAGATTTTCTGCTGGTACAGGTGTACGTTGATGACATTATCTTTGGATCACCCAGTGAAGACTTATGCAAGGAATTCGAGCAGGTCATGAAAAGGAAGTTCGAGATGAGTGCTATGGGGGGGGGGAGTTAAAGTTCTTCCTTGGTCTACAGGTGGATCAGAAGGCAGATGGGATGTTCATCCACCAAACCAAGTACGTGCATGACATCCTGATTCGTTTCAAGATGAATGATTGCACTGCTTATGCTACTCCTTTACCGGTCAACCACGGTGTCGGTCCACATACCGAAAGCGACAGACATGTCAACCCAACAGAGTATCGGGCAATGATTGGTTCACTCATGTACTTAACTGCTTCTAGACCCGACTTTATGTTTCCAATTTGTCTTTGTGTCAGGTTTCAGGCGGATCCAAAGGAGTCACATATGATTGCGATCAAATGGATAATGAGATACCTTAAGGGGAAACCCAAATTAGGCCTATGGTATCCATCCGATGGTGGATTAGATCTCGTATCCTACACAGACTCAGACTACGGAGGATGCAACCAGAACAGAAAATCGACGACTGGCGGTTGTCAACTACTCAGGGGGAGACTCGTATCCTGGCAATGCAAGAAGAAGACTTCTGTAGTGGTGTCCTCATGCGAGGCTGAATACGTTGCAGCTGGTAGCTGTTGTTCACAGGTTTTGTGGATACAACAACAAATGCGGGATTACAGTTTGAATTTTCTAGATACTCCCATTATGATTGATAACAAAGCTGCCATATCCGTAACTAAAAACCCAACCAACTTTTCTAAAACTAAACATATTCATATCTGACATCACTTCATAAGAGATTGTTTTGAAAAGAAAATGATTCATTTAGAAAAATTTGACACGAAAGAGAATTTGGCAGACCTTTACATCAAGGCATTTGACAGGGCTCGTTTTGAACTATTGGTGCAACTGAACAGGATGAGCAATCCTGAATAATTTTACGTTTCCCATAAGTTTCCGAAGTCTTTGTAAATATTTGTCCTTAAAAAACCGAGCTGTCACTGTGTAAAAGAGAGGATATGATAGTACATCAGCTGCTTGACTGTTGCACTTAAAACAGAACAGAGAACTTAAACTGCTAAGTGCGACCGCAACTCCATCATGTGATATACCAGTAGGCAGACTTACAACCCGTGTTACTCTCTGATGTGTTGCAAAACACATCTCTTTTCCTATATATTTTGTATATTATTTGTTCATGTTTTTATTAGTTTCGTGTCGTTTTTATTATGTATTTATTATTTTAATTATTTTGTAGGTGTTCGTGTGAAATGAGCTCAAAATGAAAGAATTTAAATCGACACAAACACTTGAGAGGAGGTGGTCATGGACATTAGAGCCTAAACGAGGAACTTTGGTCGAGCCACGAACACCCGAGTTAAAAACATGGAATTGTAATAATAATAATAATATAATAATAATAATAATAATAATAATAATAATAATAATAATTGTTGAAAAAAAAGAAAAAGAAAAAAAGTCACGTGGTTTTAAAGAATAATACTCATAAATTTGATGAAGCTCATAAATTTAATGAAGCCCATGGGCTCAAAAGATTTCGAGGTGGCATCATAATATTACTATTTTGGAGGCGACATATAAAAATTGAAGGCATATTATTATTTTGGGGTGAGCAACACATAACCGCCGCCGAAAGAAAGAGGTCGCACAGCAGTATCACAAAGAAATAAAGAGGAAGTGAAGGTCAGGAAGGCTCGGGTTCAAGACTAGAGCTACGGGTTTGACTATAAAAAATTTTAGTTTTCATATTTATTTACTTTGTGTTCATAAATATTGAGACCATGATTAATTTTTATTTTGAACCTATGTTTTTATTGCTTTCCATGACTATGAGTAGCTAAATCTTGAACCACTACCTAGGTTGTATGATGACTGCATGTTAATTTTATATTTCTCGGTTTATGGATTATTTATTGAATGGTTAATGTTTAGATAACGATTTAGTTGGTGTTTATTATGATGTGTGTGCGTACTTAAGTCTAATTTATTATTTTTGAGAGTTCCATAAATGTCTTAGTGAATGTCTTTCATGTTTGGATGTTTATTAGGGTTACCTGCTTAGTGCTTGTAGCTTAGTTTATGATTTTGTGCACGAAAGCCATAGAAACTTGATTAGAGAATTTAGAGGACTTAAGTATTCTTTCATTCTTGAGACCGGGAGGTGATGGAATGTTGGGTTGTCTAGAGCTTTAGGTGTTAGGTTTTGGGTGAGACCGGGAGGTGATCCTATCCTAGTTGTCTTTAGTTTCTTGCAATTCCAAGTCATAGTTAACCCAATTAAATTACTCCTTTACATCTTAGGGTGTAATGTGATTAGAGAGACCGGGAGGTGATCGAGTCATTAGAGTACCTTTACATTCTTAGTGAGGTGAGACCGGGAGGTGATCCGAGCTAGATAGCCAATGTTTTATTCTTTAAGATTCTTTGGGGTGTGTTGGTGAGACCGGGAGGAGATCTAGCACGTCTTAGGGTTTCTTAAGTTATCTTTAGAATCTGGTAAGCCATTCAGTTTTTCATTAACGAGAGTTGTGAGTTTGCATGTATGATTCTTGACCTAGGTAGTTGCCTTCCTATCCTGATATTTTCCTCGATTATCTTCGCTGTCTATTTATCCTTGTTTATTTTATTTAATTATTTAAAAAAACCAAAAATCATTTATAAACCAAATTTGTTAAGTCTTAGTCGAGTCTAGTTTTGTTTTCCATTAGTGTCTTGTGAGTTCGATACTCGTACTTACTTAGTCTGTACTGCATTGATAGGTACACTTGCCTGTCGTGTGGTCTAGTTTAGTTGAGTCTGTTTTATATTACTAGGTGTCTAGGTTAGTTTATATTTTTAGACCATACATAGCACATCACTCTCTTATATGCCAAGTCACTAGAAAAAGACCAACCTGATTGGTGCTTTTTTATATATTTTGCAAGAACAATAATGCGTTTTCAGAAATTTACTTACATCTTGGATTCAAATATGAGTTTTTTTTACCCAGATTTAATCTTATAGGTTGATATAGTGAATATATGTCAAAAGGGGCTATGGGTCCTGGGGGTTTGTACAACCAAATTCGAAGGACTGGTTTGAATTACGGTGTCAATCAATCCATGTAAAATACGAACTAAAGAATTTTGCGAAATAGATTTACGACGTGTAATAAGATGGTAAGATCATAACGAGTTGATTGAGAAAGATAAAAAAGGAAAAACTATAGTGAGTTAGTTAATAAAAAAACTACAAAGGTTAATTATCCTGACAAACATGTATGTTTTCAAGCTTATAAGTATCCATATATATTATTATTTTGTAATCGTTGGTTTTTATATGGTAAATGTGTGACATGAATAATTACAAATCAATCTTTCCACATTTTAAAATTTAATAATGAATAATTACAAATTAATCTTTCCACTTTATATTTTATTTTTTATTTAGTGTTGCTATTTTTTTATACATATAGTAAAATTAAACCACGCATAACTACAAATTAATCTTTGTTTTAGACACGTTACTTGAGATTAGCAATTTTAATGCTTAATTGCATTAAAAAAACATATTTTTTTTCTACGGCCAACAAAAATTTTATTAATCACCAAACGCTAGCGAAAAACTAGCAACGTCACCCAATACATCACCTCAAACAACTATATACATAAACTACAAACAAGCTAACTGGAAATAAAAGATTACCACACCTATCACCACTTAATGTTTGAAAAATTGAAGCCGCACCACTTTTCCCAATCCAACTCCGGTTGTTTCGCACGTGTTTTTACCCATAACAGACTAGCGCCTTGATGTCTCCAATGATCTTCTGGACCGAACATTGTTTTTGGTTGAAAACAACATCGTTCCTTTGATTCCATATACACCAGACAGTTGATAAACACACAGCTTGAAACACCTTCTTCGACCCTTTTGAGCCACCCACATACCTGTGTAAGTTGAGAACATCTCGGAAATCGAAAGCAAAAACGTTCCCCACCTTACACCATTGCGACGCCAGTTGCCATACCGTTTGAGCGAATCCACACGAAATGAATAGATGATCCACAGTTTCCACCTGCTCTCCGCATATCGGGCATAACTCGGACGAAATGTTAATGTTTCTTCTTCTAAGTGCGTCTCTAGTAGGAAGCCGCCCCAACCCAGCCCTCCAAGCCAATATCCCCACCTTTCGAGGTACCCAAGAGTTCTATTCCATGACCCTAAGCATTCGGTATTCCTCTCTATTCTAGCAGAGCTGATTTAATCTATTTAATCGGGAAATCAAACCCCAACCCACCCCCTGAATCCCACACCCATCTGTCTGAAATTGCAGCCAAAACAGGACAGACCAGTGTATCCTGAAGATTAACAAACTCTGCAGCCGCAAGCGGCCCAGAGCTGCTGAACGCCAGGCCCAAACCCAATCCAGCCCGTTACGCAAACAACAATCCGATACAACAGCAAACTTGTGTGTTTCCCCCGCGAACAATGCTGGAAAACGTGTTGCTAACGGACCACCGGGTGTCCAACTGTCCAGACAAAACAGCATATGTTCCCCATTCCCCCATACCCCTTTTATTGATTTTGCGACATCGAAACCCAAGGTCCTTAAATCCCTCATTGTGGTTGCTATATTCTTCCAAGGCCCAGGAGTGGACATCCGTGCAGGGACATGATTCCAATCTCCGGACAAGTGGTGCACCGCCCATATTACCTTCCTCTACAACCCGTTAGCGTCCACCTTGAACTGCCACCACCACTTCGCTGGCATCGATTGGTTTGCATCCTTTAACGAGCCGAAGCCAAAACCTCCCCCACTAAACGGTGCAATAACACCATCCCAAGCTACCCAATTAATTTTTTCTTTCTCGTCCGACCCACCCAAAAAAAAAAAATACTCGTCTCACTCGGTCCAACTCTTCTAAAACTCCTATTGGAGCCTTGAATAATGAGAAGTAATATGTAGGGAGTGAATTCAACAATGAGGTGGACAACAGCGATCGGCTCTGTTGGGTTGGGGGGGGGTTGGCGTTGCCCCTTATTGTATTTGGCTCTTTTAAAAAAAAAATAATAATAACACACAAACTAATAATAATAATAATAATAATAATAATAATAATAATAATAATAATATTCCTTCCATCCCCTTTCACTCCCCACCATATTTTTAAGCTTGAAAAATGGAGCTCACATGTGCCATATGGCACATCATGCCCCCCACCCCACTCCCCATAGTCTAAGACCATGTGTAGTGAGGGTTAAATTTAAGGCCCCAAAATGGGGCAAATTGCGACACGTAGCAATCCAGTCAGTATGGGGGCCTTAGAAAAAAATGGGGTGTAGTGGGAAGCTTTAAATTTAAGGTCCCAATAATCCAAAACTTTAACTACTTGAGTCTATAGTTGGAAATTAACTTTTTTTTTGGAGAGTAGTGTTTCAGCGGTAAATCCTGTGTTGCAAAGCGACCACTGCGCAGGATCGAATCTCATAGCACCACACGGGTTTCTCCTTTCAAACCCAAGCGGTTATTTTTTTGGTGGAGCGTGAGATTCGAACCTGAGACCAAACCCGGGCAGGAACCCTCTAAGGAGGTAAACCTTCCCACCTCAAACCTATTGAGTCTAAAGTTGTAACTCCGTTAACTAAATATGTTAAATCTGTATGAAATGACAAAAGTGCCCCCCACTAATAAAAAAAAAACCTTATTAAACTATATGTTAAATCTGTATGAAATGATAAAAGTGCCCCCCACTACCCCACTAATAAATACTAATAAAAAAAAACCTTATTAAACTATATGTTAAATCTGTATGAAATGATAAAAGTGCCCCCCACTACCCCACTAATAAATAAAAAACCTTATTAACCCCCCCCCCCCCCCCCCCCCCCCCCTCCCTCTTTCTCTCATCTAGTTCCACACTTCCGTAACCCTAAAAAAATTAAAATAATCACTTGCAGACATTCTCTTCATCCATGTCCCTCTTATTCTCTTTACCACTAAATAAATTAAAAAAACATCTTTATAGGCCTCTAGGCACTTTTCCATAATATCTAAACTTACATCCATCTCATACTAGTTCAATAATCTGTGCATAAGGAATTTTATGCATAATCAAAAACTGGGCATACTCCATCTTCAACTAGCCAAATACAATAATACAAATGGGTCCCGTGGGTGAATTGAACTCTACACATGTTCCATAACTCTGTTACTTCCAAGACAACAAAACACAGAAAGAAACTTCAAGATACCTTAACTATGAGGATGTGACTGCTCCGGATTCATAATAGGAATGAAATGAACAAACAAAACTAAATAATTAGTTGGTATCATCATCAAAGCTCAAACTCAATGCCTGTAATTTGAATCCAGAATTTTGCAAGATCTCATACAGTACACTTCATTACATTGAGAAACAATTTAAATGAAGATACCAAAACCAAAAACAAACAAACAAACAAATTACATGAAAATATTCATGACGTTCGATACTCCGTTTTTAGTTGACTAAAAGATAATCCAAATTTCTCATAAAAAACATAAAAACAATAGAGTTTCCGATCAAATAAAATTAAAAATAATCACGTGAGGTTTATCCGATGTACAAAAACAGCGCCAAATAATTGATATTCCATTTACATTATAACGAGTTCAAAAACAACGCTATAATTATAAAAAATCACGAAGATACAAATACTTTAACTCAATGATTAGCTAAACTAACATATTACAAGAAAAAAATAGTTTCCCTCAACATTTTATTTGATTCAGCTGTATCATTGGGAACTGGGACTTCATCTCTTCTCACATCAAAAACTCTGTCAGTTTCTTTATTTTTCTCAAAATTTAACTTCTCAGTTTGCTTTGAAGCATCTTGAGATTTGACAAAAGTTTTTGATGGAGCCTGCTCCTGCTTAGGTGGTTTGTTCTTGGGTTTAGAGATTCGGACAGGGACTGATTCAGGTTTGGAGATCACAATTTGATCCCTCGATGGTTGAATACTTGGCTCTTCTACGGGAGGACTATATCCTTTTATAGGTAGAGCCAGTAACTCCTCATCCGACATAGGAATTGAGGAATAATTTTTATTAAAAGGAGGTGGAATTTCCACAATACCCAACCCATTATTCCTCACTTCCTTAGGTCTGAACTTCAACCGGGCATTGATCATTTTTTTCTGCTTTTTCACTAGAGCAATCAAATTTCTTAAAGTAAAAGTCATCACTTTCAAATTTTGCTTTTAAGTCGATCAATTCCGCAGTTAAAGTATCAGACAATCGTCTGAAGTGTAAGTATCGACACTTGTGTTCACTCACTTCCTGATGCAAGCGCTTGATATCGAGTTGTTGTTCGACCATTTCTTTGTAAGACAGAAATTTATGTTTCATGTCCCATGTGGCAATTTTCGCGTATTCAAAAGGCGGATAACATATCAGAAGATACCTGAGTTGCAGGAGCAGCAAGAGCGGGTGAGCAGTCAGAGTTTGAATTCGAAGATGAAGTGTCAGAGGCGGATGAGCATGTTGTAGCAGAGGTGTTACTTTGAGTCTTCAGCTTTGCACGCTTAGCATGTTCTTTGACGAGTAAGATTAACTCATCTGACGTCTATTTGGACCAACTTATTTCTATAATGATCCAATTGACATACTTAAACCAGCTGCATGTCGGCTGATCTGGTATTCTTTTTAAAGCATCCAGAAGTCTCTTGTTGACCCAACGATTTGACATTACGATCTCTGCATTCTTCATTTATGACAACAGTTCGGTAAATCTGCCAATCAGTGCATACACGGTTTCACCAGTAATGTAACTGAATCTCAAGTCTCTGCTCGAACACATCACTTTGAGAAGACATTTTTAAATCTCTAGACAGTGAGTCAATGATCCCCTAAAAATCTAGATGTTACAAAAATTTTAGACTGAATACTGGATATCCAACCACAGCCAACAAGTCAAACCGTATACCGTAAGGTAAAACACCCCAAATTGAACTAGTACACTCCAACTTATACCACTATTATTATTATTATTATTATTATTATTATTATTATTAATTGCTACAATCGAGACACTTTAAGAAAATGGAGCACCACACTTTTTTCTTGATATTCTTCCTTCTCTTGGTAGACCTTTCTCTTTCTCTTCACCAACAAAACCAAACAGTCACTCTCTTTATAATCTCGAGGACATTGTAGACAAGCAAAAGGCCTTCAATTTCACCTACTTTCTCTCTCACTACAAATAAACAATCTCTCGTCTCTCTCTTATCTTAAACAAACACAACAATCAAACATAAACACACTTTCCCTTTCTATAACAAACTAGGCCCCCTTTTCTCTTTAATTTCTGAACTAACACCACGGTTTCAACAAGAACCAAGGGTTTGTGTTTAGCAGGACAGGCTTTGCGATTCAAAAGGGGATAGCGGCGCAGCTTGTTGCCTGCTTGCCCACCATCTAAATGTAACTTGTTTTGTCCTGGTATGAAATAAAAGTTAAGAATGAAAAATACTCTTTCTTCAGCTTCCGAGTTGGTTTCTGATCGAGGTGTGGGGTTTTCGGTTGATGAGGGTCCGGGTTGATGGTGTGTTTCCGAGTAGATGTTCAAGGTGAGATTCCCTTTGTTTTGTCCAATTTGTGTTGTGTGGGGTGGTGTCCGAGAGCAGATGGTGAGCGTCCGATGTGTTCTCGAGTCCAAAGCTATGCAGTTAATATCGGTGATATATCGGTTATATCGGTTATCGGCCCTAAAGCATAATCTCGGTAGCGATAATATCGGCCGATATCGGTAATATATCGCCGATATTTGACTTAAAATCTCGGTAATATCACCGAAATTCTCGGTTTCTGTTTTTTTAGCCCATTTTAGTAGATAGAATGCCCAAATTTTAGTCTGACTCATGTCTAAGACTAAAAACCAACCTTTTATGCTCAATTAGTTTATGTATTTAAACATTTAACCCCCTATCTTTACTAATTCACATCTGGTCCTTATAGTTATAACTACCGATATCCCACCGACATCTCACCGCCATAACCGATATATCAAATATCGGTCCTTGACCGATTACCGATATTTTACCACGTTAACTGCTTAGGTCCAAAGTAAATTCTCGAGTTATAGAGCCATTCTTGACTGGGTTTGGTGTTCTCGAGTCACTGCTGTTCTTGGATCAGAAGGGGAGTTTTCGAATGGGCAGCTGCTTTTGAGTGACTGAAGTGCTCTCGAGGGGTTGCTAAGTTGTCGAGTGAAGAAGTTCTCGGATGTGGTAGGTGTTCTCGAATTCCGACGAGTTCTCTAGTTGGAGCTGTTCTCGAGTGTTCTTTGGTGTTTCCAGTGAGATGAGTTGTTTCTGAATTGTACCACAATTTCCGAGTGGGTAGGGACCACCGGATTATAGAATCTTTTTCCGAAATGTATGTAACAGCTGTGATTGACACATTTACTTACTTCCTATCATATGTTAGGCTTGGAATTAATTTGATGTTGAGAATTGGGATTATAATCTCATCTATTATAATTCTCAAAAGATTTGATGGTTACTCTAGTATTCATCCTTCCAATTAAATTCAATTAGCCTTTGCTTTCTATCAAAATATTATAAAGTCCTTTAAAAGTGCTTATCATTTCTTTGACCCATAAACACGTACGACGCTTTTGAAGTGAAGCAATTGCCAAGTTAAAGGATATATATGATGCATATATAAACACCAGCATCAAAATATTATTTAGTCAAAGTAATATCCGAAAAAGGTTTACTACTAAACAAATAGATGGATCATATTAACATCATGTGTGGTCTTTGAGTTTTTATTTTATTACCATCAATATTGCTTTGACTAAACAACTGTGAACATGTTTTGAATGTTGTTCAAAGAGGCATAGGTAGTATGACTTAAATTGCTTTCTTATAACCTTCAAAACTAGAGACATCACATTCACATAAAGAAATATAACGTAACATGTTGGTCATGTTAAATTGATACAAGTGGCCAAACTGTTTAATGACAACTGAATTGTTTAAAATCTAACTAATAAAGTAGTCAAAATATCAACAATAATCTCATGTCATTCTAATTCTAATATAACGTGTGCGAATTCAAACTCTTCCAACATTTTAATGCGTAGCTTTGTTTTTTGATCTGTTATAACCTTAACCTCTAAATAGAAACTAGGAGGCGCTGCTGCTGAGATGCCTTACCTTCTAGCTTTTGAGGCCGACAAAGGAGTTGTGAACATCACCATAAACATGTGCTACAGTTATATGTAAATATGTTCTTGTAGGAGCCTTCTTTATACTAATGACATTCTATGAATAGGTTGATTTAACATGACGGTTTAAGCACTATATGTCTGTCTTCAATTTTTACAACCGACTAAACTATATAATGTTTTCTTGTTTGTGGGGTTTCTTGTTTGATTACACAATTCAAGTATTTCTCTTTCATATGCAGGTATGATGCAACAATTGAGGCTGTTGCACCAAATGGGTATTTGGTTGTTAGGGAAATAAGGAAGAGCTGTGATTTGTATGACTAGGACTTTGACTAGAAATAGATGATTAGTTATTGATACACACTTAAACAACCCACAATGCCTGGTGCAAGCCTCCATCAATGGTCGAGCTGCTGACACGATCCCAAGCTTTTGTTTTGAAGTGAAAACCAGGACCTTCAAGCTATGCCTTGCAAAACAGGCATGGCGGGTAAGGTGTCGAAACGAGCTATTTCATTTTTGTAAGGTCAACCGACGACCCATCTTTTAGTATGTAATCAAGTCTATAAAGCAAGTTATCACTTTTTTTTATAGGATTCATAACTCAAGTCAAAAGTGGAATCAAAAGCAGGATATCACTAGTCTTTAGAAGTAAAAAGAAAAACAGTCTAGAAATCCATCGCTGTCCAGTCAAGCCAGCCCATAAAAAAATGTTAGACCGACTAACACAACCCAAAAAGAAAGACAGTCTAGAAATCTCTAGAAATCTTTGTTGAAATAGGTTTAAAGAAGAAAATATTGAGTGAGCTTCTATTTTCAAAGTTTATCCATCCTGGGTTGTATTACTACTTTTTCCTTTGTTCTTCTTCCTGCCTTTGCCCTTTTCCTTTTGGTGGTCCTAGTGATGATCATACATTCCCCCTGTTTTTCCTCCTCTTGCTTGCCCTTGTTCTTGTTCTTTCGTTTCCCTTTGCCTTTGCCCTCTTCCTTTTGGTGGTCCTGATGATGATACATTCCCCCCTGTTTTTCCTCCTCTTGTTTGCCCTAGCCCTTATGCTTAATCTTTCCCTTATGTTTTCCTTTTCTTTTCTTCTTTTGCTTCTCCTGATCTTATTTCACCTTTTCCTGCCATTTCTTCTCCCCCCTCATCTTGAAGCTTTTGCCTCTCACTTTCCTTTTCCAACTGCTCCAACTTGTTCATCTTCTTGGGTTGGAGGATAGTGACAAGAAACTCGATGTCTTTTGTCTTGGTTACGGGTTTCCTACAGGACATGCTAGTGTACGTTTCCTGAAACACTTAATCTTGTGTATCTACGACCTTGAGTCCAACTGGCTTGGTGTCTGCTAACACCGGGATGCCCAAATCTTGCTTGCGCTGGCGGGGTATTGCACAACTTGTATCTTTCCCTTCCCACACTCATTCGAAAGTGAGATTTGCCCATAGGCCAAAAAACTTCTTAGCTTGTCTCTCAATGTCCTTCATAATAATAGCAATAATAATAATATGGTTATTCAAATAATATATATGCATAGTGCTCATTGATGTCGTGTGGATTAAAGGTTTTAATGACTTAAATTAACTTTTATTTTTTAAAGGAAACAAGCCCCTCGGCGGATGCGCCAAAAACTTGATCCAAAAGAGTTTAAGTCAAAACTTTAAGTTAAAACACTATGTCAAGTTTTAAATTTATAAAATAAAACGATAAATGCGAATTGTTCAAATTACACCATATTATATTTAGTTACAATTATATCCTTGCATCACAATAACACAATTATCATTTTGGTCAGTTCTAGATAACTATAAAACTTTTTAAAAAAAAATACAAATTAAAATTTTGTAGTTAAAAATATCTTAATAAGGTACCACCACCACCTTTAAAATTTCAAAAATGGCATTTTACCCCCTTACTACTCAATTCTATACGACACTTTAAGTTTTGAACTTTTTTATAATCCACAACTTTAAATTAGTTACCATCCCTGTAAGTTTTAACTTTTTGTTTTATCCTTCAACTTTAAATTTTACAACCGGTTATGGGTTTGGGATTACCAATACTCGACTCATTGTCATACCTAAGTAATTTTGTGCATTCTCACAAACTCCCTAGATTTATAAATGATGCATGTAAATATATATATATATATATACATATACATATATTAATTAAAACGTTCAAATCAGATTATTATGCTATAAACGTTAACCAACACTTGCTCGATATTTAAAGAGTCACGACTCAAAAAAATTATCTTGTCAAACTTTCCTTTTACGTAGTCGGAAAGTGAATGCAAATGACATCCGAACACCACTTCAGATTCAAGTTCCTTCAACTTGCTCCGATTGTAGCCAACATGTTCTCTATTAATATCATTCAGCTCGGTTTCATCCATTGTGTTTGCCACCGCAATTTTTTTGTCGGTGCGTAGCTTTTCGGTTAGCAACTTTGCGAATAGGAGACTATTATCATGCGCAATGAGAACCCGATCACGATCGCTATAAATTGACCTGTAGAGTGATCAGATTGGAAGTATGCGCGAAAACCCGGATAACATCATCCTAAAACAAAAATAAATCATTAGATCAACATTGCTTCATTCCAACGATATTATTAAACAAAACAGTTATTTATACAAAAGATAATCCGATACTCTGTTTTTTTGTTGAATAAATGATAATCTAAATTTCTGATGAACAAACATAAAAACAAAGCTACATAATAACAGATAATCCAGTGACAAGTGTTACTAAGAATTGGTATGTAATAAAAATAAGATAAATTTAAATTGGTATGTTTATTGATGTTTATTACATACCAATTTAGCTAATGTTTTTTTATGTAATAAACGTCACTGGATTATCTTTTATTACGTAGCTTTGTTTTTATGTTTGTTTATGAGAAATTCAGATTATCATTTATTCAACAAAAAACAGAGTATCGGATTATCTTTTGTATAAATAACTGTTTTAGTTAATAATATCGTTGGAATGAAGCAATGTTGATATAATGGTTTGTTTTTTGTTTTAGGATGATGTTATCCGGGTTTTCACGCATACTTCCAATCCGATCACTCTACAGGTCAATTTACAGCGATAGTGATCGGATTCTCATCGCGCATGATAACAGTCTCCTATTTGCAAAGTTGCTAGCCGAAAAACTGTGCACTAGCAAAAAAATTGTGGTGGCAAACACAATGTCTAAAAGCGAGCTGAATGATATTCATGGAGAACATGTTGGCTACAATCGGACCAAGTTGAAGGAACTTGAATCTGAAGTGATGTTCGAATGTCGTTTGCATTCACTTTCCGACTACGTAAAAGGAAAGTTTGACAAGATTATTTTTTTAAGTCGTAACTCTTCAAATATCGAGTAAGTGTTAGTTAACGTTTATAGCATAATAATCTGATTTGAACGTCTTAATTAATATATGTATATGCATATATATATATATATAGGTATAGGTTCGTGTACAAATTACATTTTTCGTACAAAGTGTGAGAAGTCTATATAGTCATTGTGTTTTAAAGTTTGGCTATAATGTTTTTTATTCCTTTCGCATTGATTTATATAGAAACGCACCAAACGTTACAATTTAAAACACAATCAAATGTATTCTATACATTACATTTAAAACACCTTGATTACTTTCTTCGTATGGTGTTTTAGATTGCATGTCGAGAATACATTAAGTAGTGTTTTAAATTGTTAATTTTTGTGTTTTTCTATATAATACTATGCCAAAGGAACATAAAACATCATGCATAAAATTTAAAACACAATGTCTATATAGACTTCTCACACTTTGTATGAAAAATGCACTTTGTACATGAACCCCACCCTATATATATATATATATATATATATATATATATATATATATATTTGCATGCATCATTTATAAATCTGGGAAGATTGTGAGAATACACAAAATTACTTAGGTATGACAATAGTTGTAAAATTTAAAGTTGAAGGATAAAATAAAGTGTTAAAACTTTAAAAGGATGGTAACTAATTTAATGTTGGGGATTAAAAAAAGTTCAAAACTTAAAGGGTCGTATAAAATTGAGTAGTAAGGCAAGGGGGCAAAATGTCATTTTTAAAATTTTAGGAGTGGTGGTACCTTAGTAAGATATTTTAAATATTTTTAACTGCAAAGTTTTAATTTGTAGTTTTTTTTTTAAGTTTTATAGTTAAATGAAGCTGGAGCCGGCCAAAATGATAATTGTGTCATTGTGATGCAATGAGTATAATTGTAACTATATATAACTAGCTGATTACCCCGGAAGGGTTCCGGGGTTGAAAAATCTAATTTTACGTGATAACCTATTGCAAATGGCTCAAGTTAACTAACCACAAAATCTCTCAATCATTGCATGTTCATAGTATTCTAATCAGTAATAACTCATATTCCCTAATCTAAAACCTAATCAGTAATCATGTAAAGAATCACTTATGTAAACTGCAACTATTCAAAAACTCATCACATCTCTCTAATTTCTCACATTCTAATGACACTTATAATTCCTAACCTAATCAACTAAACAAACACTTAAGTTGGAAGTTGTAACCATTGCATTTCATTATGCCACGTTGCATAATCAAGAGATGGTTGAGACCACCATTGAACACCATGTCAGCAACTATCAATTCTTCCCAGGACCGTCCCAGAGTTGAAAAATATAACCATTCTAATAATACTAATACTAATAGTAATAATTATTACTCTTGTAATTAAATAAATAAAAAAATAACCTTGCTATAAGGTGACACCATGTGTTGCAGTGTTGCGCGATTTTTTCTCGTAGCTTCTCTTGATGAAGTATACCTAGTAAAATTCCAATGATAACATGGCGATTGGGCTGATTTTCAACATCGTAGATAAGAACCTAGTTTAAAAGAAAAAACATGATTAATGAATAACATGAATACTTTGTGTGTTTTTTTCCTGTATGAACGAAACCCCACAAAAAATAGTCGATTTTTTCTCCATTTTTTATATAGCACTATGGTACTCGTTGGAAAGATAATAAAACGCTCGTTAATTTGGTGTAATTTTTTTCTTTAAAAAATCTCGTATATAAAAGATATAAACGTTTAAAAATTATAGGAGAAAACATGAGAGATAAAATTTTAAATTTATTTTTAAATTCTTTTTTTCCTAAAATAACTCAATTTGATTAAAAAAGAAAATAATTCAAAAACATTAAAATCTTTCAATTATGATGCCACGTGGCAGTTTTATGAAGAAGTTGAAGGCACCATTGCACGCCACGTTAGCAATGTTCAATTCTTTTATATATATTAATAGATATGGTGTAATTTGAAATTTTATTATGTTGCAATTTTATTTAAAAGGTTCACGTGGGTTGAGTGTTGGAACCGAGCCCACTATGTATTATTAAAAGGTCGGTTCTCGGGTTGTTTTGGGCTCGGGTTGGTTCATGAGCACTATGCATATGTATTATTTGAATAACCATATTATTATTATTATTATTATTATTATTATTGCTATTATTATGAACAACATTGAGAGAGAAGCTAAGAAGTTTTTTGGCCCATGGGCAAATCTCACTTTTGAATGAGTGTGGGAAGGGAGAGATACAAGTTGTGCAATACCCCCGCCAGCGCAAGCAAGATTGGGGCATCTCGGTGTTAGCGGACACCAAGCCGGTTGGGCTCAAGGTCGTGGATACACAAGATTATGTGTTTCAGGAAACGTACACTAGCATGTCCCGTGAGAAGCCCATAACCAAGACAAAAGCTGTCGAGTTTCTTGTCACATCCTCCAACCCAAGAAGATGAACAAGTTGGAGTAGTTGGAAAAGGAAAGTAAGAGGCAAAAGCTTCAAGAGGACGGGGAGAAGAAATGGCACGAAAAGGTGAAACAAGACCATGAGAAGCAAAAGAAGAAAGGAAAAGGAAAACATAAGGGAAAGAATAAGCACAAGGGACAGGGTAAGCAAAAGGAGGAAAAACAGGGGGAATGTATCATCATCTGGACCACCAAAAGGAAAAAGGCAAACGAAAAGGCAAGAAGAAGAACAAGGGCAAACAAGAGGAAAAAAACAGGGGGAATGTAT
Source organism: Ambrosia trifida (assembly GCA_028751855.1). Taxonomy (NCBI): domain Eukaryota; kingdom Viridiplantae; phylum Streptophyta; class Magnoliopsida; order Asterales; family Asteraceae; genus Ambrosia; species Ambrosia trifida. The sequence continues at coordinate 100,625,395 of CM054128.1, read as the reverse complement.
GATCATCATCAGTACCACCAAAAGGAACATGGCAAAGGCAAGAAGAAGAAGAAGAAGAACAAGGGAAAAAAGTAGTAGTACAACCCAGGATGGATAAACTTTGAAGATAGAAGCTGACTCAATATTTTCTTCTTTAAACCTATTTCAACAAAGATTTCTAGACTGTCTTTCTTTTTACTTCTAAAGACTAGTGATATCCTGCTTTTGATTCCACTTTTGACTTGAGTTGTGAATCTATAAAAAAAATGATATCTTGATTACATACTAAAAGATGGGTCGTCGGTTGACCTTACAAAAATGAAATAGCTCGTTTCGGCACTTATCACGTTTTAACTTATGAAAACATTTTCTCGTGTAAAACATTTGACATGTAAAAACATTTGACAAAACATATCTTTCCCCAAAACAAAACAGTAAAAATGGGTCGTGAAACTCACCTTGATTTCCTTGCTTAGCTAGAAAACAAAGCCCAAAGCTTTGACCAACTTCCTCATGCCCTAATTATCAATAAGAGACACCTTAAGAGTCTATCATATATAAATCTAGCTTATTTTCCGGTTAAAAGATAGTTTACTCAACTATCTAGACTCGTGTGTACTAACTCGAGTCTCAAGCGTTTAACTCGACGAACCGACCGTGACTTATCATAATTCATGTGTTCATATACGACATAGTACCTAAGCAGTTAATATCGGTGAGATCTCGGTTATATCGGTCCGAGATCTCGGTTATCAGTGTTAAGGGCCTATATCGGTGTAAAATATCGGTGATAATCTCGGGACCAAGAATATCGGCCGATATGACCGAGATATCGACCAAGACAAGTGTTTGTAATATTGGCCGATATACCGATAATCTCGTTTTCAGGTTTTGTTTGGGCCCATTTGAAAAAACTCTTATATAACCACTAAGTCCATCGAATTTAGCCCAACATAAACAATAAACTACAGTCTACAGCCCAATATAAACCTAAACTTCTAAAAACCACCAAGTCCATCGATTTTAGCTGTTGTCTGCATATTGTTTACATCAAAAAAAAAAACCACGCGATTTTTAGTATAACTTAAATTCTTTATTATTTCTTATAGTTCATTACAGATAACGTTATTTTTAGTATTTAGTACAAAAAGTAAAGATGTGTTGTACCTTTCAGTTGAAAAAAAGGTAATTAAAACTGAAACGGCTCGGGTTTAATAAACCTATCCGTTGTGGAAGCGTGAGCGGGATTATGTGAACGGAGTTTTTGCACCGGTGTTCACCTCTAGCCACAACAACCCCACGCGAACCCCGGCGCGAGCAAGCACAAGCGACGGTGGTCGCATGGGCTAACGGGAGAAACTGACCTTTGGTCGCGCCAATGCTCACCTCCAGCCACAACGGGGTCAAGTGATCAGGTTACTTGAGAGTCACGTTGATGGCTCGCGCCCGGTCGCTCGCGGCTCCACAACGGACGGTCTAAGTTGAAACCATCATCGTTTGGTCCCCTTTTTTCAATGTTCAAACAAAACCAATTTAACATACTTTCTAATAGATCTTTCTTTAGTACAGGTGCATTAATCATGTTTTATGGAATTAACATCCTTCAAAGGTTCAAAGGCAAAGTTAAATTAGGTAAGAACATTACTCCACTGAAGTATGGTAGTTTACTAGAACATCAATGTATCAATCAGACTAATCATATAGTTTCCACAGAAGATGATGCTGAATTGGGACATCTAGACTCCCCTTGTGCTGACTCAGAGAGGATAATTGATAACAATGAGAATCCCATCTCATCCTAACGGTGAAATGTATAGGGTAATTTAGCTAATTTATATAAATACAAATTTCGACTATTGTCTAATATGAAAAGTAATATATGATGTGCAGAACCTTGAAGTGCTCATTCAAGAATATGACAGTTTTACTGTAAATGTTTCTAAGTTAAAACTCTTAAAGCGATATTTGAGTGGCACTTTTGACTGGATTTTACATTTCTATAACATATTGAAGGATATTCATGATCGTGAAGATCAAGAAAATGTTGTTAATGAGTTGATTGCCCTTGGGAACGATGGATCATTGTTGAAAGTTCAAGGTTTGCATCATGCATAAGTCACATGCTTTATATTAATCTATAGTTCTGTTAAAATATGAGTGTATGGTTATTTTGAGTTTTTAATTATGTGATGTAGTTGATGAGTTACTTCCTATTAATTTGGAGTTGAAGAAGGCTTCTTGCGTGTAGAAGCTTGGAAGGTAACTCTAGCATGCCATTTTATCATATTTTAGAGGTGGCAAAATGAGCGGATCAGGTTGGTTGGGTAATGTGTCAAGGTAATTTTTGTTAAATGTATCAAAGGTAACTTCGTGCATCTCATTTTAACTATATATCATAATTAACACTTGCAATATAAATTAGGTTAATCACATTATGTATGTTAAATTAGTTTTAGAATATAATATATTTTAGTTATTTAATACTGCGACGATTTTGAAGCATAGTTTTTGGTATATGTATCCAAGCTAACTTTGTGAATGTTATTTTTTAATAATATATTTTAGTTATTTGATACTGTGACGATTTTGAAGCATAGTTTTTGGTATATGTATCCAAGCTAACTTTGTGAATGTTATTTTTTAATAACTCCTTTTAATTTTTATATCATAATTAAGACTTGCACTATAAAATAGGTTAATCATATTATATAAATTCATTATTCTTTTTGTTGGCTTGTTGGTGTCAAAGTTAGTTTGGTGGTATATTTTTCTTATTATATATCCTTGAAGCATGTATAGTACTTTTTAATCCTCCGTATTTGATTTGGAATATGTGGCTATTACTTTTTGTGTGAATAAAATGAACATATAGTATAGATACATATAATACTTTTCGTTATTATGCTCGGTTCGTTTTGCGAGTTAACGCATTTATTATCTTTCGTTATATTTTTTTCATAAACAACCACCAAATCCGACATCCACCGACCTCGTTCCCGTACCACAGCCAAAAACCACCTCCCTCGTCCCGACTGCAACAACCACCGTCTTCTTCAGCCACCGGTCAGAACCAAACCAGGCCTCCACTCGACGGCCACATTCACAGCCACCAAACTCCATATTCGCCCCTATATCTTTCGTGTTTGCATTGTTTCTGCCCGTTTTGGGCCTGAAAATCATCGCCGCCGCCACCAAGGGAGGTGGTGGTCGGCCAGCTGCTTATAACGAGGGGAGATAGAGGGCTGTGAGGAGGAAGATTAGGAAGAGAGAGAGGTTTAGAGAGAGAGAGAGAAGGGTTTCGAGGGGTTTGTGGCTGCACAAAAGTGAAGAAGAAAGAAGAAATATAGCATTTTATACTTAGGGTTTGAGTTAGGTAGGTGGTACCGTGTATTGAACCCGTACTAGTAGAGTGTCCGTGCGATGCAGCGGATAACACAAACACTTCTAAGAGTGTGTATGGTTCGGTTAAGTTCGATTATTAGCCTCAACCGAAACTAAAATCAAATGTCATTAATTAATCAATCTTTTTAAACAATTGATTCATTGGTTCGGTTAGTATTGTTAGATTATCGGTTTTTAATTCGGTTTAGTTAATTTTGGTGAATAACAAAAACAAACTTTGACTAATTTTTTTTTGCCTAGAAACACATGAAATAGAGGTAAAAAATAGATCTGTAAACGAACCGAATGTTCAAGAGCTGTTCGTGAACTTGTTCGGCGGAAAGTTCGTTTATGTCGTTTATTTAATAAACGAAAAAACACGAACAAAAAAATTGTTCACTTAGTTAAATGAACGAACATGAACAAACGTTGAGTTAGTTCATTTATGTTCGTGAACGTCCGTTTATGTTCGTGAACGTCCGTTTATGTTCGTTTATTTATGTCTGTTTAAGTTTATTAATTGCATACGTAGTTATATTATATAAATACAAACATAAATTTGGCTTTAACTACTAGTATAAATACATAGAGTTAGGATCAAATACACAGTGAAAGAAAAATAGGAAGTCGTAGGAAGGGTATCAAACGGACTCCGATTGAACTCATTCAAGCGGCATTGGAACCGTTTTATCGAACCCTACAACGTGAGTTTTTAGGTCTTCGTTTTTTTGAGGTTTTAGCTTGTGGTTTTTAGAATATGCGTTATATCATTGTGTCTTTCATGTACCATTGTGTCTTTTTCTTATTTTCATCATTGTGTCATTTTTTCAATTGATTGTGTCTTTTTTCTTCAGCATTGTATTATATTTTTTGGCAATGTGTTATATTTTGTGGCTCATTGTGTCATATTTCATGATTTATTGTGTTTTTTTGTATCCTTCTCACCCTTCTCATTTTTATTACCTTGTGTAGAATAACTTGACACCAATTACTAATTGGGTTTTTTTCAGTAATACAAAATCGTGCACGTCTATTATGTTCGTGAACGTCTGTTTATGTTCATTGGTGAACTGTTCGTTTAGGTTTAAACAAACGAACATAAACGAACAGGAACATGACAAATTTCTTAATGAACGAACATGAACACAAAAATGTGTTAGAGTATGTGTTCGTGTTTAGTTAAAATTAGAGTATAATTTGCTATATACTTTTAATTAAAATTTTGATTTTTTACGTGATTAACAATATCCAGAGGTGAAAAGCATACAAACCGAACTGAAAATTAACCAAAACCGAGTTAACCTAATATCGTCTTTTTTGTTCCCTAAGTTAACCAAAATTAACAAACCAAAACTGAACCATTCCTACATTTATATCTTTTATACATCCATTACATGAATTTATACCTTCATTTCATGTGCTTCTAAGCAAATTATTAACCAAAGTTTGGTTTTGGTTATTAACCAAAATTAACTAAACCGAACTAAAAACGAGATCTAACCAAATAGAATGAACCAATTAACCGGTTGGTTAACAAGATTGATAAACCGATGAAGTCGATTTTTGTTTTAATTGAGGCTTATAACCGAACTTAACCTAACCCAACCATGAACCATTAGAAGTGTCTGTGTTCCCTATCACATGATGCGGGCATGTTGTTATGAATAAATTAATGGGTCTGTTTCAGTTTAACTAATTTGGGTTAACTAAGAGTACAAAAAGAACACGATAACCAATTTCAAGTTAAACCGGATGTTTTCGGTTTTCAATAGATTTTGGTTCAGTTTTGTTAGTTTTTTTGTTTGGCTTCGGTGAGTGGTTTAGTTATTGCTCACTTCTAGATATCGTTAATCACATTACATAAAGATTTTTAGAATAAAAATTAGCAATACTATACTCAAATTAAAGATAATAAAATGCTCATTATTATGATTTAATTTTTCTTTTTTATAAAAGTATAAACATATGCAAAATGATATGACTATTTAAAAATTATGGGGATAGTTTGCTTAAAATAAAGAAAAGAAGTTTAACTATAATTTAAATAAGCAAAAGTTAAGTAAGTTTAAGGGATTAAAGTGTAACTAAGATATGGTATTAAAATGTAAATAATGTATGAATGACTATTTTACCTTCAATTCAGGGTTATTAATGAAAAATAAGTTCTTAACTTTTGGGTATCTTAAACTACCTCTCACTCATGCATTATAATATAGTATAGATTAATGTATCGCGTCTCGGTTTTATTTTTGGTTTGAAAACATGTCATAAAAACTATTCGGTTATGTTCGTAGGGTTGGGTTATTCTACAAAGGCTACAAAAAATGAGAAGGGTGAGAAGCCACTAGAAAATAACATGTGTCCAAAGGATTAAACAAGTGGTAGGGGTAATTTTGTCAAAATCATATCCACATGCAAGTCACATGTCATTTCCACCTTCATTTTTAAATGTCCGTAACTTTTTTACGTCATCTTTTTTAAAAAAAAAATATACCATAAAATTGAGCATCTTTTTATCTTTAATATGAGTACCGTATTGTTATATTCGAAAAGAAAATTCAAAACCCACTTGCGTAGGACACAATGGAGTGTAAAACACAATGAGCACCAATTAAATATAGGGTATAAAACATAATCAAGAGTTTAGTAAAACACAATGGACGACATACTAAAAACACAATGAATAGAAGACTAAAACACAATGAATACTTTTGAAAAAAAAAAGTTGAAAAACCAGTTGCGTAAGACATAATGGATGACATACTAAAGACACAATGAACAGAAGACTAAAACACAATGAATACTTTTGAAAAAAAAGTTAAAAACCCAATTGTGTAAGACACAATAGACGACATAATAAGGACACAATGACCAAAAGATTAAAACACAATGAATACTTTTGGAAAAAAAAAGTTGAAAACCCAGTTGCGTAAGACACAGTGGAGATGAAGTAAAACACAATATGTACCAATTAAATATGCAATGAACAATAGGGTATAAAACACAATGAACAGCCTAATAAAACACAATGGACGACATATTAAAGACACAATGAACAGAAGACTAAAACACAATGAATAATAGACTTAAACATAATGAACAACATAATAAAACACAATGTACACCTAAATACAAAACTCATTTGCGTAAAACACAATGAAAAACATACTAAAAACACAATGGACAAAGTTAAATCACGTGTAGACTAAAAAAACATAAATAACATATTTATTAAGCACACATGCATACTATAACACAATGAACGAGTAGAAGACACAACGGAGAAGAAAACCCACTTAGCACGATTTTTTTTCAATTTTAATATAGCAATGTGGTACTCATATTAAAGATTAAAAAACGCTCGTTAATATGGTGAATTTTTTTTGAAAAAAAATGTCGTATGAAAAAGTTATAGACGTTTTAAAATGATGAGGAGAATTGACATGGGCATTGCATGTGGAGAGAGAAAGTCAACAAATGTGGTTTTCCTTTTATGCCCTTCCTCTAATTTATTGTTTATTTTTTTCAAACAAACTAATCTCAACCCTTCAAATATATGATCAATTGATCACAATCCTTCTCACCCTTCATACAAAAAGTGTCTTGTGTATTTGATCCTAACCCTATGTTCGTAATTAAAAACACAACTAAACCGAGCAATTTAATTATTATTTTCGTCATCTGACGCGTGAAATTAGAACACGCATTAATCGATTCGGTCGTGCTATTCTCTAATTAAACGAATCGTTTACTTTCAAAACTTAATAAATAATTATTCCGAAATTTTGATAACGGTTAAAACCACGCGTTTAGACGTTCGATTCCGACGCGAGTTCCTCTCCGCGTTCTCCAAAACGCTGCGTTTTTTATCGTTCTTCACGCCGATTTCACGTCTGATCGCATTAATAGTAAATACGTGTCGCATTGACATATATTAGCCTTATATTAGTCCACTTTGACAAATTTTCACTGATGTCAGTTCGTTAACGTTAATTATGTGAAGTCTTTCTTTAAAGGCACTGAGGCTTCTATGAACTTTGGGAAGGACATCGTAGGACTCATAACGGCTCAACTAACCATAATTAACCTTAAGCCATGTTAATTACTTCGTAAACATGATTAGAATCACGTTAATCATTGTACGGAATTTGCCGGTTGTCACATAGTTTTCACTTCAAAACAGAAGCTTGGGATCGTGTCAGCAGCTCAACCATTGATGGAGGCTTGCACCAGGCATTGTGGGTTGTTTAAGTGTGTATCAATAACTAATCATCTATTTCTAGTCAAAGTCCTAGTCATACAAATCACACATCTTCCTAATTTGAAGGGTTCTTTTTAACAAGTTTTTTTTTTAAAAAAAAAAAAAAGATAAAATCAACGGATTCGTATTCACAGAAAGCATAATAATTTTTTTGCACTTTAGTCAAAGATAAACAAAATTTCCTAATTTAAAGGGGTAGGAAAATCATGAGTTTTAAAATTTAAACCATATATACTAACATACTAAAGTTTATCCTATAAATACATAGTAATGCATACCTACTTCACTTGCTAAAATACTTAGGCATGGATCTAAATCTGAATTTTAATGTTGAAGCTTCTAAGGTTGGTTATTTGTTAGTTTATGGTTACCATTCATCCCATTTTACTAATTATACCTTTTTATACACATCTTAGTCATGTAAATGTTATTTTCTTGGTTTTGCAGATTCATTTAGATGAAAACATACAAAAATGAACAAACTAATAGCTACACAAGCGTCTAAGGTTGTATTTGTTGATGTTTACTTTTTAATATTAACATGGTTGTTATTTTATGTGGTATATTGTATATGTTTTATTTCAGGATAATGGTGAAAATAGTGTTGAGATTATTTGCTATGGTGTAATGTTTAGTCACTATAAATCTGATCTTCAATGTGAAGTTAGTGAATAGGTAATATCAGTATTTATTTCATCTTTTATTAACTTGTGTATTAAATGTTTTTAATTTTTTTAAGGATCGATGCGTGAAATTAATAGGAAGAGATTCAAGAGGCTCTCTAAATGGAAATGGAGTCAAGTTATTGATCTAGACCGTTCTCAATGTTGTAAAACTCGGCCAACTCGGCCGAGTACTCGGCGAGGAATCGCTCCTCGGAGGTGAGGCGCCCCGAGTTTTCCCTACTCGGCCATCCCAACTTGGAATCGGTCCAACTTGGCTTGGAATCGGTCAGAATCAGTCAACTCGGGATGGAATCGGTCAACTCGGAATCGGTCAACTCGAGATGGAATCGGTCAAATTCGGCCTTGGAATCGGCCAACTCGGCCTGAATCAATCAAATTAGGCCTTTAGTTGTTGTTTTTGAGATAGTTTTAGTATTTGGCATACTTTTATGAATTTATGACATATATATAATTATTAAATTATCAAATTTCTATATAAATCACCATGTCCGAGTACTCCCCGCCTAGGCCGAGTACTCGCAACTCCCCGCCGGCCGAGTTGAGAGCGCCTAGAGACTTTTGCAACCTTGAGTGTTCTGATGAAAATGACAAAGAAGACGCATTTGATGATACTGCAAGTTCAGGCACTAAACTGAAACCTCCATTTAAGATACTCTGGGTGTCGATTCAGAAGCGCAACATATTTCATGCGGTTTAATATTATATGTTTCTTTAAAAGTTGTGTTATGTTTAGTATCGTATTTTATTTTGTTCATTCCAGTAACTTTTTATTTAATTTAGTCATGTATGATATGATTTTTCTTCATTTTAATTATCATGTTGACTTTGCAAACCAACAATAAGAAAATAAAAATATACGTGTCCACTGAAAATATTAAAAATGGATTAGAAGCAATAATTTGTTCTAGATTTTAATTATTAAAATAAATCTCATACATCCTCCAAAAGATGTAATAATCAAACATGATATACAACAAATTCCAGGGATCGCTCTTGATAAAGAATGGTGGGTAGACAATCTAAATAAGATCATGCAGATTTGGAAGGTGTATAACTAAATTGATTTCATGATTTAAGTAGGTCACGCTTGGGCTTTTAGTTTTCAACTTTTATGTTTATTAATACTTAGTGTTCATTTCGTATGTTACTTTATTTTATCAAATGTTTCTTCAAGTACTTTATAATTTAAGTGTTATATCTTTTTAGTTACTACTATACATATACAATGCTTATACGAATTTGAAATAAGTACCGCAATGCAAAGTGACGTTGCCGCCGCATCGTGCGGGTTTCGTACTAGTTATATAAGAATACTAGGGCTGTAAATGAACCAAACGAACATGAATAAGGCTTTGTTCATGTTTGTTTGTTAAGGTTTCTTGGACAAACGAACAGTTCATGAACACACTAACGAACGGAATTCTATGTTTGTGTTTGTTTGTAAAGAAAATTTGGTTGTTTGTAAAAAGTTCGTGAACACGGGTTTTATACAAAAAAAAAAAAAAAAAAAAAAAAAAACTAATATGCAACTAACAAAACATTGTTAACATTAACATTAGATAAAGTACATCCACTTAAGATATATATTATGGAATGTGGTATGAAGCAATGAAGCTGCATGAGATTAGGGTTAAGGAATGCAAGAATGGTTAAAGAATTTACTTAAATGAAAAATGAGGGGGAAATAAAGTTGGAGGGAAAATGATTAATGTTTAGGGGGAAATAAAAGTTAGAAGAAATATTGAATAACTAAAAACTTTTTTAAGTTTTAGCTAATGAACATAAACAAATAAACACGGATGGATATAAACAAACGAACGAACATAAACAAACACATTAACAAACGTTAACGAACACAATCGAACAAACGAGACATTTGTTCGTATTTGTTCATTTAGTTAATCGAACGAAATTACTTGTTCGTGTTTGTACATTTATTAAGCGAACGAACACAAACGAACTTCCTATTTACGAACCGTTTGCCAAACGTTTGGTTTGTTTACAACCCTAAAGAATACATTTATAAGATTTGTTTGTGAGAGGCGATAACTGTTACAAATTGTAATGTCTGTTACTGGGCTTCTTTTTGGTGTACATATCTTAAATGCAACCTCATGACCTCTCTGGCTTTTGTGGCTTCATTCCCGCTCTAAACATCAAACACTCTGTTTTTTTTTCTCCACTGCTTTTCCAGTGAGTTTTCTGCTTCCATGGGGTTTTGGACAGTGTCATTCTGAAGTGGTGGTTGGTTACAGTCCATGGTGGTGGAGGTGAAACGAGTGATGACTAAAGGCGGTGAGGTTGGTTGTGGTGGTGGTCGTTTGCGTAGCGTAGCACTCTATTTATTCGGGCGTCGGCTCAATCAACTCTTCGTTTTTTTGATAAGGTTTGCTCGAATTTTACTGGGTTTTCAAGATTCATACAAAACATTATTATATGTTGGGTTTGGGTTTGGATTTTTTAGTGTATCGGGCATTTAAACTGTTTAGCTTTTGTTTAATTACCGAACATAATATAGGAATTTCTGCAAAATATGAAACCTGATTGAAATTTGACTCAGTTTTTTGCTTTCAAGTCTCTTTGATTTTTATTCTGTTTTAACAAGGAAAAGAAGAGGAGCGAGAAAGAGGTGGCGGCCCGGTGACTTCTTTTCTCTGGCCGTCTTCTCAAGCCTTTAATAATCTTTAGGGTTTCAGTCAATGAAGCGATGATAATGATCGTGCATCATCGGAGCCTTGAATCGATTATGACATAGGCAAACTTTGACATTCAGGGGTGCCGCTGCCGAACCCAGAACATGACCTTGAGGGAGATAGCAACACGTGATGTTACGCATCCGGCTGTCTCCATCGGTTGCCAATGTATGTCCGATGAAGGCTACTCCCCTTGTCTTTGATGATGGTTGTCGGTTGCTTATATGAGATTTTTCGATGTTTGTTGTGTTAGATAAACATGTATTTTCAGCAAAAGAACTGCTTGGATCGTTTTCTTATCTGACCTTTGCGTGTTTTCTGGCGTAAAAGTTGGTTTGCATGGTGCTTATGCTGGGTTAATCTTGATGGTTCGGATCGATTATGGGTCAAGTCGATTATGGGTATGGGTCAGAAAATGATTGGTTAATGTGATTTAGAAGCAATCAAGATTGACCAAGTTTCATGGAGGTGAACATTGGAGTTTGTTGCTATAAAGTATGAGCTTATAGTTTTGCATGTGCTTTGTGTTTAGTATAAAGAGTTGTAGTATTAGTTTATTGAAATTTACCTCTTTGATAATAAAATACAGTTTGTTTAAAGAGCATATTGTTTTTCATATTCACATACATAGTGTTGTGTGTGTAAGTTAGGGGCCTGATCCAACAGCTTACACTGTCCCTTTGTGTGATGTTTTCGGTATAGGCGATAATGTTTGCTAAGCCATTGCGTTTTCGTTGTATATTTTCTTGGTAAATTTTAAGGTATTTGTTAGACGTACAAAATGCAATGCTTATTGAATAACTTTTGGGTGTTAGAAATGGCAGGCTTTGTGGTCAGCAACCACACCTTTAGGCCACAGCTAGGGTTCTTACTTCTTAACAAGGGTTAGCTTCTTTGGAAAACGACGCGAGCAATACAATGAGGTTTCATTTTCTTTTCCACTTATTTTCCTTTGCTTCTTGGTCTTTAGCATAAATTTGAAATCAACTGACAATTTGTTTTTGGCAGGTGCCTTCTTATACTGCGGCTTTGTCAGAGGTTCGTTTTGATTGCTTGGGTTATCTTTAACTTATTGACATTTTGGTTTCCTAATACTGAATTGTTTGATTTTGAGTGATAACCATGATAAACTCTACTTGATTTTAGTTTAATTGCTAGAGGCCAATGACGAATTATATATGCTGTAAAACTGTTAAGGTTTGTATGATGTTTGGTTAAGCTTTTGGATCCATTTTAACATACGAAACCTACAACCAAATAGTTCTCAATTACCACCAACACTATTTATATCACAAAGACTCATATTATTGATATCATTGTTGTTTGGTTCATTGCTTGCTGTCTGGATCTTGAAAATAGATACCAAATTGGTTTGTGTTCATAATTCTTAGGCATGTGAGTGTTTGAAATGTTTGTAAATGAATATTGATGCTCAAATGACATATATTATAATCCAATCATTATGTAGGTTGTAGTTTTTTGTAAGTGTAGTTTAATTATGTCAACGGTGAGGACAATTCTTTTTAAGTAATTATTCTTTTGTAAGCGTCACTCATAGTTTATCAAACTTAATGTTAAAAGTTACAAAGTTTTGTAAGCGTCACTCATAATTATTCTGATACAGTTTGAATGTAATAATTTCAGGCATTTTGATTACATAAGTTTTCACCATATTTGAGTGGTAATCCACCTACTCATTTTTCCTAATCGTGTCTTTTATTTTTATTTTTATTTCATAAATTTTCATGATTGGTTTCTATCATTTATGTTTCGATTAGATTGCCATGCATTGTTGGTCATCCCCATTTTTAAACAGGTGTTTTATATGGTAGGCGCTTAGCTAGCTTCATGAATGCTTGCATATTGTTCACAAGTAGTATTTTGTGATTAGATGCCAAATTAAGAGGGCTATATCTTTTATTGCCCGATGTTGAAGAATGTTGTATATGTCTACAGGCTTGCAGTAAACTAAAAGGCTTGGGCCATGTGGAATATGAGGTTCTCCGTGATACACTAGATTGGGGCCAACTTAGTAGCTATGTAGTAGCAATAGTGTGAAGGACAGGACACAAATTTTATGTTTTGGTTGTTAGGAGTATTATGCACGTTTGAACTATAATTGAGCCCAAATTTTCACGTCACCACCACCGGACCACCACCTCATTGTCACAACCCCACGGGTTCCACCACACCGCCCGCCTCCCACACGCATTTTCCCCGGCCGTAGGTCTCACGCGCCGCCCTAGGCTCGGTCGGCCTCGGGTCGGGTGCCCGTCTTGTTTTCGGTGCCTTGTTTTCATGTTATATCGGATCTACGCGTGTTTCGGGTTTTTGGGTGAATCTTGAAGTTTGGTGATTGTGCTTACAGGCGGAGCGTTCGTATATCTATCATGCGGGTCTTTTGGTGTTTTGTCAAGGTCACGATTCTTCAACACCCTATGGTTGTATTTATATTATTTGTTTGATTAGTATTTGGATCACTAGAATGGTATGTCAATTCGATTGAGAAATCTATATGTTTTCTTATCACGCTTCCGCCTATACACACACACACACACACACACACATATAGGGGTGGGTTATCTTGATAACACTAAATATCGTGAGAACGGCGAGAACAAATCAATCAAAATCATTTTTTTTAGCATAAACCTCATTATATAATAATACAAAAACCAACTTAACAGTTTCACAAACGCCGTTAGCGTAACCGCTTCGACCATGATTTCCGTCGAAACTCAAGGTTTCCGTCCAAACTCAAGACATACCCCTTTCTTTCCCACCAACGTCTTTAACCAAAAAGCAACTTAACTACTTCGAAAACATTCACCACCGGCTTTACCGTAACCGCTAACACCACCAGTTTCCGTCCAAACACCAAGACGTACCGCTTTCTTTCCCAAGACCGTTAACCATCATCACTTTCTTTCACTTACCACATAACCGCTGACGGATCACCGAATAACCGCTCCGTCGCATCCGACTCTCCTAGGTTTACCTTAGCATGGGGACGAGATGCATCTTCGTCTGACGAGTGGCGTCGGCATGAAATGGAAGGGACATCGGTAGTAGCTGGAGCGAATCACGCTCGAAGGCTATATTTTGGTGGATTCTTGATGAGGAAGATAATCGGAAAATGAAAAACAAAGATAAGAGTGATGAAGAATGTGGTTACCTTATAAATGATATGATATATTATTAATGGATTATTGGATATAAAGGCTAAAAATAAAAACATTGGGGAATGGAAAAAAAATAAACTTATTTACTAATATTTTGTTCAATTGTAGAAATAAAAAGTTATAAGAATTTAGTGGTTACAAGTGTAAGTGAAATTAAAACAGAACTTTTCATTAACGATTTAATATTTAAATTGTATTAATAAAATAAGTTTTATTATTTTATGATTTCTCTAGGCTTTTTTTATTTATTAAATATATTTTCTTAACTTATGCATCTTATCTGCTGAACTAGATTTTTTTTGATTAGTTGTTTGTCTATATTTGTTTGTTATTTCTAACATAAAGTCCGTGTGTAAAAGTCATTTTTAACAATTCTGATCAAATGAGTATAAAAGTTACACTTCATAAAAAACAATTTTTAACATTGTAATTCACTCAAATACATTGTGTGATACAAATTAAGAAGCTTAAGAGAATTGAGATTGACTATTCTATATGACATATTTGACAATATGAACTATTAACATTTTTTTGGTGCATGTCAAATGAAAATAATTTTTTTAAGCAAAATGCTTTAGCGTGGATTTGTAGGCCGAAGGTTACGCAAAATGAAAAGAATGTTTGGTAAAAACTTAAGAATTTCCAAATCTCATATACATTCATAACCAACATCCCGCAGCAACGCGCGGTTGGCGTCAACTCGTTATAATTAAAATACAACATTAAAAAAAAGAGTTTTTCTTCCCAACAATTCATCTTTTTTTTTTGCAAAAACATGCTAAAATTAACTTTATACACATGTGTAAATGAAACAGTTTACACGGTATAAACAGTCAATTTACACATGTGTAAAAACAGTTTATTTTCGTATATGTGTTCAATTTTTACACGTAAATTGTGTTTTTGAGATTGTATTTTAATAATAAAGATAAGTGTAAAAATAAATTTTGAATTTGAACGGTTTTATACGGTATTCTCACGGTTCACACGAAATATATGTGTTCTCAAAGTAACCTTCCTTTACACACACACGTGTGTGTGTGTATAATAGTGATTTTATAACGAACTGAATTATCACACCCTGTAATTACCACGTCAGGGTTTTACCGTGAAGAATCCGGTTAATATTCACATGAACGACCTCTATATGATTGAAAATCTATGTAATAAAAGATAACAGCTCAAGTTTTCAAACTAACAGCGGAAGCATTTAAAACAAAACTAACAAGTGCTTCGCCTACACTGCGAATTTAGTAAACAAATATGTCAATGTTTAAACAGCCAAAAGAAACTTTATTAATGCATGAAGTGCGACTCCTCGTGCACCTAGCTCTTGCTACCTTAGCGACCTTAGAAAACATTCTAAAATGTGTCAACATATAATACTGGTGAGTTTACAGGTTAACTGTTTATAAAAGTCCATTGTTTCTAGATCCACATATGTTACTAATATATCCTAATGTTAGCTAGACATTATTCAACTTACTTTTGCGAATAGAACTACTGCTGATTGTTGTTGTATATATATGTTGCCTCCACCACCATTAATCCTATGGTAAAGTTGTGTTTAGAAAAATATGCACATGTTCGACCTCCCGTCGACACAGATGAGACTTGTCAAACCCAATAAATCTATGCATACTTCCCCTCTATGTTGCACATACTCATGGTTCAATAGTAGGACTTTAAGCTGACTCGCCAAGTACACAAGCAATATAATTAGTGTTATGTGATCTACCAAGTTTTTTTTGTGTGTAGCATGTTTCTCCCCCCCAACGAGAAAACATAAGAAAAAGGGATCGTGAAACTCACATTTGGTTGATTTGTTTACAGAGTAAAACCCAACGTGTAATGATCAAGTCTCGACTACGGGAAACCTATCATTAATAGCCAATAAGTTGTTTGACGAAACGTGTGTTTGTTTATCGAACCATTGTTATCTGAACATTGACTTAGTATGTTTTTGTAAAATAGTTGACGGTATTTGACTATACACGTCCTGACACCCCGTTGGTGACCTATTGCTGACATAAGTTTGCCCATTAATCATGTTCAGATTTATAGTTAAGGGATCATGAAAGTCAACATACTTAACATACTTAAACACATATAAGTTCTGATCTAAGCGAACATAGTATTAAACGAAGATGGTTATCCTACGAACATAGGCTTGGATGAAGATGGGCACCAAACAAAGATAGGACATCTTCGCTTGGCCACGTGTTCGTCTGCTGCAAGGGTAACTTTGTTCAGCAGAATGTTTACAAAATGAGTATTCATGTAACACATATCCAATTTTACAACATGCAATCCTACGACTAGTGTGCTAACATCCTAACCTAACAATTTGAATCAAATATTGATTGTTTACTCGCATCCAAACACGTTATTTCCATTTATGGCAAATTATAAACTTAGTCCAGGGTTTGCATGAAAAAGTTTCCATAATTGGTAAGTTTTGTAATTAATTATATTAATCCATCAAACAAGCTTCTAATCTATCCCACAATCATCCTAGATATCCATACTAATAAGAGTCTATCAACATATTGCACAAAAGCCTCAATTTCTAGTTCCCCATAACCATCTCAACATTATCCATACTCATTAGTTAACAAAACCCATGTTTTAGTTATTAGATCTAGTTAGTAATCATTATTTAATGGATTTATTTGTGAAAACTAGTCATGTTCATATCTAAAAGTTTAGTGTTTATAGACAACATCGTTAGAATAGTTTTAGATCATTAATATGGATTACACACTTTTAGATCTTCACTTGTTTTATTCTAAACGTCGTTGAGATCCTACAATTAGGTGTTCTGATAATAAAAGAGGTTACAAAGGTTATAGGTGTGTTTTGTGGGTGTAAGAAGGAGACTTAGGGTTAAAATGGGGGAAATGGGTTAAAGCACGTATTTATACGCTAAACCCATCAGGTCGGGCGAACTTGTGTTTCTAGGCGAACATAGCTGCCTATGTTCGTCTATTGGGTGAACATAGCTGCCTATGTTCTCCTAATAGGCTGACATAGCTGCCTATGTTCTCCTATGGGGTGAACATAGCTGCCCATGTTCTCCTACGGGGTGAACATAGCTACCTATGTTCTCCTACACTTATGTTTTTCCAAATTTATGTTTAACTGTCTATCGGTTTATCTAATGTCGGTTACAAACCCGTTAACATGTAATGACATATAAAATACGTATTATCACATAATTGCACATAAATACATAATTGCACATGATGAGTTAACATCTAACACACGAATTATAACAAGTTGTTTATTATTTCGACTCACCAACATACAGGATACGAGACTCATGTGTGCTACCCGGTAATTTCTGAATTATCAAACCACAATTGTTGTATATGCTAGACTCACTTAATTAATCCCAATTAGGTTTGTTTAATAAGCGTTTTGCTAAGGTAGACTCTAAGTATTTGTTAGGAAAGTTAACATGAAATTGTCGGGTGTCACGTAACATTTCCTATCAAGTGCATGTAAAGATTCATATGAGTAAAGATGGTTTCATGCTTCGAACCATATTTTTTTCTCTACATAAATAAACTTTTGATCTCCAACAAAGTTAGAATTATTACCAAACACACACCAATGGTGCAACCACAAACGGGTTCAAACCGATAACTAACACGAACCGAACTCAGTTTGAGCCTAATGTACATCCAAACTGGTTCCAAACCTGACTTAATCACTAAACAAATACAGTACTCCAAACTAACTTGAAACGAAACCGAACCACAGTTCAAAAAACTAGCCAACAAACCGATACAACTCTAGCCGGCTTGAACCCAAAATCTGTTTTGACCTTTGAAATCAAACCAAACCAAGTAAAAAAAATGGCCAACAAATCGACACAACCTGATCGGCTTGAACCCGAAATTGGTTTTGACTTTTTGTTGACCAACCTGGACTGCTTTATGGTTTGAACTCGATTTGTGCACTTTAACACACACACAATTATTTTATTTTTATATTAACAGATTATGTAAAGTAATAATAAATCTATTTCCTATAATTATGAATCACTACATACAAACACAATTTCCATAAACAAAAACAAAGATTCAATCACAAGAAACAAATAATTAGCTTGTTTTTGCAACAATACAAATTCCATTCAAAAACATTTTAAGTATAATGAAACATGAACATCTAAGTAAAAAAAACAAGGTTACAATTAGATGTTTTTTTCTCAATCAAATGTAGGTATAATATGTTATAAAACAATACAAATGGAGTTTGATTTACTAACCTGAATATTGTATTTTCTAAAATGAAAGTGTGAGGACTTTTTCTAGTGAAATAGCTTACTTACAGTGAACGAGAAGATTATATGTAGGTACAGGGAGAGAAAGAAATATGATGGATAAATAAATGTAATACAACTTTTCTTCTAAAATATACTTATAGTGAGAAAAAAGAGGTTATATATACTTATACTTATAGGGAGAGAAAGAAGGCATGTAGAAGACATATGAATGTAAGACAACTTTTCTGCTGAAATAAACTTACAGTGAGAAATGAGATTACATATATGTATAAAAAAAATGTGGGATGATAGATGGTATGGATTATGACATCAAAAAGATTCTTTTGTTTTGGCATGTCATGTTGTATGCATTAAATGCCACACTAAGTGTAATGGACCGAAAGTTATTTTTCCAAATCAAGAAATAAATATTAGTTGTACTCTTTTCCATCATCATCATACTCAGTTAATCTCACCTATAGCAAAGCTAAGGTAGGGTCTGAGGAGGGTAAGATGTAGACAGCCTTACCTCTACCTCTAAGAATAGAGAGGCTGTTTCCAGTGAGACCCCCGGATCGATATGGTTTGGTATCAAGCCTTGGATATAAGGCACAGAACACTTAGTAATCGGGACAAACCTAATCGGTGCATGTACTCTATTCCATCATCATCATCATCATCATACTCTTTTATAACTTAAAAAAAAAAAAGATAAACGTTACCATTTGGTAATAATACTAAGAAAGAGGTGGTTAAAAATTGTATGTCTAATGGGATGTGGTCCCCTATTGATTTTTCTCGCCCCATGGGAATTCTGCACGTCCAAGAGTGGATAGAGTTATCTTCTTTGTTGGGGCAGGTACAACTCTCAAGTTCAAAGGATATATGGGAATGGGATGGTTCTCCTTATTTCACGGTGGCGGAAGTAAAAAAAATAAAATAAAGGACCATTCGAATGTGGGGGACTATTTTAAGTTAAAATGGGTAGCGTGGGTTCCCTTGAAATGTCACATTTTCGCTTGGCGGGCAGAAATGGATAGAATTCCGACAGTGGAAGCTCTTAGCAAAAGGAATGTGTTTATCCCCAACGATCGTTGTAAGCTTTGTGAGGTCGATCCGGAAACTTCGGAGCACATATTCTTGGGTTGTGGTTTTTCCTTTGGAGTGTGGTCTAATATTTTAAAGTGGTGCGGCCTAAATGTTCCTTGGGTTTGTAGAGAATTTGAATCAGAGTATGATAATTGTGAATGTTATACTTGTGTTCAAAAAAGACACCAAAGGATACATTATATAAGGGCTATTCAATCTAAGAAAGGAAATAAATCATAACGGCTATTTGATTGATCTTCAAACGGCTAGTTGATTGCTTTTCCTTAGCTGTCGATATCTTCTAAAACGGGAAATGATGAGATTTCTCTGATCCCAATTAATCTTCTTTCTAACACTCCCCCTCAAGTTGAGTAGTGGGATTTCCAATGCTCAACTTGTATAGGCAACTATTATAAAGTCTTCCATTGACTGATTTTGTAAGAATATCTGCTAGTTGGTCTTCTGATCGAACGAATTGAAGTTTTATAGTTCCATTTTCGAGTTTTTCTTTGATAAAATGCCTATCAACTTCCACGTGTTTTGTACGGTCGTGTTGGACAGGGTTTTTAGAGATTTGTATAGCTGCTTTGTTGTCACACAAGATCTTGCTTGCTTTCTTCTGAGCAAATCCAATTTCAGTTAGGAGCTTGCGTATCCATAGAACTTCTGCTAGCCCCCTTGCAATGCCTCGAAATTCAACTTCAACACTTGAAAGAGCAACCACCTTCTGTTTTTTACTCCTCCAAGTAACCAGGTTTCCTCCAACTAATGTGAAGTATCCTGATGTAGATCTCCGATCTTGCTTATCTCCTGCCCAGTCAGCGTCTGTGTATGCTTGGATCTTTAAATGCTTGTTTGGTTGGAAGAGGATCCCATAGCTAGCAGTCCCTTTAAGGTATTTGACAATTCTTCGTACAGCATCCATGTGGTTGATTTGCGGTTGGTGCATGAATTGACTGACCACTCCAACTGCATATGCGATGTCTGGACGGGTATGTGAGAGATATATGAGTTTACGGACTAGACGTTGGTACGTCTCTTTTTCTGCCAATTTTGCTCCTTCTTCCACATAGAGTTTTTGGTTGGTCATCATTGGCTTATCGGCTGGCTTGCAGTCGATCATTCCAGTTTCGGCAAGGAGATCAAGAATATACTTTTGTTGGCATATAAATATCCCTTGCTTTGATCTCAGAACTTCAATTCCAAGGAAGTACTTTAGTCTTCCTAAATCTTTCATCTCGAACTCAATGAACAAGTTTGCCTTTAATTTCTCCATTTTCTTCTTTATCGTTTCCTGTAATAATCATATCATCAACATATAGAATTAAACAAGTTACGAGTTTACCTCTTCGTTTGAGAAATAAGGTATGATCAGAATTGCTCTGTTTGAAACCGTATTCCTTCATAGCCAAGGTAAATCTGCCAAACCAGGCTCGAGGAGATTGTTTAAGCCCGTAGAGAGCCCTTTTTAATCGACACACTTCTTGGTTCTTGAAGTTGCTTGTGAATCCGGGAGGTGCCTCCATATACACTTCTTCTTTCAATTCTCCATGAAGGAAGGCATTCTTAACATCAAACTGATGAAGAGGCCATCCTTCATTTGCAGCAATAGATAATAGGACACGGATAGTATCGATCTTGGCAACTGGGGAGAATGTTTTAGAATAGTCAATCCCATATGTTTGTGTGTATCCTTTAGCTACCAGTCGAGCTTTATATCTCTCGATGGTTCCATCTGGTTTGTGTTTAATAGTGAAGACCCATCGACATCCAACTGGTTTCTTTCCCAAAGGAAGAGTTCATTTTTCCCACGTCTCATTTTTCATAAGTGCCTCCATTTCTGCTTCCATTGCATTTTTCCATTCCTTGGATTTCAAGGCTTGTTCTGCTGAGCTTGGGAGTTGTTCATTAAAGAGGGCAGTTGTGAAGGCTTTAGCTTCCTTAGATAGATTTCCATTAGCTATGTTGGCCATGGGAAACCTGGTTGATCGTGTCTCTTTCTCAGGAGAATATCGTTTTGGAGGAACTCCTCTATTGACTCTTGGAGGTAGTACATATCTCTCGGTTGTCTCTTCTTGTATTAACTCCTCGTGTTCTTCCTGCATGACCTCTCTTGCTATTTCACTGTCGTTAGATATATCACTTGAAAATTCATTATTATTAGTCATACTAGGAGGATTTTGAGGTTCCTCGTTTTGAGGTTCATCACCTTGAGTTTCTTCTTCATACGTAGGACAAGGGAAGTCTTTGTTAGTGGCACTAACGGATTGGGAAGAATTAGATGAGTCACCTTGGGTACTGTGATTTTGAGCTCCGCTACCAGGTGAGTCACCTTGGGTACTGTGATTTTGAGCTGCGCTACCAAATGAGGGAGCCCATTTAAGCCAATCTAGTGGATCAATGTGTGTATGTTGTTTCTCCCCCTAACCACTGTGTTGGCAGTTATAGAAAAATTCAGTTTCAAGAAAATCACAGTCAAGGGTAGTGTATATATGTCGACGTTTGGGACTATAGCACCGGTATCCCTTTTGGTCAATCCCATAACCTACAAATACGCATTTTTCTGCACATGGCCCTAATTTTCCTCGATGATGTTTAGGGATATGAGGATAGACGGTGCACCCAAAAACTCGTGGTTGTAAAGTGAGGGGGGGGAGGAATTTTGGTAAAATCAGAGAGAGCTTGAATAGGAGTTTTGAGATTGAGAGCTTTGGTAGGGAGACGATTAATTAAATATGTGGCAGTTGCAGCTGCTTCTGGCCAAAAGGATGTGGGAACCTGAGACTCAATTAAAAAAGCCCGAGTTATCTCTAAAAGAATTCTATTTTTCCGTTCAACAGTGCCATTTTGTTCAGGGGTATAAGGGCACGTTTTTTGATGGATAATGCCTTTGTTTTGACAAAATTGTTTCATAGATTCATTTATATATTCTCCTCCATTGTCGGATCTGAGGATTTGAATATTCGTTTTAAACTGGGTTTGTATCATAGTATAAAATAGAGTAAATTTTTCAAAGACCTCTGATTTATGTTTTAAAAAATAGATCCATGTCATACGAGTGCAATCATCAATAAATAAAACAAAGAAACGAAAGTTTTGCCCCCCATTAACTTCTGCTGGTCCCCACACATCAGAATGTATAAGAGAAAAAGGTACTCCAACTCTCGTATTATTTAAGTTATACGTATGTCTGTGACTTTTAGCTAAAACACACGTTTCACAATTCAAAGTTTTATTCAAAGGAAAAAATTTTGGAAATAAAATACGAAGGTAGCCAATAGACGGGTGTCCTAATCTCCTATGCCAGAGCCAAGCTTCTCTATTTGTAGTTCCATGTGCTAACATCACATTTCCATGTTGAGTCACTTCTTCCACGTAGTACAATCCCGACTGTTCAGTGCCACGCCCAATGATCATTCCCGTCCTGATATCCTGAAGAATACAAAAGGTTGGATGCATCAAGACGGTGCAATTTAACTCTTTTGTAATATGGCTAATGGACAACAATTTATGTGATATGGATGGGACATACAGACAGTTTTTAAGTTTTAGAGTAGGGGATAACTCAATAGTTCCTCCTCCTTTAACAGGAACAATCCCCCCATTAGCAGTTTTTATACTGTTGATTCTAGGTTTGTTTTTAGATGTTAAATCTGATAAATCATAGGTCATGGTGTCAGTGGCACCACAGTCAAAAATCCATGATTCATCTGTTTCCTTACAATTTTTCGCTATATTAGCTTGTCCTACACTAAATTTTTTTCGTTTTTAAAGAATAAACCAATTTTAATTTTAGAAAACAAAGGTCTTCTAATTTTTGAAAAAGCATTTTTTGAAAAAATCTTTGGTTCATCTTGGAAGAACCGTCCACCTAACTTTCCACCTTTTTTATTAATATTCAAAAAACGTTTTAATTTATCTTGGTTAAAACAACCACCTACTTTTCGTTTAAACCGATGAGCCCTTTTTGATTCATCTATGGTGCACCTCCTTTTTTGTTTATTAATACTCAAAGAGCACCTTTCGGTTTCATATAACCCACCCCTTTGTTTGTCAGTGCTTTGATTCAAAGACATTTGTTGTTTAACTTGATGGGCTTGAGATTGGCACTCATCAAAAAAGGTTTCATTTTTTTGAATCATAGTACTGGTGTCTTCTTCTTCAGGCACCATTTTTAAGAAAAAATTGGGGAAAAATTTAGGATTACAAATATGGTTTGAGGTTAGTCCCTCAAACATGTTACCTCCATCCATAGCTTCTCCTTCCCAGCCGGCCGCCGCCATACCTCCAAAGCCCTCCTCGCCGCCGCCGTCTGTCACGCCGGTGGCTTTCTCTTTGCTACCCGTGGCTACAACGGCTTTTCCTTTCTCCTGGCTAGTGCTCTTGGTTCCTTTCTTGTGGCCATCGTTCCACCACTCAGGATATCCAACGAGCCTGAAGCATTCTTCCTTGGTGTGTTTAGTCATTCCACAATGAGTGCATTTGAGGTGACTCTTGTCGATTTTCACTTGTTGAGTTCGGCGGACACCCTTAGAGACGAGGCTAGACCCATTAGGGTTTTGTGTATTGGTGGCGATAAGACCGGTTGCTATCCCTGATGATTCTTCTGTTGGTTGTGTACCAAGAATTTTTTGATGAGCCTCCTCCTTTTGAACAGTTGCGTATGCCTCCTCTGCAGTTGGAAGTGCTTCTGACCGGAGGATTTCCCGTTTTATGGATTCATATTTCCGGTCTAAAGCATTCAGAAACTGAAATAGCTTCTGGTTAGATCTTATTTTCGCGTAAATTTTGATGTCATTCAGACATTTCATTGGATTTGGGTCAGTTCTATCGATTTCTCCCCAAATCCCTTTTAAGGTAATCCACAGATTTTCTAGAGAAGTTTCATTTTGTTTGATTTCATTGGCACGTACATGGAGATTAAATATTTGCAGTTTGTCTTTTCCACTGCTGTAGGTGACTACCAGAGCATCCCACAACGTTTTTGCGTTAGGGAACTCGGTTAGATTGCTGGCAAGAGTTGGTTCGATATTTTGAATGAGCCATGAGAAAACGACCAGGTCGTCTTGTTCCCATTGCTCGTATGTGGCATCACTTTGATCTGGAGGGTCTGAGGTTAGGTGTTTTAACAAGCCTTTTGATTTTCCGCCTATAGCGACTCGAATCATTCGAGTCCATAAGGCATAATTTTTGCTATTGAGTTTGAGGTTTATTTGCAGGCTATCGGATAGTTTGGGGTTTTGGGGTTCGAGATTGAGGCCATTTTTTAGAAGATTGGCTAGTTGTATTGACAGATCAGATCCCGCGTTACCGTCTTCGGACATGGCAGCGAGGGATTTTTGATGAAAAACCGGTAAATGATGAGCACGGCCCTAGAATCAGAGAACGCGCTCTGATACCATGTAGAGAATTTGAATCAGAGTATGATAATTGTGAATGTTATACTTGTGTTCAAAAAAGACACCAAAGGATACATTATATAAGGGCTATTCAATCTAAGAAAGGAAATAAATCATAACGGCTATTTGATTGATCTTCAAACGGCTAGTTGATTGCTTTTCCTTAGCTGTCGATATCTTCTAAAACGGGAAATGATGAAATTTCTCTGATCCCAATTAATCTTCTTTCTAACAGTTCATACGAGGGATCTCCTCGTATTGTACAAACAAGCGAGTGGTGGTAAATGGGGAAAGAAGATCGTCCATGGGATAATTATGGTCGGCATGTGGATGATTTGGAAAGCCCGAAATGACAAGACTTTTAACAAGATAGATCCAAAGGTTCAAATTGTGATAGGTAGTATAAAATCTATTTCCTTTGTATGGTTGAAGCATATGTCCCACTTTAAGGATCTCCGATGGGAGGATTGGTGTAATAACCCTTTGTACATGCTATAGTTTTTTAGGGTGTTGGTCCTTGTTTTGAGGACTTCCCCTTGTGTTATTGAAAGTCAACGTTCAAAAAAAAATAATTTTATGTTAGGGATCAAAACTTTCTTTACATTTGGTAACCCTTTAGTTGTTTTCCATTATTCTAGCATTAAAGGGTTAGCATATGTAAAGAAAAACGCCAGCACTATGTTCACCACCAACTAAATTAGATTATTTTAAAAGTTTTGTTTTCTTTTTCTTTAATAGAATTAAATCATAACTTTAGTAATGGTAAAATTTTAACTTTTTTTTTCTTAAAAAGTTATAAAAAATTATTATGATTTAAATTTATATCTTTATTTGGCAAAAATAACTTTCAGGACATTACAATATTACCCTCTTTAAAAATAATTTCATCCTAAAAATTTTTAAGTAAATAAATAAAATCGCAAAAACCAAATAACTAATCTTGTAACTTACTTATTTCATTGTAAGAATGAAATTCATAAGACCAAGTGGGTAGGTAGAATGAAATTCATACTTATTCCGTTAACTGAAATTCATAAGAACAGGTGAGACTAAACATCAGTTAAATTAGTTTCCGTTTAAAAAGTTACTTTTAAGAGATAATAACTACACATATAAAAAATAGTTTAAACCGAAAATTAATCGAAACAGTATTAAACTATTTAAATAAAATGAAACTAATGAAGAAGCAAAAGCCAAGTAATAGAAGTGTAGTTTTTTAATAGGATTACTAGATTATCCCTCGGGTGCTACCTGGGATAGACAAATCTAATATGAAGTGATAAAACCGTAAAAAGAATAGATCGTTTTTTCAGAAAATTTCTTTCTTAAAGGATCAACACTCGATAACTCATAAACCCTACTTCTAATTCTACTTGTGCACATCAAAATATAAAAAAAAAAAAAATAGATTCTTACAAAAAAAATGACTATATCTGTGAATATATATGTAGTTAGCAGATTTTTATATGTAATGACAGGTTTAAAAGCATATATACTATCATACCATGATTATTGACTTGCTTAAACATGATTAATGAATTACTTAAACGCTTTGTGTTTTTTTTCTACATGAAAATAACCCCACTAAAATTTTTTTTTCTTCAATTTTTGTATGGCACTATGGTGATTGTTGGAAAGATAATAAAACGCTTGTTAATTTGGTGTATTTTTTTTTATAAAAAAATATCGTATATAAAAGTTAGCAACGTCTAAAAACCGTGAGTGAAAAATAAGGAATAAGATAAATATAAAATATTAATTAACATATTTAAAAATTTTAAAATAATAATTAATAGTTATCTTTATTTATAATATAATTAAAAAAAATTTGACTTTTTTTTTCGTTTTTTGTATAACATTATGGTGTTTGTTGGAAAGATAATAAAACGCTTGTTAATTTGGTGTAATTTTTTTTATATAAAGTATGTCGTATATAAAAGTTACTAATGTTTAAAAATCGTGAGAGTGAAAAATAAGGAAAAAGATAAATATAAAATATGATGAGGAGCGCAACTACCTCGGTTACATGAATGCTCTGGGGGAGTTGTTCCCAACATTTCTAGAAGAAAGGAAAGAGCCGATAATGGAAAACGAAGATGAGTCAGATGAAGAGATCATCCCAATCATGGAGACGAAAATGGACGTTGAAGTCCCACCTCCGGTGCCACAGGTTACTATATATGATTTTGGGAGTCACTCTGATGAAGAGGACGACGAAGAAGAATGGGCGGCGTATCAGTGGTTGTTAGTGAAGAGGGAAGTGATTGAAAAAGAAGTGGAATTGGGACATTCCATTGATTGAAAAAGCACCTTTCTGTATAGAAAAGTCCAAGAGCTGGTGTATGTCTCTCAACCACCAGGGTTTACTGATCCAAAATATCCAGATCGGGTCTACAAACTTGACAAGGCCCTTTATGGACTTCATCAGGCACCCAGGGCATGGTATGAGACACTGTCTTCTTACCTCTTGAACAATGGTTTTGAGAGAGGAAAGATTGACAGTACACTTTTCATTTGAAGAAAAGGAGAAGATTTTCTGCTGGTACAAGTGTACGTTGATGACATTATCTTTGGATCACCCAGTGAAGACTTATGCAAGGAATTCGAGCAGGTCATGAAAAGGAAGTTCGAGATGAGTGCTATGGGGGGGGGGAGTTAAAGTTCTTCCTTGGTCTACAGGTGGATCAGAAGGCAGATGGGATGTTCATCCACCAAACCAAGTACGTGCATGACATCCTGATTCGTTTCAAGATGAATGATTGCACTGCTTATGCTACTCCTCTACCGGTCAACCACGGTCTCAGTCCACATACCGAAAGCGACAAACATGTCAACCCCACAGAGTATCGGGCAATGATTGGTTCACTCATGTACTTAACTGCTTCTAGACCCGACTTTATGTTTCCAATTTGTCTTTGTGTCAGGTTTCAGGCGGATCCAAAGGAGTCACATATGATTGCGATCAAATGGATAATGAGATACCTTAAGGGGAAACCCAAATTAGGTCTATGGTATCCATCCAATGGTGGATTAGATCTCGTATCCTACACAGACTCAGACTACGGAGGATGCAACCAGAACAGAAAATCGACGACTGGCGGTTGTCAACTACTCAGGGGGAGACTCGTATCCTGGCAATGCAAGAAGAAGACTTCTGTAGTGGTGTCCTCATGCGAGGCTGAATACGTTGCAGCTGGTAGCTGCTGTTCACAGGTTTTTTTGGATACAACAACAAATGCGGGATTACAGTTTGAATTTTCTAGATACTCCCATTATGATTGATAACAAAGCTGCCATATCCGTAACTAAAAACCCAACCAACTTTTCTAAAACTAAACATATTCATATCTGACATCACTTCATAAGAGATTGTTATGAAAAGAAAATGATTCATTTAGAAAAATTTGACACGAAAGAGAATTTGGCAGACCTTTATTAAGGTTATCTGCTTAGTGCTTGTAGCTTAGTTTATGGTTTTGTGCACGAAAGCCATAGGAACTTGATTAGAGAATTTAGAGGACTTAAGTATTCTTCCATTCTTGAGACCGGGAGGTGATGGAATGTTGGGTTGTCTAGAGCTTTAGGTGTTAGATTTTGGGTGAGACCGGGAGGTGATCCTATCCTAGTTGTCTTTAGTTTCTTGCAATTCCAAGTCATAGTTAACCCAATTAAATTACTCCTTTGCATCTTAGGGTGTAATGTGATTAGAGAGACCGGGAGGTGATCGAGTCATTAGAGTACCTTTACATTCTTAGTGAGGTGAGACCGGGAGGTGATCCGAGCTAGATAGCCAGTGTTTTATTCTTTAAGATTCTTTGGGGTGTGTTGGTGAGACCGGGAGGAGATCTAGCACGTCTTAGGGTTTCTTAAGTTATGTTTAGAATCTGGTAAGCCATTCAGTTTTTCATTACTGAGAGTTGTGAGTTTGCATGTAGGATTCTTGACCTAGGTAGTTGCCTTCCTATCCTGATATTTTCCTCGATTATTTTCGCTGTCTATTTATCCTTGTTTATTTTATTTAATTATTTAAAAAACCAAAAATCATTTATAAACCAAATTTGTTAAGTCTTAGTCGAGTCTAGTTTTGTTTTCCATTAGTGTCTTGTGGGTTCGATACTCGGACTTACTTAGTCTGTACTGCATTGATAGGTACACTTGCCTGTCGTGTGGTCTAGTTTAGTTGAGTCTGTTTTATATTACTAGGTGTCTAGGTTAGTTTATATTTTTAGACCATACATAGCACATCACTCTCTTATTTGCCAAGTCACTAGAAAAAGACCAACCTGATTGGTGTTTTTTTATATATTTTGCAAGAACAATAATGCGTTTTCAGAAATTTACTTACATCTTGGATTCAAATATGAGTTTTTATGACCCAGATTTAATCTTATAGGTTGATATAGTGAATATATGTCAAAAGGGGCTATGGGTCCTGGGGGTTTGTACAACCAAATTCGAAGGACTGGTTTGAATTACGGTGTCAATCAATCCATGTAAAATACGAACTAAAGAATTTTGCGAAATAGATTTACGTGTAATAAGATGGTAAGATCATAACGAGTTGATCGAGAAAGATAAAAAAGGAAAAACTATAGTGAGTTAGTTAATAAAAAAACTACAAAGGTTAATTATCCTGACAAACATGTATGTTTTCAAGCTTATAAGTATCCATATATATTATTATTTTGTACTTACTGTTGTTCGTTGGTTTTTATATGGTAAATGCGTGACATGAATAATTACAAATCAATCTTTCCACATTTTAAAATTTAATAATGAATAATTAGAAATTAATCTTTCCACTTTATATATTATTTTTTATTTAGTGTTGCTATTTTTTTATACATATAGTAAAATTAAACCACGCATAACTACAAATTAATCTTTGTTTTAGACACGTTACTTGAGATTAGCAATTTTAATGCTTAATTGCATTAAAAAAACATATTTTTTTTGTACGGCCAACAAAAATTTTATTAATCACCAAACGCTAGCGAAAAACTAGCAACGTCACCCAATACATCACCTCAAACAACTATATACAGAAACTACAAACAAGCTAACTGGAAATAAAAGATTACCACACCTATCACCACTTAATGTTTGAAAAATTGAAGCCGCACCACTTTTCCCAATCCAACTCCGGTTGTTTCGCACGTGCTTTTTCCCATAACAGACTAAGCGCCTTGATGTCTCCAATGATCTTCTGGACCGAACATTGTTTTTGGTTGAAAACAACATCGTTCCTTTGATTCCATATACACCAGACAGTTGATAAACACACAGCTTGAAACGCCTTCTTCGACCCTTTTGAGCCACCCACATACCTGTGTAAGTTGAGAACATCTCGGAAATCGAAAGCAAAAACGTTCCCCACCTTACACCATTGCGACACCACTTGCCATACCGTTTGAGCGAATCCACACGAAATGAATAGATGATCCACAGTTTTCACCTGCTCTCCGCATATCAGGCATAACTCGGACGAAATGTTAATGTTTCTTCTTCTAAGTGCGTCTCTAGTAGGGAGCCGCCCCAACCCAGCCCTCCAAGCCAATATCCCCACCTTTCGAGGTACCCAAGAGTTCCATTCCATGACCCTAAGCATTCGGTATTCCTCTCCATTCTAGCAGAGCTGATTTAATCTATTTAATCGAGAAATCAAACCCCAACCCACCCCCTGAATCCCACACCCATCTATCTGAAATTGCAGCCAAAACGGGACAGACCAGTGTATCCTGAAGATTAACAAACTCTGCAGCCGCAAGCGGCCCCAGAGCTGCTGAACGCCAGGCCCAAACCCAATCCAGCCCGTTACGCAAACAACAATCCGATACAACAGCAAACTTGTGTGTTTCCCCCGCGAACAATGCTGGAAAACGTGTTGCTAACGGACCACCGGGTGCCCAACTGTCCAGCCAAAACAGCATATGTTCCCCATTCACCCCTTTTATTGATTTTGCGACATCGAAACCCAAGGTCCTTAAATCCCTCATTATGGTTGCTATATTCTTCCAAGGCCCAGGAGTGGACATCCGTGCAGGGACATGATTCCAATCTCCGGACAAGTGGTGCACCGCCCATATTACCTTCCTCTACAACCCGTTAGCGTCCACCTTGAACTGCCACCACCACTTCGCTGGCATCGATTGGTTTGCATCCTTTAATGAGCCGAAGCCAAAACCTCCCCCACTAAACGGTGCAATAACACCATCCCAAGCTACCCAATTAATTTTTTCTTTCTCGTCCGACCCACCCAAAAAAAAAAAATACTCGTCTCACTCGGTCCAACTCTTCTAAAACTCCTATTGGAGCCTTGAATAACGAGAAATAATATGTAGGGAGTGAATTCAACAATGAGGTGGACAACAGTGATCGGCTCTGTTGGGTTGGGGGGGGGGGGTTGGCGTTGCCCCTTATTGTATTTGGCTCTTTTTTTTAAAAAAATTAACACACAAACTAATAATAATAATAATAATAATAATAATAATATTCCTTCCATCCCCTTTCACTCCCCACCATATTTTTTAGCTTGAAAAATGGAGCTCACATGTGCCATATGGCACATCATGCCCCCCACCCCACTCCCCATAGTCTAAGACCATGTGTAGTGGGGGTTAAATTTAAGGCCCCAAAATGGGGCAAATTGTGACACGTAGCAATCCAGTCAGTATGGGGGCATTAGAAAAAAATGGGGTGTAGTGGGAAGCTTTAAATTTAAGGTCCCAATAATCCAAAACCTTAACTACTTGAGTCCATAGTTGGAAATTAACTAACCTATTGAGTCTAAAGTTGTAACTCCGTTAACTAAATATGTTAAATCTGTATGAAATGACAAAAGTGCCCCCCACTAATAAAAAAAAACCTTATTAAACTATATGTTAAATCTGTATGAAATGATAAAAGTGCCCCTCACTACCCCACTAATAAATAAAAAACCTTATTAAACCCCCCCCCCTCCCTCTTTCTCTCATCTAGTTCCACACTTCCGTAACCCTAAAAAATTAAAATAATCACTTGCAGACATTCTCTTCATCCATGTCCCTCTTATTCTCTTTACCACTAAATAAACTAGTGAGATACACGTCCGCTGGGACGGGTTTTTGAACGGGGATTGGAAAAGCGTGAAAGTATATTTGGGTTGATGTTATTATTTTGAGTAAGCGAATGTCGATAACTAATCTCTATATAATCTTAAAGTATATCAATTTTAAAAGTTTTGTTAATATATATTATTTATGAAATCAGCCATTGAAAAACAAATACTAATTTATTTGTTTTGTTTAAAAAAAATTATATGAAATCTTGGTATGAACCAAAATGTATGACAACATTAATACCAACCACACCAACATTACTACAAAAGTTTAAATATAATACCAAAAACCTACAAAACGAAAGTTGCCTTAATCCACAAAACATACCAACATAGCAAGTAGTTTTAAAGTCAGAAACATAAACATAGAAAGTTGGTTAACATAATTGAACACAAACATGATCTACTTCTTGAAATCGCATTGCATGTTTTCGACATGATTTCTCAGCCTCTTCTTGTAGCTCAATCTTGTTTGTTTAACATTTGAATGGCCAACAACTGTTGAGTTAGGCACATTGTTGTCACCATTTTGTACTAATACCTTAGATTGGCTAAACTCACTCTCTTGCTCGTTATTAACAATACCCTAAACGAAACATACACCGGATGAAGATCATTTAGAAAATAATATATCTAAAATCATATAAATAAAATCATTACCTCTTCTTTCGCGTCGATAGCCTCATCCTCTTGGTCATGAGCAACAATACCCTACACGAAACAACCCAAGATGTTACTTGTATGAAAGCAACTATCTTACTAACATAAAAAGCAAAGAAATATTTTACTTCTATTTTTGCTTTGCTAGACTCGCTCACTCGCACGTTATTGTCAACACCCTAAACAAAACATATAGACGAATGAATCACATTTAGAAAATAAAAATATATAAATTCATATGAAAACAAATCATGTACCTCATCTTTCGCTTGGGAAGCCTCACCCTCTTGGTCATTAACAACACACTAATTAAAGAAATAAACCAACGTGTTACTTTTTATAAAAAAGTAACTAACTTACTAAGATGAAAAGAACAAATATTTTACTTCTATTTTTGCTTGGCTAGAATTGCCTTCTTGTTCCTTAGAAACGGTACCCTGAAAATAACATACCAACCTGTATTATATTAAAACTAAAAAATCACCGCAATCCAAATAAAACAAATTGTTTACCTCTACTTCAACTTGGGCAAGGCTGACATATTGCTCCTTATCAGCAGCAACCTAAATGTGAATCCTTAAGCAAATTTCAAGTAACTAAATCCATAATATTAATATAAAACATGTAGTATACCTCTAATTCAGATTGGAAGAGGGTGTTATCTGGATTGTTGTCAACAATAATCTAAAAGTAACAAACCAAACATTAAACAAAGACCAGCTAATTAACCCATACATTTAGAATAAGACATATAGTATACCTCAACTGTAGACTGTGTAGGTTCACCATCTTGCTTATTATCAACAATAACCTAAATGTAACATAAAACATAAAAATTAAATAACATAAAAGTACAACAAATCATTAAAAACCAACAATAAAGTAAAAAAAAATTACTTACTGATGACTGTGTTGAAGCCGAAACCGAATTATCATGTATCTCCATAAAAAGTTCGTCTGCCATCTCCCATTCGTCATCGGTTATCTTTGCAAGCAGTTCTTGATATTCTTCAACTTCATCCTCATAAGTCATAACAACTTTATTCTATATATAGTATTTATAACTCTTAGCACCTCGTTTGCAAACTTTAAATTTGATTTAGCAATCTAAAGACATTGATGGTAGGTTGTGAAATATCTCTTCTTGTATCTCTCCTAAAATCTACTAATCTTATTTTAGATAACCATACGTACTATCATCACATTGATTTCACAAAACACCAAGTTACATGGCCCCAGGTATACCACTCCCTATCCATAAGTTGTAGAAACACAAGCAGCAATCAGTTAAGCATTGTAGGATTGTGAGTTTGTAGCATCCTCTTTAGAGTATCCGGAGTGGGGGCGGGAAGGGGAGGGGGGGTAACACTGCCGCCATAGTGGCGTGGAAGGGGCGGGAGGGGGCTGGCGTGGGGGGAGTCACCGGCGTGGGGCTTGGGGTGGGGTGAGGTGTCATGTATTGATTGGGTAGGGTATAATTATTAGTTTATATATAAAAAAAAAATCATATACTTTTTTTTTTGGCCTTAAATAAAAAAACATTACATAATTAAATTACTTAAATAGCCATTACATAATTACTTAACATGTACATCCTTACTAAGATTTTAAACCAATAAAAGTGTTCCATTTGAAAATTTGTTTTTAATGTTAAATAAATGATTAATTTATTGTAACCCCCTAAATTAGTTAAATACATGAAACTTATAATTCATTTTGAAAATATATTCTTTCAAAGCAAACTTAATAGTAGTGTACCCATCCGCAGGGACGGATTCCTAAAATTTAAAAATTCAAACCATGGGTAAATTGAAGATTTTGATGTCTTATTCAACTAAGATTGGTAGGCGCAAAAGTTAGTTAATTACCGTAAATATTAACTCAAATTTTGTTATTTAGGTTCCGCAATTTAACATCTTTTTTTTAATTGTGTATAATCCGGTAAATGTTTAATGAAAAAACAAACAATGACGAAGCATCTTCAAATGTATAATAGCATATTTGAATTACAAATGAATTAAATAACAAAACGTAAAACACATACAATATATAACTTCACATTACTAAACACCTAGTGCTAACATATAAAGAACACAGTATTATTAAAAATACCAATTACACCTTATGACGTTATTCGAATTGCTTGTACTTTATATGTCTGGTGGATATGAACATTAACGTCATAATATAATAACTACGTCTTTTGCTTATATAAAAACAAAAACATAAATACACAACATTTATCTATTCGTAATATAAAGTTAAAAAAAAACACTTCAACATATTTCGGTAAAGAGATTATCACAAGGAAAATTAAGTGTGTGTAAACACACCTAACTTTCCTCGTCAATAATATTGAACATAAAAAATATCCATGGCTTTCTTTTAAACTCACTTGGGCATACACCTTCCAAACCATTGTACATCAGGCATACCAAACGTTCCACAAACAAATATTTGTCCAGAAATTGAAGCTTCTCGTGCACCTTTTGCTTTTGTACTTGTACCAGTCTATAATAATCTTGATAGTCATTTTGACCATAACCAATTAATCATAAGAAGAATGAACCTGTAAGAACATCATTAGCTGATTTATAAATTATGATATGGTTTATCAAGAGAATTATGTGTACCTTTGTTTCAACTATAATCATTTTTTCAGCAAAACATCACCATTTGATTTTAAACGACCATGCTCAACAAAAGTCTATTCTCCAAGTGGGAATGTAAAGCTCCAGTGAGGCAGTGAGTTTGAGTGATGATTTTGCTAAATAAAAGATAACATAAAATAAAAAAAAAAATTGTTTGTTGTCAATTTATCAACATATATGTCTAAACCCGAACAACCCGACCCGGCGAATCCGATAATTGACAAACCCGAACCCGATAACCGAACTCAAACCTGACAAACCCTTTGTGATACTGATCGGTTATTGGATATGATATAACATCACATACATAATTCCATATAGTTCTTACCCAAATCTTCAGAAGCATGTTACCATTTCAATAAATAAAACTTTTAACCAACATCTATTGTTTTTACTAACAGGGCAAAATAGGTCATTTCTAGTGAAGTCAAACAATCATCTTGGGCTGACCCATTATAAAACAACTTAGATCCATTCCTTTGAATTAAATAAATAATCATTGTGCTAAATATGACTTTAAGAACCATATTACTAAAAACTTGAAGCCTGCTCAGGAGTTTGTTTATATCAGTTTATGACATTCATTAACTTCATATCTTACCATGATTCACTGGATTTAGAATCTTTTTTATAGGCAAAAACCAATGATATTTAACATGGATCAACATTACGTTCCTTACCATTGATCAGGACTCATCTGGCATTATGAGCTCATTTCCAGCATTAAGAGAAGCTCTTGGTTCCTTGTCAGAAAGAAGAGATATAACCATACATTAGAATTTGATTTCTAGTTTGCTACTAATATGTATTAGGTAAGATAAAATACTAACCGAATGATTTAGGGTGTATCGGTCATCAATGGTAATTGTCGTATCTCCATCAGGGGTATTAAAGAGCATTTGTATAACCATACACTATATACTTTGTATTTGATATAATCCTATAATTATAGCAAACTACCGTGTGAAGTTTTTATAGGTGGCAAGAAAGGTGTCTCAGACTGGACGGATGGCAAGTCAAAATGGGTCGGGTCAGGTTGGATCACGCTAACAGCTAACTGGTTGACCCATCATAAAACATTTTTTCTTCACTATGATCTTTTTGGCTAAATATTGAAGCGTAAATTCTTAATTTCTTATTACAAAATTTCTAGCTAAATAGGGAAAGTATCATATCAGTCAAACACTCTTAACATATTGAAAGTTGAACCTTAGTCAAAGTGTATGCAAACAAATGCATCAAAACCTCTAAATCACCTTATTAAGAGTGTTATGATTAGTGTTCACAGGTCGATCCAACCTATCTAACCTGTTTTAACCCATACACAAAGCTACACGCTTTGACCCGTACTTAGGGGCGAACCTGCATAGTGACTTACGGGTTCACGCGAACCCATTAAGTTTTGAATATTTAATAGAAAGCATATATAAAAAAAATATGATTGAACCAATAAATAAAACTGAAGTGAACTCATGTAACAAACTAAAGGAGTGTTCTAGCTTGTTAAGGCTTTGAGTTTGGGCTTAGAAAGTCTCGCGTTGGGGTCAGCCATCTGCCGTCTTGTGAACTTTATTGTTAAACATTGATATGGAATATGAATTGGGAATAAAAGTCCAACTAACTTCTGAGATTATTTTCCTTAAAGTATTAGACTATATAATACAGATCAATATGGAGTAAATAAACTAAGTTAATTACCATTGGGAATTAAAGTCCAACTGTTGCCTCAAATTTCTACTTACTTACTTTGGGCTGGTAAGGATATAGTGGAGTTTGTATACTATCTTCATAGGAATAAGCCTAGGGAAAAAAGCAATAGATGGGTCAACACTTCCTACCATAAACTTATAGCAGACATCAAAGAAACTTCTATTGCTGTTTTGTGGCTTGCCTCTCTTAGCTTCTTGCTGAGGGCTGGTTGTTTTGTGTAAAAAAATCCTAGCTTGAAATTAAAAAAATGGTGAAATAATTTGGATTAATGAATACTTAAAAACATTAAAGTTATCCTCGTCGGAGAATTAGTAAGATAAGGAATCTCTCAACATAATTTAAGTTCGGCATATTTTTTGAACTAAACTTGACGATCCGACCCGTACCGAATTGGGCCATTTTGACCATACCATTGATTTTTCATAATAAAGCAGTTGGCTTTCAATGCTATAAGTAATAAGTATTAACACCAACCTGTTTGACATTTTATACCACACCCATAAGTTCACCAGTAGAATTTTATTGGCTTTTTCTTTATCACATCAATACTTCAATATCTTGTTTATAAATTATAATCCCCTTTAACTTGATTCCTTTGAACATTAAAAAACCAATACGTGCTTATCAAGTCATACCTACCTGTATATTTACAAAAACAGGACAGATAACCAACATTCTTTTGGTTGAATACTTACTTTTTGAAGAACTTCATAACATACATAGAGGTATTAATTTCTACTTAACTGTTTAGATGTTCTCACTTTGATAACACCATTTATTTAGATAGAAGAGTCATTATAAATTATTGAGTATAATTAAATAAAGCATATAGCTTGAACTCACAACATACTACAGCTAGGGTCGGCAGAGTATAATTAAAATGTAACTACGTAAAGATTAGAATGTTGAAAGCTAAAATCCATCCGTTTGGCCGATTAGAAGGATATCAGAAGTGAAAGTGTAAGATTTTTAAAAGAAATAAAGAAATGTGAAATTGTTATAACAGTTGAAAGCTAGAAACAAAAACAAAATGTAACCATGTAAAGATTAGAATGTTTAAAGAAACACCTGAGAAATTTAGTACTCCTTGTTAGTGAACTTAAGAAATAAAAGTTCATGCCTTGTGAGATTAGCTACTTGATCACTAAGCAAAATCCCATCACCAAATTCTTCTAGGACTCTAACCTTAATGAACAGATCTTTGGTCGGGACCATGTCCTAAATAACATATGAATCATGATCACATTAGCTTGCAAAAATCACAACATGAGATTCAAATACTTTTCTTTTTTTACATACTGATTAGTTGCTCCATTTATATGTGATTCTAAACATGAAAAATAGAAAATCAAGCGACTTACAAAAGGGAATTCAAGATCTTGCAAATCTGACATGTAAGCTGTAATATTGAATAATGGTTTTCAAAATATTTAGTCTCTGAGCTGCTAAGTTTCTCTTTAACTGCATCGGGGTAATCACGTTTGATGGCCTATCCCATATTGAATAAAGGTTGCTCGATTATACCTATCATAAAATAAAAAATATAAACATAGATTCCACTTGTGATGGAAGTTTTAATGTAAAAATATTGCGCACTAAATGAATAAGTGCCTAAAAATGGCTGTCATTTTTATTTGCTTGCTTGATTAATATTTATGCTTGCATCTTGCTGTCACACGATAAATAAAAACATATATAAAATGAATGTAATATATTGGGAATATAATAAAGGATATTACGACATGAGGAAATACCTTAACAATGCTTGAGGATGAAGAACACGCCCATCACATTCCTCAACGACTTGAGAAAAACAATACACCTATATCAAAATCATTAGTAAAATCATCAATAAGAGAAAACAAATCATCAAATGTAGGTGCTCCCAAGATCAAATTACCCAAAATTCCACGACAGCGAACCTCCACCATTCAATGCTTCATCTCTACTGTGACATCCGGTAAGTTTCTTTTTCCGGTAAGTTTCTTTTTGTTCTGTTCTTTTCGTTTCTTCTTTTTGGGCTTTGCGCAATTTTCGGGACGAAAATTCTTTCAACGTGGGGATGATGTGACACCCGGCATGTTCGGCTTAAACATATTAGTAACATCTAAGTCTACCTTAGCGAGAAACGTTTATAAACAAACTTAACTGGGTTAGTTGAGTCGGGTCAAGTTAGGATTGTCCAGGGTACAATGATCTAGAGGATCATTGGGAGTCGTTTTGGTAATACACTAGTACCGGGTTCCGTTGTTGGTGACATTACATGAACTAATTAAGTATATGTGTAGATTATGGGTTGTGTGGTGGATTATATACATAGACGTGTTTAAATGATGTGTAAATGATTATCTGTGCCTAAATGTGTTAAATATAGACTAAGGATGCATGCTTATGTGTTAGGATGTGTTAGAATACGTTAAACACGACAAACTGGAAAACTAGTTTAAAAGAGGTCTTGGTTCGACCACTTCGAGTGGTCGAAGGAGAGGAAAAATGTCTGGTTCGACCCGTGCAAGTGGGCGAACCAGGGAAGTGGAATTTGAGGAATTCCCTTCGACCAAACAGGTCTCATTCGACCCTGTGAAAGGGGCGAAGGAGACTACATTCGACCAATGTGTTGGTGCGAAGGAAGATTAGTATAAATACCAACCTTTGTCATTTTTCATCATTTCACAAACCCTAACCGTCCCAAAACGCTCTCAAACGATCTTAAACACTAAGGAAGGAGTTTTTGCTCTTCTTTTTCATAATCTAACCCATCTACAACATCTAAACAAGAATCCAAGGTGTGTTCATAATCCTAAATCTTTTAAAAGCATTTTAATTCGTTTTCATCTAACCCTAATTGTCCGGATCTGTTCTAAGGGTGTTTTTATGATTAAAAACCTTTTAAACATCTTTCTAAATCAAAACATGATCATTTAACATAGGTTTTCATAATGAATAACATGTGTAAATTGTGTGTTATGTGGTGTTATGTGTTGTTCACTGATTTGCTGCTATATCTATGATAGAAACATGATATAGGATTGTTATTAATGAGGGAATATTGTTGTCTAGGGTTAGGATTGGATATATTGATATTTGGGGGTTTTATTGGATTAATACTTGATGTATGAATATTTATGATTAATAGAATGAATAAGAAAGATCGGGTAATCGACAAACTGAGTATTTTAAGCTAAACATGAATCGATTTCAAAAGTTTCCAAATTGGGTAAATAATCCATGCATGAAAGTGATGTTTCCATAATCTTTACCATTTTGGGAAAGGGCTGAAACGGACGTATTATCGGGGGAAATCGATGGGGTTTTGTAGGGATAAGTTATCCATGCTTGACTGCTGTGTTTGATGATGTTTCGGGTCGTTTTGAATGTGTTTGAAGCGTTTTTAGGAAAAATATTACAACAGGGGCGAACCTGGCCTCCTTCGACCAGTCGATGGTGCGAAGGAGGGATCCAGGGTCGAACCTGGGTTTATATTGGACGAATGTGATAAAACGGGCGAAGGAAGCATCAAACGGTCGAACGAGATGTAAAAGGGTGCGAAGGAGATAAAAAGGTGCGAAGGAGACTTAAAACTGACTGGTTCGACCGTTCTGATGCAGAAATGAGATTTTTGATACAAACTAAGTGTTTTATGCTTGAACCTTGTGTGCAATCTATGTGTACTTGATTAGTTAGGGTAACGGGTCACCAACGGGATGTCGGGTCGGTCTAGTGTGTCGGTTAAACATGCAAACACGTTTTAAAACATACTTGGTTACGATCTGGACAATCGGGGACTAGATAACCTTATGGTTATTAGTCGGAACACTTATGCGAACATTTTGATAGATCTCCGGTAGAGGGATTATCAAGGGCCAAACATCTTTACTTATATTTGAAGAACGCAACTTAAGGTGAGTTCACGGCCCCACTTTTACTGCTTTAACTTTTGGGGGAGAAAACATGCGCTAAACTGTTTTGGTAACATATGTCATACTATGGTTTTAACTTATTATTGCTATACGATCTTTTGGAAAGTCCAGGGGGAAACCATGAATGTGCGGGGTTGCACAACGGGGGAAATGTGGATAGATCTATTGGGCGTGACCTGCCCCACTCGTCGGCTTGGAGGGCCGGGCGGGTGCATATTGTCTCGAACAGGTACATTGGTATCACGCTGAACATACGGGCTGCTTAAACATGCTGAACATTGCTAAACGTGTCTAGTAATGGTTTCCAATCGTAGTAGTGATGAAACATACGCCTAGCTAGCGTACTTGGTAACATTGATATAGTATGGACATGGTAACACTTTGGTAACATTTTTGAACAAACCTGTGAACTCACCAGCATTATATGTTGACATCTTTTGGCATGTTTTTCTCAGGTCGCTAAGGTAGCAATGAACGGAACTAGGCGCACGGGTCTGCATTGGCGTCTAGATTTAGTGCACGTTTTGTAATAAAAGTATTTTGAACAACTTTTGAGATGATAGCATAGTTGATTAAATGCTACTGAAACGCTTCCGCTATTTAAATTAATGGTTATGTCTGTTTACGTTTTTCATATAGAGTTGTTTATTGTGATCGTTGACTTGGATCCTGGTTTGTCATGCGCCTCGCGGTAAAACCCCGCAAGTGGTAATTTGAGGGTGTGACATCTACTAAGACCAGAATTGCTACTATCCCACTACATAAAATGAAAAGCAGTTATTGAGAAACAAATACGGTCATCTGACACAAAAATCTAAACAAAACTGAGTTACAGCAACAGAAAAGGGGTAAAGAGATGGACATTGAGGAAACCCTAACCTAATTCGTGACGTGTTCCACTTTGAAGATGAAGACAAATCGATGCAATTACGGGAGCGTGAACATAAGAAGGATAAGGGAAGAAAAATATTCCTTTTCTAGATTATAGTTGATCATTGAGTGTAAATATATACACTTGTGTCCCTCTGCGATTAGATTACCTGGAAAATCTAGGACTCCTAGATATAAGGGCATTAAACTTGTGATTGCTTCTCAAAATTAAGTGGTATTTATCACAACCACAAAGGAAGAACACCGATAACTAATGGATGCTTCTCTGTCTTCGAAATGAAAACAAAACAACTCAACTCATTGGATCAATTAACATGTAGATATAGAAGAAGAAAAAATATGAATCGATTGATGAAATGGGATACAATTAGATTAAACTTACAGCAATGTTGAGATGTGAGAGAATGAAATCAAGTGGAAGTGGGAAAGAGTGGTTTTAATGCCATCATAGGTTGAGAAAAGGTTAGGAGAAATGAGGGAGTAGAGGTATTTGCAGGTAATATACAAGGAGACACACCATAACTTCTAAAGAG
The DNA here is from genome assembly GCA_028751855.1 of Ambrosia trifida. Lineage (NCBI taxonomy): Eukaryota > Viridiplantae > Streptophyta > Magnoliopsida > Asterales > Asteraceae > Ambrosia > Ambrosia trifida. Next base: position 100,582,991 of record CM054128.1, on the reverse strand, counting down.
ACGTGGGCGTAGTTGGAGCAGAAGAGTAGTGGGAAGAGATAAAAAAAACTGCCAAGTGAAATTTGTAACCTCCAAAATTTGAGAGTAACTACCCATTAATTGTGGTCCAGATTTGATTTAAAAAAAAACTGAATAGTTTGGATGGCTGAGATGAAGCTAAAAACAGTTTTTTTGTCTAAAATTAGTAGTTACATAGGTGGTGAACAATTTAATAATAATGTACTAACATATGAAAGGTTATGGGTTTAATACCCAAAAACAACTAACATTAAGAGAATTTAGTTGTTAAAAAAAATATACATCTTATTCATAATATTTATCTAAATTCAATTAATACTATTCATTACTAACCCATGACCTCTTGGTTTAGTGGTATGGTGTCCCTTCTTACAAATGTAAGGTTGTGAGTTTAAATCCTTGCAAATGCAAGATGAAGTGGAATAAAGGTGTAATAAAAATTTATCGTTCAAAAAAATACTATTCATTACTTTTCTTTTAATTAATTTTCTTTTCTTCCACCCCATACACCACAAAAAATATAAAAAAAATATGGGAATGAATACCAAGAACTAAATATGAGAGTTGTTCTGTTTTACCTTTGGAAAACAAAAAAAGAAGAAAGAAAATGAAGTGGTGAATGACGTGTAAAACAGAGTAAATATGGCAAGCATAGAAACACCATATCAACACCTTTTTTTTTTTTGAAAAACTCTACATGGTACAAACCAACAATGCACAAATAGGGGCGGACCTACTCCATAACCAAGTGAGGCGGCCGCCCATCTTGAAAAAAAAAATTAATGTTACTTTTTATACAAAGCTCCTAATCGCCCCTGAAAATTTTGGTTAAGCCATCAAATTGACCACCCAGGCTCCCCAATTGAATTTTTAACTCCAAGATTTTCTAGTCGTGAACGATGTGGCACTGGTTCAGCGAACTGGATAAGTTGACTAAATTAGGTAGAAAAGAAGAAGCCAAGACCAAGAGTTTAAAAGTATCATATATTTAATCATACTTTATTGGTTACACATGCTTTTTTAAAAGAGAAAATGGATTTTAATACTCACAACTATAGCCTATTGGCGGATAATACTCCCAACTATCACTTTGGCCAATAGCACTCCAAACTTCCAACTTATTTTCTTCCATCACCCCCAAATTAACGGAGGTTTAACCTGGTTAGTGTTCGTGGCCAAAATGTGAAAACCAAAACTTTGGGACAGATGTTTAAAAAACTATTATTATTAAAAAATAACTTATTATTATTATTATTAAAAAACTATTATTATAATAATGTATTAAAAGTTATTATTTTTTATAATTTTATAAATCCTAGCCCGCTCACCCCCCCCCCCCTCTTTGTCTCTCTAAACCACACCACCATCACCTAACTTCATCACCTTCACCATCACCCAACTTCATCTCCACCCCCTTTCACTCTCTGTCTGTTTCTCTTTCTCTAAACATAATCAGTTAACTTCAACTCCATCTTCCCCAAATCAAAACCTAAGAACCCTAGTTTACCAATTGAACCAATTAACAAACAATAACCCCAGAAAATCATGGGGCTATTAATCGGACAATAACAATGAACGAAAACATGAGATTAATCGAGACTTACACACACACCACTCTTCTTTCACACATTACAGCCACCAGACGACGTGGTGGTGGTTGATGGTTATTAAGGGTTTTTGTAAATGGTTGAACTTGGTGGGTGACAGGTGATGGTCAGGTGGATAGGGGTGGTTCTGGGTGTGTGGTGGTGGGGTGTGTTGGTAGTGGTGTTAGTGGCAGATGGTAATGGGGGTGGGTTGAGTTGATGGTGGGGGTGATTTAGAGAGAGAAGGAGACAAAGGGAGAAGATGGGGGGGGGGGGGGTTGGTATTTAAAATAAAACGTTTCAAAAAATGCCCTTTAAGTTTTGGTTTTTATATTTTGGCCACATAGAAGTTTTGGTTTTTACATTTTTGCGACGAATACTAACCAAGTTAGACCTCCGTTAGTTTGGGAGTATTATCCGCCAATAGGCTATAGTTGAGAGTATTAAAATCCATTTTCCTTTTTTAAAAACCCAATTTAGTTTATTTGATAAAGCCCAACTATCATTTTTTTTTTTTGAGACTGGTACTATATGTCATTTGATTCTGGATAAAATCATTGCTACAACTCTTCTGTGTATCTAAGTTACACTTTTTCCGCCTCTCATCAATTTTCAAGAAGAATGAACTGTCATATGTGAAAAAGAGTCCAACTTTTTTATTGTTGTCGTTTTATTATTGATATTGATATTTTAATAAGATAACATTAATGAATTTTATTTGTTAAGTTTATTTCATTGGTAGATTATTTGAGTTGGATTTGAATTTGTAAATTTAGAGAATATAAATAATACAGTTGATTTTTTAGAATGTGTTTGAAACTAAACTTGGTTTTAACTTTTTATTATGTGCCTGACCCGACCCGGACGATTTTTTTTTTATAATTTAGCGAAACGCAACCGACCTCAAAAAAATTTCACACCCCTTGAAAAAAAATATGGGATTGACTATTGTGCACAAATACCTTGTAAATGAGTAGTACCTTAATATAAGGGATATAACGCAGACGTGTTTTCAATGTTTTGTGGGTGGGGGATGGGAGACACAATGGAGTCCAAATTTCCTTCTATAGACCTACATTGAAATATACACATCCGTAAAAAGCCCTAACTTAAAAGGCAAAAAACCAATGAATGTAAGTAATTAATAATCAAGAAAAGCCTAATAGTAGAAATTGTATATGAGATAATAGTATAGTCCAGCACCCTCATCAAATCCTCTTCCTAACGTAGGGCTTGATAGTTAGTGATTTCGGATGGATTCATGCGTCAAAGGTCTGCTTTTGATCTAGAGAATCTCAACACTGAGTGACATGAAATGAATGGCTATTTTGGGGGCTTCATTCTTGTTTGAAAGCGTTAATGATCAATGATGAAGTAACGTGGAAAGCAGGGAGACATAGGAATGGATTAGTCATAGCCGCATGGCATTAGCAGATCATTGAACTTAGTTTTACTTTACTGTTTAATCTTACATTTTTATTACTTTTACCTTTGCACTATTCATCTTTAGTTGTTAATCATATATAGTATAAAAGGAATTGGTTCAAATGAAAACCTTTAGTTAAATTGAGAACTGAGACAACCATCCTGGACCACACATTTTTCTAAGGCAATTTTTTTTTTTTTGCCTAATCTCTGTTTTTTATACATGAAAATTTTTTTGTTATTTTTTTTCCAATATACACATATGTATAACTGAAAATGTAATATACACATATGTATAAATGAAAAAATAAATTTTTTTCTTGTATAAAAACGTGCGATTAAACAATTTTTTTTTTGCCTTTATAGAAATGTGTGGTCTAAAATGGTTCTCCCAGTTTTTAAATAGGGGTTCGTTCTCTTAGGATTACCACCCTATTATAATATGAGATTTTGTTTATTTTCAATATTATATTCATCAAATTATATGGGAAACTAAAGTAAACTCCCATATTTGGGGGTTCACTACTCACAAGAGGTGCACAAAATGGGTGTTTTCAATACTTGAATCCAGAGTATAGTCAAGTACAGCCGGGCATTTAGATAATAAAAGGAAACACGTCAAAAGCAAACCACCACTATCATGTCCTACTTGTAATATAATGTCAAAGCAGACCAATTCACTTCTGCAACTGAAAGGATCCCACTTCCTGATTTCGAACATCGATCAAAAATCTGCAGCAAAACATTTTGCTGAAATCCATGGCCTATGTAATTGATACATACCTAACACAATATGTTTGTAAATATTGTAAAAAGGGGGAAAACAATCATACCTATAGTTCTGCACATTAATAACCTATGGGTGGTCAACACCCATTATTCCCCATCTACCAGTATTTGCACTCTTGCTGGATACCTCTGGTCATTGAAATGATACATCCCATAAGTTCATCATCTCACCAATAAGAAAAACGTACAATCAAATTAAATTAAAATACAATAATAATACCTGTTTTGGACTTTTTGATTGCACCCAAAATCATCTAATTAGCATCCAGACATTTGGGTATAACTTATCTTGGTCAATAAGATAAAAAGACTAAAACTTTATAATATATAAATAAAACAATTCACCTGTCTTGGAACAATATATGTACATGGGTCACTGGGTAACTCACGAATAAATGAACGACCCAACCATCAGAAACACAATCGGAACAAATTTGAGACATGCAACCTTGATCTGTTCATCGGAGCGGCGTAGAAACCCTAGGTTCGCCGCCGGAAAACTCAACCGAAGAACTCTCCCCGGCTCCTTGATTAGTCCATTACCTCTCAACACCATCAGCATCGGTTCGGCTTGCCGTCAATGATCTGATTTTGACCTGCAACTGGCGCCACCTGATATGATGAGAGTAAGTGTAAGCGTTTTTTACTTTTGCGGCAAAATGATAGAATAAAAAAACGATGCCTTAAACGCAAATAGCGGTCGCCTGAAACCATGGAAAACCCTAATCTTTATGCATATAATTGAAGAAAAAATCGAAGTAAAGATCGGAGCAAGTAGTACCTTCAAAAACCGCAGTAGTCTGATTTGGGAAGAATCGGTGCGCGGCCGTAGGCCTTAATCGTCGGCGAAAGTAGCGTAGAGAGAGAGAGAGAGAGAGGGTGTGGAGTGACATGAAGCTTCCAGTTGAGGGAGATATTTAAAAGGAAAGAAACTTTGGTGGCTAAAACTAAAAGAAACGAAAGGAGACTGGCGCAAATGTATGATTGAAAATGATATATATAATAATGTGTTTGTTGTATAGTTTTATTTTATATGTGTTTGTTGTATAGTTTTTTGGGTTTGTATAGTCGAGATGGTATTGACACTGTTGGATTGGATGATGCAGCTTCAAGATTAGGTAATGTTATAATGTGTTGAAATGTTGTTACGTTTTTTTTTAAGAATTGTGTGTGGGGGTGTTGGATTATACATCAATATTGAAGATCTTTTTGTTGATGTTATGTTTTTGTATATTTTTATTAGGTGTTGAGAGACGGCGGATTTATGATATTGTTAATGTCTTGGAAAGCGTTGGCGTAAATGAGTCGTTCTGTATGCAATGTGTCTGTCCGATTGTTTTGTTGCATTTACCTTAGGTACTTTGAATAAGAGACTAGGGCATAGGTTGTGTGCCATACTTGTGAAGGATTTTTACCCTATAGGAAAAATGCACTTGTGCTTGGAAAAAATGGATGTCATTTATTGTCAAATCGATAGTTTGCTATGATTCATTTAAGTCACCCATTCAACAAACTTTGGTGCTTGGATACCGTTACCGGGTGACTAGACCGGTGTTCATGAGTTTTCCAATTATTGTTCGAAGTCCGAACACCATCGTTCATATCTCATTTGATGGCAGTCGTATCTCATGAATGTTGTTTCTATACAGATATTTGGTGTCATGGATAGTGTTAACAACATCCATGGTAATGGAAGCGATTATGGAATATTGTCAACTTTATCTTCTTCTACGACGTCCACATTCCGATCCAATGAAGCACCCAATAATATGAGATGTCGTGGTCGTCCTCGGTTACGAGGACGACCTCCTGCTTCTAACAATGAGAGCTTGAATGTTCAAAGACGTCGTTATGGTATGCTTCATTTTATAAGTTGCGTTGTTATACATTATTACTATGTTCAGCAAGAAGTAATGTAAACAATGTTCACCCTTTTAATTCCACAAGTGCTTGTCTCTTCGTGTACTGCAGTTGGTCCCAATTCAAATCAACTCCATGCTACTGCTACAACTAATAGTGGTGTAAGGTTTGCATCACAAACTTCAAATTCACAGATTGTTTCGCCATCATGTTCTACCAGCCGCATGCCTTCACATGCTGGTACTTACCAAGATGAAAACACACCACCAAGTACTGATTGTTTAACTATCAATCTTATTTCTCTTTTAACACCTCACAAAGATGATATTATTCAGTTATCCAATCCTAAATCTTTGTGTACTGCAGTTAATCTCAATTCAAATCAACTCCATGGTACTGCTTCAAATTCGCATATTGTTTCGCCATCATGTTCCACACGTCACTGCATGCCTTCCCGCACTGGTGTTTACCAAGACGAAAACACACCAAGTATTGATTATTTAACTATCATTGTTATTTCTCTTTTAACACCTCACCAAAGTGATATCATTCACTTACTCGATCTTAAATCTTTGTGTACTGCAGTTAATCCTGGTTCAAATATACTCCATGGTACTACTTCAAATTCGCATATTGTTTCGCCATCATGTTCCACACGTCACCGCATGCCTTCCCTTGCTGGTGTTTACCCAGACGAAAATATACCAAGTACTATTTATTCAACTATGAAAGTTATTTCTTTTAACACGCCACCAAAATGATATCATTCACTTACCCTTAAATCATTGGTTTGTAGGCAGTACTTGGTCGTATTGGGACTGTGGCGATGCAACATACGTATGTCCGTACTGTCAAGCATTGTTGTGGTATGGTGAACGAAGTGTTAAACATTTGACACCAAGTAATCCAAAGTTCTCCATTTGCTGTGGTCAAGGAAAGGTTGTTCTACCTTTCCTTAAACATGCTCCGCAACCGTTGCGAAAACTTATGCAACACAATGGTGAACCAAGATCTAGGGTGTTCAAAGAAAACATCAAGGTATTAAATTCAATGTTTTCAATGACCTCTACTGGTGGCAAAGTGTGTATGGGTGTAAATAATGGAGGTGGTCCCTATACATACGTTTTGAATGGACATAACTACCATAGAATTGGGACTTTGTTGCCTCAACATGATGATGCTCGCCCACGATTTGCGCAGCTATACATCTATGACACAGAAAATGAGATCGATAATCGATTAAATGCGCTTCGTAACTGTCTTCCATCGAGGTATAATGATGGCGTTATTCGGACATTAATTTGTGACCTTCTTGCTATGCTTGATCGGCATAACCCGTTAGTCCAGGGTTTTCGGATGGCTAAGGAAAGGTTTAATCACTTTACAACGCAACCGGTTACACTTCGTTTGCTTGGCACACGAAGAAGGGATGCGAGACAGTATAATTTGCCTACGGTCCAAGAAGTTGTTGCGTTGATACCGGGTGATGGTAATCCTTCAGATTGTCGTGATATTATTGTTGAAGAGCAGGCTACTTCAAATGCAAAGCGCATCTCCGAACTTCATCCAAGTTACATGGCATTGCAATATCCCTTGCTCTTCCCGTATGGAGAAGACGGTTTTCATTTGGGTATCCCTTTAAGTAACATTGATGCTGACACCAAGAGACAAAATGTTACTTTAAGGGAATACTATTGTTATCGGCTCATGCTTAGGCTGATTGAAAGTAGAACATTGCACAGTTCTGGACGGTTGTTTCTTACCTTTGTTGTTGATGCTTATACACAAGTGCTTGAACACAACTTACAATGGTATAAGACACATCAGAGGACGATTCGTTCGGAGTTGTATATTGGTTTACATGATCGTATATCAGATGGTGAAACAAACTGTGACTCTATAGGTCGGCGGGTTGTGTTGCCAGCATCATTCACGGGTGGGCCTAGGCATATGGTACAACAGTATCAAGACGCGATGGCGATTTGTCGTTGGGCTGGTACTCCAGATCTGTTCATTACCATGACGTGTAACCCCAAATGGCCTGAAATTGAACGCCATGTTCAACAAACCACAACAAGCGACTTAATATCCGAAAGACCTGATATTGTTGCGCGTGTATTTAAGATCAAACTCGATGAGCTCATTAAAGACATCAGAAAAAAGAATCATTTCGGTCGACCAAAAGCAGGTATGTTACTTGAATTTCATTTTGAGATTCAGTAATTAAACTTGTAATTTGTTATGATAATCCACACTGAAACTTTTTATTTTTTCTGTTCAGTTCTTTACACAATCGAGTTCCAAAAACGCGGCCTTCCACATTGCCATATTCTTTTGTTTCTTCATCCAGCTGATAAGCTTACAACACCAGCTGAAATTGACAGATTTGTATCTGCTGAAATACCTTCTGAGTCGGATGACCCATGTGGTTTTGCAAATGTTGGTAGTCATATGATTCATGGACCTTGTGGCCTACTTAGGCCTTCGAGTCCTTGTATGAAAGATGGGGAATGTAGTAAAGGATATCCGAAGACTTATTGTGATGAAACTTTCATTAGGAATGATGGGTGGCCCTGTTATCGAAGACGTAATAATTCACGGAGAGTGCGGGTTGGTCAGCAAGAAATTATGCTTGATAATCGCTATGTTGTTCCTCATAATCGCGAGTTGCTTATAAAATACGGTTGCCATATCAATGTTGAATGGTGTAACCAGGGAATGTTGGTTAAATACCTTTTCGGTTACATGAACAAAGGCCAAGACCGTGTTACTGCTGTACTGGAAGGTCAAGGTAGCAGAACACTGGAAGGTCAAGGTAGCAGAACACATGAAGGTCAAGGCAGCAGAACAACATTCCAGTCACTTTTAAATAACAAAGATGAGATTGAGCAATACATGAATTGTCGGTATATTTCGGCATCAGAGGCGTGTTGGAAGATCTTCGAGTTTGACATGCATTATCGTTCAGTGGCTGTCGAAAGGCTCCCGTTTCATGAAGAAGGCTGTAATAGAGTCTACTTTAATGACCATGAACAACTTGCTGATGTAACACAACGGATGACAGCCGCAATGTCAAAGTTTACCGAGTGGATGGTGTCAAATGAAAAGCATGCTTTTGGCCGGTCTTTGACATATGCTGATTACCCTACTATGTTTACTTGGCATGAAAAGGAGAAAAAATGGGAGCCACGTAAAGGGGGGTTTGGTAGTACTATTGGACGCATATACTATGTTAGTCCATCGATGGGTGAAAAGTATTATCTTAGAATGTTATTAAACGTTGTCCGTGGTCCGAGAAGTTTTAAAGAAATTCGGACTGTTGATGGGGTGGAACATCCAACATATATGGAGGCTTGCAAAGCGTTAAGTCTTTTGGGGGATGATGCTGAATGGGTTGATGCTATATCTGAAGCATATCAATGGAAATTAGGAGATCAACTTCGTGAAATGTTTGTTACCATTTTATTATTCTGTACAGTAAGTGATCATCGACAATTATTTTTGGATTGTTATAAATACCTTTCAGAAGACGTGGCACGGAAGCGTTGTCGATTGATGGGCAATCAATCCCTGGTTTTCTCAGAAGCTGAATTGTTAAATTACACCTTGAAAGAGATTGATCTAATTTTGAATGGGAGTGGTCGGTCGTTGGTTGACTTTCAAACTTTACCACAGATTGATCGTCGTTTGGTTGATGTTAGCACGAACCGACTTATTGCTTCTGAGCGTATGTATGATGCCAATGCAGAAAGCACACGTTTTAACAGCCTTTACGGTGGACTAAATGATCAACAAAAGGAAGTATTTGATAATATATATGCCGCTGTTCAGGCAAGAAACGAAGGTGTTTTTTTTTGTATCAGGTAGTGGAGGGACTGGCAAAACGTACCTATGGAAGACACTTATAGCTTGCATTCGATCAAATAACCAGATAGTTTTGACTGTTGCGTCTTCTGGTATTGCTTCCTTATTACTACCCGGTGGTCGTACAGCACATTCCCGGTTTCGCATCCCTATTGATGCTGATAAGGACGCATGTTGTTCCATTGATGTTGGTTCAGAGCTGGCTCAGTTAATTAATGTTGCTTCGCTTATTATTTGGGATGAAGCACCTTTACAACATCGCCATTCGTTTGAGGCTGTTGATAGAACATTAAGGGATGTGTGTCGAGATAGCATGGGTCGTGCCGTAGATCGAGTATTCGGTGGAAAAGTGGTGGCTCTTGGTGGTGATTTTAGACAGATTCTCCCGGTTGTTCAGTTTGCAACACGCTGTGAGATTGTTGGTTCCGCTGTTAACAAGTCCCCAAATATATGGGAATCATGTAAAGTTTTTAATTTAACAATTAACATGCGTCTACGTGATCCAAGCATTAGTGGTAGGGAACTTATACAAATGGAGGAATTCAGTAAATGGCTTTTGGACATGGGGGCTGGCCGTCTTCCTAGAGTTTCAGTAGACGGGGATGACGATTCTACATGGATTCGTATACCCAAAGATCTTTTAATTCCTGTTACCGAGTTTCATCTTGAATCAGTTGTATCCAATACTTTCCCTAATATTGAAACCAAATTCAATGACGTTGATTACTTGAAGGAGCGTTGCATTCTTTGTCCAACTAATGATGAGGTTGACACCATTAACCTACATGTTCTTAAGAAGCTTCCAGGTGAAATCCATGAACTGTTTAGTGCTGATGACATATGTCCGAGTTCGACTAATGTTGAGGAAATGCGTGCTATGTATGCTCCTGAGTTTCTTAACACCTTGCAGTTTTCTGGGATTCCAAATCATCTGCTACAACTAAAGGTTGGTGCACCGATTATCTTGATGCGTAACATCAACTTGCAAAGGGGGTTGTGTAATGGCACACGGTTGATTGTAACTCAAATCAGTCGCCGCGTTATTGAAGCTATGATTATTACGGGTACACATGTTGGAGAAAAAGCATTCATTGGAAGGATTGATATGACTCCAACTTCTTCATCATGGCCCTTTCAGTTCAAGAGACGACATTTTCCTGTAAAAGCTTGCTTTGCCATGACTATCAACAAAAGCCAAGGGCAGACTTTTAATAACGTTTGTGTTTACTTAGCGAAGCCTGTGTTCTCGCATGGGCAACTTTATGTTGCTGCGTCTCGTGTAACTTCTCGTGCCGGACTTAAATTTTATGTTGACAACAAAGGCAAATGTGCGAACAATATAACAAAGAACGTTGTCTACAAGGAGGTTTTTTACAATTTGCCTTTATTGACAACTGATGATATTGTGTAACTTGTGTTGTAAATCAGCCATGTTTTATAAATTATGTTTTGTTTGGTGTGTATTTTTTTTATGTCTTTCCACACATGGTTGTATATGTACATCTGGTGTTTATGCTTTTATGGATCCATTGTTTGATGTTGTAGCCAATATATTATGAAATTGCAGGTTTTTCTTTTTTAAAAATGAATCATGCCATTATTTCTGATTTGCGTCCTAACATGGGAAACAATTGGCAAGTCAATGTGATGGTCTCGCGTGCTTGGACGGCTTACAATCCCATCACAAATCGTGTTATTTCGTTCGACATGATTCTATCAGATGCCCAAGTAAGTGTGTTTTAAATGTGATATTGCAAAGTTATTTGGTTTATATTTCGTTATCTTATAAATATATATATATATATATATATATATATGTATATCAGGGCTCGGCTATTCATGCAAAGATTCCAGCCAACTTGGTGCATAATTATAAGAATGCGATTAATTTGGGTTGCGTATACAGGATTCATAAGTTTTATGTTAATGAGTATCGCGGTATTCCATATCGTCCATTGCGTTGCGATATGTATATTCAGTTTACAAAGGGAACAAACATTCATAGTAGCCCAATGTTGTCGTCTTTGTTCAGAAGATATGTATTCGATTTTGTGCCATTCAATCTGCTCCGTGATCGGCTTAATGACGACACTGATGTGTGAAATGTGTAGTAAATAAATCGGTCAAGTTTTAAAAATGGAAAAAACCTACAAAACCACACACTAACGGCAAGTGTACCGGTCGTAGTGTAGCAGAGCAAGTAAGTCCGGAATATCGAACCGTGGACACAATATGGCGACTCTCGGTACTAAACCTTCGTCGACTCCTAGCCTAATAATTTGGATTTTTGATAATTAACTTTAAACTAAATGCAAATAAAATAAAAGCAATTAAAATAAATAACACAGACGAAAACAGGAAACTAAGGACACTGGATCGAACTCAGGTAATATGGAAGGCAACTACCTAGGTCTAGAATCCTACCCGCAGACTCACAACTCTCGGAATCGAATAATGGATTGGCTACCAGGTTTTCTAAAGATACGCCCGACCTAGGAAACCCCTAAAGCATGCTAGATCACCTCCCGGTCTCACTAACACCTCTCAGAAAATCCTAAGGGACGTGTAAATCACTGGTTACTAGTTCGGATCACCTCCCGGTCTCACCTTACTAGGGAATGCTAAGGTACTCGAAAGACTCGCTTACCTCCCGGTCTCGCTAGTCACAACACACCAAAAAAATGTGAAGGAGTAATCTAATTGGTTTGGAAATAATTCGGAATTACAAGAATCTAAAGACACACTAGGCAAGGTTCACCTCCCGGTCTCACCTCTACCCGATAACTAAAGATCTAGACAACCCGACACCCTATCACCTCCCGGTCTCAAGGAATGGCAGAATACCTAAGTCCTCTAAACTCTCAAATCAAGTTCCTATGGAATTAGACGTCAAAAACCATAAACTAGTCACAAGCACAAAGCAGGCAACCTAACATGCATCTATAACTGAAAGACATTCAACAAGACACATGTGGAACTATCAAAGATAATAAATTAGACTTAAATACGCATACGCAATATAACCAAACACAATTAAATCTTTACCAAAACATAAGCCAATTATATAATTAAACGAATCCGAAAGTAATAAAAATGCTAAGTATTCATCATACCGACCTAGGTAGCCTAAAAGTTTAGCTCCTCATAGTCATGGAAAAAGATAAAAACATAGGTTCAAAATAATATATAGTCATGGCACTAATATTTATAAACACGAAATAAATGAATATAAAGCCAAAAATTATTATAATCGAACCCGTGCCTTCAATCTTGACCCGTGCCTTCCTGGCCTTCAATTAAGCTCTAAAATAATTAGGATGCTTCTGTTAGATTGCCGCTGATGATGTATTTTGCGGCTGTGATGTTGTCTCGATATATATTATTCTCCAATTGTCTTGTAGCGGCTGATTTTTTTCTTTTTCCCCCCAAAGCAATACAATTCCTTCGAAAAATAATATATATCTTGTCTTCACTCAAGTGCCGCCCCAGATGTCTTTTTTTTCCTCCAATAGGGTTTTTCATTGGGCCATTTTTTATTTTCTTTTTTTGTTTTGAAATTCACGTCCAAAAGACTAAAGTCTTAAAGTCCATTTGACTTTTATTTTATATTTATATTTATTATTATTATTATTATTATTATTATTATTATTATTAGTAGTAGTAGTAGTAGTATTATACTTGGTGCTCTAGACTTGGGTGTTTATGGCTCAATCAAAATTCCTCGTCTACGCTCCAACGTCTATGAACACTGGCTCTCAAGTGTCGGTGTCTTGATTAAAATTCATTCGTTTTGAGCTCATTCTTTCCAAACACCTATAAAATAATAGAATAAATAAATAAATAATAAAACTGACACGAAACGAATAAAAATCTAATTAAACGCTAAAATAAATAAAATAGACAGGTACAAGCCTAAAACTAATAAAACACTAATAAAAGGACTCAAAAATGACTACAAAATACAAAGGAAATTAGATGTGTTTTGCAACACATCAAACATCCCCACACTTAAACCTTTTTCGTCCCTGAAAAAGACTACAATGGAATCATAATTAGAATTCTTGGTTTCAAAAACTTTTAGGTTCATCAATTAAGATCTAATTACGCATCAACCAAAACTGCCGGTATTGTTGTCCACCTAAACCCAACCACCAGCTAATCAGGCCCCAATCATGTAAAGCAATTAAGTTCATGTTATTTCAATCAATCTATGGGTCTCACACTCAAGATATCCAGCTTCACCTAATCCCACCTCAAGCTTTCGAAGCAAAGGTTAAACCATATAGATTTACCAACCACTGCAAACTAAACTCCCTAATGTATTAGAAATTAAATTTATGATGGATGATGGATGAAGTGTATGAGCTTAGACACATTTATTTTTTTTCATACCTAACCCAGAGGTTGTCTCAATCAGAGTCACCATCCCCAAGAGCGACAGCATGAGCTTCAGTATATAATTTTTTTTTTCTTTTTTTTTTTCAACTTGACCTCGAGGGAATTTTGATCAGAGGCTTCAGTTTTTTTTTTTTTTTTTTTTTTGGTCTAGCTCAATTGATGGACATGTGGAATTTTTTTTTTTGGCGCCACTTTTCACCGGATTTATTCTCATAAAAAGGATCAAGTGTGCCATTTAATTAATAATACATATGGGCTTTCAACCTACAGTGGTACCTCTAATTACTATTAGCGGTTTCAGCTCTACCGTTTCTTCTAAGATGAGAACCCACAAGATTTCATGATTTATTAAGGGTATATTAAGACAATCCTGGGAACCTTTCAAAGCTAGCTGGGCCTACCGACACATCTTAAGCAAACACGCTTTCAATCTATTTATTTTCTCATATATATAATATTTTGAAAACCAAAAATCCCAATTTTACTATCATTTTCCATATAAAATTGCACAAAAAATCAGGGACTTTTTTTTTTCTTTTCTTTTTTTTTTCAATTTTTTGATTTTATATATATATATATATATATATATATATTTTGACTCAACCTACAACTAAGCAAAATAAAGACGAAGTCTCCCATCCCCACACTTAGAAAGGCACAATGTCCTCAATGTGCTCCAGGATACAACGTAAACTAAAAATAAAAATGCAAAAAATAAAATATATAACAAAATAAATGGAACGAACTCCCCTGGAATATATGAAGATAGCTCACAGAAAGTGTTCTGTCCGTCCAACATCTACAACCGTATAGCATTTCCTTCGCGGCCATAGTCAGAATCCTGCAAAAATAAACTAAAAAGAAAGTGAAAGTAAAATGACTCAATGACAAGTGAGATGCCTGTTTACAGAAAATAAGTTTAAGATCGACCCCCACCCGAATGGAGATTGAGTACGGGCAGGGGAGATCCAATAGTGAAAAAGGCCAAGGCAATCCCACAAGACTCGATAAACAAAATAAAATAAAATAAAATAAAGAAGAGTGAAAATAAAATAAAATAAAAACATACATGGCGAGTGATGTTACAAAACTCTACACTTGGGTTTTCACCCGTGTGATCCTATTCTTATCAAGCACTTTAACCTGGATCAATGAGGATATCCGCATCATCCTCATATAAACCGATCGTCCCACTCATGTCATCTCTCCTAAGGCACGATCTTTTCCACCTAAATCTAAGATCACCAGAAAATATTCTTAAATGCGAGTGGTGAATCAGGATCCTATCCCCACACTTAGATTTATTCACTACCTCAAGGCTAGATTTAAACAGTACCCCTCTCTCATCATCTATCTTGTGCTCACTTTCACACTCGGGGGATAGCAAAATATGAACCGGGGGCTTCTCAACCACCCCCTCGGTACTCTCTACAACCTTAACTACCTCTAACCTATCGGGAGGCTCACCGGCTACACAGCTCGGATCATGCTCCATAGGAACTACAGTCTCTATCTCTACCTCATGCCTCTCTTCTGTTTGGTGCCGCCTATCTAATAAGTCTGCTCCACAGATATAGTCGATGCACCGGTCGACGTGTGACATGAAAGTGCCAAGAAAGCACGCAGATTCGACCTGACTACTCGTACTCTCCCTAGACCTATTAACACCAAAGGTGATGGAGTCATCCCCTACACGCAGTGTAATCCGACCATCCGAGACATCTATCAATGCCTTTGCGGTGTGTAAGAAGGGTCGTCCTAAGATCAACGGCACACGCTCGTCCTCCCGTATATCAAGTACGACAAAATCAACGGGAAACACGAAGCTCTCCACCCTTACTAGCAAATTCTCTAGAATGCCCGTAGGGTACTTAACAGATTTATCAGCCAACTGTAAGCACATCCTAGTTGGATTCAACTCCCCAAGATCTAATTTCTTAAACATAGAATAGGGCATGAGATTAATGCTAGCACCTAAATCAGCGAGGGCGTTCCTAACTGTCAAACCACCTATCTGACAAGGGATAGTGAAACTCCCAGGATCGGTCATCTTCTCCGGTAGTTTATTAAGAACGACAGCCGAACACTCCTCACTCAGAGTGACCTGGGAAAGCTCTTTCAACTTCTCCTTATGGGACAACATCTCCCTCAAGAACTTCCCATACTTAGGCATTTCTCTACGAACATCAATGAATGGAAGTTCTCACTCTTATTCAGCCTACCAGGATAGGGTGGTACTGGTTCATAAGGGGCAGGTGGAACATAAACCTTTTTGGGCTCCTCGTCAGACTGTTTCTCCTTCAACCTACTTTTGGGTTGTGCGGTACTTGCTGGGTCTAGCCTAGTAGGGTGCACCTTGCCCGGAGACTTTACCCTAATCTCCTCATCGACACTCTCCTCCTCAACTACCTCACTCTCTCTTGACATCGGGTGATCAACTCCCGTGCTCTTCCCACTTTCGGTGAACACCGCATTCACGTGAACATCTGTCGAATTCCTGGTCATCTTACCAACTAACTCTCCTATGACCCTCTCTAAACACTGGAGCGTGGACCCCTGAGTCCTAAATAACAACTCAAATTCCTGATTTTTCTTTTGTTGCTCTTGATAACGGGTCTCACGCTGCATCACTATGGTCTCTGGAGCTTATTTGTCCTAGCCTGATTCTCCTCATTTTTCTTTATTAACTCACTAATCTCAGACTTAGGATCTCCTATACTCTGCCATCCAGAGTTGTAACTTTGGACTTGATCTAAATTCTGGACATAGTTTAACTCCTCACTAGGACCTACGTGGCAATCTATTGTCTCATGACCCCCTCTACAAATCTCACACTTAGCACTAATCTTAACCTGAATGTCCTTCATGACCTTAGCTAAAGATTCTACTTGGGCGGCTAGTGCAATGCTACTCTCAACAGAATGGATACCCTTAGGGGCAGCAGTAACGCCCCTAGAGCCAGGCTCAATGTAGGTGCTAGTGGCTAGGTCCTCTATCATCTCAAGGCATTCAGCAGCGGTTTTGGTTTTCATCATGTTACCGCCTGCTGTAGAGTCAAGAAATCTTTTGGTTGCGTCAGAAACTCCAGTATAGAATTTCTCCACGACTCTCCAGTCCTCAAGACCATGATGAGGGCACTTATTTAAAAGTGCCTTGAATCTGTCCCATGTCTCATAGAAGGACTCCCCTGACTGCTCAGTAAAGGCATAGATAAGATTTTTAAGACGAGCAGTTTTAGCAACGGGAAAATACTTCTGCAGGAATTTCGTCTGAAGATCAGTCCAAGAGGTGATGGCTCCCTGTGGGAGGGAGTCCAGCCATGTGAGGGCCTGATCAATAAGTGAGAACGGGAACAAACGCAAACAAATGGCGTCATCAGTGGCACCATTAAGCTTGAAGGTGCTACAGACTCTACTAAATCTAGTTAAATGGCCATATGGATCTTCATCACGCATGCCGTGAAACTGAACTGAATCAGATATGGTGTTGATTAGAGTGGGTTCAATGGTCCAATTGTTCGACTCAAC
Source organism: Ambrosia trifida (assembly GCA_028751855.1). Classification (NCBI taxonomy): domain Eukaryota; kingdom Viridiplantae; phylum Streptophyta; class Magnoliopsida; order Asterales; family Asteraceae; genus Ambrosia; species Ambrosia trifida. Next base: position 100,565,524 of record CM054128.1, on the reverse strand, counting down.
TGTCGGTAATGTAATACTGGACCGGATGTGAGTGGGTGTAATGCTGATGTGTTCAGCGACAGTCCTACGTGCAGCCATTTCTATGTGATCTATCTGGTGGGCAAAATGTTCTAGGACTGCAACGGGGTACTTCCTATGTACACAGAGAGACTAAAACAATACTAGAATAAGAAAAACAAATAGCAACTAAACAAAAATATTTTTTTCTTTTTTTTATAAAATTAAAAATAAAAATCTACCAAACTAAAAAAGCAATAAAATGACTAGGTCCCCGACTCGGGCCGTCCTCGAAAGCGCAATAGTGTCCCCGGCAACGGCGCCAAAAACTCGATGTGTGAAATGTGTAGTAAATAAATCGGTCAAGTTTTAAAAATGGAAAAAACCTACAAAACCACACACTAACGGCAAGTGTACCGGTCGTAGTGTAGCAGAGCAAGTAAGTCCGGAATATCGAACCGTGGACACAATATGGCGACTCTCGGTACTAAACCTTCGTCGACTCCTAGCCTAATAATTTGGATTTTTGATAATTAACTTTAAACTAAATGCAAATAAAATAAAAGCAATTAAAATAAATAACACAGACGAAAACAGGAAACTAAGGACACTGGATCGAATTCAGGTAATATGGAAGGCAACTACCTAGGTCTAGAATCCTACCCGCAGACTCACAACTCTCGGAATCGAATAATGGATTGGCTACCAGGTTTTCTAAAGATACGCCCGACCTAGGAAACCCCTAAAGCATGCTAGATCACCTCCCGGTCTCACTAACACCTCTCAGAAAATCCTAAGGGACGTGTAAATCACTGGTTACTAGTTCGGATCACCTCCCGGTCTCACCTTACTAGGGAATGCTAAGGTACTCGAAAGACTCGCTTACCTCCCGGTCTCGCTAGTCACAACACACCAAAAAAATGTGAAGGAGTAATCTAATTGGTTTGGAAATAATTCGGAATTACAAGAATCTAAAGACACACTAGGCAAGGTTCACCTCCCGGTCTCACCTCTACCCGATAACTAAAGATCTAGACAACCCGACACCCTATCACCTCCCGGTCTCAAGGAATGGCAGAATACCTAAGTCCTCTAAACTCTCAAATCAAGTTCCTATGGAATTAGACGTCAAAAACCATAAACTAGTCACAAGCACAAAGCAGGCAACCTAACATGCATCTATAACTGAAAGACATTCAACAAGACACATGTGGAACTATCAAAGATAATAAATTAGACTTAAATACGCATACGCAATATAACCAAACACAATTAAATCTTTACCAAAACATAAGCCAATTATATAATTAAACGAATCCGAAAGTAATAAAAATGCTAAGTATTCATCATACCGACCTAGGTAGCCTAAAAGTTTAGCTCCTCATAGTCATGGAAAAAGATAAAAACATAGGTTCAAAATAATATATAGTCATGGCACTAATATTTATAAACACGAAATAAATGAATATAAAGCCAAAAATTATTATAATCGAACCCGTGCCTTCAATCTTGACCCGTGCCTTCCTGGCCTTCAATTAAGCTCTAAAATAATTAGGATGCTTCTGTTAGATTGCCGCTGATGATGTATTTTGCGGCTGTGATGTTGTCTCGATATATATTATTCTCCAATTGTCTTGTAGCGGCTGATTTTTTTCTTTTTCCCCCCAAAGCAATACAATTCCTTCGAAAAATAATATATATCTTGTCTTCACTCAAGTGCCGCCCCAGATGTCTTTTTTTTCCTCCAATAGGGTTTTTCATTGGGCCATTTTTTATTTTCTTTTTTTGTTTTGAAATTCACGTCCAAAAGACTAAAGTCTTAAAGTCCATTTGACTTTTATTTTATATTTATATTTATTATTATTATTATTATTATTATTATTATTATTATTATTAGTAGTAGTAGTAGTATTATACTTGGTGCTCTAGACTTGGGTGTTTATGGCTCAATCAAAATTCCTCGTCTACGCTCCAACGTCTATGAACACTGGCTCTCAAGTGTCGGTGTCTTGATTAAAATTCATTCGTTTTGAGCTCATTCTTTCCAAACACCTATAAAATAATAAAATAAATAAATAAATAATAAAACTGACACGAAACGAATAAAAATCTAATTAAACGCTAAAATAAATAAAATAGACAGGTACAAGCCTAAAACTAATAAAACACTAATAAAAGGACTCAAAAATGACTACAAAATACAAAGGAAATTAGATGTATTCGATTTTGTGCCATTCAATCTGCTCCGTGATCGGCTTAATGACGACACATATCTTACAAGTTTTGGAATTTATTTTGTTATATTTTTTCTATTCAACTGTATTAACATTATGTTGCATATATGTGTAGATGCTATTGGCATTCTTAGGGTGTGGGGGTCTCTTGAAAAGAAAGGGCCATCTTTTCAATCGTGTAATCAGGGATTACGAAACATCATTATATCTAACACCACGTATGTTTTTTTAACCGTGTTCACCTTTTAAATTGTTTATATTTATTTTCACATTTTTTAATATATTAAAAATAGTGATGGCAAAGTCAACGTTGCGTTATGGGGACATTTGGCACATAAGTTTACTGAGAATGATATTCGAAGACACGCAAATAATTCAATTGTTGTCATCTTGACATGTTGCAAAGTTCGACTGTACAAGGGTATGGTGTTAGTTTTAGCATACATTGATAACTGATGGAATTAAAAAAAAACATGAATAACTATTTCAATTGATTTAGGTGCTCCAAGTTTAGTGACAACTGTGGCTACTGAAATGCACATCAATCTTCCGGTACCTGATGTTGAGAGCTACAACATTATGTACGTAACTCCTTTACTAAGAAATTTACCATTTACTTTGTCATAGGCCCATTATTAGCTAAGGGTTTACTTAGGTTGTCTTTTTTTTTTTTTTAAATAGTCAAGCCCAACCTGTCACTATCCAACCAAATGAGGAAACCAATGCTAATTTCCAAATCACAAGCATATCAAACATCTATAGCCTTCTTCTATCAGGAGATGTAACAGAGGTATTGTCTGAATAATATATCTATATCATATATTTTGTTATATATGTTAATTTTTAATGTTAATGTTTTATAGGGAACAATGTACAACATTGATGTAAACATAAGTGGTGTTAACTTAGCAAATGACTGGAAATATGTCAAGTGTAACAATTGTCGTAGGAAGGCATCAATGAAGGAGTCTTGCTATTACTGTCAGCATTGTGATGCAAATGTTGTCAACCCTTGTCAAGTGTAGGTGTTAACAAACATTGTCAATGGAGTCTCACAAACAACACTTTTGGTAACCCTACTACGTTTCTTGCTTTTGGGCTCATGTTTGACTTTCATGGACTTCAACTGCGCAGGTACAAATTGGATCTTTCTGTTACTAACACTGGCCGGGAAAAAATGACCTGTGTTCTCTTTAACGAAGCTGCAATATCTCTTCTTGGCATGACGGTTGATGATTTAGTCAACCAGAGTTTGTTAGAGGTTTACTTTATCCATAATTATCAATTGATTAATATTTTACAAATATAATATACATACCTTTCTTTCATATATATATATGTGTGTGTGTGTGCGCGCGCGCGCGCGCATGTTGATACTTTGTTGCTTTTTTTTTTGTAGGGTGCCAATGATCCAAACTGGATACTATATTTTCTCAATGATAATTTATGTGCTCGAAGGGCTATTCTTCGTATTAAGATTGATGACTATAATTTGCCACCTAAATGTTCTGATCGTTTTACTGTTTCTAAATATCTCGGTGATGATATCAACATGATTAGCCAACTTAGCTTGATATCTACAAGTGGGCACACTGCGAATCCTCCATCGTGTGGTGTTCTTATTGAGGATGAAGTTGAAGAATATCAAGAACTGCTTGCAAAGATAACCGATGACGAATGGGAGATTGCAGACAAACTTTTTATGGAGATACATGATAATTCGGTTTCGGCTTCAACACAGTCATCAGTAAGTAATTTTTATTTTACTTTATTGTTGTTTTTTAGTGATTTGTTGTACTTTTATGTTATTTAATTTTTATGTTTTATGTTACATTTAGGTTATTGTTGATAATAAACAAGATGGTGAACCTACATAGTCTACAGTTGAGGTATACTATATGTCTTATTCTAAATGTATGGGTTAATTAGCTGGTCTTTGTTTAATATTTGGAATGTTACTTTTAGATTATTGTTGACAACAATCCAGATGACACCCTCTTCCAATCTGAATTAGAGGTATACTACATGTTTTATATTAATATTATAGATTTAGTTAGTTGAAATTTGCTTAACGATTCACATTTAGGTTACTGGTGATAAGGAGCAATATGGCAGCCTTGCCCAAGTTGAAGTAGAGGTAAACAATTTGTTTTATTTGTATTGCGGTGATTTTTTAGTTTTAATATAATACAGGTTGGTATGTTATTTTCAGGGCATCGTTTCTAAGGAACAAGAAGGCAATTCTAGCCAAGCAAAAATAGAAGTAAAATATTTGTTCTTTTCATCTTTGTAAGTTAGTTACTTTTTTATAAAAAGTAACATGTTGTTTATTTCTTTAATTAGTGTGTTGTTAATGACCAAGAGGGTGAGGCTTCCCAAGCGAAAGATGAGGTACATGATTTGTTTTCATATGAATTTATATATTTTTATTTTCTAAATGTGATTCATTCGTCTATATGTTTTGTTTAGGGTGTTGACAATAACGTGCCAGTGAGCGAGTCTAGCAAAGCAAAAATAGAAGTAAAATATTTCTTTGCTTTTTATGTTAGTAAGATAGTTGCTTTCATACAAGTAACATCTTGGGTTGTTTCGTGTAGGGTATTGTTGCTCATGACCAAGAGGATGAGGCTATCGACGCGAAAGAAGAGGTAATGATTTTATTTATATGATTTTAGATATATTATTTTCTAAATGATCTTCATCCGGTGTATGTTTCGTTTAGGGAATTGTTAATAACGAGCAAGATAGTGAGTTTAGCCAATCTAAGGTATTAGTACAAAATGGTGACAACAATGTGCCTAACTCAACAGTTGTTGACCATTCAAATGTTAAACAAACAAGATTGAGCTACAAGAAGAGGCTGAGAAATTATGTCGAAAACATGCAAAGCGATTCCAAGAAGTAGATCATGTTTGTGTTCAATTATGTTAACCAACTTTCTATGTTTATGTTTCTGACTTTAAAACTACTTGCTATGTTGGTATGTTTTGTGGATTAAGGCAACTTTCGTTTTGTAGGTTTTTGGTATTATATTTAAACTTTTGTAGTAATATTGGTGTGGTTGATATTAATGTTGTCACACATTTTGGTTCATACCAAGATTTCAAGGACTTTTTTTTAAACAAAACAAATAAATTAGTATTTGTTTTTCAATGGCTGATTTCATAACTAATATATATTAACAAAACTTTTAAAATTGATATACTTTAAGATTATATAGAGATTAGTTATTGACATTCGCTTACTCAAAATAATAACATCAACCCAAATATACTTTCACGCTTTTATAATCCCCGTTCAAAAACCCGTCCCAGCGGACGGGTATCTCACTGGTTAGTATTTAGTGCGAAAAAAAAAGCTTAAAAATACAGATGGGATATAGTTGTAACCCAACATTCCAACATCAGTACATCACATAATAAAGGGCATTTTGGGTAATTCGACAGTAAACGCCTTGACACTCATATAAAGCTCTGCTGTAGTCATCAACCCTGTATATAATAATAATAATAATAATAATAATAATAATAATAATAATAATAAAAGCCTACAAAATTTGTAGTTAATTTTCATGTAAACAAAAAAACCATTTCCAAGCTTCCAACAAGTAGCAGAACTAATGTTTTAGGGCCTTTCAAGGTACTTTATTATTATTATTATTATTATTATTATTATTATTATTATTATATAATTCCCGTAGTAGAGTTTAAGTTCGTTTATGGAATTGATGTTGTTGAATGATATGATAATAAGTTTAGTTATGAAGTGAGAATTGGCGTATAAGTTTGGGGGTTTATGTGAGGATGAAGGCTGGGAGTGCTGCCAAGTTGATTGTTGATGCACTGCTGCAGCGGTTTCTTCCGCTTGCTCGGCGGAGAATCGAGACAGCACAAGCACAGGTAAGGATGATTCAGTTGTTTAATTTTACTTATTGTCTATGTTTATGTTTATTTTTTGTATTGTTAGTTAAGTATTTGGTTGTGAATGCGAATAGTGTAGCGATATGATGATATTTGTAGACAACTATGGGGTACATATGTACAATATGCAGCAAGGGGCCTCTTATTCAAGTGATTATAAGTTTGACTTTGTTGTTGTAGATTAGCTATATATTTTCTGTCATCATAGTGCAATTCCTGTGATTTTTTTCATGCATTCGGTAACATAGAGTTTGGTCAAGGGTTAAACAATATAAAACAAGTTAGTAATGATTCACTATTACGTTTCTTTAAAATTCTCTGTACAATACAACACGTGGAAGTAACTATGATTCTATCGATGCCGATTTCTATGTTATTTATGTGCAACATCTGCTTGGTTTACCCATTTTCTATGTTATTTATGGAGTGTTTGGACTTCAAAAGAAACTAGAAATAATATTACAACAGTTGGAATTTTTATAACATGGAGGTAAGTGATCATATAGTTACCATAGGTGTCTCTAAAAGATGATGTATTCGTATTTCGTAACTCTGTAAGTAGAAACTTAAGCTTGTGCAGGTGAGTTGTTTGCCTTCCTATTTCTTGCTTTTGGTTTGCTTTACTTTTTATGGTGTGAAAATCTGAAATAGTTGGTACCGGTAGTGGACTTTTGCCGTTTTGCCATAAAGGTAATAAATTTATTGTCATGAAGCTTGTCGTTATCAAATTTTGTAGAGCTATAGAAATAGTGAAATACCCAGCCTCATGTGTGCTACGGATTAAAGCCTGTCGCTATTGGAGTCATGAACTGTGGGTCTTGTAGCGTGTAGTGATGTAACTCTTACCATAATTGGTCTTTTCAATTGCACAAAAGGGCTCAAAGGAGCATGTGATTGGTTTTTTTGTAGTTGGTGGTTCCTGGATACTTGAATTGTATGCTATTCCCTTTACAGCTCTATAAAGAAATGTTTTTTTTCTATTCCACGTGTACACTTCCTTATTGTCAAATTGGTTCATCCGTACAATTTTCTCACTAGTTACTTTTATTTATCAAATGTGGGAAACTACAGGATGGACAATACCTTAGGCCATCAGACCCTGCCTATGAGCAAGTATTAGATTCCTTAGCTATGGTGGCACGGCACACACCTGTACCTCTTCTTGAAGCACTTCTTCGGTGGAGAGAAACGTAGGTCCCCAAACTCTATTTTTAATGTGCATATGTGTGTCTGACAAATGTTTATCCATTTATACATGTTTGTGATTCATGGGTGTTTTTTTTTCAACCCTTTTGAAGACTTAATATACACTACTTTGCAAAACTGACATAATAGAAATATGGAACGTTGTATAAATGAGTATAATACACACATACTACTTTAAACTGGAACAGAATCGGAAAATTTACATTAAAAGATCACAGAGTGAGTTGTATTGATATTGGAGTTATTTCTCTTTCGCGTTACTATGGTAGTCTTAACATGAGAGATTCGGAGAAACTAGTTTGTTTAATTTTTTATCCCTCCATGAGTAGTTGGATAAAGGGATTTTATGTTAGTTTGACAGTTCCTGTAAAACCATCGTCTAAGTCATCTATTCTGCTAGAAAACGGCCAAATACATTTATATCATGTTAAGTCACCTGATTTGCTAAAGATAGCTCAATTACATTATGATAATATGCTTCGTTAGTTCATTTGCTTGGAGCTTGACATGTTATATCTTCTTTCTTTTCAGCGAGTCCCCAAAAGGTGCAAATGATGCATCTACGTTCCAAAGAAAGGTTTGTATGCATTGACCCAAAGACCATCATGGTTATTTACCTTGTTAAGAGTGCATCGTTAACAAGTAATAACGTTTTTGTTATCGACACCATTTTGTTAACTAAATGAGTTTGACTAAATATGAGAAAAGCATGAGCAGAAGAATGCTCTTTCTGATATTCTAATACATCATCTAATGTTAATATTATCATGAATGGGTTCAGTTTAATCTTCCTGCTATTTGTTCTGAGTTTTTTTATCTTATATGGAGCAGCTTGCAGTGGAGTGCATTTTTTGCTCAGCATGTATTCGCTTTGTGGAGTGTTGTCCACAAGAAGGACTTACAGGTTAAGCATCTCTATAATTAACTTCAATTTATCTCTGTAAGTTAAGTTATGGTATCCTGAGATAGAATGTGCTTTACTGTCGCTGCAGAAAAACTATGGATCGGACTTGAAAACTTTGTGTTCGATTGGCTGATAAATGCTGACAGGTAACACCAGATTGGCTCTATACCCTTCATCTTTTTCCAGTATTTAATTGTATTGTGCTGAAAACAAGATTTCTCTTCTTGTTGCCCCCTGAAATTCCGTGATTATGTTGGTTTCTGGCTATAAATGCCGATTTTGCCATGAAAACAATACAATCAGACAAATCAGTATATGCTCTCGTTCTTGGTGCATATATTGATGGGGGTATTAAGACGCGTGACATAACTAACTGAAAAGTTTTTCATTGCAGGGTTGTTAGTCAGGTTGAATATCCTTCATTGGTTGATTTGCGTGGTCTCCTTCTAGATCTAGTTGCACAACTCCTTGGTGCTCTATCATGTATCAGGTAAAAATGTACATAGTTTTAAATTATCATAATTTCTAACTTACACGCTTAGAGAATTTCATATCTGAAGAGTATCGCATTTATATTATCTATCCCTCAACAGGTTTAGTTCTGTAACTGAGCGTTTTTTCAATGAACTCAATACTCGCCGGATTGATACTAATGCAGCTCGAAGTGAAACACTTAGTATCATTAATGGAATGCGCTATCTAAAACTTGGGGTATATGCTATATACAGTGTTTTTTACATAAAAGTAAATTTACATTTGAGAGAAGTATATCATTAATATACTATAAATACTTTTTGGCAGGTGAAAACAGTGGGTAGTCTAAATGCCTCAGCTTCTTTTGTGGCAAAAGCCAATCCTCTTAATCGTGCTCCTCATAAACGGAAGAGTGAACTTTACCATGCCCTTTGCAATATGCTGTCAAACATTTTAGCACCACTCGCAGATGATAGTAAAGGTAACTGGCCACCTCCTGGTGTGGACCCTGCTCTTACTCTCTGGTATGAAGCTGTTGCACGGATAAGAATGCAACTTATGCATTGGACTGATAAACAAAATAAGCATATAGCTGTAAGTTATTCACTTTATCTTTTGTAACATTACTTTATTCTCTTCACTATTCATGTTAATATAGCCATGCTGCTGCTTCTTTGTTTGTGTTAGGTTGCTTATCCTTTGGTGACCTTGCTTCTCTGTCTTGGTGATCCTGCTGTTTTCCTCAGTAACTTTGGTCCTCATATGGAGCAACTGTATAAGCATCTTAGGGTAACATTCTTTGTAACAAAACATTTCATTCTAAGAGTCTGTGTGGTTTTACATTTTGGAACTATCTAATTATTTCTACTTGTCACAATAATCAGTTTTTGAAAATTGTGTAAATGGATTCTGCTTCTGATGATCAACTTCTTACAGGTTCCAACACAATGATTTATCTAAGGATAAACTATGTTCACCTTATTTACCCCTTCTTTTAACCAAATTCTAATGACTTTTACTCAATTCATATGATGTCTACCACTCTACCCTTTTTTTTCCTCAAAATGTCCTTTTTGGTCACTCCATCTATTATTTTCTTAATATACGAGGACATTCCGAATGCTCCTTACATCTTATCATCTGTTTGTAACAACTTCAAACAACAGAAACACATTCAAGCACCATCATCTACAATTCATTTTAACTGATTTATTAGTTTTTACTATTTAATATCATCATATCACATAATCACTTCTAAATCAGTCATCGAAGCACCTCCTAAGGCTATTAGATGACATAAATTTCTTTTATAATATTCCTTTCCACATGTTGCATATAAGGGGAGAGGAAAAGGTGCTCCGTTTTAGGTGACCTTCATTCTTTTATATCAGATGACATAGTTTGGTCTTATTTTACAGGACAAGAACAACCGGTTCATGGCTCTAGACTGTCTTCATCGAGTTTTAAGATTTTACTTGAGTGTTCATGGAAATTCCCAACCACCAAATAGCGTATGGGATTACCTGGACAGTGTGACAGCTCAACTTCTTACAATTCTCAGAAAAGGGATGCTTACACAGGATGTGCAACATGATAAAGTTGTTGAGTTCTGTGTTACTATAGCCAAACATAACCTTGATTTTTCTATGAACCATGTGATTTTAGAATTGCTGAAACAAGATAGCCCTAGTGAAGGAAAAGTTATTGGCCTTCGTGCTTTACTAGCAATCGCAATGTCTCCCACAAGCCAACATGTTGGCTTAGAAATCCTTCATGGTATTTTGTCAATCCATTTGAAATTCATATCTTTTTTAAGGTCTTGTTTTGACCTTTTTCTTTACCAGCTCATGACATAGGTCATTATGTTCCAAAAGTAAAATCTGCAATTGAGTCTATTCTGAGATCATGCAATCGAGCTTATAGTCAGGCTCTTCTTACTTCTTCAAAGACAACTATAGGTAATTGTTTTATCACCACAATTCTTTTGGTTCATTATCTTCTTTTCTAACAAACCATATCTTATCTAGATGCTGTTACCAAGGAAAAATCACAAGGATATCTATTCCGTTCAGTTCTAAAGTGCATACCTGACCTGATTGAAGAAGTGGGTAGAATTGATAAAATCACCGAGATAATCCCGCAACATGGAATAAGCATCGATCCCGGTGTTCGTGAAGAAGCAGTACAAGTATTGAATCGGATTGTTAGAAACCTTCCCCACCGTCGATTTGCAGTTATGAGAGGTATGGCAAATTTTATCCTACGACTGCTGGATGAATTCCCTCTTCTTATCCAAACATCTTTGGGACGCCTTTTGGAACTCCTGCGTTTCTGGAGAGCTTGTCTCTCTGATGATAACATTGAAAACAATGTTTCCGGTCCAAAAACTGCGCAGAAAAAACAACGGTTTAAGAGATCTTCATTTCATCAAGGAGAACCAATAGAATATCGTGCTTCAGAGATTGATTCTGTTGGTCTTATCTTTCTTAGCTCTGCTGATAGTCAGATCAGACACACAGCACTAGAGTTACTTCGCTGTGTGCGAGCCCTACGGAATGATATACGAAACTTATCCTCGTATGAAAGATCAGATCTCACAAAATACGAAGCAGAACCAATTTTTGTAATTGATGTTTTAGAAGAGAATGGGGTGTGTGCTGCCTCTACCTATGCCCTACATTGTTTACTTCAGTTGTTATATGCTTGTTATTTATATTAGTTTCATGTTTAATATTGCAGGATGACATAGTTCAAAGCTGCTATTGGGATTCTGGGCGTCCTTTTGATCTTAGAAGAGAATCTGATGTAGTACCTCCTGATGCAACTCTACAATCTCTACTTTTTGAAAGTCCTGATAAGAACAGATGGGCTAGATGTCTTAGCGAACTTGTCAAATATAGTGCAGTGTTGTGCCCACAGTCTGTTCAGGAAGCGAAGTAATTTCAGTTTTTTACCTTAACCCTTTGCTCGCCTTTTGAAGCCTAAGTGGTCAAAATTCAAATATGTATTTTATATTTGTCAGGGCGGAGGTCATTGTGCGACTTGCACACATCACTCCTGTTGAATTGGGGGGAAAAGCTCATCAGTTGCAGGAAGCAGACAACAAACTAGATCAATGGCTTATGTATGCTATGTTTGCTTGTTCATGTCCACCTGGAAGGGAAGGAGCTGGTGCAGCAACAACACGGGATCTATTCCGTCTTATCTTCCCTTCACTAAAATCTGGTTCTGAACCACATGCTGTGAGTCACCAACTTTATATAAACAATAGATGCATTTTGACTTTTCACACATGTATTAAGCTAACCATTCCTATTTTTTTCCTTCTTGAATTTCAGCATGCAGCAACTATGGCTCTTGGACACTCGCACTTGGAAGTGTGTGAAATAATGTTCAGCGAACTTGCATCTTTTATGGAGGATATTTCTTTGGAAACAGAAGGAAAACCAAAATGGAAGGTATGATCAATGTTTTTAATGACACTCGCCTTTTTATAAATAAGTGGTTCTCTTGATAAGTTTCCGGAAAGAGCATTCTCCCTCAATTTGTTATCAGATGGACCTTTTATTTCTATCAAGTATACTTCAAAGTTTCTGTTAAATGAGAGACAAAAGGGTTTGCTATTTTTGATGTTTTAGGTTTATTGCTGTTTCTCTTTGCATGTGAAGAAAAACCCCATCATTATCTGCTGCATTATAAACTTAGACGCTCCCCTTGCTTTGAGAATGGCTTTACATGATGGGAGTTGGGATTAGAGATAACAAGATGGGCGGTTTGGGTAACGGGTCAAAAGGTTTAATTGAGATTAATCATTTGTAGTACGGATCAAAACAGGCTAGGTTGAGTAGGGTATGACCACAAACACTTTTTTTTCTTTTTTTTTTCTTATCAATTGTTGATGAAAATATATAGATAACTAAGAGTTAATTGTGACAACACATACAATACTATTACCATAATATTCTATATCTTCGAATAAAACGATTTAAGAGGTTGTATGCTTTAAAAATAGACTGACTTACAACCTAAATAAATTCGACTCGTTAATAATGGGTCAAAAGTTCACCTTTACGTGTAAGTTCGGATCATGGTTTTTTCGTTTGGTTCCAACTAAATTAATATCCTTTTTGTGTTGATGCAGAGTCAAAAGCCTCGCCGTGAAGAACTCCGAATCCGTATTGCAAATATATATAGAACTGTTGCTGAGAATATTTGGCCTGGCACGCTAGGCCGTAAGCCTGTTTTCCGTCTTCACTATTTGAAGTATATTGAGGAAACTACAAGATTAATTTCAAATTCACCACCTGAAAATTTTCAAGAGATGCAACCTCTTCGTTATTCACTTGCATGCATACTAAGATCACTGGCCCCTGAGTTTGTGGACTCAAAATCAGAGAAATTTGATTATAAAACCAGAAAACGGTTGTTTGATCTTCTTCTCTCGTGGTGTGATGAATCTGGTAGCACATGGAGTCAAGACAGTTCAAGTGATTATCGTCGTGAACTTGAGCGTTACAAGTCTAGCCAGCACTCCCGATCAAAAGATTCCATTGACAAAATTTCATTTGATAAAGAAGTGACTGAACAAGTTGAGGCCATTCAGTGGGCTTCGATGAATGCTATGGCTTCTCTGTTATACGGGCCGTGTTTTGATGACAATGCAAGAAAAATGAGTGGGCGGGTTATATCTTGGATCAATAGTCTCTTCATTGAGCCCACACCACGGGCCCCTTTTGGTTATTCACCCGTTGACCCTAGAACCCCGTCTTATACTGCTAAATACGCAGGAGAAGGTGGCCGAGGAGCTGTTGGACGTGATAGAAACCGAGGTGGTCACCTTCGTGTTTCCCTCGCCAAAATGGCTTTAAAGAATCTTCTTCTTACTAATCTAGACTTGTTCCCTGCTTGCATTGACCAGGTAAAACGTCTTCTGCCTCTTTCACAAAATGTCCCATTATTTAGTTTATTGCGGTTCTTAGAGACTGGTTAATATTTTAACATCTGTCACTTCTATTTTTTAATTTTACAGTGCTACTATTCTGATGCTGCCATATCAGACGGTTACTTCAGTGTATTAGCTGAAGTCTACATGCGCCAAGAGATACCTAAATGTGAAATCCAAAGACTTCTAAGTCTAATCCTCTACAAAGTGGTGGACCCATCTAGACAGATTCGTGATGATGCTCTACAGATGCTCGAAACCTTATCTGTCCGGGAATGGGCTGAAGATAAAATTGAGGGATCGGGGAGTTATCAGGCGGCAGTTGTCGGCAATCTGCCAGACTCTTACCAACAATTCCAGTACAAATTGTCTTGCAAACTTGCAAAAGATCATCCCGAGCTAAGCCAGCTTCTTTGCGAAGAGATCATGCAGCGGCAACTCGACGCAGTTGATATAATTGCTCAGCATCAGGTTCTAACATGCATGGCTCCATGGATTGAGAATCTTAATTTCTGGAAACTCAAAGACTCGGGTTGGAGTGAACGGTTATTGAAGAGTCTTTATTATGTAACATGGAGGCATGGTGATCAGTTTCCTGATGAAATCGAGAAGCTATGGAGTACTATTGCTAGTAAGCCCCGTAATATACGCCCGGTTTTAGATTTTTTGATCACTAAAGGAATTGAAGATTGTGATTCAAATGCATCTGCTGAAATAAGTGGCGCGTTTGCTACGTATTTTTCTGTTGCTAAACGGGTTGGCTTATATCTAGCTCGGATATGTCCTCAGGGGACCATTGACCACTTGGTTTACCAATTGGCTCAACGTATGCTTGAAGATAACTTGGAACCCCTCAGATCAACGGCTAACAACAAGGGGGAAGCCAATGGGAATTATGTTTTGGAGTTCTCCCAGAGTTCAGCAGTGTCCCAGGTTGCGGCGGTCTCGGACAACCAGCCTCATATGTCACCCTTACTGGTTCGAGGATCTCTTGATGGTCCATTACGGAACACAAGCGGAAGCTTAAGCTGGAGAACTGCAGGTGTAGGTGGGCGGAGTGCTTCTGGTCCATTGACTCCAATGGCTCCTGAGATGAATGTGGTTCCTGTGACCGCTGGGCGGTCAGGTCAACTCATTCCAGCATTGGTCAACATGTCTGGACCTTTAATGGGGGTCCGAAGTTCGACTGGAAGTATGAGAAGCCGACATGTATCTCGAGACAGTGGAGACTATCTTATTGATACCCCAAATTCTGAAATAGACGGTCTGCATCCTGCTGGTGGGACCCATGGTGTCAGTGCTAAAGACCTTCACTCGGCTTTACAAGGGCATCAGCAGCATTCATTGACCCATGCTGATATTGCGTTAATTTTACTAGCGGAAATTGCCTATGAGAATGATGAAGATTTCCGTGAGCACTTGCCATTACTTTTTCACGTCACGTTTGTCTCGATGGATAGCTCGGAAGACATTGTATTGGAGCACTGCCAACATTTGCTTGTTAATTTGTTGTATTCACTTGCTGGGCGTCATTTGGAACTTTATGATGTTGAAAATAGTGACGGTGAGAACAAGCAACAGGTTGTAAGTTTAATAAAGTATGTCCAGTCAAAACGGGGGAGCATGATGTGGGAAAACGAGGACCCAACACTGGTCAAAATCGAGCTCCCAAGTGCGGCACTCTTGTCTGCCCTCGTGCAGAGCATGGTTGATGCGATCTTCTTTCAAGGTGACCTCAGAGAGACTTGGGGAGCTGAGGCACTCAAGTGGGCAATGGAGTGCACATCAAGACATCTGTCATGTCGGTCCCACCAGATCTACCGTGCATTACGACCCCGTGTCACTAATGATGCTTGTGTCTCGCTTCTTCGATGCCTCCACAGATGCCTAGCAAATCCTGTACCATCGGTTTTAGGGTTTGTTATGGAAATTCTTTTGACATTGCAGGTAATGGTGGAGAATATGGAGCCTGAGAAGGTAATTCTCTACCCCCAGCTTTTCTGGGGTTGTGTAGCGATGATGCACACCGATTTCGTTCACGTTTATTGCCAGGTGCTCGAGCTGTTTGCTCGGGTCATCGACCGTTTATCTTTCCGGGATCGTACCACCGAAAACGTCCTCCTCTCGAGCATGCCTAGAGACGAGCTTGATAATAGTGTCTCCGACACCGACTTCCAGAGAATGGAATCACAAACCACTGCTACCACGACACCATCCAGTGGGAAAGTTCCAGCTTTTGAAGGGGTACAGCCACTCGTACTGAAAGGACTTATGTCAACCGTGAGTCATGGTGTGTCAATCGAAGTTCTCTCACGGATCACAGTCCACTCTTGTGACTCGATATTTGGGGACCCAGAAACAAGACTCTTGATGCACATCACCGGTCTACTCCCTTGGCTTTGTTTACTGCTAAATCAAGAAGCCGTTGTTGGGACTGCTTCACCCCCGTTACAACAATACCAAAAAGCCTGTGGTGTTTCTACAAATTTAGCGATTTGGTGTCGTGCAAAATCATTGGATGAATTAGCGACAGTTTTCATGGCCTATGCACAGGGGGAAATCAAGACGATAGACAACCTACTTGCTTGCGTGTCTCCGTTATTATGCAATGAGTGGCTACCGAAGCACTCGGCACTAGCATTCGGGCATCTGCTTAAGCTTCTAGAACGAGGACCCGTGGAGTATCAACGCGTTATTCTCTTAATAATGAAAGCATTGCTTCAGCATGCTCCCATGGATGCTGCTCAAAGCCCCCATATGTATGCAATAGTTTCCCAGTTGGTTGAAAGCACTTTATGTTGGGAGGCACTTAGCGTACTCGAAGCCCTTCTACAAAGCTGCAGCTCGTTGACCGGGACCCACAATCATGACCAGACATCACACGAGAACGGGCCCAGTGGGACAGAAGACAAGGTGCTGTTTCCTCAATCATCTTTTAAGGCTCGCAGTGGACCGCTACAACAGGCCATGGGGTTAGGGTTCGGACCAGGGTCTACTATGCTGAATGCACAACCTAGCCCACATGACACGGGTGTTTCACCTAGAGAGTTGGCTTTGCAGAACACGCGATTGATCCTCGGGCGAGTGCTCGATAATTGTGACCTTGGCAGAAGAAGGGATTATAAAAGATTGGTGCCTTTTGTGACCACCTCTGGTAATCCTTAAATTGCAGTTTATATTATACTAGATTATACCCCGGGAGCGTCCCGGGTTGAGAAATTTAATATGATACATCAATTTTACATATGAAATAAACTGATGTATAACTCTAATATTAATATCTAACCTAAAACAAATTAACAATGTACAACTCCAATGCTAACACCTAACCTAAAAGAATGTAGAACTTTAATGTAACTCTAATATTAACACTTATCCTAAAGACTAAACAAATGTACAACTCTAACATACTAATATTGATACGTAACTTAAAAAAACGTATAACTCTATTAACATATTCAGCTCTGGTTGAAAAAAAAATTTTATATTTACTGATTTGAACATAATTAGTGACTTGCCTATACATGATTAATGATTTACCTGAACACTTTGTGTTTTTTTTCTTGTATGAACAAAACCCCACAAAAATTTTCTCCGTTTTGTATATAGCACTATGGTACTCGTTGGAAAGATAATAAAACGCTCGTTAATTTGGTGTAATTTTTTTCTTTAAAAAATCTCGTATATTAAAGATATTAACGTTTAAAAATTATGGGAGGAAAGATGAGGGTGAAAAATCCAATTTTGTTTTTAAATTATTTTTTTCCTAAAATATCTCAATGCCACATGGGATGACACATGGCACACTCAAGGAAGAGAATGCCTCTATGAGTGCCATGTCATTAAAATGGCTTTGGTTTATTATATGTATAGATTAGGTGTGTATGTATGTATGTATTGTACATTGGTGGATGGTATTTTGAGTGGATGTTGTATATAACTGAACTTGAGGTAGTAATGTATAAGCATGTAATATGCCCTGTTTATTATTTAGTTTACAAGTACAAAACACTACTATGTTCCAGAGTTTAATAATAGAAAGAAAGGAAAGGAAGCGGAAAGAAAGGAGAATAATTTTGTGTTCCAGAGTTTCATTAAAGGAAAGAAGTGGAGAAAAGAAGAAGGAAAATTCTTTCAAATAACAATCCTTCCAAATTGGAAGGAAGCGGAAGGAAGAGAAAGTAAATTTTTTTTAAAGTATATCATTTACCAATTTACCCTCTCATTTAACATATAATAAAATTTTACAAGAGTATAATTGTAAAATATACGTTTCTTTTCTCTTCCTTTCAACTCGGGAACACATAAAGTCTTTAGTTTCTTTTCTTTTCCTTTCAACTCGGGAACACGAAATAAAATTATATATTTTCCTTTCTTTTCTCTTCTAATTATCCTTTCTTTTCTTTTCTTTTATTTAATAAACTCGGGAACACATCGTTCAGGTATGAGACCTTATATATGATTATACATACATATTTTGTGGGTTTGGGATGGGTATGGTGTAACACGGCACCCGTTTGATTGCCCAAATCAATCCTCGTAACTTTTACGTTAATGGAAAACTAGTAATTAAACCCGGACATGTTACGGCGCAGGTACATTGCAAACATCGAACGGATTAGTCTGAACGTTATGTGGTTGGATCAAAATTTTGACGTATCAAATTTAACTTAATAGCAATGTGGTTGGATCGAAATATAAACTAATCGAATTTATATTGTAAAATCATAATGTATTTATATGCGACATGGCTTATACATTGGAACCTTACAAAAAAATGCGTTAACCATATGAGATTTCGGGGTTTATTGTATTAATATGTTGCAAATCAAATCAATGGGGTTTATTGTTAGATATTGTGTGTTGATCATCAAAATTTGATTTTTATGATATTCATCTTGTTCTTCATATTTGTAACACCCCAACCGATGGCGGAAACATCGAGGTGTCAAGTAGTGACGATTGTTCAATAGCTCATGGACTAAAGTGTAAATTTTTGAATACATTGATTAAATAATTTATTACATTGAAATGAAATACAACGATTCTAACTGCCAACTAAATTGAAATACAATGAATCAAAATCTAAATATAAATCCGAAAGCTTAAAGAATGCATCTCAAAACAACCTGAAACATGTACAAAATAATTTGGTCAATACAAAAATGTATTGGTGAGCATACCCTGTTTGAATAAATATAGTAGGAAAAATGTTTAGCAATTCATGTGCGGTACCATTTGCAATTATGTAATAAGTAATATCCGTTCAAAACCAAACCTGAGAATAATGACTAACACATGACTAACCAACTGAATAATGAATTAACAAGACAATGACCAATATTCTCTCAACAGAGTCTCAAGGGGGTATACCATAGTGCTATTCATTGAAAAGCTAGGCCGCCCAACGGTTAATGATTTTGACAAGCCATAGACACACCAATTAACATAAAGCAAACACACATGAGAATTGCATTGAGTATAAGAAATTGAAACTTGATTAATATATAAGTACATGAGTCACCCCAGAATAGTAAAACAGTAAAAAGGGGAAATATATACTCACAGTTTGCGAAAGCGATCAAAATCCACTTAAGCGGTCGTGAGCTAAGTAATGGGAATTCCGAGGAATTCAACCTATAATGTGTAAGAATACTAATAAGGTAGTGTCTAAAAAGTCTAAGGTAACTAGGGTCTAAGGCATTAGGGTTTGCTAAGTCGAGTTGGGGAATTAGAGTTGTTATGATAAGTTGTATTAATATAAAGCTTGTATTTCAAAAACAATATGACAAAGTTTATAAATGATGATCAAATAATATACTTATTACCTCTTGATTATTTAACTAAAAGTAGTTCTAAGTAATTAGGACAAAAGAATTAAATTAATTGCTTTAACCCATAATTGTAAATAATTACAATAATTAAAATAATTGAACAAATAAATGTAAGTTACACAAATAAGTCAAATGTTAATGATTATGAATTTGAAACATAGAAATATTTATGTTTTATAACACATTAAATTTATAAAACAGAATTTAAGTGTCATAAATTATTAATTGATTTATTGTATTTAAATAAACATAAATACAACTAAAATACTATATATTGTTTAAAATGACATTTTTTATGAAAATTAGTTGTATTCTGATGAGAAAAACCCAAAACAAATTTTTTATAATTTTTCTCAGTTCATTTGTATTTAAAACTGATTTATTGAATTTAAAATGTATTTAAATGACCAAAATAGGAAAATCAATAAGAACTAAATATTTCTGGTCCAATAAAGTAAGATTAAGTTTCTGACGTTTAGAAATAGTTTCCCAAAAATTTTGGGGTTGAAATAATTTAAAATGGATTTTTAATCAATTAATTATTATTAAAATAATTTAAATTAATAAAAATATGAAAATAATTTATTTTCCAGAAAGTAAAAGTGTGAAAATTTCTTTTATGGTGTCAATATACTACACCTAAATTTTCATAATTTTTGGGCAAGAAATGAATTTATTATAAATATTCCAAGTTTATGTATATTATCAATGTTTATAAATAAAATTAATATTAAAACAATGTAGGAGAAAAAAATAAAAAAAGAAGGGGCGACCTAGTTCGAACACGGGTGTCCCATGTATTACACACACTATATAACCACTATAGTACAACATGTTTTGTGACTTATTATGAAATCAAAATATATTTATAGTATATACTAGTTCTATCATCTTCTTCCCCAATAATCAACTAAGAACCCTAACACTAAGCCCGATTTCATTAACCCGAATACAACAAGTTTGATGTCTAAAACTATGGGGCTATGATTCGGAATCACAACTCAAGTAAAATGGCAAAACAAATTTTTGACTTACAAGATTTGGACAGGTTCGATCTAATGGGCTAGCTGAGAGACCCTTGGTTTGACAATTAAGATGCACAAGAGCACTTGAGATGCAATAGAGATATGTTTAGTAGTTGAAGATGGTTATGAGTTCACTAGAGGTTCAATTTATAGGCATCAAATTGTTGGGGATGATTATGACCATGAATGCGACAGTTACAATCGGTCATTCATAACCCGATTTAATGCTCATCATAACATAAAACAATGGTTGGTACGGATCTTAAATGGTGGAGAAACTTTAAATCAAGCATTAAAACGACATAATAGGTTTATAATTTATCAACCTTCTAATTTTTTTTTATAACTTCAATTGTTTAAACATGAAATCTCTTTATTAACTTTAAATGCTTAAAAGCAATATTTATGTGATTTTTTTTTAAAACCGAAAAAAATATTAACACGTTTGAACTATTTTTTTTTTGACATATGAATTCTAATATGTAGTAAAAAAAATAGAACGTATTTGTATAAGCAAAGTACAAAGTACAAATACACACACACACACACACATATATATATATATATGTAAATAAACTTTGAATTTCTTAACGTGAAAAATATAAGGATTAAAGATGTAATAATGCCAAAATAAAAGGGACGGATGTCACAGTCTCCCATACTTTAGAAAATTTCGTCTCGAAATTTCTTTCAAGTGGAGGTTTCTATGAAACAAGGGTGTTGTAACAATCAACTAGATTTTTAAAAGAAAATTCTATCATTTATGATTTGGCAAAAGTTAAAATAGTTGTCTAATACCCAAAGTAAAAGTTTCAAAATCTTTTGACAGTTGACCCGAAGTTAGAAAGTTAAGAGTTTAAATGAGAAAGGTTTCAGGAATGTGTAACGGGTGAGGGCAGAGGCACTGATGAAACAGTCCCCCTACTTAAGAAATGTTATTAGAGTATACAAGAAGAATCCAAATACCCGAAGATGTAAGAGTACACAAGGTTTTAGTTTTCTGTGTGGGTGGTCAATAGAAAGACTCTAGGAAGACGAATTGAAGCTCGTGTAAGAACGTTCTTATCGAAAATGCTAGCTACTAGTCAACGATCATATGAAGAGGTCGTAATGGGTAGGTTTTGATTAGACTCCTAGTCCGTTCCCGCAGTATCGTTTATGCTTATATATAGGGTGTACCGCAGCTGACCCACCACACTCCCGATACTTTGGACTCGTACTGATTGTCTACCAATAGTCTAAATAGAATTACACACCACCCTCATGTACCTGTAAGCCCATGATTGCGTTCCGGACCGTAATCATCGATTTACCTTACACTAGGGTGTTATGTTCTTCCATAACCCTATCCTAAGTATTACTAGAAACAAATGCGTACAATCAATATGTAATAGCCACTGTAATTGAATAATGTTCAATCATGGCATGGTTAGAGGTCCTTCCCTTCCGGGTTTTCCCTTTAACCGTAAAGTGAATAACATGTAAGTATAAGACATGGCTAGAGGTTCTTCCCTTTCGGGTTCACCTTTAACCAATAACTTTTGTTTACATCGTTGGCTCCAAACACTCATATTGATAGACTCTGAGGGTTACACCGTTCCCCTCGGATTAAAGAAATACTCTAATCCGAGTCGTACGTGGGCACTGGCTTAGATCTCATACGAGTTATCAACTAGGATGTTCATTGACCATGATGATGAACAAAATAATGTAAAGTATAACAGGGTTTTGCTCAAAACAGGAAAGAAAATATGCATACCAAATATGCGTCAAGTACATAAGTATAGCATAAAACTTCGATTGAAAGAATGGTATAATATAAATTAAGTAAATCGCACAATTTTCACCAAATGAAAGTAGGCGAGTTAAGTTAATGCTCAAAACCAGTGTTGTAAGAATGACTACTAATAATTAGTGCGAGAATAATTGTAAATAACGCGTGGGGATAGCCACAAATAAAATAATAATACGAGAATAATCCTAAATAAGATAATATGCGAATAGAATAAAATAAAATGATGTAAGAATAAGATAATGATATTTACTGCAACTAAGAGTGGACGGAACATACGTATAGTCTACTGGCTATGCGGGTTTAAAATATATGTACTATATGTTAAAAGACATTTAGCAACATTTCGATGAAGACATGTCCAATAATTAGACCAAAAGTTTTGCGACTGAAAGAGTGTAAGTGTAAAAGATAAATTATTGTTTATAAAACAAAATGTAGTTTTACTCGAACTTTGTGATATAGTTGAAAGTATAATAGTGATGCATGAGAATAACTTTTTAGATTCAAAACAGCTTCACATGAAAAGACTTCGCAAGTACATACTTTCATGTGTTTACAAGAAGTCGAGTTGAAAATTGTCATAATGCATATTATCAGTCGCAAGTTTATTTTCTCGAAAATCATATAAATCAAATGTGTTTTCAAAAGACCAAAATTTAGAAATGACGTGAATGATAAAAAGTCAATGCGACAATAGTGTAGAAATCACAAATCATAAATGAAAATAGTGTGAGTTTTTAAAGCGGATAAAAGTTTTAATAATGATGATGGAAAAAATCCAAAAGCGAATAATTAATGAGTATATAAAACATCAAAAGATGGAACTTAAAATCCAAATGTTAAACAAAACTTAAGAGTCAATAATGAAAAACGGAAAAATGCACAAATAGCGATAGCTATTAATAGAGAAAACTCAAAAGACATACTAACTTCATTAAAAAATTTTTTTTGATAAGAGTTTCAAACAACAAATGAAAAATATATCAAAAATGTGATACTGAAAATATTTATAATGTAACTGGTGACTAGCCAAAGAGATTGAAATATTATTAGTGACTTGTGGGGTGCGTACTTGAACCTATGAGTGAATGGTCATTTTTTTTCCCGATTGCACATACCCCGTCACTGGTAAATTTCAAAACCTTTAGCGAGACTTTAAAACGAGATGTAGAAACAGATCCCTGAGATGTGGATTTCACTCCTAACTCAAAGATGTATTTCAAAATTGCAAACAATTGAGAATGAAACCAATCACTAAGTTAAGGATATCACCACCAGCTTAGCGGTTAAGTTTCTTTTTGAAGGAAATACTCTTTGAGGTGTGGATGTCACTCCTATCTCAAAGGTACATTCCTAAGATAAATAACATATAGAGGAGTGAGACTATTCACCAAGGTATGGATGTCACTCCTAACTTGGTGATATCGTTTCGTTTCTGAAATACGAGTGTCTTCTTTTCCAAACAAAATACCGAAAGGATAACGAGAAAGAATCATAGCGAAAATATCTTGAAAGAAAATATAAGAAATAAGAGAAATGTACACGAGAGGACTCGTGAAAATAAGCTTAGTTATAGACTAGGCTAAAAGGCATTCTAATAACCTAATTCCCTATAACCATGGCTCTGATACTAATCTGTAACACCCCAACCGATGGCGGAAACATCGAGGTGTCACGTAGTGACGATTGTTCAATAGCTCATGGACTAAAGTGTAAATTTTTGAATACATTGATTAAATAATTTATTACATTGAAATGAAATGCAACGATTCTAACTGCCAACTAAATTGAAATACAATGAATCAAAATCTAAGTATAAATCCGAAAGCTTAAAGAATGCATCTCAAAACAACCTGAAACATGTACAAAATAATTTGGTCAATACAAAAATGTATTGATGAGCATACCCTGTTTGAATAAATATAGTAGGAAAAATGTTTAGCAATTCATGTGCGGTACCATTTGCAATTATGTAATAAGTAATATCCGTTCAAAACCAAACCTGAGAATAATGACTAACACATGACTAACCAACTGAATAATGAATTAACAAGACAATGACCAAGATTCTCTCAACAGAGTCTCAAGGGGGTATACCATAGTACTATTCATTGAAAAGCTAGGCCGCCCAGCGGTTAATGATTTTGACAAGCCATAGACACACCAATTAACATAAAGCAAACACACATGAGAATTGCATTGAGTATAAGAAATTGAAACTTGATTAATATATAAGTACATGAGTCACCCCAGAATAGTAAAACAGTAAAAAGGGGAAAGATATACTCACAGTTTGCGAAAGCGATCAAAATCCACTTAAGCGGTCGTGAGCTAAGTAATGGGAATTCCGAGGAATTCAACCTATAATGTGTAAGAATACTAATAAGGTAGTGTCTAAAAAGTCTAAGGTAACTAGGTTCTAAGGCATTAGGGTTTGCTAAGTCGAGTTGGGGAATTAGAGTTGTTATGATAAGTTGTATTAATATAAAGCTTGTATTTCAAAAACAATATGACAAAGTTTATAAATGATGATCAAATAATATACTTATTACCTCTTGATTATTTAACTAAAAGTAGTTCTAAGTAATTAGGACAAAAGAATTAAATTAATTGCTTTAACCCATAATTGTAAATAATTACAATAATTAAAATAATTGAACAAATAAATGTAAGTTACACAAATAAGTCAAATGTTAATGATTATGAATTTGAAACATAGAAATATTTATGTTTTATAACACATTAAATTTATAAAAGAGAATTTAAGTGTCATAAATTATTAATTGATTTATTGTATTTAAATAAACATAAATACAACTAAAATACTATATATTGTTTAAAATGACATTTTTTATGAAAATTAGTTGTATTCTGATGAGAAAAACCCAAAACAAATTTTTCATAATTTTTCTCAGTTCATTTGTATTTAAAACTGATTTATTGAATTTAAAATGTATTTAAATGACCAAAATAGGAAAATCAATAAGAACTAAATATTTCTGGTCCAATAAAGTAAGATTAAGTTTCTGACGTTTAGAAATAGTTTCCCAAAAATTTTGGGGTTGAAATAATTTAAAATGGATTTTTAATCAATTAATTATTATTAAAATAATTTAAATTAATAAAAATATGAAAATAATTTATTTTCCAGAAAGTAAAAGTGTGAAAATTTCTTTTATGGTGTCAATATACTACACCTAAATTTTCATAATTTTTGGGCAAGAAATGAATTTATTATAAATATTCCAAGTTTATGTATATTATCAATGTTTATAAATAAAATTAATATTAAAACAACGTAGGAAAAAAAATAAAAAAAGAAGGGGCGACCTAGTTCGAACACGGGTGTCCCATGTATTACACACACTATATAACCACTATAGTACAACATGTTTTGTGACTTATTATGAAATCAAAATATATTTATAGTATATACTAGTTCTATCATCTTCTTCCCCAATAATCAACTAAGAACCCTAACACTAAGCCCGATTTCATTAACCCGAATACAACAAGTTTGATGTCTGAAACTATGGGGCTATGATTCGGAATCACAACTCAAGTAAAATGGCAAAACAAATTTTTGACTTACAAGATTTGGACAGGTTCGATCTAATGGGCTAGCTGAGAGACCCTTGGTTTGACAATTAAGATGCACAAGAGCACTTGAGATGCAATAGAGATATGTTTAGTAGTTGAAGATGGTTATGAGTTCACTAGAGGTTCAATTTATAGGCATCAAATTGTTGGGGATGATTATGACCATGAATGCGACAGTTACAATCGGTCATTCATAACCCGATTTAATGCTCATCATAACATAAAACAATGGTTGGTACGGATCTTAAATGGTGGAGAAACTTTAAATCAAGCATTAAAACGACATAATAGGTTTATAATTTATCAACCTTCTAATTTTTTTTTATAAGTTCAATTGTTTAAACATGAAATCTCTTTATTAACTTTAAATGCTTAAAAGCAATATTTATGTGATTTTTTTTAAAACCGAAAAAAAATATTAACACGTTTGAACTATTTTTTTTTTTTGACATATGAATTCTAATATGTAGTAAAAAAAAATAGAACGTATTTGTATAAGCAAAGTACAAAGTACAAATACACACACACACACACACACATATATATATATATATATGTAAATAAACTTTGAATTTCTTAACGTGAAAAATATAAGGATTAAAGATGTAATAATGCCAAAATAAAAGGGACGGATGTCACAATATTTCATATGTGTTTTGGTCTAATCTTCAAACCAATGAATAGGGATGGAATGGCTCGGGTGTGGGACGGGTTTACGTAATCCCAACCCAAAACGCGATTAGATAAGCTTGTCCCGAACCAACCGGGTTTCTATATGGTAAATACCCATTAGGTATCGGATATACCCATGGATACTAAGTAAACCTTCTAATTTAAAATGTTACCCGTTGGTTATACCCGACCTAGAATAGGTCGGATATTCTATTAGGTAACTTAGTAATCAATTACATCTACTATTATCACTATAATATTATATCATCATCATCATCATCATCATACTCAGTTAATCCCACCTATAGCAAAGCTAAGGTAGGGTCTGAAGAGGGTAAGATGTAGACAGCCTTACCTCTACCCCTAAGAATAGAGAGGCTGCTTCCAGTGAGACCCCCGGCTCGATGTGGTTTGGTATCAAGCCTTGGACATAAGGCACAGAACACTTAGCAATCGGGACAAACCCGATCGGTACATGTACCCCTTTGTCTTTTGGCTATCCACGCCACCACATGATGCATGATTAACCGTCTGTCGTTTTTAACGTTATTTTCACGAAATTAGTAAAATAACGTTAAAACTAGTGCAACTTGTTATGCATGCCTATAACATTCAAAGAAAATCAAAACATATTCATACTATATGTGTAATCAAAATTAAATTATTGATTGATGACACTGTATAACATATCATAATAAATCAATTTCCTTCTGTATTAATAAATCAGAATTTACCACAATATGCCTATAAAATTATTCCCATAATCTTCCTTCGCATTTTCTAGGATACTTATTTTATAAAAGAGAAATATGAGAAACGTGAAATAAAAGAAAGAGAGAATTACTATTTGAGTCTCGTGTTATAGCGGTTTTAACTATTTGAACTCAAATTCTAAAACTTTAACTGCTCGAGGGTCGACCAAGTCTCGCTGCAGCGTGCATGTATACATATTATTTTGTTTGTTATATGAGTGCCGGTACGGTAGCGAAACTTTTACGATTCCGAGGGGAAATTTTACTAGTATGGAGGGGTGGCTTTAGTGTCCTCATTGGGTGCACCTTTTCTTCATTTAATAATACTTTGTCATCTTGCTTCTCAATCTCAGCCATCATCAAAGTCTGTCCAGGGCCTTCAGTGGCATTTAAGTTTG
The DNA here is from genome assembly GCA_028751855.1 of Ambrosia trifida. Taxonomy (NCBI): domain Eukaryota; kingdom Viridiplantae; phylum Streptophyta; class Magnoliopsida; order Asterales; family Asteraceae; genus Ambrosia; species Ambrosia trifida. Next base: position 100,537,771 of record CM054128.1, on the reverse strand, counting down.
CCTCGTTTCCTTGTTCTTTTGTGCATTCCCAAGCATAGTTAATGTGTTCGTCACAATTATAACACGGACTTTTCTTTTGTCTCGATAACCAGACCCTGACTCTAACACAGAGACATTTTAGTCGTTTGTACTTGATTCGCCTTTTGAACCCGCCTTTAGTATTTTTTTAGTTTCTTTGAAGTCATAATTTTCTTAAACGCAATTATTTTTTTATTTTTTTTCTCAATCCATCAAATTGAGGCTGGCGAGACTCTTAATCAGAATCATCTTGATTTCATCTTCATATGCTGGATATTGGAACAACTCCATTAAGTATATATTTCGATTAATTTGACATTTGTAAAATTTATAATGATGACATATTCTATGAGACGATGTGTGGCATTGATTTCCTTGGCGAGAGAGAAAGTCGTTGATGTGGGCCCACTTCAGAATTAGTCTTTGATTTCTTAAAAATGGTCGTGGCTATAGAGAAATGTCCATAATTGAGCCCGGCCCAATGGTTTTTGGGCTTAAAAGCATAGAAACACATAGAAAACCCTAAATGTTCACTATATAAGTAGGTTTCACCTCCAACAAATGAAACCTCTTGTTTCTACCCTAACTTTACTCTCACACATGCTTAAAAGCATATGCTTATCATTGGTGAACCGAATACTGAATTGAGTGTCAGATGGTGGTACAGAGACCTCAGTCTTTGACCCCTTCTAACGAGATTTTACGTTTTTCAGGTCTGCATGGTGATGGAAAAGAAGATGTGTGGTTAGATTAAAGTTCCTTCACCTGTGGAAACATGTTCCTAAACCTAGTCGCCAATATTTATTTCTTCAATATGAACATCTTTGGGACCTGCAACGAACCACACTTAGTCTTCTCTACACGATATCTAGATCTGCATTTTTTTAATGTGTGCAAGATCCAATTTCTGGTTTCTTTATATCTAAGTTTGTTTGAGCAATACACATTTCGTTCTTCTATACTATTTTCATATCTGTGTCCTTCATACACATTTTCCTGGTTTTAAACCTCCATACCTTCTTTGTTTTAGCGACACTACGTTCAATGAGGAGTGGCTTTAGTGCCCTCATTGAGTAGTAAGGTTGGGGATTAAAAAAAAGTTCAAAACTTAAAGGGTCGTATAAAATTGAGTAGTAAGGTAAGGGGGCAAAATGCCATTTTTAAAATTTAAGGGATGGTTGTGGTACCTTATTAAGATATTTTAAATATTTTTAAATGCAAAGTTTTAATTTGTAGTTTTTTTTAAAGTTTTATAGTTAAATGAAGCTGGGGCTGGCCAAAATGATAATTGTGTCATTGTGATACAAGGGTATAATTGTAACTATGTATAATATGGTGTCATGGTGTGTTTGAAATTTTATTATGTTGCAATTTTATTTAAATGGTTCATGTGGGTTGAGTGTTGGAATCAAGCCCATTATGTATTAGAAAAGGTCGGTTCTCGGGTTGTTTTGGGTTCGGGTTGGTTCATGAGCACTATGTATATATATTATTTGAATAACCATATTATTATTATTATTATTGCTATTATTATAAAGGACATTGAGAGAGAAGCTAATAAGTTTTTTTGGCCCATGGGCAAATCTCACTTTCGAATGAGTGTGGGAAGGGAGAGATACAAGTTGTGCAATACCCCTGCCAACGCAAGCAAGATTGGGGCATCCCGGTGTTAGCGGACACCAAGCCGGTTGGGCTCAAGGTCGTGGATACACAAGATTATGTGCTTCAGGAAACGTACACTAGCATGTCCCGTGGGAAGCCCATAACCAAGACAAAAGACATCGAGTTTCTTGTCACTATCCTCCAACCCAAGAAGATGAACAAGTTAGAGTAGTTGGAAAAGGAAAGTCAGAGGCAAAAGTTTCAAGAGGAGGAGAAACGGCAGGAAAAGGTGAAACAAGATAAGGAGAAGCAAAAGAAGAAAGGAAAAGGAAAACATAAGGGATAGAATAAGCACAAGGGCTAGGGTAAGCAAGAGGAGGAAAAATAGGGGGAATGTATCATCATCAGGACCACCAAAAAAAGAGGCAAAGGCAAAGGCAAAGGGAAAGGCAAGAAGAAGAACAAGAACAAAGGCAAGCAAGAGAAGGAAAAATAGGGGGAATGTATCATCATCATCATCATCATCATCATCATCATCATCATCAGGACCACCAAAAGGAAGAGGGCAAAGGCAAGAAGAAGAAGAAGAAGGGGAAAAAGTAGTAGTACAACCCATGATGGATAAACTTTGAAGATAGAAGCTCACTCAATATTTTCTTCTTTAAACCTATTTCAACAAAGATTTCTAGACTGTCTTTCTTTTTTAGTTGTAAAGACTACTGAAATCCTTCTTTTGATTCCACTTTTGACTTGAGTTATGAATCTATATATATAAAAAAATGATATCTTGCTTTATAGACTTGATTACATACTAAAAGATGGATCGTCGGTTGACCTTACAAAAATGAAATAGCTCGTTTCGGCACTTTACCTGCCATGCTTGTTTTGCAAGGCATAGCTTGAAGGTCCTAGTTTTCACTTCAAAACATAAGCTTGGGATCATGTCAGCAGCTCGACCATTGATGGAGGCTTGCACTAGGCATTGTGGGTTGTTTAAGTGTGTATCAATAACTAATAATCTATTTGGTGCAACAGCCTCAATTGTTGCATCATACCTGCATATGAAAGAGAAAAACTTGAATTGTGTAATCAAACAAGAAACCCCACAAACAACAAAACATTATATAGTTTAGTCGGTTGTAAAAATTGAAGACAGACATATAGTGCTTTTCAAACCGTCATGTTAAATCGGCCTATTCATAGAATGTCATTAGTATAAAGAAGGCTCCTGTTAGGATCTGAGTTTGATTTTTTTTTATAGTTTACAAATGAAATACGAATGAAGATAAATAAATATGAAAAGTGCAGCAGAATAGTAAACTGTAAATCAAAACAAACCAAACTCAGATCCTAACAATTGCTATTAGAGCTTGGTCAATTAAATTCAATCTAACCAATCAATTTAATATAATCTAATCAGCTCACAATTATTGATATCGTTTTATTTATCGGGTTGAAAACAGAGTAAAAGTTTATTTACGTTCAAAGTTTTTTAAACACACTTTGTTTTACAAACAATCAGAGAATGGCTTCAATCAATCACGATCCACATAACACTGGCACGAACAATAAGCCACCGATGCTTGTCAGATCTGAATACAATATCTGGCAACGTCGGATGAGCCATGTTTTAGCTCAACAGAACACTGGGTGTTTGATGTATTGTAAAATACATCTATTTCCAGTGTAAAGTTTGTATAGTTTTTGAGTCGTTTAGATAGTACTTTTATTAGTTTTAGCCTTGTACCGGTCTATTTTGTTTATTTTAGGTCTCTATAGATTTTTATTTGTTTTGTGTCCTTTTTTATTATTTATATATTTTATTTTATATTTTGTAGGTGTTCATGGACGTTAGAGCGTAAACGAGCAACTTTGGTAGAGTCAACAACACCTGAGTCAAGAGCACGTAATAAAAAGTCCATGTTTACGTGAACAACAAAAATTTTTTTATAAAACAAAGAAATTGATCAAGGCCCAAAAAAGACAATTAGGTAGGGCTCGAAAATATTATAAGAGGGGGAGCGGCAACAACATTATATGAGAGGGAGGAGCTATTGCTTTTGAAGAGGGATCGACGACAACAGCTTGGAGAATTTTTAGAGTGGGGGTCAAGGATTGAAGTATAGGTGTGATCACGGGTCAATTCTAATTCAATTATTATTAATTATAAATTCAAACGCGTTGTGAACACCATGAATTTTATTTGTTTCTCTTGTTTTGATTTTTTCATGACAACTAGAGGCTAAACCTTTTTGCTACCTAAGTTAAAGATGATTACACTCAAATGATTTGTTTTCTTTTGGTTTTGGAACTTTTGGTTGTGGATGAATTTTAAAGTAAAGAACTCTTTATTTTTCTGGTTTGATGTATATGCATATTTAGTTTTGTTTAATTAACTTTTATTAACTCCACTTGCGTTTTTGTGAATGTCTTTCATGTATGAATGCGGGTTAGGTTGCGGACCGGGTGTCAGCAACTAGTTTATGGTTAATTTCTGTAGGTTATCCATAGGAGTTGTAATTGTTAGTTAGATAATTCTAAGTGTTCTACCAATTCTCAATAGTTGTAAGGTGCGAGATTGTTAGTCTGTCTAGGGTGTTAAATTGATAGATCTAGAGGCTTTGTAAGAAGATATTCCTAGTTTCCCTAGCATTCCTTGTAGGCCAAGTCTTATTAGAAATATTGTAGTTACCCCTTGCACTTTTGAGTGTATTGTGACTTTCGCGCTGTGAGGTAGACTGTCTAGCGGGTACTTTAAGATTCGAGTAGGTAAGCCTGTGAGGGTAACCTCTCAACCGGTGGTTTAACAACACAACAGTATTCTAGGGTTTCCCCTTGAGAATGGTCGAGGGTGTATAGTTTATTCTTGATGTTTAGTATTTTAAGATCCTGGTTTCACACCAGTTCCATAGCCATTAGAAGCTTATCATTCATGTGTAGGACTCTAGCCTAGGTAGTGCCTTCCCATCATCTGATCTCAGTTGCAGTCTCCAGATTATGTATTTAGTTAGTTTAGTTTTATTATTTTATTTATTTGCATTAGTCTGTTAGAAACCCCCCCCCCCCCCCTTAAGCAACAAAACATTATTAAGTCGGTTTGTAGATATTTAATCGAGATTAGTTTACGTTTTCCAGTAGAGTCTCGTGGGTTCGATACTCAGACTTACTTTAGCTGTACTGCATTGACCGGTACACTTGCCGGTTCTGTGGTTTAGGTTTAGAGAGTCTTAGGTTATAAATTGAAAACTTGGAGTGTCTAGTTTAGGTTAATTTAGTTAGTTTTATTAAATCACTTTGAGCATATCAGTGTTAGAAGTCGGTTATCTTCGGACCACATGTTTCGATAGTGCCGAGTACCGAAGATCCCAAGGTTCAAGAGCCAAAGAAATTAGAAAACTACTCCGAGCAAGATTTTCAGAAAATTGAGTTAGATGATAAGGCCTTCAATAATGTGGCCATGGCTCTACCGGTCTATTTTATTTATTTTAGGTCTTTATAGATTTTTATTTGTTTTGTGTCCTTTTTTATTATTTATATATTTTATTTTATATTTTGCAGGTGTTCATGGACGTTGGAGCATAAACAAGCAAATTTGATCGAGTCAAGAACACCCGAATCAAGAGCATGTAATAATAATAATAATAATAATAATAATAATAATAATAATAATAATAATAATAATAATAATAATAATAATAATGGACTAAAGTCCATGTTTACGTGAACAGCAAATTTTTTTTAATAAAACAAAGAAATTGATCAAGGCCCAAAAAAGACAATTAGGTAGGGCTCGAAAATATTATAAGAGGGGGAGCGGCAGAAACATTATATGAGAGGGAGGAGCTATTGATTTTGAAGAGGGATCGACGACGGCAGCTTGGAGAATTTTAAGAGTGGGGGTCAAGGATTGAAGTATAGGTGTGATCACGGGTCGATTCTAATTCAATTATTATTAATTATATATTCAAACACGTTGTGAATACCATGAATTTTATTTGTTTCTCTTGTTTTGATTTTTTCATGACAACTAGAGGCTAAACCTTTTTGCTACCTAAGTTAAATATGATTACACTCGAATGATTTGTTTTCTTTTGGTTTTGGAACTTTTGGTTGTGGATGAATTTTAAAGTAAAGAACTCTTTATTTTCTGGTTTGATGTATATGCATATTTAGTTTTGTTTAATTAACTTATATAAACTCCACTTGCGTTTTTGTGAATGTCTTTCATTTATGAATGCGGGTTAGGTTGCGGACTGGGTGTTAGCAACTAGTTTATGGTTAATTTTTGTAGGTTATCCATAGGAGTTGTAATTGTTAGTTAGATAATTCTAAGTGTTCTACCAATTCTCAATAGCTGTAAGGTGCAAGATTGTTGGTCTGTCTAGGGTGTTAAATTGCTAGATCTAGAGGCTTTGTAAGAAGATATTCCTAGTTTCCCTAGCATTCCTTGTATGCCAAGTCTTATCAGAAATATTGTAGTTACCCCTTGCACTTTTGGGTGTATTGTGACTTTCGCGCTGTGAGATAGACTGTCTAGCGGGTACTTTAAGATTCGAGTAGGTAAGCCTGTGAGGGTAACCTCTCAACCGGTGGTTTAACAGCACAACAGTATTCTAGGGTTTCCCCTTGAGAATGGTCGAGGGTGTCTAGTTTATTCTTGATGTTTATTATTTTAAGATCCCGGTTCCACACCAGTTCCATAGCCATTAGAAGCTTATCATTCATGTGTAGGATTCTAGCCTAGGTAGTGCCTTCCCATCATCTGATCTCAGTTGCAGTCTCCAGTTTGTATATTTAGTTATTTTAGTTTTTTTATTTTATTTATTTGCATTAGTCTTAGAAACCCTCCTTAAGCAACAAAACATTATTAAGTCGATTTGTAGATATTTAATCGAGTCTAGTTTACGTTTTCCAGTAGAGTCTCGTGGGTTTGATACTCGGACTTACTTTAGCCGTACTGCATTGACCGGTACACTTGTCGGTTCTGTGGTTTAGGTTTAGAGAGTCTTAGGTTATAAATTTAAAACTTAGAGTGTTTAGTTTAGGTTAATTTAGTTAGTTTTATTAAACCACTTTGAGCACATCAAGTTTTTGGCGCCGTTGCTGGGACTCTTGGCGATTGCTTTCACTAGCTTTGATTACACTTATGTGCTATATCTGTGCTACTTGTGCTTTGTTTTTAGTCTGTCTTTTTGTATAATGAGTCGTAGGAGTCTAATTTTATGTGTCTTTTATTTTTTTGAGTCTGTAAATATGTGTGAGATTTGTGGAGGACCACATTTTACCATTTTATGTCCACAATATGCGGGGTCCTCTGCACGTTATTGTACTAATTCCTTTGTGCAGCCGCAACCATATTATTCACAAGGTTGTCCTACGTATTATTATGATGACTCGTATCAGCAGCCACATTTTAATCAGTATCCTGATCGATTTTCTGGAAGCAATTCTCGTGAGGATAGTGGTAATGATTGGAGTGAAATCAAGAGTCTGTTGACATTACTAGTTTCTAAGGATGCCAATACCCGTAACATGTTAGCAGAGTAGGACACCCTCCTAAAAAACCACGATATCCTCATAAAAAACCGACAGGCTGCTCTTTTAGATCTTCAACGAACAGTAGAAGACATTGCTAGGAGATTAAAGGACGAAGAAGAAAAAGAAAAGGTTCAGCAAGAGCAGCTGCCGAAAGTTGGTTATACATATGATGAGGAGCGCAACTACCTCGGTTACATGAATGCTCTGGGGGAGTTGTTCCCAACATTTCTAGAAGAAAGGAAAGAGCCGATAATGGAAAACGAAGATGAGTCAGATGAAGAGATCATCCCAATCATGGAGACGAAAATGGACGTTGAAGTCCCACCTCCGGTGCCACAGGTTACTATATATGATTTTGGGAGTCACTCTGATGAAAAGGACGACGAAGAAGAATGGGCGGCGTATCAGTGGTTGTTAGTGAAGAGGGAAGTGATTGAAAAAGAAGTGGAATTGGGATATTCCATTGATTGAAAAAGCACCTTTCTGTATAGAAAAGTCCAAGAGCTGGTGTATGTCTCTCAACCACCAGGGTTTACTGATCCAAAATATCCAGATCGGGTCTACAAACTTGACAAGGCCCTTTATGGACTTCATCAGGCACCCAGGGCATGGTATGAGACACTGTCTTCTTACCTCTTGAACAATGGTTTTGAGAGAGGAAAGATTGACAGTACACTTTTCATTTGAAGAAAAGGAGAAGATTTTCTGCTGGTACAAGTGTACGTTGATGACATTATCTTTGGATCACCCAGTGAAGACTTATGCAAGGAATTCGAGCAGGTCATGAAAAGGAAGTTCGAGATGAGTGCTATGGGGGGGGGAGTTAAAGTTCTTCCTTGGTCTACAGGTGGATCAGAAGGCAGATGGGATGTTCATCCACCAAACCAAGTACGTGCATGACATCCTGATTCGTTTCAAGATGAATGATTGCACTGCTTATGCTACTCCTCTACCGGTCAACCACGGTCTCGGTCCACATACCGAAAGCGACAAACATGTCAACCCCACAGAGTATCGGGCAATGATTGGTTCACTCATGTACTTAACTGCTTCTAGACCCGACTTTATGTTTCCAATTTGTCTTTGTGTCAGGTTTCAGGCGGATCCAAAGGAGTCACATATGATGGCGATCAAATGGATAATGAGATACCTTAAGGGGAAACCCAAATTAGGTCTATGGTATCCATCCGATGGTGGATTAGATCTCGTATCCTACACAGACTCAGACTACGGAGGATGCAACCAGAACAGAAAATCGACGACTGGCGGTTGTCAACTACTCAGGGGGAGACTCGTATCCTGGCAATGCAAGAAGAAGACTTCTGTAGTGGTGTCCTCATGCGAGGCTGAATACGTTGCAGCTGGTAGCTGTTGTTCACAGGTTTTGTGGATACAACAACAAATGCGGGATTACAGTTTGAATTTTCTAGATACTCCCATTATGATTGATAACAAAGCTGCCATATCCGTAACTAAAAACCCAACCAACTTTTCTAAAACTAAACATATTCATATCTGACATCACTTCATAAGAGATTGTTTTGAAAAGAAAATGATTCATTTAGAAAAATTTGACACGAAAGAGAATTTGGCAGACCTTTACATCAAGGCATTCGACAGGGCTCGTTTTGAACTATTGGTGCAACTGAACAGGATGAGCAATCCTGAATAATTTTACGTTTCCCATAAGTTTCTGAAGTCTTTGTAAATATTTGTCCTTAAAAAACCGAGCTGTCACTGTGTAAAAGAGAGGATATGATAGTACATCAGCTGCTTGACTGTTGCACTTAAAACAGAACAGAGAACTTAAACTGCTAAGTGCGACCGCAACTCCATCATGTGATATACCAGTAGGCAGACTTACAACCCGTGTTACTCTCTGATGTGTTGCAAAACACATCTCTTTTCCTATATATTTTGTATATTATTTGGTCATGTTTTTATTAGTTTCGTGTCATTTTTATTATGTATTTATTATTTTAATTATTTTGTAGGTGTTCGTGTGAAATGAGCTCAAAATGAAAGAATTTAAATCGACACAAACACTTGAGAGGATGTGGTCATGGACATTAGAGCCTAAACGAGGAACTTTGGTCGAGCCACGAACACCTGAGTCAAAAACATGGAATTGTAATAATAATAATAATATTATAATAATAATAATAATAATAATTGAAAAAAAAGAAAAAGAAAAAAAGTCACGTGGTTTTAAAGAATAATCTTCTATACATCTAATAAAACAAAGTCTATGAGGACACTTGGCACTCCCATATTGCACCTCAATTCCTCTCTCTTCCCATATTGTGCCATGTGTCCTCTTCTCATAATTTATAAATTTTTTCTTTTTAAAAAAAATTAAAAATAGAGTAATAATACATAAATATGGTAAAAATTATCACTTAATACTTTCCTAATCTAATTAACCTACTCAATCAATTACCCTAAATCAAAACACACGTTTCTTTCTTCTCCTCATTCTCTCTCATCTGTACTCTCTCTTCTCTTCTAGGCGATCGTGTATCTCCTTCATCAAAACACAGCTTCCATCGCCGATCATTCATCTTCTTCGTGTCTCTCCTTCAAGGTAACGATTTTTTCTTTCTTTTTCATACGATTCCTGTTACATATTGTTGTTTGTTATAATTATTTTCAGATTTAATCGATTGTTTATGTTTCTCTGTTGTAGTTTCTTTTGATGTTCCAATTATTGTCTTTTTACATGTACAACATTGTGGGGGTTCAAGATTTGATAATGATAGATCTTTAGGATTGTGTCGTGGTATTGTTCTTGTAGTCGAATGTTTGTTCGTTGGCAACATGAGGTATTCATGAGTTGTTCTTGACAAGCATTATTAAAATGGATCCTCATATTCGCTGGTGTTTGTTTAAGTGGTTTGATCTATGATTAGTTATGGATGTTGGTGGGTTTATGTTTTCGGATTTAGGGGTGGACCCGGATCCGTTTAAAATTTGAACCATAGCATAGATGCTCATTAGTTTGTTTCTATAAATTCTGCCACGTTTTTTTTGGAAACTCATTTAAAGGATTGAATAATTTGAATGCTATGAGATTGGGTATTTTACGATGAGTATGTTACCATATTTGAGGCAAATTGATACGCAAGTATGGAATGCATTTAAAATATGAATTTTGGGGCCAAACTTTCGGACTAAATGGAAAAGATAAAGGTGCCGAGATTTTTTAGTATGGATTGGATATCTCTGTTGATAAGGGTGCCTGCATTTTTTAGTTGTTAACTTAATAATCACATTTGTAATAAACTTATAGTTCTTTGATGGTTGCCTCAATGTAATGCAGAAGGGAAACAAAGGAAACTAATCTTCATGGGCCTTTATCTTTTTATATGGGGTGAGTGCACACTATTATGTTTTGAGATGGCTTTCAATCATTTGTATCGGATTTTTATTTTATCGATAATAGATTGTTTTATATGATTGTTAATTGATTTGTTTAGGTTTAAAGAGTTTTTTGTATGATTGTTAACAGATTGTTATAATTTAGTTTTGCATCTTCACAGTTTATTTGATGGTATAAAAGAGATGGTTTAATCACTTTGTTTGATGGTTTCTGGGTTAAGTGGAAATTCTAGGTAATATTTCAGATGTAAGGATATTGATGCTTCCTTGTGGACAATTTGTAGACATAGATTGATTATTAGGTCGTAAACATGGATAATGGATGGGGCTATAGATTTTTTAATGAGGTAATCACACTTTATTGGTAGGTTATAATTTTTTTAGTAATGGTCCGTTGGTGGCCAATATGTTAAAAGGTGGAACCGTCAACACATATTTCATTAGTGTCAAATAGTGGCGGCCAATTGATGATAGTTGAGATTAATATAAATCCAATATTCCTAGATTAGAAAATATATGGTTTTCTAATATTGGGGTTTCTGTTGGAAATTTGTTAAGAAAATCAAGATTCTTTGTGGTTCTCAATAAGCCTATTGCTACATCAGTTTGTGAATTTGTTCCTATTGATCTTATATTATAATACACATGATTGGTTTTTCATTTCTTGATGCAAAATGGTTATATATTACCATATTAGAGCACTTATGATTTATATTCGTTTTGGTACCATTTATTAATAGCATTTTGTAATATCATTTTGGAGATCTTTTCCTTTGCAGAATGATTTAGATGAAAAGGCATGGAATTGAGGATATTAATTAACCTAACAAAGACTTCGCATATATCCATCAGGTACATGGTATAATTTGTTTTCTTGTGATACTTATATTAAAAGTGATAGAAAGTTCTGTACATCAGTTGACATTTATTTTTTTTCTCAAAGGCATGAGTGTGTTATATGTTAGGTTGGTATAAAAGATCACGAGGTGCTCCGAGGCATTTAGGTTTTGAGAGTCAAGGCATGAGACAAAAGCTTCACATACGCAAAGCGTTTCAAAGTTCCCTCTACTTTAGACTTTTCTATGACTGGAAGTTACATTTTTCTAGGTAAGGCACCAAATACGAATTTACTTTCGGCATTCGAATTTTCTTAATTAGCTTCGTACTGGACAACACTTTTTAATACATTGCCAACCATGATTCTAACGAAGCATGAATCAAGGTTGAAATTCCTATTGTTCATGATTTGTGCATGTAATTACCATTACTCATTGTAGATTAAAGCGATAGCTATTAGACTACATATAAAAGGTTTTCTTTAAAATTATAGAACTGGTTATCAGTTTGGCTAATTAAAAGTTAAAATGTCAATATCCAATGCATCTACCTACCTTTTACAAGAGCAACAAACTTCTCTGGCTCACAAAAATCATGTAAGAGTAGTTAATAGTTAATGTTATTGTTAAGTATTATGAGGCTTATTGGATGTATGAGATAACTGAATAAACATACTGTATGCAGGTGTAAGCTTGATGGTGTGATAGAAGAAATTATTGGGTTAGTCTGAAGCATACGTTGGTGGAAGTCATTAGGAGGCGATAAAAAGCAATTAGTGAGTTGATTGAGTAATGCTCCTTTTACTTATACATGGGTCACTTTAGATAATGTTCCTTCCTATAAACGGGTCAAATAAGGTAATAGTCGGTTAAAATGTTGTTTTAGTGGTGTAGGTTCATGTTTGTTTACTTATAAATTGGTCGATTTGGGTAATGTTCAACTTTTCCAATGGGTCAAATAGGGTAAAAGTCGCCAACAGTGTGTTTATGGTGTTTTGATTAGATTGATGTTCCTTTTACTTATACATAGGCCATAGGTGAATTGGGGCAATCTTCCCTTTTCTTAACGGGTCGATTTGGGTAATGTTTGCCTTTTCAAATGTGTCAAATAGAATAAAATGTGCTCAAAGCTTTTTTAGCGGGTCGATATCGGTAATGCTCATCTTCTCAGACATGTCAAATTAAATTGTGAAATTTAGGTGGTAGTTAGTTTCTTATTTTTATTTTTATTACTTTCTTATTGTTGAATATGCCATAAGTCTATTTTTAACACATACCATTTAAGTCGCCTTATTCAGGAATAAAATTACCACCTATGCTGTTGGCGTGTGGCGAATGGCCGCCATAAATGAGGGTGAAGGTTGGAAGGATAGGACCACTTTGCAGGACATGGATCTTGTGGTTCGTGCATGTCTCAAGGGATGGAAATTCCTCTATCTTGGTGACATTCAGGTTAGTTATTGTCATCAATCTGCCCACAATCTAAATACAATCTTGATTAGAAAACACACTTAAATCTTGAATTAAGATGCAAAGTTGGCATTTTATCGATCTCTGGATGGGACCCATAAACTTCGTTGCTGATAAGTGGCAAGTTTTGACAGCTTTTGCTTCTGAACAATTGCAGTTTTACAACTTGTATCTTTGTCGTTTCTCCAACAGTTTTGCAAACTACTCTCGCCATTGCTTACAAACTTTGAAGGTTTGAATCACCGCTGACTCTGAGCAGCTTCTGTTGTGAAAGGAAGGAAGGAAGGATACAATAATTGTAGCCCCAGCTCCAAACTGAACCATCATCTGACACAATATTGGAAAATAAGAATAAACAACATGTTAGGTAACTTAGGATACAAGAATTGTTTTATGTTAATCATTGTTATTAATACTATGTTATTACAGTTTAGTTATTTGTTTATGTTGATTACAGATGTGTCATAGTCAAGGTGTTATGCATCGGGACCTCAAACCGGAGCATTTTTTTTGGAAACAAGAGGGAAATGGCGCCTCTGAAGGCCATTGATTTCGGGCTCGCCATTTTCTTTCAACCAGGTATATAATTATGTCTGCAGTCTTTCAACCAGGTATATAATTATATCTTGCAGACCGTGTTCAATGTTTTTGTATTCGTGTAATCTACAAATGCATATACAAGTTCGGTTTATACAGGGCAAATCTTTAAGGAGATAGTGGGAAGTCCTTATTATATGGCTCCTGAAGTTCGAATAATAAGGGTGTGGTATCAAGATGAACTTCATAGACTGAATGAGGACTACACCTTTGAAATGGTCGTAATTGACGGCTTATGGTTATGTAGTTTTATAATGTTGTAATTAGATACCAATCATCATATGTATTCATAATGATTTTATAATGTTGTAATTAGATGCCATATGTATTTATTTATCATATGTTGTGATTTGATACCAATCATATCTATGTACATTTTTTTTATCCCTTTTCATTCATGTTATCATTGGAATAATTTTGGGTAAACAAGTGCGTGACGCTAACGGTCCCAGTCGTACACAGTTGTTTTGTCTTTTTAAATTTCGTTTCGTGTTTGTTTTTTTTCTTGGGGGATTATTTCTGCCGCTTTGTTCCAGGCTTGTATCAGTTTTTGTTGCAGCTGCTATTCCGCGACCGTATTTACTTGATCACATGTCGGTCTCTTACGTAGTTATACTCTGTTCGCTATATAAATGCCGCTCCTAGATAGCTTCATTCCTCATAGTTATCACAAATAGAAGTATGCTTTGGCTGCATTAAACGAGTTTTTTATGTGCAGCCCTTCTATGCTTTAAATGCCAATTATGCCAAATATGTGTCAGAAATGTGCAGCGGGAATGGGTCGATTATGGGTCAGAGATGACAGGTCTGATTAAGTTGGGTGTTCGTTGTTGATTATAAGGACAACTTGGGCCCGAAAGTAATCTGGTGGCTTAGGCGGGTCAATATTACCTTCAATCACTTAGTAATCAAAAGGGTGTGAATGACATCTCGACTGTATGGTTAAATGGGTTGTTATGCTATTGTCGTTTGGAGTTCATAGGGCGCTAGGTTTGGATGTTATGTATATAGCTTCACAAGCACAACAAAATTAAAATTAAAAACTTTGACAAAATATTAATTTGTCATGTTATATTTTCTTTCAAGATTATTTGGAGTAGTATAACGTATAAGAAAAATAAAGTAGAAAAATTTTATTAAAATTTAAAAGCAACGAATACACATTTATTCAAATATCGCTGAAAATTTCCTTATAAACCACATTTTTTGTTTTAGTCATCACTTTCCCATCAGCATCAAGTATAAGTAACTTCACGTCTGCCCTGCTTTTAACTCTTGACAATGCGACATAAAGCTGGCCATGTGAGAATACAGGGTTTCTTAAATACAATCCAACCTTCGATAAAGACTGTCCTTGGCTTTTATTGATGGTCATTGCAAAACATACGCTTATTGGGAATTGACGCCTTTGGAACATTCCCAATAAGCGTATGTTTTGCAATGACCATCAATAAAAGCCAAGGACAGTCTTTATCGAAGGTTGGATTGTATTTAAGAAACCCTGTATTCTCACATGGCCAGCTTTATGTCGCATTGTCAAGAGTTAAAAGCAGGGCAGGTGTGAAGTTACTTATACTTGATGCTGATGGGAAAGTGATGACTAAAACAAAAAATGTGGTTTATAAGGAAATTTTCAGCGATATTTGAATAAATGTGTATTCGTTGCTTTTAAATTTTAATAAAATTTTTCTACTTTATTTTTCTTATACGTTATACTACTCCAAATAATCGTACGTTGTTGAACTGCGTGTCAACTCGGGCAAATATCTAGTACTCATAAATTTGATGAAGCCCATGGGCTCAAAAGATTTCGAGGTGGCATCATAATATTACTATTTTGGAGGCGACATATAAAAATTGAAGGCATATTATTATTTTGGGGTGAGCAACACATAACCGCCGCCGAAAGAAAGAGGTCGCACAACAATATCAAAAAGAAATAAAGAGGAAGTGAAGGCCTGGAAGGCTCGGGTTCAAGACTAGAGCTACGGGTTTGACTATAATAAATTTTAGTTTTCATATTTATTTACTTTGTGTTCATAAATATTGAGACCATGATTAATTTTTATTTTGAACCTATGTTTTAATTGCTTTCCATGACTATGAGTAGCTAAATCTTGAACCACTACCTAGGTTGTATGATGACTGCATGTTAATTTTATATTTCTCGGTTTATGGATTATTTATTGAATGGTTAATGTTTAGGTAACGATTTAGTTGGTGTTTTTTATGATGTGTGTGCGTACTTAAGTCTAATTTATTATTTTTGAGAGTTCCATAAATGTCTTAGTGAATGTCTTTCATGTTTGGATGTTTATTAGGGTTACCTGCTTAGTGCTTGTAGCTTAGTTTATGGTTTTGTGCACGAAAGCCATAGGAACTTGATTAGAGAATTTAGAGGACTTAAGTATTCTTCCATTCTTGAGACCGGGAGGTGATGGAATGTTGGGTTGTCTAGAGCTTTAGGTGCTAGGTTTTGGGTGAGACCGGGAGGTGATCGTATCCTAGTTGTCTTTAGTTTCTTGCAATTCCAAGTCATAGTTAACCCAATTAAATTACTCCTTTACATCTTAGGGTGTAATGTGATTAGAGAGACCGGGAGGTGATCGAGTCATTAGAGTACCTTTACATTCTTAGTGAGGTGAGACCGGGAGGTGATCCGAGCTAGATAGCCAATGTTTTATTCTTTAAGATTCTTTGGGGTGTGTTGGTGAGACCGGGAGGAGATCTAGCACGTCTTAGGGTTTCTTAAGTTATCTTTAGAATCTGGTAAGCCATTCAGTTTTTCATTACCGAGAGTTCTGAGTTTGCATGTAGGATTCTTGACCTAGGTAGTTGCCTTCCTATCCTGATATTTTCCTCGATTATCTTCGCTGTCTATTTATCCTTGTTTATTTTATTTAATTATTTAAAAAAACCAAAAATCATTTATAAACCAAATTTGTTAAGTCTTAGTCGAGTCTAGTTTTGTTTTCCATTAGTGTCTTGTGGGTTCGATACTCGGACTTACTTAGTCTGTACTGCATTGATAGGTACACTTGCCTGTCGTGTGGTCAAGTTTAGTTGAGTCTGTTTTATATTACTAGGTGTCTAGGTTAGTTTATATTTTTAGACCATACATAGCACATCACTCTCTTATATGCCAAGTCACTAGAAAAAGACCAATCTGATTGGTGCTTTTTTATATATTTTGCAAGAACAATAATGTGTTTTCAGAAATTTACTTACATCTTGGATTCAAATATGAGTTTTTTTGACCCAGATTTAATCTTATAGGTTGATATAGTGAATATATGTCAAAAGGGGCTATGGGTCCTGGGGGTTTGTACAACCAAATTCGAAGGACTGGTTTGAATTACGGTGTCAATCAATCCATGTAAAATACGAACTAAAGAATTTTGCGAAATAGATTTACGACGTGTAATAAGATGGTAAGATCATAACGAGTTGATTGAGAAAGATAAAAAAGGAAAAACTATAGTGAGTTAGTTAATAAAAAAACTACAAAGGTTAATTATCCTGACAAACATGTATGTTTTCAAGCTTATAAGTATCCATATATATTATTATTTTGTACTTACTGTTGTTCGTTGGTTTTTATATGGTAAACTAGGGTGATTAATCGACGCGCGGTGCGCGTTTTGGTAACGTGTTTGCAATGGTTGTTTGTACAAGTTTTAATATGCATGATCATTTGTAGCCGGATATTATAAAGATCGACATTAAATGTTGTATGCAACAATTGGTAAAGAGATTTAATGTATATTCTTATAATATTACACATTATGTCTAGTCTTATCTCATTAATAAGATTGAATACAGATTGGCAGTTATGCATTTACCCTCATTAGATGCATTACGTTATATATGTAGGCTAGGTTTATAATTGCTATTTTCACATTGAGGCAAAAGATAATTTTCAAGAAAGATGAGCTCATCTTCTGGCTGTACAATAAGGTCATCTTCAAACACAAAAATCCTCAGAATAGGGACTGATGGAAAGTTGTACTGTGATCATAATTTGGTCGCACCTCTTAGGGTGGGTGGAGCATGCACTTCTCGTCCTGGGTATCAGTTTTACGAATGCGCGTTTGCGTTGGTAAGTAACCTGTTTTGTTTATGTGTCTTCATAAGAAACCTGATTGCTAAATATTTGCTTTTGTATGGCAGAAAAGGGGTGATTGCAATCTATTTTTTGGAAGGAAGATGTTGACAACTATGTGTTAAGAGGTGCCGATAAGAAGGCATTAGAGGCTGAGAAGAAAAAGTTGGAAGAGGAAAAGCGTGATTTAGAAAAGGAGGTGGCGTGTTTGAAGAGCAAGGTTGATGTCTATGAAGGATTGCTGGTGAAGGTTTATTTTGTTGTTATGTTTATGTTTGGGTTGCTATGTTTGTTTTTTAAGTACTAAAGTGTATGGAATGGTATGTTTTTTTGAGGGTTTGGTGTTTAAAATGGTAGTAAATTTGGGGGAAACTTGGTATGTATGCCATGCATGTTTTGTAAGTTATAAGTTATAAACTTGGTTTTTATGATGGCAATGCTTGAGTCGTTATATTTGATATCAATGTTTGAGTATTGATGTTTTTAGATCTGAATTTGCAGATTTGATGTTTTTAATTATTTGTACTTGTATCTGAAGTACTTGTCTTCACATTCATGTAAGAGAAATTTGAATTTGAAACTAATGATTTTGGATAGTAACGATAACATTTGTGGTTCATAGTTTTTGGGCGTTTTGTAACGATGTTTATATAACAAACTTCTGTTTGTTATTAAGCGACTTTAGGTTTTAAGTGTGTAAGCGAATATGCGCTTATAAGGTTACATGAAAATAGCGTTGCAGCGTCTATGTCAATGCGTTTTTTTTATTCAATTCGAATATTAAAAAGATTACCATATATAACATAAAATTTCTCCGCTTATTCTTTCTGGTCGAGGCATCTAGGCGTCAATTGAAATAATTGTTAACATAATTAAGCACTTTTTATCAGAGCCTAAGTGAAACCTCTGTTTGTTATCTAGTGATTTTAGCGTTTAAGTGTCTAAGCGAACACGTGTCTATAAGCTTAGATGAAAATCAAACGCGTAGACGAAAACTAAATGTGTGTTTCGAGAGCGGTACCAAATCGAGGCAGCATATATTATCAGAGTTCAAGTGAATAGGTGTGTAAGTTAATACGCGTCTATGCGCCTAGGAAAAAATCAAGTACTATTTATCCATTTAAGTTTTTTACCTAACATAGCCAGCAGTGTGTTTGTTTGTCATTTGTGTCACACTGTTTGTGTTGTGCATTCTACTTAGTTATTTATGACAAAATCGCAAAAAGCAACATCACACGTAATATTATCCTAACATTAAAAACCATACCAAAGTTTAGCTACATAACATCCTAATACAACTACGCAAGTCTTAAACCTATTTTACTACACACGAAGATAAAAACAGAAGACAACAAAAGTGTTCACTGATTGCTACAACACTGTTATCAAGGTTCCGAGTCGCTTGTAGGCTTCTTCTTTGCAGGCTGTTCTTTAAACACTGTATAAAAAACAGTTTATTACTATGTTGATGTTAATGTAGCAAATAACAAATACTACATACCTTCAGTTTCAATAAGCGATCGCTTAGCGGACATTTCGGATTGAGACCTGACTGGAGTGAGTGTTGAGTTTAAGCCTGCAGCTGTTGAAGTTAATGGTGTCGTAGAGGAGTGTTCACCATGTTGCACGGAAGATCCAGAAAGTGGAGTTTTTGGAGCAGGCGTCTTTGGTGTTGGGTCAGAAGTTCCTCCAATATCTTGCACAATAAACCTTGCATTGTTAACAGTACACCGCGTTGTGCCGGTTTTTCTGTCTTTAGTAGCTTGTACCTGCAATTCTAAATCTTTTCCTGTGATATCTTGTAATAACGCCTCTTGATTTGGTTTTAGCATCATGTCTGAACAGGAAATGTTTAGAAGCTGAGTAGCAGTCCTATAAAAAAACGTCGCTTCGATTGTTTCTGACCCATCTGATAGTGTCACCCGAAATAAATACCTGTATTTGTAACATTGACGTATTTAGGAACATGTGGATTTGAATAAAATGACGTCAAATGTAATGTCAAACTGAACAGTCAACTAAAGATACATATGTAAGTATGATTTTTATTATCGGCTTATCAAACGATACAAATACCATCAAATATGTAACTTAAGCTTAGCAGTCTATTTGTCAGTTGACAGCTGGTGCCAACGCTCTAAGAAATTGGCAGATCAGCCGGTAGGTGTGGAGTAACTAATGGTTAATCTTCAACTGATTTTTTGGTTAACTTGTTGCCAGGTTAGTGAACGCAGATACGGCCAAGCGAATGCAAGGACCGTTGAAAGCTTTAACATACGTGGTTGGGAGAGGGTCGGTTCTTGTTAGCCCTATCAGATTTCACAGGCGTCTAGGCGTATACCTATTCACGTGTTTTGGTGTGTGTTTCGTATTAAATGTTGCATAACCAGTAGGTTTCGGCAAGTCTGTTGGTTAGTGGTCAACAGGGTTTTGTTGTTATTGATCTTGTTATCTCGCAATATAGTCAAGGTGTTGCAACGACTGTTCCAGAACAGGGCGCTGCAGTTCCCATGCCTGAGCATGGCGATGTAGTCGTTCTTGAACATGGTGTTACTGTCGCCTTGATTGAATAGGGTACTGTGGTGACCCTGCCTGTACAGGGCGCTGTGGTCACTTTGTTTGAACAGGGTGGCGTGGTCACCTTGCCTGATTGGGGCGACGTGGTCATTATGCCTGATCAGGGTGGCGCAGTCATTATGCCTGATCAAGGTGGTGTACCCACCACGGTGTACTATGTAACCAGCGAGCCAATGGAGATTGATCTGAGCCTTGACTCGTCTGCCATCGACAGGTCCACTTTTTGTCTGTCTTAGCAGAATTAGTAATCTCCTTACTTGCTCGTCCTTGGTTCTGTCGACCTGCAATTTTATGGACGTGGCAGACGCGAACCTAACAGTCGTGGTAGTTAAGGAGGTGGCTGGGATAGGTCTGAATCCTGCTAGCCTTACCAGCCCTAGCAAGCTCGTCAGCTTTGTATTTGTTCACAACAGCAAAAATCAAGTAACAGCTCTAGGTCTTTAGGCGTATAGGCATTTGCATATTTAGGCATGTGTGTCGCCTTTGCATTAATTTTGGTATGCAAATGGTAAATGTAGTAAGATAAGATGCGAATGTAATATCATGTAGGAATAAGTTAAAAAGACTCACAGGTATTTCACAGCCTCGACATCAGCATGTTCGGAACAAAACCACAAAGGACCGTTTTGCAAAACGGTTTGATTGCATAGCGCACATGCTGTGTAGTACCACGGATTTGATGTTGATATATAATCGACACTACACTTGATAACAAAAATTTTTCCCTGCAAACAGAATATATTCAGTCTTCACAATGCGAAATAGTATTACTTATATAATGATTTAACTTACAGTTGTTAGATTTGTTGGTAGGCGTTTAAGGTCGGTAATTGTGATTTGTTCGCCTGTAAATTCTACAATCGGTTGATGTCGAATACCTTGATTAGCATACCTGATAATTGGAAATTTAGTGCAGAATTTTTAACAGTCAACAATTTACACACACAATCTGTTTGTTTATAACAACTATATTTGGTAACGAAGGTTTACATTTCTAGCAAAACTTGTGTTTCAGGTGTTACGGGATCACGGTACGTATAAGTGGCATTTGTTGTTTGGAATTGAAGTGTTCCTGAAAAAATTAAGAAAACATTTTGTTTTATAAACAGGTAAAAGTAAGCTATTTTATCTACAAATTATCAACTAACCAAAGTAATCTTTGACTTTTAATGCCGTCAGTGCCAAAATGACTGGTGGAGATGCAGACTCATATTCAGCTCTATTAAATCTAGTTTTTGAGGTTAGCATCTCTTCCCAAACCGCAATAGTTACATCCTGATTGCTGGACATAACAATTTTGAAATTAAATATGTTAACAAATGATATGAATATTTGTATAAGTCGGAAAGACAGCACTTTAAAAAAAAACTAGGAGTAACATACGTGCAATCTCTAAGCGTCAGCACCACATATGGCTGATTTTTAGTGGTTTTTCGATTTGCAATCCCACGATAAATCCCTATGTAGTCTGTTTTAAATAGAGTGTTAGTTCTATTGAGGTTAGCAGAAATTTAAAATAGAAATGCAATGTAAATATCACAAATGAAAGCATATAATATTGCATACCAACAATGCCTTCATGTGGCGCTGCCATTTGAGCTCTACGACGTGTTGCAATGTCATAAAAGTATTTTTGTATGGTGGCAGTATCAGGAATTGGTGTGATGAGAGTAGCTTGTGCCAAGAAGATTGTCCCAGAAGAGTATTAGTGAAGTCATCTGGTTTGACACATGCGTACTTTTGAATACGATAACACGACCCAATTTGTAATTTTGGCTCAACAACCTGTTTATTCCTTCCTTTGGCCATAGCTTGGATTCCCATTCCCTGTTAAATAGTGTGTTAAATCAAGACTAAATTTGTTAAACATAAATAACATAGTTATAAAAATCAGGCTGACCTCTGAATCAACAAACACATAGTGGATTTCGTCATCTCTAAATGCTGGAACCCATTTTCGAATCACCCTTATTTCAATTAGTGTTGTCGCCTCTCTAGGTGCCAAGTCAGCCACGCCTTTATAGTCCATCGGATGCAAACTACAAAATACATCAAACCATATAAGTTAACATATTTAACCACACACATATAATACGAAAGTCAATGCAAAGAACAAAATAATAAAGCTAAGTTATAAACCTGATGTGCGCTTATTTCATTTAGAAAATCTGAATACACGATATTTAAAGTTGTGTTTTCATCTTGTGTTTGATTTTCGGGTAAGAGTATCTTTAATGAAGCTGAAGATGTGGCTCTTGAAAGAGCAACATACAACTGACCATGACCAAACACTGGCTGCGGTAAGTAAAGACCTACTCTTTTTAAGGACTGACCTTGGCTTTTATTTATTGTCATAGCATAACAAATTTTGACTGGAAATTGACGACGTGTGAAAACAAAGGGCAAATCTTTGTGTTGTGTACAAAATTAATTCTTGGAATGTAAACTCTATTTCCTATTGCTGTTCCAGTAATGATTCGTGCCTCTATTACACGCGGAAGTAATTGTGAAACTAAAAGCCTAGTTTCATTGCACAAACCATTTTTGGGATCCATATTTCGCATCAACATTACAGGACTATTAAGTTTTAGTTTTAAACAATGATTCGGAATACCACTAAAATTCAAAACATTTAGGTATTCAGGTGGGTACATAGCGTCGGTTTCAGCACCATTTTTTGAATGAGGCACCATAGAATCAGTGCTTAGATATGAAACATATTCACCGGGCGCTAATTGTTGAACCATCTCATTTATAACATCCACTGTTTCATTTTTGGGACAAATGATTGCACGTTCAGAAATCTGGGTTGGGCTAGGCCTGGTAAGTAAGTTAACATCATAAATGAAATTAATTAAGTCATGAAGACCATTTCCAGACTGACGAATCAAGAATTGTGTAGGTATTTCATTTTTTTGATGTAAGGATGTTCAGAGTCTAAAACGACTCCTTCATTGCCATCACCTATTCTTAAAAGCCATTGTGAAAAAGCTTGCAATTCTTCTTTATTACTAATGTGGCTTTGATTTGTTGTAATACGTAAATTTTCAGAAAGAGTGTAGACAACAAAATGTTTCCACAAATATGATCTAGGCAGACAACATGTTAAAATTTCACTTTTACTACACTTTGGTTTCACTGGTAGTGTTTGTCTGAAATCACCTCCTAATAATACTGACTTTCCTCCAAAAAATTGCATGGTGTTTCCAGTGAGATCTCTAAGAGTCTTATCTAGTGATTCAAAACACCTACGATCACTCATAGGCGCCTCATCCCAAATTGTAAGTGTAGTTTCTAAAAGTAATTGGCACAAATTTGTTTTCTTTTTAATATAGCAAACTGATTCCTCTGTTAATTCTAGTGGTATCTTAAACCTTGAATGAGCTGTTCGACCTGCTGGTAACAACAAAGATGCAATACCAGATGCAGCAACGGCAAGAACAATCATACCAGCTGATCTTAGGCCTGATATAAGTGTTTTCCATATATAGGTTTTACCAGTACCACCATGTCCATAAACAAAAGCTAACAACTGTGTTGAGGTTGAAACAACATTCATAACAGCATCATACACAACTAATTGTTCATTATGTAGGCTAGCATGTAAAGATACGTGCTCAAGGTGTAGTGCATTCCTATCATAATTTTTTTCTTCTAGGAGCATAGTGTTTGCCAATGCGGAGAAAATAGTAGGATCTGGTTCAGGTAACCCAAATTCTGTCAATGTACGTGGGTTTGGATTAGAATTTAGTAAAATCTGAAGTTCACGTAACACATATTGTTGCAAATCTGAATCATTAGTGAAATTTGAGCTTCCACTAACAGTTTGATTGATATTTCTACTAATATCATCGGACATGCATTTCCAATTAGCATCCCATAATTTTCGAGGGTTTGAAACATCACAATAAAGCAACATGTACGTAAACAAAGATCTTAACTCAACAGACGAAGCCCATATTGCAGCCTCAGTTATTGCTGTTTCCCATTCTTTATCATTACCAATAAGACCTAGAGCCTCACAAGCCTCTCTGTAAGTTGGCATAACAACACCAGACACAGTTCGCAAATCTTTGTATGAACAACATCCCTTTTGATAAGTCAGTAATAAACGTAGGTAAAATAGCTCACCACATGTTGGATGTACATAAGCTAACCTACCTATCGCTGGTTCACGTTTTGTCTTCCTGACTTCCCATTTTTTTGATGAAATGATCCAACGGTATTTAGTTAGATAATCAATATATCTCAAGGACCTGCTAGTAAATGCTGTTTCATTGTTGGTCATTTCTTTGGTATTACAAACAAACCATTCAGTTAAGGTTGTTTTACCAGTATCAGGGTTAGATGTGATGTCTACTAGCTGCTGTGATTGTTTGAATGTAAGATTTTGTTTTCCTTCAAGATGAACAGCCAAAACTTGAACTGGAGGATTTCTATGATGAATATAAAATCCAAATATCCTCCACATTGCTTCATGTGGACAAATGAATCTCCCGTCCAAGTAATTACTAATTTCATCAACAATCTGAGTGTTTTTCTTAAGTTCATTATCTGATTGAACTGTGTCTTGTGTTAATACAAATCGAATTCTGTCTGCACCTTTAGAAATGTATTTGAATAGATATTTGATCAACATTGTCCACCCACAATATTCTACATTTATATGGGCATCAAAATGCAATAATAGGTTTGCATTATAAGGAACTACAAACCCATTATCTAAAGGCACACCATTTTTAAGAAAAGAAACACCAGTTGAAGGCCTTTTATAATGAACATAGCCAGCATCATCAAACCGTGACACATCTTCATAAGGTTTTGGAAATTTCTTGGTACAAATTTTATCCTTCATACACGGTGCATTTAAACGGCTGAAACCACATGGACCATGTAACATAAAATTTGTAACAATTCTGTGTAATACTGGATCAACAGTGATATCTGGAAGAGTAGCACTAATATACTGGTCCACTTGACTGGCATCATGCACAGCATAGGCATGTGTCACCCATAACAAAGTATGACAATGTGGAAGCCCTCTTTTTTGGAACTCAATTGTATACAAATCTGTATACGTTCAAATAAAACACATCAGAATGTGAGTGCAGAAATATTCGAAAATGATGCAAACTAATCAACAGGCATGTCTATACCTGCTGCTACATCACCAAAGGGCTTGGCTTTTCGCAAGTGTTAGATAAAGGCACGCACCTTTTGTTGGAACACCCTTGCAATGATATCTGGGCGATCTTGTGGATTAGAAACCCCAACTTTATTCAAATGCCTAGTAATTTCAGGCCAGCGGACATTACACGTGAATGTAATAAAGTATTGCGGATTTCCATGCACACGACATATAGCTAAAGCATCTTGGTAATGCTTATACATATATCGTGGTCCACCAGTGAAAGAGGCTGGCAAAATAACTCGTTTTCCAATACTATTAGCCTCAGTGTCACCTCTTGATATCGCATCATGAATACCTTGTAAAAACTCACAACGAAACTCATCCTGATGTTGCCTGTAATATTCTAAACGACAATGCTCAACACATATGTAGGCGTCTACCGTATATTGTTGTAACAGTCTAGATGCTTTAAGAAAATGAGTATACAAATTTTCACGGTCATGCATTTGATAACTATAAAACATTATTGGTGTTAATTTCGAATCATCTGAAGATGTTGTTGCAGATGTAGATGTTTCAGGAATGTCAGTGTCAACTGGTATAGAATCATCAACACCATCTATACGAATTACACACAGCTTAAGCCGTAATTCAGGCGACCAACCTTGTTCTGCTCGTGGAAACAACAACGGATATTGTAATGGCATATAAGATGAATGTAATTTGCTAACTCTATGTGGTGTACCATCCTTACTTCTAATAATAACATCAAACTGTGATGACACCTGATCAGCCTCACATAAGATGGCACCAACACAGTTTCCTGTAGGCACATCATAACGTCTGTCTGAGACTCGGCTATAAAGCCGGATATAAAAATTTGGAATTTCTGAATGCGCACACAAATCTTTAGCCATTCGAAAAAGTTGTACATATTCATTCATCTCGTTTAACATTTGGGCTAAAGAAGCCACAACATCAAAACTTGTGTTTTGAGATTCTAAACTCTGAAAAAACCGAAGTCTATTGGCTATTTCATTCTGTTCATCAAACACATACATTTGGAGGAATCGTGGCGCATCACCAGGTAATGGACACACAGAACCGAGCCAATGAGACACTTGGCCTGCAACCTTAAACACATAGGGTCCAATACCATTATTTATTTCATCGTCTACTTTCGCGCCAAATGAAGTCATAGAAAACATCGCATTATATGCTTGTATATTAGACATGAAATCGGAGTTTGCAAAAAGATTTACCAACAATTGAGATGGTTCGGATGGATACGCCAATTCAACCCTCCCAGCCCGACAACAACGGTTGTAACGTGGTCTAACACTGAGAGGATAACTCGTTAGACGTTCCTCAAACCAAAACAACGCACCGCAAAATTCACATACCTCACTACAATCACCGAAATCAATATAAAAAGGTGATGTTAAATCTGTAATTGCAACGACACCAACATCTGGATTCAAATCAGCATGTTGAGGCTGAGATATCCTGTTACGCCTCAACATGCTATTTCTGTATGATGTTTGGCGATGTGCCTGGGCAGACCCAGACGACGTCGATGCTAATGAGGATGTGGCGACAGCCCGGGAATGGCGTTGTCGACGCGTATTGGTAACAACAACAGTTTGTGTGTCTAAATCGGTGTTTTCAGCTTCAACACGACTGCGACGCCTCAACATGGTATTTCGATGTGAAATTTGCCGCCGTGTTTGGTTATATGTTGATAATACAGATATTGAGGCAGACGCATTCTCACGATCCGAAACTGGCTGAGAAACTAGAACTGCAGTTCCTTTAGCTGGGTCAGAATCAGACATGCCTCGTGACCAAGATCACCCTGATGTTCACGACTGAACACAAACAGGTAAGCATCACAAACACTTATCTATTAAAATCTCTAGATTAACTGACCAATTTATTAACAACAAATCATGAGAAACAATCAGCAAACAACACTGCTGTCAGTCTATAACTAACAGGCTGCATATTTGATTCTAACAACCTCTTTTTGCATACCTGCTCGACTCCAAATACCGTCCATGTACGATCCAAAAGTAATAAAGCATTTAATGAGATTCTATTCTAACAGGTGAGGACTTCTGTTCTATCATATGTTAGGGTTGGAGTTAATTTGATGTTGAGAATTGGGATAATAATCTCATCTATTATAATTCTCAAAAGATTTGATGGTTACTCTAGTATTCATCCTTCCAATTAAATTCAATTAGCCTTTGCTTTCTATTTGTTGACAATGATGTAAGATCAAAATATTATAAAGTCCTTTAAAAGTGCTTATCATTTCTTTGACCCATAAACATGTACGACGCTCTAGAAATCTCTAGAAATCTTTGTTGAAATAGGTTTAAAGAAAAAAATATTGAGTGAGCTTCTATTTTCAAAGTTTATCCATCCTGGGTTGTACTACTACTTTTTCCTTTGTTTTTCTTCTTCCTGCCTTTGCCCTTTTCCTTTTGGTGGTCCTGATGATGATCATACATTCCTCCTGTTTTTCCTCCTCTTGCTTGCCCTTGTTCTTGTTCTTCTTCTTTCGTTTCCCTTTGCCTTTGCCTTTGCCCTCTTCCTTTTGGTGGTCCTGATGATGATACATTCCCCCCTGTTTTTCCTCCTCTTGTTTGCCCTGGCCCTTATGCTTATTCTTTCCCTTATGTTTTCCTTTTCTTTTCTTCTTTTGCTTCTCCTGATCTTATTTCACCTTTTCCTGCCATTTCTCCCCCCCCCCCCCCTCATCTTGAAGCTTTTGCCTCTCACTTTCCTTTTCCAACTGCTCCAACTTGTTCATCTTCTTGGGTTGGAGGATAGTGACAAGAAACTCGATGTCTTTTGTCTTGGTTACGGGTTTCCCACAGGACATGCTAGTGTACGTTACCTGAAACACATAATCTTGTGTATCTACGACCTTGAGCCCAACTGGCTTGGTGTCTGCTAACACCGGGATGCCCAAATCTTGCTTGCGCTGGCGGGGGTTTTGCACAACTTGTATCTTTCCCTTCCCACACTCATTCGAAAGTGAGATTTGCCCATAGGCCAAAAAACTTCTTAGCTTGTCTCTCAATGTCCTTCATAATAATAGCAATAATAATAATAATATGGTTATTCAAATAATATATATGCATAGTGCTCATTGATGTCGTGTGGATTAAAGGTTTTAATGACTTAAATTAACTTTTATTTTTTAAAGGAAACAAGCCCCCCGGCGGATGCGCCAAAAACTTGATCCAAAAGAGTTTAAGTCAAAACTTTAAGTTAAAACACTATGTCAAGTTTTAAATTTATAAAATAAAACGATAAATGCGAATTGTTCTAAACCCGGACAATTGGCAAGTGTACCTATCGAGTGTAGTATAGACTTCCAGCAAGTACCGAGTATCGAACCCAAAGACACGACTTCCCCTCCTCAGCCTTAAGTTGCTTTTAAGAGAGACAGCGAGAATTGAGTAGAGTATAAATCAATACCAAAAAGAAGTGCTGCTTCGGGATCCAATTATCCTTGGGACGGATTAATAGAAGTTACTTAGTTAAGTGGTGTGTACAAGTGCGCACTTATGCTTAACATGGAGTTGCAATAGCATTCTCCAGATGTGACTGTTTTCGCAAAACGAGTTGTGTTCTTGTTATTAAGTGAGGGTCTCCAAAACCGGTAAACTCACCTCTCAACAATGAGTGACGGACTAATCAAAAGTGTGTGCACCCAACCCCGAAGAATCCACCTCCCAGTGTTGCGATAAAGACATCTCTTCACTTAAAACTTTTGTGAACAACTTGCCGGTGGCCGGAGCATGACCGAACAAGTTGCCACTTGATATCATAGAAGAGTTGTGACTAACCAGAATACATGCATCTCCTACTTAAGTTAATTAACCTTTTAAAAAGTGAGTGGTCTATTATTAACTGTGCGGCAGTATAATAAAGAAAGGAAATAAAGACCGTTTCCTTTCAACACGGGTTCATCAATTCTTAACTTGCGCCAAAGCTTTCACATAGACAGTGAAGCTAAGTCGCAGAGTTAAGTCTTGACTTATCACCAGGACCGAGTATAAAGACCGTACCGAACCTAAGTGAGATCTTTGATAGTAGAAGATTAAGCCACAAAGTGTGTATTTCTACCCACAAATGGGCTAATCAATACTCGTGGGATTAGGTTAGCTTATGAGTGCATGGGTTGTTACACACCATGGGTACACTCATAAGTCCTCACACTTCCTATCAAGACACCTACAAGACCAAAGACTAAATAGTTAGTTAATTCATCAAACAAAGTTTCAAGTGAAAAAGAATTAAACAAGAACACAACACCACTTAACAAATAAAAACTATATAATTCATACCAAGAAAAATCTTCACCCTAGCAACACTCTACTATCCTAGCCAGACATTGGCTTTACAACTTACACTCTATATTGGGTGTTGGGGGAACACATTGTAGTGGTTGTATTTGGGGATTAAAGAGGGTTTTTGGATGATTTATAGTGATCTCACTCAAGTTCTCACTCGAGTAGTGTTTATGGAGTGATTCCAAGCTCCAAAGGTCACTTACTAGACCCTCAAGATGGCCGAAGTGTGAGAGAAACTCGGGTGAAAAGGTATGGAATGGATGGGTGAATGGATGGTGAAAATGTGGGTTGGAGACCTCTATTTATAGGCTAATCAGACCAAACACGCCCATGCTCGACAGCAGGTACCGTTGCAGAGTCCTTTCGCGCAGAAATGTCCCCTCCAGGACAAGCACGCCCGTGCCACAGTCACAAGCACGCCCGTGCTTCCTAGAATATCCAACAGTCTTATCAGTTTTGGTCGCTTCCTAGTATATCCAACAGTCTTGTCAGTTTTGGTTGGTTTAAGCCTTGGGGAACACGTTTCAGCAAAGCACGCCCGTGCGCCTCTTCAAACACTGATTCCGGCCTCTGTTGACTTGAAAATGTTGACTTGTTGACCCGAAACAGTTGCACGGCCGGAGCGCGACCGTTCTGCATCTGAAACAGCTTCGAAAGTCTTCAATTCCTTGTCTTTTGTGTCGTTTTCCTTCCTGGGCTTCAAAACTTGCATGTGGGAGACAAGGTTGTTATACCATGTACCCTTTTTGTACCCTAGAAGCTTGGTCGGTTTAAGCCTTGGGGAACACGTTTCAGCAAAGCACGCCCGTGCACATCTTCAAACACTGATTTCGGCCTCTGTTGACTTAGAAATGTTGATTTGTTGACCCGGAACAGTTGCATGGTCGGAGCGCGACCGTTCTGCATCTGAAACAGCTCCGAACGTCTTCAATTCCTTGTCTTTTGTGTCGTTTTCCTTCCTGACTTCAAAACTTGCATGTGGGAGACAAGGTTGTTGTACCATGTACCCTTTTTGTCCCCTAGAAGCTTGTTCTCCATTTAAGATATGTCTTTTCCCTTCCTTTTTGCTTCCAATAACCAGTAATTATCTCATAGGAAAGATTTAACTATATTTCATAAAAGATAAAAGCATAAAAAGGAGGATAATTCCATATATAAAACATATTAAATTATCGACATCACTCATGAACCAACCCGAACCCAAAAAAAACCCGAGAATCGACCTTTTCTAATACATAGTGGACTCGGTTCCAACACTCAACCCACATGAACCATTTAATTAAAATTACAACATAATAAAATTTCAAATTACACCATATTATATTTAGTTACAATTATATTCTTGCATCACAATAACACAATTATCATTTTGGTCAGTTCTAGCTAACTATAAAACTTTTAAAAAAAAACTACAAATTAAAATTTTGTAGTTAAAAATATCTTAATAAGGTACCACCACCACCTTTAAAATTTCAAAAATGGCATTTTACCCCATTACTACTCAATTCTATACGACACTTTAATTTTTGAACTTTTTTATAATCCGCAACTTTAAATTAGTTACCATCCCTGTAAGTTTTAACTTTTTGTTTTATCCTTCAACTTTAAATTTTACAACCGGTTATGGGTTTGGGATTACCAATACTCGACCCATTGTCATACCTAAGTAATTTTGTGCATTCTCACAAACTCCCTAGATTTATAAATGATGCATGTAAATATATATATATATATATATATACATATATTAATTAAAACGTTCAAATCAGATTATTATGCTATAAACGTTAACCAACACTTGCTCGATATTTGAAGAGTCACAACTCAAAAAAATTATCTTGTCAAACTTTCCTTTTACGTAGTCGGAAAGTGAATGCAAATGACATCCGAACACCACTTCAGATTCAAGTTCCTTCAACTTGCTCCAATTGTAGCCAACATGTTCTCTATTAATATCATTCAGCTCGGTTTCATCCATTGTGTTTGCCACCGCAATTTTGGTTATACATATGATGAGGAGGGCAACTACCTCGGTTACATGAATGCTCTGGGGGAGTTGTTCCCAACATTTCTAGAAGAAAGGAAAGAGCCGATAATGGAAAACGAAGATGAGTCAGATGAAGAGATCATCCCAATCATGGAGACGAAAATGGACGTTGAAGTCCCACCTCCGGTGCCACAGGTTACTATATATGATTTTGGAAGTCACTCTGATGAAGAGGACGACGAAGAAGAATGGGCGGCGTATCAGTGGTTGTTAGTGAAGAGGGAAGTGATTGAAAAAGAAGTGGAATTGGGACATTCCATTGATTGAAAAAGCACCTTTCTGTATAGAAAAGTCCAAGAGCTGGTGTATGTCTCTCAACCACCAGGGTTTACTGATCCAAAATATCCAGATCGGGTCTACAAACTTGACAAGGCCCTTTATGGACTTCATCAGGCACCCAGGGCATGGTATGAGACACTGTCTTCTTACCTCTTGAACAATGGTTTTGAGAGAGGAAAGATTGACAGTACACTTT
Organism: Ambrosia trifida; assembly: GCA_028751855.1. Lineage (NCBI taxonomy): Eukaryota > Viridiplantae > Streptophyta > Magnoliopsida > Asterales > Asteraceae > Ambrosia > Ambrosia trifida. The sequence goes on along the minus strand of CM054128.1, from coordinate 100,505,630 downwards.
TCATTTGAAGAAAAGGAGAAGATTTTCTGCTGGTACAGGTGTACGTTGATGACATTATCTTTGGATCACCCAGTGAAGACTTATGCAAGGAATTCGAGCAGGTCATGAAAAGGAAGTTCGAGATGAGTGCTATGGGGGGGAGTTAAAGTTCTTCCTTGGTCTACAGGTGGATCAGAAGGCAGATGGGATGTTCATCCACCAAACCAAGTACGTGCATGACATCCTGATTCGTTTCAAGATGAATGATTGCACTGCTTATGCTACTCCTCTACCGGTCAACCACGGTGTCGGTCCACATACCGAAAGCGACAGACATGTCAACCCAACAGAGTATCGGGCAATGATTGGTTCACTCATGTACTTAACTGCTTCTAGACCCGACTTTATGTTTCCAATTTGTCTTTGTGTCAGGTTTCAGGCGGATCCAAAGGATTCACATATGATTGCGATCAAATGGATAATGAGATACCTTAAGGGGAAACCCAAATTAGGCCTATGGTATCCATCCGATGGTGGATTAGATCTCGTATCCTACACAGACTCAGACTACGGAGGATGCAACCAGAACAGAAAATCGACGACTGGCGGTTGTCAACTACTCAGGGGGAGACTCGTATCCTGGCAATGCAAGAAGAAGACTTCTGTAGTGGTGTCCTCATGTGAGGCTGAATACGTTGCAGCTGGTAGCTGTTGTTCACAGGTTTTGTGGATACAACAACAAATGCGGGATTACAGTTTGAATTTTCTAGATACTCCCATTATGATTGATAACAAAGCTGCCATATCCGTAACTAAAAACCCAACCAACTTTTCTAAAACTAAACATATTCATATCTGACATCACTTCATAAGAGATTGTTTTGAAAAGAAAATGATTCATTTAGAAAAATTTGACACGAAAGAGAATTTGGCAGACCTTTACATCAAGGCATTTGACAGGGCTCGTTTTGAACTATTGGTGCAACTGAACAGGATGAGCAATCCTGAATAATTTTACGTTTCCCATAAGTTTCCGAAGTCTTTGTAAATATTTGTCCTTAAAAAACCGAGCTGTCACTGTGTAAAAGAGAGGATATGATAGTACATCAGCTGCTTGACTGTTGCACTTAAAACAGAACAGAGAACTTAAACTGCTAAGTGCGACCGCAACTCCATCATGTGATATACTAGTAGGCAGACTTACAACCCGTGTTACTCTCTGATGTGTTGCAAAACACATCTCTTTTCCTATATATTTTGTATATTATTTGTTCATGTTTTTATTAGTTTCGTGTCGTTTTTATTATGTATTTATTATTTTAATTATTTTGTAGGTGTTCGTGTGAAATGAGCTCAAAATGAAAGAATTTTAATCGACACAAACACTTGAGAGGAGGTGGTCATGGACATTAGAGCCTAAACGAGGAACTTTGGTCGAGCCACGAACACCCGAGTTAAAAACATGGAATTGTAATAATAATAATATAATAATAATAATAATAATAATAATAATAATAATAATAATAATTGTTGAAAAAAAAAAGAAAAAGAAAAAAAGTCACGTGGTTTTAAAGAATAATACTCATAAATTTGATGAAGCTCATAAATTTAATGAAGCCCATGGGCTCAAAAGATTTCGAGGTGGCATCATAATATTACTATTTTGGAGGCGACATATAAAAATTGAAGGCATATTATTATTTTGGGGTGAGCAACACATAACCGCCGCCGAAAGAAAGAGGTCGCACAGCAGTATCACAAAGAAATAAAGAGGAAGTGAAGGCCAGGAAGGCTCGGGTTCAAGACTAGAGCTACGGGTTTGACTATAAAAAATTTTAGTTTTCATATTTATTTACTTTGTGTTCATAAATATTGAGACCATGATTAATTTTTATTTTGAACCTATGTTTTTATTGCTTTCCATGACTATGAGTAGCTAAATCTTGAACCACTACCTAGGTTGTATGATGACTGCATGTTAATTTTATATTTCTCGGTTTATGGATTATTTATTGAATGGTTAATGTTTAGATAACGATTTAGTTGGTGTTTATTATGATGTGTGTGCGTACTTAAGTCTAATTTATTATTTTTGAGAGTTCCATAAATGTCTTAGTGAATGTCTTTCATGTTTGGATGTTTATTAGGGTTACCTGCTTAGTGCTTGTAGCTTAGTTTATGATTTTGTGCACGAAAGCCATAGAAACTTGATTAGAGAATTTAGAGGACTTAAGTATTCTTTCATTCTTGAGACCGGGAGGTGATGGAATGTTGGGTTGTCTAGAGCTTTAGGTGTTAGGTTTTGGGTGAGACCGGGAGGTGATCCTATCCTAGTTGTCTTTAGTTTCTTGCAATTCCAAGTCATAGTTAACCCAATTAAATTACTCCTTTACATCTTAGGGTGTAATGTGATTAGAGAGACCGGGAGGTGATCGAGTCATTAGAGTACCTTTACATTCTTAGTGAGGTGAGACCGGGAGGTGATCCGAGCTAGATAGCCAATGTTTTATTCTTTAAGATTCTTTGGGGTGTGTTGGTGAGACCGGGAGGAGATCTAGCACGTCTTAGGGTTTCTTAAGTTATCTTTAGAATCTGGTAAGCCATTCAGTTTTTCATTACCGAGAGTTGTGAGTTTGCATGTATGATTCTTGACCTAGGTAGTTGCCTTCCTATCCTGATATTTTCCTCGATTATCTTCGCTGTCTATTTATCCTTGTTTATTTTATTTAATTATTTAAAAAAACCAAAAATCATTTATAAACCAAATTTGTTAAGTCTTAGTCGAGTCTAGTTTTGTTTTCCATTAGTGTCTTGTGAGTTCGATACTCGGACTTACTTAGTCTGTACTGCATTGATAGGTACACTTGCCTGTCGTGTGGTCTAGTTTAGTTGAGTCTGTTTTATATTACTAGGTGTCTAGGTTAGTTTATATTTTTAGACCATACATAGCACATCACTCTCTTATATGCCAAGTCACTAGAAAAAGACCAACCTGATTGGTGCTTTTTTATATATTTTGCAAGAACAATAATGCGTTTTCAGAAATTTACTTACATCTTGGATTCAAATATGAGTTTTTTTTACCCAGATTTAATCTTATAGGTTGATATAGTGAATATATGTCAAAAGGGGCTATGGGTCCTGGGGGTTTGTACAACCAAATTCGAAGGACTGGTTTGAATTACGGTGTCAATCAATCCATGTAAAATACGAACTAAAGAATTTTGCGAAATAGATTTACGACGTGTAATAAGATGGTAAGATCATAACGAGTTGATTGAGAAAGATAAAAAAGGAAAAACTATAGTGAGTTAGTTAATAAAAAAACTACAAAGGTTAATTATCCTGACAAACATGTATGTTTTCAAGCTTATAAGTATTCATATATATTATTATTTTGTAATCGTTGGTTTTTATATGGTAAATGTGTGACATGAATAATTACAAATTAATCTTTCCACATTTTAAAATTTAATAATGAATAATTACAAATTAATCTTTCCACTTTATACATATAGTAAAATTAAACCACGCATAACTACAAATTAATCTTTGTTTTAGACACGTTACTTGAGATTAGCAATTTTAATGCTTAATTGCATTAAAAAAACATATTTTTTTTCTACGGCCAACAAAAATTTTATTAATCACCAAACGCTAGCGAAAAACTAGCAACGTCACCCAATACATCACCTCAAACAACTATATATACATAAACTACAAACAAGCTAACTGGAAATAAAAGATTACCACACCTATCACCACTTAATGTTTGAAAAATTGAAGCCGCACCACTTTTCCCAATCCAACTCCGGTTGTTTCGCACGTGTTTTTACCCATAACAGACTAGCGCCTTGATGTCTCCAATGATCTTCTGGACCGAACATTGTTTTTGGTTGAAAACAACATCGTTCCTTTGATTCCATATACACCAGACAGTTGATAAACACACAGCTTGAAACACCTTCTTCGACCCTTTTGAGCCACCCACATACCTGTGTAAGTTGAGAACATCTCGGAAATCGAAAGCAAAAACGTTCCCCACCTTACACCATTGCGACGCCAGTTGCCATACCGTTTGAGCGAATCCACACGAAATGAATAGATGATCCACAGTTTCCACCTGCTCTCCGCATATCGGGCATAACTCGGACGAAATGTTAATGTTTCTTCTTCTAAGTGCGTCTCTAGTAGGGAGCCGCCCCAACCCAGCCCTCCAAGCCAATATCCCCACCTTTCGAGGTACCCAAGAGTTCCATTCCATGACCCTAAGCATTCGGTATTCCTCTCCATTCTAGCAGAGCTGATTTAATCTATTTAATCGGGAAATCAAACCCCAACCCACCCCCTGAATCCCACACCCATCTGTCTGAAATTGCAGCCAAAACAGGACAGACCAGTGTATCCTGAAGATTAACAAACTCTGCAGCCGCAAGCGGCCCCAGAACTGCTGAACGCCAGGCCTAAACCCAATCCAGCCCGTTACGCAAACAACAATCCGATACAACAGCAAACTTGTGTGTTTCCCCCCGCGAACAATGCTGGAAAACGTGTTGCTAACGGACCACCGGGTGTCCAACTGTCCAGACAAAACAGCATATGTTCCCCATTCCCCCATACCCCTTTTATTGATTTTGCGACATCGAAACCCAAGGTCCTTAAATCCCTCATTGTGGTTGCTATATTCTTCCAAGGCCCAGGAGTGGACATCCGTGCAGGGACATGATTCCAATCTCCGGACAAGTGGTGCACCGCCCATATTACCTTCCTCTACAACCCGTTAGCGTCCACCTTGAACTGCCACCACCACTTCGCTGGCATCGATTGGTTTGCATCCTTTAACGAGCCGAAGCCAAAACCTCCCCCACTAAACGGTGCAATAACACCATCCCAAGCTACCCAATTAATTTTTTCTTTCTCGTCCGACCCACCCAAAAAAAAAAAAAATACTCGTCTCACTCGGTCCAACTCTTCTAAAACTCCTATTGGAGCCTTGAATAATGAGAAGTAATATGTAGGGAGTGAATTCAACAATGAGGTGGACAACAGTGATCGGCTCTGTTGGGTTGGGGGGGGGGGGGGGGGTTGGCGTTGCCCCTTATTGTATTTGGCTCTTTTTAAAAAAAAAAATAACACACAAACTAATAATTATACTATATTAATGTACAAACTAAATGAATAGTAACACAAAGTGAATAGTAATTATATTAATATTTTATTTATATTATTATTTTATTTAAAAACTTTATTATATTATATACTATTAATATATTATATTATATACTATTAATATATTATACCGATCCCGTATCGATACCGACAATACCGAAACCGAAAATCCATAAATATGGGTACCGATACCGATCCCGAAACTACTCGGTTCGGTACGGTATCGGGATCGGGACGGGATAGGATCGGTATTCGGCCTTGTATGCTCATTCCTAATTAATATATTATATACTATTATTTTATTCAAAAACTTTACGGTATCGGTACGGTACCGGTATGGTATCGGTATTTTACCTTAAAATACCGATACCATACCGATCCCGTACCGATACCGATAATACCAAAACCGAAAATCCATAAATATGGGTACCGATACCGATCCCGAAACCACTCGGTTCGGTATCGGTTCGGTATTGCCGCCACAACGAATTGATTGACGCCACCGCAACGCGCGGCAGATTAAACACCTAGTAATAATAATAATAATAATAATAATAATAATAATAATAATAATAATATTCCTTCCATCCCCTTTCACTCCCCACCATATTTTTAAGCTTGAAAAATGGAGCTCACATGTGCCATATGGCACATCATGCCCCCCCACCCCACTCCCCATAGTCTAAGACCATGTGTAGTGAGGGTTAAATTTAAGGCCCCAAAATTTGCGACACGTAGCAATCCAGTCAGTATGGGGGCCTTAGAAAAAAATGGGGTGTAGTGGGAAGCTTTAAATTTAAGGTCCCAATAATCCAAAACTTTAACTACTTGAGTCTATAGTTGGAAATTAACTAACCTATTGAGTCTAAAGTTGTAACTCCGTTAACTAAATATGTTAAATCTGTATGAAATGACAAAAGTGCCCCCCACTAATAAAAAAAAAACCTTATTAAACTATATGTTAAATCTGTATGAAATGATAAAAGTGCCCCCCACTACCCCACTAATAAATAAAAAACCTTATTAACCCCCCCCCCCCCCCCCCCCCCCCTCCCTCCCTCCCTCCCTCCCTCTTTCTCTCATCTAGTTCCACACTTCCGTAACCCTAAAAAAATTAAAATAATCACTTGCAGACATTCTCTTCATCCATGTCCCTCTTATTCTCTTTACCACTAAATAAATTAAAAAAACATCTTTATAGGCCTCTAGGCACTTTTCCATAATATCTAAACTTACATCCATCTCATACTAGTTCAATAATCTGTGCATAAGGAATTTTATGCATAATCAAAAACTGGGCATACTCCATCTTCAACTAGCCAAATACAATAATACAAATGGGTCCCGTGGGTGAATTGAACTCTACACATGTTCCATAACTCTGTTACTTCCAAGACAACAAAACACAGAAAGAAACTTCAAGATACCTTAACTATGAGGATGTGACTGTTCCGGATTCATAATAGGAATGAAATGAACAAACAAAACTAAATGATTAGTTGGTATCATCATCAAAGCTCAAACTCAATGCCTGTAATTTGAATCCAGAATTTTGCAAGATCTCATACAGTACACTTCATTACATTGAGAAACAATTTAAATGAAGATACCAAAACCAAAAACAAACAAACAAATTACATGAAAATATTTATGACGTTCGATACTCCGTTTTTAGTTGACTAAAAGATAATCCAAATTTCTCATAAAAAACATAAAAACAATAGAGTTTCCGATCAAATAAAATTAAAAATAATCACGTGAGGTTTATCCGATGTACAAAAACAGCGCCAAATAATTGATATTCCATTTACATTATAACGAGTTCAAAAACAACGCTATAATTATAAAAAATCACGAAGATACAAATACTTTAACTCAATGATTAGCTAAACTAACATATTACAAGAAAAAAATAGTTTCCCTCAACATTTTATTTGATTCAGCTGTATCATTGGGAACTGGGACTTCATCTCTTCTCACATCAAAAACTCTGTCAGTTTCTTTATTTTTCTCAAAATTTAACTTCTCAGTTTGCTTTGAAGCATCTTGAGATTTGACAAAAGTTTTTGATGGAGCCTGCTCCTGCTTAGGTGGTTTGTTCTTGGGTTTAGAGATTCGGACAGGGACTGATTCAGGTTTGGAGATCACAATTTGATCCCTCGATGGTTGAATACTTGGCTCTTCTACGGGAGGACTATATCCTTTTATAGGTAGAGCCAGTAACTCCTCATCCGACATAGGAATTGAGGAATAATTTTTATTAAAAGGAGGTGGAATTTCCACAATACCCAACCCATTATTCCTCACTTCCTTAGGTCTGAACTTCAATCGGGCATTGATCATTTTTTTCTGCTTTTTCACTAGAGCAATCAAATTTCTTAAAGTAAAAGTCATCACTTTCAAATTTTGCTTTTAAGTCGATCAATTCCGCAGTTAAAGTATCAGACAATCGTCTGAAGTGTAAGTATCGACACTTGTGTTCACTCACTTCCTGATGCAAGCGCTTGATATCGAGTTGTTCGACCATTTCTTTGTAAGACAGAAATTTATGTTTCATGTCCCATGTGGCAATTTTCTCGTATTCAAAAGGCGGATAACATATCAGAAGATACCTGAGTTGCAGGAGCAGCAAGAGCGGGTGAGCAGTCAGAGTTTGAATTCGAAGATGAAGTGTCAGAGGCGGATGAGCATGTTGTAGCAGAGGTGTTACTTTGAGTCTTCAGCTTTGCACGCTTAGCATGTTCTTTGACGAGTAAGATTAACTCATCTGACGTCTATTTGGACCAACTTATTTCTATAATGATCCAATTGACATACTTAAACCAGCTGCATGTCGGCTGATCTGGTATTCTTTTTAAAGCATCCAGAAGTCTCTTGTTGACCCAACGATTTGACATTACGATCTCTGCATTCTTCATTTATGACAACAGTTCGGTAAATCTGCCAATCAGTGCATACACGGTTTCACCAGTAATGTAACTGAATCTCAAGTCTCTGCTCGAACACATCACTTTGAGAAGACATTTTTAAATCTCTAGACAGTGAGTCAATGATCCCCTAAAAATCTAGATGTTACAAAAATTTTAGACTGAATACTGGATATCCAACCACAGCCAACAAGTCAAACCGTATACCGTAAGGTAAAACACCCCAAATTGAACTAGTACACTCCAACTTATACCACTATTATTATTATTATTATTATTATTATTATTATTATTATTATTATTATTATTATTATTAATTGCTACAATCGAGACACTTTAAGAAAATGGAGCACCACACTTTTTTCTTGATATTCTTCCTTCTCTTGGTAGACCTTTCTCTTTCTCTTCACCAACAAAACCAAACAGTCACTCTCTTTATAATCTCGAGGACATTGTAGACAAGCAAAAGGCCTTCAATTTCACCTACTTTCTCTCTCACTACAAATAAACAATCTCTCGTCTCTCTCTTATCTTAAACAAACACAACAATCAAACATAAACACACTTTCCCTTTCTATAACAAACTAGGCCCCCTTTTCTCTTTAATTTCTGAACTAACACCACGATTTCAACAAGAACCAAGGGTTTGTGTTTAGCAGGACAGGCTTTGCGATTCAAAAGGGGATAGCGGCGCAGCTTGTTGCCTGCTTGCCCACCATCTAAATGTAACTTGTTTTGTCCTGGTATGAAATAAAAGTTAAGAATGAAAAATACTCTTTCTTCAGCTTCCGAGTTGGTTTCTGATCGAGGTGTGGGGTTTTCGGTTGATGAGGGTCCGGGTTGATGGTGTGTTTCCGAGTAGATGTTCAAGGTGAGATTCCCTTTGTTTTGTCCAATTTGTGTTGTGTGGGGTGGTGTCCGAGAGCAGATGGTGAGCGTCCGATGTGTTCTCGAGTCCAAAGCTATGCAGTTAATATCGGTGATATATCGGTTATATCGGTTATCGGCCCTAAAGCATAATCTCGGTAGCGATAATATCGGCCGATATCGGCAATATATCGCCGATATTTGACTTAAAATCTCGGTAATATCACCGAAATTCTCGGTTTCTGTTTTTTTAGCCCATTTTAGTAGATAGAATGCCCAAATTTTAGTCTGACTCATGTCTAAGACTAAAAACCAACCTTTTATGCTCAATTAGTTTATGTATTTAAACATTTAACCCCCTATCTTTACTAATTCACATCTGGTCCTTATAGTTATAACTACCGATATCCCACCGACATCTCACCGCCATAACCGATATATCAAATATCGGTCCTTGACCGATTACCGATATTTTACCACGTTAACTGCTTAGGTCCAAAGTAAATTCTCGAGTTATAGAGCCATTCTCGACTGGGTTTGGTGTTCTCGAGTCACTGCTGTTCTTGGATCAGAAGGGGAGTTTTCGAATGGGCAGCTGCTTTTGAGTGACTGAAGTGCTCTCGAGGGGTTGCTAAGTTGTCGAGTGAAGAAGTTCTCGGATGTGGTAGGTGTTCTCGAATTCCGACGAGTTCTCTAGTTGGAGCTGTTCTCGAGTGTTCTTTGGTGTTTCCAGTGAGATGAGTTGTTTCTGAATTGTACCACAATTTCCGAGTGGGTAGGGACCACCGGATTATAGAATCTTTTTCCGAAATGTATGTAACAGCTGTGATTGACACATTTACTTACTTCCTATCATATGTTAGGCTTGGAATTAATTTGATGTTGAGAATTGGGATTATAATCTCATCTATTATAATTCTCAAAAGATTTGATGGTTACTCTAGTATTCATCCTTCCAATTAAAAATTCAATTAGCCTTTGCTTTCTATCAAAATATTATAAAGTCCTTTAAAAGTGCTTATCATTTCTTTGACCCATAAACACGTACGACGCTTTTGAAGTGAAGCAATTGCCAAGTTAAAGGATATATATGATGCATATATAAACACCAGCATCAAAATATTATTTAGTCAAAGTAATATCCGAAAAAGGTTTACTACTAAACAAATAGATGGATCATATTAACATCATGTGTGGTCTTTGAGTTTTTATTTTATTACCATCAATATTACTTTGACTAAACAACTGTGAACATGTTTTGAATGTTGTTCAAAGAGGCATAGGTAGTATGACTTAAATTGCTTTCTTATAACCTTCAAAACTAGAGACATCACATTCACATAAAGAAATATAACGTAACATGTTGGTCATGTTAAATTGATACAAGTGGCCAAACTGTTTAATGACAACTGAATTGTTTAAAATCTAACTAATAAAGTAGTCAAAATATCAACAATAATCTCATGTCATTCTAATTCTAATATAACGTGTGCGAATTCAAACTCTTCCAACATTTTCCCAACGGCCAATGCATCACTAGACCCGCCATGCCTAACTGTTTAATGACAACTGAAACTACGATTATTCACCTGAACAAAGCAGGTTGTGTAATATTGGTTTTTTTGATCTGATGGTGGGATATTGTTTTCTACGCATTAAATTTTTTATTACTATTATCATGTTCCGGAATCTGGGAAAACAAAATGTATTAAGCGTAATTACTACTTGAGCAGGGTTATTACTCTGTGTAGGATTTGGATGATATGAACATTGGAATAATGAGGAATACTCTTAACAAGGCATATATTGAGAATTCGACAGGTCTTACTAGGTAAACATTTGTTTGCTATTCTAGAATCTGCAAGTATCTTTCCTAATTTTCTGTTATAACCTTAACCTCTAAATAGAAACTAGGCGGCGCTGCTGCTGAGATGCCTTACCTTCTAGCTTTTGAGGCCGACAAAGGAGTTGTGAACATCACCATAAACATGTGCTACAGTTATATGTAAATATGTTCTTGTAGGAGCCTTCTTTATACTAATGACATTCTATGAATAGGTTGATTTAACATGACGGTTTAAGCACTATATGTCTGTCTTCAATTTTTACAACCGACTAAACTATATAATGTTTTCTTGTTTGTGGGGTTTCTTGTTTGATTACACAATTCAAGTATTTCTCTTTCATATGCAGGTATGATGCAACAATTGAGGCTGTTGCACCAAATGGGTATTTGGTTGTTAGGGAAATAAGGAAGAGCTGTGATTTGTATGACTAGGACTTTGACTAGAAATAGATGATTAGTTATTGATACACACTTAAACAACCCACAATGCCTGGTGCAAGCCTCCATCAATGGTCGAGCTGCTGACACGATCCCAAGCTTTTGTTTTGAAGTGAAAACCAGGACCTTCAAGCTATGCCTTGCAAAACAGGCATGGCGGGTAAGGTGTCGAAACGAGCTATTTCATTTTTGTAAGGTCAACCGACGACCCATCTTTTAGTATGTAATCAAGTCTATAAAGCAAGTTATCACTTTTTTTTATAGGATTCATAACTCAAGTCAAAAGTGGAATCAAAAGCAGGATATCACTAGTCTTTAGAAGTAAAAAGAAAAACAGTCTAGAAATCCATCGCTGTCCAGTCAAGCCAGCCCATAAAAAAATGTTAGACCGACTAACACAACCCAAAAAGAAAGACAGTCTAGAAATCTCTAGAAATCTTTGTTGAAATAGGTTTAAAGAAGAAAATATTGAGTGAGCTTCTATTTTCAAAGTTTATCCATCCTGGGTTGTACTACTACTTTTTCCTTTGTTCTTCTTCCTGCCTTTGCCCTTTTCCTTTTAGTGGTCCTAGTGATGATCATACATTCCCCCTGTTTTTCCTCCTCTTGCTTGCCCTTGTTCTTGTTCTTTCGTTTCCCTTTGCCCTCTTCCTTTTGGTGGTCCTGATGATGATACATTCCCCCCTGTTTTTCCTCCTCTTGTTTGCCCTAGCCCTTATGCTTAATCTTTCCCTTATGTTTTCCTTTTCTTTTCTTCTTTTGCTTCTCCTGATCTTATTTCACCTTTTCCTGCCATTTCTTCTCCCCCCTCATCTTGAAGCTTTTGCCTCTCACTTTCCTTTTCCAACTGCTCCAACTTGTTCATCTTCTTGGGTTGGAGGATAGTGACAAGAAACTCGATGTCTTTTGTCTTGGTTACGGGTTTCCTACAGGACATGCTAGTGTACGTTTCCTGAAACACTTAATCTTGTGTATCTACGACCTTGAGTCCAACTGGCTTGGTGTCTGCTAACACCGGGATGCCCAAATCTTGCTTGCGCTGGCGGGGGTATTGCACAACTTGTATCTTTCCCTTCTCACACTCATTCGAAAGTGAGATTTGCCCATAGGCCAAAAAACTTCTTAGCTTGTCTCTCAATGTCCTTCATAATAATAGCAATAATAATAATATGGTTATTCAAATAATATATATGCATAGTGCTCATTGATGTCGTGTGGATTAAAGGTTTTAATGACTTAAATTAACTTTTATTTTTTAAAGGAAACAAGCCCCTCGGCGGATGCGCCAAAAACTTGATCCAAAAGAGTTTAAGTCAAAACTTTAAGTTAAAACACTATGTCAAGTTTTAAATTTATAAAATAAAACGATAAATGCGAATTGTTCAAATTACACCATATTATATTTAGTTACAATTATATCCTTGCATCACAATAACACAATTATCATTTTGGTCAGTTCTAGATAACTATAAAACTTTTTAAAAAAATACAAATTAAAATTTTGTAGTTAAAAATATCTTAATAAGGTACCACCACCACCTTTAAAATTTCAAAAATGGCATTTTACCCCCTTACTACTCAATTCTATACGACACTTTAAGTTTTGAACTTTTTTATAATCCGCAACTTTAAATTAGTTACCATCCCTGTAAGTTTTAACTTTTTGTTTTATCCTTCAACTTTAAATTTTACAACCGGTTATGGGTTTGGGATTACCAATACTCGACTCATTGTCATACCTAAGTAATTTTGTGCATTCTCACAAACTCCCTAGATTTATAAATGATGCATGTAAATATATATATATATATATATATATATACATATATTAATTAAAACGTTCAAATCAGATTATTATGCTATAAACGTTAACCAACACTTGCTCGATATTTAAAGAGTCACGACTCAAAAAAATTATCTTGTCAAACTTTCCTTTTACGTAGTCGGAAAGTGAATGCAAATGACATCCGAACACCACTTCAGCTTCAAGTTCCTTCAACTTGCTCCGATTGTAGCCAACATGTTCTCTATTAATATCATTCAGCTCGGTTTCATCCATTGTGTTTGCCACCGCAATTTTTTTGTCGGTGCGTAGCTTTTCGGTTAGCAACTTTGCGAATAGGAGACTATTATCATGCGCAATGAGAACCCGATCACGATCGCTATAAATTGACCTGTAGAGTGATCAGATTGGAAGTATGCGCGAAAACCCGGATAACATCATCCTAAAACAAAAATAAATCATTAGATCAACATTGCTTCATTCTAACGATATTATTAAACAAAACAGTTATTTATACAAAAGATAATCCGATACTCTGTTTTTTTGTTGAATAAATGATAATCTAAATTTCTGATTAACAAACATAAAAACAAAGCTACATAATAACAGATAATCCAGTGACAAGTGTTACTAAGAATTGGTATGTAATAAAAATAAGATAAATTTAAATTGGTATGTTTATTGATGTTTATTACATACCAATTTAGCTAATGTTTTTTTATGTAATAAACGTCACTGGATTATCTTTTATTACGTAGCTTTGTTTTTATGTTTGTTTATGAGAAATTCAGATTATCATTTATTCAACAAAAAACAGAGTATCGGATTATCTTTTGTATAAATAACTGTTTTAGTTAATAATATCGTTGGAATGAAGCAATGTTGATATAATGGTTTGTTTTTTGTTTTAGGATGATGTTATCCGGGTTTTCACGCATACTTCCAATCCGATCACTCTACAGGTCAATTTACAGCGATAGTGATCGGATTCTCATCGCGCATGATAACAGTCTCCTATTTGCAAAGTTGCTAGCCGAAAAACTGTGCACTAGCAAAAAAATTGTGGTGGCAAACACAATGTCTAAAAGCGAGCTGAATGATATTCATGGAGAACATGTTGGCTACAATCGGACCAAGTTGAAGGAACTTGAATCTGAAGTGATGTTCGAATGTCGTTTGCATTCACTTTCCGACTACGTAAAAGGAAAGTTTGACAAGATTATTTTTTTAAGTCGTAACTCTTCAAATATCGAGTAAGTGTTAGTTAACGTTTATAGCATAATAATCTGATTTGAACGTCTTAATTAATATATGTATATGCATATATATATATATATATATATAGGTATAGGTTCGTGTACAAATTACATTTTTCGTACAAAGTGTGAGAAGTCTATATAGTCATTGTGTTTTAAAGTTTGGCTATAATGTTTTTTATTCCTTTCGCATTGATTTATATAGAAACGCACCAAACGTTACAATTTAAAACACAATCAAATGTATTCTATACATTACATTTAAAACACCTTGATTACTTTCTTCGTAGGGTGTTTTAGATTGCATGTCGAGAATACATTAAGTAGTGTTTTAAATTGTTAATTTTTGTGTTTTTCTATATAATACTATGCCAAAGGAACATAAAACATCATGCATAAAATTTAAAACACAATGTCTATATAGACTTCTCACACTTTGTATGAAAAATGCACTTTGTACATGAACCCCACCCTATATATATATATATATATATATATATATATATATATATATATATATATATATATATATATATATTTGCATGCATCATTTATAAATCTGGGGAGATTGTGAGAATACACAAAATTACTTAGGTATGACAATAGTTGTAAAATTTAAAGTTGAAGGATAAAATAAAGTGTTAAAACTTTAAAGGGATGGTAACTAATTTAATGTTGGGGATTAAAAAAAGTTCAAAACTTAAAGGGTCGTATAAAATTGAGTAGTAAGGCAAGGGGGCAAAATGTCATTTTTAAAATTTTAGGAGTGGTGGTACCTTAGTAAGATATTTTAAATATTTTTAACTGCAAAGTTTTAATTTGTAGTTTTTTTTTTAAGTTTTATAGTTAAATGAAGCTGGAGCCGGCCAAAATGATAATTGTGTCATTGTGATGCAATGAGTATAATTGTAACTATATATAATATGGTGTAATTTGAAATTTTATTATGTTGCAATTTTATTTAAAAGGTTCACGTGGGTTGAGTGTTGGAACCGAGCCCACTATGTATTATTAAAAGGTCGGTTCTCGGGTTGTTTTGGGCTCGGGTTGGTTCATGAGCACTATGCATATGTATTATTTGAATAACCATATTATTATTATTATTATTATTATTGCTATTATTATGAACAACATTGAGAGAGAAGCTAAGAAGTTTTTTGGCCCATGGGCAAATCTCACTTTTGAATGAGTGTGGGAAGGGAGAGATACAAGTTGTGCAATACCCCCGCCAGCGCAAGCAAGATTGGCGCATCTCGGTGTTAGCGGACACCAAGCCGGTTGGGCTCAAGGTCGTGGATACACAAGATTATGTGTTTCAGGAAACGTACACTAGCATGTCCCGTGAGAAGCCCATAACCAAGACAAAAGCTGTCGAGTTTCTTGTCACATCCTCCAACCCAAGAAGATGAACAAGTTGGAGTAGTTGGAAAAGGAAAGTAAGAGGCAAAAGCTTCAAGAGGACGGGGAGAAGAAATGGCACGAAAAGGTGAAACAAGACCATGAGAAGCAAAAGAAGAAAGGAAAAGGAAAACATAAGGGAAAGAATAAGCACAAGGGACAGGGTAAGCAAAAGGAGGAAAAACAGGGGGAATGTATCATCATCTGGACCACCAAAAGGAAAAAGGCAAACGAAAAGGCAAGAAGAAGAACAAGGGCAAACAAGAGGAAGAAAACAGGGGGAATGTATGATCATCATCAGTACCACCAAAAGGAACATGGCAAAGGCAAGAAGAAGAAGAAGAACAAGGGAAAAAAGTAGTAGTACAACCCAGGATGGATAAACTTTGAAGATAGAAGCTGACTCAATATTTTCTTCTTTAAACCTATTTCAACAAAGATTTCTAGACTGTCTTTCTTTTTACTTCTAAAGACTAGTGATATCCTGCTTTTGATTCCACTTTTGACTTGAGTTGTGAATCTATAAAAAAAATGATATCTTGATTACATACTAAAAGATGGGTCGTCGGTTGACCTTACAAAAATGAAATAGCTCGTTTCGGCACTTATCACGTTTTAACTTATGAAAACATTTTCTCGTGTAAAACATTTGACATGTAAAAACATTTGACAAAACATATCTTTCCCCAAAACAAAACAGTAAAAATGGGTCGTGAAACTCACCTTGATTTCCTTGCTTAGCTAGAAAACAAAGCCCAAAGCTTTGACCAACTTCCTCATGCCCTAATTATCAATAAGAGACACCTTAAGAGTCTATCATATATAAATCTAGCTTATTTTCCGGTTAAAAGATAGTTTACTCAACTATCTAGACTCGTGTGTACTAACTCGAGTCTCAAGCGTTTAACTCGACGAACCGACCGTGACTTATCATAATTCATGTGTTCATATACGACATAGTACCTAAGCAGTTAATATCGGTGAGATCTCGGTTATATCGGTCCGAGATCTCGGTTATCAGTGTTAAGGGCCTATATCGGTGTAAAATATCGGTGATAATCTCGGGACCAAGAATATCGGCCGATATGACCGAGATATCGACCAAGACAAGTGTTTGTAATATTGGCCGATATACCGATAATCTCGTTTTCAGGTTTTGTTTGGGCCCATTTGAAAAAACTCTTATATAACCACTAAGTCCATCGAATTTAGCCCAACATAAACAATAAACTACAGTCTACAGCCCAATATAAACCTAAACTTCTAAAAACCACCAAGTCCATCGATTTTAGCTGTTGTCTGCATATTGTTTACACCAAAAAAAAAAACCACGCGATTTTTAGTATAACTTAAATTCTTTATTATTTCTTATAGTTCATTACAGATAACGTTATTTTTAGTATTTAGTACAAAAAGTAAAGATGTGTTGTACCTTTCAGTTGAAAAAAAGGTAATTAAAACTGAAACGGCTCGGGTTTAATAAACCTATCCGTTGTGGAAGCGTGAGCGGGATTATGTGAACGGAGTTTTTGCACCGGTGTTCACCTCTAGCCACAACAACCCCACGCGAACCCCGGCGCGAGCAAGCACAAGCGACGGTGGTCGCATGGGCTAACGGGAGAAACTGACCTTTGGTCGCGCCAATGCTCACCTCCAGCCACAACGGGGTCAAGTGATCAGGTTACTTGAGAGTCACGTTGATGGCTCGCGCCCGGTCGCTCGCGGCTCCACAACGGACGGTCTAAGTTGAAACCATCATCGTTTGGTCCCCTTTTTTCAATGTTCAAACAAAACCAATTTAACATACTTTCTAATAGATCTTTCTTTAGTACAGGTGCATTAATCATGTTTTATGGAATTAACATCCTTCAAAGGTTCAAAGGCAAAGTTAAATTAGGTAAGAACATTACTCCACTGAAGTATGGTAGTTTACTAGAACATCAATGTATCAATCAGACTAATCATATAGTTTCCACAGAAGATGATGCTGAATTGGGACATCTAGACTCCCCTTGTGCTGACTCAGAGAGGATAATTGATAACAATGAGAATCCCATCTCATCCTAACGGTGAAATGTATAGGGTAATTTAGCTAATTTATATAAATACAAATTTCGACTATTGTCTAATATGAAAAGTAATATATGATGTGCAGAACCTTGAAGTGCTCATTCAAGAATATGACAGTTTTACTGTAAATGTTTCTAAGTTAAAACTCTTAAAGCGATATTTGAGTGGCACTTTTGACTGGATTTTACATTTCTATAACATATTGAAGGATATTCATGATCGTGAAGATCAAGAAAATGTTGTTAATGAGTTGATTGCCCTTGGGAACGATGGATCATTGTTGAAAGTTCAAGGTTTGCATCATGCATAAGTCACATGCTTTATATTAATCTATAGTTCTGTTAAAATATGAGTGTATGGTTATTTTGAGTTTTTAATTATGTGATGTAGTTGATGAGTTACTTCCTATTAATTTGGAGTTGAAGAAGGCTTCTTGCGTGTAGAAGCTTGGAAGGTAACTCTAGCATGCCATTTTATCATATTTTAGAGGTGGCAAAATGAGCGGATCAGGTTGGTTGGGTAATGTGTCAAGGTAATTTTTGTTAAATGTATCAAAGGTAACTTCGTGCATCTCATTTTAACTATATATCATAATTAACACTTGCAATATAAATTAGGTTAATCACATTATGTATGTTAAATTAGTTTTAGAATATAATATATTTTAGTTATTTAATACTGCGACGATTTTGAAGCATAGTTTTTGGTATATGTATCCAAGCTAACTTTGTGAATGTTATTTTTTAATAATATATTTTAGTTATTTGATACTGTGACGATTTTGAAGCATAGTTTTTGGTATATGTATCCAAGCTAACTTTGTGAATGTTATTTTTTAATAACTCCTTTTAATTTTTATATCATAATTAAGACTTGCACTATAAAATAGGTTAATCATATTATATAAATTCATTATTCTTTTTGTTGGCTTGTTGGTGTCAAAGTTAGTTTGGTGGTATATTTTTCTTATTATATATCCTTGAAGCATGTATAGTACTTTTTAATCCTCCGTATTTGATTTGGAATATGTGGCTATTACTTTTTGTGTGAATAAAATGAACATATAGTATAGATACATATAATACTTTTCGTTATTATGCTCGGTTCGTTTTGCGAGTTAATGCATTTATTATCTTTCGTTATATTTTTTTATAAATATATATTTATAAATGTAACAACGAATAAACACGATAAAATTATACCGAAGCGCGCGCGACCTGACACGTTGCCTCAAACGACACGCTGACCGAGTCACCGTTTGACTGAAGTTGACTCGTGTTTAACACGAACCCGAAATCTGATCCGGGAGCACCTTTGACCAGATCTGACCCGGAATTCAAACCAAAACTGAAATCTGATCCGAACTGCCACCCAGACCACCTAAACCACCACCGATCCGAGCCACCGTCACAGATCCAAAACCCCATCCGAGACAACCACCATAAAACCTCACCAGATCTGTCGAATAGGAACACCACCGAGCAACCCCCGGACCTGAAACCTTGTGTCCAACAGCTTGTACCACCATAACCGACTGGACCACAACCGACGAGATCGACTCTCACCTTCCTGATTCTCGGCTGAAACAACCACCAAATCCGACATCCACCGACCTAGTTCCCGTACCACAGCCAAAAACCACCTCCCTCGTCCCGACTGCAACAACCACCGTCTTCTTCAGCCACCGGTCAGAACCAAACCAGGCCTCCACTCGACGGCCACATTCACAGCCACCAAACTCCATATTCGCCCCTATATCTTTCGTGTTTGCATTGTTTCTGCCCGTTTTGGGCCTGAAAATCATCGCCGCCGCCACCAAGGGAGGTGGTGGTCGGCCAGCTGCTTATAACGAGGGGAGATAGAGGGCTGTGAGGAGGAAGAATAGGAAGAGAGAGAGAGAGAAGGGTTTCGAGGGGTTTGTGGCTGCACAAAAGTGAAGAAGAAAGAAGAAATATAGCTTTTTATACTTAGGGTTTGAGTTAGGTAGGTGGTACCGTGTATTGAACCCGTACTAGTAGAGTGTCCGCGCGATGCAGCGGATAACACAAACACTTCTAAGGGTTTATATGGTTCGGTTAAGTTCGATTATTAGCCTCAACCGAAACTAAAATCAAATGTCATTAATTAATCAATCTTTTTAAACAATTGATTCATTGGTTCGGTTAGTATTGTTAGATTATCGGTTTTTAATTCGGTTTAGTTAATTTTGGTGAATAACAAAAACAAACTTTGACTAAATTTTTTTTGCCTAGAAACACATGAAATAGAGGTAAAAAATAGATCTGTAAACGAACCGAATGTTCAAGAGCTGTTCGTGAACTTGTTCGGCGGAAAGTTCGTTTATGTCGTTTATTTAATAAACGAAAAAACACGAACAAAAAAATTGTTCACTTAGTTAAATGAACGAACATGAACAAACGTTGAGTTAGTTCATTTATGTTCGTGAACGTTCGTTTATGTTCGTTTATTTATGTCTGTTTAAGTTTATTAATTGCATACGTAGTTATATTATATAAATACAAACATAAATTTGGCTTTAACTACTTGTATAAATACATAACCAATTACTAATTGGGTTTTTTTCAGTAATACAAAATCGTGCACGTCTATTATGTTCGTGAACGTCTGTTTATGTTCATTGGTGAACTGTTCGTTTAGGTTTAAACAAACGAACATAAACGAACAGGAACATGACAAATTTCTTAATGAACGAACACGAACACAAAAATGTGTTAGAGTATGTGTTCGTGTTTAGTTAAAATTAGAGTATAATTTGCTATATACTTTTAATTAAAATTTTGATTTTTTACGTGATTAACAATATCTAGAGGTGAAAAGCATACAAACCGAACTGAAAATTAACCAAAACCGAGTTAACCTAATATCGTCTTTTTTGTTCCCTAAGTTAACCAAAATTAACAAACCAAAACTGAACCATTCCTACATTTATATCTTTTATACATCCATTACATGAATTTATACCTTCATTTCATGTGCTTCTAAGCAAATTATTAACCAAAGTTTGGTTTTGGTTATTAACCAAAATTAACTAAACCGAACTAAAAACGAGATCTAACCAAATAGAATGAACCAATTAACCGGTTGGTTAACAAGATTGATAAACCGATGAAGTCGATTTTTGTTTTAATTGAGGCTTATAACCGAACTTAACCTAACCCAACCATGAACCATTAGAAGTGTCTGTGTTCCCTATCACATGATGCGGGCATGTTGTTATGAATAAATTAATGGGTCTGTTTCAGTTTAACTAATTTGGGTTAACTAAGAGTACAAAAAGAACACGATAACCAATTTCAAGTTAAACCGGATGTTTTCGGTTTTCAATAGATTTTGGTTCAGTTTTGTTAGTTTTTTTGTTTGGCTTCGGTGAATGGTTTAGTTATTGCTCACTTCTAGATATCGTTAATCACATTACATAAAGATTTTTAGAATAAAAATTAGCAATACTATACTCAAATTAAAGATAATAAAATGCTCATTATTATGATTTAATTTTTCTTTTTTATAAAAGTATAAACATATGCAAAATGATATGACTATTTAAAAATTATGGGGATGGTTTGCTTAAAATAAAGAAAAGAAGTTTAACTATAATTTAAATAAGCAAAAGTTAAGTAAGTTTAAGGGATTAAAGTGTAACTAAGATATGGTATTAAAATGTAAATAATGTATGAATGACTATTTTACCTTCAATTCAGGGTTATTAATGAAAAATAAGTTCTTAACTTTTGGGTATCTTAAACTACCCCTCACTCATGCATTATAATATAGTATAGATTAATGTATCGCGTCTCGGTTTTATTTTTGGTTTGAAAACATGTCATAAAAACTATTCGGTTATGTTCGTAGGGTTGGGTTATTCTACAAAGGCTACAAAAAATGAGAAGGGTGAGAAGCCACTAGAAAATGACATGTGTCCAAAGGATTAAACAAGTGGTAGGGGTAATTTTGTCAAAAACATATCCACATGCAAGTCACATGTCATTTCCACCTTCATTTTTAAATGTCCGTAACTTTTTTATACGTCATCTTTTTTTTAAAAAAAAAATTATACCATAAAATTGAGCATCTTTTTATCTTTAATATGAGTACCGTATTGTTATATTCGAAAAGAAAATTCAAAACCCACTTGCGAGGACACAATGGAGTGTAAAACACAATGAGCACCAATTAAATATAGAGTATAAAACATAATCAAGAGTTTAGTAAAACACAATGGACGACATACTAAAAACACAATGAATAGAAGACTAAAACACAATGAATACTTTTGAAAAAAAAAAGTTGAAAAACCAGTTCCGTAAGACATAATGGATGACATACTAAAGACACAATGAACAGAAGACTAAAACACAATGAATACTTTTGAAAAAAAAGTTAAAAACCCAATTGTGTAAGACACAATAGACGACATAATAAGGACACAATGACCAAAAGATTAAAACACAATGAATACTTTTGGAAAAAAAAAGTTGAAAACCCAGTTGCGTAAGACACAATGGAGATGAAGTAAAACACAATATGTACCAATTAAATATGCAATGAACAATAGGGTATAAAACACAATGAACAGCCTAATAAAACACAATGGACGACATATTAAAGACACAATGAACAGAAGACTAAAACACAATGAATAATAGACTTAAACATAATGAACAACATAATAAAACACAATGTACACCTAAATACAAAACTCATTTGCGTAAAACACAATGAAAAACATACTAAAAACACAATGGACAAAGTTAAATCACGTGTAGACTAAAAAAACATAAATAACATATTTATTAAGCACACATGCATACTATAACACAATGAACGAGTAGAAGACACAACGGAGAAGAAAACCCACTTAGCACGATTTTTTTTCAATTTTAATATAGCAATGTGGTACTCATATTAAAAATTAAAAAACGCTCGTTAATATGGTGAATTTTTTTTGAAAAAAAAATGTCGTATGAAAAAGTTATAGACGTTTTAAAATGATGAGGAGAATTGACATGTGCATTGCATGTGAAGAGAGAAAGTCAACAAATGTGGTTTTCCTTTTATGCCCTTCCTCTAATTTATTGTTTATTTTTTTCAAACAAACTAATCTCAACCCTTCAAATATATGATCAATTGATCACAATCCTTCTCACCCTTCCTACAAAAAGTGTCTTGTGTATTTGATCCTAACCCTATGTTCGTAATTAAAAACACAACTAAACCGAGCAATTTAATTATTATTTTCGTCATCTGACGCGTGAAATTAGAACACGCATTAATCGATTCGGTCGTGCTATTCTCTAATTAAACGAATCGTTTACTTTCGAAACTTAATAAATAATTATTCCGAAATTTTGATAACGGTTAAAACCACGCGTTTAGACGTTCGATTCCGACGCGAGTTCCTCTCTGCGTTCTCCAAAACGCTGCGTTTTTTATCGTTCTTCACGCCGATTTCACGTCTGATCGCATTAATAGTAAATACGTGTCGCATTGACATATATTAGCCTTATATTAGTCCACTTTGACAAATTTTCACTGATGTCAGTTCGTTAACGTTAATTACGCGAAGTCTTTCTTTAAAGGCACTAAGGCTTCTATGAACTTTGGGAAGGACATCGTAGGACTCATAACGGCTCACGTTAATCATTGTACGGAATTTGTCGGTTGTCACATAGTTTTCACTTCAAAACAGAAGCTTGGGATCGTGTCAGCAGCTCAACCATTGATGGAGGCTTGCACCAGGCATTGTGGGTTGTTTAAGTGTGTATCAATAACTAATCATCTATTTCTAGTCAAAGTCCTAGTCATACAAATCACACATCTTCCTAATTTGAAGGGTTCTTTTTAACAAGTTTTTTTTAAAAAAAAAAAGATAAAATCAACGGATTCGTATTCACAGAAAGCATAATAATTTTTTTACACTTTAGTCAAAGATAAACAAAATTTCCTAATTTAAAGGGGTAGGAAAATCATGAGTTTTAAAATTTAAACCATATATACTAACATACTAAAGTTTATCCTATAAATACATAGTAATGCATACCTACTTCACTTGCTAAAATACTTAGGCATGGATCTAAATCTGAATTTTAATGTTGAAGCTTCTAAGGTTGGTTATTTGTTAGTTTATGGTTACCATTCATCCCATTTTACTAATTATACCTTTTTATACACATCTTAGTCATGTAAATGTTATTTTCTTGGTTTTGCAGATTCATTTAGATGAAAACATACAAAAATGAACAAACTAATAGCTACACAAGCGTCTAAGGTTGTATTTGTTGATGTTTACTTTTTAATATTAACATGGTTGTTATTTTATGTGGTATATTGTATATGTTTTATTTCAGGATAATGGTCGCGAAGTCTTTCTTTAAAGGCACTAAGGCTTCTATGAACTTTGGGAAGGACATCGTAGGACTCATAACGGCTCACGTTAATCATTGTACGGAATTTGTCGGTTGTCACATAGTTTTCACTTCAAAACAGAAGCTTGGGATCGTGTCAGCAGCTCAACCATTGATGGAGGCTTGCACCAGGCATTGTGGGTTGTTTAGGTGTGTATCAATAACTAATCATCTATTTCTAGTCAAAGTCCTAGTCATACAAATCACACATCTTCCTAATTTGAAGGGTTCTTTTTAACAAGTTTTTTTTAAAAAAAAAAAGATAAAATCAACGGATTCGTATTCACAGAAAGCATAATAATTTTTTTACACTTTAGTCAAAGATAAACAAAATTTCCTAATTTAAAGGGGTAGGAAAATCATGAGTTTTAAAATTTAAACCATATATACTAACATACTAAAGTTTATCCTATAAATACATAGTAATGCATACCTACTTCACTTGCTAAAATACTTAGGCATGGATCTAAATCTGAATTTTAATGTTGAAGCTTCTAAGGTTGGTTATTTGTTAGTTTATGGTTACCATTCATCCCATTTTACTAATTATACCTTTTTATACACATCTTAGTCATGTAAATGTTATTTTCTTGGTTTTGCAGATTCATTTAGATGAAAACATACAAAAATGAACAAACTAATAGCTACACAAGCGTCTAAGGTTGTATTTGTTGATGTTTACTTTTTAATATTAACATGGTTGTTATTTTATGTGGTATATTGTATATGTTTTATTTCAGGATAATGGTCGCGAAGTCTTTCTTTAAAGGCACTAAGGCTTCTATGAACTTTGGGAAGGACATCGTAGGACTCATAACGGCTCACGTTAATCATTGTACGGAATTTGTCGGTTGTCACATAGTTTTCACTTCAAAACAGAAGCTTGGGATCGTGTCAGCAGCTCAACCATTGATGGAGGCTTGCACCAGGCATTGTGGGTTGTTTAGGTGTGTATCAATAACTAATCATCTATTTCTAGTCAAAGTCCTAGTCATACAAATCACACATCTTCCTAATTTGAAGGGTTCTTTTTAACAAGTTTTTTTTAAAAAAAAAAAAGATAAAATCAACGGATTCGTATTCACAGAAAGCATAATAATTTTTTTACACTTTAGTCAAAGATAAACAAAATTTCCTAATTTAAAGGGGTAGGAAAATCATGAGTTTTAAAATTTAAACCATATATACTAACATACTAAAGTTTATCCTATAAATACATAGTAATGCATACCTACTTCACTTGCTAAAATACTTAGGCATGGATCTAAATCTGAATTTTAATGTTGAAGCTTCTAAGGTTGGTTATTTGTTAGTTTATGGTTACCATTCATCCCATTTTACTAATTATACCTTTTTATACACATCTTAGTCATGTAAATGTTATTTTCTTGGTTTTGCAGATTCATTTAGATGAAAACATACAAAAATGAACAAACTAATAGCTACACAAGCGTCTAAGGTTGTATTTGTTGATGTTTACTTTTTAATATTAACATGGTTGTTATTTTATGTGGTATATTGTATATGTTTTATTTCAGGATAATGGTCGCGAAGTCTTTCTTTAAAGGCACTAAGGCTTCTATGAACTTTGGGAAGGACATCGTAGGACTCATAACGGCTCACGTTAATCATTGTACGGAATTTGTCGGTTGTCACATAGTTTTCACTTCAAAACAGAAGCTTGGGATCGTGTCAGCAGCTCAACCATTGATGGAGGCTTGCACCAGGCATTGTGGGTTGTTTAAGTGTGTATCAATAACTAATCATCTATTTCTAGTCAAAGTCCTAGTCATACAAATCACACATCTTCCTAATTTGAAGGGTTCTTTTTAACAAGTTTTTTTTTAAAAAAAAAAGATAAAATCAACGGATTCGTATTCACAGAAAGCATAATAATTTTTTTACACTTTAGTCAAAGATAAACAAAATTTCCTAATTTAAAGGGGTAGGAAAATCATGAGTTTTAAAATTTAAACCATATATACTAACATACTAAAGTTTATCCTATAAATACATAGTAATGCATACCTACTTCACTTGCTAAAATACTTAGGCATGGATCTAAATCTGAATTTTAATGTTGAAGCTTCTAAGGTTGGTTATTTGTTAGTTTATGGTTACCATTCATCCCATTTTACTAATTATACCTTTTTATACACATCTTAGTCATGTAAATGTTATTTTCTTGGTTTTGCAGATTCATTTAGATGAAAACATACAAAAATGAACAAACTAATAGCTACACAAGCGTCTAAGGTTGTATTTGTTGATGTTTACTTTTTAATATTAACATGGTTGTTATTTTATGTGGTATATTGTATATGTTTTATTTCAGGATAATGGTGAAAATAGTGTTGAGATTATTTGCTATGGTGTAATGTTTAGTCACTATAAATCTGATCTTCAATGTGAAGTTAGTGAATAGGTAATATCAGTATTTATTTCATCTTTTATTAACTTGTGTATTAAATGTTTTTAATTTTTTTAAATATCGATGCGTGAAATTAATAGGAAGAGATTCAAGAGGCTCTCTAAATGGAAATGGAGTCAAGTTATTGATCTAGACCATTCTCAATGTTGTAAAACTCGGCCAACTCGGTCGAGTACTCGGCGAGGAATCGCTCCTCGGAGGTGAGGCGCCCCGAGTTTTCCCTACTCGGCCATCCCAACTTGGAATCGGTCCAACTTGGCTTGGAATCGGTCAGAATCGGTCAACTCGGGATGGAATCGGTCAAGTCGGAATCGGTCAAATTCGGCCTTGGAATCGGCCAACTCGGCCTGAATCAATCAAATTAGGCCTTTAGTTGTTGTTTTTGAGATAGTTTTAGTATTTGGCATACTTTTATGAATTTATGACATATATATAATTATTAAATTATTAAATTTCTATATAAATCACCATGTCCGAGTACTCCCCGCCGGCCGAGTTGAGAGCGCCTAGAGACTTTTGCAACCTTGAGTGTTCTGATGAAAATGACAAAGAAGACGCATTTGATGATACTGCAAGTTCAGGCACTAAACTGAAACCTCCATTTAAGATACTCTGGGTGTCGATTCAGAAGCGCAACATATTTCATGCGGTTTAATATTATATGTTTCTTTAAAAGTTGTGTTATGTTTAGTATCGTATTTTATTTTGTTCATTCCAGTAACTTTTTATTTAATTTAGTCATGTATGATATGATTTTTCTTCATTTTAATTATCATGTTGACTTTGCAAACCAACAATAAGAAAATAAAAATATACGTGTCCACTGAAAATATTAAAAATGGATTAGAAGCAATAATTTGTTCTAGATTTTAATTATTAAAATAAATCTCATACATCCTCCAAAAGATGTAATAATCAAACATGATATACAACAAATTCCAGGGATCGCTCTTGATAAAGAATGGTGGGTAGACAATATAAATAAGATCATGCAGATTTGGAAGGTGTATAACTAAATTGATTTCATGATTTAAGTAGGTCACGCTTGGGCTTTTAGTTTTCAACTTTTATGTTTTTTAATACTTAGTGTTCATTTCGTATGTTACTTTATTTTATCAAATGTTTCTTCAAGTACTTTATAATTTAAGTGTTATATCTTTTTAGTTACTACTATACATATACAATGCTTATACGAATTTGAAATAAGTACCGCAATGCAAAGTGACGTTGCCGCCGCATCGCGCGGGTTTCGTACTAGTTATATAAGAATACTAGGGCTGTAAATGAACCAAACGAACATGAATAAGGCTTTGTTCATGTTTGTTTGTTAAGGTTTCTTGGACAAACGAACAGTTCATGAACACACTAACGAACGGAATTCTATGTTTGTGTTTGTTTGTAAAGAAAATTTGGTTGTTTGTAAAAAGTTCGTGAACACGGGTTTTATACAAAAAAAAAAAAAAAAAAAAAACTAATATGCAACTAACAAAACATTGTTAACATTAGATAAAGTACATCCACTTAAGATATATATATTATGGAATGTGGTATGAAGCAATGAAGCTGCATGAGATTAGGGTTAAGGAATGCAAGAATGGTTAAAGAATTTACTTAAATGAAAAATGAGGGGGAAATAAAGTTGGAGGGAAAATGATTAATGTTTAGGGGGAAATAAAAGTTAGAAGAAATATTGAATAACTAAAAACTTTTTTAAGTTTTAGCTAATGAACATAAACAAATAAACACGGATGGATATATACAAACGAACGAACATAAACAAACACATTAACAAACGTTAACGAACACAATCGAACAAACGAGACATTTGTTCGTATTTGTTCATTTAGTTAATCGAACGAAATTACTTGTTCGTGTTTGTACATTTATTAAGCGAACGAACACAAACGAACTTCCTATTTACGAACCGTTTGCCAAACGTTTGGTTTGTTTACAACCCTAAAGAATACATTTATAAGATTTGTTTGTGAGAGGCGATAACTGTTACAAATTGTAATGTCTGTTACTAGGCTTCTTTTTGGTGTACATCTCTTAAATGCAACCTCATGACCTCTCTGGCTTTTGTGGCTTCATTCCCGCTCTAAACATCAAACACTCTGTTTTTTTTCTCCACTGCTTTTCCAGTGAGTTTTCTGCTTCCATGGGGTTTTGGACAGTGTCATTCTGAAGTGGTGGTTGGTTACAGTCCATGGTGGTGGAGGTGAAACGAGTGATGACTAAAGGCGGTGAGGTTGGTTGTGGTGGTGGTCGTTTGCGTAGCGTAGCACTCTATTTATTCGGGCGTCGGCTCAATCAACTCTTCGTTTTTTTGATAAGGTTTGCTCGAATTTTACTGGGTTTTCAAGATTCATACAACATTATTATATGTTGGGTTTGGGTTTGGATTTTTTAGTGTATCGGGCATTTAAACTGTTTAGCTTTTGTTTAATTACCGAACATAATATAGGAATTTCTGC
This sequence comes from Ambrosia trifida, assembly GCA_028751855.1. NCBI lineage: Eukaryota > Viridiplantae > Streptophyta > Magnoliopsida > Asterales > Asteraceae > Ambrosia > Ambrosia trifida. Next base: position 100,476,570 of record CM054128.1, on the reverse strand, counting down.
AAAATATGAAACCTGATTGAAATTTGATTCAGTTTTTTTGCTTTCAAGTCTCTTTGATTTTTATTCTATTTTAACAAGGAAAAGAAGAGGAGCGAGAAAGAGGTGGCGGCCCGGTGACTTCTTTTCTCTGGCCGTCTTCTCAAGCCTTTAATAATCTTTAGGGTTTCAGTCAATGAAGCGATGATAATGATCGTGCATCATCGGAGCCTTGAATCGATTATGACATAGGCAAACTTTGACATTCAGGGGTGCCGCTGCCGAACCCAGAACATGACCTTGAGGGAGATAGCAACACGTGATGTTACGCATCCGGCTGTCTCCATCGGTTGCCAATGTATGTCCGATGAAGGCTACTCCCCTTGTCTTTGATGATGGTTGTCGGTTGCTTATATGAGATTTTTCGATGTTTGTTGTGTTAGATAAACATGTATTTTCAGCAAAAGAACTGCTTGGGTCGTTTTCTTATCTGACCGTTGCGTGTTTTCCGGCGTAAAAGTTGGTTTGCATGGTGCTTATGCTGGGTTAATCTTGATGGTTCGGATCGATTATGGGTCAAGTCGATTATGGGTATGGGTCAGAAAATGATTGGTTAATGTGATTTAGAAGCAATCAAGATTGACCAAGTTTCATGGAGGTGAACATTGGAGTTTGTTGCTATAAAGTATGAGCTTATAGTTTTGCATGTGCTTTGTGTTTAGTATAAAGAGTTGTAGTATTAGTTTATTGAAATTTACCTCTTTGATAATAAAATACAGTTTGTTTAAAGAGCATATTGTTTTTCATATTCACATACATAGTGTTGTGTGTGTAAGTTAGGGGCCTGATCCAACAGCTTACACTGTCCCTTTGTGTGATGTTTTCGGTATAGGCGATAATGTTTGCTAAGCCATTGCGTTTTCGTTGTATATTTTCTTGGTAAATTTTAAGGTATTTGTTAGACGTACAAAATGCAATGCTTATTGAATAACTTTTGGGTGTTAGAAATGGCAGGCTTTGTGGTCAGCAACCACACCTTTAGGCCACAGCTAGGGTTCTTACTTCTTAACAAGGGTTAGCTTCTTTGGAAAACGACGCGAGCAATACGATGAGGTTTCATTTTCTTTTCCACTTATTTTCCTTTGCTTCTTGGTCTTTAGCATAAATTTGAAATCAACTGACAATTTGTTTTTGGCAGGTGCCTTCTTATACTGCGGCTTTGTCAGAGGTTCGTTTTGATTGCTTGGGTTATCTTTAACTTATTGACATTTTGGTTTCCTAATACTGAATTGTTTGATTTTGAGTGATAACCATGATAAACTCTACTTGATTTAAGTTTAATTGCTAGAGGCCAATGACGAATTATATATGCTGTAAAACTGTTAAGGTTTGTATGATGTTTGGTTAAGCTTTTGGATCCATTTTAACATACGAAACCTACAACCAAATAGTTCTCAATTACCACCAACACTATTTATATCACAAAGACTCATATTATTGATATCATTGTTGTTTGGTTCATTGCTTGCTGTCTGGATCTTGAAAATAGATACCAAATTGGTTTGTGTTCATAATTCTTAGGCATGTGAGTGTTTGAAATGTTTGTAAATGAATATTGATGCTCAAATGACATATATTATAATCCAATCATTATGTAGGTTGTAGTTTTTTGTAAGTGTAGTTTAATTATGTCAACGGTGAGGACAATTCTTTTTAAGTAATTATTCTTTTGTAAGCGTCACTCATAGTTTATCAAACTTAATGTTAAAAGTTACAAAGTTTTGTAAGCGTCACTCATAATTATTCTGATACAGTTTGAATGTAATAATTTCAGGCATTTTGATTACATAAGTTTTCACCATATTTGAGTGGTAATCCACCTACTCATTTTTCCTAATCGTGTCTTTTATTTTTATTTTTATTTCATAAATTTTCATGATTGGTTTCTATCATTTATGTTTCGATTAGATTGCCATGCATTGTTGGTCATCCCCATTTTTAAACAGGTGTTTTATATGGTAGGCGCTTAGCTAGCTTCATGAATGCTTGCATATTGTTCACAAGTAGTATTTTGTGATTAGATGCCAAATTAAGAGGGCTATATCTTTTATTGCCCGGTGTTGAAGAATGTTGTATATGTCTACAGGCTTGCAGTAAACTAAAAGGCTTGGGCCATGTGGAATATGAGGTTCTCCGTGATACACTAGATTGGGGCCAACTTAGTAGCTATGTAGTAGCAATAGTGTGAAGGACAGGACACAAATTTTATGTTTTGGTTGTTAGGAGTATTATGCACGTTTGAACTATAATTGAGCCCAAATTTTCACGTCACCACCACCGGACCACCACCTCATTGTCACAACCCCACGGGTTCCACCACACCGCCCGCCTCCCACACACATTTTCCCCGGCCGTAGGTCTCACGCGCCGCCCTAGGCTCGGTCGGCCTCGGGTCGGGTGCCCGTCTTGTTTTCGGTGCCTTGTTTTCATGTTATATCGGATCTACGCGTGTTTCGGGTTTTTGGGTGAATCTTGAAGTTTGGTGATTGTGCTTACAGGCGGAGCGTTCGTATATCTATCATGCGGGTCTTTTGGTGTTTTGTCAAGGTCACGATTCTTCAACACCCTATGGTTGTATTTATATTATTTGTTTGATTAGTATTTGGATCACTAGAATGGTATGTCAATTCGATTGAGAAATCTATATGTTTTCTTATCACGCTTCCGCCTATATATATACACACACACACACACACACACACATATATAGGGGTGGGTTATCTTGATAACACTAAATATCGTGAGAACGGCGAGAACAAATCAATCAAAATCATTTTTTTTAGCATAAACCTCATTATATAATAATACAAAAACCAACTTTACAGTTTCACAAACGCCGTTAGCGTAACCGCTTCGACCATGATTTCCGTCGAAACTCAAGGTTTCCGTCCAAACTCAAGACATACCCCTTTCTTTCCCACCAACGTCTTTAACCAAAAAGCAACTTAACTACTTCGAAAACATTCACCACCGGCTTTACCGTAACCGCTAACACCACCAGTTTCCGTCCAAACACCAAGACGTACCGCTTTCTTTCCCAAGACCGTTAACCATCATCACTTTCTTTCACTTACCACATAACCGCTGACGGATCACCGAATAACCGCTCCGTCGCATCCGACTCTCCTAGGTTTACCTTAGCATGGGGACGAGATGCATCTTCGTCTGACGAGTGGCGTCGGCATGAAATGGAAGGGACATCGGTAGTAGCTGGAGCGAATCACGCTCGAAGGCTATATTTTGGTGGATTCTTGATGAGGAAGATAATCGGAAAATGAAAAACAAAGATAAGAGTGATGAAGAATGTGGTTACCTTATAAATGATATGATATATTATTAATGGATTATTGGATATAAAGGCTAAAAATAAAAACATTGGGGAATGGAAAAAAAATAAACTTATTTACTAATATTTTGTTCAATTGTAGAAATAAAAAGTTATAAGAATGTAGTGGTTACAAGTGTAAGTGAAATTAAAACAGAACTTTTCATTAACGATTTAATATTTAAATTGTATTAATAAAATAAGTTTTATTATTTTATGATTTCTCTAGGCTTTTTTTATTTATTAAATATATTTTCTTAACTTATGCATCTTATCTGCTGAACTAGATTTTTTTTGATTAGTTGTTTGTCTATATTTGTTTGTTATTTCTAACATAAAGTCCGTGTGTAAAAGTCATTTTTAACAATTCTGATCAAATGAGTATAAAAGTTACACTTCATAAAAAACAATTTTTAACATTGTAATTCACTCAAATACATTGTGTGATACAAATTAAGAAGCTTAAGAGAATTGAGATTGACTATTCTATATGACATATTTGACAATATGAACTATTAACATTTTTTTGGTGCATGTCAAATGAAAATAATTTTTTTAAGCAAAATGCTTTAGCGTGGATTTGTAGGCCGAAGGTTACGCAAAATGAAAAGAATGTTTGGTAAAAACTTAAGAATTTCCAAATCTCATATACATTCATAACCAACATCCCGCAGCAACGCGCGGTTGGCGTCAACTCGTTATAATTAAAATACAACATTAAAAAAAAGAGTTTTTCTTCCCAACAATTCATCTTTTTTTTTGCAAAAACATGCTAAAATTAACTTTATACACATGTGTAAATGAAACAGTTTACACGGTATAAACAGTCAATTTACACATGTGTAAAAACGGTTTATTTTCGTATATGTGTTCAATTTTTACACGTAAATTGTGTTTTTGAGATTGTATTTTAATAATAAAGATAAGTGTAAAAATAAATTTTGAATTTGAACGGTTTTATACGGTATTCTCACGGTTCACACGAAATATATGTGTTCTCAAAGTAACCTTCCTTTACACACACACGTGTGTGTGTGTGTATAATAGTGATTTTATAACGAACTGAATTATCACACCCTGTAATTACCACGTTAGGGTTTTACCGTGAAGAATCCGGTTAATATTCACATGAACGACCTCTATATGATTGAAAATCTATGTAATAAAAGATAACAGCTCAAGTTTTCAAACTAACAGCGGAAGCATTTAAAACAAAACTAACAAGTGCTTCGCCTACACTGCGAATTTAGTAAACAAATATGTCAATGTTTAAACAGCCAAAAGAAACTTTATTAATGCATGAAGTGCGACTCCTCGTGCACCTAGCTCTTGCTACCTTAGCGACCTTAGAAAACATTCTAAAATGTGTCAACATATAATACTGGTGAGTTTACAGGTTAACTGTTTATAAAAGTCCATTGTTTCTAGATCCACATATGTTACTAATATATCCTAATGTTAGCTAGACATTATTCAACTTACTTTTGCGAATAGAACTACTGCTGATTGTTGTTGTATATATATGTTGCCTCCACCACCATTAATCCTATGGTAAAGTTGTGCTTAGAAAAATATGCACATGTTCGACCTCCCGTCGACACAGATGAGACTTGTCAAACCCAATAAATCTATGCATACTTCCCCGCTATGTTGCACATACTCATGGTTCAATAGTAGGACTTTAAGCTGACTCGCCAAGTACACAAGCAATATAATTAGTGTTATGTGATCTACCAAGTTTTTTTTGTGTGTAGCATGTTTCTCCCCCCCAACGAGAAAACATAAGAAAAAGGGATCGTGAAACTCACATTTGGTTGATTTGTTTACAGAGTAAAACCCAACGTGTAATGATCAAGTCTCGACTACGGGAAACCTATCATTAATAGCCAATAAGTTGTTTGACGAAACGTGTGTTTGTTTATCGAACCATTGTTATCTGAACATTGACTTAGTATGTTTTTGTAAAATAGTTGACCGTATTTGACTATACACGTCCTGACACCCCGTTGGTGACCTATTGCTGACATAAGTTTGCCCATTAATCATGTTCAGATTTATAGTTAAGGGATCATGAAAGTCAACATACTTAACATACTTAAACACATATAAGTTCTGATCTAAGCGAACATAGTATTAAACGAAGATGGTTATCCTACGAACATAGGCTTGGATGAAGATGGGCACCAAACAAAGATAGGACATCTTCGCTTGGCCACGTGTTCGTCTGCTGCAAGGGTAACTTTGTTCAGCAGAATGTATACAAAATGAGTATTCATGTAACACATATCCAATTTTACAACATGCAATCCTACGACTAGTGTGCTAACATCCTAACCCAACAATTTGAATCAAATATTGATTGTTTACTCGCATCCAAACACGTTATTTCCATTTATGGCAAATTATAAACTTAGTCCAGGGTTTGCATGAAAAAGTTTCCATAATTGGTAAGTTTTGTAATTAATTATATTAATCCATCAAACAAGCTTCTAATCTATCCCACAATCATCCTAGATATCCATACTAATAAGAGTCTATCAACATATTGCACAAAAGCCTCAATTTCTAGTTCCCCATAACCATCTCAACATTATCCATACTCATTAGTTAACAAAACCCATGTTTTAGTTATTAGATCTAGTTAGTAATCATTATTTAATGGATTTATTTGTGAAAACTAGTCATGTTCATATCTAAAAGTTTAGTGTTTATAGACAACATCGTTAGAATAGTTTTAGATCATTAATATGGATTACACACTTTTAGATCTTCACTTGTTTTTATTCTAAACGTCGTTGAGATCCTACAATTAGGTGTTCTGATGATAAAAGAGGTTACAAAGGTTATAGGTGTGTTTTGTGGGTGTAAGAAGGAGACTTAGGGTTAAAATGGGGGAAATGGGTTAAAGCACGTATTTATACGCTAAACCCGTCAGGTCGGGCAAACTTGTGTTTCTAGGCGAACATAGCTGCCTATGTTCGTCTATTGGGTGAACATAGCTGCCTATGTTCTCCTAATAGGCTGACATAGCTGCCTATGTTCTCCTATGGGGTGAACATAGCTGCCCATGTTCTCCTACGGGGTGAACATAGCTACCTATGTTCTCCTACACTTATGTTTTTCCAAATTTATGTTTAACTGTCTATCGGTTTATCTAGTGTCGGTTACAAACCCGTTAACATGTAATGACATATAAAATACGTATTATCACATAATTGCACATAAATACATAATTGCACATGATGAGTTAACATCTAACACACGAATTATAACAAGTTGTTTATTATTTCGACTCACCAACATACAGGATACGAGACTCATGTGTGCTACCCGGTAATTTCTGAATTATCAAACCACAATTGTTGTATATGCTAGACTCACTTAATTAATCCCAATTAGGTTTGTTTAATAAGCGTTTTGCTAAGGTAGACTCTAAGTATTTGTTAGGAAAGTTAACATGAAATTGTCGGGTGTCACGTAACATTTCCTATCAAGTGCATGTAAAGATTCATATGAGTAAAGATGGTTTCATGCTTCGAACCATATTTTTTTCTCTACATAAATAAACTTTTGATCTCCAACAAAGTTAGAATTATTACCAAACACACACCAATGGTGCAACCACAAACGGGTTCAAACCGATAACTAACACGAACCGAACTCAGTTTGAGCCTAATGTACATCCAAACTGGTTCCAAACCTGACTTAATCACTAAACAAATACAGTACTCCAAACTAACTTGAAACGAAACCGAACCACAGTTCAAAAAACTAGCCAACAAACCGATACAACTCTAGCCGGCTTGAACCCAAAATCTGTTTTGACCTTTGAAATCAAACCAAACCAAGTAAAAAATGGCCAACAAATCGACACAACCTGATCGGCTTGAACCCGAAATTGGTTTTGACTTTTTGTTGACCAACCTGGACTGCTTTATGGTTTGAACTCGATTTGTGCACTTTAACACACACACAATTATTTTATTTTTATATTAACAGATTATGTAAAGTAATAATAAATCTATTTCCTATAATTATGAATCACTACATACAAACACAATTTCCATAAACAAAAACAAAGATTCAATCACAAGAAACAAATAATTAGCTTGTTTTTGCAACAATACAAATTCCATTCAAAAACATTTTAAGTATAATGAAACATGAACATCTAAGTAAAAAAAACAAGGTTACAATTAGATGTTTTTTTCTCAATCAAATGTAGGTATAATATGTTATAAAACAATACAAATGGAGTTTGATTTACTAACCTGAATATTGTATTTTCTAAAATGAAAGTGTGAGGACTTTTTCTAGTGAAATAGCTTACTTACAGTGAACGAGAAGATTATATGTAGGTACAGGGAGAGAAAGAAATATGATGGATAAATAAATGTAATACAACTTTTCTTCTAAAATATACTTATAGTGAGAAAAAAGAGGTTATATATACTTATACTTATAGGGAGAGAAAGAAGGCATGAAGAAGACATATGAATGTAAGACAACTTTTCTGCTGAAATAAACTTACAGTGAGAAATGAGATTACATATATGTATAAAAAAATGTGGGATGATAGATGGTATGGATTATGACATCAAAAAGATTCTTTTGTTTTGGCATGACATGTTGTATGCATTAAATGCCACACTAAGTGTAATGGACCGAAAGTTATTTTTCCAAATCAAGAAATAAATATTAGTTGTACTCTTTTCCATCATCATCATCATACTCAGTTAATCCCACCTATAGCAAAGCTAAGGTAGGGTCTGAGGAGGGTAAGATGTAGACAGCCTTACCTCTACCTCTAAGAATAGAGAGGCTGTTTCCAGTGAGACCCCCGGCTCGATATGGTTTGGTATCAAGCCTTTGATATAAGGCACAGAACACTTAGTAATCGGGACAAACCCAATCGGTGCATGTACTCTATTCCATCATCATCATCATCATCATCATCATACTCTTTTATAACTTAAAAAAAAAGATAAACGTTACCATTTGGTAATAATACTAAGAAAGAGGTGGTTAAAAATTGTATGTCTAATGGGATGTGGTCCCCTATTGATTTTTCTCGCCCCATGGGAATTCTGCACGTCCAAGAGTGGATAGAGTTATCTTCTTTGTTGGGGCAGGTACAACTCTCAAGTTCAAAGGATATATGGGAATGGGATGGTTCTCCTTATTTCACGGTGGCGGAAGTAAAAAAAATAAAATAAAGGACCATTCGAATGTGGGGGACTATTTTAAGTTAAAATGGGTAGCGTGGGTTCCCTTGAAATGTCACATTTTCGCTTGGCGGGCAGAAATGGATAGAATTCCGACAGTGGAAGCTCTTAGCAAAAGGAATGTGTTTATCCCCAACGATCGTTGTAAGCTTTGTGAGGTCGATCCGGAAACTTCGGAGCACATATTCTTGGGTTGTGGTTTTTCCTTTGGAGTGTGGTCTAATATTTTAAAGTGGTGCGGCCTAAATGTTCCTTGGGTTTGTAGAGAATTTGAATCAGAGTATGATAATTGTGAATGTTATACTTGTGTTCAAAAAAGACACCAAAGGATACATTATATAAGGGCTATTCAATCTAAGAAAGGAAATAAATCATAACGGCTATTTGATTGATCTTCAAACGGCTAGTTGATTGCTTTTCCTTAGCTGTCGGTATCTTCTAAAACGGGAAATGATGAGATTTCTCTGATCCCAATTAATCTTCTTTCTAACACTCCCCCTCAAGTTGAGTAGTGGGATTTCCAATGCTCAACTTGTATAGGCAACTATTATAAAGTCTTCCATTGACTGATTTTGTAAGAATATCTGCTAGTTGGTCTTCTGATCGAACGAATTGAAGTTTTATAGTTCCATTTTCGAGTTTTTCTTTGATAAAATGCCTATCAACTTCCACGTGTTTTGTACGGTCGTGTTGGACAGGGTTTTCAGAGATTTGTATAGCTGCTTTGTTGTCACACAAGATCTTGCTTGCTTTCTTCTGAGCAAATCCAATTTCAGTTAGGAGCTTGCGTATCCATAGAACTTCTGCTAGCCCCCTTGCAATGCCTCGAAATTTAGCTTCAGCACTTGAAAGAGCAACCACCTTCTGTTTTTTACTCCTCCAAGTAACCAGGTTTCCTCCAACTAATGTGAAGTATCCTGATGTAGATCTCCGATCTTGCTTATCTCCTGCCCAATCAGCGTCTGTGTATGCTTGGATCTTTAAATGCTTGTTTGGTTGGAAGAGGATCCCATAGCTAGCAGTCCCTTTAAGGTATTTGACAATTCTTCGTACAACATCCATGTGGTTGATTTGCGGTTGGTGCATGAATTGACTGACCACTCCAACTGCATATGCGATGTCTGGACGGGTATGTGAGAGATATATGAGTTTACCGACTAGACGTTGGTACGTCTCTTTTTCTGCCAATTTTGCTCCTTCTTCCACATAGAGTTTTTGGTTGGTCATCATTGGCTTATCGGCTGGCTTGCAGTCGATCATTCCAGTTTCGGCAAGGAGATCAAGAATATACTTTTGTTGGCATATAAATATCCCTTGCTTTGATCTCAGACCTTCAATTCCAAGGAAGTACTTTAGTCTTCCTAAATCTTTCATCTCGAACTCACTGAACAAGTTTGCCTTTAATTTCTCCATTTTCTTCTTTATCGTTTCCTGTAATAATCATATCATCAACATATAGAATTAAACAAGTTACGAGTTTACCTCTTCGTTTGAGAAATAAGGTATGATCAGAATTGCTCTGTTTGAAACCGTATTCCTTCATAGCCAAGGTAAATCTGCCAAACCAGGCTCGAGGAGATTGTTTAAGCCCGTAGAGAGCCCTTTTTAATCGACACACTTCTTGGTTCTTGAAGTTGCTTGTGAATCCGGGAGGTGCCTCCATATACACTTCTTCTTTCAATTCTCCATGAAGGAAGGCATTCTTAACATCAAACTGATGAAGAGGCCATCCTTCATTTGCAGCAATAGATAATAGGACACGGATAGTATCGATCTTGGCAACTGGGGAGAATGTTTCAGAATAGTCAATCCCATATGTTTGTGTGTATCCTTTAGCTACCAGTCGAGCTTTATATCTCTCGATGGTTCCATCTGGTTTGTGTTTAATAGTGAAGACCCATCGACATCCAACTGGTTTCTTTCCCAAAGGAAGAGTGCATTTTTCCCACGTCTCATTTTTCATAAGTGCCTCCATTTCTGCTTCCATTGCATTTTTCCATTCCTTGGATTTCAAGGCTTGTTCTGCTGAGCTTGGGAGTTGTTCATTAAAGAGGGCAGTTGTGAAGGCTTTAGCTTCCTTAGATAGATTTCCATTAGCTATGTTGGCCATGGGAAACCTGGTTGATCGTGTCTCTTTCTCGGGAGAATATCGTTTTGGAGGAACTCCTCTATTGACTCTTGGAGGTAGTACATATCTCTCGGTTGTCTCTTCTTGTATTAACTCCTCGTGTTCTTCCTGCATGACCTCTCTTGCTATTTCACTGTCGTTAGATATATCACTTGAAAATTCATTATTATTAGTCATACTAGGAGGATTTTGAGGTTCCTCGTTTTGAGGTTCATCACCTTGAGTTTCTTCTTCATACATAGGACAAGGGAAGTCTTGGTTAGTGGCACTAACGGATTGGGAAGAATTAGATGAGTCACCTTGGGTACTGTGATTTTGAGCTCCGCTACCAGGTGAGTCACCTTGGGTACTGTGATTTTGAGTTGCGCTACCAAATGAGGGAGCCCATTTAAGCCAATCTAGTGGATCAATGTGTGTATGTTGTTTCTCCCCCTGACCACTGTGTTGGCAGTTATAGAAAAATTCAGTTTCAAGAAAATCACAGTCAAGGGTAGTGTATATATGTCGACGTTTGGGACTATAGCACCGGTATCCCTTTTGGTCAATCCCATAACCTACAAATACGCATTTTTCTGCACATGGCCCTAATTTTCCTCGATGATGTTTAGGGATATGAGGATAGACGGTGCACCCAAAAACTCGTGGTTGTAAAGTGAGGGTGGGGAGGAATTTTGGTAAAATCAGAGAGAGCTTGAATAGGAGTTTTGAGATTGAGAGCTTTGGTAGGGAGACGATTAATTAAATATGTGGCAGTTGCAGCTGCTTCTGGCCAAAAGGATGTGGGAACCTGAGACTCAATTAAAAAAGCCCGAGTTATCTCTAAAAGAATTCTATTTTTCCGTTCAACAGTGCCATTTTGTTCAGGGGTATAAGGGCACGTTTTTTGATGGATAATGCATTTGTTTTGACAAAATTGTTTCATAGATTCATTTATATATTCTCCTCCATTGTCGGATCTGAGGATTTGAATATTCGTTTTAAACTGGGTTTGTATCATAGTATAAAATAGAGTAAATTTTTCAAAGACCTCTGATTTATGTTTTAAAAAATAGATCCATGTCATACGAGTGCAATCATCAATAAATAAAACAAAGAAACGAAAGTTTTGCCCCCCATTAACTTCTGCTGGTCCCCACACATCAGAATGTATAAGAGAAAAAGGTACTCCAACTCTCGTATTATTTAAGTTATACGTATGTCTGTGACTTTTAGCTAAAACACACGTTTCACAATTCAAAGTTTTATTCAAAGAAAAAGTTTTGGAAATAAAATACGAAGGTAGCCAATAGACGGGTGTCCTAATCTCCTATGCCAGAGCCAAGCTTCTCTATTTGTAGTTCCATGTGCTAACATCACATTTCCATGTTGAGTCACTTCTTCCACGTAGTACAATCCCGACTGTTCAGTGCCACGCCCAATGATCATTCCCGTCCTGATATCCTGAAGAATACAAAAGGTTGGATGCATCAAGACGGTGCAATTTAACTCTTTTGTAATATGGCTAATGGACAACAATTTATGTGATATGGATGGGACATACAGACAGTTTTTAAGTTTTAGAGTAGGGGATAACTCAATAGTTCCTCCTCCTTTAACAGGAACAATCCCCCCATTAGCAGTTTTTATACTGTTGATTCTTGGTTTGTTTTTAGATGTTAAATCTGATAAATCATAGGTCATGGTGTCAGTGGCACCACAGTCAAAAATCCATGATTCATCTGTTTCCTTACAATTTTTCGCTATATTAGCTTGTCCTACACTAAATTTTTTTCGTTTTTAAAGAATAAACCAATTTTAATTTTAGAAAACAAAGGTCTTCTAATTTTTGAAAAAGCATTTTTTGAAAAAATCTTTGGTTCATCTTGGAAGAACCGTCCACCTAACTTTCCACCTTTTTTATTAATATTCAAAAAACGTTTTAATTTATCTTGGTTAAAACAACCACCTACTTTTCGTTTAAACCGATGAGCCCTTTTTGATTCATCTATGGTGCACCTCCTTTTTTGTTTATTAATACTCAAAGAGCACCTTTCGGTTTCATATAACCCACCCCTTTGTTTGTCAGTGCTTTGATTCAAAGACATTTGTTGTTTAACTTGATGGGCTTGAGATTGGCACTCATCAAAAAAGGTTTCATTTTTTTGAATCATAGTACTGGTGTCTTCTTCTTCAGGCACCATTTTTAAGAAAAAATTGGGGAAAAATTTAGGATTACAAATATGGTTTGAGGTTAGTCCCTTAAACATGTTACCTCCATCCATAGCTTCTCCTTCCCAGCCGGCCGCCGCCATACCTCCAAAGCCCTCCTCGCCGCCGCCGTCTGTCACGCCGGTGGCTTTCTCTTTGCTACCCGTGGCTACAACGGCTTTTCCTTTCTCCTGGCTAGTGCTCTTGGTTCCTTTCTTGTGGCCATCGTTCCACCACTCAGGATATCCAACGAGCCTGAAGCATTCTTCCTTGGTGTGTTTAGTCATTCCACAATGAGTGCATTTGAGGTGACTCTTGTCGATTTTCACTTGTTGAGTTCGGCGGACACCCTTAGAGACGAGGCTAGACCCATTAGGGTTTTGTGTATTGGTGGCGATAAGACCGGTTGCTATCCCTGATGATTCCTCTGTTGGTTGTGTACCAAGAATTTTTTGATGAGCCTCCTCCTTTCGAACAGTTGCGTATGCCTCCTCTGCAGTTGGAAGTGCTTCTGACCGGAGGATTTCCCGTTTTATGGATTCATATTTCCGGTCTAAAGCATTCAGAAACTGAAATAGCTTCTGGTTAGATCTTATTTTCGCGTAAATTTTGATGTCATTCGGACATTTCATTGGATTTGGGTCAGTTCTATCGATTTCTCCCCAAATCCCTTTTAAGGTAATCCACAGATTTTCTAGAGAAGTTTCATTTTGTTTGATTTCATTGGCACATACATGGAGATTAAATATTTGCAGTTTGTCTTTTCCACTGCTGTAGGTGACTACCAGAGCATCCCACAACGTTTTTGCGTTAGGGAACTCGGTTAGATTGCTGGCAAGAGTTGGTTCGATATTTTGAATGAGCCATGAGAAAACGACCAGGTCGTCTTGTTCCCATTGCTCGTATGTGGCATCACTTTGATCTGGAGGGTCTGAGGTTAGATGTTTTAACAAGCCTTTTGATTTTCCGCCTATAGCGACTCGAATCATTCGAGTCCATAAGGCATAATTTTTGCTATTGAGTTTGAGGTTTATTTGCAGGCTATCGGATAGTTTGGGGTTTTGGGGTTCGAGATTGAGGCCATTTTTGAGAAGATTGGCTAGTTGTATTGACAGATCAGATCCCGCGTTACCGTCTTCGGACATGGCAGCGAGGGATTTTTGATGAAAAACCGGTAAATGATGAGCACGGCCCTAGAATCAGAGAACGCGCTCTGATACCATGTAGAGAATTTGAATCAAAGTATGATAATTGTGAATGTTATACTTGTGTTCAAAAAAGACACCAAAGGATACATTATATAAGGGCTATTCAATCTAAGAAAGGAAATAAATCATAACGGCTATTTGATTGATCTTCAAACGGCTAGTTGATTGCTTTTCCTTAGCTGTCGATATCTTCTAAAACGGGAAATGATGAGATTTCTCTGATCCCAATTAATCTTCTTTCTAACAGTTCATACGAGGGATCTCCTCGTATTGTACAAACAAGCGAGTGGTGGTAAATGGGGAAAGAAGATCGTCCATGGGATAATTATGGTCGGCATGTGGATGATTTGGAAAGCCCGAAATGACAAGACTTTTAACAAGATAGATCCAAAGGTTCAAATTGTGATAGGTAGTATAAAATCTATTTCCTTTGTATGGTTGAAGCATATGTCCCACTTTAAGGATCTCGATGGAAGGATTGGTGTAATAACCCTTTGTACATGCTATAGTTTTTTAGGGTGTTGGTCCTTGTTTTGAGGACTTCCCCTTGTGTTATTGAAAGTCAACGTTCAAAAAAAAATAATTTCAACTATGTTAGGGATCAAAACTTTCTTTACATTTGGTAACCCTTTAGTTGTTTTCCATTATTCTAGCATTAAAGGGTTAGCATATGTAAAGAAAAACGCCAGCACTATGTTCACCACCAACTAAATTAGATTATTTTAAAAGTTTTGTTTTCTTTTTCTTTAATAGAATTAAATCATAACTTTAGTAATGGTAAAATTTTAACTTTTTTTTTCTTAAAAAGTTATAAAAAATTATTATGATTTAAATTTATATCTTTATTTGGCAAAAATAACTTTCAGGACATTACAATATTACCCTCTTTAAAAATAATTTCATCCTAAAATTTTTTAAGTAAATAAATAAAATCGCAAAAACCAAATAACTAATCTTGTAACTTACTTATTTCATTGTAAGAATGAAATTCATAAGACCAAGTGGGTAGGTAGAATGAAATTCATACTTATTCCGTTAACTGAAATTCATAAGAACAGGTGAGACTAAACATCAGTTAAATTAGTTTCCGTTTAAAAAGTTACTTTTAAGAGATAATAACTACACATATAAAAAATAGTTTAAACCGAAAATTAATCGAAACAGTATTAAACTATTTAAATAAAATGAAACTAATGAAGAAGCAAAAGCCAAGTAATAGAAGTGTAGTTTTTTAATAGGATTACTAGATTATCCCTCGGGTGCTACCTGGGATAGACAAATCTAATATGAAGTGATAAAACCGTAAAAAGAATAGATCGTTTTTTCAGAAAATTTCTTTCTTAAAGGATCAACACTCGATAACTCATAAACCCTACTTCTAATTCTACTTGTGCACATCAAAATATATATATAAAAAAAATAGATTCTTACAAAAAAAATGACTATATCTGTGAATATATATGTAGTTAGCAGATTTTTATATGTAATGACAGGTTTAAAAGCATATATACTATCATACCATGATTATTGACTTGCTTAAACATGATTAATGAATTACTTAAACGCTTTGTGTTTTTTTTTCTACATGAAAATAACCCCACTAAAATTTTTTTTTCTTCATTTTTTGTATGGCACTATGGTGATTGTTGGAAAGATAATAAAACGCTTGTTAATTTGGTGTATTTTTTTTTATAAAAAAATATCGTATATAAAAGTTAGCAACGTCTAAAAACCGTGAGTGAAAAATAAGGAAAAAGATAAATATAAAATATTAATTAACATATTTAAAAATTTTAAAATAATAATTAATAGTTATCTTTATTTATAATATAATTAAAAAAAATTTTACTTTTTTTTTCGTTTTTTGTATAACATTATGGTGTTTGTTGGAAAGATAATAAAACGCTTGTTAATTTGGTGTAATTTTTTTTATATAAAGTATGTCGTATATAAAAGTTACTAATGTTTAAAAATCGTGAGAGTGAAAAATAAGGAAAAAGATAAATATAAAATATGATGAGGAGCGCAACTACCTCGGTTACATGAATGCTCTGGGGGAGTTGTTCCCAACATTTCTAGAAGAAAGGAAAGAGCCGATAATGGAAAACGAAGATGAGTCAGATGAAGAGATCATCCCAATCATGGAGACGAAAATGGACGTTGAAGTCCCACCTCCGGTGCCACAGGTTACTATATATGATTTTGGGAGTCACTCTGATGAAGAGGACGACGAAGAAGAATGGGCGGCGTATCAGTGGTTGTTAGTGAAGAGGGAAGTGATTGAAAAAGAAGTGGAATTGGGATATTCCATTGATTGAAAAAGCACCTTTCTGTATAGAAAAGTCCAAGAGCTGGTGTATTTCTCTCAACCACCAGGGTTTACTGATCCAAAATATCCAGATCGGGTCTACAAACTTGACAAGGCCCTTTATGGACTTCATCAGGCACCCAGGGCATGGTATGAGACACTGTCTTCTTACCTCTTGAACAATGGTTTTGAGAGAGGAAAGATTGACAGTACACTTTTCATTTGAAGAAAAGAAGAAGATTTTCTGCTGGTACAGGTGTACGTTGATGACATTATCTTTGGATCACCCAGTGAAGACTTATGCAAGGAATTCGAGCAGGTCATGAAAAGGAAGTTCGAGATGAGTGCTATGGGGGGGGGGGAGTTAAAGTTCTTCCTTGGTCTACAGGTGGATCAGAAGGCAGATGGGATGTTCATCCACCAAACCAAGTACGTGCATGACTTCCTGATTCGTTTCAAGATGAATGATTGCACTGCTTATGCTACTCCTCTACCGGTCAACCACGGTCTCAGTCCACATACCGAAAGCGACAAACATGTCAACCCCACAGAGTATCGGGCAATGATTGGTTCACTCATGTACTTAACTGCTTCTAGACCCGACTTTATGTTTCCAATTTGTCTTTGTGTCAGGTTTCAGGCGGATCCAAAGGAGTCACATATGATTGCGATCAAATGGATAATGAGATACCTTAAGGGGAAACCCAAATTAGGTCTATGGTATCCATCCGATGGTGGATTAGATCTCGTATCCTACACAGACTCAGACTACGGAGGATGCAACCAGAACAGAAAATCGACGACTGGCGGTTGTCAACTACTCAGGGGGAGACTCGTATCCTGGCAATGCAAGAAGAAGACTTCTGTAGTGGTGTCCTCATGCGAGGCTGAATACGTTGCAGCTGGTAGCTACTGTTCACAGGTTTTTTGGATACAACAACAAATGCGGGATTACAGTTTGAATTTTCTAGATACTCCCATTATGATTGATAACAAAGCTGCCATATCCGTAACTAAAAACCCAACCAACTTTTCTAAAAATAAACATATTCATATCTGACATCACTTCATAAGAGATTGTTTTGAAAAGAAAATGATTCATTTAGAAAAATTTGACACGAAAGAGAATTTGGCAGACCTTTAAATCAAGGCATTTGACAGGGCTCGTTTTGAACTATTGGTGCAACTGAACAGGATGAGCAATCCTGAATAATTTTACGTTTCCAATAAGTTTCTGAAGTCTTTGTAAATATTTGTCCTTAAAAAAACCGAGCTGTCACTGTGTAAAAGAGAGGATATGATAGTACATCAGCTGCTTGACTGTTGCACTTAAAACAGAACAGAGAACTTAAACTGCTAAGTGCGACCGCAACTCCATCATGTGATATACCAGTAGGCAGACTTACAACCCGTGTTACTCTCTGATGTGTTGCAAAACACATCTCTTTTCCTATATATTTTGTATATTATTTGGTCATGTTTTTATTAGTTTCGTGTCGTTTTTATTATGTATTTATTATTTTAATTATTTTGTAGGTGTTCGTGTGAAATGAGCTCAAAATGAAAGAATTTTAATCGACACAAACACTTGAGAGGAGGTGGTCATGGACATTAGAGCCTAAACGAGGAACTTTGGTCGAGTCACGAACACCCGAGTCAAAAACATGGAATTGTAATAATAATAATAATATAATAATAATAATAATAATAATTGTTGAAAAAAAAGAAAAAGAAAAAAAGTCACGTGGTTTTAAAGAATAATACTCATAAATTTGATGAAGCTCATAAATTTGATGAAGCCCATGGGCTCAAAAGATTTCGAGGTGGCATCATAATATTACTATTTTGGAGGCGACATATAAAAATTGAAGGCATATTATTATTTTGGGGTGAGCAACACATAACCGCCGCCGAAAGAAAGAGGTCGCACAGCAGTATCAAAAAGAAATAAAGAGGAAGTGAAGGCCAGGAAGGCTCGGGTTCAAGACTAGTGCTACGGGTTTGACTATAATAAATTTTAGTTTTCATATTTATTTACTTTGTGTTCATAAATATTAAGACCATGATTAATTTTTATTTTGAACCTATGTTTTTATTGCTTTCCATGACTATGAGTAGCTAAATCTTGAACCACTACCTAGGTTGTATGATGACTGCATGTTAATTTTATAATTCTCGATTTATGGATTATTTATCAATGTTTTCATAACCGGACCGGACGTTGAACCGGTCTTCTTACTGGTTCACTGGTCGGACCGGTCCAACCGGTCGGACCGGATTTATGAACCGGACAATAAATATTATATATATATATATATGTATTTATAATTATATTTATATTTATATAATAACTTTGTGATTTGTATAAGAACTAACACTAAAATAATTTAAAACCATTTAGGATGTCATATTCGGACTTCAAACAATGTATTCAATAATGTTTTGTTCAACTCTTTAATTCCTTGGGGTTGCTGCATCTTCACCCCCACGCTCAACATCACCGAACCTTCTGCAAGCTTATCTTCTCCGGTTAAAGCATATCACCACCAATTATTCAATTTCACTTACAACCTTCAAGCACATCTCCTTTAATGTTATTCAGTCAACACCCAATGATCTTCTCCTGCAATGTTTTCGGGTAGGTTACAGATCTAAACATATTTCTCATCACCTTTTTCAGTTCTTCATCTTCCATCACAGCTCCGGTCCGGCCCCTTTTACGCCGGTTCTCCGGTCCGACCCCCGGTCCCCGGTTCGACCGGGAGGTCTGCTGCAATAACGGTCCTGTCCATCAAACCAGACCGGCAAGAACCACGGCTCCCGGTCCGACCGGCCGGTCCGGTCCGGGTTTAACAACAATGTTATTTATTGAATGGTTAATGTTTAGGTAATGATTTAGTTGGTGTTTATTATGATGTGTGTGCGTACTTAAGTCTAATTTATTATTTTTGAGAGTTTCATAAATGTCTTAGTGAATGTCTTTCATGTTTGGATGTTTATTAGGGTTACCTGCTTAGTGCTTGTAGCTTAGTTTATGGTTTTGTGCACGAAAGCCATAGGAACTTGATTAGAGAATTTAGAGGACTTAAGTATTCTTCCATTCTTGAGACCGGGAGGTGATGGAATGTTGGGTTGTCTAGAGCTTTAGGTGTTAGGTTTTGGGTGAGACCGGAAGGTGATCCTATCCTAGTTGTCTTTAGTTTCTTGCAATTCCAAGTCATAGTTAACCCAATTAAATTACTCCTTTGCATCTTAGGGTGTAATGTGATTAGAGAGACCGGGAGGTGATCGAGTCATTAGAGTACCTTTACATTCCAAGTCATAGTTAACACACAGCTTGAAACGCCTTCTTCGACCCTTTTGAGCCACCCACATACCTGTGTAAGTTGAGAACATCTCGGAAATCGAAAGCAAAAACGTTCCCCACCTTACACCATTGCGACACCACTTGCCATACCGTTTGAGCGAATCCACACGAAATGAATAGATGATCCACAGTTTTCACCTGCTCTCCGCATATCGGGCATAACTCGGACGAAATGTTAATGTTTCTTCTTCTAAGTGCGTCTCTAGTAGGGAGCCGCCCCAACCCAGCCCTCCAAGCCAATATCCCCACCTTTCGAGGTACCCAAGAGTTCCATTCCATGACCCTAAGCATTCGGTATTCCTCTCCATTCTAGCAGAGCTGATTTAATCTATTTAATCGAGAAATCAAACCCCAACCCACCCCCTGAATCCCACACCCATCTGTCTGAAACTGCAGCCAAAACGGGACAGACCAGTGTATCCTGAAGATTAACAAACTCTGCAGCCGCAAGCGGCCCCAGAGCTGCTGAACGCCAGGCCCAAACCCAATCCAGCCCGTTACGCAAACAACAATCCGATACAACAGCAAACTTGTGTGTTTCCCCCGCGAACAATGCTGGAAAACGTGTTGCTAACGGACCACCGGGTGCCCAACTGTCCAGCCAAAACAGCATATGTTCCCCATTCACCCCTTTTATTGATTTTGCGACATCAAAACCCAAGGTCCTTAAATCCCTCATTATGGTTGCTATATTCTTCCAAGGCCCAGGAGTGGACATCCGTGCAGGGACATGATTCCAATCTCCGGACAAGTGGTGCACCGCCCATATTACCTTCCTCTACAACCCGTTAGCGTCCACCTTGAACTGCCACCACCACTTCGCTGGCATCGATTGGTTTGCATCCTTTAATGAGCCGAAGCCAAAACCTCCCCCACTAAACGGTGCAATAACACCATCCCAAGCTACCCAATTAATTTTTTCTTTCTCGTCCGACCCACCCAAAAAAAAAAAAATACTCGTCTCACTCGGTTCAACTCTTCTAAAACTCCTATTGGAGCCTTGAATAACGAGAAGTAATATGTAGGGAGTGAATTCAACAATGAGGTGGACAACAGTGATCGGCTCTGTTGGGTTGGGGGGGGGGGGGGGGGTTGGCGTTGCCCCTTATTGTATTTGGCTCTTTTTTAAAAAAAAATTAACACACAAACTAATAATAATAATAATATTCCTTCCATCCCCTTTCACTCCCCACCATATTATTTAGCTTGAAAAATGGAGCTCACATGTGCCATATGGCACATCATGCCCCCCACCCCCACTCCCCATAGTCTAAGACCATGTGTAGTGGGGGTTAAATTTAAGGCCCCAAAATGGGGCAAATTGCGACACGTAGCAATCCAGTCAGTATGGGGGCATTAGAAAAAAAATGGGGTGTAGTGGGAAGCTTTAAATTTAAGGTCCCAATAATCCAAAACCTTAACTACTTGAGTCCATAGTTGGAAATTAACTAACCTATTGAGTCTAAAGTTGTAACTCCGTTAACTAAATATGTTAAATCTGTATGAAATGACAAAAGTGCCCCCCACTAATAAAAAAAAACCTTATTAAACTATATGTTAAATCTGTATGAAATGATAAAAGTGCCCCCCACTACCCCACTAATAAATAAAAAACCTTATTAACCCCCCCCCCCCCCCTCCCTCTTTCTCTCATCTAGTTCCACACTTCCGTAACCCTAAAAAATTAAAATAATCACTTGCAGACATTCTCTTCATCCATGTCCCTCTTATTCTCTTTACCACTAAATAAATTAAAAAAACATCTTTATAGGCCTCTAGGCACTTTTCCATAATATCTAAACTTACATCCATCTCATACTAGTTCAATAATCTGTGCATACGGAATTTTATGCATAATCAAAAACTGGGCATACTCCATCATCAACTAGCCAAATACAATAATACAAATGGGTCCCGTGGGTGAATTGAACTCTACACATGTTCCATAACTCTGTTACTTTCAAGACAACAAAACACAGAAAGAAACTTCAAGATACCTTAACTATGAGGATGTGACTGCTCCGGATTCATAATAGGAATGAAATGAACAAACAAAACTAAATAATTAGTTGGTATCATCATCAAAGCTCAAACTCAATGTCTGTAATTTGAATCCAGAATTTTGCAAGATCTCATACAGTACACTTCATTACATTGAGAAACAATTTAAATGAAGATACCAAAACCAAAAACAAACAAACAAATTACATGAAAATATTTATGACGTTCGATACTCCGTTTTTAGTTGAATAAAAGATAATCCAAATTTCTCATAAAAAACATAAAAACAATAGAGTTTCCGATCAAATAAAATTAAAAATAATCACGTGAGGTTTATCCGATGTACAAAAACGGCGCCAAATAATTGATATTCCATTTACATTATAACGAGTTCAAAAACAACGTTATAATTAGAGTTAATAGCCATTTTCGTCTCTGAGGTTTGGGCCAGTTTGCCACTCCAGTACAAAAGTTTTTTTTTTGCAATTCCTTCCCTGAGGTTTGAATTTTTTTGCCAAATTCGTCCTTTTCACTAACCCAGTTAAAAAATCTCGTTAATGTCAGGGGTAGGGTCGTCTTTTTGCCACTTTAATGAAGGTCAATTTTGTAATTTGATACCCTTTGATTATTTTAATAAAAATAAACCCATAATCTTCCCCTACCCACCCCACTTCTCTCTCTCTCTCTCTCTCTCTCTGTTTCTCTCTCGGACACACATAACACTCTCTCTCTCTCTCTCTCTCTCTCTCTCTCTCTCTCTCTCTCTCTCATCTGCACACTTGAATCAACTATGTCGATGTCCGATTCCGAAACGTCTTCTCGAGGAGGAGGCACCGAATACAAAAACTTCAGACAAATTACTCGTGATCGTGAGTTCCTTTTCTTCTCTGTATTGCATATCTGTTTGTAGCTCTGTATTTTTGTTTGAATTGATTATGTATGCGACTTATGTAGTTGAATTTTGGAGTTTATGCTCAATTGTTGAATGATTTTAAGTAAGATATATATAATTTGAGTGTGTCACTAGACATACAAACAGTGAGTTAGTTTATTAAAAGGAAATATATATGTTGCAGTATATTTTAGAGAGAATATTTTACCACAGTTAGTACATAGCAATTAGCATAGTTACACATGACTTGATTAGATTGCATTTGTAATTATGTTCGTTATCTATTAAAAGGAAAAAGAGGAGCAGTCGATGGCGGCGATTTGTTCAAGAACAAAGTGGTCAAGTGCTTGAGAGAGAACATCTTCAATGGCTCTTTCGTCGTCACTGTCGGTGAATGAGGAATTATTATCCGACATTGTTTTGCTGTTGTTAAAGATAATAGATCTGAAAGATTTGGTGAGAAATCAAAGAAAAACAAAACCCTAATCGAAGAAATTTTGTTATTCTCGGCGATTTATTCAAGAACAGAGTGGTCAAGTGTTTTGTTGTTGAACCCTAACCCATAGTTAATTGATTGGGTTTTGGTTATTGGGTTTCTGTGTTAATATGATTTGGGGAAGAAGGGGAGTTTGGTGTCCTTGACCGATTACCGATATTTTACCACGTTAACTGCTTAGGTCCAAAGTAAATTCTCGAGTTATAGAGCCGTTCTCGACTGGGTTTGGTGTTCTCGAGTCACTGCTGTTCTTGGATCAGAAGGGGAGTTTTCCAATGGGCAGCTGCTTTTGAGTGACTAAAGTGCTCTCGAGGGGTTGCTGAGTTGTCGAGTGAAGAAGTTCTCGGATGTGGTAGGTGTTCTCGAATTCCGACGAGTTCTCTAGTTGGAGCTGTTCTCGAGTGTTCTTTGGTGTTTCCAGTGAGATGAGTTGAGAATTGGGATTATAATCTCATCTATTATAATTCTCAAAAGATTTGATGGTTACTCTAGTATTCATCCTTCCAATTAAATTCAATTAGCCTTTGCTTTCTATCAAAATATTATAAAGTCCTTTAAAAGTGCTTATCATTTCTTTGACCCATAAACATGTACGACGCTTTTGAAGTGAAGCAATTGCTAAGTTAAAGGATATATATGATGCATATATAAACACCAGCATCAAAATATTATTTAGTCAAAGTAATATCCGAAAAAGGTTTACTACTAAACAAATAGACGGATCATATTAACATCATGTGTGGTCTTTGAGTTTTTATTTTATTACCATCAATATTACTTTGACTAAACAACTGTGAACATGTTTTGAATGTTGTTCAAAGAGGCATAGGTAGTATGACTTAAATTGCTTTCTTATAACCTTCAAAACTAGAGACATCACATTCACATAAAGAAATATAACGTAACATGTTGGTCATGTTAAATTGATACAAGTGGCCAAACTGTTTAATGACAACTAATAAAGTAGTCAAAATATCAACAATAATCTCATGTCATTCTAATTCTAATATAACGTGTGCGAATTCAAACTCTTCCAACATTTTCCCAACGGCCAATGCATCACTAGACCCGCCATGCCTAACTGTTTAATGACAACTGAAACTACGATTATTCACCTGAACAAAGCAGGTTGTGTAATATTGGTTTTTTTGATCTGATGGTGGGATATTGTTTTCTACGCATTAAATTTTTTATTACTATTATCATGTTCCGGAATCTGGGAAAACAAAATGTATTAAGCGTAATTACTACTTGAGCAGGGTTATTACTCTGTGTAGGATTTGGATGATATGAACATTGGAATAATGAGGAATACTCTTAACAAGGCATATATTGAGAATTTGACAGGTCTTACTAGGTAAACATTTGTTTGCTATTCTAGAATCTGCAAGTATCTTTCCTAATTTTCTGTTATAACCTTAACCTCTAAATAGAAACTAGGAGGCGCTGCTGCTGAGATGCCTTACCTTCTAGCTTTTGAGGCCGACAAAGGAGTTGTGAACATCACCATAAACATGTGCTACAGTTATATGTAAATATGTTCTTGTAGGAGCCTTCTTTATACTAATGACATTCTATGAATAGGTTGATTTAACATGACGGTTTAAGCACTATATGTCTGTCTTCAATTTTTACAACCGACTAAACTATATAATGTTTTCTTGTTTGTGGGGTTTCTTGTTTGATTACACAATTCAAGTATTTCTCTTTCATATGCAGGTATGATGCAACAATTGAGGCTGTTGCACCAAATGGGTATTTGGTTGTTAGGGAAATAAGGAAGAGCTGTGATTTGTATGACTAGGACTTTGACTAGAAATAGATGATTAGTTATTGATACACACTTAAACAACCTACAATGCCTGGTGCAAGCCTCCATCAATGGTCGAGCTGCTGACACGATCCCAAGCTTTTGTTTTGAAGTGAAAACCAGTACCTTCAAGCTATGCCTTGCAAAACAGGCATGGCGGGTAAGGTGCCGAAACGAGCTATTTCATTTTTGTAAGGTCAACCGACGACCCATCTTTTAGTATGTAATCAAGTCTATAAAGCAAGTTATCACTTTTTTTATAGGATTCTTAACTCAAGTCAAAAGTGGAATCAAAAGCAGGATATCACTAGTCTTTAGAAGTAAAAAGAAAAACAGTCTAGAAATCCATCGCTGTCCAGTCAAGCCAGCCCATAAAAAAATGTTAGACCGACTAACACAACCCAAAAAGAAAGACAGTCTAGAAATCTCTAGAAATCTTTGTTGAAATAGGTTTAAAGAAGAAAATATTGAGTGAGCTTCTATTTTCAAAGTTTATCCATCCTGGGTTGTACTACTACTTTTTCCTTTGTTCTTCTTCATGCCTTTGCCCTTTTCCTTTTGGTGGTCCTGATGATGATCATACATTCCCCCTGTTTTTCCTCCTCTTGCTTGCCCTTGTTCTTGTTCTTTCGTTTCCCTTTGCCCTCTTCCTTTTGGTGGTCCTGATGATGATACATTCCCCCCTGTTTTTCCTCCTCTTGTTTGCCCTAGCCCTTATGCTTAATCTTTCCCTTATGTTTTCCTTTTCTTTTCTTCTTTTGCTTCTCCTGATCTTATTTCACCTTTAAGTTTTGAACTTTTTTATAATCCGCAACTTTAAATTAGTTACCATCCCTGTAAGTTTTAACTTTTTGTTTTATCCTTCAACTTTAAATTTTACAACCGGTTATGGGTTTGGGATTACCAATACTCGACTCATTGTCATACCTAAGTAATTTTGTGCATTCTCACAAACGTCCTAGATTTATAAATGATGCATGTAAATATATATATATATATATACATATATTAATTAAAACGTTCAAATCAGATTATTATGCTATAAACGTTAACCAACACTTGCTCGATATTTAAAGAGTCACGACTCAAAAAAATTATCTTGTCAAACTTTCCTTTTACGTAGTCGGAAAGTGAATGCAAATGACATCCGAACACCACTTCAGATTCAAGTTCCTTCAACTTGCTCCGATTGTAGCCAACATGTTCTCTATTAATATCATTCAGCTCGGTTTCATCCATTGTGTTTGCCACCGCAATTTTTTTGTCGGTGCGTAGCTTTTCGGTTAGCAACTTTGCGAATAGGAGACTATTATCATGCGCAATGAGAACCCGATCACGATCGCTATAAATGGACCTGTAGAGTGATCAGATTGGAAGTATGCGCGAAAACCCGGATAACATCATCCTAAAACAAAAATAAATCATTAGATCAACATTGATTCATTCCAACGATATTATTAACCAAAACAGTTATTTATACAAAAGATAATCCGATACTCTATTTTTTTGTTGAATAAATGATAATCTAAATTTCTGATGAACAAACATAAAAACAAAGCTACATAATAACAGATAATCCAGTGACAAGTGTTACTAAGAATTGGTATGTAATAAAAATAAGATAAATTTAAATTGGTATGTTTATTGACGTTTATTACATACCAATTTAGCTAATGTTTTTTTATGTAATAAACGTCACTGGATTATCTTTTATTACGTAGCTTTGTTTTTATGTTTGTTTATGAGAAATTCAGATTATCATTTATTCAACAAAAAACAGAGTATCGGATTATCTTTTGTATAAATAACATCGTTGGAATGAAGCAATGTTGATATAATGGTTTGTTTTTTGTTTTAGGATGATGTTATCCGGGTTTTCACGCATACTTCCAATCCGATCACTCTACAGGTCAATTTACAGCGATAGTGATCGGATTCTCATCGCGCATGATAAGAGTCTCCTATTTGCAAAGTTGCTAGCCGAAAAGCTGTGCACTAGCAAAAAAATTGTGGTGGCAAACACAATGGCTAAAAGCGAGCTGAATGATATTCATGGAGAACATGTTGGCTACAATCGGATCAAGTTGAAGGAACTTGAATCTGAAGTGATGTTCGAATGTCGTTTGCATTCACTTTCCGACTACGTAAAAGGAAAGTTTGACAAGATTATTTTTTTAAGTCGTGACTCTTCAAATATCGAGTAAGTGTTAGTTAACGTTTATAGCATAATAATCTGATTTGAACGTCTTAATTAATATATGTATATGCATATATATATATATAGGTATAGGTTCGTGTACAAATTACATTTTTCGTACAAAGTGTGAGAAGTCTATATAGTCATTGTGTTTTAAAGTTTGGCTATAATGTTTTTTATTCCTTTCGCATTGATTTATATAGAAACGCACCAAACGTTACAATTTAAAACACAATCAAATGTATTCTATACATTACATTTAAAACACCTTGATTACTTTCTTCGTAGGGTGTTTTAGATTGCATGTCGAGAATACATTAAGTAGTGTTTTAAATTGTTAATTTTTGTGTTTTTCTATATAATACTATGCCAAAGGAACATAAAACATCATGCATAAAATTTAAAACACAATGTCTATATAGACTTCTCACACTTTGTATGAAAAATGCACTTTGTACATGAACCCCACCCTATATATATATATATATATTTGCATGCATCATTTATAAATCTGGGAAGATTGTGAGAATACACAAAATTACTTAGGTATGACAATAGTTGTAAAATTTAAAGTTGAAGGATAAAATAAAGTGTTAAAACTTTAAAGGGATGGTAACTAATTTAATGTTGGAGATTAAAAAAAGTTCAAAACTTAAAGGGTCGTATAAAATTGAGTAGTAAGGTAAGGGGACAAAATGTCATTTTTAAAATTTTAGGAGTGGTGGTACCTTAGTAAGATATTTTAAATATTTTTAACTGCAAAGTTTTAATTTGTAGTTTTTTTTTAAGTTTTATAGTTAAATGAAGCTGGAGCCAGCCAAAATGATAATTGTGTCATTGTGATGCAATGAGTATAATTGTAACTATATATAATATGGTGTAATTTGAAATTTTATTATGTTGCAATTTTATTTAAAACGTTCACGTGGGTTGAGTGTTGGAACCGAGCCCACTATGTATTATTAAAAGGTCGGTTCTCGGGTTGTTTTGGGCTCGGGTTGGTTCATGAGCATTATGCATATGTATTATTTGAATAACCATATTATTATTATTATTATTATTATTATTGCTATTATTATGAACAACATTGAGAGAGAAGCTAAGAAGTTTTTTGGCCCATGGACAAATCTCACTTTTGAATGAGTGTGGGAAGGGAGAGATACAAGTTGTGCAATACCCCCGCCAGCGCAAGCAAGATTGGGGCATCTCGGTGTTAGCGGACACCAAGCCGGTTGGGCTCAAGTTCGTGGATACACAAGATTATGTGTTTCAGGAAACGTACACTAGCATGTCCCGTGAGAAGCCCATAACCAAGACAAAAGATGTCGAGTTTCTTGTCACATCCTCCAACCCAAGAAGATGAACAAGTTGGAGTAGTTGGAAAAGGAAAGTAAGAGGCAAAAGCTTCAAGAGGACGGGGAGAAGAAATGGCACGAAAAGGTGAAACAAGACCATGAGAAGCAAAAGAAGAAAGGAAAAGGAAAACATAAGGGAAAGAATAAGCACAAGGGACAGGGTAAGCAAAAGGAGGAAAAACAGGGGGAATGTATCATCATCTGGACTACCAAAAGGAAGAAGGCAAAGGCCAAGGCAAACGGAAAGGCAAGAAGAAGAACAAGGGCAAACAAGAGGAAGAAAACAGGGGGAATGTATGATCATCATCAGGACCACCAAAAGGAACATGGCAAAGGCAAGAAGAAGAAGAAGAACAAGGGGAAAAAGTAGTAGTACAACCCAGGATGGATAAACTTTGAAGATAGAAGCTGACTCAATATTTTCTTCTTTAAACCTATTTCAACAAAGATTTCTAGACTGTCTTTCTTTTTACTTCTAAAGACTAGTGATATCCTGCTTTTGATTCCACTTTTGACTTGAGTTGTGAATCTATAAAAAAAATGATATCTTGATTACATACTAAAAGATGGGTCGTCGGTTGACCTTACAAAAATGAAATAGCTCGTTTCGGCACTTATCACGTTTTAACTTATGAAAACATTTTCTCGTGTAAAACATTTGACATGTAAAAACATTTGACAAAACATATCTTTCCCCAAAACAAAACAGTAAAAATGGGTCGTGAAACTCACCTTGATTTCCTAGCTTAGCTAGAAAACAAAGCCCAAAGCTTTGACCGACTTCCTCATGCCCTAATTATCAATAAGAGACACCTTAAGAGTCTATCATATATAAATCTAGCTTATTTTCCGGTTAAAAGATAACTCGAGTCTCAAGCGTTTAACTCGACGAACCGACCGTGACTTATCATAATTCATGTGTTCATATACGACATAGTACCTAAGCAGTTAATATCGGTGAGATCTCGGTTATATCGGTCCGAGATCTCGGTTATCAGTGTTAAGGGCCTATATCGGTGTAAAATATCGGTGATAATCTCGGGACCAAGAATACCGGCCGATATGACCGAGATATCGACCAAGAAAAGTGTTTGTAATATTGGCCGATATACCGATAATCTCGTTTTCAGGTTTTGTTTAGGCCCATTTGAAAAAACTCTTATATAACCACTAAGTCCATCGAATTTAGCCCGACATAAACAATAAACTACAGTCTACAGCCCAATATAAACCTAAACTTCTAAAAACCACCAAGTCCATCGATTATAGCTGTTGTCTGCATATTGTTTACACCAAAAAAAAAAACCACGCGATTTTTAGTATAACTTAAATTCTTTATTATTTCTTATAGTTCATTACAGATAACGTTATTTTTAGTATTTAGTACAAAAAGTAAAGATGTGTTGTACCTTTCAGTTGAAAAAAAGGTAATTAAAACTGAAACGGCCCGGGTTTAATAAACCTATCCGTTGTGGAAGCGTGAGCGGGATTATGTGAACGGAGTTTTTGCACCGGTGCTCACCTCTAGCCACAACAACCCCACGCGAACCCCGGCGCGAGCAAGCACAAGCGACGGTGGTCGCATGGGCTAACGGGAGAAACTGACCTTTGGTCGCGCCAATGCTCACCTCCAGCCACAACGGGGTCAAGTGATCAGGTTACTTGAGAGTCACGTTGATGGCTCGCGCCCGGTCGCTCGCGGCTCCACAACGGACGGTCTAAGTTGAAACCATCATCGTTTGGTCCCCTTTTTTCAATGTTCAAACAAAACCAATTTAACATACTTTCTAATAGATCTTTCTTTAGTACAGGTGCATTAATCATGTTTTATGGAATTAACATCCTTCAAAGGCAAAGTTAAATTAGGTAAGAACATTACTCCACTGAAGTATGGTAGTTTACTAGAACATCAATGTATCAATCAGACTAATCATATAGTTTCCACAGAAGATGATGCTGAATTGGGACATCAAGACTCCCCTTGTGCTGACTCAGAGAGGATAATTGATAACAATGAGAATCCCATCTCATCCTAACGGTGAAATGTATAGGGTAATTTAGCTAATTTATATAAATACAAATTTCGACTATTGTCTAATATGAAAAGTAATATATGATGTGTAGAACCTTGAAGTGCTCATTCAAGAATATGACAGTTTTACTGTAAATGTTTCTAAGTTAAAACTCTTAAAGCGATATTTGAGTGGCACTTTTGACTGGATTTTACATTTCTATAACATATTGAAGGATATTCATGATCGTGAAGATCAAGAAAATGTTGTTAATGAGTTGATTGCCCTTGGGAACGATGGATCATTGTTGAAAGTTCAAGGTTTGCATCATGCATAAGTCACATGCTTTATATTAATCTATAGTTCTGTTAAAATATGAGTGTATGGTTATTTTGAGTTTCTAATTATGTGATGTAGTTGATGAGTTACTTCCTATTAATTTGGAGTTGAAGAAGGCTTCTTGCGTGTAGAAGCTTGGAAGGTAACTCTAGCATGCCAGTTTATCATATTTTAGAGGTGGCAAAATGAGCGGATCAGGTTGGTTGGGTAATGTGTCAAGGTAATTTTTGTTAAATGTATCAAAGGTAACTTCGTGCATCTCATTTTAACTATATATCATAATTAACACTTGCAATATAAATTAGGTTAATCACATTATGTATGTTAAATTAGTTTTAGAATATAATATATTTTAGTTATTTGATACTGCGACGATTTTGAAGCATAGTTTTTGGTATATGTATCCAAGCTAACTTTGTGAATGTTATTTTTTTAATAATATATTTTAGTTATTTGATACTGTGACGATTTTGAAGCATAGTTTTAGGTATATGTATCCAAGCTAACTTTGTGAATGTTATTTTTTAATAACTCCTTTTAATTTTTATATCATAATTAAGACTTGCACTATAAAATAGGTTAATCATATTATGTAAATTCATTATTCTTTTTGTTGGCTTGTTGGTGTCAAAGTTAGTTTGGTGGTATATTTTTCTTATTATATATCCTTGAAGCATGTATAGTACTTTTTAATCCTCCGTATTTGATTTGGAATATGTGGCTATTACTGTTTGTGTGAATAAAATGAACAAATAGTATAGATACGTATAATACTTTTCGTTATTATGCTCGGTTCGTTTTGTGAGTTAACACATTTATTATCTTTCGTTATATTTTTTTCATAAATATATATTTATAAATGTAACAACAAATAAACACGATAAAATTATACCGAAGCGCGCGACCTCACACGTTGCCTCGAACGACGCGCTGACCGAGTCATCGTTTGACTGAAGTTGACTCGTGTTTAACACGAACCCGAAATCTGATCCGTGAGCAACTTTGACCAGATCTGACCCGGAATTCAAACCAAAACTGAAATCTGATCCGAACACCCGAACTGCCACCCAAACCACCTAAACCACCACCGATCCGAGCCACCGTCACAGATCCAAAACCCCATCCGAGACAACCACCATAAAACCTCACCAGATCTGTCGAATAGGAACACCACCGAGCAACCCCCGGACCTGAAACCTTGTGTCCAACAGCTTGTACCACCATAACCGACTGGACCACAACCGACGAGATCGACTCTCACCTTCCTGATTCTCGGCTGAAACAACCACCAAATCCGACATCCACCGACCTAGTTCCCGTACCACAGCCAAAAACCACCTCCCTCGTCCCGACTGCAACAACCACCGTCTTCTTCAGCCACCGGTCAGAACCAAACCAGGCTTCCACTCGACGGCCACATTCACAGCCACCAAACTCCATATTCGCCCCTATATCTTTCGTGTTTGCATTGTTTCTGCCCGTTTTGGGCCTGAAAATCATCGCCGCCGCCACCAAGGGAGGTGGTGGTCGGCCAGCTGCTTATAACGAGGGGAGATAGAGGGCTGTGAGGAGGAAGATTAGGAAGAGAGAGAGGTTTAGAGAGAGAGAGGTTTAGAGAGAGAGAGAGAGTAGGGTTTCAGGGGGGTTGTGGCTGCACAAAAGTGAAGAACGAATAAGAAATATGGCATTTTATACTTAGGGTTTGAGTTTGGTAAGTGGTACCGTGTATCGAACCTGTATTAACGTATCGTGTCTCGGTTTTATTTTTGGTTTGAAAACAGGTCATAAAAACTATTCGGTTATGTTCGTAGGGTTAGGTTATTCTACAAAGGCTACAAAAAATGAGAAAGGTGAGAAGCCACTAAAAATGACATGTGCCCAAATGATTAAACAAGTGGCAGGGGTAATTTTGCCAAAAACATATCCACATGCAAGTCACATGTCATTTCCACCTTCATTTTTAAATGTCCGTAACTTTTATATACGTCATTTTTAAAAAAAAAAATATACCATAAAATTGAACATCTTTTTATCTTTAATATGAGTACCGTATTGTTATACTTTTGAAAAAAAAATTCAAAACCCACTTGCGTAAGACACAATGGAGTGTAAAACACAATGAGCACCAATTAAATATTGGGTATAAAACATAATCAAAAGTCTAGTAAAACACAATGGACGACATACTAAAGACACAATTAATAGAAGACTAAAACACAATGAATACTTTTGAAAAAAAAAATTAAAAACCCAGTTGCGTAAGACACAATGGATGACATACTAAAGACACAATGAACAGAAGACTAAATCACAATGAATACTTTTGAAAAAGAAAAAAAAGTTAAAAACTCAATTGTGTAAGACACAATAGACGACATAATAAGGACACAACGACCAAAAGATTAAAACACAATGAATACTTTTGGAAAAAAAAAAGTTGAAAACCCAGTTGCGTAAGACACAATGGAGATAAAGTAAAACACAATGAGTACCAATTAAATATGCAATGAACAATAGTGTACAAAACACAATGAACAGTCTAATAAAACACAATGGACGACATATTAAAGACACAATGAACAGAAGACTAAAACACAATGAATAATAAACTTAATGTAACCTCACATATTTTTCTACTTATATAAATTCATTTATCTATAAGAAATTCTTTTACGTGTCCATTTTAAATCTTATCAATAAACTTATTACTTTACGATATATACTAGATTTAAATTTATAAGACTTTTTCAAACATTTTCCGTCATATTATTTATTTCTTGAATATCCTTTTAATAAATACTATTACTGAAATTTTAAATTTAATATAATTTTTTTTTTTTGTTATATACTTTATATTATTTCTAAAGTAATCAAACGATCACGGTATATGACTCATAAGTATATATATGTCTTAGTTAGTTGTATGTTTATATATATATATATATATATATATATATATAGGGGACGGTTATTCTACAAAAATAGAGAATCGTGCGAAGCGTGCGAAGGATATTTGTACATGATAATTACGTAATGATAATTACGTAATGTTTTTTATGTTCATGAAAGCATTACGTAATTATCATTACGTAATTATCATGCATTTGTACATGATATGTAACGACCAAACGAAATAAAATTATTAAAAATAATATTGGGCCACCTTAAGGTGTAGCCCAATATACTTACCCGGATATAACGCCTAAAGCCCACTTAGCCCAATTAGAGCCCAACTAATATCCGGCTCGTTAATAAACCTGATGTAATGGGCCGAATATTGATCTTGTTAAGCTAGTTTAGTGGGCCGATATAATAGCTTTAAGTGGGCCGATTTAGTGGACCAATTAAATAACTAATGGGCCGATATAATTATAGTTTAGGAATATCATTGAGCCCATCAATTGAAACATCAAGACCCACCTTTAATTATGTAATAATCGGCCCACTAGGAAGATGAATGGATGCCGCCACTCTTCAATATTGTTCCACCTATACACTCCAACTCACCACTAACCAACACCTAGATACCCTATATTATAGGAACCATGATGGCACTTGCATGAGACCTCTCCCCTAAAACCACCTGCGTACATCGAACCCCACCAAAAACCATTCACTTCATCTTCCTCAACATGCAAACCACTCCTTCTCCTCTCCACCTTCAATCGCAAACCCTCCTAAGTAATATTACAACCCTTCTTTAAACCTTCTACTCTCATAGAACACTAAACTTCATCCATATAATATAGGCTACGGTTGGAAGTATACATAACCGGCCTATTATAGAGATTAAATCCGGGTAAGTTCTAATCCTTAACTTGTAGAAATCACGAGCGCCAAGCTGTAATGGCCAGCTTACCTACGTATTTATATACCTAAGCTGTAATGGTCAGCTAACTAACATATATTTGTGTGTTTGTAATCGTGATTATATGGAAAACAGGTAGTCCGCATAATTTCCGAGCAAGTCATCAACCTTAGAAATCAAGTGGAAGAACAACAAGTGAGTGTTTGCACCCCATAATAGCTTTTAAATGATTTGGGGTAGATGTATGTTTGTTTGTCTTTGAAAGTCATTGATTGATCATGATCCAATAGAAATAATAGAAACCGGTCGGATAGAAACTACGTAGAGTGGATCCATTCGGTATCAAAGAGTATAGACCCGGGCCGATTAGAGGCTACGGGACCATGCATAATCGATCTATACTCGAAAATAGAATGACCGGACGATTACATGCATGTGTCTAAAAGATTATTAAAGTCTTGGCATCACTCACTAGTTTCGACTAACGTATTTTAAACATACATTTCAGGAGATTATCATGGAACCCAAGCTCAGTTATGGTGTTAGTGAACTTATCGAGTGAAGTATGATGTTATTAAATAAAGTAGAATCGTGTTGTAGTGTGACGTTTTCAAAACTAAAGGTTGTAAGGCTTCGGCCGAAACATGGTGTGGAAAGTGTGGTTTTAATGTATAATATAATGATGTTTTAAGTTAAAAATGTTGTTTGTAATACGGGTACAAGAAACCGGTTTTGGAAAGTGAAAGTTAAAACTATAAAACTAGTTAGGAAACTAACTACCAATCGGTAACGACTCGGTGAAAATCGGGTCGTTACAGGTTGGTATCAGAGCTCGGGTTCGGGAAGTAGTGGAATTTTTATAGAACTAACTTGAAATTTGATTGATATGATTATGTGTAATAGAATGTCGAGCACCGGAGAACAAGCCGAAGTGGAAATGGAAATTGAAGAAGGGGAGATACCCAACCAAGAGGAAGTGATGGATAACGAGTCACAAGAATTTCCGAGTACTCAAGACTTGTTAGCCGAGATACCGGGTTTGAGGTGGACGAGTAACGGGTGGGATTTTAATTTGGAAAACATAGGGGTAGTCGGCCCTTTACCCGAGCCCGTGTTCACACCATCCGAAACTATTCACTCTTACCCTCAAGTTGATCCAATACCCCACTACTATTATCTGAATCCATCTCCTAGCGAATGTTTTGGTACTTCTAGTAATATCTCAATAGAAGAATCTAGTTATAACCCGTTTACTACGGCTTATCCGATTCCTCCAACCATACCACCCATGACCCCGGCGATTGACCCATATCTTGAAGCTACTTTGATTAACCGAGCAAATGGAGCGCTATCACAATCGGAGTATGTGAGCCGGAAAGATTACTTGGAATTGGTAGAAAGTTATTATCAAATGAAAACCCAACGTGATCAAGCTCGCAACATGGTGGAGGAGCTAAGAAAGTTGGTGAGGAGGTTTGCGTATCAATCAAGACAAGTCCTTGAGGAGTCCAAGTATCCTCTAATGTTGTAGGGTGGTGGTGCATGGAAGCCAAGATGATGGGAAGGTTGAAGTGATGGTAGAAGGCTAGTATTAAATAAAAGGTGGTGAAGTAGTAGTTAAAATGTTATGTGTTGTAAAAACTTATGTGGTAGTATTGTGTGGTAGTATGTTAAATTATGTGATTAGTAGTAACTTGTGTATTAAACATCTAGAAATTTTCCTATGATATAAATATATCTAGATGTTTTGTTAACTAAATAGATTAAAGTAAAAAGTTATGAAATAAATTATTACTAACCAAAATGAAAATTTTTAAATATAGAAAATGCCGAGACGATCTGAAAGAAATACGGGAAAAGAACCAGAAATAGAACAAACCAAGAAAAATAAAGCTTCTTCCTCGAAACCAACTGAAACGGTTGAAGAACCCATGAATGAAGAAACCCCTGTAGAAGAAGACATTCCTGTAACAAATGATATGAGCGAACTAGAAGAGAAAATGAGGAAGTTAGTTTTAGATAGTCTTCAAGACTCGATTCCAACTATTATGACAATGTTAGAAAAACCATCAGGTTCCAAAAGTGTAGAGAAAAATCAAGACGAGGTCATAGTTAACTTAGAAGATAACACTATAAGATCTCGATACTGTGACTACAAAACCTTTATGGCCTGTAGACCTGAATCTTTTGATGGTAGTACGGGTGCAGCTGGGGTTACCCGTTGGTTAGAAGAGATGGAATCTATACTAGAAATAAGTAATTGTGCCCCTAGTGACCAGGTGAAATTTGTAACCCACTCGTTAAAAGCAGAAGCTTTAAACTGGTGGAATATGATAAGACAGGTAAGAGGTAGGGAAGTGGTAGCTACTATGACATGGCTAGAGTTTCGAACACTTATCACTGAGAAATACTGCCCCATGAATGAGATTGAAAAGATAGAAATGGAATTCCTAGGAATGGAAATGAAGGGCCTAGACTGTATAGGCTATATAAACCGATTTAATCAACTTGCCCGTTTAGTGCCTCATCAAGTAAACCCTGAACCTAAAAGAATTAGAAGGTTTATCTGGGGATTAAACCCCCAAATTCAGGGAATAGTTAGAGGGGCAAAACCAGCAAAATTTGATACTGCCTGTGAATTAGCCTTAAGCTTAACTGATGACATAATAAGGCATAAAGAACGAGAGAGAATATCGGTAGGTAGCAAAAGAGGGTGGAATGAAACCTTTAGAACCATAAATTTCAATACGTCTGGTAAAAGTCAAGAAAACTCAGGAGACCAGGGAAACCCTGAAAAGCGACCCTACCGTGGAAATAGCCCTTTCTGTTCAAAATGCAAATATTACCACACTGGTGAATGTCGAAGAAAATGTGATCGATGCGGCCGATTTCATCTCGGCAATTGCAAGGGACCCCATTGTCAGAATTGTAAGAAAGTAGGACATGTGGCAAGAGATTGTAGATTTGACCCAGACCATCCCAGAACATGTTATGAATGCAAAGAACCTGTTCATTACAAAGCTGACTGTCCTAAACTGAGAAACTCGTCCAAAGGAGAACAAGGAAGAGGAAGGGCATTTGTGATCAATGCGGAGGAAGCCCGAGATGAACCCGATTTAGTCACGGGTATGTTCTATATTAACCAATTACCCGCTTATGTCTTATTTGATACTGGAGCTAATCTTAGCTTCATTTCAAAAACCTTTATAGAAAAGATAAACATACTCCCAGAACCCATGAATAAAATATATGAAATCGAGATAGCCGATGGAAAAATTTTAAAAGCTACCGAAGTTTTTAAAAATTTGACATTGACTATTGAAAATCAAGAATTCCTGATAAATCTCATTCCTATGAGCCTAGGAGAATTTGACGTTATAGTCGGAATGGATTGGTTAGCATCAAATCAGGTTGAAATAGTTTGCAAAGAAAAGATAATAAAGATACCTCTTCTAACACAGGAGACTTTAATCGTATATGGGGAGAAACCAAAAGGAACCCTAAATTTAGTTTCCAGCTTAAAAATGATGAAATACTGGAGAAAGGGACACCAACTCTTTTTGATACACCCGAATTCAGAAAAAGAAAACAAAGAAGAAATAGATACAATTAAAATAGTATCTGAATTCAAAGACGTTTTCCCAGAAGAATTACCAGGATTACCCCCACCTCGTCAAGTAGAATTTTCAATTGACCTAATTCCTGGAGCTGCACCAGTTGCTAGAGCCCCATATAGGTTAGCTGCAAATGAAATGAGAGAACTTATGAAGCAATTAGAAGAACTCATAAATCGAGGATTCATTAGACCAAGCACCTCCCCTTGGGGAGCACCGGTACTTTTTGTTAAGAAAAAGGATGGAACCATGAGAATGTGCATAGATTATAGGGAGCTTAATAAGCTAACTATCAAGAATAAATACCCATTACCTAGGATCGATGATCTCTTTAATCAATTGCAGGGTGCCAAATATTTTTCAAAAATTGATCTTAGATCAGGTTATCATCAGATAAGAATAAGAGATGAAGATGTTTTAAAAACTGCTTTTCGAACCAGATATGGCCACTATGAATTCTTAGTCATGCCATTTGGGCTAACCAATGCCCCTGCAGTATTTATGGATCTAATGAATAGAATTTGTAGACCTTACTTAGATAAGTTTGTGATCGTCTTTTTAGATGACATTTTAATTTATTCTAAGAATGAAGAAGATCATCAACAACATTTAAGAGAAATTCTGGAAACCCTTAGAAAGGAAAAGCTGTATGCAAAACTTACTAAGTGTGAATTCTGGGTGAAGGAAATTAAATTCTTAGGACATGTGATCAATGAAGAAGGAATACAAGTAGATCCTATCAAAATAGAAGCCATTCAAAAATGGGAACCGCCTAAGAATCCTACAAAGATTAGGCAATTTTTAGGGCTAGCAGGTTATTACAGAAGATTTATTAGAAACTTTGCTAAATTAGCCCTACCCCTTACCACTCTAACTAAGAAAACCTCTAAGTTTGAATGGAATGAGAAACAAGAACAAGCCTTTCAAAGTTTAAAGAATAAATTATGTGAAGCTCCAGTATTAACCCTACCAGAAGAAGGAAAAACATTCATAGTATACTGTGATGCTTCTCAACAAGGCTTAGGATGTGTTCTAATGCAAGAACATCAAGTAATAGCTTATGCCTCAAGACAATTGAAGAAACACGAACAGAATTATGTTACACACGATTTAGAACTTGGGGCCATCATATTTGCTTTAAAAATATGGAGGCATTACTTATATGGAACAAAGTGTACCGTCTACACTGATCATAAAGGCCTTCAACATATTTTTGACCAAAAACTTTTAAACATGCGACAAAGAAGATGGATAGAAATCTTAAGCGATTATGAGTGTGACATAAGATACCATCCAGGAAAAGCAAATATTGTGGCTGATGCCTTAAGTCGGAAAGAAAAACCTCTAGGAGCTAAAGCTTTTAAGATTACTCTAGTAAATGAATTTTTAAGTCATTTGAGGAATTATCAAAGAAGAGCTTTAGAACCTACCTTAATAGAACAAGAAGATCTCAATAGAGAAGAAGAAAGATTAATAGAAGGTGCAGACGAAATTTTAAGGCACAATGCAAGAATATGGATACCTCGATATGGTGATCAAAGAGAAGTTATTTTAAAAGAAATTCATCATTCGAAATATTCCATCCATCCTGGTAATCATAAGATGTATAAAGATCTTAAAAAGAACTTTTGGTGGCCAAGTATGAAAAGAAGTATTGGAGAATTTGTTGCAAAATGTATAACCTGTACTAAGGTGAAAGCAGAGCACCAAAAACCTAGCGGGTTATTGATACAACCCGAAATTCCCGTTTGGAAATGGGATCAACTTACCATGGATTTGGTAACTAAATTACCAAGATCTACAAGCGGTAATGATGCCATTTGGGTGATAGTAGATAGGCTAACCAAATCAGCCCATTTTCTACCCATACAAGAAAATTTTGGAGTAGAAAAATTAGCAAATATATATATATACGGGAGATAGTCACAAGGCATGGAATTCCCCTCTCTATTATCTCAGATCGTGATGGTCGTTTCACTTCTAGATTTTGGGAAAAGTTGCAAGATGCCTTAGGATCTCAAATCAGGCTTAGCACTGCATATCACCCACAAACAGATGGACAAAGTGAAAGAACAATTCAAACATTAGAAGATATGTTACGAGCTTGTGTTTTGGAGTTTAGGGGAAGTTGGGACACTCATCTACCATTAATAGAATTTTCGTACAATAATAGTTATCACGCTTCTATACAAGCTGCGCCCTTTGAAGCACTATATGGTAGAAAGTGTAGATCTCCAATTTGTTGGAATGAAATTGGAGAAAACCAACTTACCGGTCCACAAATTATTCAAGAAACCACAGACAAAATAGTTCAAATCAAGAAGAAACTGGAGGAAGCCAGGAGTCGCTAGAAAAGCTATGCAGATAATCGGAGAAAACCGTTAGAATTCCAAATAGGAGACTACGTCCTATTAAAAGTATCCCCATGGAAAGGTGTCATACGATTTCAAAAACGGGGAAAACTTAACCCACGCTATATAGGACCGTATCAAGTAAAGGAAAGAATTGGACAGGTAGCCTATCGTTTAGAGTTACCTCCAGAATTAGACGGGATCCATGATGTTTTTCATATCTCCAACCTCCGAAAATCTGTAGTGGATACACAAGCTATCATTCCTTTAGATGATATTCAAGTAAATCCCCAATTACGATTCACAGAGGAACCTATAGAAATTGTATCACAACAAGAAAGAAGACTAAGAAGGGGAAAGATACCGATAGTACAAGTTAAGTGGAATTCTAGACGAGGACCTGAATTCACATTTGAACGTGAGGATATGATGAGAGAAAAATACCCCCACCTATTTATGAATCAGGTACAATATAAAAACAATTTCGGGGACGAAATTTTCTAAGGGGGAAGAATGTAACGACCAAACGAAATAAAATTATTAAAAATAATATTGGGCCACCTTAAGGTGTAGCCCAATATACTTACCCGGATATAACGCCTAAAGCCCACTTAGCCCAATTAGAGCCCAACTAATATCCGGCTCGTTAATAAACCCGATGTAATGGGCCGAATATTGATCTTGTTAAGCTAGTTTAGTGGGCCGATATAATAGCTTTAAGTGGGCCGATTTAGTGGACCAATTAAATAACTAATGGGCCGATATAATTATAGTTTAGGAATATCATTGAGCCCATCAATTGAAACATCAAGACCCACCTTTAATTATGTAATAATCGGCCCACTAGGAAGATGAATGGATGCCGCCACTCTTCAATATTGTTCCACCTATACACTCCAACTCACCACTAACCAACACCTAGATACCCTATATTATAGGAACCATGATGGCACTTGCATGAGACCTCTCCCCTAAAACCACATGCGTACATCGAACCCCACCAAAAACCATTCACTTCATCTTCCTCAACATGCAAACCACTCCTTCTCCTCTCCACCTTCAATCGCAAACCCTCCTAAGTAATATTACAACCCTTCTTTAAACCTTCTACTCTCATAGAACACTAAACTTCATCCATATAATATAGGCTACGGTTGGAAGTATACATAACCGGCCTATTATAGAGATTAAATCCGGGTAAGTTCTAATCCTTAACTTGTAGAAATCACGAGCGCCAAGCTGTAATGGCCAGCTTACCTACGTATTTATATACCTAAGCTGTAATGGTCAGCTAACTAACATATATTTGTGTGTTTGTAATCGTGATTATATGGAAAACAGGTAGTCCGCATAATTTCCGAGCAAGTCATCAACCTTAGAAATCAAGTGGAAGAACAACAAGTGAGTGTTTGCACCCCATAATAGCTTTTAAATGATTTGGGGTAGATGTATGTTTGTTTGTCTTTGAAAGTCATTGATTGATCATGATCCAATAGAAATAATAGAAACCGGTCGGATAGAAACTACGTAGAGTGGATCCATTCGGTATCAAAGAGTATAGACCCGGGCCGATTAGAGGCTACGGGACCATGCATAATCGATCTATACTCGAAAATAGAATGACCGGACGATTACATGCATGTGTCTAAAAGATTATTAAAGTCTTGGCATCACTCACTAGTTTCGACTAACGTATTTTAAACATACATTTCAGGAGATTATCATGGAACCCAAGCTCAGTTATGGTGTTAGTGAACTTATCGAGTGAAGTATGATGTTATTAAATAAAGTAGAATCGTGTTGTAGTGTGACGTTTTCAAAACTAAAGGTTGTAAGGCTTCGGCCGAAACATGGTGTGGAAAGTGTGGTTTTAATGTATAATATAATGATGTTTTAAGTTAAAAATGTTGTTTGT
The DNA here is from genome assembly GCA_028751855.1 of Ambrosia trifida. Taxonomy (NCBI): domain Eukaryota; kingdom Viridiplantae; phylum Streptophyta; class Magnoliopsida; order Asterales; family Asteraceae; genus Ambrosia; species Ambrosia trifida. The sequence goes on along the minus strand of CM054128.1, from coordinate 100,433,996 downwards.
AATACGGGTACAAGAAACCGGTTTTGGAAAGTGAAAGTTAAAACTATAAAACTAGTTAGGAAACTAACTACCAATCGGTAACGACTCGGTGAAAATCGGGTCGTTACATGATAATTACTTAATGATAATTACGTAATGTTTTTTATGTTCATGAAGGCATTACGTAATTATCATTACGTAATTATCATGCATTTGTACATGATAATTACGTAATGATAATTACGTAATGTTTTTGTATGTTCATGAAGGCATTACGTAATTATCATTACGTAATTATCATGTACAAAGTGATCCTTCGCATGTTTATATTACTTTGTATTTGATCCTGCCTATATATATATATATATATATATATATAAAGGTTTAATGTACAAGTATTATATTATATTAAAGTTGGTTGTTTAAAAAGGTTATGAAAATCTAAAGTCACTTAACCTATTATAATTATTACTGATCTATTTTTCTAGCTCATTTAGGGACCTACCAGACTAGTCCAGATCCACCTCAAAAGTTTAGTGTCGTTTAATTTCGTTCAAAAATCGTTATCTCAACAAATTTGTTATAAATTCATATATATCCCTAAAATAAAAACCGGCCTAAATCCCATGCTAAGCGTAAAGTTGATATGTTTTTCTCAAATAGAAGGAAGTATAAACCGACTATGATCATATATATTTTTTTTAAATTCGAATTCGTTCGGTATCCGTAATTCATCCATAAATAGGACCTCCAATTACCCATCTGTTATTCATCCCATCGTAAACACAATAAACTTCCTCTGTTCGTCGCCAAAATTCTGTTCCCTCGTTGCCGCATCAAGAACGGTTAGCTCTGTTTCACGCTGTTCTTCGGAATCGAACCTGGTCGTTTTTTTCGTATCGGATCTGTCCCTCGTTTTTTTCGCTCGTGACTGGTATGTTTTTGTTCGTTTAACCCTGGAGCATTGATCGTTTAAGCTTTGGGTTATTTTATTAATGGCTGACTGGTTTGGGTTTTGTATTATGGGGAAGATGACTTGATTGAAAAATTGCTTTTAGATTTACATTCAAAGATTTAAGCCAACTGATCATGTAGACTAGTTGGTTGGTTGGTTATCAAAGTCAAGACTTATAGTTCGATCCTTCTCAGAATCGTTGGGGGACAATATTTTTTAAACAAAACAACACATACTATTATTTTAGTTTATGTGTATTTTACATACACACTTATTTAATTCTAAAATTGTTTAGGCTTTATAAATGCTAGATTTTTATTTTAAAACTGAATTATTATTTTATAACATTATTATTTTAAATAGTATAAATATTTTTTTATTCACAACTATTACACAAAAATTCTGTTTTTTTATAACGATTCAAAAGCCAATTTTTTTTTCTAAAATCATTAACATTTAAGCGTCTTACCCAAAATTAGAGAACCCTAATCGCTCGACCTAGGAAACCATAGACTTTTAAGACGCGTTTATTCTTAGACTTTGTTTTGCACATCTAGGTGGATTCCTTGTGAATCATATTGCTAGTTGGTTGTTCCGTTGTGGATACTTATTTGCTTTCTTGAGGTGAGTTTACATATCCCCACTTTTTACTGTTTTCAATAATTTTGGGGTGAAACATGTTTTAAACTTGTGCAATTACATTTACGCATCATACAATAAACTTATATATTTGTGAACTGGTTGTGGTATATATAGTCTGCCTCAGTACATTCATTAACTTTGATCAAGCTACCTGTGTAGATTATAGCGCTATAGGTCTGACAAGCCCATCCCCCGCATAAATTCAGGGATGATCGAAACAGTAACAATATTTAACTAACTTGCGAGTTAGGTCTCAGTCGACACAAGGGTTGATTGTACAAAACAATGACTTGAGCTACCAGTAGATCATGTTCACACATACTATCTCTCTTATTGTTTTCTGTCACAGTAATTGCTATATGGATTTTTCTTAAATGCTATTTTAAACTCATGTATTCTCACCAACTATTTATAGTTGACCCCCTCTATTTTCCAAACTTAACATGTTTCAGGTATTCAGTTGCTTGGAAGTTTTAGCATTTGCTTGTGGATCACATAGGAGTTGAAGTCTTAGATTCAATCAAATTAAACATGTTATTGTTGTTTGAATTTCTTTGATTGTATGTAAATATTTTAAATAATCTATTGGAACATTTATTAGTCACCATGTGCTATTGAGCAATCGTCACTACGTGGCACCCCGATGTTTCCGTTATCGGTTTGGGTGTTACAGATTGGTATCAGAGCCGTGGTTATAGGGAATTAGGTTATTAGAACTCCTAACCTAGACTATAACCCTAGGACTCCAGCCTTGCTTGTCTCTTATCTTTGAAATTCTATCTTATCTTTACCCTATTCTTTATTCTTTCCCCTAGTTTAGTTCTTTTATCTTGACTGCTTCTTCCCACCTTGCGACGGATGTTGATCTATCCCTAGATTATTAGGACAAACTCCGAGGCTTAAATCTAAATTTGGTATCATGATCTCGTCAAAGTCTTAGGCCTTAATAATGATTAAGAACACGTGCAATATGGAAGGGTGAACGCCTGTATTCTGAGTTTTCTGTCTAGGACTGGCATTGCGCATATATCCCAATCAGACGAGGGACCCGGATGCCTACCTGGGAATTCTCGGGATGAGTGTTCACTTATAGGCTAAAGCATGTCTTCCCAAACATTATTGAGATCTAATCACTTTGATTAGTCAACGTTTTCGTTTATTCGTTTTAATTAATGGATAAATGATTACAATCCTAGTGTCTTATATCATTGTTATCATATCTGTTTCGACTTATCAATATCTTTGCCTCATGACCTTCTTTGTTTTCTTCGGTTTATTTTAGAAAATGCCTCCTCGTCGCGACATCAACAACGACAATGACGACAACCAGGACAACAATGCTCAAATGGCTGCCCTTATTGCTCAACAGGTGGCTGCTGTCCTTCCCAATTTGGTAGCCCAATTCAATCAGATTGCAAACCAAGGGCCCAATGCTAACAACAATGGGAATGCAAACCGCCCTTGCACTCTCAAACACTTCAACTCATGCGGTCCAACTAAATTCTATGGAAATAAAGGGGCCACTGGACTCTTGCAGTGGTTCGAAAGCATCGAAAATACCTTCATCAACAGTGACTGCCCTGACAATCTCAAGGTCCGTTATGCCATGAGTGTTCTTCAAAAACGGGCACTCACATGGTGGAACGGGGAAAAGCGTAATCGGGGTACTGAAGTTGCTCTTGCTCTACCATGGGATGAAGTCAAAACTCTTATGCTTATTGAATTTTGTCCTCGGAATGAGATTAGGAAACTTGAGGAGGAATTCTGGCAGCTCAAGCAGGATAGCGGAGAGAATCTTGCCTACACTACCCGCTTCCACGAGCTTAGTCTACTTGTGCCTTACCATGTCACCCCTGTTTCGCGGGCCATTGACAGATACATTGGTGGCTTGCCTATGCAGATTCAAGACACAGTTTGGGGAAGTAAACCTACTACTCTTGAGGATGCAATCCATTTGGCTGCCACCTTAACTGATAATCATGTGAAAGCTGGCACCTTGTTTCGTAAAGGCGAAAAGGAAGAAAGTTCTAAGGCTGCGGCAACTATTGAGGTAGAACCTGAACCCTCAACTAGTAACAAGAAGCGCAAAACTTCAAACCTCACTGCTGTCTTCACCAATGCTCCTGCAGCTCCCACCAAGAAGCCCTATGGGAATGCACCTCAGTGCAACACATGCAAGCGTCATCATTCTACTAACTCACCGTGTCGTTTATGCACGAGTTGTGGAAGATATGGACATTTGGCCAATACCTGCCGTTCTACTGTAATTCCTAATGCTAACCAGCTTGTAGTCACTTCTCAACCTGCCACCCCAAACCAAGCTGCTAACCCTAGTCATCCTCCTAGATACAATTATGGGCAGTGCTTTGAGTGCGGTGATCCAAACCATTTTCGCAACCGTTGTCCTAAGTTAAACAGAGATCAAAATCCTCCAACTGCAAATGACACAACTCGCACCAGCTAAGCTTTGGAATGGAAAGTCTATCATCTGGGAGAAGCTGAAACTTTTGCTCCTCACCTATCCCTTTTTATTTGAATTGTTTTCTTATTAATGTGGTTTTCTTTTGGATTATGTTAAACTTTAATATTGGATATTACCATTTAGGTTTTCTTAAAATATTCCATACTATGCTTTGTTGAAATTTGACTCACATGATATTTATTACATGACACTTGGAATTTGACCATCCATAATCTTAGGAGGTTTATTAGTGTGAGTATGTGCATATTCTTATCAGTGTGTTAACAAACCATTATGACCTAGTGTGTTTGTCTTCACATCAACATAAACTTATCATCTTTGTGAAACTTATTTGCCATAATGTGTTGAAATAGTTTAGGATCATAGAAGGACATAAAACCCTAATGTAAGGTAAATTGATGATTACGGTCCGGAACGTAATCATGAATTTACAGGTACATTAAGGTAGTGTGAAATTCTATTTAGGTTAATTGAGGAGATGTTCATTACGCTTTTGAAACACCAAAGGTGTGGTGGGTTAGCTGTGGTACACCCTATATATAAACGCTAATGGTGCATCGAAAATGAGACTGGGGATCGAACTTAGGACTAGCCCTTGTTTGTGTAGTAAGTCTTTCTATTTTCTAGACTCGGTCAATATAATTGTTCCATTTAAAATTCTTAGATTGTGTCTCTTGAAACTCGAATTCTCATATAATCCAATTCTCATTATCTGTTAAAACTTAGGCATTTATCCCGTCACGTTAGTCCTTTGAAAACTATTTGCTTGCCAACCAAGTCCCCTAGTTTTGCTTTTAAGATTATCTATGCAAACTATTGAACCCACCTAGTCCCTTTTACAACAATTTCGAGACGAAATTCCTAAAAGTATGGGAGACTGTAACCTCACATATTTTTCTACTTATATAAATTCATTTATCTATAAGAAATTTTTTTACGTGTCCATTTTAAATCTTATCAATAAAGTTATTACTTTACAATATATACTAGATTTAAATTTATAAGACTTTTTCAAACATTTTCCATCATATTATTTATTTCTTGAATATCCTTTTAATAAATACTATTACTGAAATTTTAAATTTAATATAATTTTTTTGGTTATATACTTTATATTATTTCTAAAGTAAGTATATATATGTCTTAGTTAGTTGTATGTTTATATATATATATATAAAGGTTTAATGTACAAGTATTATATTATATTAAAGTTGGTTGTTTAAAAAGGTTATGAAAATCTAAAGTCACTTAACCTATTATAATTATTACTGATCTATTTTTCTAGCTCATTTAGGGACCTACCAGACTAGTCCAGATCCACCTCAAAAGTTTAGTGTCGTTTAATTTCGTTCAAAAATCGTTATCTCAACAAATTTGTTATAAATTCATATATATCCCTAAAATAAAAACCGGCCTAAATCCCATGCTAAGCGTAAAGTTGATATGTTTTTCTCAAATAGAAGGAAGTATAAACCGACTATGATCATATATTTTTTTTTAAATTCGAATTCGTTCGGTATCCGTAATTCATCCATAAATAGGACCTCCAATTACTCATCTGTTATTCATCCCATCGTAAACACAATAAACTTCCTCTGTTCGTCGCCAAAATCCTGTTCCCTCGTTGCCGCATCAAGAACGGTTAGCTCTGTTTCACGCTGTTCTTCGGAATCGAACCTGGTCGTTTTTTTTCGTATCGGATCTGTCCCTCGTGTTTTTCCCTCGTGACTGGTATGTTTTTGTTCGTTTAACCCTGGAGCATTGATCGTTTAAGCTTTGGGTTATTTTATTAATGGCTGACTGGTTTGGGTTTTGTATTATGGGGAAGATGACTTGATTGAAAAATTGCTTTTAGATTTACATTCAAAGATTTAAGCCAACTGATCATATAGACTAGTTGGTTGGTTGGTTGGTTATCAAAGTCAAGACTTATAGTTCGATCCTTCTCAGAACCGTTGGGGGACAATATTTTTTAAACAAAACAACACATACTATTATTTTAGTTTATGTGGATTTTACATACACACTTATTTAATTCTAAAATTGTTTAGGCTTTATAAATGCTAGATTTTTATTTTAAAACTGAATTATTATTTTATAACATTATTATTTTAAATAGTATAAATATTTTTTTTATTCACAACTATTACACAAAAATTCTGTTTTTTTATAACGATTCAAAAGCCAATTTTTTTTTCTAAAATCATTAACATTTAAGCGTCTTACCCAAAATTAGAGAACCCTAATCGCTCGACCTAGGAAACCATAGACTTTTAAGACGCGTTTATTCTTAGACATTGTTTTGCACATCTAGGTGGATTCCTTGTGAATCATATTGCTAGTTGGTTGTTCCGTTGTGGATACTTATTTGCTTGCTTGAGGTGAGTTTACATATCCCCACTTTTTACTGTTTTCAATAATTTTGGGGTGAAACATGTTTTAAACTTGTGCAATTACATTTACGCATCATACAATAAACTTATATATTTGTGAACTGGTTGTGGTATATATAGTCTGCCTCAGTACATTCATTAACTTTGATCAAGCCACCTGTGTAGATTATAGCGCTATAGGTCTGACAAGCCCATCCCCCGCATAAATTCAGGGATGATCAAAACAGTAACAACATTTAACTAACTTGCGAGTTAGGTCTCAGTCGACACAAGGGTTGATTGTACAAAACAATGACTTGAGCTACCAGTAGATCATGTTCACACATACTATCTCTCTGATTGTTTTCTGTCACAGTAATTGCTATATGGATTTTTCTTAAATGCTATTTTAAACTCATGTATTCTCACCAACTATTTATAGTTGACCCCCTCTATTTTCCAAACTTAACATGTTTCAGGTATTCAGTTGCTTGGAAGTTTTAGCATTTGCTTGTGGATCACATAGGAGTTGAAGTCTTAGATTCAATCAAATTAAACATGTTATTGTTGTTTGAATTTCTTTGATTGTATGTAAATATTTTAAATAATCTATTGGAACATTTATTAGTCACCATGTGCTATTGAGCAATCGTCACTACGTGGCACCCCGATGTTTCCGCCATCGGTTGGGGTGTTACACTTAAACACAATGAACAACATAATAAAACACAATGTACACCTAAATACAAAACTCATTTGCGTAAAACACAATGAAAAACATACTAAAAACACAATGGGCAAAGTTAAATCACGTGTAGACTAAAAAAACATAAATAACATATTTATTAAGCACACATGCATACTATAACACAATGAACGAGTAGAAGACACAACGGAGAAGAAAACCCATTTAGCACGATTTTTTTTTTCAATTTTAATATAGCAATGTGGTACTCATATTAAAGATAAAAAAACGCTCGTTAATATGGTGAATTTTTTTTGAAAAAAAAAATGTCGTATGAAAAAGTTATAGACGTTTTAAAATGATGAGGAGAATTGACATGTGCATTGCACATGTGAAGAGAAAAAGTCAACAAATGTGGTTTTCCTTTTATGCCCTTCCTCTAATTTATTATTTATTTTTTTCAAACAAACTAATAAGGAGACCGCCCCCAAGAAACCTCAACAAACTTTGGCGAGTGCTCTTTATGGTAAACACGCACAGGATATGGAGGAGCGGTTCGATATGACCCCGCGTCAAAAGGCAGTTTTGGCTTGTCTCAAGGGGGCTCATGCCCAAGATTTTTTGACTGTTGCGCCCATTGAAGGTCTTGGGCAACGGATGTCAGCAGTTGAATACAGAGCCATCCTTAAATACCGGCTCATGATTCCCCTTTTCCCGCCAGACGACTCTTGCCCCATTTGTAAAAAAGCCTGTTTAGATAGATTTGGCGAGCATGCCCTTCACTGTAAGGAATTGCCGGGGTTCAAGTATCGTCATGACTGGGTTAGAGATGTTTTATGGGATGTGCTTAGGCGCGCCGGGATCTCAGCCAAGAAAGAAGCCCCTGTTAATTTTCTGACTGACCCACGAGAGGGAAGATCTACCCTGCGTCCTGCGGACGTCCTTGTGTTTGGCTGGGCGGGGGGTAAGCACGCGTGTGTTGACCTCACTGGGGTGTCCCCACTGGTAGGGCTGAGAGATAGTGGTTTCGTTCCGGGACAGGCGGTTTTGAAGGCGGAAGCTAGGAAGGTTGCTAAGCACGAGGCAGCATGTCTAGAGAATCAACATGTGTTCATTCCGTTTGCCTTCGATACTTTTGGATCCTTAGCCCCTGAGGCAGTTCGTTTTTTGGAGCGGGTGCAGAAGGTGGTCCACAGTGATTCGCAAAGCCCGAGGAACCAAAAGTTTGTATTTAGTAGAATAGGCTTTGCGATTCAAAAGGGGATAGCGGCGCAGCTTGTTGCTCGCTTACCCATTATCCAGATGTAACTTGGTTTATTTCGTGGTTAATGAAAAATCATTGAAGTATGAAAAAAAAAAAACAAACTAATCTCAACCCTTCAAATATATGATCAATGGATCACAATCCTTCTCACCCTTCCTACAAAAAGTGTCTTGTGTATTTGATCATAACCCTATGTTCGTAATTAAAAACACAACTAAACGAGCAATTTAATTATTATTTTCGTCATCCGACGCGTGAAATTAGAACACGCATTAATCGATTCGGTTGTGCTATTCTCCAATTAAACGAATCGTTTACTTTCAAAACTTAATAAATAATTATTCCGAAAGTTTGATAACGGTTAAAACCACGCGTTTAGACGTTCGATTCTGACGCGAGTTCCTCTCCGCGTTCTCCAAAACGCTGCGTTTTTTACCGTTCTTCATGCCGATTTCACGTCCGATCGCATTAATAGTAAATACGTGTCGCATTTACATATATTAGCCTTATGTTAGTCCACTTTGACAAATTTTCACTGATGTCAGTTCATTAACGTTAATTACGCGAAGTCTTTCTTTAAAGGCACTAAGGCTTCTACGAACTTTGGGAAGGACATCGTAGGACTCATAACGGCTCAACTAACCATAATTAACCTTAAGCTATGTTAATTACTTCGTAAACATGATTAGAATCACGTTAATCATTGTACGGAATTTGCCGGTTGTCACATAGTTTTCACTTCAAAACAGAAGCTTGGGATCGTGTCAGCAGCTCAACCATTGATGTAGGCTTGCACCAGGCATTGTGGGCTGTTTAAGTGTGTATCAATAACTAATCATCTATTTCTAGTCAAAGTCCTAGTCATACAAATCACACATCTTCCTAATTTGAAAGGTTCTTTTTAACAAGTTTTTTTTTAAAAAAAAAGATAAAATCAATGGATTCGTATTCACAGAAAGCATAATAATTTTCTTACACTTTAGTCAAAAATAAACAAAATTTCCTAATTTAAAGGGGTGGGAAAATCATGTTTTAAAATTTAAACCATATACTAACATACTAAAGTTTATCCTATAAATACATAGTAATGCATACCTACTTCACTTGCTAAAATACTTAGGCATGGATCTAAATCTGAATTTTAATGTTGAAGCTTCTAAGGTTGGTTATTTGTTAGTTTATGGTTACCATTCATCCCATTTTACTAATTATACCTTTTTATACACATCTTAGTCATGTAAATGTTATTTTCTTGGTTTTGCAGATTCATTTAGATGAAAAACATACAAAAATGAACAAACTAATAGCTACACAAGCGTCTAAGGTTGTATTTGTTGATGTTTACTTTTTAATATTAACATGGTTGTTATTTTATATGGTATATTGTATATGTTTTATTTTAGGATAATGGTGAAAATAGTGTTGAGATTATTTGCTATGGTGTAATGTTTAGTCACTACAAATATGAACTTCAATGTGAAGTTAGTGAATAGGTAATATCAGTATTTATTTCATCTTTTATTAACCTGTGTATTAAATGTTTTTAATTTTTTTAAGGATCAGATGCGTGAAATTAATAGGAAGAGATTCAAGAGGCTCTCTAAATGGAAATGGAGTCAAGTTATTGATCTAGACCGTTCTCTGTGTTGTAAAACTCGGCCAACTCGGTCGAGTACTCGGCGAGGAATCGCTCCTCGGAGGTGAGGCGCCCCGAGTTTTCCCTACTCAGCCATCCCAACTCGGAATCGGTCTAACTCGGCTTGGAATCGGTCAGAATCGGTCAACTCGGGATGGAATCGGTCAAGTCAGAATCGGTCAACTCGAGATGGAATCGGTTAAATTCGGCCTTGGAATCGGCCAACTCGGCCTGAATCAATCAAATTAGGCCTCTAGTTGTTTTTGAGATAGTTTTAGTATTTGGCATACTTTTATGAATTTATGACATATATATAATCATTAAATTATTAAATTTCTATATAAATCACCATGTCCGAGTACTCCCCGCCTAGGCCGAGTACTCGCAACTCCCCGCCGGCCGAGTTGAGAGCGCCTAGTGACTTTTGCAACCTTGACTGTTCTGATGAAAATGACAAAGAAGACGCATTTGATGATACTGCAAGTTCAGGCACTAAACTGAAACCTCCATTTAAGATACTCTGGGTGTCGATTCAGAAGCGCAACAGATTTCATGCGGTTTAATATTATATGTTTCTTTAAAAGTTGTGTTATGTTTAGTATCGTATTTTATTTTGTTCATTCCAGTAACTTTTTATTTAATTTAGTCATGTATGATATGATTTTTCTTCATTTTAATTATCATGTTGACTTTGCAAACCAACAATAAGAAAAAAAAAATATATATGTGTCCACTGAAAATATTAAAAATGGATTAGAAGCAAGAATTTGTTCTAAATTTTTATTATTAAAATAAATCTCATACATCCTCCAAAAGATGTAATAATCAAACATGATATACAACAAATTCCAGGGATCGCTCTTGATAAAGAATGGTGGGTAGACAATATAAATAAGATCATGCAGATTTGGAAGGTGTATAACTAAATTGATTTCATGATTTAAGTAGGTCACGCTTGGGCTTTTAGTTTTCAACTTTTATGTTTATTAATACTTAGTGTTCCTTTCGTAAGTTACTTTATTTTATCAAATGTTTCTTCAAGTACTTTATAATTTAAGTGTTATATCTTTTTAGTTACTACTATACATATACAATGCTTATGACGTATATCCACCTCAACAATGCTACAATAGATATTACACGAATTTGAAATAAGTACCGCAATGCAAAGTGACGTTGCCGCCGCATCGCGCGGGTTTCGTACTAGTTATATAAGAATACTAGGGCTGTAAATGAACCAAACGAACACGAATAAGGCTTTATTCGTGTTTGTTTGTTAAGGTTTCTTGGACAAACGAACGGTTCATGAACACACTAACGAACGAAATTCTATGTTTGTGTTTGATTGTAAAGAAAATTTGGTTGTTTGTAAAAAGTTCGTGAACACGGGTTTTATACAAACAAAAAACTATTATGCAACTAACAAAACATTGTTAACATTAACATTAGATAAAGTACATCCACTTAAGATAGATATTATGGAACGTGGTATGAAGCAATGAAGCTGCATGAGATTAGGGTCAAGGAATGCAAGAATGGTTAAAGAATTTACTTAAATGAAAAATGAGGGGGAAATAAAGTTGGAGGGAAAATGATTAATGTTTAGGGGGAAATAAAAGTTAGAAGAAATATTGAATAACTAAAAACTTTTTTAAGCTTTAACTAATGAACATAAACAAACAAACACGGATGGATATAAACAAACGAACGAACATAAACAAACACATTAACAAACGTTCACGAACACAATCAAACAAACGAGACATTTGTTCGTATTTGTTCATTTAGTTAATCGAACGAAATTACTTGTTCGTGTTCGTACATTTATTAAGCGAACGAACACAAACAAACTTCCTATTTACGAACCGTTTACCAAACGTTTGGTTTGTTTACAACCCTAAAGAATGCATTTATAAGATTTGTTTGTGAGAGGCGATAACTGTTGCAAATTGTAATGTCTGTTACTGGGCTTCTTTTTGGTGTACAACTCTTAAATGCAACCTCATGACCTCTCTGGCTTTTGTGGTTTCATTCCCGCTCTAAACATCAAACACTCTTTTTTTTTTCTCCACTGCTTTTCCGGTGAGTTTTCTGCTTCCATGGGGTTTTGGACAGTGTCATTCTGAAGTGGTGGTTGGTTACAGTCCATGGTGGTGGAGGTGAAACGAGTGATGACTAAGGGCGGTGAGGTTGGTTGTGGTGGTGGTCGTTTGCGTAGCGTAGCACTCTATTTATTCGGGCGTTAGCTCAATCAACTCTTCGTTTTCTTGATAAGGTTTGCTCAAATTTTACTGGGTTTTCAAGATTCATACAACATTATTATATGTTGGGTTTGGGTTTGGATTTTTTAGTGTATCGGGCGTTTAAACTGTTTAGCTTTTGTTTAATTACCGAACATAACATAGGAATTTCTGCAAAATATGAAACCCGATTGAAATTTGATTCAGTTTTTTGTTTTCAAGTCTTTTTGATTTTTATTCGGTTTTAACAAGGAAAAGAAGAGGAGCGAGATAGAGGTGGCAGCCCGGTGACTTCTTTTCTCTGGCCGTCTTCTCAAGCCTTTAATAATCTTTAGGGTTTCAGTCAATGAAGCGATGATAATGATCGTGCATCATCGGAGCCTTGAATCGATTATGACATAGGCAAACTTTGACATTCAGGGGTGTCGCTGCCGAACCCAGAACATGACCTTGAGGGAGACAGCAACACGTGATGTTACGCATCCGGGTGTCTCCATCGGTTGCCAATGTATGTCCGATGAAGGCTACTCCCCCTGTCTTTGATGATGGTTGTCGGTTGCTTATATGAGATTTTTCGATGTTTGTTGTGTTAGATAAACATGTATTTTCAGCAAAAGAACTGCTTGGGTCGTTTTCTTATCTGACCTTTGCGTGTTTTCCGGCGTAAAAGTTGGTTTGCATGGTGCTTATGTTGTGTTAATCTTGATGGTTCGGATATATTATGGGTCAAGTCGATTATGGGTATTGGTCAGAAAATGATTGGTTAATGTGATTTAGAAGCAATCAAGATTGACCAAGTTTCATGGAGGTGAACATTGGAGTTTGTTTCTATAAAGTATGAGCTTATAGTTTTGCATGTGCTTTGTGTTTAGTATAAAGAGTTGTAGTATTAGTTTATTGAAATGTACCTCTTTGATAATAACATACAGTTTGTTTAAAGAGCACATTGTTTTTCATATTCACATACATAGTGTTGTGTGTGTAAGTTAGGGGCCTGATCCAACAGCTTACACTGTCCCTTTGTGTGATGTTTTCGGTATAGGCGATAATGTTTGCTAAGCCATTGCGTTTTCGTTGTATATTTTCTTGGTAAATTTTAAGGTATTTGTTAGACGTACAAAATGCAATGCTTATTGAATAACTTTTGGGTGTTAGAAATGGCAGGCTTTGTGGTCAGCAACCACACCTTTAGGCCACGGCTAGGGTTCTTACTTCTTAACAAGGGTTAGCTTCTTTTGAAAACGACGCGAGCAATACGATGAGGTTTCATTTTCTTTTCCACTTATTTTCCTTTGCTTCTTGGTTTTTAGCATAAATTTGAAATCAACTGACAATTTGTTTTTGGCAAGTGCCTTCTTATATTGCGGCTTTGTCAGAGGTTCGTTTTGATTGCTTGGGTTATCTTTAACTTCTTGACATTTTGGTTTCCTAATACTGAATTGTTTGATTTTGAGTGATAACCATGATAAACTCTACTTGATTTAAGTTTAATTGCTAGAGGCTAATGACGAATTATATATGCTGTAAAACTGTTAAGGTTTGTATGATGTTTGGTTAAGCTTTTTGATCCATTTTAACATACGAAACCTACAACCAAATAGTTCTCAATTACCACCAACACTATTTATATCACAAAGACTTGTATTATTGATATCATTGTTGTTTGGTTCATTGCTTGTTGTCTGGATCTTGAAAATAGATACCGAATTAGTTTGTGTTCATAATTCTTAGGCATGTGACTGTTTGAAATGTTTGTAAATGAATATTGATGCTCAAATGACATATATTATAATCCAATCATTATGTAGGTTGTAGTTTTTTTGTAGTGTAGTTTAATTATGTCAACGGTGAGGATAATTCTTTTTAAGTAATTATTCTTTTGTAAGCGTCACTCATAGTTTATCAAATTAATGTTAAAAGTTACAAAGTTTGTAAGCGTCACTCATAATTATTCTGATACAGGTTGAACGTAATAATTTCAGGCATTTTGATTACATAAGTTTTAACCATATGTGAGTGGTAATCCACCTACTCATTTTTCCTAATCGTGTCTTTTATTTTTATTTTGATTTCATAAGTTTTCATGGTTGGTTTCTATCATTTATGTTTCGTTTAGATTGCCATGCATTGTTGGTCATCCCCATTTTTAAACAGGTGTTTTATATGGTAGGCGCTTAGCTAGCTTCATGAATGCTTGCATATTGTTCACAAGTAGTATTTTGTGATTAGATGCCAAATTAAGAGGGCTATATCTTTTATTGCCCAGTGTTGAAGAATGTTGAATATGTCTACAGGCTTGCAGTAAACTAAAAGGCTTGGGCCATGTGGAATATGAGGTTCTCCGTGATACACTAGATTGGGGCCAACTTAGTAGCTATGTAGTAGCAATAGTGTGAAGGACAGGACACAAATTTTATGTTTTGGTTGTTAGGAGTATTATGCACGTTTGAACTATAATTGAGCCCAAATTTTCACGTCACCACCACCGGACCACCACCTCATTGTCACAACCCCACTGGTTCCACCACACCACACGCCGCCACCGCCGCCTCCCACACACATTTTCCCCCGGCCGTAGGTCTCACGCGCCGCCCTAGGCTCGGCCGGCCTCGGGTCGGGTGCCCGTCTTGTTTTCGGTGCCTTGTTTTCATGTTATATCGGATCTACGCGTGTTTCGGGTGTTTGGGTGAATCTTGAAGTTTGGTGATTGTGCTTACAGGCGGAGCGTTCGTATATCTATCATGCAGGTCTTTTGGTGTTTTGTCAAGGTTACTATTCTTGAACACCCTATGGTTGTATTTATATTATTTGTTTGATTAGTATTTGGATCACTAGAATGGTATGTCAATTCGATTGAGAAATATATATGTTTTCTTATCACGCTTCCGCCTATATATATACACACATACACACACACATATACGGGTGGGTTATCTTGATAACACTAAATATCGTGAGAACGGCGAGAACAAATCAATCAAAATCATTTTTTTAGCATAAACCTCATTATAATTAAAATACAACATTAAAAAAAGAGTTTTTCTTCCCAACAATTCATTTTTTTTTTACAAAAACATGCTAAAATTAACTTTATACACATGTGTAAATGAAACAGTTTACACGGTATAAACAGTCAATTTACACATGTTTAAAAACAGTTTATTTTCGTATATGTGTTAAATTTTTACACGTAAATTTACACATGAGATTGTATTTTAATAATAAAGATAAGTGTAAAAAGAAATTTTGAATTTGAACGGTTTTATACGGCATTCTCACGGTTCGCACGAAATATATGTGTTCTCAAATTAACCTTCCTTTACACACACACACACGTGTGTGTGTGTGTGTATATATATATATATATAATAGTGATTTTATAACGAACTGAATTATCACACCCTGTAATTACCACGTGCAGGGTTTTACCGTGAAGAATCCGGTTAATATTCACATGAACGACCTCTATATGATCGAAAATCTATGTAATAAAATATAACAACTCAAGTTTTCAAACTAACAGCGGAAGCATTTAAAACAAAACTAACAAGTGCTTCGCCCACACTGCGAATTTAGTAAAAAAAATATGTCAATGTTTAAACAGCCAAAAGAAACTTTATTAATGCATGAAGTGCGACTCCTCGTGCACCTAGCTCCTGCTACCTTAGCGACCTTAGAAAACTTTCTAAAATGTGTCAACATATAATACTGGTGAGTTCACAGGTTAACTGTTTATAAAAGTCCATTGTTTCTTGATCCACATATGTTACTAATATATCCTAATGTTAGCTAGACATTATTCAACTTACTTTTGCGAATAGAACTACTGCTGACTGTTGTTGTATATATATGTTGCCTCCGCCACCATTCATCCTATGGTAAAGTTGTGTTTAGAAAAATATGCACCTGTGCGACCTCCCGTCGACACAGATGAGACTTGTCAAACCCAATAAATCTATGCATGCTTCCCCGCTATGTTACACATACTCATGGTTCAATAGTTGGACTTTAAGCTGACTCGCCAAGGACACAAGCAATATAACTAGTGTTATGTGATCTACCAAGTTTTTTTGTGTGTAGCATGTTTCTCCCCCCAACAAGAAAACATAAGAAAAAGGGATCGTGAAACCCACCTTGGGTTGATTTGTTTAAAGAGTAAAACCCAACGTGTAATGATCAAGTCTCGACTACGGGAAACCTATCATTAATAGCCAATAAGTTGTTTGACGAAACGTGTGTTTGTCTATCGAACCATTGTTATCTGAACATTGACTTAGTATGTTTTTGTAAAATAGTTGACCGTATTTGACCATACACGTCCTGACACCCCGTTGGTGACCTATTGCTGACATAAGTTTGCCCATTAATCATGTTCAGATTATAGGTGTGTTTTGTGGGTGTAAGAAGGAGACTTAGGGTTAAAATGGGGGAAATGTGTTAAAGCACGTATTTATACGCTAAACCCATCAGGTCGGGCGAACTTGTGTTTCTAGGCGAACATAGCTGCCTATGTTCGCCTATTGGGTGAACATAGCTGCCTACGTTCTCCTAATAGGCTAACATAGCTGCCTATGTTCTCCTATGGGGTGAACATAGCTGCCCATGTTCTCCTACACTTATGTTTTTCCAAACTTATGTTTAACTGTCTATCGGTTTATCTAGTGTCGGTTACAAACTCGTTAACATGTAATGACATATAAAATACGTATTATCACATAATTGCACATATATACATAATTGCACATGATCAGTTAACATCTAACACACGAATTATAACAAGTTGTTCATTATTTCGACTCACCAACATACAGGATACGAGACTCATGTGTGCTACCCGGTAATTTCCGAATTATCAAACCACAATTGTTGTATATGCTAGACTCACTTAATTAATCCCAATTAGGTTTGTTTAATAAGCGTTTTGCTAAGGTAGGCTCTAAGTATTTGTTAGGAAAGTTAACATGAAATTGTCGGGTGTCACGTAACATTTCCTATCATGTGCATGTAAAGATTCATATGAGTAAAGATTGTTTCATGCTTCCAACCATATTTTTTTCTCTACATAAATAAACTTTTGATCTCCAACAAAGTTAGAATTATTACCAAACACACACCAAAGGTGCAACCACAAACGGGTTTAAACCGATAACTAACACGAACCGAACTCAGTTTGAGCCTAATGTACATCCAAACTGGTTCCAAACCTGACTTAATCACTAAACAAATACAGTACTCCAAACTAACTTGAAACGAAACCAAACCACAGTTCAAAAAACTAGCCAACAAACCGATACAACTCTAGCCGGCTTGAACCCGAAATCTGTTTTAACCTTTAAAATCAAACCAAACCAAGTCAAAAAATGGCCAACAAATCGACACAACCTGATTGGCTTGAACCCGAAATTGGTTTTGACTTTTTGTTGACCAACCTGGACTGCTTTATGGTTTGAACTCGATTTGTGCACTTTAACACACACACAATTATTTTATTTTTATATTAACAGATTATGTAAAGTAATAATAAATCTATTTCCTATAATTATGAATCACTACATACAAACACAATTTCCATAAACTATAGAAAATAAAGAAACATCTGTCCACTGATAGTAAATTTTCTTGAAATATATATCCCTTCACTAACAACCAAAATAAAGTAATATATCTGTGACCATCTAGTCATCTACATAAAATGTCTATGAAGTACAAAAAATAGCAATTATTTTCTAGTTGTTTCTTTTTTAATAGCACTTTCAGCGCAATAGTAGATTAAATTGTAAAGCATCAATATGAACATTATTTACATTCTAATAGGGGTGTGCATGGGGCGGTTTGGTTCAGTGTTAAGAGCCAATAGAGACGAAAACTGAGATGTTCGGTCATTGAGGATTGTTAACCAATCATTTTCGGTTTCGATTAATTGGTTTTAACTCCGGTTTTGGTTCGATTATGGATAACTACTTCGAATGTTCAAGCCTTAAAAATCAAAACAAATGAATTTAAGCTAAAAAAAAGTTTAACTTGGGTTAAAAAGATTTAATTCTTGACTATCAAATGATTTTGTGTTGCAACCTGCAAGTCACTAATTGGGTTCTCATTTTATAAAAGTGTTGTCATTTACTTTTGCTATGACATTCGATGTAGATTGCCAGCAAATTCACCTTTTCAATATACATTTCATTCATAAACATTTGATATAAACCTTACAATTGTTGTTTAAGATGAAATAAACAAGTTTCAGACACTTCTTAATAGCCTAGAGAGAATACAGATCGAACACAGACACAAATGACCAAAAAGTTAAACACAAAACAAAATTTCAGCTATATATAGACCTGCACATTCGCCCCCCCGATAGGGTGGAATGTGCAGGTTCGACCCTGCAATGGTTCGAACAAACACAAATAAATATGTCTTCCACATTCGCCCTGATCCTCTCTACCTTCGACCTTCAATAACCACATTCGACCTTCCTGAAATCCACCTTCGACCCCACATAATCAGCTAAGCAACATAGAATATACAATCCAAAAGCATTAGTCCCAAAACGTGCATCAACAATTTTGTTGATTAACATGTTGAGCAGCAGCAACCTAACCCAAAATGATGTATGTGTCATTACATATGTAAGTGAAAGTCATAACAATATGATAACTATGAATAAGATAACTACATGAACTTACATCTCCTTCATTGTCATGATGTACGACATTATTATCATTTATCCCTTGATTCTTGCGTCCCATAGCAATAAACCGCCCCACTTCTTCCTTCCTTCGAGCAAGGTCGGTAATTTTCATGAGGTGGGCTCGCGGCTTTTTATCGGATACTCCTCGGTAAAAAGCCGCGAGCCTATCTCATGAAAATTACCGACCTTGCTCGAAGGAAGGAAGAAGTGGAGCGGTTTATTGCTATGGGATGCAAGAATCAAGGGATAAATGATAATAATGTCGTACATCATGACAATGAAGGAGATGTAAGTTCATGTAGTTATCTTATTCATAGTTATCATATTGTTATGACTTTCACTTACATATGTAATGATACATACATCATTTTGGGTTAGGTTGCTGCTGCTCAACATGTTAATCAACAAAATTGTTGATGCACGTTTTGCGACTAATGCTTTTGGATTGTATATTCTATGTTGCTTAGCTGATTACGTGGGGTCTGTGGAGGATCGGTTTGACAAAAACAAGTTAGTTGATCAAAAATATGAATCTTCTTAAACTCATCTCTTTTATCCTTCAGCAAGATAACAGCTTCTGCGGTCTTCCAATCATAGTACCACCACATGAATTCTTTCGAAAAGTGTTGTGGAATCGGCATCAAAGGAATATGTTTCAGAACGGTCGGTGGTTTATACTTCAAAGTCACCTTGTTCATCCTAGTAATCGGATCAATAATCTTTTTGTGAACAATCCTTTTAGGATACTGCGGAGTGAACACATCCCATTTTGTTCTACTCTCTCTAGCCATGCGATCTGCGAAATATCCAACTGCATCGTTGTTAACAGTTGCACCTGACAAAGTATGTCTGCAGACGTCGCGTACAGCCCAGAAAGGTAGTGTTTTTATATCATGGAATCTGTTGAAATACAGAATTCCCTTCTCCCATTTAACAGCAACACACCTTAGCTGTCTCAGGTATTTCCAACCGAGAGCTTTCCCTTTGAACAATTCGTTGTGAAACTTGTGGAAACCTCCCTAAATTTCAGTCTTTGGTCGATTGGCTTCTTTTTCTTTCAATTTCCTCAACAAGCTTTTCAGATCATCAGATTGTTCAACATTTGGTTTCTGATTCTCTGCATTCTTGAATACTTCACCAACGAATGTCTTACTCTTCTCCCGTGCAAGTTTCTCAGCCTGATTCAACATATCTTCAGAAAATTCAGGAAATGCATCATCCTGTTTGTCTTTAAAGTACTCTGGATATTCCTCACTGGTAATATCCTTAATCTCAACATCTTCAAATACTGGTGCATCTCTATCATCAGAGTGATTTCCTGCTTCTTTCTCAGGAATATTAGGAATCTGATTGTCACTCATCAACTCTTCAAGAGATTTACCGACTTGTTTCGCCAATCCTTCAAGTATCTCTTTAGATATGGCTGAAGAAACTTCACCATCTTCAAGATCAGGATCATTATATTCAAGCTCGTATCTCATATCTTCAGATTAAAAAATCTCTGGAAACTTTCCAGTAAGCTCAATCGTCCAGACTTTCTTAGTCAACATCTGACGATATAACTTCTTATCTTCGTCTGATAAAGATCTGATCTTTTCATTCCAGAAAATGTTGTCATCATCAGTGTTACCACCAGGAGCTTTCAAGCTTGATTCTCCTACATCTTTAACAGAATCTCTCTTTTCACACTTATACTTCTCTGTATCATCATCATCGTCATCATCATCATCATCTGCATAACTGTTATCTCCAGAATCATTTCCAGAACCATCTTTATCATCATCAACCTTCTTCTCAGGAGCATCACCAGCATCCTGTTCCAATTCCTCATCATCATCATCTTCTTCTTCAGACTCAGATGATTCAAAATCAACCTGTTCTTCTTCACGTTCTTTATCTTCCTCTCCAGCTTTCAGTTGTGGAGCTTTTTCATAAAGATCGTCAATAAGCTTCCTTAAACTCTTATTGTCTTTCTTCACCTATTTGTTCTCGAGTCTCAAAGTGATGTATCTTCTTGTATTTCTCTGTTCATGAGTTAATAACTTCTGATTCTCTTCCTGAGGCTGTTTAATCTTCACTTCTAATTCTTCTTGACTCTCCTGTGAAGATTCAACAATATCCAACATCTTCTTATCATTCTTCCTCAACTGTTCTATCTCTTGTTGTTGCTGGTTAATCAAATTCATCATTTCTGCAAGCTTCTGGTTAACTGCATTCATCACATCACTCAATACAGTAACCTGTTGTGTTGAAGCCTCAGCAACATGAGTCTTTTTCTTGAATTTATTCAAGACTCTTTCCATAGCAGCATCAAAATCAGCAAAAGTATCAACATTCTTTTCAGCTGCTGATTTCTTCATCTTCTTAGCAATTGGGGATGTCACGGGTGTAGCAGATTTTAAACTAGAAACTTTAGGAATTTTCTTTCCTGCAAGTAAGATCTCAACTTCTTTCGCCCGTCTCTTCTTTGGATTCTCTTTATATCTTTCTTTGACATGGTTTTGTATTTGGGCTTCTTCTGTTTTTCACCAACCATTGGAGATCCACTGAAATCTTGTTCACCAATACCAAGACCCAGATCAATCTCGTCCATTGCAATCGGACTCTTCAGTCTCTGCTCCTCAATGGTTTTGTTAAGACTTTCAGACTCACCAGCCACAGTGGCCTTGGGCTTGGTTTGCTTTACAGTCTCTTCACCCGAATCTCATCTCTCATCTGTTTGAGTCTCCTTAGAATCGGCAGACTCTTCATCAACTAGCATAGTACCTTTTCTCGCTACGCTTTTCTTTCTTCTTGATGTTTTCTTTGGTTGTTCATCTCCAACCTCCTTTTCTTTACCTTTCCCTTTTCCAATTTTAGCACCAACATTCACCACTTGTCTCTTCCTCTTTGCTTCTGGATTGACGTGAAACAAAGGATCATCATTATCTGATTCACTGTTAGCATTTCTAGCCTTGTCCTCACCCGGATCCTCATAATCTGGATTAATCAAGTGTCCAAATAGATTCTTGTGAGGTGGTATTTCGTTCTCAGGAACCCCTTTGTATCCTTTCATCCTAATCAAAGTGTTCAGATTCATGTGATCTTGGACTCGAATCTGTGTAGGATCTTTTCTCAGCTTTTTATACTTCTGATCAAAAATCATCTATAGGAATCTGGGATATAACAAAAACTTCTTGTGCTTCAAACCTTTCAGAGGTTCAAGCATATGATCCAAGATCATTCCCGACACATTAAACGGCTTGTTCAGCACTAGAGCAACCATCAACGAACTGATGCTCTTCCTCATCACATCATAACCACCACTAACGGATCCAAAAACGTGTAACATCACATGAGCTAGATACTTAAACTGCGGACACAGTTTTCCTTTGTGTAAGGCTCCATCTGTAATCGGTATGTTATACTTCATTCGGAGAAAGCATTTTCTCTGTTCAATCCAAGACAAACTTCTAGGATCTGTCGGCTCATCTTTCAGTCTCAAAGCTTTCCGAATATCACTCTCATTAACGATAACAAGTTGTCCCTGAATGTTGCTTACTATGGCTGTTTGATTATCCCAATAATCCATCTTTGCAGTCTTCCAGAAGTCCACCTGAAGATCGTTATAGATATTAGCTGGTGTAGCTAATGCATCAATGACTCTGCTTCGTTTTAGAAAATCTACAATGCCAGAGAATTCTGTGTGTTTCTTGACCTCGCCAAGAAATTCACAGCAGTTGTGGGCTTCCTCAAACGGCAATTCCCCTTCTATTTTCTTAGCTGTGGCTTTTCCAGAAGATTCCGCTGGTATATCAGTATTATGTGGTTCTGTCATTTGAAATTCTGCAAAAACGAAACATGAACACAGCATCCCCACCAGTCTTACACCCGGGTTCAACTATATTTCCTACCCACCGGTCAACCAAACCTAACCCACGAACCGAATCTGACCCAAATCCAAAATACGTTTTGGGCAACCCCCACAAGCCATAAATCAAAATCCAGATCCACAAACCTCATGTACCGAGTCCTCAATTTGTGTTGTGATAAAGAGAGGTATGGTATTTGAAGAGATACGATACAAAGAAGGGGGTGCAGTGTGAAGGCATTGCAACAGTGATGGATCTGAAGTATAGATGTGCAACAATCACATATCTAAAAAGGAAAATGGATAATGAGCGTTGCACTTTCCCCATGACGGTGTTGATTAAGACTAGGAGCCCTCTTTCAAAATTTTCAAAACCTAGCACTCAATAAAGTGATAGAACGTATACCCTTTTGTTAAATAGTAAAATGTGTTTTTGATTTTGTAGAATATATGGGCTACATATTCAATGCAGCGCACATTTTTTATGGTTAAAGTTCATTTTATTATCTATTTTTTATGGTCAAGGTTTATTTGTAGAGGTGTTGTATTATTTGGTGTGTTGTATTTCCTTTAATTAGATTTTTGCTAATAATCGTCTTAGTGTTGGTATATATGATCTTTTGCTGTTTGCTTATCAAAAAAAAAGATAGCTTTGTTTTGTTTAGTTCACTTATTTCGTTTGTGTTTTTCTTCCACGATAACACGATTTTAGTTTCGTTGAAAACGAGTCTTTAGTTTCATTGAAAGCGGGTCTATCCCGTTGCGAAGCGCGGGTGAAAAGCCCTAGTATAGATTATTATATCAAAGTAATGTATGAAATGATTAAACTATTCTTGCAAGCCAAACAAACATAAATAAACTAGTGGGAATGCCCGCATGTTGCAGCGTGTGTCATACTAACATTAGATTCAATTATGATGCTTATTACGAACCACAACACATTACGGGTTTTTTTACATTTTATTCCATTCACTTGAAAATAGTTGTAGATATTTCGATTCCGCAGGAAACCCGCATGATATTTCAGCGACAATTTATATCGTGAATCTTGTTTTTTTAGTTTATAAATCATCTCGTGATATATCGTACGACGGATGCACAACTTGAGCATGACATCAACTATGCCTTTAATGTTTTCAGTTGATTTCGACATACATTATCCGGTAGACCTCGTGACTCAAGCTCGAATGTGTATCAACCATGCTACATATGTGTCTTGTCTTGATCTCTCATGGTCGGCTATCTCTTCACTAATATATATGATTTCCAAACAACTTTGTATGAATTAATTTAGCAGGCATAAAGTTGCATTCGTGTCATCTCTTGGTGTCTTAATCAAAGTTCTTGTTTAGAGTTAATTGTTTCATTGTTTATGTAACCCCGCATTGCGGCAGAGTCGACCATTTCGGTTAGTTTTATGTTAGGTTATGAATCACTCAAAAAGCTAGCCATGTCCAAATTTAGTCCACGTCACCACGATGAAATGTTGTATGCATAAGGTTAAAACTTATGAGGACGAGGGATACAAAAAAACTCAAGAAGATGACTCATGTCAGGTAAGAGACAAAAAGCACCTAGAGTGAATCTCAATTCTCAATTCAAAACTTTATAACCTAGTTGAATTCTATATCAACCATTTTCAAAAGAACATAAAAATAAGAACGAAGGTGATGAAGTCATTTTACCTTTTTAGCTAATCATTCTAAATTGTCCCACTCAAAATCTTTCTTGTAGTATGTTGATCGAACCTAAGTACAATATACAAACTATTAGATTAAGCAAGGTTAAATTATAGTTCATTTAGCAAAAGAATAAACATAATGATGAACAAGAACTATACTTAGAGTGAAGGGAGTGGGGCGGGAGAGGAGGGCGGGATGAAGCTTCACCGGCGGGAACACCGCCCCTTGCGGGCGTGGAGGAGTGGGCGGGAGAGGAGGGCGGGAGGAAGAAGCTTGGCGTGGGGCACTTGGGTTGGCCACGTGGCCTTTTCTGATTGGTCCGACTTGTTTTTTTTTTTAACTTTATATAATATAATATTATTCCCTTCACCCCTCCCCCCCTTCCACTCTCCACAATTTTCCCCCCCACATAGGTCCCACAAGTGTCACATAGCGCTTCACCCCCCCTCCCCCCTCCACTCCCTTAAGTCTTAACTCCAATATTCTCATTGCTTTCAAGGGATAAGCATCATGTGAATCCAACAATTATAGATAGATAAAATCCCAATACTTATAACTCTTAATTCAGGCGAATGCGAATAAACAATCATCAAAACCATTCTTATTGTTTATTAGTTTATTTTATTAATTTATATGTTGTGTATATTTTTTCCATCACAATTTAGTATATAATAATTATTATTATGTAAACATATCTTGTATTATATTAACATAAATTAAATGTACTTGGTGTTAGGCTCGAGATGGTTTTAGTTTGGTTCGATTTGAGCTTTTAGCAAGCTTAATAGCTTGGAAGATTAGATAGAAGTAAAACCTGGGTATCCTTAATTTGTTGTTCGTTGACATCACTAATTTGTTGCTCAAACAACTTGATCCTCTTGACCATCTTACCAATGTTGTTATTTCTGCGACCATATCCTTGCTCCAACTTAAGCTTCTCTTTTGTAGCCTAAAATCAGTATTCATATTAGTAACAAAGCTAAAATATATTTGCACTTGAACACGATAGATTTTAAATAAGAAGTAATAAAAAAACTTAACGTATCACAATTAATAGCAAAAGTACCAAAATCAAACTTCAGCAATCATCTTCCATTATTTATTTAAACAAGATTAATCCAAAAAAAGTACTCTACAGATATTTTCGTTCTTTAAAACATACCCTGGAAAGTTTCTGCTCCAATTCATTCTTCCTTTGCCTTGCTTTTGACGTAGTTTCCATTAAAATTGCACTTTGAGCCTTTTTTTTTTTTTTTTTTTTGTCAAGAATGTCTTGTAATTATGCTACTTTCGCCTGCCAAATAAATCAAGATTAACAATATATCAAACTAAAATTACAGACCAGCAAAACAGTAGAAAATGAAGAAACATCTGTCCACCGATAGTAAATTTTCTTGAAATTAAATATATCCCTTCACTAACAACCAAAATAAAGTAAGATATCTGTGACCATCTAGTCATCTACATAAAATCTCTATGAAGTACAAAAAATAGCAATTATTTTCTAGTTGTTTCTTTTTCTAATAGCACTTTCAGCGCAATAGTAGATTAAATTGTAATGCATCAATATGAACATTATTTACATTCTAATAGGGTATGCATGGGGCGGTTTGGTTCAGTTTTGAGAGCCAATCGAGACGAAAACTGAGATGTTCGGTCATTGAAGATTGTTAACCGATCATTTTCGGTTTCGATTAATCGGTTTTAACTCCGGTTTCGGTTCGATTATGGATAACTACTTCGAATGTTCAAGCCTTAAAAATCAAAACGAATGAATTTAAGCTAAAAAAAAAGTAACTTGGGTTAAAAAGATTTAATTCTTGACTATCAAATGATTTTGTGTTGCAACCTGTAAAAATTAGGTGTTTTATCAAAATAAATGAATGATAGTTTCAGTTACATAAATATTATTGGAGCTTAGTGCAAGCAAGTTCATAACCATTTAAATCAATTGTGACAAGCTTGGTCATACATCTATCTAATTATCTATTAAGAGATAGCATAATGAAAAAAGAACAGATTTACTAACAACTTACCATTAGAGTTTTCACTTCCCCATTGCATTGACAACATTTAAGACTCGTGTTGACATTTTCATGGGTTCGGTTGTAGAACCATGGTTCAGTTCTATTGACTTGACAACATTCAGGCGAGAAGCCGTAAGAAGTCAGCAGTGAGTTCCATTTCCAGCATTTCCCATCTCTTGACCACCACTGGCGACTGTCTGGCTATCATCGCCAATTGTAGGAAGACCCGAAACTCCCACTTCCCAACACATCAGCCAAGGCTCGTAGAAGATCTTCCAACTCGAAGCTTTCCAACGGAAGTATAACTAATCATCAACAACAACAAAAGTCTAATTATACAACAAAAAAAGTCTTCTCATCAATTCCATGTATGAATCAAGCAAATCGTAATTATAAACTTTCAAACAAGTACTACATATATTTTCAATGGCTAATTTGATGCAATTTTGCAAGAATTCCATAATATGCTCTTCTTGACATAGACACAGATTGGCACAGGTTTCAGGCGATTTGCCGCAACATAGGCGGCACAAACAAACGTAAATAAATAATTAAATAGCATTTTCTATTAGGTTTTAATTGGGCCTTAAATCTGGGATTGTACAAGGGTTTTAAACTCCCAAATGATGGCCCGGTGTTATCCCATCTATGTTACGCCGATGACGTACTCTTTGTTGGCGAATGGTCCAAGTTTAATGTAAAAAGTTTACGCCGTTTCCTGATGTGTCTCAGCTTAATCACGGGTTTAGAGATAAATAGGAGCAAAAGCTTCTTGTTTGGGGTAGGGGTGGACAAAATGGAGGTGGAGAGTATGGCCGCTATGCTTAAGACCAAAGCCGGGGAACTTCCGTTTGCCTACTTAGGCATACCAATTGGGGCAAATATGAATAGAGCTAAATTTTGGTCACCGATAATTGAGAAATTCAGCAACAAGTTGTCTGCGTGGAAGGCCAAACAGCTCTCATTGGCTGGTAGAGCGAGTTTGGCAAAGGCGGTCTTGGCGAACCTTCCTTCTTATTTCCTGTCTATGTTTCCTGCCCCGCAAGGCGTTTTATGGAAACTTGAAGGGATACGGAGAGACTTTGTATGGGGCATGACTGGTAGAAACAAAAAGGTGCGATGGATCAAATGGAAATCCATGATCAGACCAAAAGCAAGGGGTGGGCTGGGGCTGGGCTGCATCGGAGATTTTAATACCGCCATGATGATAAAGTGGTGGTGGAGGTTTAGAATGGAGCATAGCCAGCTCTGGGCCAAGGTCGTGGAGTCCATTCATAAAGCTAAAGCGAATACCCGAATTATCCCAGTTAATGCGGAAATTTCGGGGGTATGGAAGAACATTGGTGGGATCGATAAGGCTCTTGTCAAGGGTGGTATTCATATTGAGGATAAGCTGAAAGTAAAAGTGGGGAACGGAGCGCGGACGAGGTTCTGGAGGGATAAGTGGATAGCCAACGAACCGCTATGCACTCTTTTTCCTGAGCTGTTCAGACTCGAGTCGGATAAAGAGGCGAGTATTGCGGACAGGGTGCGTATTGATGGGGCGGATATGGAATGGTCATGGGCCTGGAAACGTACTATAAACAACAGAGTAGGGGAAGATAGTTTAGCAGATCTTGTGCAGCGGCTGGGCCAAGTCACTTTGGGGAATGATATGGATCGATGGAGTTGGGGTACAAAGGAGGGCGAAGTATTCTCGGTAAAGACCATTCGTGCAGAGCTGGACATCATCAATAACAGTTCAACTCCGGAGCTTCATTGCTGGTGGGAGCCGTGGATCCCTCCGAAGTGCAACATTCTATTATGGAGGGCATTGATGGGAAAAGTTGCTGCCAAGTCCGAGCTCTGTCGAAGAGGCATTGCCACTAATGATAACCTTTGCGCTCGATGTGGATACGTTTCTGAGGACCCGAACCATATTTTTGTCAACTGCCTGTTTGCGAGAGCCATTTGGTGGAACGTGTTCGTCTGGATTCGTGTTCCCTATCCAATTAACGTGAACAACCTGAAGGATCTGGTGGATAGAGTCATGGACAGCCCTGGGTCCAAAATCTGGAAGCGGTTGGTGTCTTTGGTCATAGGTGCGGCAGTTGTGGTGGATCTGGAAAGTCAGAAACGCGAAGACTTTTGAAGGAAACTTTATCCAGATTAGCAAGACGGTGGACCTAATCAAAGAAGAGGCTTACTATTGGGTGTGTAACCGGTCCAAAATCCCCAGTCCGATGTGGGATAGCTGGCTGAATTTCGATGTTTCATTCTGCCTGTAGTTTGGCTGGTCTGGTCTGTTCTAGTGGTGTAATTGTTCTCGCTTTGTTTCGTTTGTTTCGTTTTGTTTGTATCAGCCTCTTGCTGGCTCTTTATATATATATATATATAAAGTGATTCGCCGTTCAAAAAAAAATTGGGCCACAATTTAAACATAAAAAAACGACTTAATGAAGAAAAAAAAAACACATAAGGCAGTTTCTGAAGATTCCGTACGTATTCATTTTGAGTGAACTTGATTAAAGTTTTAAATTTTTTATTTAGACTAGAGATTCTTTTTTCAGACTCAACAAATGAAAATCCATGTACGTACTTACTACTCAGAACATGATGAAAATACATACAAACAAAGAACATATAATAATAATAATAATAATAATAATAATAATAATAATAATAATAATAATAATAATAATAATAATAATAATTAAGAAAAACCAAATTAATCAAATGCGGATACATAAACAAGGGGGCGAGAACATACCAGAATCGCCCAAGACATTATAGCCTAGTGGCATTTTGGTGGTGAGATAAGACTTAGGGGCCATAAGGTCCTGGGTTCGAATCTCACAAAGGGGGTTTTCTCATAATTATGAGTTTCCTCCTGAATTGGTGACTTGGTGGTGGAATATGATCGCGTGGTAGCATTGGTGGCACGATGATACTCCAATGTTCCGTGAGTGATTCCAATTTGTTGGCCGTTCAAAAAAAAAAGAACATACCAGAATCGAAATTGGAAGTGATATGGCAATCGGTAACAAAGAAGCATGAAGGCGAGAAGAAAAATATGAAAACCGTGTATGGTAATTTATAATAAATTCATTTGATACATTGATGAATATGAAGTGATTTTTAGATTTAAATACCTCTTCACACTTCTTGGTATTAATTAAATATTAAATATTAACTGGTAAAGATTGTAATCAAAACGTTATAATGTTGAAACTTTCTATCAAATTAAATTAGAATAAATTAATGAGTATCCTAACAAAACTGAACATTATTAATTAATTATATAATATTAATAATACAAGCTAACAAATAGTTATGTTTTCATATTTCTATTTTGGGCACATTTTTTTTTTTTGCTTTTTTTATTAACTTTTTTTTTTCATTTTGACCATCAATTTTTTTTTTTAAGTTTTTTTTTCTCATTTTGGCCACACAATATTTTTTTTACTTTTTGTTTAAGTTTTTTTTCCGTTTTGGCCACCAACTTTTCTATTAAGTTTTTTTTTCTCATTTTGGCCCCCGACATAATGCGTTTTTTACCCGATTTCACACGGGTTTGGTTTTTGTTCGTTTATTATCTATATATTTAACAACCACGA
Organism: Ambrosia trifida; assembly: GCA_028751855.1. Lineage (NCBI taxonomy): Eukaryota > Viridiplantae > Streptophyta > Magnoliopsida > Asterales > Asteraceae > Ambrosia > Ambrosia trifida. The sequence goes on along the minus strand of CM054128.1, from coordinate 100,403,898 downwards.
AATGAATAGCCGCTTCACTCTAATGTACGCAGCCGGCTACCGACCACATCTACCGTGCGCCATCTCCACCATGTGCCGCGGACCGCGGGAGATTCTTGGTATTCTCCGCGTAGCCACTGCCACTTTTGTATTTTCTCATTGTCCACGGTTAGTCTCAATGCCTTTGTCGGTTACCAAAATCCGCATTAACACATCATGTGAAAAACGCGCAACGCGCGTATCACCGACCACATCTACCGTGCGCCATCTCCACCATGTGCCGCGTACCGCGGGAGATTCCTGGTAAAATGATGCTATTATTAGGGATGCTTACCATAGAAATTTCACGAGCATACGCAATAATTTAGGTGGAAAGTTTATGTATGATAAACTGATATCACGAACACAATGAAAATTGATTTAGGTTTGATTTGAAATTTGAAATGTCGCAACGCTATGTCATCACTTAATTATTTTTAAATCATATTGACGCCGCGCAACGCGCGGCTGGATAAAAACCTAGTTAACTCAATAGTTATTTAAGGTTTGATATGAGTCAACGAATGTTGACCACTCCACCTCTTATTAAGATCCAAGTAAAATCCGTCATTATGGGTATGTTTGGTAAGGAGCTTTTAAGAGCTTTTAGGAACTTCAAGCTTCAAGCTTTTAAGAAAAAGCTCCTACTTAATAAAAAGTCTTGTTTGGTTAAAGGGGCTGGAAGCTTTTATGTTAGAGAAAAAGCTCTACAATGAAAAGCTACTAGTAGTAGCTTTTAAGAAAAGCTCTACTAGCTACAAGCTTTTAATTAGTAAATGACACAAATACCCATTCTATTTTAAAAATAAAATAAAAACCTTCTTTACAAGCTTTTAATTATGTCCATTTTGGTCATTTTATACATTTTATTAAAAGCTCCAGCTACTCTGCCTGACACCAAAATATATTTAAAAAGCTTCCAGCTTGCAGCTTCCAGCTTGCAGCTACCAGCTACCAGCCTCCAGCTAGTTTTGCCAAACATACCCTATGTGGGTTAACTGCCCTTCTACCCGTTAATAGGGAGTTTTCAAACTAACCATTTCTGTTACTTATCACGCCACCACCCAAATAGGAGTAACCACGAGTCCACGACCATGAGCCACCGTTAAATCACTTAGACCATGTGTAGTGGATAAAATAGGCCGACCAAACCCAAAGATCGACTAAATCCACCGCTTGAAAAATAATCGATGGTCCTTTTTGTCACCACATGTGTGTTGACCTCGCCAAGCGGCTGGGCAATTATACCACCTCCAATGATGACAATCTAAGCTACCAAGCATTCCTGGTAAACCATGTTCACCCGTCTGCACCTCGTAAATTTTTTGTAGATCGTACTAAGGGGGCATTCTAAGATAGCGGGCGTCGTATAAATATACTATTCCTAAAAAACAAATATATATACACACACACATATATGTTATTAAATTAAATATAAAAAAGGTAAATTAATTTACTTTAAAAAAATGTAATGTACCTTGACAAAAAATACTCCAACGCATCACGTGCTGTTTTCTCAGCCATTTTTAAATACTCATCGTTTATATCGGTCGTGTTACCATAGGCAAGTCCACACAGTGCTGAAGTACACTTTTGAATAGTGGTAAATCCCATGATCCCCCTCGCATCCGCTTTTTGCTTAAACTAAGGAAACGCGTTTTCCAAGTCTCCGCTAATACGTAGAAATAAACGTTTATTCATCCGGAAACGACGCCTAAAACCTGTCAAAGCCGGTTCCGGGCGGGTCATGTCTTTGCCGTACTATCACCGTACGGAAGCGTCAATCGCAGACGGTAACGTCTCCGTTGACGTCTCAACCATGAAAAGGACGTCTCCGAAGATTGCGTATTCTTTTTTTTAGCTATGTTTAAATAGTATTTTAATTAGGTTTATGTTTATGTTTATGTTTAGTTAATGTTTTAATTAGGTTAATTATGTTTGTATTTTGATTGTTAATTTTTTTTAACGGGTGTGTCACCTTTAGCGGGATTCAGGGAGAGTGGGTTTGTGGCGGGGCAAGCGGTACTTAGAGCGGAGTTGAACAAGGTGGCAAAGCACACTAAAGCGTGCGAGGATAACCAACATGCCTTTGTCCCTCTGGATTTTGACGCTTTTGGCTCATTAGCACCGGAAGCGATTAGGTTTCTGACGAGAGTCCAACGGGTGGTCCACAGCAACTTCTCGACTCCCCAGGGGCAAGGATTTGTATTCTCTAGATTAGGATTCTCTATCCAGAAGGGGGTGGCGGTGTGACATCCGTCACTTTTCCTTTTATATATATATATATATATAATAATAATAATAATAATAATAATATATAATAATAATAATAATAATAATAATAATAATAAAAATAAAAAAAAATTCAGATTTATAGTTATGTAAATCTTTTTCAAAAACTATAAACCATATATAAACCATAGTCCAAACCCATTTTTTTTCTCTTAAACTGAAGCCCAACAGACCTCAGCCCACCCCCCTTCTGATCTGAGCCCAAACGTTGAAGCCCATTAGCCCCTTTCCCTCCCCCTTTCAGTTTAATCAAAAAAAAAAGATGCCTTACCCGGGTTTCGAACCCGAGTCACCACGAACACAACACACGCGCTGAACCACTGAGCTAGCAAGCCCATTTCTGATTTAACCCCACCCTATTTATATATATCCTTTATAATCGCAGCCTCCTTCTTCTTCCTTGGCTGTCGCGAACAGCACAGCAGCAGATATGTTTTTTTTTTTTTATTTTCTTTTTCTTTTTTTTTGACAAATCAATAGCTTGATTTAAAGCTTAATTATCATGGTTTGACCAAGGGAACGTGATTACCGGCCTTGTCAAGTCAAACCCACGTATAAACACTCATTAATTTGCATCAATTAAAACTAAATTAACGAAACCTATTCAATTCGTGGTCAAGCTTACCAAATCAACAACCGTACCCTTACCCTATAAATTGAACCCTCTGCGAAGCATTACAACTCGCCATTAATCTCTTCTCAACCTCCAATTCTCTCTATTTCACACTGATTATTACTATCAAGACTCGTCGTTGACTTTTTTCTTTGACCCGACGTTTACAATCAATTCGTCACTGTGAGTTCGATTAATTGTGTGGGTTTTATTCATCGGCCATCACACATCAATAGCCCTATGGTTAATCAGGCTATTGGTGTGTGATTTGTCCAATTGGAAGTTCTAGGGCTCGTGTATATGAATTTGGGGATAATCTTGATTTCATGTTGTGTATATAATTATTATTAGACGGGATTATCACAACCACAGGCCTAGGCCAAGTGGTTGTGACCATAGGCTATAACCCTGAGTACCCGGGTTCGAGTCCGGCTACTACCATTCTTTTCTGTTTCTTTTTATTTTTTTATAAGCAAACAAACCAACATGTATATATTTTACATTTTAAACTTATAAATTCATTTATAAATATTAAAACTATTTTATAAATTCTAAAAAAATTATATTTATTAAATCTGAGTTAAAAGCTTTATCTACAATTTTTATTTTTCTGAATTTCATTTATTTAATATTTATAATAATTAAATCATTTTTATACTATTATATTTGTAAAAATCCATTTATATATCAAAACAATCTTATAAATTTCCACAAAAATTATCCTAAGCTTTTATAACATTAAGCTTTTCAGAAATGATTTTTATTTCAGTAAAATCATTTATTTTATATTTTTAATCAATTTTTGTTAGATTTAATCATAATTAAATCATAATAAATCCAATTTTCATCATTTTTGCACCAAAATTTTATACAAATTATTTTTAATCATTTAGAACAGAAATATGATTTTTAAAATAAAAATTCTTTAATTTTAGTATTTTTGAATATTAAAGTTAAATGTTGGCTATTTATAAATAAATAGATTTAAAAATCTATTTTAAATGAAATAATTTTATAAAAATTATTTCTATACTTCAAACACTTTATTGTGTATATTCTAAATTCAAATTTCATTAAAAGACTTTTATTTAATTATTTATTAAATTTCTCATAATTAATAGACAATTTGTTTATTAAACAAATAAACGTTATCCCCAATTCGAAGCCCTAGAAATACATGTATCCTAGAGTTATTTCACTCACACATTATCAATTACTTTAGGTTAATCATTTGGGAGAAATCTCAAGTTCATATTTCGTTGTCCAGTCCAATTTCAAGTTACTACGTGAACAGTGAGTATTCCTACCCCCTTTTTGCTTTTATACATTTTTGGGGTGTTACATGTACACTATTACAATTTCAAATACAAGTTTACATTTTTACAATACAATTCTAGTACTATGTGCATTGCTTACAACGTGCTTTATGCTTAGACAATACATGTGGATTACATTTGTACTTAGTGAAATCATTAACATGGTACAAGCCGACCTTAACATTGGATAGCGCTATTTGGATTGACAACCCGCCTAGGTTGATTCTCCCCCTTTTTCATCGGAGAATCCGTGGCCAGTGTTAAGTTATCATCCATTTATTGGTTGAGTACACTACAGTTCATACAGTACATTATACAGTCACAGGGTTGATTTCGCTCATTTGTATGATACATAGTTTACATATTTGCACTGTAGCTTGCACTTGAATTGTATATCTTTTTAACTTACTATATATATCAAAACTAGGAATGCTCACCAACATTTCATATGTTGACCAAACCTATTTTTGTACATGTTTCAGGTGCAGTTTGACCTAGTGCTTTAGCAAGGAACATTTAGTGCTTATTTTAATTCAGTTATTTCAATATTTACATTTCATTTAGACAATGTATTTTCCATTTTCCATGTAAGACAATTTTGATTATTCAATAATATTTACATTTTAGTACCATGAGCTTTTGAACAATCGTCACTACGTGGCACCTCGATGATTCCGCCATCGGTTGGGGTGTTACAGATTGGTATCAGAGCCATGGTTATAGGGAATTAGGTTATTAGATAAAATGGCCTAGACTATAACCGAACTTTAACTTGCGTGCATAATATTTCCTGAATTACCCTACCCCTCATTTCTCCCTACTTTCCTCCTTCTATCTTTCCCTTCTTCCCTCTCTCTATTCTTCTTATCTTTCATCATGGTGCATAGAGATGGTGTCCTACAGAGAGTGGAAAGTTTACATCATCATGGAACGGGAACATTATCTTCTATGAAGACACTCTTAGACATAATACCTACTCTTATATTACTCCTTCAAAGTTGTTGAACTTTAATGAGTGTGATAAGGACACGTGCAATCTGGAAGGGTGGACGCCTGTACACTGGGTTTTCTGGCATAGGCAAGCATAGCGCATAAATCCATTTACGGACCTGTTATGCTTACCTGGGGATTCCTGGAGTGAGTGTCCACTTATAGGCTAAAGCATGTCTTCTTTGATCACCATTGGGGTTCAATTTCTTTGAAAAGTCAGCGTCCTTGTTGAGCTTTACAGCTAGACAAGGGCACTCCAAGCATTTTGTACAAGTTTTTCCAATACTACCCTCTCGTTTCATATACAATACTTTGCATATCATGAGTACTTACAAGATCATATCTTCATAATTATCTGTACGATTATACACTTACATTTCCTAATCTCATTATTATTATTTGACTACCTCATAGATGTCTGCTCGCCGTATGCTCCGTGATGCCAGCCAACGCCCTGTTCGTGTTTCTGGACGACGTTCTGATCGTCTCCTCGCATCTTTAGTCGCCGAACAAATTGCTGCAGTGATCCCAAACCTAGTCAGTGAGATAACCCAGAATAGTAACAGTGCCAACACAGGGAGTACGACTCAATTTCGGTGCACTTTCAAACACTTTAACTCCTGTAACCCCACAAAATTCACTGGTGAGGAGGGTGCTACTGGCCTCCTCCAATGGTTTGAAAGCATGGAGAGTACTTTTGTGAACAGTGAATGTCCTGATGAACTCCGCGTTCGCTATGCTACCAGTGTCCTTCAAAAGGGAGCGTTAACCTGGTGGAATGGCGAAAAACGCAATCGAGGAGCTGATGTTGCTTTATCTTTATCTTGGGCTGAAGTTAAGGAACTCATGATCGCCAAATTTTGCCCTAGGAACGAAATCAGGAAACTGGAGGAAGAGTTCCATGGACTGAAACAAGACAGTGGGGAGAATCTTGCGTATAATACCCGATATCACGAACTTAGCATACTGGTTCCACACATGGTCACCCCAGTCTCTCGAGCAATCGAAAAAATATATCGAGGGATTACCTGACCTGATTCAAGACGTTGTCACTGGAGGCAAAGCCACTACGGTAGAAGAAGCCATCCAACTTGCAGCCACATTAACAGACAAACACGTAAGGAAAGGAAACTTGGTTAGGAAGGGCACCAAGACACCTACTGAGAAAACCACCAATGTTGTCGAACAACCTAGGACTGTTTTAGCAAAGGCCGCCACTACTGCTTCGAACTCTAAGAAACGAATGGGCGATAATCAAAACCATGCTGTTGTTGATCCGGTGGCTCAGCCTCCTATCAAGAAAGCCTACACGGGAATCCATCCTCAATGCAACACCTGCAAATATCATCATCCTGCAAATCTTCCATGCCGTCAATGCACTAGATGTGGGAGGTTTGGACACCTTGTTACCACTTGCCGAGTAATGATTGGAACACAGAGTAATCATCAAACAGCTGCCCAGGGACCACTACAGATTACTAATGGTCGGGCATGTTATCATTGCAGAGACCCTAACCACATGCTACCTCAATGTCCCAAATTGAACAATGTAAACCTGGTGGCACATGGACGAGCTTTCAATAACAATATCAACGAAGCAGACGATCAGGATGACGTTAATCCCACTGGTTAAGCCATGGATGAAATCTTCCCAAGACTCGAGAAATCCAATACCCGTGTTTTCATTTTCTTGATCCTATTATCATTTTATACCCAACTTTGTCGCACTCATTAGCATACAACATCTAGAAATTTCCTTGCGTATTATTGTGTATTAACACCGATTGGAAATTTATTATTACGTTTATTTTAATCATACAAGACTCTACCTTGCATTTATTTGAAACGTTTGGACTTGATACTTGATCTTACAGATGTTTTTCTAAGAAAACATCATTGGTTATTACATGAAACTAGATTTTTCTCTTAATTTGATTACGCATTAAACACCTAATTATTCATGATACTCGTAAACATTTAATTATTCATGATAACACTTACACTTAATGGTTGTAGTACTTACAAACTTGCTTGCATAAACCTGCTATCAATTTGCAATCTATGTGAATAATAATTGCTGCACTTAATAGAAGTCGTCATGCCTTTTTCAACAGTCGGGAGAGGCCCTACAACCTACTCCACGACTGGTAGAGGCTGTCAAACATACTCAACGATTGGTAGAGGTCACTATGCCTTTTCAAACAGTCGGGAGAGGCCCTACAACCTACTCCACGGCTGGTGGAGGCTATCGAACCTGCTCAACAATCGGTGGGGTCATAGAAGGACGCAAAACTTTAATGTAAGGTAAATTGATGATTCCGGTCCGGAACGTAATCATGAATTTACAGGTACATTAGAGTAGTGTGAAATTCTATTAGAATTTTTGGAAAGGCGTCCAGTACGTTTTCAAGGTATCAAAGGTGTGGTGGGTTAGCTGCGGTACACCCTGTATACAAGCACTAATGATGCATTGAAAGTGAGATTGGAAGTCGGACCAGGAACAAACTCTGGTTATTTAGTAGTCTATTTAGTCTTCCTATAGACAATCAACACGTACATATATCTTAGGATTCCTAAAACTTGATATTTAGTACTAGATTCTTATTTCTCATTATTATTCGAGACAAACCTAATGCAAATCCTTAACTCACACCCATCAAACCTCATGTCCAAACCATTCGAATTTTCCGAACCACAGTCATCGTAATTTTTACCCAAGCATACATAACTCTATGATTCTAATAACTTCGGGACGAAGTTTCTAAAAGTAGGGGATGCTGTGACATCCGTCACTTTTCCTTTTATATATATATATAATAATAATAATAATAATAATAATAATATATAATAATAATAATAATAATAATAATAATAATAATAAAAATAAAAAAAAATTCAGATTTATAGTTATGTAAATCTTTTTCAAAAACTATAAACCATATATAAACCATAGTCCAAACCCATTTTTTTTCTCTTAAACTGAAGCCCAACAGACCTCAGCCCACCCCCCTTCTGATCTGAGCCCAAACGTTGAAGCCCATTAGCCCCTTTCCCTCCCCCTTTCAGTTTAATCAAAAAAAAAAGATGCCTTACCCGGGTTTCGAACCCGAGTCACCACGAACACAACACACGCGCTGAACCACTGAGCTAGCAAGCCCATTTCTGATTTAACCCCACCCTATTTATATATATCCTTTATAATCGCAGCCTCCTTCTTCTTCCTTGGCTGTCGCGAACAGCACAGCAGCAGATATGTTTTTTTTTTTTTATTTTCTTTTTCTTTTTTTTTGACAAATCAATAGCTTGATTTAAAGCTTAATTATCATGGTTTGACCAAGGGAACGTGATTACCGGCCTTGTCAAGTCAAACCCACGTATAAACACTCATTAATTTGCATCAATTAAAACTAAATTAACGAAACCTATTCAATTCGTGGTCAAGCTTACCAAATCAACAACCGTACCCTTACCCTATAAATTGAACCCTCTGCGAAGCATTACAACTCGCCATTAATCTCTTCTCAACCTCCAATTCTCTCTATTTCACACTGATTATTACTATCAAGACTCGTCGTTGACTTTTTTCTTTGACCCGACGTTTACAATCAATTCGTCACTGTGAGTTCGATTAATTGTGTGGGTTTTATTCATCGGCCATCACACATCAATAGCCCTATGGTTAATCAGGCTATTGGTGTGTGATTTGTCCAATTGGAAGTTCTAGGGCTCGTGTATATGAATTTGGGGATAATCTTGATTTCATGTTGTGTATATAATTATTATTAGACGGGATTATCACAACCACAGGCCTAGGCCAAGTGGTTGTGACCATAGGCTATAACCCTGAGTACCCGGGTTCGAGTCCGGCTACTACCATTCTTTTCTGTTTCTTTTTATTTTTTTTATAAGCAAACAAACCAACATGTATATATTTTACATTTTAAACTTATAAATTCATTTATAAATATTAAAACTATTTTATAAATTCTAAAAAAATTATATTTATTAAATCTGAGTTAAAAGCTTTATCTACAATTTTTATTTTTCTGAATTTCATTTATTTAATATTTATAATAATTAAATCATTTTTATACTATTATATTTGTAAAAATCCATTTATATATCAAAACAATCTTATAAATTTCCACAAAAATTATCCTAAGCTTTTATAACATTAAGCTTTTCAGAAATGATTTTTATTTCAGTAAAATCATTTATTTTATATTTTTAATCAATTTTTGTTAGATTTAATCATAATTAAATCATAATAAATCCAATTTTCATCATTTTTGCACCAAAATTTTATACAAATTATTTTTAATCATTTAGAACAGAAATATGATTTTTAAAATAAAAATTCTTTAATTTTAGTATTTTTGAATATTAAAGTTAAATGTTGGCTATTTATAAATAAATAGATTTAAAAATCTATTTTAAATGAAATAATTTTATAAAAATTATTTCTATACTTCAAACACTTTATTGTGTATATTCTAAATTCAAATTTCATTAAAAGACTTTTATTTAATTATTTATTAAATTTCTCATAATTAATAGACAATTTGTTTATTAAACAAATAAACGTTATCCCCAATTCGAAGCCCTAGAAATACATGTATCCTAGAGTTATTTCACTCACACATTATCAATTACTTTAGGTTAATCATTTGGGAGAAATCTCAAGTTCATATTTCGTTGTCCAGTCCAATTTCAAGTTACTACGTGAACAGTGAGTATTCCTACCCCCTTTTTGCTTTTATACATTTTTGGGGTGTTACATGTACACTATTACAATTTCAAATACAAGTTTACATTTTTACAATACAATTCTAGTACTATGTGCATTGCTTACAACGTGCTTTATGCTTAGACAATACATGTGGATTACATTTGTACTTAGTGAAATCATTAACATGGTACAAGCCGACCTTAACATTGGATAGCGCTATTTGGATTGACAACCCGCCTAGGTTGATTCTCCCCCTTTTTCATCGGAGAATCCGTGGCCAGTGTTAAGTTATCATCCATTTATTGGTTGAGTACACTACAGTTCATACAGTACATTATACAGTCACAGGGTTGATTTCGCTCATTTGTATGATACATAGTTTACATATTTGCACTGTAGCTTGCACTTGAATTGTATATCTTTTTAACTTACTATATATATCAAAACTAGGAATGCTCACCAACATTTCATATGTTGACCAAACCTATTTTTGTACATGTTTCAGGTGCAGTTTGACCTAGTGCTTTAGCAAGGAACATTTAGTGCTTATTTTAATTCAGTTATTTCAATATTTACATTTCATTTAGACAATGTATTTTCCATTTTCCATGTAAGACAATTTTGATTATTCAATAATATTTACATTTTAGTACCATGAGCTTTTGAACAATCGTCACTACGTGGCACCTCGATGATTCCGCCATCGGTTGGGGTGTTACAGGCGGCGCAACTTGTTGCCCGCCTACCTGCTATTCTTATGTAATTTGCCCCTTTTGTTGAAATGAATAAATATATTAATTAATTACTTTCATTAAACATTAAACAACATTAAACAATAAACAACATTAAATAATAAACAACATTAAACATTAATTATTAAACCAATCGCGCAACAATCACCATGTCGCAACATGGTTGAAGTTACTCTCGTGTGCATAGTAATAGTCGCGGCGCGTGACTTAGATTGCAATGTCTTCTTGAAGATTAGGGTGCCTCTCAATCGTGGCTTCTCAGAGGGCGTTCCATTGGATACACTTGGTGAAGAGAGCATGCCACTTACTAACGAGTGAATCCTTGGATTGGTCATTTTTGCCGGTTATTCGATTGAATTCCGCCGACATGTTGTTTCAAAACGAAACTCTCCGTAAATCGGCAGGATCATTTGTGTTTCTCACTGTAAAGTACACCCTCGTTAACGCGATGCCCTCATTTACATTCCACGGGATCATTTTAACGATATGATTAAAGTATGATAACTGGTTTTAGTGTGATTGTGGTATTGAAGGGTTTTTATAGGTGTAAGAAAATGTACCCGTTAGGTTGTAACGCACGAAAATTAATTAACATCCTAGTGGAAACTGAAACGATGCCGCCGAGTCATCTCGGGAAGTGGGAAACGACACAAAGTCATATCAAGAAGTGGGAGACGACACCAAGTCGTCTTAGGATATGGGAGACGGCACCAAGCCGTCTCATTCCGCAGAAGCTATCACAGAGACGTCTCAGGAAGTGGGAAAAGGCACCAAGTCGTCTCGGGCGTCTCCCAAGTCGTTTCATTCCACAGGAGGCTAATTTTTTTAGTGGGTATATAAATGTACCACTCCACTTCACGAAATTTGTACCTTTTTCCCTCATGTGTTCTAAAGATTTCAAAATTTTTTATAAAGTTTTTAAACCCTTATCTGTTTTTTATTCTCGTGATGTTTTTCTAAGCTTTATTTCGACTTGCATTCGGCTAAATGCATTCATTTCACTTTTCAAACCTAAGCCTACCGAATCATGTAAACATTCTCTGATAATATTTGGATCATTGTTACATCTGCATAAAACTACTTGGATCGTTGTTACATCTGCATGTGGTATAACCTGTGTAGAATGCAACTTCGGTCTGGTAGTTTATAATATTGGCAAGTTCATTGACCTCCCGAATCTACATCATGCCCTGTTGGGACATCTTTCTCCCACGTGTGAAAGGACGTCGGTGGTGGTTGGAGTAGTGGACATTGACGAGTTCCTTGGTGTGATGTAGGGAATGGAGCAGCCCTTCATTGCTGTTAATAGGATATGACAGAACTCGTCATTTTCCTTACACACCGATTGTAAACATCTGTCCGTACATGTTTTAAAAAAGCAACGGATACGTCTCGGTGAAGAATGGACTATTGAACAAGCAATAAATGATTCTAAAAAATGAAGATGAGAGGTCCTGGATAGTGGGCATAAAGCACACTAGGAACTATTGTTACATAAAACAAGGATTGAAAGACTTTTATACTGCAAATGGTTTGAAGCAACAGATACGTATTTATTCTGTTATTTCACCAACGTTCGGGGTTCGATACTCGTGTATGTAGTCTGGTAATTCCCCGAATTACCGTCTTATGCAGTTATTAACGTATAACCGTGCAACGTGTGACTCACCTAACTAACCCTAGTTAAGTAGAATGCAAGGAATGTAAGTACAAGTAACTAGAGTTTAGTTAAAGTAAGAACCTGAAATTGTGGGGTATCACAATTAGCATCGTTTGGATTAAACTCGACTGAGATCCGACTCCTATGAGGGATGATCAGGGTATGGATCCTCTTCTTTATTTTTGTCACTTTTTACTATTGTTTAGTTCTTATATTTTTTTCTTTGTTTATTGCAGTCATGTCCGCCCTTGATTTCATTAAGAATGATGATGCTTCAGACGTGGTGTTTGGTGATGTTGAAGCAACACCTGGCGAGGATGCGGTTACTAAGTGTCAGAGGGTTTACAAAGCAGGATCCTTCGAAGCCTTCAACCAGACGATCAAGTCGTCGTTTGCTAAAGAGTGCTAGTCAACCAACCAGTTCAGAACTTGTGGCACTACTGAATCCCCTGTTGATTCAGTTGCTCTAGAAGACTCATAGCTGAATTCACTAGACTCAACTAATACTGATTTCTCAGATTTAGTTGCTTCAGGTGATTCGCAAGTTGAGTCACTTTCAGAAGTTGGTGGGGCACCTGATTCAACAGTATGTTGTGCCGGTCGGTTCAGTGTCTAAAATAGTTTCCTTCAACATTTTATTTGATTCAGCTGTATTATTGGGAATTGGGACTTCATTTCTTCTCACATCAAAAACTCTGTCAGTTTCTTTATTTTTCTCAAAATTTAACTTCTCAGTCTGCTTTGAAGCATCTTGAGATTTGACAAAAGTTTTTGATGGAGCCTGCTCCTGCTTAGGTGGTTTGTTCTTGGGTTTAGAGATTCGGACAGGGACTGATTCAGGTTTGGCGATCTCAATTTAATCCCTTGATGGTTGAATACTTGGCTCTTCTACGGGAGGACTATATCCTTTGATAGGTAGAGCCAGTAACTCCTCATCCGACATAGGAATTGAGGAATAATTTTCATTAAAAGGAGGTGGAATTTCCACAATACCTAACCCATTATTCCTCACTTCCTTAGGTCTGAACTTCAACTGGGCATTGATCATTTTTTTCTGCTTTTTCACTAGAGCAATCAAATTTCTTAAAGTGAAAGTCATCACTTTCAAATTTTGCTTTTAAGTCGATCAATTCCGCAGTTAAAGTATCAGACAGTCGTCTGAAGTGTAAGTATCGACACTTGTGTTCGCTCACTTCCTGATGCAAGCGCTTGATATCGAGTTGTTGTTCGACCATTTCTTTGTAGGACAGAAATTTATGTTTCATGTCCTATGTGGCAATTTTCTTGTATTCAAAAGGCGGATAACATATCAGAAGATACCTCAGTTGCAGGAGCAACAAGAGCGGGTGAGCAGTCAGAGTTTGAATTCGAAGATGAAGTGTCAAAGGCGGATGAGCATGTTGTAGCAGAGGTGTTACTTTGAGTCTTCAGCTTTGCACGCTTAGCATGTTCTTTGACGAGTAAGATTAACTCATCTGATGTCTATTTGGACCAACTTGTTTCTATAATGATCCAATTGACATACTTAAACCAGCTGCATGTCGGCTGATCTGGTATTCTTTTTAAAGCATCCAGAAGTCTCTTGTTGACCCAACGATTTGACATTACGATCTCTGCATTCTTCATTTATGACAACAGTTCGGTAAATCTGCCAATCAGTGCATACACGGTTTCACTAGTAATGTAACTGAATCTCAAGTCTCTGCTCGAACACATCACTTTGAGAAGACATTTTTAAATCTCTAGACAGTGAGTCAACAATCCCCCAAAAATCTAGACGTTACAAAAATTTTAGACTGAACACTGGATGTCCAACCACAGCCAACAAGTCAAACCGTATACCGTAAGGTAAAACACCCCAAATTGAACTAGTACACTCCAACTTATACCACTATTATTATTATTATATTATTATTATATTATATTATATTATTATTATTATTATTATTATTATTATTAATTGCTACAATCGAGACACTTTAAGAAAATGGAGCATCACACTTTTTCCTTGATATTCTTCCTTCTCTTGGTAGACCTTTCTCTTTCTCTTCACCAACAAAACCAAACAGTCACTCTCTCTATAATCTCGATTACACTGTAGATAAGCAAACGGCCTTCAACTTCACCTACTTTCTCTCTCACTACAAATAAACAATCTCTCGTCTCTCTCTTATCTTTCACAAACACAACAATCAAACATAAACACACTTTCCCTTTCTATAACAAACCAGGCCCCCTTTTCTCTTTAATTTCTGAACTAACACCACGGTTTCAACAAGAAACAAGGGTTTGTGTTTAGCAGGACAGGCTTTGCGATTCAAAAGGGGATAACAGCGCAACTTGTTGTCTGCTTACCCACCATCTAAATGTAACTTGTTTTGTCCTGGTATGAAATAAAAGTTAAGAATGAAAAATACTCTTTCTTCAGCTTCCGAGTTGGTTTCTGATCGAGGTGTGGGGTTTTCGGTTGATGAGGGTCCGGGTTGATGGTGTGTTTCCGAGTAGATGTTCAAGGTGAGATTCCCTTTGTTTTGTCCAATTTGTGTTGTGTGGGGTGGTGTCCGAGAGCAGATGGTGAGTGTCCGATGTGTTCTCTAGTCTGAAGTAAGTTCTCGAGTTATAGAGCCGTTCTCGACTGGGTTTGGTGTTCTCGAGTGACAGTTGATGGTGTTCTCGAGTCACTGCTGTTCTTGGATCGGAAGGGGAGTTTTCGAATGGGCAGCTGTTTTTGAGTGACTGAAGTGCTCTCGAGGGGTTGCTGAGTTGTCGAGTGAAGAAGTTCTCGGATGTGGTAGGTGTTCTCGAATTCCGACGAGTTCTCTAGTTGGAGCTGTTCTCGAGTGTTCTTTGTTGTTTCCAGTGAGATGAGTTGTTTCTGAATTGTACCGCAGTTTCCGAGTGGGTAGGGACCACCGGATTTTAGAATCTTTTTCCAAAATGTACGTAACAGCTGTGATTGACAGCTTGACTCTCTTTATTTTGGAATGGATTTGACTTTTCTTTTATTTTAGAATATCTTTTATGATATTTCCAAAACTAGAATCCAAACAAACAGTAAACAAGAGTAGTGCAATATTTCCAACAGATCAAACAACCCTTTTATGCTTGTTCTTCGTGTTCTTTAGAATTTTGAACAAAAACTAAATCTGCGAAAAATTCTAAAAACACTAAAACTGATTAGATAAACAAGATTAAAAATGAGATGAGATTTAAATCTGTTGAACCGACAAAACACATCAGCAAAAACTTCTTCTTTTGATCTTCGTGTTGATACCGAACCGAGCCTTCCAAAGACTACTTAGGCTCTGATACCAATTGTAAGTCCAGAATCCTCTCTGAGGTATCAAACACACCCAATCGAGTGCGGAACCAAGATTCAGTGTAAGAACAAAAGAAGAAGACACGCTGAAAACACTATGAAATCCCTTGTATTGTTGTTTCACCTTGCACACAATCTCTAGGATTGTCTGGTACAAGGTGGTGGCCAGAGAATTACAAAATGAAGTCTTGTTACAAATGAAGTGGCTCTGAATGTCTAACCCTCAAATGAGCTAGAACATAACTTTATATAGGCTCCACTAATCCCTTGGCACACATGACCTAACCCAATAGACTAAACTAAGCCCAAATGATAATAAACTAGCTTGATAAAGACAAGCGTAAACCTACACAATTTATGGGCCTTACAACCTACATTTTTTCAAAGAAAAAGTTAGTGGTGGTATAATTCAGCCTGAAAAGATTGAGACTTAATGCCAAATAGCTGATGGATTTACCAAAGGACTTGGTGTTGAACAACACAAAGTTTTCTTGTAAAGAGTTAAATATGTTAGATATGTTTAATACTTGAATTAAGGGGGCATGTCAAAAAGATATGTTGTTATAATTCAAGTATTAAACTTAGTAATATACATTCTATTGTGTTACATATGTGTTACGTCTTCTAACAATGGGCTGAGTCTATTATTTCAGGGAATAAACCCATGCAGGTTGGAGCTCATATGATGATATTATGACATAATGATAAAGCCCAGTCTTGGAAGTCCGTTTCGTAGCCCAGTTGTTCTCGAATGTATCAGCTATAAGTAGTTGGTTCCAGATATTTGTGATTAGGGTTTTTCATTTTTATTTTTTGTATTCTCGCTCTCTAGAGTCTTCTTTCCAGAAGACTCGTCGTATGATCGTCTGTATTATCTCTCATCTTCATCTCTTTGTAAGTGTTAGTTATATTTTTCTGTAGTGAATCAACTGATTGTTAATAATCAGTTGATTGCGCTGGACATCTATTATTAGGTCTTCACTAATTGGTGATGGTCTAGGGTATTGGGGATGTTTTTAGGTTTGGGTTAAATAAGAGTTTTGTCACCTGTTTTCGTCGCTATCTCTTCTTGTTTGTGTGGTTGTTCTTATATTTTGGTTTAGATTGTCTTGTGTTGTGGATTTATAAAACTTTACACACATGGCCGTAATCTCTTCTTCTATGCCACCACAGCTGGCTTCATGCCAAGACCGTAGTCGCCGGATAACTGATTTTGGTTGGGTGGCCTGGCAGCACACCATCAGCAGCCGGAATCCAAGAAAATTATATAATAATACCAGTCTTCTCATCATCCCTTTGCCTCTGTCTCTCTGCAATCAGCCCGCCTTAAAGACTATGTAAGTTTATGTGGTGGCTCTTTTTTGTGTTGTGTATTGTTTGTTTGTTTATCAGTATCAACCATCAAGGCTAATTTCGTTTCTAATTTATTTCCTGGTTAGGTTATTAGATGATATCAATTTTCATTATTGCTAATTCATGATTTGTAGAATTTTATCAGCTTTTGGCAAATTTACTTACTTCCTATCATATGTTAGGCTTGGAGTTAATTTGATGTTGAGAATTGGGATATTAATCTCATCTATTATAATTCTCAAAAGATTTGATGGTTACTCTAGTATTCATCCTTCCAATTCAATTCAATTAGCCTTTGCTTTCTATTTGTTAACAATGATGTAAGATCAAAATATTATAAAGTCCTTTAAAAGTGCTTATCATTTCTTTGACCCATAAACATGTACGACGCTTTTGAAGTGAAGCAATTGCCAAGTTAAAGGATATATATGATGCATATATAAACACCAGCATCAAAATATTATTTAGTCAAAGTAATATCCGAAAAAGGTTTACTTAACAAATAGATGGATCATATTAACATCATGTGTGGTCTTTGAGTTTTTATTTTATTACCATCAATATTACTTTGACTAAACAACTGTGAACATGTTGTTTTGAATGTTGTTCAAAGAGGCATAGGTAGTATGACTTAAATTGCTTTCTTACAACCTTCAAAACTAGAGACATCACATTCACATAAAGAAATATAACGTAACATGTTGGTCATGTTAAATTGATACAAGTGGCCTAACTGTTTAATGACAACTGAATTGTTTAAAATCTAACTAATAAAGTAGTCAAAATATCAACAATAATTTCATGTCATTCTAATTCTAATATATGTACGTGTGCGAATTCAAACTCTTCCAACATTTTCCCAACAGCGAATGCATCACCAGACCCGCCATGCCTAACTGTTTAATGGCAACTGAAACTACGATTATTCACCTGAACAAAGCAGATTGTGTAATATTGGTTCTTTTGACACAACCCAAAAAGAAAGACAGTCTAGAAATCTCTAGAAATCTTTGTTGAAATAGGTTTAAAGAAGAAAATATTGAGTGAGCTTCTATTTTCAAAGTTTATCCATCATGGGTTGTACGTACTACTACTTTTTCCTTTGTTCTTCTTCTTCCTGCCTTTGCCCTTTTCCTTTTGATGGTCCTGATGATGATCATACATTCCCCCTGTTTTTCCTCCTCTTGCTTGCCCTTGTTCTTGTTCTTCTTCTTTCGTTTCCCTTTGCCTTTGCCCTCTTCCTTTTGATGGTCCTGATGATGATACATTCCCCCTATTTTTCCTCCTCTTGTTTGCCCTGGCCCTTATGCTTATTCTTTCCCTTATGTTTTCTTTTTCCTTTCTTCTTTTGCTTCTCCTGATCTTCTTTCACCTTTTCCTGCCATTTTTTCTCTCCCCTCATCTTGAAGCTTTTGCCTCTCACTTTCCTTTTCCAACTGCTCCAACTTGTTCATCTTCTTAGGTTGGAGGATAGTGACAAGAAACTAAATGTCTTTTGTCTTGGTTACGGGTTTCCCACGGGACATGCTAGTGTACGTTTCCTGAAGCACATAATCTTGTGTATCTACGACCTTGAGCCCAACTGGCTTGGTGTCTGCTAACACCGGGATGCCCAAATCTTGCTTGCGCTGGCGAGGGTATTGCATAACTTGTATCTTTCCCTTCCCACACTCATTCGAAAGTGAGATTTGCCCATGGACCAAAAAAAACTTCTTAGCTTGTCTCTCAATGTCCTTCATAATAATAGCAATAATAATAATAATATGGTTATTCAAATAATATATATGCATAGTGCTCATTGATGTCGTGTGGATTAAAGGTTTTAATGACTTATATTAACTTTTATTTTTTAAAGGAAACAAGCCCCCCGGCGGATGCGCCAAAAACTTGATCCAAAAGAGTTTAAGTCAAAACTTTAAGTTAAAACACTATGTCAAGTTTTAAATTTATAAAATAAAACGATAATTGCGAATTGTTCTAAACCCGGACAATAGGCAAGTGTACCTATCGAGTGTAGTATAGACTTCCAGCAAGTACCGAGTATCAAACCCAAAGACACGATTTCCCCTACTCAGCCTTAAGTTGCTTTTAAGAGAGACAACGAGAATTGAGCAGAGTATAAATCAATACCAAAAAGAAGTGCTGCTTCGGGATCCAATTATCCTTGGGACGGATTAATAGTAGTTACTTAGTTAAGTGGTGTGTACAAGTGCGCACTTATGCTTAACATGGAGTTGCAATAGCATTCTCCAGATGTGACTGTTTTCGCAAAACGAGCCGTGTTCTTGTTATTAAGTGAGGGTCTCCCGAACCGGTAAGCTCACCTCTCAACAATGAGTGACGGACTAATCAAAAGTGTGTGCACCCAACCCCGAAGAATCCACCTCCCAGTGTTGCGATAAAGACATCTCTTCACTTAAAACTTTTGTGAACAACTTGCCGGTGGCCGGAGCATGACCAAACAAGTTGCCACTTGATATCATAGAAGAGTTGTGACTAACCAGAACACATGCATCTCCTACTTGAGTTAGTTAACCTTTTAAAAAGTGAGTGGTTTATTATTAACTGTGCGGCAGTATAATAAAGAAAGGAAATAAAGACCGTTTCCTTTCAACACGGGTTCATCAATTCTTAACTTGCGCCAAAGCTTTCACATAGACAATGAAGCTAAGTCGCAGAGTTAAGTCTTGACTTATCACCAGGACCGAGTATAAAGACCGTACCGAACCTAAGTGAGATCTTTGATAGTAGAAGATTAAGCCACAAAGTGTGTATTTCTACCCACAAACGGGCTAATCAATACTCACGGGATTAGGTTAGCTTATGAGTGCATGGGTTGTTACACACCATGGGTACACTCATAAGTCCTCACACTTCCTATCAAGACACCTACAAGACACAACACCACTTAACAAATAAAAACTATATAATTCATATCAAGAAAAGTCTTTACCCTAGCAACACTCTACTATCCTAGCCAAACATTGGCTTTACAACTTACACTCTATATTAGGTGCTGGGGGAACACATTGTAGTGGTTGTATTTGGGGATTAAAGAGGGTTTTTGGATGATTTATAGTGATCTCTCTCAAGTTCTCACTCGAGTAGTGTTTATGGAGTGATCCCAAGCTCCAAAGGTCACTTACTAGACCCTCAAGATGGCTGAAGTGTGAGAGAAACTCGGGTGAAAAGGTATGGAATGGATGGGTGAATGGATGGTGAAAATATGGGTTGGAGACCTCTATTTATAGGCAAATCAGACCAAGCACGCCCATGCTTCAAGGTTTGGCACGCCCATGCTTCAAGGTTTAGCACGCCCATGCTCGACAGCAGGTACTGTTGCAGAGTCTTTTCGCGCAGAAATGTCCCCTCCAGGACAAGCACGCCCGTGCTTCCTAGTATATCCAACAGTCTTGTCAGTTTTGGTCGGTTTAAGCCTTGGGGAACACGTTTCAGCAAAGCACGCCCGTGCGCATCTTCAAACACTGATTTCGGACTCTGTTGACTTGAAAATGTTGACTTGTTGACCCGAAACAGTTGCACGGTCGGAGCGCGACCATTCTGCATCTGAAACAGCTCCGAAAGTCTTCAATTCCTTGTCTTTTGTGTCGTTTTCCTTCCTGGGCTTCAAAACTTGCATGTGGGAGACAAGGTTGTACCATGTACCCTTTTTGTACCCTAGAAGCTTGGTCGGTTTAAGCCTTGGGGAACACGTTTCAGCAAAGCACGCCCGTGCACATCTTCAAACACTGATTTCGGCCTCTGTTGACTTGGAAATGTTGACTTGTTGACCCGGAACAGTTGCACGGTCGGAGCGCGACCGTTCTGCATCTGAAACAGCTCCGAACGTCTTCAATTCCTTGTCTTTTGTGTCGTTTTCCTTCCTGGCTTCAAAATTTGCATGTGGGAGACAAGGTTGTTGTACCATGTACCCTTTTTGTCCCCTAGAAGCTTGTTCTCCATTCAAGATATGTCTTTTCCCTTCCTTTTTGCTTCCAATAACCTTCAACTATCTCATAGGAAAGATTTAACTATATTTCATAAAAGATAAAACCATAAAAAGGAGGATAATTCCATATATAAAACATATTAAATTATCGACATCACACATGAACCAACCCGAACCCAAAAAAACCCGAGAATCGACCTTTTCTAATACATAGTGGGCTCGGTTCCAACACTCAACCCACATGAACCATTTAATTAAAATTACAACATAATAAAATTTCAAATTACACCATATTATATACATAGTTACAATTATATCATTGAATCACAATGACATAATTATCATTTTGGTCGGTTCTAGCTAACTATAAAACTTTTTTAAAAAAAACTACAAATTAAAATTTTGTAGCTAAAAATATCTTAATAAGGTACCACCACCACCTTTAAAATTTTAAAAATGGCATTTTACCCTCTTATCTTACTACTCAATTCTATACGACACTTTAAGTTTTGAACTTTTTTATAATCCACAACTTTAAATTAATTACCATCCCTGTAAGTTTTAACCTTTTGTTTTATCCTTCAACTTTAAATTTTACAACCGGTTATGGGTTTGGGATTACTAATACTCGACCCATTGTCATACCTAAGTAATTTTGTGCATTCTCACAAACTCCCTAGATTTATAAATGATGTATGTATATATATATATACATATATTAATTAAGACGTTCAAATCATATTATTATGCTATAAACGTTAACCAACACTTACTCGATATTTGAAGAGTCACGACTCAAAAAAATAATCTTGTCAAACTTTCCTTTTACGTAGTCGGAAAGTGAATGCAAACGACATTCGAACACCACTTCAGATTCAAGTTCCTTCAACTTGCTCCGATTGTAGCCAACATATTCTCCATGAATATCATTCAGCTCGCTTTTAGCCATTGTGTTTGCCACCACAATTTTTTTTGCTGGTGCACAGCTTTTCGGCTAGCAACTTTGCAAATAGGAGACTGTTATCATGCGCAATGAGAATCCAATCACTATCGCTGTAAATTGACCTGTAGAGTGATCGGATTGGAAGTATGCGCGAAAACCCGGATAACATCATCCTAAAACAAAAACAAATCATTAGATCAACATTGCTTCATTCCAACGATATTATTAACCAAAAAGTTATTTATACAAAAGATAATCCGATACTCTGTTTTTTTTTTGTTGAATAAATGATAATCTATATTTCTCATGAACAAACATAAAAACAATGCTACATAATAACAGATAATCCAGTGACAAGTGTTACTAAGAATTGGTATGTTTATTGACGTTTATTAAATAAAAAAAACATTAGCTAAATTGGTATGTAATAAAAATAAGATAAATTTAAATTGGTATGTTTATTGACGTTTATTACATAAAAACATACCAATTTTTATGTAATAAACGTCAATAAACATACCAATTTAAATTTATCTTATTTTTATTACATACCAATTTAGCTAATGTTTTTTTATGTAATAAACGTCACTGGATTATCTTTAATTATGTAGCTTTGTTTTTATGTTTGTTCATCAGAAATTCAGATTATCATTTATTCAACAAAAAACAGAGTATCGGATTATCTTTTGTATAAATAACTGTTTTGGTTAATAATATCGTTGGAATGAAGCAATGTTGATCTAATGGTTTGTTTTTGTTTTAGGATGATGTTATCCGGGTTTTCGCGCATACTTCCAATCCGATCACTCTACAAGCCAATTTACAACGATAGTGATTGGATTCTCATTGCGCATGATAACAGTCTCCTATTTGCAAAGTTGCTAGCCGAAAAGCTGTGCACTAACAAAAAAAAAATTGTGGTGGCAAACACAATGGCTAAAAGCGAGCTGAATGATATTCATGGAGAATATGTTGGCTACAATCGGAGCAAGTTGAAGGAACTTGAATCTGAAGTGGTGTTCGGATGTCGTTTGCATTCACTTTCCGACTACGTAAAAGAAAAGTTTGACAAGATTATTTTTTTGAGTCGTGACTCTTCAAATATCGAGTAAGTGTTGGTTAACGTTTATAGCATAATAATCTGATTTGAACGCCTTAATTAATATATGTATATGCATATATATAGGTATAGGTTCGTGTACAAAATACATTTTTCGTACAAAGTGTGAGAAGTCTATATAGTCATTTTGTTTTAAAGTTTGGCTATAATGTTTTTTATTCCTTTTGCATTGATTTATATAGAAACGCACCAAACGTTACAATTTAAAACACAATCAAATGTATTCTATACATTAAATTTAAAACACACAGATTACTTTCTTCGTATGGTGTTTTAGATTGCATGTCGAGAATACATTAAGTAGTGTTTTAAATTGTTATTTTTTGTGTTTTTCTATATAATACTATGCCAAAAGAACATAAAACATCATGCCTAAAATTTAAAACACAATGTCTATATAGACTTCTCGCACTTTGTACGAAAAATGCACTTTGTACAGGAACCCCACCCTATATATATATATATATATATATATATATATTGCATGCATCATTTATAAATCTGGGGAGATTGTGAGAATATACAAAATTACTTAGGTATGACAATAGGTCGGGTATTGGTAATCCAAAACCCATAACCGGTTGTAAAATTTAAAGTTGAAGGATAAAATAAAGTGTTAAAACTTTAAAGGGATGGTAACTAATTTAATGTTGGGGATTAAAAAAAGTTCAAAACTTAAAGGGTCATATAAAATTGAGTAGTAAGGTAAGTGGGCAAAATGTCATTTTTAAAATTTTAGGGGTGGTGGTACCTTAGTAAGATATTTTAAATATTTTTAACTGCAAAGTTTTAATTTGTAGTTTTTTTTAAGTTTTATAGTTAAATGAAGCTGGAGCTGGCCAAAATGATAATTGTGTCATTGTGATGCAAGAGTATAATTGTAACTATATATAATATGGTGTAATTTGAAATTTTATTATATTGCAATTTTATGTAAATGGTTCATGTGGGTTGAGTGTTGGAACCGAGGAGTGAGAGAGGTGGCAGCCCGGTGACTTCTTTTCTCTGGCCGTCTTCTCAAGCCTTTAATAATCTTTAGGGTTTCAGTCAATGAAGCGATGATAATGATCGTTCATCATCGGAGCTTTGAATCGATTATCACATAAGCAAACTTTGACATTCAGGGGTGCCGCTGCCGAACCCAGAACATGACCTTGAGGGAGACAACAACACGTGATGTTACGCATCCGGCTGTCTCCATTGGTTGTATTTTAATAATAAAGATAAGTGTAAAAAGAAATTTTGAATTTGAACGGTTTTATATGGCATTCTCACGGTTCACACGAAATATATGTGTTCTCAAATTAACATTCCTTTACACACACACGTGTGTGTGTGTGTGTATATATATTTATATAATAGTAATTTTATAACGAACTGAATTATCACACCCTGTAATTACCACGTGTAGGGTTTTACCGCGAAGGATCCGGTTAATATTCACATGAACGACCTCTATATGATCGAAAAGCTATGTAATAAAAGATAACAGTTCAAGTTTTCAAACTAACAGCGGAAGCATTTAAAACAAAACTAACAAGTGTTTCGCCCACACTGCAAATTTAGTAAACAAATATGTCAATGTTTAAACAACCAAAAGAAACTTTATTAATGCATGAAGTGCGACTCCTCGTGCACCTAGCTCCTGCTACCTTAGCGACCTTAGAAAACTTTCTAAAATGTGTCAACATATAATACTGGTGAGTTCACAGGTTAACTGTTTATAAAAGTCCATTGTTTCTTGATCCACATATGTTACTAATATATCCTAATGTTAGCTAGACATTATTCAACTTACTTTTGCGAATAGAACTACTGCTGACTGTTGTTGTATATATATGTTGCCTCCGCCACCATTCATCCTATGGTAAAGTTGTGTTTAGAAAAATATGCACCTGTGCGACCTCCCGTCGACACAGATGAGACTTGTCAAACCCAATAAATCTATGCATGCTTCCCCGCTATGTTACACATACTCATGGTTCAATAGTTGGACTTTAAGCTGACTCGCCAAGTACACAAGCAATATAACTAGTGTTATGTGATCTACCAAGTTTTTTTGTGTGTAGCATGTTTCTCCCCCCAACAAGAAAACATAAGAAAAAGGGATCGTGAAACTCACCTTGGGTTGATTTGTTTAAAGAGTAAAACCCAACGTGTAATGATCAAGTCTCGACTAGGGGAAACCTATCATTAATCGCCAATAAGTTGTCTATCGAACCATTGTTATCTGAACATTGACTTACTATGTTTCTGTAAAATAGTTGACCGTATTTGACTATACACGTCCTGACACCCCGTTGGTGACCTATTGCTGACATAAGTTTGCCCATTAATCATGTTTAGATTTATAGTTAAGGGATCATGAAATTCCACATACTTAACATACTTAAACACATATAAGTTCTTATCTAAGCGAACATAGTATTAAACGAAGATGGTTATCCTACGAACATAGGCTTGGATGAATATGGGCACCAAACAAAGATAGGACATCTTCGCTTGGCCACGTGTTCGTCTGCTGCAAGGGTAACTTTGTTCAGCAGAATGTTTACAAAATGAGTATTCATGTAACACGTATCCGATTTTACAACATGCAATCCTACGACTAGTGTGCTAACATCCCAACCCAACAATTTGAATCAAATATTGATTGTTTACTCGCATCCAAACACGTTATTTCCATTTATGGCAAATTATAAACTTAGTCTAGGGTTTGCATGAAAAAGTTTCCTTAATTGGTAAGTTTTGTAATTAATTATATTAATCCATCAAACAAGCTTCTAATCTATCCCACAATAATCCTAGATATCCATACTAATAAGAGTCTATCAACATATTGCACAAAAGCCTCAATTTCTAGTACCCCATAACCATCTCAATATTATCCATACTCATTAGTTAACAAAACCCATGTTTTAGTTATTAGATCTAGTTAGTAATCATTATTTAATGGATTTATTTGTGAAAACTAGTCATGTTCATATCTAAAAGTTTAGTGTTTATATAGACAACATCATTAGAATAGTTTTAGATCATTAAGATGGATTACACACTTTTAGATCTTCACTTGTTTTTATTCTAAATGTCGTTTAGCCCCTACAATAAGGTGTTTGATGATAAAAGAGGTTACAAAGGTTATAGGTGTGTTTTGTGGGTGTAAGAAGGAGACATAGGGTTAAAATGGGGGAAATGGGTTTAAAGCACGTATTTATACGCTAAACCCATCAGGTCGGGCGAACTTGTGTTTCTAGGCGAACATAGCTGCCTATGTTCTCCTAATAGGCTAACATAGGTGCCTATGTTCTCATACGGCCGGGTGAACATAGCTGCCCATGTTCTCCTACACTTATGTTTTTCCAAACTTATGTTTAACTGTCTATTGGTTTATCTAGTGTCAGTTACAAACTCGTTAACATGTAATGACATATAAAATACGTATTATCACATAATTGCACATAAATACATAATTGCACATGATGAGTTAACATCTAACACACGAATTATAACAAGTTGTTTATTATTTTGGCTCACCAACATACAGGATACGAGACTCATGTGTGCTACCTGGTAATTTCCGAATTATCAAACCACAATTGTTGTACATGCTAGACTCACTTAATTAATCCCAATTAGGTTTCTTTAATAAGCGTTTTGCTAAGGTAGACTCTAAGTATTTGTTAGGAAAGTTAACATGAAATTGTCGGGTGTCACATAACATTTCCTATCAAGTGTATGTAAAGATTCATATGAGTAAAGATTGTTTCATGTTTCGAACCATATTTTTTTCTCTACATAAATAAACTTTTGATCTCCAACAAAGTTAGAATCATTACCAAACACACACCAGAGGTGCAACCACAAACGGGTTCAAACCGATAACTAACACGAACCGAACTCAGTTTGAGCCTAATGTACATCCAAACTGGTTCCAAACCTGACTTAATCGCTAAACAAATACTCCAAACTAACTTGAAACGAAGCCGAACCACAGTTCAAAAAACTAGCCAACAAACCGATACAACTCTAGCCGGCTTGAACCCGAAATCTGTTTTGACCTTTGAAATCAAACCAAACCAAGTCAAAAAATGGCCAACAAATCGACACAACCTGATCGGCTTGAACCCGAACTTGGTTTTGACTTTTTGTTGACCAACCCGGACTGCTTTATGGTTTGAACTCGATTTGTGCACCTTAACACACACACAATTTTTTTTTTTTTTATTTTAACAGATTATGTAAAGTAATAATAAATCTATTTCCTATAATTATGAATCACTACATACAAACACAACTTCCATAAACAAAAACAAAGATTCAATCACAAGAAACAAATAATTAGCTTTTTATTTGCAACAATACAAATTCCATTCAAAAACATTTTAAATATAATGAAACGTGAAGATCTAAGTAAAAAAACCATAAAAAACAAGGTTACAATAAGATGTTTTTTTCTTAATCAAATGTAGGTATAATATGTTATAAAACAATACAAATGGAGTTTGATTTACTAACCTAAATATTGTATTTTCTAAAATGAAAGTGTGGGAACTTTTATAGTGAAATAGGTTACTTATAGTGAACGAGAAGATTATATGTAGGTACATGGAGAGAAAGAAATATGATGGATAAATAAATGTAATACAACTTTTCTTCTAAAATATACTTATAGTGAGAAAGAAGGCATGAAGAAGACATATGAATGTAAGACAACTTTTCTGCTGAAATACACTTATAGTGAGAAATGAGATTACATATATGTATAAAAAATAGAGTAAATTACTATTTGAGTCCTTGTGTTTTGGTGGTTTTAACTAGTTGAATCCAAAATGAAAATGTTTAACTATCTGAGCACCTGATTTTTCTATTTATAACTATATGAGTCCATTTAACTAACTCCATCCATCAACTCTGTTAGTTAGAAGGGTATTTTAGTCATTTAAATCTGAGGTACAAGTTTCTAATGCATAAGAAATTAAAAAAATAAATTTACTATTTTATTATTATTATTTACTATTATTATTAGAGTATTTTATTATTATATACATATATATATATATATATATATATATATATCTGAACACAACAAACACATCCCTCTCTCCCTCTCTCTCGCCATCACCACTGCACCATCACCATCACCACTGCACCACCACCATCCTCAACCCCTACCCACCACCGTCACATCACCATCACCATCACCATCACCAATGAGGGCTCCCGGCTTCAAGTATTATAGGAAGAGAAAGACAGCGGAAGAAGGGAGTCCCGACCACCACCAACTAAGGTGGCCTACGGTAGTTCCTGACAGAATCACAACGGAGACGCCGCCCCGACCACCACCTGATGGCGTGTCTCCGATTAGGGTTCAATAGTAGTATAGTACAGATCTGGGTTCGAGTGGGTCTTGACTTGGGTTCAATAGTACAGATCTGGTAACGATTACGAGTTCGTTATGCGAGCAACGATGGAGACGTTTAGAGATATAGAAGCTGGTTACATAAACATGTTCAGGGGACGGTGACAGCGACCTCAGAGGGTTCGATTGAAGGGTCTGGGTCTGGGTTTGGGTTCTTATATAGTTTTAGGTCGAATATGGGTTTGATTGAAGGTTGGGTTAGTGTAGTGGTGCCGTGGTGTGGTCAGAGGGTTCGGTGGTGGTCAGAGTTGTGATGGTGGTCGTGAGTGGTATCGTGGCGGTGGTGCAAAGATGTGGTGCAGGGGTGGTGGTAATGGTGGTTCTCGGGGGTTTTATTATGTGTGTGTATATATATAATATAATATATATAATATAATATATATAATATAATATAATATAATAATAATAACAATAAAATATAAATAAGGGTATTTTAGTCATTTTTATGAAAACTAATTGAGAAAATCTAACAAAGTTAGTAAATTGGACTCAGATGGTTACAGATTGAAAAATTAGGTGCTCAGATAGCTACACATGTTCATTTTGGATTCAACTAATTAAACCCAGCAAAACAAAGAGACTCAAATAAAAATTTATTAAAAAAAAAAAGAAATGTAGGATGATGGATGATGGATGGTATGGATTATGACATCAAATAGATTCTTTTGTTGTTGTATGCATTAAATGCCACACTAAGTGTAATGACCATTTTTCCAAATCAAGAAATAAATATTAGTTGTACTTTTTTATAACTTAAAAAAAAAGATAAACGTTACCATTTGGTAATAATTTCAAGGATCAAAAGTTTCTTTACATTTGGCAACCCTTTAGTTGTTTTCCATTATTTTAGCATTAAAGGGTTAACATATGTAAAGAAAAACGCCAGCACTAGCACTGTGTTCACCACCAACTAAATTAAATTATTTTCAAAGTTTCGTTTCCCTTTTCTTTAATAGAATTAAATCATAACTTTAGTAATGGTAAAGTTTTAACTTTTTTTCTTAAAAAGTTATAAAAAATTATTATGATTTAAATTTATATCTTTATTTGGGAAAAATAACTTTTAGGACATTACAATATTACCCTCCTTAAAATTAATTTCATCCTAAAAATTTCTAAGTAAATAAATAAAATCGCAAAAACCAAATAACTAATCTTGTAACTTAATTATTTCGTTGTAAGAATGAAATTCATAAGACCAAGTGGGTAGGTATAATGAAATTCATACTTATTTCATTAACTGATACTATATAATACATTCTAGATGTCCTTAAGGGTAATTTCACATCAATTTTATGATGGCATATGAAAAGCCTCTTTACAAATCTCTATATTTTTGCCATTTCCTTTCTTTTTTGCCCCTCATGTATAACATATTATGCACATTATATATGTGTAATACATACCAAAGATCTTTTCCACCATGTAACTTATATTATTAATACCCACCTATTAAAACCCCCCATTAAAGCCCACATCAATTTTAGTGATTAATAAACCAAAGTAAGTAGATTTTTAAGTGAATTGAAGATGGATCACAAAAATTCGTAGCACATGAAACCATTTTTAGTTATTATAGAAACTTCAATGCAATTTACTCATCTCACTCTTAACCTTCCAGACTCTATTATTTTCCTACACTAATACATCGTAGTTGTCACACCCTCAAATTACCACTTGCGGGGTCTTACCGCGAGGCGCATGACAAACCAGGATCCAAGTCAACGGTCACAATAAACAACACTATATGAAAATACATAACATTCAAAAGACATAGTTTTCATAAACCCATAAACTGTAGCGGAAGCATTCAACGAGTTACAATCCAAAGTTTCAATGTTTCAAATGTTTAATGCAAAACGTGAACTAAACTCTAGACGCCAGTGCAGACCCGTGCGCCTAGTTCCATTTGTTGCTACCTTAGCGACCTGAGAAAAACATGCCAAAAAGATGTCAACATATAATGCTGGTGAGTTCACAGGTTTGTTCAAAATGCTATCAAGATGTTACCAGAATGTTACCATGTCCATACTATATCCATGTTACCAAGTACGCTAGCTAGGCGTATGTTTTGTTACTACTACGATTGGAAAACCATTACTAGACTGTTACCATGTGTTCAGCCCGATGTGTTGTAGCCACGCTACGAGTGTTACCAGTTCGAGACAATATGCACCCGCCCGGCCCTCCAAGCCGTCGAGTGGGGTTTGTCAAACCCAATAGATCTATCCACATTTCCCCCGTTGTGCATCCCCGCACATTCATGGTTTCCCCCGGGACTTTAAAAGATCGTATAGTACACAAGTTTAAAACCATAGTATGACATATGTTACCAAAATAGTTTAGTGCATGTTTTCTCCCCCAAAAGTTAAAGCAGTAAAAAGTGGGGCCGTGAACTCACCTTAAGTAGCGTTCTTCAAATATAAGTAAAGATGTTTAGCCCTTGATAATCCCTCTATCGGAGATCTATCAAAATGTTCACATAAGTGTTCTGACTAATAACCATAAGGTTATCTAGTCCCCGATTGTCCAGATCGTAACCAAGTATGTTTTAAAATGTGTTTAAATGTTTAACCGACACACTAGACCGACCCGACATCCCGTTGGTGACCCATTACCCTAACTAATCAAGTACACATAGATTACACACAAGGTTCAAGCATAAAACACTTAGTTTGTATCAAAAATCTCATTTCTGCATCAGAACGGTCGAACCAGTAAGTTTTAAGTCTCCTTCGCACCTTTTAGTCTCCTTCGCACCTTTTACGTCTCGTTCGACCGTTTGATGCTTCCTTCGCCCGTTTTATTACGTTCGTCCAATGAAAAGCCAGGTTCGACCCTGGATCCCTCCTTCGCACCATCGGCTGGTCGAAGGAGGCCAGGTTCGCCCCTGTTGTATAATTTTTCCTAAAAACGCTTCAAACACATTCAAAACGACCCGAAACATCATCAAACACAGAAGTCAAGCATGAATAACTTATCCCTACAAAACCCCATCAATTTCCCCCGATAATACGTCCGTTTCAGCCCTTTCCCAAAATGGTAAAGATTATGGAAACATCACTTTCATGCATGAATTATTTACCCAATTTGGAAACTTTTGAAATCGATTCATGTTTAGCTTAAAATACTCAGTTTGTCGATTATCCAATCTTTCTTATTCATTCTATTGATCATAAATATTCATACATCAAGTATTAATCCAATAAAACCCCAAATATCAATATATATCCAATCCTAACCCTAGACAACAATATTCCAACATTAATAACAATCCTATATCATGTTTCTATCATAGATATAACAGCAAATCATTGAACAACACATAACACCACATAATACACAATTTACATATGTTATTCACCATGAAACCTATGTTAAATGATCATGTTTTGATTTATAAAGATGTTTACAAGGTTTTTAATCATGAAAAATACCCTTAGAACAGATCCGGACAATTAGGGTTAGATGAAAACGAATTAAAATGCTTTTAAAAAGGTTTAGGATTATGAACACACCTTGGATTCTTGTTTAGATGTTGTAGATGGGTTAGATTATGAAAAAGAAGAGCAAAAACTCCTTCCTTAGTGTTTAAGATCGTTTGAGAGCGTTTTGGGACGGTTAGGGTTTGTGAAATGATGAAAAATGACAAAGGTTGGTATTTATACTAATCCTCCTTCGCCCCAACTCATTGGTCGAAGGTGGTCTCCTTCGCCCCTTTCACAGGGTCGAATGAGCCCTGTTTGGTCGAAGGGAATTCCTCAAATTCCACTTCCCTGGTTCGCCCACTTACATGGGTCGAACCAGACACTTTTCCTCTCCTTCGAACACTCGAAGTGGTCGAACCAGAACCCCTTTTTAACTAGTTTTCCAGTTTGTCGTGTTTAACGCATTCTAACACATCTTAACACATAAGCATGCATCCTTAGTCTATATTTAACACATTTAAGCACAGATAATCATTTACACATCATTTAAACACATCTATGTATATAATCCACCACACGACCCATAATCTACACATATACTTAATTAGTTCATGTAATGTCACCAACAACGGGACCCGGTACTAGTGTACTACCAAAATGCCTCCCAATGATCCTCCAGATCATTGTACCCTGGACAATCCTAACTTGACCCGACTCAACTAACCCAGTTAAGTTTGTTTATAAACGTTTCTCGCTAAGGTAGACTTAGATGTTACTAATATGTTTAAGCCGAACATGCCGGGTGTCACGGTAGTCTCCTACACTTCACCTATCATCTTCCTTGGAAGAGCCGGTGTTATCTTAGGTTTCCTTCAATTATATCTAGATTCGGTTTTTGTCACTTGACTTCCTTAAAACTTGCAGATTTCTCCTACAACTTTCTTGTTGGAAGCATACCTAAATGCTTAGGTTACCTTCCTAGGTGTCTACAATATACATACCATCCTTTCTTTATCTATTCCATTGCATATTATGCACGTGTGTGTGTGTTCACTCTCATTTTCTTTCTCATCCTTGCAGGATGAGCTTTATGGGCAATTGTCTGCCATATAAATACATCAAGCAACGCATGTCTGAATAATGTGGTAAGTTTTTATGTGGTTAATTGAATCATTTCTTGTATATTTAGAGCATTAACAATATTGAAACCATCAATTTCACATATAGACTTAGGTTTATAAGTAAATTTATTTTCTTGCTTAAAGTATGATCTACCTTATCTTGATCCACCCAAGTGTAATTTATGGTAGTAATTTATTGTATATTATTACTTTACTAAGAGCCAAAGACGGCTAAAATTGTAAAATCACCTAATTTTAAAGATGGCATGTGAAGCGTTTCTTGCTTCACACCCAAATTTCATATAAAACTTTTTAATAGTACCCCTCATAGCAAAACCCACTTGTACATTCAATAATATTAAATTTATTTATTGAAATGAGGCAAAAAATAACTTTGTGTTCCTAAACATTTTGCAATTTGGGATTAAATTCTTTATAATTTGTGTGCATAATGACTATTGGAACTTGTGGAAACTTTCTATGTCCATAGATTAATTAATTAAAAATGAGATGCACATAAGATATATAGCCGTCTTTTGCTATAAACTCATAAAATATTATTGATATGAAAATAAAAAACACACATCTCAAAAGTGTTGAGTATATTTATATGGAAAAATAGGATTCATTAAACACTATGGTGTAATATTGTATAGACAAATCACATTCACTAGGCACGTCAATGCTTTTAGGGCATTTGGTGATGAAAGCGACTAATTTTAACCCTTGAAAAGTGTAGCATTTTTTTCTAAAAGAAAATGCCAAGATAATCATTTTTGGCGATAAGCATTTTGGGCCCACTTTAATCAGGGGCACAATTTTTTTATTGTTATTGTAAACTTCCTATATTGCGGGTGTGTTTCTTTTTTAAATAGAAAACCCATTTAATGCTTAAAAGTTGAGAGCTTAATAATAATTCATTTAAAACTTAAAAATTGTTAACCCATACGGCTTCATAATATTTATAAGATCAATACTTATGTATACCAATTTAGAAGACCTAAGTTGCATATTTTTTAAGACTCGGATGAGGTACATAAATCCACAATGACACTATTGCAAGAGAGGATCAATAAACTAAATATAAAGTATTACACTATATATCATCGCTTCCGCAGCAACGCGCGGATTTTCTACTAGTAAGAACAAGTGAGACTAAACATCAATTAAATTAGTTTCCGTTTAAAAAGTTACTTTTAATAGATAATAACCACACATAAAAAAATAGTTTAAACCGAAAATTAACCGAAACAGTATTAAACTATTTGAATAAAATGAAATTAATGAAGAAGCAAAAGCCAAGTAATAGAAGTGCAATTTTTTATTAGGATTACTAGATTATCCCCGGGATAGACAAATCTAATATGAAGTGATAAAATCGTAAAAGGAATAGATCGTTTTTTTTCAGAAATTTTCTTTCATAAAGGATCAACACTCCATAACTCATAAACCCTACTTCTAATTCTACTTGTGCACATCAAAATATATAAAAAAAAACTAGTAGGAACCCGCGCGTTGCGGCGGGGCTGCACGATGTCTGGCTATATATAATTGGCGTGTATGTAATTGGTATGTTTAATTACATCTTCTTCAACCATCCACGGGCCTCTCTTGACATTTGATTCATCACAACTCAGAGGTCGTCTTCCCATCGATTAATTATAAAATTACATACACAAACACATAGTAGATGGGATGGGAATGGTGGTGGTGATGCAAGTTTTAAAAGCATTCATATGATGAGGGAGTGTGAGGGGCATTTAACAATGCTCATGCAACAAAAGCATGTAGATTTGACTTCCTGCTTTGCATGCATGATCACCTCATGCATTACTTTATGTATGCTCCATAGATCAAATGCAAAAACAAAACAATAATTTCTAAAATAATATTGTTACGTGGTAAGTTTTTTTTACTAATGATGTTAGACTAATCATTGACTACAGGAAGTGTTCAACTTATGACATTCCATAAAGTGATGGCCAAACCATGAAAATTGAATAGGGATAGACTCCAATACATATGCATCTATTTGTGATCTACCAGTTGACCTAAATAAAAGGATTTGGAATCGTGCTCATGTAGACATAAACTTCAGAATGTCAAGGAAGATTAACAGTTCATGGTAAGTTTCAGAGCCGAAAATGCATAACAATGTAGACAATAAAAGGACTTGGAAGATATTATGGCGCCTTTCTTCGAAATTGGACTACAGCACTACAATGACAAACCAACATTAATCAAACACTCTTGATTTATTCAATCAAAGACTCTTGTATAAACCCACGAATCATAATCTACTTAGAAATAGTTATCCACAATTACCGATGACATGACGATCGTAGAATGAAAGATGAGCGACAAACTTATATTAGAACATATTAGGCCTCTCTTGACATTTGATTCCAAGAGTCGTCGGTTCCTAACGCATGGATTAATTAATCCCATGAATGAAATTAAGAACACTATCATTAATGCTTGGAATCATCGATCTGGATCTATAACCGTACGATGACATCGTAAAGAATTTAAACAGGCGTGTCTCTGTCGGGAGTGTGGATGCGTGAAGCACATGTTCTACATTTAGCTTTAAGACTTGTTTTATTGGCAAATCATATAGATAACCATCGGAGATATATTTATATAGAGATATATAATTATTATTATTATAATTATTATTATTATTATTAAAGCAAAGTGGTAGCATAAAATTTAAAGAAAGTAAAACATTGACTTATAGTTTTATGTAATATTTGTGTAATTTCATAACAATGCTTTTTGATGTCATCTTATATTATGAATTCTCTAAAATTTTCTATTCCATGATGCTAAACTTTTCAAATGCTTCAATGGTTTTAATATCATTATTAATTACTTTTTATAGGTTAAACAAGTTGATTTAATAGTTGTATTAAATTTGTCTTGATGACTAAATGAAATTACATTTTTACCCATATAAATGAATATGAAATGACAATCTTACCCATCTAGAACTCACTATATAGTAGTATAGATAGATTCTTACAAAAAAATGACTATATCTGTAGTTAGCGGATTTTTATATGTAATGACAGGTTTAAAAGCATATATACTATCATACCATGATTATTGACTTGTTTAAACATGATTAATAAATTACTAAAACACTTTGTGTTTTTTTTGCATGAAAATAACCCCACTAAAAATTCTTTTTTTTTCTTCCATTTTTGTATAGCACTATGGTGCTTGTTGGAAGGATATTAAAACGCTCGTTAATTTGGTGTATTTTTTATAAAAAATATCGTATATAAAAGTTAGCAACATCTAAAAATCGTGAGTGAAAAATAAGGAAAAAGATAAATATAATAATATTAATTAACATATTTAAAATTTTAAAATAATAATTAATAGTTATCTTTATTTAAAATATAATTAAAAAAATTTGGCGTTTTTTTTTCGTTTTTTGTATAGCACTATGGTGCTTGTTGGAAAGATAATAAAACGCTCATTAGTTTGGTGTAACTTTTTTTTTTTTATAAAAAATGTCGTATATAAAAGTTACTAATGTTTAAAAATCGTGAGAGTGAAAAATAAGGAAAAAGATAAATATAAAAATATTAATTAACATATTTAAAATTTAAAATAATAATTAATAGTTATTTTTATTTAAAATATAATTAAAACAATTTTGGTGGGAAATCAAGAGGTGTGAAGGCTTTACATAGTGCCATATGACCTCTATTATTATATATTATTATTATTATTATTAGTATATTATACTTTGTATTAAATCAAAGCTAAAATGAATAGTGAAGAGGCATTTCCGTAATTTAGCCAGCAAACCACATGTGCAACTCTGTTGAATAATATCATCATCATCATCCAGGTGTCTACTTCACCTACTCATGTGCCAAGTGTATTGTTTTGCCTACTTCACATATCAACGTGTATTGCTTTTACACATGTGTTGCTTCTTGTCATTTCCTCGTGTTGCTTGAGTGGTTTTGCTAAAACCATTCAACCACCCCACTCTAAATTCTAAACCTATTCACCTTCTCCCATTATACACACTAGTTACATATAGAGAGAGATGGAGGGAGGGATGGAGGTCCGTCCGTCGCACCTGTGGCGGAGATGCGGCGGAATCACGGCGGAGATAAATAATGTGTATTGCTTTACACATGTGTTTCTTCCCTTCATTGCCACTGCCTCAACTCTTGCACATTGCTCGGTATAAACCTCAATCGAACCATTGGTGAAGCCGAAAGAGCTGCCCGCTTCATTTTACCTTCACTTTTGTTGGTAGGTTTGTGTTTGATTTGTTATTTTAGACCTCTTTCTCTCTCAAATGCACACACACACACACACACACACACACACACACACTCACAATCACCACCACCATAGCACAACTGCCACCATCGAACACAGCATCCCCACCGGTCTTACACCCGGGTTCAACTATATTTCCTACCCACCGGTCGACCAAACATCCCACGAACCGAATCTGACCCAAATCCAAAATAAGTTTTGGGCAACCCCCACAAGCCATAAATCAAAATCCAGATCCACAAACCTCATATACCGAGTCCTCAATTTGTGTTGTGATAAAGAGAGGTATGGTATTTGAAGAGATACGGTACAGAGAAGGGGGTGCAGTGTGAAGGCATTGCAACAGTGATGGATCTGAAGTATAGATGTGCAACAATCGCATATCTAAAAAGGAAAATGGATAATGAGCGTTGCACTTTCCCCATGACGGTGTTGATTAGACTAGGAGTCATCTTCCGAAATTTTCAAAACCTAGCACTCAATAAAGTAATAAAACATATACCCTTTTGTTAAATAGTAAAATGTGTTTTTTTTTTTAACGGCCAACAAATTTTCATTCCAAAAAACGGCTAGCAGGGAGCTAGCCGACACCAGGTACAATATACACTAAAGAAAACAGAAAACAAAATACAGAAATCATAGACTACCAACCCAGTTTATGCATTTGAAAAACCCGCCAAACCCCCCAGTTCAGATCTGTTTGTTTTGATCTGGACTTGACCCACTGAAAACAGCAGGCCCGTATTTCCCCAAACGTAGTACTGATCGAACGCTGCACCTGGTTGAATACGACTTCATTTCTTGTTCTCCAGATTGACCACAGAGCAGTAAGACAAATCGCATGGACTACTTTCTTTTTCTTCGCCGATCCATGAACAAAACGCTCCAAATCTAGAATATCTTTAAAGCTAAAAGCGTAAACCGGTTGTAACCTGCACCATTGGGCAATTAGTTGCCAAATCGTTTGCGCGAAACCACACTCCACGAACAAATGTTTAACGGATTCCAGACTTTCTCCACATAGTGGACAGAATATTGATGCAACTGAAATATTTCTGTGCGATAGTGCAGAAAGTGTCGGCAGCCTGTTAAGGTGAGCTCTCCATGCCAAAATTTCGACTTTTCTTGGTACCCATGAGTTTCTCTTGCATACGTAGCCTTGAGTTGTAAACCGAAGCGCTTTTAAACCATTTTTTAAGCTTCCAACCGTGTAGATACCTGATCCATCCAACGTCCATTTCCACTCATCCTTTCTTTGCTGTAAAGTAATCGAACCCAGCAACAATTGTAGATTCTGAAATTCTGAACTATCATTGCCATCCGCTAAGGGTCGCTTCCAACACCAATTCCATGTTCCAACCCCCGAACCCACCCTATCCGCAACCGAGCACATCTTGTCCCTTTCTAACTGAAACAATTGTGGAAACGCCAAGTAAAATGAGTTTTTGATTTGTTAGAATATGTGGGCTACATATTAAATGCAACGCACATTTTTTATGGTTAAAATTCATTTTATTATCTATTTTTTATGGTCAAGGTTTATTTGTAGAGGTGTTGTATTATTTGGTGTGTTGTATTTCCTTTAATTAGATTTTTGCTAATAATCGTCTTAGTGTTGGTATATATGATCTTTTGTTGTTTGATTATTAAAAAAAAGATAGCTTTGTTTTGTTTAGTTCACTTATTCCGTTTGTGTTTTTCTTCCACGATAACACGATTTTAGTTTCGTTGAAAACGAGTGTTTAGTTTCATTGAAAGCGGGTCTATCCCGCTGCGAATATACAATCCAAAAAGCATTAGTCCCAAAACGTGCATCAACAATTTTGTTGATTAACATGTTGAGCAGCAGCAACCTAACCCAAAATGATGTATGTATCATTACATATGTAAGTGAAAGTCATAACAATATGATAACTATGAATAAGATAACTACATGAACTTACGTCTCCTTCATTGTCATGATGTACGACATTATTATCATTTATCCCTTGATTCTTGCATCCCATAGCAATAAACCGCTCCACTTCTTCCTTCCTTCGAGCAAGGCCGGTAATTTTCATGAGGTGGGCTCGCGTCTTTTTACCGAGGAGTATCCGATAAAAAGTCGCGAGCCCACCTCATGAAAATTACTAACCTTGCTCGAAGGAAGGAAGAAGTGGAGCGGTTTATTGCTATGGGACGCAAGAATCAAGGGATAAATGATAATAATGTCGTGCATCATGACAATGAACTAGATGTAAGTTCATGTAGTTATCTTATTCATAGTTATCATATTGTTATGACTTTCACTTACATATGTAATGATACATACATCATTTTCGGTTAGGTTGCTACTGCTCAACATGTTAATCAACAAAATTGTTGATGCACGTTTTGCGACTAATGCTTTGGGATTGTATATTCTATGTTGCTTAGCTGATTATGTGGGGTCTGTGGAGGATCGGTTTGACAAAAACAAGTTAGTTGATCATACAAGTCTACCAATTTAGGTGCGGAATCCCTAAATCAGTTACGAAATGATAGTTATTGAGTCAAAAACGCAAATTCACCTTTTCAATATCCATTTCATTAATAAACACTTGATAAAACTTTACAATTGATGTTTACAATGAAATAATAACATTTCAGATACTTTAAGATAACCTAGAGAGAATTCAGATCGAACTAGACAAACAAATGACTAGGCCTGTAAACGAACCGAACGAACACGAACACAGGCGTGTTCATGTTTGGTTATTTAACTTTAACCGAACACGAACACAAACACATAATCAAACACATTTTTATGTTCGTGTTCATTCATTAAGAATTTTTTCGTGTTCGTGTTCGTTTATGTTCGTTCATTTAAAGCCTAAACGAACAGTTCATGAACATAAACGAACACAGATGATCAATATAAACGAACACAAATGAACATAAATGAACATTAATAAACACAAACAAAAACAAGTTTAATAATGATTCATCACAATTCAACCAAGTCTAATACATCACAATCCAACCAAAACAAAATCTAAATTAGTAGGGTTGTGGAGTACGGAGAAGAAATGAGGTGGGGTTGTGAAGTGTGGAGAGTGGCTGATATGATTAGAATGTTAGGGTTTGGATTAAATTTTAGAGCATATAAAATATATTGTATATAATATAATATGAATTAAGGTTACTTAACAAACACGAAATAAATAATGAAAATAAAGTAAGGTTTAATTAAACGAACATAAATGAACATAAATAAACAAAAATAAACGAACATAAATGAACGAACAAAACATGTGTTCATGTTCGTTCGTTTAATTAAACGAACAAAAAATTGTGTTCGTGTTCGTTCATTTATCTAAATAAACGAACACAAACGAACTTCCCGCCGAACAGTTCATGAACGTTCGGTTCGTTTATGTGACAACTCGGGTAAATCTCTCTTTTTGGTTTCTATTTTTGGTTTCTATCTTTTGTTGTTTCCTTCGTTATTCCTTTTGGTACTTGTGCAATTTTCGGGACGAAAATTCTTTTAACGTGGGGATGATGTGACACCCGGCAAATTCTGGTTAACAACGTTGTCTAGATGAAAGTCTACCTTAGCGAGTCACGCGTATATTGCACTTAACTGGGTTAGTTAAGTCGGGTTATGGTTCGGGAACTATCGGTTTAGTCTAGAAGATCATTGGATGTTGGTCTAGAGGTTCGTTAGATGTCAGTCCTTAACCAAGTGTACAAATGGTGACGATTTGTAGGATCGTCAGGTCATACGGAACATACAAGTCTCGAGTCCCGGGAATTGGTGAACGAGTGTGAATATGTGTATTTGCAAGTGTTATGTGTTTACAATCATTATGTGACTTGTCGGTATGTGAATATGTGTTAACATATGTTAAAACGGGGTTTAACGTGCAAAATACATCGAACCAACCCCTATAGGCGATTAGGGAGGCTAATCGCCTATAGGGCATGCATTTAGGGGAACATTACATGCGATTGGGGGGCTACTCGCATGTAATGTCATGCGATTAGGCCCAATTGCATGTAATATCATGCGATTAGCATCCCTAATCGCATGTAACTGCTGCACAATCGCGTGTTACGTGCTGGACGACTAAAAACGACTATAAATACAATGTTTAACCTCCTAAACTTCATAATACAAACCCTAGTCGTCCCATAACCCGCCCCAACACACACCCAACCTCTGGAACGCGATTTTTGATCAAAACACAAGGTTTCAAGCTTAAATCATCATTCTTTCACAAATCTAAGGTTTGGTTTCCATCCATGCAATCTTTATAAACGTTTTTATTCAATCCCTAATGGTCCAGACCTGTTCTAAAACGAAAAAGCTTTCTGAAAATCGTTAATAAGTATTGTTAATCAGATTCTAACAATCATACATGTGTTATGTGTGTTTATGATTAATATCTAGGGTTTTTATGATTCAAAATGAGTGATTAACATGTTATTAAGTTAGTTTCAGAATAATATTGATGTCATGATAATAAAATCTGAGTAATTGTTCATTAGGGTTATAGTTGTGCATGTTAAGGTGATGATTCGTGCTATGTGTATGGTGTTTGGACTACATGGGTGCATGCAGGGCTGATAATACGAGGCAAAACGAAGGATTTTAGTTTAAACATGTTTAGAATAGTTGTTGGGATGATATTGGATGGTTACACACGTTCTGGATCTGATTTGGAGCGTTAAACGTGCGAAAAACCGGAACAGCTGGGTTACTGGCGATTAGCAACCCTAATCGCCTATGTTAGGGGCGATTAGGAGGCTAATCGCCTATGTTTCATGCGAGTAGGGGCTAATTGCTAGTAGATACATGTCTTATGTGCTAATTGCTAGTAGATACATGTCTTATGACCTAATTGCTAGTAATTACATGTGGTATAGCCCTAATTGCTAGTAATTACATGTGGTATAGCCCTAATTGCTAGTAATTACATGTGGTATAGCCCTAATCGCCTATAATAGAGGCGATTAGCCTTCCTAAATGCCAGTTGACCAACCCAAATGCTAGTTGACTTTTCCTAATCGCGTGTACTGCTGCTGTAAGTGTAAATTAGCATTCCGAGACCCGATTTGACCTGTAGGAACATGCTAGGAACCCCGTAACATATCTAATAACTTGGTAACATATGTTTGGATGTAATTATGTGATACGTGAGCTATGTGCTATAACTTGTTGTGCGTTAACGTATGTTAAGTGTGATTGCATGATTGTATGTTTGAGAGCGTAAACATAACACGGGGAGTCTCGGGTCACCAATGGGATGTCGAGTCTTGTACTTTGGGTCAGTTAAACAGTCACGGTGTTTTCAAACGAACTTGGTTATGGTCTGGACATCTAGGGACTAACTAACCTGCGGGTTATTAGTCTAAGTGCTTGTAACTGTCATATGTTAGGTCGCCGCTTTACGGGACTAGCATAGCTGCTGAGTTATTCGTATTACGAAGTAACGCAACTTAAGGTGAGTTTACGGCCCCTCTTTTAAACTGGTTTCACATTTTCGGGGGAGAAAACATGTGTTAAAACGATTATTTGGTAACTACTGTCATACTAAGGGTTTCCATTGTGTACTACACGATCTTTGGAAGTCCCGGGGGGAACCATGAATGTGCGGGTTTGCACAACGGGGAAATGTGAATAGCGCTATTGGGAGTGACCAACCCCGCTCGTCGACTTCGAGGGTCGGCGGGTGCATATTGTCTTAAACAGGAACAACAGGAACAACAGGTTTACTACATCGGGCACACATTTGGTTTACGAGTTAGTAATGGTTTTCCAATCGTGGTAGTAACAAAACATACGCCTAGCTAGCGTACACTGGTTTTCGATTTGTTATAGTATGGACAGGTTGACTTGGTACTTGGATTACAAAACCTGTAAACTCACCAGCATTTTTGTGCTGACGTATTCTCTTACATGTTTTCTCAGGTCGCTAAGGTAGCACGACTGGACTAGGGCGCACGCGTCTGCACGGCGTCTAGTTAGGGTTGCATGGTTTTACAAACGTTGAACATTGGTTTACTATTGAATATTGTTTTGAATAAGCTTCCGCTGTAAACGGGAATTTTAAACATTGTTTTGAAATTGCATTATGTTCATTTTAGACTTGTTTATTGTGATCGTTGGTTTGGATCCTGGTTTGTCATGCACCTCGCGGTAAAACTCCGCAAGTGGATTTTGAGGGTGTGACAGATTGGTATCAGAGCCAATGGTTATAGTGAACTAGGACTGCATGTAGAGTCTAGTCTATAGCCGAGTCGCACACACTAGACGATCACATGGTACTAAAAACATTATGGTAGTTTACGTATGGGCTTGTCGCGGTGTTCCTAAATCATCTGACCTTCCTATGTTACATCATCCGTTCTATCTTAGGTCGGGTTATTTACTTTCTAGGCAGTGTAGTATATTGGAGTGAATCGTGTACTCTTGAGATTTGTCCAAGGCTCGGACTTCTCCCTTTCGTACTCCAATAGAAACACTTGCCATAAACCACCGTAGTATTACGGTGTATAGCTAAGAGTCCATGTTCGGTGATTTGAACTTTGAACTAGGAGAACACTTGGAGGACCATGTAGAGCGGTTTATCATTTTGGGTGCACACAAAATCATAAACCGAAATGCATGGAAGCCCTAGTGAGCTCTGGGTTTGAAGGGATAGCCCTGGATTGGATCTATCTTTGATCTTGTAAACATTAGTGGTTATCTTTATCTGCGAAACTAAATTTTCTCGTTCTTTCTGCCAGAATCATGTCTGGAGTACGAGGAGGACGTGGAGGTGGTCGCAATGGTGGACGTGGTGGTGGTCGCGGTGGTGCTGGTGGTCGTGGAGGTGTTAACCTATCACAGGAGGACCTGAACAACTTGCTACAAGCTGCCTTCCAGTTAGGGCACAATGGTGGTGGTAAGTTGATTTATCCATTTTCTTTGCCTCATTAGTGAACCTTGTTTACATTCGTCGTGTTTCCTCACGCGTTTCATTTCAGGTGGTCCTATTAACCCACCCCCACCTATGTGTACCTACAAGATGTTTCGGGATTGTAAGCCTCAGGAATTCTCTGGAACTGAGGGTGCGGTGAGCTTGCTTAGGTGGCTGGAGAAGGTGGAGTCAGTGTTTCTGATGTGTAACTGTCTCCCAGAAGATCGGGTTAAGTATGCTGCTGCGTTATTCCAGGATGTTGCTTTGACTTGGTGGAATAACATCACCCAGAATATGGGTATTGGGGAGGCGTATGCTATGCCTTGGGAGAATTTTGTGCAGCTGCTGAAGCGTGAGTACTGTCCAAGGGAAGAGGTGCAAAAGCTAGAGCACGAGGTGTGGAACCTCAAGATGACTGGGTCTGAAATTGAGAAGTATACGGTGAGGCGTAACGAGTTGGCAGTGCTATGTCCTGATCTGCATGTGCCAGAATACAGGAGGATTGAGCATTATATCTCGGGGTTGGTGCCAGAAATCGCAGGGTTGGTAGCTGCTGGAAATCATCCTACATACTCAGAAGTGGTCCGATCGGCTCATAGGATGACCAACTTGAA
This sequence comes from Ambrosia trifida, assembly GCA_028751855.1. Lineage (NCBI taxonomy): Eukaryota > Viridiplantae > Streptophyta > Magnoliopsida > Asterales > Asteraceae > Ambrosia > Ambrosia trifida. The sequence continues at coordinate 100,359,025 of CM054128.1, read as the reverse complement.
GGTGAATGAGGGTATTTTGCCTGCTAAGGGTTCGACTGTCAAGGCCCCAGAGAACAACAAGCGCAAGTGGGATAATGAAGGGAAAGGATCTGGGCCAGCACAGCAGGGTAAGAGGTTCGATAATGGGGGTTCTTCTTCTTCGGGTAACAAACAGGGTGGTTATGCGGGGAAACTGCCTAAATGCAACAAGTGTGGACGTCATCATCAGGGGAACTGCGACAGTAATCGTTGCCATCGCTGCCAGCGAATTGGGCATTTTGCTAAAGATTGTCGGGCTACACTTCCATCGACCCAGGCCCCAAGCAATACCCCGGCTGCTGCTGCTCAAGGAACTACGGGAAGACAGGGTTGTTACAACTGTGGTGAGACTGGGCATTACAAGAAGGATTGCCCGAAACTGAAGCAGGGTGGAAGCAACGGTAATGGGAACAACGGGGGCGGTGGCAGGAATGCACGCGCCTTCGTCATTGGAGCCGCTGAGGCTAGACAGGATCCTGACACAGTTACCGGTACGTTCCTTCTCAATAATCGTTCTGTTAGTGTGTTATTTGATTCTGGTGCCGACAAGAGTTTTGTATCCATGGAAGTTAGTCGACTGCTAGATGTAGTACCCGTACCGTTAGAGACTAAGTATATTATTGAGTTGGCTGATGGTAAAAAGATTGAAGCTACTAGTATCCTTCGGGAGTGTCAATTAGAGTTGTCGGGTTTGTCGTTCCCCATCGACCTTATGCCGGTACCTTTGGGTAGTTTTGACGTTGTTGTAGGCATGGATTGGTTGTCCCTGTATCGCGCGGAGATTGTTTGTTACGACAAGATTATTCGGATTCCTCTCCCTGATGGAGAATTCCTTTCTGTGTACGGTATCAAGGGTGGTGTTCCGCTAAATATCATCTCTAGCATGAAAGCCCTTAAGTGTCTTCGAAAGGATTACTCGGCCGTTTTGGCACTTTTATCTGTTTCCTCTAGCGATGAGAAGAAGATCGACGATATTCCTGTTGTACGCGAGTTTCCTGATGTATTTCCTGATGATTTATCTGGTCTTCCTCCCCATCGTCAGGTCGAGTTTGGTATTGATCTTGTACCAGGGGCTGCTCCTATTGCTCGGGCCCCCTACCGTCTTGCACCTCCCGAGATGCAGGAATTGTCTAGTCAGTTACAGGAACTCTTGGACAAGGGTTTCATAAGGCTAAGTTCTTCCCCTTGGGGAGCCCCGATTCTATTCGTCAAGAAGAAGGATGGAAGTTTTCGATTGTGTGTGGACTACAGAGAACTGAACAAATTGACCGTCAAGAACCGTTATCCTCTTCCACGTATTGATGATCTGTTCGACCAACTTCAGGGTTCTAGTTACTACTCCAAGATTGATTTGAGGTCCGGTTATCACCAGTTGCGCGTAAGGGAAGCTGACGTTGCAAAGACTGCGTTTCGTACACGTTATGGTCATTTTGAATTCTTGGTCATGCCTTTCGGTCTCACGAACGCGCCGGCGGTTTTCATGGATTTGATGAATCGCGTTTGCAAACCATACCTTGACAAGTTCGTCATTGTGTTTATTGACGACATCCTGATTTACTCCAAGAACAAGACTGAACACGAGGAACACCTGCGTTTGGTTCTGGAACTCTTGCGACGGGAACAACTTTACGCCAAGTTCTCAAAGTGTGACTTTTGGTTACGCGAAGTTCAGTTCCTAGGGCATGTGGTTAATGAACTAGGAATTCATGTCGATCCAGCTAAGATCGAAGCGATCAAAGACTGGGGAGCACCAAAGACGCCAACTGAGGTGCGGCAATTCCTAGGCCTTGCGGGCTACTATCGTCGTTTCATTCAGGGGTTCTCGAAGATCGCTCAACCCCTCACCACTCTTACGCAGAAGGATAGAAAATTCGACTGGGGTGAACCACAAGAGTCAGCGTTTGAAGAACTAAAATCCAAACTGTGTTCTGCTCCTATTTTGTCCTTACCTGAAGGCCCTGATGATTTCGTTGTTTACTGTGATGCTTCTATTCATGGTCTCGGTTGCGTGTTGATGCAACGCGAGAAAGTGATTGCGTATGCTTCTCGTCAACTCAAGGTGCACGAGAAGAACTACACCACCCATGACTTGGAGTTGGGTGCCGTGGTATTCGCGTTGAAAATTTGGAGACATTACTTGTACGGTACCAAATGCACCATCTACACCGATCACAAGAGTCTCCAACATATTTTCGACCAACAACATTTGAACATACGGCAGCGTCGTTGGATTGAACTCCTGAACGATTATGATTGCGCCATTAAGTACCATCCTGGCAAGGCGAATGTTGTAGCAGACGCCTTGAGCAGGAAGGAATCAACTAAACCTCGTCGCGTTCGGGCGTTGCAGCTCACCATTCATTCATCCCTACCTGATCAACTCCGTTCTGCCCAGTTAGAAGCTTTGAAGGAGGAAAACCTTAAAGCTGAGACTATGCACGGTGCCGACAAGCACCTCGAGAAAAGGCCGGATGGCCTGCACTATTTCGCAGAACGTATATGGGTTCCTTTATTCGGGGGACTTCGGGAGCTTGTCTTAGATGAGGCTCATAAGTCCCGATATTCTATTCATCCTGGTTCGGATAAGATGTACCAAGATCTGAAGGTGCTGTACTGGTGGCCAAACATGAGGTCGGATATAGCTTCATACGTGAGTAAGTGCTTGACTTGTGCTAAGGTCAAAGTGGAATACCAGAAACCGTCGGGTCTCTTGCAACAACCTGAAATTCCGGAATGGAAATGGGAACGGATTACAATGGATTTTGTCACGCAACTTTCTAAGTCACCAAGCGGGAATGACAAGATATGGGTGATTGTTGATCGGTTGACAAAATCAGCCCATTTTCTCGCTATTAAGGAGACCGACACCATGGATCGTTTTGCTCGTCTTTATCTGAAGGAAGTTGTTTCTAAGCACGGGGTGCCGGTTTCTATTATTTCGGATCGTGATTCCCATTTTACTTCTCACTTCTGGAAGTCTTTACACAAGGCTTTGGGTACCCAACTAGACATGAGTACAGCTTATCATCCACAGACTGACGGTCAGAGTGAGCGCACAATTCAAACTTTAGAAGACATGCTGCGGGCATGTGTGATCGATTTTGGCAAAGGTTGGGAAGCTCATTTACCGTTAGTAGAATTCTCATACAACAACAGTTATCACACGAGCATCAGGGCGGCTCCGTTCGAGGCACTGTACGGGTGGAAATGCCGTTCTCCTCTTTGTTGGGCTGAGGTGGGTGAGAGCCAACTCACTGGGCCTGAACTAGTGTACGAAACTTCGGAAAAGATCGTACAGATTCGTAACCGGTTGGCAGCGGCACGGGATCGGCAAAAGAGTTATGCCGATCAGCGTCGCAAACCATTGGAATTCCAAGTTGATGACAAGGTACTTCTGAAAGTTTCACCGTGGAAGGGCGTCATACGCTTTGGGAAGCGTGGCAAACTCAACCCTCGGTATGTCGGTCCATTTACGATCCTGGAACGGATTGGACCGGTGGCATATCGTCTTGATTTACCGACGGAGCTTGGTAACGTACATAACGTCTTCCATGTGTCCAACTTAAAGAAGTGTCTGGCTGACGAGTCTCTCATCGTTCCACTGGAAGAGATCAAGGTTGATGATCGTCTTCGGATTGTGGAAGAACCTGTGGAGATTCTGGATTACAAGATTCGTAGCCTACGTCATAGCAAGATTCGCATCGTAAAGGTTCGCTGGAACTCGAACCGGGGACCAGAGTATACGTGGGAACAGGAGGATCAGATGAAGTCTAAGTATCCTCATCTCTTTCCTAAGGAAGCGTTCGAGTCGAGATATGTCTCTTCTGCAGCTGAATGAATCACGGGGCGAGATTCCTTTTAACGTGGGGATGATGTGACAACTCGGGTAAATCTCTCTTTTTGGTTTCTATTTTTGGTTTCTATCTTTTGTTGTTTCCTTCGTTATTCCTTTTGGTACTTGTGCAATTTTCGGGACGAAAATTCTTTTAACGTGGGGATGATGTGACACCCGGCAAATTCTGGTTAACAACGTTGTCTAGATGAAAGTCTACCTTAGCGAGTCACGCGTATATTGCACTTAACTGGGTTAGTTAAGTCGGGTTTTGGTTCGGAAACTATCGGTTTAGTCTAGAAGATCATTGGATGTTGGTCTAGAGGTTCGTTAGATGTCAGTCCTTAACCAAGTGTACAAATGGTGACGATTTGTAGGATCGTCAGGTCATACAGAACATACAAGTCTCGAGTCCCGGGAATTGGTGAACGAGTGTGAATATGTGTATTTGCAAGTGTTATGTGTTTACAATCATTATGTGACTTGTCGGTATGTGAATATGTGTTAACATATGTTAAAACGGGGTTTAACGCGCAAAATACATCGAACCAACCCCTATAGGCGATTAGGGAGGCTAATCGCCTATAGGGCATGCATTTAGGGGAACATTACATGCGATTGGGGGGCTACTCGCATGTAATGTCATGCGATTAGGCCCAATTGCATGTAATATCATGCGATTAGCATCCCTAATCGCATGTAACTGCTGCACAATCGCGTGTTACGTGTTGGACGACTAAAAACGACTATAAATACAATGTTTAACCTCCTAAACTTCATAATACAAACCCTAGTCGTCCCATAACCCGCCCCAACACACACCCAACCTCTGGAACGCGATTTTTGATCAAAACACAAGGTTTCAAGCTTAAATCATCATTCTTTCACAAATCTAAGGTTTGGTTTCCATCCATGCAATCTTTATAAACGTTTTTATTCAATCCCTAATGGTCCAGACCTGTTCTAAAACGAAAAAGCTTTCTGAAAATCGTTAATAAGTATTGTTAATCAGATTCTAACAATCATACATGTGTTATGTGTGTTTATGATTAATATCTAGGGTTTTTATGATTCAAAATGAGTGATTAACATGTTATTAAGTTAGTTTCAGAATAATATTGATGTCATGATAATAAAATCTGAGTAATTGTTCATTAGGGTTATAGTTGTGCATGTTAAGGTGATGATTCGTGCTATGTGTATGGTGTTTGGACTACATGGGTGCATGCAGGGCTGATAATACGAGGCAAAACGAAGGATTTTAGTTTAAACATGTTTAGAATAGTTGTTGGGATGATATTGGATGGTTACACACGTTCTGGATCTGATTTGGAGCGTTAAACGCGCGAAAAACCGGAACAACTGGGTTACTGGCGATTAGCAACCCTAATCGCCTATGTTAGGGGCGATTAGGAGGCTAATCGCCTATGTTTCATGCGAGTAGGGGCTAATTGCTAGTAGATACATGTCTTATGAGCTAATTGCTAGTAGATACATGTCTTATGACCTAATTGCTAGTAATTACATGTGGTATAGCCCTAATTGCTAGTAATTACATGTGGTATAGCCCTAATCGCCTATAATAGAGGCGATTAGCCTTCCTAAATGCCAGTTGACCAACCTAAATGCTAGTTGACTTTTCCTAATCGCGTGTACTGCTGCTGTAAGTGTAAATTAGCATTCCGAGACCCGATTTGACCTGTAGGAACATGCTAGGAACCCCGTAACATATCTAATAACTTGGTAACATATGTTTGGATGTAATTATGTGATACGTGAGCTATGTGCTATAACTTGTTGTGCGTTAACGTATGTTAAGTGTGATTGCATGATTGTATGTTTGAGAGCGTAAACATAACACGGGGAGTCTCGGGTCACCAATGGGATGTCGAGTCTTGTACTTTAGGTCAGTTAAACAGTCACGGTGTTTTCAAACGAACTTGGTTATGGTCTGGACATCTAGGGACTAACTAACCTGCGGGTTATTAGTCTAAGTGCTTGTAACTGTCATATGTTAGGTCGCTGCTTTACGGGACTAGCATAGCTGCTGAGTTATTCGTATTACGAAGTAACGCAACTTAAGGTGAGTTTACGGCCCCTCTTTTAAACTGGTTTCACATTTTCGGGGGAGAAAACATGTGTTAAAACGATTATTTGGTAACTACTGTCATACTAAGGGTTTCTATTGTGTACTACACGATCTGTCATGTTAGGTCGCTGCTTTACGGGACTAGCATAGCTGCTGAGTTATTCGTATTACGAAGTAACGCAACTTAAGGTGAGTTTACGGCCCCTCTTTTAAACTGGTTTCACATTTTCGGGGGAGAAAACATGTGTTAAAACGATTATTTGGTAACTACTGTCATACTAAGGGTTTCTATTGTGTACTACACGATCTTTGGAAGTCCCGGGGGGAACCATGAATGTGCGGGTTTGCACAACGGGGAAATGTGAATAGCGCTATTGGGAGTGACCAACCCCGCTCGTCGACTTGGAGGGTCGGCGGGTGCATATTGTCTCAAACAGGAACAACAGGAACAACAGGTTTACTACATCGGGCACACATTTGGTTTACGAGTTAGTAATGGTTTTCCAATCGTGGTAGTAACAAAACATACGCCTAGCTAGCGTACACTGGTTTTCGATTTGTTATAGTATGGACAGGTTGACTTGGTACTTGGATTACAAAACCTGTAAACTCACCAGCATTTTTGTGCTGACGTATTCTCTTACATGTTTTCTCAGGTCGCTAAGGTAGCACGACTGGACTAGGGCGCACGCGTCTGCACGGCGTCTAGTTAGGGTTGCATGGTTTTACAAACGTTGAACATTGGTTTACTATTGAATATTGTTTTGAATAAGCTTCCGCTGTAAACGGGAATTTTAAACATTGTTTTGAAATTGCATTATGTTCATTTTAGACTTGTTTATTGTGATCGTTGGTTTGGATCCTGGTTTGTCATGCACCTCGCGGTAAAACTCCGCAAGTGGATTTTGAGGGTGTGACAGTTTACAGGCCTACAAATGACAAAAAGTTAATGTTAAAATGAAATTTCAAGTTTATATAGGCCTGCACATTCACCCCCCGTAAGGGTCGAATGTGCAGGTTCGACCCTTCATATGGTCGAACAAACACATAAGCTTCAATTCTTCCACGTTCCTCTGAATTCCTCCACCTTCGACCTTCACAATCCACCTTCGACCCCACGACATTGACAAAACAACTTTTAATGTACAATCCAATAGAATTAGTCGCAAAACGTGCATCAACAAACTCCCCATCGACTATTGCTTGAATTATTGTCGTTGGTAATCGAGCGTCTTGTTCATCAGCTTGATACGCAAGTTCGTCTTCTGCTCTTTAGTCATAACTGGTTCGAAAGTTGGTTTAGATTTCTTCTTTTCTTTTGATATCTTCACAAACTTTCCCAGTTTCTTGTCGTAGTCACATCCCGCATTGACATCCCAAGCGAAACACAAGCATACCACAAGTTGGTATTTCAGAGCTTGTTCGCTATCCTTCTCTTCATAGTAAATTGGGTTGTAATACAGCATTATGATATCTTCATGTGAGCAATTGATCAACCACATTGGATCAAAAATATGAATCTTCTTAAACTCATCTCTTTTATCCTTCAGCAAGATAACAGCTTCTGCGGTCTTCCAATCATAGTACCACCACATGAATTCTTTCGAAAAGTGTTGTGGAATCGGCATCAAAGGAATATGTATCAGAACGGTCGGTGGTTTATACTTCAAAGTCACCTTGTTCATCCTAGTAATCAGATCAATAATCTTTTTGTGAACAATCCTTTTAGGATACTGCGGAGTGAACACATCCCATTTTGTTCTACTCTCTCTAGCCATGCGATCTGCGAAATATCCAACTGCATCGTTGTTAACAGTTGCACCTGACAAAGTATGTCTGCAGACGTCGCGTACAGCCCAGTAAGGTAGTGTTTTTATATCATGGAATCTGTTGAAATACAGAATTCCCTTCTCCCATTTAACAGCAACACACCTTAGCTGTCTCGGGTATTTCCAACCGAGAGCTTTCCCTTTGAACAATTCGTTGTGAAACTTGTGGAAACCTCCCTAAATTTCAGTCTTTGGTCGGTTGGCTTCTTTTTCTTTCAATTTCCTCAACAAGCTTTTCAGATCATCAGATTGTTCAACATTTGGTTTCTGATTCTCTGCATTCTTGAATACTTCACTAACGAATGTCTTACTCTTCTCCCGTGCAAGTTTCTCATCCTGATTCGACATATCTTCAGAAAATTCAGGAAATGCATCATCCTGTTTGTCTTTAAAGTACTCTGGATATTCCTCACTGGTAATATCCTCAATCTCAACATCTTCAAATACTGGTGCATCTCTATCATCAGAGTGATTTCCTGCTTCTTTCTCAGGAATATTAGGAATCTGATTGTCACTCATCAACTCTTCAAGATATTTACCGACTTGTTTCGCCAATCCTTCAAGTATCTCTTTAGATATGGCTGCAGAAACTTCACCATCTTCAAGATCAGGATCATTATATTCAAGCTCGTATCTCATATCTTCAGATTCAAAAATCTCTAGAAACTTTCCAGTAAGCTCAATCGTCCAAACTTTCTTAGTCAACATCTGACGATATAACTTCTTATCTTCGTCTGATAAAGATCTGATCTTTTCATTCCAGAAAATGCTGTCATCATCAGTGTTACCACCAGGAGCTTTCGAGCTTGATTCTCCTGCATCTTTAACAGAATCTCTCTTTTCACACTTATACTTCTCTGTATCATCATCATCGTCATCATCATCATCATCATCTGTAGAACTGTTATCTCCAGAATCATTTCCAGAACCATCTTTATCATCATCAACCTTCTTCTCAGGAGCATCACCAGCATCCTGTTCCAATTCCTCATCTTCTTTTTCTTCTTCTTCAGACTCAGATGATTCAAAATCAACCTGTTCTTCTTCACGTTCTTTATCTTCCTCTCCAGCTTTCAGTTGTGGAGCTTTTTCATAAAGATCGTCACTAAGCTTCCTTAAACTCTTATTGTCTTTCTTCACCTGTTTTTTCTCGAGTCTCAAAGCGATTTATCTTCTTCTATTTATCTGTTCATGAGTTAACAACTTCTTATTCTTTTCCTGAAGTTGTTTAATCTTCGCTTCTAATTCTTCTTGACTCTCCTGTGAAGATTCGATAATATCCAACATCTTCTTATCATTCTTCCTCAACTGTTCTATCTCTTGCTGTTGCTGATTAATCAAATTCATCATTTCTGCAAGCTTCTGGTTAACTGCATTCATCACATCACTCGATACAGTAACCTGTTGTGTTGAAGCCTCAGCAACATGAGTCTTTTTCTTGAATTTATTCAAGACTCTTTCCATAGCAGCATCAAAATCAGCAGAAGTATCAACATTCTTTTCAGCTGCTGATTTCTTCATCTTCTTAGCAATTGGGGATGTCACGGGTGTAGCAGATTTTAAACTAGAAACTTTAGGAATTTTCTTTCCTGCAAGTAAGATCTCAACTTCTTTCGCCCGTCTCTTCTTTAGATTCTCTTTATCATCTTTCTTTGACATGGTTTTGTATTTGGGCTTCTTCTGTTTTTCACCAACCATTGGAGATCCACTGAAATCCTGTTCACCAATACCAAGACCCAGATCAATCTCGTCCATTGAAATCGGACTCTTCGGTCTCTGCTCCTCAATGGTTTTGTTAAGACTTTCAGACTCACCAGCCACAGTGGCCTTGGGCTTGGTTTGCTTTACAGTCTCTTCACCCGAATCCCATCTCTCATCTGTTTGAGTCTCCTCAGAATCGGCAGACTCTTCATCAACTAGCATAATACCTTTTCTCGCTACGCTTTTCTTTCTTCTTGATGTTTTCTTTGGTTGTTCATCTCCAACCTCCTTTTCTTTACCTTTCCCTTTTCCAATTTTAGCACCAACATTCACCACTTGTCTCTTCCTCTTTGCTTCTGGATTGACGTGAAACAAAGGATCATCATTATCTGATTCACTGTTAGCATTTCTAGCCTTGTCCTCACCCAGATCCTCATAATCTGGATTAATCAAGTGTCCAAACAGATTCTTGTGAGGTGGTTTTTCGTTCTCAGGAACCCCTTTGTATCCTTTCATCCTGATCAAAGTGTTTAGATTCATGTGATCTTGGACTAGAATCTGTGTAGGATCTTTTCTCAGCTTTTTATACTTCTGATCAAAAATCATCTGTAGGAATCTGGGATATAACAAAAACTTCTTGTGCTTCAAACCTTTCAGAGGTTCAAGCATATGATCCAAGATCATTCCCGACACATTAAACGGCTTGTTCAGCACTAGAGCAACCATCAACGAACTGATGCTCTTCCTCATCACATCATAACCACCACTAACGGATCCAAAAACGTGTAACATCACATGAGCTAGATACTTAAACTGCGGACACAGTTTTCCTTTGTGTAAGGCTCCATCTGTAATCGGTCCGTTATACTTCATTTGGAGAAAGCATTTTCTCTGTTCAATCCAAGACAAACTTCTAGGATCTGTCGGCTCATCTTTCAGTCTCAAAGCTTTCCGAATATCACTCTTAGTAACGATAGCAAGTTGTCCCTGAATGTTGCTTACTATGGCTGTTTGATTATCCCAATAATCCATCTTTGCATTCTTCCAGAAGTCCACCTGAAGATCTTTATAGATATTAGCTGGTGTAGCTAATGAATCAACGACTCTGCTTCGTTTCAGAAAATCTACAATGCCAGAGAATTCTGTGTGTTTCTTGAGCTCGCCAAGAAATGCACATCAGTTGTGGGCTTCCTCAAACGGCAATTCCTCTTCTGTCTTCTTAGCTGTGGCTTTTCCAGAAGATCCAGCTAGTATATCAGTATTCTGTGGTTCTGCCATTTGAAATTCTGCAAAAACAAAACATGAACACAGCATCCCCACCAATCTTACACCTGGGTTCAACTATATTTCCTACCCACCGGTCGACCAAACCTAACCCACGAACCGAATCTGACCCAAATCCAAAATACGTTTTGGGCAACCCCCACAAGCCATAAATCAAAATCCAGATCCACAAACCTCATGTACCGAGTCCTCAATTTGTGTTATGATAAATAGAGGTATGGTATTTGAAGAGATACAATACATAGAAGGGGGTGCAGTGTGAAGGCATTGCAACAGTGATGGATCTGAAGTATAGATGTGCAACAATCGCATATCTAAAAAGGAAAATGGATAACGAGCGTTGCACTTTCCCCATGATGGTGTTGATTAAGACTATGAGCCCTCTTTCGAAATTTTCAAAACCTAGCACTCAATAAAGTGATAGAACGTATACCCTTTTGTTAAATAGTAAAATGTGTTTTTGATTTTGTAGAATATGTGGGCTACATATTCAATGCAGCGCACATTTTTTATGGTTAAAGTTCATTTTATTATCTATTTTTTATGGTCAAGGTTTATTTGTAGAGGTGTTGTATTATTTGGTGTGTTGTATTTCCTTTAATTAGATTTTTGCTAATAATCGTCTTAGTGTTGGTATATATGATCTTTTGCTGTTTGCTTATTAAAAAAAAAGATAGCTTTGTTTTGTTTAGTTCACTTATTTCGTTTGTGTTTTTCTTCCACGATAACACGATTTTAGTTTCGTTGATAACGAGTCTTTAGTTTCATTGAAAGCGGGTCTATCCCGCTGCGAAGCGCGGGTGAAAAGCCCTAGTATAGATTATTATATCAAAGTAATGTATGAAATGATTAAACTATTCTTGCAAGCCAAACAAACATAAATAAACTAGTGGGAATGTCCGCAAGTTGCAGCGGCTGTCATGCTAACATTAGATTCAATTATGATGCTTATTACGAACCACAACACATTACGGGTTTTTTACATTTTATTCCATTCACTTGAAAATAGTTGTAGATATTTCCATTCCGCAGGAAACCCGCATGATATTTCAGCGACAATTTATATCGTGAATCTTGTTTTTTTAGTTTATAAATCATCTCGTGATATATCGTACGACGGATGCACAACTTGAGCATGACATCAACTATGCCTTTAATGTTTTATGTTGATTTCAACATACATTATCCGGTAGACCTCGTGACTCAAGCTCGAATGTGTATCAACCATGATACATATGTGTCTTGTCTTGATCTCTCATGGTCGGCTATCTCTTCACTGGTATATATGATTTCCAAACAACTTTGTATGAATTAATTTAGCAGGCATAAAGTTGCATTCGTGTCATCTCTTGGTGTCTTAATCAAAGTTCTTGTTTAGAGTTAATTGTTTCATTGTTTATGTAACCCCGCATTGCGGCAGAGTCGACCATTTCGGTTAGTTTTATGTTAGGTTATGAATCACTCAAAAAGCTAGCCATGTCCAAATTTAGTCCACGTCACCACGATAAAATGTTGTATGCATAAGGTTAAAACTTATGAGGACGAGGGATACAAAAAAACTCAAGAAGATGACTCATGTCAGGTAAGAGACAAAAAGCACCTAGAGTGAATCTCAATTCTCAATTCAAAACTTTATAACCTAGTTGAATTCTATATCAACCATTTTCAAAAGAACATAAAAATAAGAACGAAGGTGATGAAGTCATTTTACCTTTTTAGCTAATCATTCTAAATTGTCCCACTCAAAATCTTTCTTGCAGTATGTTGATCGAACCTAAGTACAATATACAAACTATTAGATTAAGCAAGGTTAAATTATAGTTCATTTAGCAAAAGAATAAACATAATGATGAACAAGAACTATACTTAGAGTGGAGGGAGTGGGGCGGGAGATCAGGAGGGCGGGAGGAAGCTTCACCGGCGGGAACACCGCCCCCTGCGGGCGTGGAGGAGTGGACGGGAGGAAGAAGCTTGGCGTGGGGCACTTGGGTTGGCCACGTGGCCTTTTCTGATTGGTCCGACTTGTTTTTTTTAACTTTATATAATATAATATTATTCCCTTCACCCCCTTTCACCCCCCTTCCACTCTCCACAATTTTTCCCCTCACATAGGTCCACAAGTGCCACATAGCGCTTCACCCCCCTCTCCCCCCCTCCACTCCCTGTAGTCTTAACTCCAATATTCTCATTGCTTTCAAGGGATAAGCATCATGTGAATCCAGCAATTACAGATAGATAAAATCCCAATAGTTATAACTCTTAATTCAGGCGAATGCGAATAAACAATCATCAAAACCATTCTTATTGTTTATTGGTTATTTTATTAATTTATATGTTGTGTATATTTTTTTCCATCACAATTTAGTATATAATAATTATTATTATGTAAACATATCTTGTATTATATTAACATAAATTAAATGTACTTGGTGTTAGGCTCGAGATGGTTTTAGTTTGGTTCGATTTGAGCTTTTAGCGAGCTTAATAGCTTGGAAGATTAGATAGAAGTAAAACCTGGGTATCCTTAATTTGTTGACATCACTAATTTGTTGCTCAAGCAACTTGATCCTCTTGACCATCTTACCAATGTTGTTATTTCTGCGACCATATCCTTGCTCCAACTCAAGCTTCTCTTTTGTAGCCTAAAATCAGTATTTATATTAGTAAGAAAGCTAAAATATATTTGCACTTGAACACGATAGATTTTAAATAAAAAGTAATAAAAAAAACTTAACGTATCACAATTAATAGCAAAAGTACCAAAATCAAACTTCAGCAATCATCTTCCATTATTTATTTAAACAAGATTAATCCAAAAAAGCACTCTACAGATATTTTCGTTCTTTAAAACATACCCTGGAAAGTTTCTGCTCCAATTCATTCTTCCTTTGCCATGCTTTTGAGGTAGTTTCCATTAAAATTGCACTGTGAGCTTTTTTTTTTTTTTTTGCTTTTTTTTTTGTCAAGAATGTCTTGTAATTATGCTACTTTCGCCTGCCAAATAAATCAAGAGTAACAATATATCAAACTAAAATTACAGACCAGCAAAACAGTAGAAAATAAAGAAACATCTGTCCACCGATAGTAAATTTTCTTGAAATTAAATATATCCCTTCACTAACAACCTAAATAAAGTAAGATATCTATGACCATCTAGTCATCTACATAAAATCTCTATGAAGTACAAAAAATAGCAATTATTTTCTAGTTGTTTCTTTTTCTAATAGCACTTTCAGCGCAATAGTAGATTAAATTGTAAAGCATCAATATGAACATTATTTACATTCTAATAGGGGTGTGCATGGGGCGGTTTGGTTCAGTTTTGAGAGCCAATCGAGACGAAAACTGAGATGTTCGGTCATTGAAGATTGTTAACCGATCATTTTCGGTTTCGATTAATTGGTTTTAACTCCGGTTTCGGTTCGATTATGGATAACTACTTCGAATGTTCAAGCCTTAAAAATCAAAACGAATGAATTTAAGCTAAAAAAAAGTTTAACTTGGGTTAAAAAGATTTAATTCTTGACTATCAAATGATTTTGTGTTGCAACCTGTAAAAATTAGGTGTTTTATCAAAATAAATGAATGATAGTTTCAGTTACATAAATATTATTGGAGCTTAGTGCAAGCAAGTTACATAACCATTTAAAATCAATTGTGACAAGCTTGGTCATACATATATCTAATTATCTATCTAGAGATAGCATAATGAAAAAAGAACAGATTTACTAACAACTTACCATTAGAGTTTTTCACTTCCCCATTGCATTGACAACATTTAAGACTCGTGTTGACATTTTCATGGGTTCGGTTGTAGAACCATGGTTCAGTTCTATTGACTTGACAACATCCAGGCGAGAAGCCGTAAGAAGTCAGCAGTGAGTTCCATTTCCGGCATTTCCCATCTCTTGACCACCACTGGCGACCGTTTGGCTATCCATGTACTACTGAGAACATGATGAAAATACATACAAACAAAGAACATATAATAATAATAATAATAATAATAATAATAATAATAATAATAATAATAACAATAATAATAATAATAATAATAATTAAGAAAAACCAAATTAATCAAATGCGGATACATAAACAAGGGGGCGAGAACATACTAGAATCGAAACTTAAGATGGAAGAATGACAATTGGAAGTGATATGGCAATCGGTAACAAAATTAAGTAGCATGAAGGCGAGAAGAAAAATATGAAAACCGTGTATGGTAATTTATAATAAATTCATTTGATACATTGATGGATATGAAGTGATTTTTAGATTTAAATACCTCTTCACACTTCTTGGTATATATTAAACTAGTTTTTATCCCGGGAGCGTCCCGGGTTGAAAAATCTAATATAACATAATAAAATATATTATTATTATTATTATTATTATTATTATTATTATTATTTTAAAAAAATCTTTGCCATAAGTTATCATATTCAAATATAAAAAAACGAATTTCTACGCCGGGGTATAAGTCTAGTGTCATTACAAATGAATTCGGAAGTTTGTAATCGATCATTCTAAAAAGAACTAACATGAAATAAGAAAAAAAAGTTAATTATTGAAATATCGAACGCATTAGTCTAAGGGTTATGTGATGCGTTAAAAAATTCATGGGTATATGATCGGGTATGTAGTTCGGGTATTTGGGTATGTTGTTTCGGGTAATCGGGTCGGGTATCACCAGACCCGACCCAAACCCACAATTTTTTTTAAACTAATCCCAAACCCGACACAATACATGTCGGGTTACAAAAAATAGTCATTTTTTTCTCCGATTTTTATATAGCACTATGGTACTCTTTGGAAAGATAATAAAACGCTCGTTAATTTGATGTAATTTTTTTCTTTAAAAAATCTCGTATATAAAAGATATTAACGTTTAAAAGTTATTGGATGAAACACGAGAGATAAAATAATAAAGGTTTAATATTTAGATTTAGTAGATTATGTATTTAATAGATTGGGTTAAATATTATAATAGATTAGGTTAAATCATATTTATTTCTTTTTTTTAATTGGTTTATAGTTGCCACATCACATCCTATGTGGCATCTCTCAAAGAAGAGATTGCATAAGAGTATGACATGTAGGATTAATCTCTTTGCAATATATATATACTAGTTTTTATCCCGGAAGCGTCCCGGGTTGAAATATATAATATGACATAATAAAATATATTATTATTATTATTATTTTAAACAAATCTCTGTCATAAGTTATCATATTCAAATATTAAAAAAACGAATCTCTGCGCCGGGGTATAAATCTAGTGCCATTACAAATGAATTCGAAAGTTTGTAATCGATCATTATAAAAAGAACTAACATGAAATAAGAAAAAAAAATTAATTATTGAAATATCGAACGCATTAGTCTAAGGGTTATATGATGCGTTAAAAAATTCATGGGTATATGATCGGGTATATAGTTCGGGTATTTGGGTATGTTGTTTTGGGTAATCGGGTCGGGTATCACCTAATCCCAAACCCGACCCAAACCCACAATTTTTTTTAAACTAATCCCAAACCCGACACAATACCTGTCGGGTTACAAAAAATAGTCATTTTTTTCTCCGTTTTTTATATAGCACTATGGTACTCATTGGAAAGATAATAAAACGCTCATTAATTTGGTGTAATTTTTTTTTAAAAAAATCTCGTATATAAAAGATATTAACGTTTAAAAGTTATGGGAGGAAACAAGAGAGAAAAAATAATAAAGTTTTAATATTTAGATTTAGTAGATTAGGTATTTAATAGATTAGGTTAAATATTATAATAGATTAGGTTAAATCATATAGATTTCTTTTTTTTTAATTGGTTTACACTTGACACATCACATCTTATGTGACATCTCTCAAAGGAGAGATTGTATAAGAGTATGACATGTAGGATTAATCCCTTTGCAATCTATCTATATATATAAAAGAAAACGTATATGATGACGTGGCGTGCAATGGAGGCCTCAACCTCCCCTTAAGAGTGCCACGTGGCATCATAATTGAAAGATTTTGTTGTTTTTGAACTATTTTATTTTTTAATTAAAAAAAAGGGATAAACATAAAACCCTAAATTAAATTGAGTTATTTTAGGAAAAAAAAAGAATTTAAAAATAAATTTAAAATTTTCTCTCTCATGTATCCTCCCATAATTTTTAAACGTTTATATCTTTTATATACGGGATTTTTTAAAGAAAAAAATTACACCAAATTAACGAGCGTTTTATTATCTTTCCAACGAGTACCATAGTCCTATATAAAAAAAACGGAGAAAATCGACTATTTTTTGTGGGGTTTCGTTCATACAGGAAAAAAACACACAAAGTGTTCATATTATTCATTAATCATGTTTTTTTCTTTTAAACCAGGTTCTTATCTACGATGTTGAAAATCAGCTCAATCGCCATGTTATCATTGGAATTTTGCTAGGTATACTTCATCAAGAGAAGTTAGGAGAAAGAATCGCGCAACACTGCAACACATGGTGTCACCTTATAGCAAGGTTATTATTTTTATTTATCTAATTACAAGAATAATAATTATTACTATTAGTATTAGTATTATTAGAATGGTTATATTTTTCAACCCCAGCACGCTCCCGAAAAGAATTGATAGTTGCTGACGTGTTAAATTAATGCTCAAAACCAGTGTTGTAAGAATGACTACTAATAATTAGTGCGAGAATAATTGTAAATAACGCGTGAGGTTAGCCACCAATAAAATAATAATACGAGAATAATCATAAATAAGATAATATGCGAACGTAACTATAAATAGAATGGTGTATAAAGAAAATAATGAAATTTATTGTAAATGAAAGTGCACGGAACAGGTGTATAGCCTACTGACATGCGAGTTAAAATTTAGAAATTTTGTATATACGCGCAACACGATAGAAAACATTTAGCAACATTCAATGTTTTGTTAGACCAAAAGTTTTGCGACTGAAAGAGTGTAAGTGTAAAAGATAAATTATTGTTTAATAAACAAAATGTAGTTTTACTCGAACTTTGTGATATAGTTGAAAATATAATAGTGATGCATGAGAATAACTTTTTAGATTCAAAACAGCTTCACATGAAAAGACTTCGTAAGTACATACTTTCATGTGTTTACAAGAAGTCGAGTTGAAAATTGTCATAATGCATACTATCAGTCGCAAGTTTCTTTTCTCGAAAATCATATAAATCAAATGTGTTTTCAAAAGACCAAGATTTAGAAATAACGTGAATGATAAAAGTCAATGCGACAATAGTGTAGAAGTCACAAATCATAACTGAAAATAGTGTAAGTTTTAAAGCGGATAAAAGTTTTAATAATGATGAAAAAAATCCAAAAGCGAATAATTAATGAGTATATAAAACATCAAGAGATGGAACTTAAAATCCAAATGTTAAACAAAACTTAAGAGTCAATGATGAAAAACGGAAAAATGCACAAATAGCGATAGCTATTAATAGAGAAAACTCAAAAGACATAATAACTTCATTATATAAATTTATGATAAGAGTTTCAAACAACAAATGAAAAATATATCAAAAATGTGATACTGAAAATATTTCTAATGAAACTGGTGACTAGCCAAAGAGATTGAAATATTATTAGTGACTTGTGGGGAGCGTACTTGAACCTATGAGTGAATGGTCGTTTTTCCCGATTGCACATACCCCGTCACTGGTAAATTTCAAAACCTTTAGTGAGACCTTAAAATGAGATGTAGAAACAGATCCCTGAGATGTGGATTTCACTCCTAACTCAAAGATGTATTTCAAAATTGAAAACAATTGAGGAATGAAACCAATCACTAAGTTAAGGATATCACCCCAGCTTAGTGGTTAAGTTTCTTTTTGAAGGTAATACTCTTTGAGGTGTGGATGTCACTCCTATCTCAAAGATGTATTCCTAAGATAAATATCATATAAAGGAATGAAACTAATCACCAAGGTATGGATACCACTCCTAACTTGATGATATCGTTTCGTTTGTGAAATACGAGTGTCTTCTTCGCCAAGCAAAATATCGAGAAATAATCATAACGAAAATATCTAGAAAGAAAATATAAGAAACGAGAGAAATATACACGAGAGGACTCGTGAAAGTAAACTTAGTTATAGTCTAGGCTAAAAGGCATTCTAATAACCTAATTCCCTATAACCATGGCTCTGATACCAATCAATAACACCCCAACCGATGGCGGAAACATCGAGGTGTCACGTAGTGACGATTGTTCAATAGCTCATGGACTAAAGTGTAAATTTGAATACATTGATTAAATAATTTATTACATTGAAATGAAATACAACGATTCTAACTGTCAACTAAATTGAAATACAATGAATCAAAATCTAAATATAAATCCGAAAACTTAAAGGATGCATCTCAAAACAACCTGAAACATGTACAAAATAATTTGGTCAATACAAAAATTGTATTGGTGAGCATACCCTGCTTGAATAAATATAGTAGGAAAAATGTTTAGCAATTCATGTGCGGTACCATTTGCAATTATGTAATAAGTAATATCCGTTCAAAACCAAACCTGAGAATAATGACTAACACATGACTAACCAACTGAATAATGAATTAACAAGACAATGACCAAGATTCTCTCAACAGAGTCTCAAGGGGGTATACCATAGTACTATTCATTGAAATGCTAGGCCGCCCAGCGGTTAATGATTTTGACAAGCCATAGACACACCAATTAACATAAAGCAAACACACATGAGAATTGCATTTAGTAAAAGAAATAAAAACTTGATAGTAAGTACATGAGTCACCCCAGAATAGTAAAACAGTAAAAAGGGGAAAGATATACTCACCTTGATTACGATGGACTTGTTAGGATTCAACAGAATTCAATGAGAGTAAATTATTTACTCTTGAACCTAAGTAAATTAAGATTGATGATTTAGTGTCTATAGTTATAGTATTTGTTCAACATATATATAGCCTTTTGACTTAAATATTATCAATAATTGTTTTATTTCAATTTACATATTTGAACTCATATAAATTTTTGTTTTAAAAAAAAATGACCACTTACTTCAAATATGCATAAACATCCTAAGTAGAATATTTAATGGACTTTGTTATGTTATGAAACCAAAATATATATGATTTACATTACTGTAATTCAGCCAATACATATAGTAATTTAAATATCGTAAATAAGACTACTTTAAAATATTAATTCCTTAGAGTTACTCGTTGCTAGGAATTAGAATATTCCATGAAGTTTTAACTTTGAAAATTGACAAATGTGACCAAATGGGGTAATTTAATTTATAATAAAACAAGACTACAAATTAAAGATATATATCATGTATTGACTATAACAAAAACAAAAGGATGGTACTCTTACTTGCGAAAATAAAAGATCATGAAGTTGCATAGTTTGACTTCTTATATTGAGTAAGTTTTGTGCAAAACAGATTATGAGCAATCATTATTTATTTTCATATTAAAATTTATAAAGACATAATATGAAATTTTTGTTTTTAATATATACATATATATATATATATCAAAGAAAATTACTTGATCTTGTTTCTAAATTTTTAAAACATTATGATGGTTTATGTTGACTGTGACAACGAAATTTATTTAGTGGAAGAAATTCAACAACAAAATTCATCTATATTGAAGCATGGTTTCAAATGTCTATTTAACCAAGTGATATGTGCATGAGAGAAGCTAAAAAGAACTATTAAACACAACATAGAATCAAAAGAAGGTTCGTTATTTACCTCAATCATCGAGAGATGCTTATCAAATATCAAGAGTCGAAGGGAGTAGTAAGACTTTTTGGTTGGTTCATGATTTTGAAAAAGATTTTAAGGAAAATTATATTGTGAGTTTTGGTGTTTGGAGATTATTGTAGGGATAATTGCAAGAGTACATATGGCCAAACTTTTGGTTATGAATCATTATTGTAAATTTCTGTTTCACCAAATTTAATAAATTTCTACTTTATACTAATTTACTAATCCTAATAAATACAATTTAGTAAATAAATGTAATCAATTCTCAATTAACTTGCATTAAAAAAAAATTGTTTTCTTGAATATATGTTTCATCATTTTTTTGTTGAATAAGCATTAAAATGTTAAGATCAAAACACCTTTATGTATTATGAAAACATTTTGAAATATTAATTATATAATGAATGACTATGGAACATAAAATAGAAAAACAAAACTTTTATTAGTTAAAATAAGGGGAAAATACATGATGTTACACTACACTAGTCAAAAACGGCCTGCCAAACTTCCGCAAATACCGCACACCCTGTGAACAAGTGGTCAACCGTCTCTATCGACAACCCACACACCCGACAGACTTGAGAATCCACCATAATATGCCGACGAGCCAGAGCTTCCGCTGTTGGCAGTCTATCAAGATAAGCTCTCCAAGCGACAACGCCGACTTTCTTTGGAACCCAACTACACCACACAAAATCCGTCTTCGGCAACTGGTTCGACGCATCAAAAATAGACCGTTTAACACCTTTCACTAGAAAAACCCACCTCTGACCTAGTCATCCACTCCCATGAGTCTGAACCTGGCTGGAACACGACCCCATTCAGATCCTCTAACAGGTCATGAAGCTGAACCTGTTCGGAAGAATCTAAAACATTTCGCCGCCACTCCCAAATCCACTGAACAAAATTGTTAAGCTGAATTATCCGCTTTGCAACAACGCATAGCCGGTTCCTTTCCAGAGCAAACAAAGCCGGGTATTTGTTTGGCAATGAAGTGTCCAATAACCATACATCATGCCAAACTAACCATTTCTGTTACGTACTTATCACGCCACCACCCAAATAGGAGTAACCACGAGTCCACGACCATGAGCCACCGTTAGATCACTTAGACCATGTGTAGTGGACAAAATAGGCCGACCAAACCCAAAGATCGACTAAATCCACCGCTCGAAAAATAATCGATGGTCCTTTTTGTCACCACATGTGTGTTAACCTCGCCAAGCAGTTGGGAAATTATACCACCTCCAATGATGACAATCTAAGCTACCAAGCATTCCTGGTAAACCATGTTCACTCGTATGCACGTCGTAAATTTTTTATAGATCGTACTAAGTGGGCATTCTAAGATAGCGGGCGCCGTAAAAATATACTATTCCTAAAAAACAAATATATATATATATATATATATATATATATATATATATATAGGTTTAGGATCATGTACAAAACCTATTTTTTGTGAGAAGTGTGAAAACCAATAATAGTGCAGCCTATTTTATTATATAGAAGGGTAACATTGTAAATTGCATTGCTAATCTTATTTTAGGAGATAATGGCTAATTAATTTCGTGTTTAATTTAGGAGCATTCTTAGAGATTTTGTTTCACATCTCACGAATTTTTATAGAGTTTTTATTAACATTCAGCACATTATCATTCATTTACTGAATTATATACGACCAAAACAGCATTCATATTGGTGTGTTTTACTGATGTGAGCACATGGTGTTTTACTGGTATACCATAAGGTTTGAAGGTATAACACATCTTTTGTGTTATTTTTATAAGGAGTTTTACTGATGCAAAAAATATGGGTTTTTTTTATGCACATTGGTGTTTTATTATAGTCTTGTAAGTTGCTTCATCAACAAGGTGTTTTTACGTTCATACCCGTGTGTTTTATCACCATATTCTCAACTTTGTGTTTTAAACAGTCCCGTGTGTTTTATCATCATCTTCTCCATAATCAAGTGTGTTTTATCTTCATCATACACAATCAGTAACACATTAAAAAACACAACTATACATACATTTAAAATGTGTTTTAAATTCAAAAAACACTAAACCACACAAAAATCCTTTGAACATAAAACACAACAATATGAATGTTGTTTAAAATAATCCACCATAAAACACATCATTATCACCTCATGTCGTCTTCATCTTCATCCCTAAAAAAACACTCTGATTATTTATGTTTGTGATGGTGGCTGTCGAATGATGGTTCGGTTGATGGTGGTGGTTTGTGGTGGTTGATGGCGGTTGTGTAGGTGGCGCAGGGAGAGAGAGAGAGGAGAAAGAGAGAGAGAGGTGGGAGACACTTAAATGTGAATTAAATGGAGGACGTAAATAGGAAGATTGAATTTATTAGGTCTTCCATATTTTTAATTAGACCCTTTAAATGTGAATTAAATGTAGGGTGTATTTTACCATTATACCCCTAAGTAGCCTAATTAGTTATTATAACTATAACATTATTTACAATAATGCCACTCATTAAATCTAAACCATTGATTAAGATGATCTAATGGTCCAAAACACTTCTTACCCTTCTCACACAAAACACACTTTGCACAGGATCTCGACCCTATATATATATATATATATATATATATATATATATATATATATATATAGGGCAATTATAAAATGAAAACCCTCTTGAGTTGAGAAAACCTTGGAAACCCATGTAAAAAATCATTATTTTTTTTTGAAAAAAATAACCAATGTAAAATACATGTTTTTAAGTGTTTTGGGCCAAAAAAATAAAAAAAGCGCCGAAGGGATTTTTTTTAAAAAAATAAACAAAGCTGCGAAAACACATGTTTACACTTGATAAAAAACAGCAAATAGCTGAAAACATATGTTTTTTTAGCAACTTTGTTTATTTTTTTTAAAAAAATCCCTTCGGCGCTTTTTATATTTTTTTGGCCCAAAATGCTTAAAAACATGTATTTTACATTGGTTATTTTTTTCAAAAAAAAAATTGATTTTTTACATGGGTTTCCGAGGTTTTCTCAACTCAAGAGGGTTTTCAATTTATCCTTCCCCTATATATATATATACATATATATATATATAGTGTAAGTATATGAAGAAAACCCATTTTATAGTGAAAACCATGAACACCCATCTTGTGGTTTAGGATTAGCCACATCACCCAAAGAAAAAATCATTTTAAATTACATTGAAGGGTATTATAGTAAAATGCCCCTTATGTCACCTCACCTCCTTTTCTTCCCTAGTACAAAAGTCAATCATCACACACACTCTCCCATACATATTCTTTCTTCCCTCTCATTCCCCCATTTTCATCAAGATATCAAAAATTCATCTTCTTTCTCATCCTTAAATGGATTTCAAATATCTCTCTCTCCCTTTCATCAGATATCTCAAAAAATCATCTTCTTTCTCACACTATTAACACTACCACATCCTCCTCCTTCCATCACCACCAAATCTGGCCACCATCTTCAATTTCTTTATCTCTCTAGCCAACAACACGGAGTTCTATCTTCATCCCCTTTCTTACCCTGAAAGCCACATCATGAGAAATTCCAGATCCATGGCTGTAAGTGACTGATTCAAGTCGTGTTTATGCCTTTTTGTTCGTGGATCATGAGAAATCCCAGATCCATATTTCATCTCCTTTTCTCATGAGCTGCTTTATGCTCTATTTCGTGATTGCTGCTTTTAGGTTTTATAAAAATAAAAACAGAGGGTTTGGTGTGGGAAGAAAAGGAAGGAAAGAATGAAGGAAAGAGGGTGTAGCTGCTGAGTTGACTCGGAGGTACGATTTAAAGTTGTAAACATTTTGGGTTTTATAAAAATAAAAACAGAGGCTTGGTATGATTCTATCATTCGTTCAAGTAACCTTATTAATATCCAACTTTTGGGATCTGTTGTGCTAGTGAAACTTCAATTTTAGATCTGGAGATAGTTTTGTTTGCACCCCAAGTGTTTGATCTAATGCTTGAATGAAAAAAAAAAACTTATGTTAACCTTTTTCATTTTTTTTATTTATTTTTTTTTGTTTATGTTAGATTGTGAATGTATGGAAGGTAATTATAATGTCTTTTGTGTTTTGAATATATGAACTCCATGTGTTTGATGAAATGCTTGACTAGGTTAACATGTGTTATTCTGTTAGTATGTTAGAAGTTAATAGTGAATGTATGGAAGATAGTTATAAGGTCTTTTGTGTTTTGGATATATGGATGTCTATTTAAAGTTAATGATGCATGTATGGAAGGTAATTATAATGTCTTTTGTGTTTTGGATATATGCTCTCCATGTGTTTGATGAAATGTTTGAGTAGGTTAACATGTGTTACTTCTGTTAGCATGTTAGATGATGAGTTGGTCACACCGTTTAACATCTTATCTATTGTTTTGCAGTGGATAACGAAGACCCCCCATGGTTAACATATGTTAAGATACGAAGCCAAAGAAGCCGAGAAAAATATGTAGAAAAACTTTTGAATAACGTTTTCTTTTTGGTAGTCAATGTATAGAATTACTAGATTTATTTTGTTAAAGTGGTCAATAGTTTGTAATCATACTTTGTAATAACGTGTGTTAATTGTTTGTATGTTTTATTTCTCAGTATACTTTGTAATACAACTTTAACAAATGTTACCTCACTAACACATGTTACCCTTTTTTTTTTCTAGTGTTTGACATTCTTGTTGAAACACGTGTCACTGAAAAAAAACAAGTGACCTTTATTAGGTCATTGTTGAAGCTTCTGAATATCATTTTATTTTTTAGTACTCAATGTATAGATTTACTATATTTATTTTGTTAAAGTGATTAATAATTTGTTATGATACTTTGTAATAACGAGTGTTAACATATGTTACCATACCACCCATACTAACAAATATTAGATCTTCTCATGGGTATATTGGGGCAACCATTTAACTTTATCAAATCAGATAACACATGTTACCCTTTTATGACCAACTAACACATGTTACCCTTCCATACAGTTCATTTGAATGTCCTGTGTAGGTTTATCTCTTGTTCAATAGTTTGTAATGATACTTTTTTGTAATAATGTGTGTTAATAGTTTGTATGCTTTACTTCTTAGTAAACTTATGAAGTGAAACCTATGTTAACATACGAATTCCAAGGAAGCCGAGAAAAATATGTAGAAAAACTTTTGAATAACGTTTTCTTTTTGGTAGTCAATGTATAGAATTACTAGATTTATTTTGTTAAAGTGGTCAATAGTTTGTAATCATACTTTGTAATAACGTGTGTTAATAGTTTGTATGCTTTTATTTTCTCAGTAAACTTATGAAGTGAAAACTATAGTGTTAAGTAAGACAAATAAAAGCCTGACAATAAATACAAGTTTAACATATGTTACCAAATAACACATGTTAACCTCTCATGCAACATTAACACATGTTACCCTTCAATGCAGTTCATTTGAATGTCCTGGGTATGTTTTTTTCTCTTATTCAATAGTTTGTAATGATACTTTTGTAATAACCTGTGTTAATAGTTTGTATGTTTTATTTCTCAATAAACTTATGAAGTGAAAACTATAGTAGTAAGCAAGACAAAAAAGGCTGACAATAAATACAAATTTAACATATGTTACCAAATAACACATATTAACCTCTTATGCAACATTAACACATGTTACCCTTTCATGCAGTTCATTTGATTGTCCTGGGTATGTTTTTCTCTTGTTCATCTTGACTTTGCTACCAAGCACGCAGACTTGGTCAGATAACACATGTTACCCTATTTATGTAAAGGGTAATATGCATGATAACTAACTATGTAACCTTAAAGGGGTCCTCATTGAAACTTTTTTTGTTGCATACTGTTATTTGAATGTTATGCGTAGGTATATCTTTTTTTTACAGTGCTACTTAGTCAACTTTATCAGATGAAATAACACATGTTACCTTTTTATGCCTAACTAACACATGTTAACCTTCTTCTTTTTTGTTAGTTTTTGACATTCTTGTTGAAACATGTGTCACAAAAGAGTAAAAGTTTAATAGACGGCAGGTACATAGCCCGCGCCCGATTACCATACTTATAAAGTCTAGACAATATAATTTTTTATCAAACATCCCATACAAGCGATCATGCAACCCGCCGCACAAAAAACACCATACCACCATAATTGCAATCCCTACTTCCTTAGCGCTGCTGATTCAACGTTGTCTTTCAAAAGATTAACTAGCGACCATAAGATATGTGTGGCGAACCTCTTTCTCAGCCTCCTCAACTCCGCCAGCTTCTTTGTGCCATTTGTGCTGAAGCTGGCATTGAAACTTTCCTCCTTGCCCATGAACTTTTCCATATGTCGCATCAAGAACACCCCACAGTCGTCAACGTTGTTACGTGTTGCCCAATCAATCCTCTCCTTTTATATCCTTAAGCCATTGAATATATCAGCCTTCGGGTGCTTGACTTCACGTAGATACTTCACTAGCATATCCTTCAGGTAAATAAATTAACACATGTTAGGAAGAAGTTAACACATGATAACCAGCAACTAACACTTGTTAATCAGAAAAATAGCAACACGTGTTGAATAAAAATGCACTTTATTAACCAACTTACAATCTTGTATAACACAAGTTATTATACGTTTGTCTATAACACAAGTTATTATAGGTAGTCAAAAAGAGTAAACAAAAGGCTGCAAGCTGATATCCAAAAAACATAAAAACCATAGCGAGTGTACCTGTGTCCTTGCTTGTGGATTTGAGTCTAGTTTTTCCCAATGCAATTGGCTTCTTAACTGTTAGAATACTAAATTCGGGTCATGGAAATTTATTAATCTGTTAACACGCGTTAATATTTGGTACTTGGCTTCTTCACTGTTAACATGCATATGTGTTGAGTAAAAGACTACACGTTTATTCCTCAATCACATGTGTTCTGTCAAGCTCAAGTCCTCAATCCAATAACATTCTAACATAAACAAAATAATAATAAAAAAAATCAAAAAGATTAACATAAGGTTTTTTTTTTTTTTTTTTTTCATTCAAGCATTTGATCAAACACTTGGTATGCAAGCAAAACTATCCCCAAAAATGTTTAACATGACAAACAAACATACACAATCCATTTCTTTTTCAGCAAACAAACCCACACAAAGCTGAATAAATGAAAGAAAAAAACCCACATGAACTTACAATAGGAGAGAAATACATAGAAAGTAAGAGACTTTAGAGAGAGAGAGAGAGAGAGAGTTAGGTGAAGAGAGAGAGGGGGATCGAACCTGTCATCTTCTACGGCACATCTATCTTCTCCGGCCACACCTCCAACCACCCAGAAACCAACCATTTCAATACCCATTTCTAGTCATCCTGTTCGCCAGATCTTTTTCTTTCCCAGTACCCGTCACCACCACCAGGCCCAGTCAAAGAAGAGGATATAATGGGTGTTGGGGTGTGATGTAATGTAATGGGTGTTGCGGGTTTCTTTGAAGAAGAAGAAGGAGGAGGTGTTGCAGGTTTCTTTGAAAAGAAGAAGAAGGAGGTGTTGCAGGTTTCTTTGAAGAAGAAGAAGGAGGAGGAGGAAGAAATATGGTGTTGCAGGTTTCTTTGAAGAAGAAGAAGAAGGAGGAGGAAGAAATATGGTGTTGCAGGTTTCTTTGAAGAAGAAGAAGAAGAAGAGAGGAGAGAGGTTGTCTTTGGGATGTGAAATCTGACAAGAAAGAAGGAGAGATGTTGTCTTGCAACTTTACCAAAATACCCTTATTTGTACTATCTCTAGTATAATAATATTATCTTCAATAAAAAGTCTTCCCAATTAATCTTAACCATTGATCAACTCTAATGGATGGATAGGATATAGTTTTCATTAGTTCTTCCTTTCCATCGACCAGCGCTAAAAGTTTAAGGCCCCCCCAAGATTTTGAAGCATTAGCGCCCACATGTAGTGGTGTTACGAGCGCTAAAAAGGAATTAAGGCCCCAATTTACGCCTCATTACGGATGTCATATAACCATTGCCAACATCCTTGAATATTCTGATCATTCTTTCTTTCATCAAAAACTTGCCAACACGTTATTGACTAGATCATCAATACAGGCTCTTTTCGTCCATAAAACCGTGTTGATTTGTAGACCAAGTTCGAACGTATTGGGCCAGTAGTTTCAGTGAGATTTCAAAACCAATTCTTAAAAGGCATGTTCATATCATTGATCGTAACTTAACGTCAAATTATTAAACAATATATGACATTAAAACTATAATTCATATATTTACCTTAGAGACGAGCAAAGTAGATCGATTAAAACTTTAATTTGAAGCTTCAATCCAATTGAATAAACTATATGTTGCTACAACAAATATATGACCAACGTAAATAGGAAGTCTCACATAGGTAAAAGGGTTAAAGGGTTTAAATTAACCAAACACATGTCGTGGAGTCCTTCTACGTTGCAAACGTAAACGGGAGATTCGAATGTTTTAGTTTTGTTGTTATGATTCTGATTTGAGATGAGCTCAAAGTCAGAATGTTGTTTTTAGTATTATAATTTTTAGGGATGTGATATGAAGAAAAGATTATACATAAAGTATGATCTTCGAGAGGGAGAATATAAGTGTGTAAGGGATGTCTTCTGATGGTGATCAGGGTCAGATTTATAGACAAAGCATCTTCTATAAGGGGAATCAAATCTCTCTTGATTTTAGTTGCAACAAGGGACTTTCCGCTTTAGCCTAGAGAAGGCTTGAAACCTGGGGATAAAAGCATGTGTTCTCCACACGTGGTGGTTGTGGCCAGTTGTGGAGGGTCAACCGAGAAAGTAGTGACAAGACATGTCACTGATCTGTTTCTTTTGCTGATGACAGTTGTCATCTTTCGATCCTTTTAAGCCTTTAGACTTTCAAGCAGATTGTGTATTATAGTCAGCTTTTTATCTAATATATAAAACTGATTAAGGTTTCATAAATTGATGAACACTATTAGATTGATTAACAAAGTGGCCATTTTTATTAACCAACTAATATATTACCTAAAGGTATAAAATCAAGAATCAACCAAACAAACCATTTAAAAATTGGATCTAATAAGTTCACATAAGTTTTCAAATCAAACAAAAAAAAACATGCCAAAGTGTCAAAATTAAAAGGTTTTAGCCGGACATGACGACTAGATGGATCAAAACAAATACGCAAAGAAACATTAAAATCAAAAGCTTGCAAAACTAAAATCCAAATCTTCTTTAATGCTCAAAAATAAAATGCCAGAGTTTTCTTGCTTCCTGCGATGCTCACATCAGCCGTCAAAAATCATCCCAAGAAATGTGCCGCCTCCTTTTTTTTCAACTCCCTCACGACACATTTTTCTCAAAATTTGTTACTTCCTTTTTATTTCATTTAAAAATTTCTTTCAATTATTATTTTTTCGATCCAGCCCCGCTAGTTCTTTCCACGCTACTTGCGGCCTAAAACTTCTTTTCAATGACGCCAATGAAGTCCAAGTAAATTGCGGCCTCGCCTCATTAATGCTTGCCATTGACTCTTTCAATTCTCCACACCTACAAAATCAACAAAAAACAAACCAAAGTAGATTCCGCCCACCAAAACATGCATGTCCTGAAAAATGATGCAATATGTACAACCTAAATGCATAAAACGCTCAAAATAACTACTAAAAAGATTATAAAATATGCCTAAAAATGCAACTAACAAGGAGGAAGGCGGCAGCGGCGGATGATCGACGGCATTAGGAGGCCATGTTGTTGGGGTCGGCCGCGAGAGGGAGGGAGAGGAGGTGAGCGGTTTTACTTTTATAAAAAATGTGTCTAGGGTTTGCATCTTAATCCCTTTTTTTTATAAAATATAACTTACATTAAGTCCCCTATCATTATACCATTATAATCCTCCTTAATAATAACCTTATTAATATCAAGTCCCTCGAGTTCAAATAACTTATTATTTCACAAATAATAACCTACCTAAATGTGAACATATACGATTCATTTACCAATGTGTAACTCTTTGGATCATACCGAATTAGTTAACGTTGACTTTTAATTAACTTCGGATATTATATCCAACAATCACCCACTTTGACAATTTTAATTAAATGAGTCAACGTGCGCAGAGTTAGACGCCTAACTGCATCGCACTGCTCCTAACACGGTAGTCCTCAACTAGTTCTTTGAGTTTAAGCAACACTATAGTTAACCAAATACTATAGCCTTGATATTTCTATCAATAAGTCCCTTCTGTATAGAACATTCGTTGATCTCAAGACATGGATCATTCATTCTTATATAGTGATCAACTATTCTTTGTTATCGTCTTTAATTCAAAGTGGTCTAACGAACTACTTTTAGTCCGAGCGTGGCCACGCGTTTATTCCAGTTTGAGTTAATGAGGGCGACAAAATGTCTAAACTTCTAATCCTATAGAAGTACAGAATTCCATCAGTGTCATACAACTACCACTTAACCTTGGATTTCTCCCAACGCTACCCGGATTACTGCCCATGTTTCAGGACAACGTTAGATAACATCAAAGATTGTCCTTGTCAATGTAGTTTAATATGTGCTTAAGGAAAAAGGACAGATTGAGCATATCAATATCAAAACATCTCATGACATAGATCCATGGAGATCGTTTTGAAGCGAATCACATCCAATACCATTCCCTAATGATACTTGTGAATTTTGATTCTCAAACCCTTGAGTTATTCATCTCATGAATATAATCATTTCAATTCACAATAGCCTGACGTTCAAATTCATTCCCTTGTAATTTGATCGACTACGGATATCTTAGACTACTCTTATTCAAGGATTTAAACATACAAACAAAGAACATAGTAACAAAATATTTAAGGGGAATTGGATTTTAATAACCTAAACTATTTGAAGTTGGCCACTGGCACCCCAAACTAAAAAATTGGCCATATATAACCTGAACTATTAACATGTTGGAATCTAGCACCCAACTAACTGACGGCGTTAGTGGGCTTGCTGATGTGGCAAGAATTGCTGACGTGGCATGATGGTGGGGCCCTCATTTAAACCAGTCACATGCTGATGTGTTAATACCCATTGAAAAAAAAATCCTAAAATAAAAACATAATCCACATCATCATCATCATCTTCATAAAAATGAAGAGATCTTTATTAAATGAACAGATTTAATCCCACCCCAGTCCACCTTCAACTCCAACAACAATGAACAGATCTTGAATATTCATAGAAAATAGAAGGCATAAAGCTTGAATATTCAGAGAAAACAAAAGGTAAACCTTGGAAAGCTAATTTTAATTTATACAAAACTGACCAAATCAACACACCAATGCACAATAACACACAAATCGAGATGAATATTTAGATATGTTGCAGGTCGGAGTTGGGATTAAATGTTGCAAGTTCATGTTAAATTGTTGCCTTTCACCACCGTCAATCACCACCCTTTCATCATTCACGAAACCCTAGATCCCAAATCGAGATGAAGGTGGACGGGGGTGGGTTGGCGGGTTTGGGTTTGTAACGAAGGTGAACGGAGGTGGGTCGGTGGTCGCGTGTGGTGGGTGAAGGAGATGAGTTTGGGTTTGTGAAGAATAATATTTTGTGGTGGTTGTGATGGTGGTGGTGGTTGTAGATGGTGGTGGTGGTTGTTGTACAAAGAAAGTGGTGATTTGAAGAAAACAGATTGATTTTATGATGATGATGATGATGTGGGTTCTTATCAAATGAAGATCTGGTTTTTTTTTTTTTTTTTTTTTTTTTTTTTTTTTTTTTTTTATGATGATGATGATGATGCTGATGTGGCAAATATATCAGATTTTTTTTATAAAATGCCACTTGGATTGACACATCAGCATGCCACGTCAGCAACTGGTGCCACGTCAGCAAGCCCACTAACGCCGTCAGTTAATTGGGTGCTAGATTCCAACATGTTAATAGTTCAGGTTATATATGGCCAATTTTTTAGTTTGGGGTGCCAGTGGCCAACTTTAAATAGTTTAGGTTATTAAAATCCAATTTCCCAATATTTAAACTTGCATTTAACCGATAAATCAAATAAATATTTATTGTAACTATTGTAGTTCAAAATAAAACACCAATACTAACTACAAATCATGCCCACTGCATAACAAATCTAAGCCCTATCTCCTCTATGTTTAGCTTGATGTCTGAAAGCATTGCTTCAGCATACTCCCATGGAATTATAAAAGATTGGTGCCTTTTGTGACCACCTCTTGTAATCCTTAAAATGTAGTTTATATTAGCTGTGTATGTATATAATTATACAACTGTTTTCTTTTTATATTTAAATCTTTAAAGAAATGTTCACAATAAGAGATCAGTTTCCAGGTGTATTCAGATGAACACACAATACAAATACATATCAAACAAGATGACAACAATCGAAAACACAATCACACCTCTATACAACTTAGCCCTTGTTGAAGAAGCGACTTGGGTTGTATTTCGCCACGAAAACGAGCTCCCTCAGGGCTTCAAACAGAACCATCCGACACTCATCATTCAGTGGTCGGTCCATTCTTCTTGAACAAAGCCAATGCGTCACTGTAAACCGCCACCACGTTCGAGAAAACAGCAAGAACGATCATGAAAACGCACAAGATCTTGTCTCTCTTCGTTGCTATCCCATAGCGGTCCCTAATATTTATACACCAATAATATTAACATTTGCCTGTTCTTCAATTATAATAATAAATCCGAAAAAGATAATGCAGCTTACCCAAGAGTGATGGCAGATGGAAAAATGAAACCGATACAAACGGCAGCGGTTGCTCCAGTGAACTGAAATGCATCCCAGATGCTGGGAATGAAATTTGCACCCAAAAAGATGACACTGATGAGGCCAACAGTGATGGATGCGAACCTCATATTATCCGAAACTAACGGACCTTTGTAAGGAAAAAGTAGCCCGTCCAAGTTTAGTCTTAACGGGAAGAACACAATAGGAAAAACGAGCATCAAATGGGCTGCATAACTAACACGAACAGCGTCGTTTAGCAATGAGCTATATGGGATTCCAAGATTTCTGTCAAAGTTTGCAAGCACATCATCAAGCGTCCCGTCACCGAATAACAAAAACCCGAAAAGGCTTGTCATCACATAAACGGACGAACAGAGGATAAGCGATGTTCTCACAACCGCTTTTATTTTAGTACTGTCTTCAAGTTCATTATCAATTGAGTGAACTGCAAGATTTGACGTTCATAACTTCAGCATTTTGATCTCACAAATTATTAATTTACTTAAAAGTTGGTTCTCATACCGTTGAGTGTGTATTTCTAACATGACATCAACATGACATGAAATTCGCAGGTACGTGCTTAATCTAAACGGGTTTGGGTCAGTTTTGGGTTGAACCTACGAACACATTTTGCTATACACCGGTCCTGTTCGACCCTTTTTTTTTTCTTAAAAGATGTGTTTTATGTCTCGAGTTTAAAACATAAAAGAGCAAATGACCAAATTATTATTATGAAAATAATAAAATCGAACTTAGGTTAAACAGGTTGCTTGTGTCAACCCGTGAAAACTCGTGTCGTATTCAGGTTCGCGTTGGGTTCAACCGAAGAACATGACCCATTTAACACCCCTACATA
Source organism: Ambrosia trifida (assembly GCA_028751855.1). Lineage (NCBI taxonomy): Eukaryota > Viridiplantae > Streptophyta > Magnoliopsida > Asterales > Asteraceae > Ambrosia > Ambrosia trifida. The sequence continues at coordinate 100,324,910 of CM054128.1, read as the reverse complement.
CCGTTGTAGTGACAAATGTAAGCAGTCACAAGAACAGGGACGACAGTGAAGAGATTAAACGCCGAAGTTAAATCCACGATTTCAGGAAACAATTTAGGCATAGCAATACTTCCGGTTACCAATTTGAAGATTGTAATTCCTGCAGTGATCACAAGGAAAACGACTGCAAGTGCTACTGATAATGCAGATGTATAGCTCAACGAATCTGCACAAAAGACATCAATTCCAACTGATCTCAATCTAAAACAAACAACTTCAAAAACAGAACACATAATTCGACAAAAGAAACACTGACCGATGCGCTTTAGGCTCGCCAATGGAGCAAATACACCGAGCGTAGTAACAAGAAGAATAAAGAATCGACCATTCCACCAGTGCACACCGAACCATCCCTGTAAAACACCAGCATGATGAACTCCATCCGAAGTTGTTCCAGATAGAACATCACCTAAACAACACAATTCAAAACCAATATCAAAATCATAGATCTTTTATAATTAAAACTTTATAAACAAACAAACAAACAAACGTGCCCAGTAAAATCCCACTAATATCAAAGCTATTGATATATAAACAAATAAACAACGGACATACCGATGATAATCATGTAGACGACAAGCACACCAATATTATTAACCATGACACAAACTTGCAACAAGATCCTCCCAATGCTTCCAAAAGCATCATCCATAGCACCACCATAAGAAACGGACTTCCCGGCCCGACTAAAGCGGATCAAAAGATCAATAGAAGCATTGGTCAAGAAAGCCATAAAAACAATCAAAGCAATCCCAGGTACAAGCCCCAAGACCTTCATGGTTGCAGGCAAAGCCATAATCCCAGCACCAACAATAGTTGTAGACAAATTAAAGACTGCCCCAGTAAAAGATGCCCCATCAAACTCCTCAAAACCTGCTTCTTCACCTTTCTTTGTTGGCAACAATGGTGACTTCTCATCAACAACTTTTATTACTTGCTTATTCTTTCTTGATCTCTTTTCTTTCACACTCTTTCCATTCCCAATTGTCATCTTTTTATAAATAAATTCTTGATTTACAAAATCCCCAAATTTATTTATTTATTTATTTATTTAAAACCCTGTAATTCAATAAATCAATTTAATCAATTATTAAATACTTAAATTACAAAAGATCCAACACAAAATCAAGATTGTACCTTTATGGCTTGAAGGGGTCAAGAAACTGAAGAGGATAATGATCTGGGTATGTATAAAGATGAATGAAAGAATTAAAACAGTTGAATAGGGAAAGACCGAATTGTTAAAAAGTGTAAAAATAATAATTGAAGTGAAGAATCAAGATTGTACCTTTAAGGGTTGAATGGGTCAAGAAACTGAAGTGGGTATTATTATTTGTGAGGGAAGATGAGGTGGGTATATATAAAGATTAAAGAAGAAGAAGATGGAGGTGATTAAATGGGTCGCTATCGATGGGTTTTGTCGTGAGTTGAGATGATGACGATGAAGATTCTGAAGACTCCATTTTTCATGTGATTTCATTTTTTAGGCTGAATATTATTAAGCAGCCGACGTGTAAAACTACAGCAATGTTATAATAATAATAATAATCTTCGAGAAAAGAATATTGGTTTGATTTCTTGTTATTATTATTTTTTAAGATTCAAGAAAACCCGACCACCTACTTACACCCAATTTTTTTTAACGGCCTAACAAATGATATCTCAATTGTCTAGGTATCTATTGGTTACAAAAGCACCTTATACGACTTTGAGTGAAGACACGTCTTAGGTGCCCACTCACAAGTAGTGTTGGGTAGCCAGAACCCACCAAACCACCAGTTTAGGAAAAAACCTGACCCGTCACCTGCCCGAAGGCACGACAGTGAAAAATCGGTGGTGGGATCAAGGATCGAACCTGGTACCTCAAAGAGGCTAGGCTCTATCCATCATTTCTAATGTCTTCGCAAGGGTGGGGGCCTTAGTTACACCCAATTACCCATAGAAAAAAGACTGTTCCTCCAGGATAACCGACTTATCACCAATGTTAGGAGAAACTCATCGTCCAAAGGCACATTGTGGTAAAACTCTTGTCTCACGCATGACAATTTATTACGAACTAGACTCTAACTGACAATTTATCGTAGAGAAAGTTGGCGGGTACCGCTAGAGCAGCGGTACCCTTTGGTGGGTACGATTTTGTATAACATAGGGCATTTTGTATTTAGAAGATGTGTGATTTAAGACATGGTTTAATATTATAACTTGGGTGTAAAGTTAATGTTAAAAGTTTTGTCGCGTGTCTTTTTGACCAAGTTTTTCAGGGATAAAAGATACACGTATAGTACTATAGTAATTGTGTTTTAGACGTAAACACTTCTAAAATATTATGATAGATATATGATAAGTGTTTGATAAATAATAAATGGATAATAAAAAAAATGTGTATTACTTGTTTAGTTTAGCAGAAACAAACAAGAATATAATGCAGTAAAAAGAATTATGATAAAAGTAGAATACATGTGAAGAGTTGAGATCTAGTACAAATCATGTTAATTGTAAAAACGGTGAGAACATATCTAAGCCATCTAAATTTTTAATCAATGGATGATATTAATTACACATTATCCCTTAGTATTAGTTATGCCAATTACTAGTTTTAAGGGTCTTCTAGTAATTATGCTAATTATATTAAATAAAAGGATTTAAATTAAAGTTTTCTTAAATTGACTATTTCTACTAGTTCCACTAATTTTTTAAAACTAAATAACTTTTATGAATTTTTTTTTATTTTTTTAAAATAAAGTACATAATAAAATCAAGCATTTTTTTATCATTAATATGTGTATAATATTGTTATATATTTATTTTTTAAAGTGACATTTACTTTATAAGTACTGAAAATAGCACTTTAGAACTGTTTGTGCTGGTTTCGAACATGTTGGTTATGTCTAGACTAGTTTCGAATTTGTTTTGTGTTGGTTTTGCATGTGCTGGTTTCGAAACTGCATGTGTTGGTTTCAATATTATTTGTGCTAATTTCAAACATGTTTGTGTTGGTTCGGTCTATACTAGTTTAGATGTGTTTGTGCTAGTTTCAAAACAATATGTGTTGGTGTGCTTGAACAATAGATGAAAACTATTGGTGCTAGTATTTCTTACATAAAACCCTAAAAAATAAGATTTTGAACATTTTCACAATATATTCGTTAATCAGATGGTATAAAAGTTAAAGCATGAAAAAACTACAAGGAAAAAGATTATTATAATACCTTTTGAATGTTTTTTTTTTTTTTTTTTTTCATGTTGAATATCGATTGAATAATATATGAGTAAAGAATATGAACATTAACCTCCTTTAAATCCAAATATCACATTTACTTTGATTTTAGGGAAAATGAAAGTGAGAGATCTACTAAGGTGGTGTTTGTTTTTCTCCCAGAAGCACTTCTGATCTTTTTTGTCTGCGCCGCGCAGACGCGGGCAGACGTTTGGGGCGGGCAGACTGTTTGTTTTTCGGAAGACATTTCACTCCAAAAGCTCTTCCTGACCTCTTCTTGGTGCAGACTTGGACCAAAGTCTTCTAAGGTCTTCTCCTCTTCTCTTCTCCTCACCCACCACCACCACCACCACCCACTACCACCACCACCACCACCACCGTCACCCACCCACCACCACCACCTAGCATCGTCCATGGGACAACCGGCAATTTCCGATTTATGCCGATGTGATTTTTATTATTAAAATTTAATATTTATTTTAAATATTGTCAATTATTAAGTTTCGGAAGTTTACTGACTGTTTTTACGATCGAAACTGCGACCGGTTAAATTAACGCGATTTAAACGCGTGTTCTGAAAACACGCGTCGGACATCGAAGATATTTATATTTATGCTCGGTTTTGTATTTCGAACAAAACCGACTAATTTTTATAATTAATTATCGAGCCTAAAACTAAACCGAGACGTTTACGTTTAAAACGGGTTAGATACGCGGTATTAACCTACCTACCAAAAACCCTACCTATAAAAGCTCCTAATCCTCTTCTTCTTCCCCATTTTTCTGCCGCTCATCTCTCTCTCTCTACTCTCTCTCTAAAACTCTCTCTCTCTCTCTCACGAGCTCTCTCTCTCTCTCTCTCTTTACTCTCTCTCTTCATCTCCCTTGTCCCTCTCCTCCTTCCCTCTGTTACAGAAGCCGGCCGGCCACCATGGGAGTGGTGGCGGCGGCGTGGTGGTTCGGAAAGCCCACAGGGGCCGAGTTGGGTTGGTTTGGGTTCTGATCGGGATTGGGTCTCGAGTTGTGGTGGCGGCGCTGAAATAAAAAGGGGGGACAGGGGGTGGTTGTTTCAGTTTAAGGGGTGACGGGTTGGTGGTTGTTGAAGGGGACAGGGGCGGTGGTTCGGGGTTCAGAGGATGGCGGCCGGTAGTGTGGTGATTCGTCTGGTTCTTGTTGGTTCGGTCTCAACAGGTAGTAACAGGGTGTCGGGTTGGGAGTTGGAGGGTTGCTTGGTTAGGTTTATGACCGGGAGCCATGGTGGTGATTGGCTTCAGATGGGGTCGGGTTTTGGTGGGTGTGCAGGCGTCAACAACCGGGTGGTCCGGTCTTGGGTCACTCGGGCCAGTTTGGTTGATCCCGCGTCAGATCTGGTTAGAGTTGTGGTTGTGTTAGTCGACTTCGATGTGGTGGTGGTGTTGGGTTTGGATGGTGACGGGTTGTGGTGGTCGCCTCGTGTCAGGTGCAGATGGTGGCAGTCGTAGCTGGTTATGGTTCAAATGGTGAAGTCATGGGTACCGGGATGTTGAGAGGCGGCAGCAGATGGTGGTTTCCGGCGGGCCTGGGACTTGGTCGGGTTTTGAAAACGAGTCATTTGTGTTTGGTTTGAATTTGGAGCTCGGGTCAAGGTCGGGTCTGGTTTTGTTTGGACTCGGTGGTCATGGCTTGGGTCTGGTTTGGGTCTCGGGTCCAGATGTGTTCGGTTTTGGGTTTCAATGGTTCTCGGGTCTGCTTTTTGAGTTCGGTTATACTTGGTCAAACTTTGGGTCCAGATTACGAGTCAGATCTAGTACGGTTCGAGCCAACGAGTCACGGTCAACTGAGTCAACGTTCCGGTCTACATGTAGCTTCGGGTCACGCGCGTACGAATCGGTATACTTTAATTCGTATTTGTATTATTGTTGTGGATATTATATATATATAAATAAATATATTGATATTCTTAGAATAGTTTTGACTCGCGAACGAACCGAATAATAATAATAAACGGTGACTATATATTATATCGGACTAAATTGGTTGGACTATAATATACATATATATTGTTTGGTGTATTAATATAAATAAGTATATTTATTATAAAAACGTCGAAACGTATAAGTCTCGTTTGAATTGGAATTGCGGATGAACAAATTGAAGTCTTGTATTGGATATTGATTTTGGGAAAATTGAAGGCGACTTGTGTTGCCTGGTTTGTACGAAAACAGAGGAAACTCTGCCGAAATTTTATAAAATTTATAAGCATAAATGAAGGCGATATTTGTTGTATATTTCATTATCAACAATCCTCAAGTATTTTTGACAAACGATTTCTTGCAACATTTAAAGAAAAACGTCGAACGCTATTTCCAAACAAATGCATATTATTTACTGAGCGTCAATTGCGTCAACCTTTAAAGATTTTAGTAACTAAAACATTTCTATTTTAACGATTTTGAATTACAAAACGCTCGGCGTATTGGAGAAAAGAATTATACAAAAAGTTAACATTTTGAAACCTTTAAAGATTGGAAAAGAAGCGATATTGTTACTAATCGGTTTTAAATAACTATACTTATATTTTCATCAAAGAATATTTTCCTAAAATATAATTATAAGACGAGCTACAGCTCAGGATAAGTTATACGTTTCATAATATAGTCCAACGTGGTGTGCACACGAATAGTGACAAGTGCGCAACTTGGGTACTATGTCGTGTGTTAACGCATAAGTAAGATAAGTCATGATCGGTTCGTCGAGTTGAGACTCGAGTTATACACACGAGTCTAGATAGTTGGATAAACCGTCTTTTAGCCGGATGATAGGCTAGGTTTATATGTGTTAGACTTTAAGGTGTCCTTTGTTGTAATAGGGCACGAGGAAGCCGGTCGAGGCTTGGACTTTATTTGCTAGCTTAGCATGGAAATTGAGGTGAGTTCATGACCCCACTTTTTACTGTTTTATAAATGTTTCCGGGGTGGAAGACATGCTTCTTTTATGAAAAACTGAGGAACTTAAAACGAAACAAAGTTTTGGAAAAATGAAATGGGCGTGTGAGTGTCACGGCCCTGCTGATACTGGTTTTACATTCGGGAAAGAAACATGCGTACTACTTACATCGTTTTAAAGATCATGTTATACTATGGGCACTTCATATTACTATACGGCTTTTATGGAAAGTCCCAGGGGGAAACCATGAATGTGCTGGCATGCACAACGAGGGAAATGTGGATAGATCTATTGGGCCTCACAAACCCTGTCACACCCTCAAATTTCCACATGCGGGGTTTTACCGCGAGGCGCGTGACACACCAGGATCCAAGTCAACGGTCACAACAAACGACAACTAAATGTAAGAAAATACGTAAGACATTCCATTAAACAACCAAAACATTATGCTTTGAGCCATAAACCAGCAGCAGAAGCATTTCTTGTTTACAACCAAAAGACATATTACAGTTTTTCCAAATCACAGTTTAATATGCAACAAGACTTCTAGACGCCGTGCAAGACTCCGTGCGCGCCTAGCCATTAACCGCTACCTTAGCGACCTGAGAAAACATGCCAAAAATGTCAACATATAATGCTGGTGAGTTCACAGGTTTTTTTTTTTTTTTTTTTTTTCTTTTTCAACAATCGTTTCATAATCCTTTGAAAACTATTACCGTTACCGTTATTGTTACTGTTCATACTATGCTTATTCGTACGCTAGCTAGGCGTCAAGTGTGTTACTCATACGGGTGAAACCATTGCTGACTGTGTGATACCCCTGTTTACAGACTACCTCATCTTCGGTAAGCCTAGTGTGATTGAGACAACATGCACCCGCCCGGCCTCCAGCCGTCGAGTGGGGTTTGTCAGGCCCAATAGCGCTATCCACATTTCCCCGCTACATCCCCGTATTAGTGGTTTCTAAGGGACTTAGATGAACCGTATAGTAATAAGGTGTGAGCCATAGTATAACATGAAAACGTGTGTTTATAACTTATAACATGTAAATGTGTGATTCAAAATGTATACGCATGTTTCTCACCCCGAAAGCAAAACCAATAAAGTATGGGGCCGTGAACTCACCTTAGATCGCGTTACTTGAAAACAGTTAAATCAGTGTGCTATGATAGCCCCAAATAGCGGCGACCTATCATAAGATGTATGTAAGTACCCGGACTAATAACCCGTGGGTTAACTAGTCCCCGTATGTCCAGACCGTGACCATAAACGTTTGAAAACACCTTTAACTGTTAAACCGACCGTGCCAGACAAGACCCGACATCCCATTGGTGACCCGTCATTCCACGTGTTAGATAAATGCAAGACATCATGCAACATATGCAATTAAACACTTAATGCGCGCAAGAGTTCACCTAGTCTAGCATAATGTCCAATTAACGCATAAACAGGTCCGAATACGTCTTACTAAGTCATTGGGTGTATCCCGGGGTTCCTAGCATGTTCCTAGGTGTCAAATCGTGTTCCGAGATGTCAAAACGCGTTCACGACAGCAGTACATGCGATTAGGAAAGTCACACGTGAGTAGGCATCAGCCTACAGGCGATTAGGGCCTAATCGCATGAAGCATGAGGCGAGTAGGGCCCTAATCGCCCCATATACTGCATAATCGCCTCCAGCTCAGGCGATTAGGATGCCTAATCGCCTGCAGCTGCTGTACAACGGGTTTTCGCGCGTTTAACCCTCCAAATCAGATCCGAAACATGCAACGACACCCAATATCAAACCTAAATCATTTACCAACCCATTTCAAGCAAAAACCCCCGACATATTACTGACCTAGCATGTTCTATGCAATTATTTCCTAAAATGGCAAAGTACTAGGTTTCACCTACCAACCTTATCTTTCCTTAAATGGAAACAACCAGATTTCAAACTCTACAAACATGTAAATCATCAAACCTCTGATCTAACATCTTCCTAGTATGAATCCTAACAATATTGCATCAACAATCATACCATAATCATCCCAAATCTTCAAGAACATGCAAATGGGTCAAAATATGCATTTTCTTCAAAACACCACAATAAAGGCTAAGATTCTAAGACACCCTTCCTAATAACCTCTACATAGCAGAAGTACAATCATATCTTGAAAACATTCATGTTAAAATCACCAAGAAGACCAACATATGCATGTAAACTTCACATATAGCAAGCATTAAGGTGTAGACTTAGTTTAGGACTCTTTTGAAAGGTTTTTAAAGACACATTTTGGTAAAACAAGGTCTGGAACTTTGGGGAACTCAAAATAACAACTTTACAAAGGTTAGGGATGAAGAACACACCTTGGATTTTGCTAAAGAAAGGTGTGTAAGCTTGGGGATGATGATTTTTGTAGCAAAAAGAGTTCCAGAGGTGTTTCAAGGTGTGTGGGTGGTTTGGGAGCAGCTAGGGTTGTTCTAGAGGTGTTTGGGGAGTTAAGGGTTCTATTTATAGGTGTTTTGACCCGGACTCTGCTGTTCATGCGATTAGCAGCATCCTCCATGCGATTGGGGGCCTAATTGCATATAACCTCAAGCGATTAGGTCCCAATCGCCTCTAAACTCTCCTACTCGCATGAAGACATAGGCGATTAGGGGTTCTCCCAGCTCCTAATCGCCCCTGTGATGCTGGAACGGGTTTTGGGCGCGTTAAACACTATTTTAACATATATAAACACGTATTCACATACCGATAAGTCACATAATGATTCCAAACATATAATGCATGATAACTAACACGTTTACATCCGTTCACCAATTCCCGGGACTCGAGACTCGTGTGTGCATTAAACCCGGCGATTCCACGAATCACCAATCCTTGTACACATGGTTATGGACCGACTCCCGATGATCCCGCGGATCATCGTAACGACTCCCGATGATTCCCAGAATCATCGTACCGATTCGACTGACCCTGTTAAGTACGTAATATGCATGACTCGCTAAGGTAGACTTACTAGTTTAACGAAAGTTATTAACCGGAGTTTGCCGGGTGTCACATCATCCCCCAGTTCAAAGAATTTTCGTCCCGAAAATTTCCCGAAGCAAAATAGAACGAAGCGATAAAAAGAAAAATTTTTCCCGGTCGTCACATCATCCCCCTGTTGAAAGGAATCTCGCCCCGAGATTCGCTCTCCGACAGTAATGAGTGTCAACCCAAGCACACGGGAACCCCTGACCCATCAGAGTCTCGGCCCACCACGTGAACCGTAATGAATCTAGATAACACAAAAGATGACCCACCAAGCACGCAATTGAGCATCCAGCGCCCAAAGCAACGTTCCCCGAAAGTACAGGAAGATATAAGGGTCGCGACTAGAGATGTTAAGAATGAGTACTCCGACTCGAGAAGCTAATTCCTCGACACGAATATGGAACGGCTGTAGTTAACTGTCACATAACCAACCCGACCCAACCGGAGGTATGCTGAAGACCCTTGAGATCGGTATAAACGAAGTATCAGGTACCGTCCAAGCAGTGCCTCCAGACTACCTCCTCACATCGAATTTAGACACTTGAGACCCGAACAAAATACAACACGATGCACGATAACCAAGGACTTACCCTCCCAAGGTGTAGACACAGAGTATAGTACGGATAAAACTTAACGGATATGAAACCCTTGACAGTACGAAAGCCAAAGTAAAAGTGAAGCAACACGACAAATAAAGGACGTACCGGTAGTAGCATCAGGTTCCCCTTTGCCTCCATCATTGTCCTGTTTCATCATAGGACAATCGCGCTTGAAATGCCCCGTTTCCCCGCAGTTGTAGCAGCCCTGATTTCCCCACGAAGCGGGAGTAGCACCTGTAGCCTGAGTCGGCTTAGTTGGAAGACTGGCCCGACAATCCTTAGCAAAATGGCCCGTCTTATTACAGCGCTCGCAACGAAACCTGTCACAATTCCCATAGTGATGAAACCCACACAGATCGCACCTCGGTTTCTTCCCGGTATACCCACCCTGCTTCTGGTCGGACGACGATCCTAAAGCTTCAACCCTCTTTACCTGCTGTTGCGGTTGACCCGAACCCGAGCTCTTACCAGAACCATCCCACTTCCTCTTGTGGTCCACCGGTGCTTTCACAGTGGTGCCCCTAGGAGGTAAAACACCCTTAGAAACCTTCATATTCGTCAGCCTGTGAGCCGACCGAACAACCTCAGAATACACCGCAAGATTTCCCGCAGCTACTAACCCCCTAACCTCCGGCACCAGCCCAGCAACATAATGCTCAATCCTTCTGTACTCCGGCGTGTGCAGATCCGGGCACAACACCGCCAGCTCATTATGCCTAGCCGTATACACCTCAATCTCGGACCCCACCATTTTGTGATTCCAGACCTCATGCTCGAGCTTTTGAACCTCGTCCCTCGGACAGTACTCGCTTTTCAGAAGTCGGACAAATTCTGTCCAGGGCATAGCGTGGGCTTCCCCAATACCCAAGGTCTGGGTGGTGGAGTTCCACCAAGTCAGAGCTTGACCCTCAAGGGTCGCCGAAGCATACTTCACGCGGTCGCCCGCCGGGCAACTGCACATAGAGAACACGGATTCAACTTTTTCCAACCACCGAAGCAGTCCCACTGCCCCTTCGGTCCCATTAAAGTTGTGGGGTTTGCAATCCATGAACTTTTTGTAAGAGCACTGAGGTGGAGGGGGATTAACAGCGCCACCTGGGACAGAACACTCAGGTAAACAATCAAGGAAGGAAATAAGATACCCAGAAACAAGGTAGAGTAGGTAGCAATCGACTTACCACCCATAGCGTTGTGGGCAGCTTGGAACGCAGCTAAAGCCACATTCACATGCTGTTGCATCAGATTGTTCAGCTCCTCCTGGGTCATGTTAATGTTGCCACGACCGCCACCACCGCGGCCGCCAGCACGGCCACCCCTACGACCGCCACGAGCTCCCGACATCTTCTGCCAGAACAAGAACAAAACACTCAGTCCATCACCAACGCTAAACCAACAGGAATCAAAAAGGAACAAAGGATTGGGTCCAAACGTGACCATTGATCCCAACGCGAGGTCCACCAAGTCTTCCATGCACTTCAACTTATGATTTCGTGTGCACCCGAAATGATAAATTGCTCTACATGGTCCTCTAGGCGTGCCCCGAGCTTGAACCTCAAGCCACCCGATACCCACAACTTAGAAGAAACGACCAACTCAAGGAATTTCCAAGTGACTAATCACTTAGAGATAAATTTCAACGAGCGCATGTGCAAGTTAGTGTGTGTAAGCAGGTGTGTCCATTGGAGCATAGAAGGGAGATGTCCGAATCCTGGACAGATCTCGAGAATGAGTCGAAGCTGCCCCAATGTACACCATCGCCGTGCAGGGTTCACAAACAAGTCCCTCTGACTTTAACCCGAAAGGGAGGATAGAGTAGAGATAGAAACAACAAAGACAAGGAATATAATATGCCACTGTGTGTTAAGGATACCGACACCCCGACAAAGTTAATATGTTTACCCAAAGACACGACTCGTACGTATGTGACCGTCTAGTGTGTGCAAGACTCGGCTATAGACTAGACTCTACATGCAGTCCTAGTTCACTATAACCATTGGCTCTGATACCAATCTGTCACACCCTCAAATTTCCACATGCGGGGTTTTACCGCGAGGCGCGTGACACACCAGGATCCAAGTCAACGGTCACAACAAACGACAACTAAATGTAAGAAAATACGTAAGACATTCCATTAAACAACCAAAACATTATGCTTTGAGCCATAAACCAGCAGCAGAAGCATTTCTTGTTTACAACCAAAAGACATATTACAGTTTTTCCAAATCACAGTTTAATATGCAACAAGACTTCTAGACGCCGTGCAAGACTCCGTGCGCGCCTAGCCATTAACCGCTACCTTAGCGACCTGAGAAAACATGCCAAAAATGTCAACATATAATGCTGGTGAGTTCACAGGTTTTTTTTTTTTTTTTTTTTTTTCTTTTTCAACAATCGTTTCATAATCCTTTGAAAACTATTACCGTTACCGTTATTGTTACTGTTCATACTATGCTTATTCGTACGCTAGCTAGGCGTCAAGTGTGTTACTCATACGGGTGAAACCATTGCTGACTGTGTGATACCCCTGTTTACAGACTACCTCATCTTCGGTAAGCCTAGTGTGATTGAGACAACATGCACCCGCCCGGCCTCCAGCCGTCGAGTGGGGTTTGTCAGGCCCAATAGCGCTATCCACATTTCCCCGCTACATCCCCGTATTAGTGGTTTCTAAGGGACTTAGATGAACCGTATAGTAATAAGGTGTGAGCCATAGTATAACATGAAAACGTGTGTTTATAACTTATAACATGTAAATGTGTGATTCAAAATGTATACGCATGTTTCTCACCCCGAAAGCAAAACCAATAAAGTATGGGGCCGTGAACTCACCTTAGATCGCGTTACTTGAAAACAGTTAAATCAGTGTGCTATGATAGCCCCAAATAGCGGCGACCTATCATAAGATGTATGTAAGTACCCGGACTAATAACCCGTGGGTTAACTAGTCCCCGTATGTCCAGACCGTGACCATAAACGTTTGAAAACACCTTTAACTGTTAAACCGACCGTGCCAGACAAGACCCGACATCCCATTGGTGACCCGTCATTCCACGTGTTAGATAAATGCAAGACATCATGCAACATATGCAATTAAACACTTAATGCGCGCAAGAGTTCACTTAGTCTAGCATAATGTCCAATTAACGCATAAACAGGTCCGAATACGTCTTACTAAGTCATTGGGTGTATCCCGGGGTTCCTAGCATGTTCCTAGGTGTTAAATCGTGTTCCGGGATGTCAAAACGCGTTCACGACAGCAGTACATGCGATTAGGAAAGTCACACGTGAGTAGGCATCAGCCTACAGGCGATTAGGGCCTAATCGCATGAAGCATGAGGCGAGTAGGGCCCTAATCGCCCCATATACTGCATAATCGCCTCCAGCTCAGGCGATTAGGATGCCTAATCGCCTGCAGCTGCTGTACAACGGGTTTTCGCGCGTTTAACCCTCCAAATCAGATCCGAAACATGCAACGACACCCAATATCAAACCTAAATCATTTACCAACCCATTTCAAGCAAAAACCCCCGACATATTACTGACCTAGCATGTTCTATGCAATTATTTCCTAAAATGGCAAAGTACTAGGTTTCACCTACCAACCTTATCTTTCCTTAAATGGAAACAACCAGATTTCAAACTCTACAAACATGTAAATCATCAAACCTCTGATCTAACATCTTCCTAGTATGAATCCTAACAATATTGCATCAACAATCATACCATAATCATCCCAAATCTTCAAGAACATGCAAATGGGTCAAAATATGCATTTTCTTCAAAACACCACAATAAAGGCTAAGATTCTAAGACACCCTTCCTAATAACCTCTACATAGCAGAAGTACAATCATATCTTGAAAACATTCATGTTAAAATCACCAAGAAGACCAACATATGCATGTAAACTTCACATATAGCAAGCATTAAGGTGTAGACTTAGTTTAGGACTCTTTTGAAAGGTTTTTAAAGACACATTTTGGTAAAACAAGGTCTGGAACTTTGGGGAACTCAAAATAACAACTTTACAAAGGTTAGGGATGAAGAACACACCTTGGATTTTGCTAAAGAAAGGTGTGTAAGCTTGGGGATGATGATTTTTGTAGCAAAAAGAGTTCCAGAGGTGTTTCAAGGTGTGTGGGTGGTTTGGGAGCAGCTAGGGTTGTTCTAGAGGTGTTTGGGGAGTTAAGGGTTCTATTTATAGGTGTTTTGACCCGGACTCTGCTGTTCATGCGATTAGCAGCATCCTCCATGCGATTGGGGGCCTAATCGCATATAACCTCAAGCGATTAGGTCCCAATCGCCTCTAAACTCTCCTACTCGCATGAAGACATAGGCGATTAGGGGTTCTCCCAGCTCCTAATCGCCCCTGTGATGCTGGAACGGGTTTTTGGCGCGTTAAACACTATTTTAACATATATAAACACGTATTCACATACCGATAAGTCACATAATGATTCCAAACATATAATGCATGATAACTAACACGTTTACATCCGTTCACCAATTCCCGGGACTCGAGACTCGTGTGTGCATTAAACCCGGCGATTTCACGAATCACCAATCCTTGTACACATGGTTATGGACCGACTCCCGATGATCCCGCGGATCATCGTAACGACTCCCGATGATTCCCAGAATCATCGTACCGATTCGACTGACCCTGTTAAGTACGTAATATGCATGACTCGCTAAGGTAGACTTACTAGTTTAACGAAAGTTATTAACCGGAGTTTGCCGGGTGTCACAAACTCCACTCGACGGCGGGGCCGAGCGGGTGCATATTGTCTCTACCTATCGGGTTACCGAGGCATCGGTAGCCCAGTCAATCTGGGCTGGTATCATCTTTTGGTTCATGTTTAGTAATGGGTTCCCAACCGTAGTAGTAAAAACACTTAACGTCTAGCTAACGTTCTTATGACATAGTATTAACGGGAATGATCTTTTCAGACTTATGGAAACTCTTTTATAAAAACTTGTGGAACTATTTATGCAAAACTTATGAACTCACCAGCTTTATGTTGACTTTTTAAGTATGTCTTTCAGGTTTAAACTTTGGTAACGGCACGGTTGGAGTAGGTGACAGTTGGGATCGGGAATCCTAGAGGTTTAGAATTGGCGTTCAGGAAACCAGAGTCTTAGATGCATCTTTCCGCTGCGCTGGCAAAGGCACCAAACGTCGCAACCGACGAGGGAAAAGTCGGGGTGTGACAGTCCACCACCACCGTTCACCACCACCACCGTCCATCACCACCACGGTCCACCACCCACCATCGTCCACCACCATTACCACCACCCACCACCATCACCCACCACCACCATCACCCACCACCACCACCACCCACCACCACCACGGTCCACCACCACTACCACCACCACCCACCACTACCACCACCCACCACCATCCACCACCACCCACCACCACCACCCACTACAACCACCACCACCACCCACCACCGTCCACCACCACTACCACCACCCACCACCACCATCACCCACCACCACCACGGTCCACCACCACCACCACCCACCACCACCACGGTCCACCACCACCACCACCCACCACCACTACGGTCCACCCATCACCACCACCACCACCGTCTACCACCAGACTGCTGTAAAAACTCAGTTTATTTAAATTTAAGTTTATTTCAGCAGCCTGCAGACGTTAACAAACAAACAGTCTTCTTCTTGCAGACTGGAGACCTTTGGTCCACCTCTTCTCCTGCAGATGTCTGCAGATGTGGTCCGCAGACTGCAGACCTTTTCCTGCAGAAAAAACAAACAACACCTAACTGATTGCATAAAATACGCTTAAAAAATTCAGAAAGAAAAAAAGAAAAGAAAATACCTTGCATTAATTTAGGGATTACAAAAACATTATTAGTGCATATGACGTAAATGCCCTTAATGAGAATTTTAAAGATATGTTATGTGTCACATTTGTATTCGTTCCTACGGTTTTTATGCAAAATACAGTTTGTATTTGATCCCATGCCTACATGTGAAATCAAACCATAATGGTTTCCTAGTTTGTTTCCTAGGATAGAGCTGTTGGGAACATAGCTGAAGACTTAATGGTGTTGTTTTGGTGGTGGATCTGTTCATTCAGTCCCTAATTTGTTTCCTAGGATTTCAGTTAATCAAAGATCTTGTTCGTCTCTGTCGCCGTAATTTGCGTAAATCGATTCAAGGTATTTTGATTTAACATATTATTTGTGTATTTACAAGGGATTCATTCTTTTGTAAGTGTTTATGTTTTAATTTTCAGATTTGTTTCGGGAAAGATCGGTTGACGAGAACTAGCGTTTAAATACACATCTACAAACTAAAATGACTGATACGATGATTGGTGTTGTGCTGCTGCTGCTTATAGCAGCTCATGCATCCAAATATTAATTGATCTTTTACTGAGAGGTAATTATATGTTGTATTGATAAATTAATGTTATTTGTTTTGGCTTGTTCTATGCTACCTGCGCCAATAATTGTAGTTGACATCTATATTTCAAAGTATATATATGTTGTAAGATATATCTGTTAACTTATGCATGTATTAATAATCTCATTTAGTCTTATTGTGATCATGATTATGAACGTGATTATGAACGTACTGGAAGATGATTTGAATTTTTATTAGCGGAGTTTGGTTTAGATATAGAATAGAGGATTTCGTCAGGATCGTGCTGGAATTGGTACGGTTTGAAGCGTATTCAAGAGAGATGATTGTGATCGTGAATGTAGTGGAAGATGATTTGAATTTTTATTAGCGGAGTTTGGTTTAGATGTAGAATAGAGGATTTCGTCAGGATCGTGCTGGAATTGGTACGGTTTGAAGCGTATTCAAGAGAGATGATTGTGATCGTGAATGTAGTGGAAGATGATTTGAATTTTTATTAGCGGAGTTTGGTTTAGATGTAGAATAGATGATTTCGTTAGGATCGTGCTGGAATTGTTGCAGTATGTTAAGGATTAACATTTTTTTTGTTCTTCGTGTTCTTTGATTGTTTCACTGAATTCTGTTTTATTGCCATGAATTTTCTTTGGATTTAGGTTTTAGGCGTACTCAAAAGAGGTGACCATGATTGTAAATGTAATGGCAGTTGATCTGAGTTTTCATAAGCAGAGTTCGGTTAGCATCGTGCTGGAATTCATGTGGCAGGTTAAGGATTAGCCGTTTTTTGTAGTTCATGCTTTTTGATTGGTTCATGTAGTTAGTAAGTGTGTTGCTTGAATTCGATTTTATTGCTATGAGTTGTTTGTAATTTTAGAGATTCTCTTATGGAATTATGTTTTAAGCTTGCTTGAAAGACGTGAACATGATTGGAAATGTAGTTGCAGATGTGCTGAATTGTTGTAACCAGAGTCTGGTTTAGATGGTCAGCATCTTAAAAATTTACTTCAAAGTTATCTATGATTACATGTATGATTACTAAGAAAATCTGTGTAACAAGTTACATGTTCAATAGGTACTTTAGTTTTCATTGTTGTTGCTTTATATTGTTAGTGTCCTTGATTTTGATTGTCATGTTTGTTTCTTTTAAATGTCGTTAGTTAAATTGATATTCCTTACTTGATCATGTATTTCATAATTTTATAAATAGTCATCTTACCTGTTAAGATGTCAATTTTCTTGGGAAAAAGGTTGTCATGGTCGTATATGTAATGTAATTAGAAGGTTATCTTATAGTTATGATGTTCTTAAACTAATTGGTTAAGGGCCTGGACCATTTGTTGGTTTTAAAATGTCTCGGAATCTCTTTTGCACATTGAAATAGTAGATACTTAATTTATTAGTTGAAATTGATTTGAATTTGTGAAATCTTTTAAACTAATAGGTTTGTGCAAGGTTGTAAAAAGCGGTCTAGGCGGTCGCCTAGGCGCTAGGCGGGGACATTTAGTCTAATTTTGACCTAGGCGGCTTCCTAGGCGTTTTGGCCATTAGGCGGGCCTAGGCGGTGGTTTATTTATTTATTTTTAATTTCACCCTTATGTTATTCAAGTCTGCGTGGCGTTTGTGTTTGTAAATTCTAATTAAATTTCGCTTATTTCATCTTATTAATTTAATTGTTGTCTCAGGTTAGGGGACGAGTATATGCTTACACGGATGAAGATTTGATGTCATTCGTGAAGAATAAGTTATGCTGCAACCTTCATTTTCAAGTGATTCGTACGTTTAGGTCTAGATAACGTAATGTATTGACACAACATTTTTGTAACCTTTTAATCACTTGTGGTAGGATTCGACAAATGTTTATATTGTAATGGGTTTTTTGGTGGTATATATAATATATGCAATTTTATTATGAAATTTATTGATTTTGTTAATATAAATATAAATCTAGGGTTATTACTAATTTTGCAAAAAAAAAAAAAAAAAGAAGCTAAAAAAAGCATGACACGCAAAATAAGTGTCATAAAGGTGTGTCGTAAATACATGTCAAAAAAGAGTGTCATAAAAGTTTGTCATGAAAGAGTGTCATAAATGCGTGTCATAAAAAAGTGTCATTAAAAGATGACACGCGCTTGCATGTTATAAAAATTTTATGACATGTTCTTTCTTGACACTTTTTTGTGTGTCATAAACACCCTATTATGACGCGCAATGCGCGTCAAGAAAGAGGTTTTTTTCTAGTAGTGCAGGTCTTTGACTATACACCATCAAAGCAATATCATGTTACATATGACATACAAGAATGCGATAACACTAGTTTTCTTTCGTGGAATTAATCGGGAGTGTAACAGGGTCTGTAGGCGCTAAACAAGGGAACTCGATCTACATGTATGTGTGTAATGAAATAGGAGATGGTTTTATCTCTATACTTTGTGTTATATATATGTGTGTATGCTTATATAAATTGTAAATAACCACTGAAAGTCTTAAACTGAAACTATTTAAAATATAAGAACCACTTTTTATGTGCGATCTCTTTGATGTTCTTATACGCGGTAACACTTATATAAAACAACGAAAACATGATGTAATCACAAATGAACACATCATATGTGAACATACAGCGTGTTTGCCACAAAATACGTTGTGATGAAATTTCTATAACTATTCCAAACAATGTTATTTATTGAGTGCATTCACCGATAAATACAACTACACACAAATTAATACATTAATTACAAGTTATAACATATTGTCAAGAAAACGATTTAAATCGAACCAATAAAAAATGAGAGTTGATTTCATATTATGAGGGAAAATTAAAATTCAAACAAATAAGCTACGTGCGCGTTATATTTAATAATATGAAAACTGTATTAAAGTACTAATCTACACTATATAATAAAAGAAAACATATGAGGGACACATGACACTCACTCATGAATTCTCTTATTCTCTTATTTAATTTAATACAATAAATTCAAATTTAAATATAATAATTGATTTGTAAAAGCATATTATTAATTTATTAAATTGAATTTTATTAATTATATTAATAATCATAGTTGTAACTGAAATCATTAATAAAAGAAAACAAATGATTCTCTTTACAATATTTGATCTGTTATTCTAAGTTTAAAATTAAGTTTGTTACAATATTTGACAAATGATTATTAAGTTTTTTTTTATTTTTTTATTTTGGTCATTGTTTTAGATGTTAAACTATGCTCAACAAATACATATTAATTTTAATACTTAAAATTCAAACGTCAAATAAACAAATTAAGAATAACACAATGCAATTAGTCAAGCTTTTTTTTGTGAGACTTTCATGTTGTTTAAAACAAATAAATAAAATAAATCAATCAACATTAATCGATTTCTATCTATAGTAATAAAAGACAGCACATGGTGTACATAGAATTCCATCACAAAGCCTCCCATTTTATTATTTTAAACAATACATTTATTTTAATTTTTTTCTTTATTTAATAATTATTACTTATTCAGTTTTTATTTTTTACAACTATAATTATTAGTATAATTACTGGAATTCAGTTTAATATATATATATTCTATGTTTTTTGTAAATAAATTAATATAATTATATTATAATTCAAAATTAGAAATAAATTATTAGACATAATTTGAAAATGTTTATGAACTAACAAAAGTAATCTTTATTAAAAAATTTTTTTTTAAGATAGCGTGTTTATGTGTTATTAAATTTAAATTGTGTACCTTAAAAACGTGTTTTTAATATGTGGTCTGTCACTCTAAGTTTAAAACTATATTTCTTACAATATTCTGAACAAACAAAATAAAACAAATCAATTCACATTAATTAAATATGTGATTTAATACAAAACTAAATATGTTTGGCTATTTTCGTATTATAATACCTTCATATATAAAATACATTTTATATATGAAAAATCATTATTTGAAATCTTCATTGACTTTGTTTTTTCAAGTTACTTCAATAGAGAAATGCAATATCTAAACAGTCTGTTCATTACTAATTCGTTTCAATCTTTATTTCCATGCTATTAATTCACACATTTTTTATAATACAGTAAAATTGAACCAATAAATGTCATTATGTTTAAGGACCTTGATGTTAGAAAAAAAATGATTATACACTCAAGGTTAGAAATACTATGGCTTTGGAATAAACTTGATGTCAAATTCCAAAATGAACAATACTCGATTGGGATGGTTTAACGGATGAGGAGATACTTTTAAATTAATTTCATTTTTTTATATCCTAGCCTAAACAGATTTACCTTTATTACTTTTTGATTTTTTTGTTTTGTTGTACCTGCAGTCTTATAAGGTAATAGCCACGGTATGGAAGATATATTTTGGAATGTTTGAAAAAAGTTTTATGTGAATAAAAATGTTTTTTACAATAAATCATTTAGGGACTGATGAATATTTAATATTTTTTTGGTTGTAAAGGCAACTTTTTTTATTTTAAATAAAATATGTAATCTAATTTTTCTTAATTATATTTTAAAGTTATATATAATATATATAATTTAAATTGTTTAACCCGTGTATCACACGGGTACATAACCTAGTCAGATTATAAATTTATCATCATACAAAACATGAAGTGTGAAACTCCAAAACATGATTTAGAATCTGATATTTAAAAATATATATAGATTTAAAAATATTATATTGCAACTTGTGAAATTAATTAATTAAAAATTTGAATAGACTGCAAATTTTGTCCCTTGATTCCTATGACTTGTATCTCTAATTTACCAATTAGTTCATCAACTTCTTTTTTTATTTTTGTTTACCTAGAGTTTTACTACTTTTTAACCATATTTGTAAACCTATGTTTAATGTGTAAAACTTTATCAATTCATGCATAGCTTCAGATAAATATCAAATAATATTTCCGTTTTTTTTTTTTAAATTAGCAACGTCCTTGTAGTCTCAAACCATGTAAATAGACTACTCGTGAAATCAAGAAACATAATGACGATAGCGGTTGTTTGTTTACACCCAAAAACACCACACTTAGATTTAACATATTAATATCATCATCAACACAACATATTTGGTACATTTATTCTATAATGTTCATGATTTGTCAAATATCAACACATTTCTAATGATCTTAAGCCCAAAACATCTTATAAGAGGTTTGAGTTTGGTTCTTTCTTTGGCCTGCGCTCGAGTTTACAAGGTATGAAGCGGCATTTTGAAAGATTTGGGTTTTCTTTTTGTGTGTGTGAGACAAATTTTCAATGTGAAAAAGTAAAAGATTATACATTGAGATGAAAAATTAAATAGCCTAGATGAACATAAATATAACTATTAGTTTTGTTTACTTGTTTCAAAATTAGAGGTATATTAAAAATAAAGAAAAGAATGGAAGAGTAGAAAGTTTAAAAAGCGAACATAACTATTAGAAGTATCAAAATCTCTGTAACATACCGAATTTTATATGATTTTGGCATTTTATGAGGAGCACAACGGTAATTAAAAGATAATGAAATGTGGCTCACTATGGGGTGAATCAGACCATGCGTAATGAGCATTATTATGGGCGTGCATGAGCTTGATAACGCCATCAATACCGCCCCTGGGCACTGTAGAGGCGTGAAGCGGGAGGGGCAGTTATAGTATAATGTCAAATGTCGAGAAATTTATTGGAAAGTAATGATTAAAATAACATTAAGGGCCGCTTACCATTACACATCTTTTGAATGGGCGTTATGACTGTTTATATTTTTAAAAACTAATATAATGACTTAAAGTTTCTGATCCGTTTGAATGAAATTTAAAGTTATGAAGTATTTATCGAAGTCTAAATCCAACAGTGGAGACCCTTATGGTGCTTTCCCTCACAAGAAGATGTGCGAGTTTGAATCCTTACAAGTGCAAAGTAAAGTGATGTTTAGGTATAAAAAGTTTCTGTAGAAAAAAAAAACGAAACTTTTGTAAAAGGACTTATGTGGTGTCAGTAGTAAAAAGAACTATGCTTACATAGGAGAGAACTTCGAGGTTAAAAAAAACTGCAGTCACTACATGGAGACAGTAGTATTCCTAACCTCTTTTCCCCGCTTTCTCACACACCTTTTCCCCATTCGGCTACTACCCCATGTGTAACTCTTCACCTCGATCCCACAAAATGCCGATATGGACAATCTTCCGCGATGGTGCTTCGGGAATGGACTCCGTTCACATAAAAGAGTTGGTTTAAGGATAGGAACTCTGAGTGAGAAGTGATGGAGGGACTACATGTTGAAGTTACCTATAAATTTGGGGACTGGATTTGCAATTGACTTTGGGTTTTATTATTCGGGGACAAAACTCGAAAGTGGCATCCAATAATTATAAGCTAAACCACACATGTACCTTGTGATGCCTATAGTTGTCCTATGTCTCTCGTACCTCACACTATAATTTAAGGTAGTATCATGCTTGTATGTTTTATATTTTATTTTATTTTATGTTAATTATATATCATCGAATCCATTTTTCGTTATAATTCTTCATCTTATTTTATTACAGTTTAAATAAAAATAAAAATTTCTGCTGAAATTGCCATTTAACATGTCACAAGTGGTTATAATCTTACATATGTAGTTTTCGATAACCTGTGTCGTACATGAAATTTAAGTGTAATACCAATATTTTACAAGAAGAGTAACTTTAACAAATTAACTAATTTGTCCCTATCCATCCATAGTGGTGGAGTGGTGGAGTAACTTTTGTTTCACCTATGTGATCAAAGGTTCAATCCCCACTTCCATCATTTATGGTTTGGTATCCGGGTGAAGATCGAATACGGGTGGCGCCGGTTCGATTCTGACGGGCGGCGAGGTTTTACCGAGTTCTATAACACTGTCGTGCCTTCGGGCGGGTGGGGCTCGGGTTTCCGCGCATCAGGAGAAGGCGGGGGCTGCTGAAGGTCGAGTAGTCGATTCTTGGACACGGCGCCCCGCAAGGGTGGTTGCCACACAGTTATTCGCCGATAAAAAAAAAAAACTAATTTGTCCCTCTTCTTCATTCTTCACATTAAATAAACTATAAAGTGAAAGACGCTAATAAAGTGATGTGATTTAGTAGTAATTGAAATACGTTAAGAGCTGATCCTTAAGTGATAAGTCATTATATAGTGCTCGCATATCGTGTCAGGCATGACCTATTAAAACACGAACACGAACACGAGCCGAGTAAATACGAATATGACACGATAACTTATCGTGTTATTTTTTATAAGTACGAACACTAACCTGTTTATAACATGTTAACACGATAAGATGCAATAAGACAAGAACCTGTTTTATAAACATTAAGGGGCTGTTTGGTTGAATAAAGTTTGAATGGTTAAGAGGTCTGAATGGTTAAGTGCTGAGTTATTAAGTTAGACATCTTAATAGTTAGTTTTCTTGTCCCAAATTGGTAGGAGAGCCTCATTAAGGTTCAGCCTAGTTCAATGGTTAATGGTTCAGCTACATCCCAAATCTTAATGGTTCAGTCTTAACCATTCTATTCAGATGCCGAAACAAACACGCTGAATGCTGAATCATTCAGCGTTGAATGGTTCAGAGCCTCATTAAGAGGCTTACCAAACAA
Source organism: Ambrosia trifida (assembly GCA_028751855.1). Classification (NCBI taxonomy): domain Eukaryota; kingdom Viridiplantae; phylum Streptophyta; class Magnoliopsida; order Asterales; family Asteraceae; genus Ambrosia; species Ambrosia trifida. Next base: position 100,301,118 of record CM054128.1, on the reverse strand, counting down.
CTGCTAACCCTGAAATCGTATCCACAAACTTATGAATGAGAGACTTAGCGACGTTGGAGTTGAGAAGGAGGACGGGGACTGTGGACAGGTGATAGCGACAATAAACGAGGACGGTGGAGTTGAGAAGGAAGAGAAAGGATGACTGAGCAGGGTATATGACTATACTCTGTAATTTAAAAATTGCAAATTAGGTTTCCTTCATCTTTAGTCCGCATATGTGTAAGGTATACCTCCACTATATATATACCTTTTTTAAATAAAATTATTAACATGTCTTAACAGATGCTTAACATGTTAACAAGTCTTTAACCTATTTAGACATGAAACCTGTTAAGTTCTTATTGTGTCGACCTGTTAAAGACACAAAACCTGTTAAGGTCATGTAGCTTCGCGTTCGTGTCTGAAATTGTCAACCCTAATTATAAGAATGCAAGTAAAACTAGGTGTTTGATATTGAGTTGAGAAACAACTTATTGACTTTAGTAGAAGCATATTTTGTTTTGGTTTTTCAATATGGGTGAAAAAGTTGTGTTGGATACGTCAGAAATCTTGGCCTTTTGGCTTTTGGAATACAAATGACAGATCTGTCAACTCACTCTTTGCATTCATTACAGCCCATCTGCACTTGTTAGTCATTTTACATAAATAAGCTAAACCAGTCACCTTTTAAAAAACAACTTATTGACACTAGTACAAAAAGAGTCAAAAGATGCAAATGATAAAATCCAAAAGATGCGGTTCCCTCCTATAACCGCATCTTATGCATTTTTTAAAACATAAAGTGGATCAAAAGATGGGCTTGCCTCCCATAACCGCATCTTATGCATTTTTTTAAATAAAAAGTGAACTGAAAGATGCGGTTCCCCACAACCGCATCTTAAACATTAAAAAAAGAATAAATTTTGCATCAAATGATGGGTTCTCACAACCGCACCTTAAACTCCAAAACATTTTTTGCATCATATTGAAGGTATTATTTCATTTATTGATATTATATATTTTAGTTTTATTTAGAATTATTAAATATATTTTATTAGAGATAGATTCCTCATTTTGAGGCCCAGAGGTAGGAAGACTTTGGTTATCTAGTGGAGACCCAAGATCGATCCCCACTTGCGTTACTTTTAGTGGATTATAGCAATGCAAGATTTGAGTTAGGCCTTTTGAGGTTGTCAGTTTGAATACCGAGCCCACCTGGGTTTTCGTCCCACCGTGTGTTACGCCAGAGTTTTGCTCTTGTGGCGGTACAACGACTATCAAGTGGCAGCCGGTGATATGGTTTCCCGGGGGAACGCCCATGACAAACTCTGAAGGCAATGTTGGACCGATTAAGACAACATAGTCAGACCAAAATTGGGCAACGAGACTCTCCAATTTGAGGATTGCAGTGGCTAAACACAAAAAAAAAAAAGTTGTCGTTTCTAAAAGATACTTTGTTATAGGTAGGCAAAGTTCGAATTATACACCTTTTTTCGATATTTCGTTCAATTATCAAGCAAAGTTATGAAAAAATTAACTTTATTGCTTATTTCTTTATATTTATGTGGTTATATTTTGGTATGTGTGTGCGCGCATATATATAGGTGTATAATCTATATAATATTATTAAATAACCTGAATTAGCAAAAGTGTAATTTCACATGAATTTTAAGATTACACGTGAAGAGTTTGTTACTTCACACTCAAAATGTCATGAAAACTTTCCAATACTACCCTATTCTTGCAAAACCACTTGTTCATGTGGAGCTAATTATGATTTACGATCAATTTTTTCAACTAAATCATTCCTCCTTCACTGCTCTCAGTTTCTTCAACTCGGTTAGTGACACATCAACTCCAAAATCAGCCACCTTTGTGATATTATTCCTATTAAACCAATCTAGACGTAGATCTCCCTTCCTTAATCTAGATTTTTGTTCCAATTTAATTTTTTTTAATGGCGATCACTTTATAGCTAAATATAAAGAGCCAGCAAAAAGCTGGAAGTTCAAACACGAAAACCAAAATTACACGTAATGAGAAACATCGAAACAGGCCTAATCAGTCCAAGACAAAGAACGTATTTTCGCCCGATGAGTAAGCCACATGAAAGCATCTTCCTTTATGAGGTCCATCGTGGTTTGCACCGGGATGAACTTCCTTTCGAAAACGCTTGTGTTTCTAGCCATCCACTCCCTCCAAACCGTAGCCAACAAAACAGTGTAAACCATCTTCTTCCACTTGGTCGAACCCGGAGAGTCTTTCAAAACATCAAACCAGCCAATTAAATCCATCTGATCCGGAGGCCACGGGATTCTTAGCCACACCAAAATGTTCCACCAAATCGCAGAAGCCCACAAACAATGGAGTAAAGTGTGGCCTGAGTCTTCATTCCTGTACCCACATCTGCGGCACACGAGGTCAGCCATCGGGATGTTTCGGTGACTTAACTCCATCTTCGTCGCTATTCTTCCTTCAATCGCACGCCATAAAAAATAGTTAACTTTAAGAGGGGCCCAAGAGTTCCACCAAAATTTGCGGTTTAGATCCGAGTTTGTTGCTTCAGAGGCAATCTCCCTTCTAATCTCCTTCACAGAAAAGTTGAACCCGCTTGAGTTCTCCCAAAACCAGCGATCAATGCCCTCCGTAAGTTGAACATGCTGCATCAGAATCTGTAGGTCTTCTAATTGTCGCCGTTTAGTGGGGCTGGTCGGCATAGGACTTGACTTCCAATTCCACCCAGCCATATTATCTTCATGAGAGAAAAACTCAGCCACTGCTCCATTTTTATTAGTAGAAATCTTGTACAGGTCAGGGAATTTATCTCTTAGGCTGGTACTATCAATCCAAACATCACTCCAGAAGCAAGTAGTTGACCCATTTTTCACTTTAACCGAAATCATTTTGTTGATCTCAATACGTTTCAAGTAAAGTCTCCCTTCCACACTTGCCACATCCTTCCACACTCCTATTATGGACTTTTTTACACGGTATCAACTGTTTGTCCCTTTTCGAGACGTGGATGGATTTAATCACCTTGACCCATAAGCTTTTATCCTCGCATTTGAACCTCCACCACCATTTGGCGAGCATCGCCAAATTAAACTCTTCAATACTCCAAATCCCCAACCCTCCAAGTTTCTTTGGTTTTAGCATTTTATTCCATTTAATCCATCTTATTTTGCATCTCGTACCATTTTTCCCCAAAGAAAATCTCTTCTAATCGCCTCCATCTTCTTGATAACATTTTTGGGAGCTAGGAACAATGAAAGAAAGTACGATGGGAGACTACCAAGCACCGCTTTCACTAGAGTAAGCCTTCCCGTGAATGAAAGAGTTCTAGCTTTCCAACTAGAGAGCCTCTTATTAAACTTTTCAATAACCGGTTGCCAAAACTTTATCCGCTTCATGTTCACACCAATTAGCACACCCAAAAAGGTGAAAGGTAAGCTACCAACTTTACTACCAAGAAGTCGAGCAAAAGAAGACACCTCAAATGCATTAGCCCCAATCCCGAAAATATGACATTTATCATAATTGACTTTAATCTCAGAAGTCAAAAAGAGGCACCGAAGGAACAAATTAAGGCTCTAACGTTGTGTCTCGATCATTCACCCATGAACAAGACGTCATCGGCATAAGATAAGTGAGTAAGAAGAGGCCCGTTATTAGGGAGTTGAATACCATGAAATAAGCCCACATGTAAGTCGTGCTACCCTTAGACGAGATTGTTTAATTAAAAAGATGGAAAGAAGCAAAAAATGAATTAATTAATTTTTTTGAAAAATTACAAACCGGTGTTAACTTAACTAGCGATGTTTGGTCCGCGCCGCACGGTTTACCCGACTCATATATTTGTGAATGCCATTTGTTTGGGTTCAAATTGGGATTGTCCAACAAGATGGAGTTCCACTTGTAACATGTTTGAAAAACACGTTTTGCAAAAAGAAAGTTTAATTGCATACCACTTTTGTAATTATCTCTTTCTCACTCTACTGCAGCCCTTGCCCACTACCATACCACTTTTTTAATGATCTCTTTCTCACTCTATTGCTCTCTCTCTCTCTCTCTCTCTCTCTCTCTCTCTCTCTCTCTCTTTTATACAAAAAAAAACAAAAAAACAAACAAACAACAGTCATTTTAGTCTTTTTCTACCCTCTCCTCTCTCACTTCAACTTACTTTCTATCTCTCTCTTCTATTTTTTCTTTTCGACTCTTCTGTACACACACTAATATTTTCTCTTACTAACAACAATAACTTGATCTCCTCAATAACTTTTCCAGCCTCTTCAATTGTGACAGGGTTTCCAATGTTTTCGTTTCCGGTGGAAGAAGACGGAGGCGGGGGAGGGGTTTTCCAAGGTGGTGGTGATTTTTGGGTGTTGTAGGGTGATCGGGTTTCAGGTGGTGGATCGGTTGGTGGCTGTGGGTTAGGGTTGTGGTGGGTTAGATGTAGCCTATGATTCTTAGACACTAGGTAAATCTCTAGGTAATAAGTAATAAATAATCACCTTACCATGCACGCCTCTTAAATTAATCATCATCATGACAAATCATTTAATACCAATTTGGTTGGTTTTTTTTTCCAGGTTCACATCACAGCTTTAGATGTCTTCACTCGAGCAAGATATGCACATGTACAATTAAAAGTAGATTTTATGAGTTATCAAGTGTGATACTTTAAAAAAGAATCCTGAAAAAACGTCCTACTATTTTTATGGTAAACATATTTCGTCACTTCATATTAGATTTGTCTATCACGGGAAGCGCCCGAGGGATAATCTAGTTACATATATAGATAAAAATAAAAATGTATAAATAAATGAAATAAACAAAAAATAAAAAGTGTCATTCACGGGTAGCTCAGTTGGTGAATGGACCAGGGATCTCTCTTGGAGGTCTCAGGTTCGATTCCCATGAAGGACATAATGAGAAATGATGGATGACTCAAGGCCTATGGTCATGAGTTCGAGTCCTGATCTCGCCAGGTTTTACCGGTTCACTACTGTCGTGCCTTCGAGCGGGTATGTGGGTCGGGTTTTCCCTGGAAGCGGGCTGTCGGGCGGGCTAGGGGCTTCGTGCGTCCGGGGTGGGCCGGGCTATGCCCCTGTCTTTGCCACTGAGGGGCCGCGTACGAAGTACCCGGCGTTGTTTAGTTGGTCGTTAAAAAAAACAAAAATAAAAAGTATATAGTATAAAATAAAAAATAAAATACGTCTTCCAAAATTTCCTAAACTTTTGACCGATCGAAAATTTCCCGCCAAACCTCAAATTTCCCCCCTTAACCTCAAAATACATTAATTTGCCACTCTCTCCATACCACAAAATCTTCACCATCTCCATCGACTACAACACAAACCGTCACACCACCATCTCCATCTCCTCAAACCCGCCGTAATCACAAGTCGCTGCACCACGCATCTCCCATGGGCATCCTGCTGCACCACAAGTGGTCGGCTCTTTTCAAGAACGAACATAACCGTAACCGATCTCTGCTAATTGTGATTTTAGCCCAAGGTAATTTAGATCTATGTAATTTTCATTTTATTGCAAGTAGGGGCATACCTTTTATGGTGATTTCTGCTTATTAGTTTTGGTATCGATCTCTGCTAATTGTGATTTCTGCTTCTTGGCCTTGTTATCTATAGTTTGCTAATTAGGGGTGTTCACGGGTTGAGTCGGGTCGGGTCGGGTTTTGACCATAACCGTAACCGAAACCTACATGTTCGGTAATTTTTGAAACCGATCAGTTTCGATTATTTCAGTTTCAGGTTGGTCGGTTATTTTTCGGATTCGGTTTCGGTTAAATAGTCGGGTTTTTTTTTAAAGGAAGAATTGTGAACCTTGTATCTTGAGACTTCATGCCATTGTTAGGAAATAAGAAATAATTTCTATGATCGGTTTATTGTGTTTCATAAGTTTGAATGCTGAGTTTTGCACTTGCTTTTGATATTAAACATTATGTGCTACAGGTACCTTTTCTTATTCTTGAAATTTGTTGCTACTGTAATTCCAACCATTGACTATGACTACACCATCGACTTTGACTTGGGAAGCTCCAGTACTTGATTTGGGATGAAGTTTCTTGTTTGAAATGCCTTTGATTAAATATTGGAAAGAGACATCAAGTAGATTATACTTTGTATTGTGTTCATTGGCAATCACTGAATGTCATGCTAATCAAGTTGAGTGGCAGAAGATAGTATGTATAATTTCCTATAACTAGTTAGGCGGGGTCGGTTATTTCCGGTTACAAAAACACACATGACCGAAACCAAACCGAAACAATCGGTTTTCAAAAATTAATTAAACCGACCCATCAGTTATTTTGGTTTGGTTGTTTCGGTTTTTTCGGTTACGGTTTGGTTTTACGTTCACTCCTATTTATAATGCTCCAATTTGAACTCACTAGTATATTGTGGACGTATTTAGACCACAATTGTCTGAGTCAAAGCTCAAAATACCTAAACCCGTACCCAGAAAACGATGTTCACACTAATCTCATCTATTTCAATTTTTTTTCATTATATATTTAATTTGAAGATATTATTTTTATTTATTGGTATTATATTTTAGTTTTTTTTAATATTATTGAATATATTTTGTTATATGCAGGGAAAGGTCCAATTATACTACTTTTTTTCTATATTTCATTCAATTATCAAGCAAAGGTATGAAAATTTGAACTTTATTACTTTTATTGTTGATTTCTTTATATGGTTACATTTTGTTATTTGTATATATATGAAGGTGTTTGCTGTTTGTGGACCGGACATAAACTTCGTAAAGACGTCTCAAGGTTAGCTTAGATTCTACCATTTAATGTTCATTCATATAATCATAGCTAACGTGTCGACTAAAAACTTGCTTATATACGAGTATGTAGTACAAAAATATGTATATATGTGTATGTAGTGTAAATGTATATGTGTGTATGGGTCAATTGAACCAATACACTTGTAACTCATTAACTTTGATCATCACATAAAGGCATGTATATTGGTTACATTAGATGAATGCTTTTTGCATGGTTTGATCAATGTTTTTTTGTATGGTTTGTGATTTTATAATTCGGTAGGTATATTGGTCAATTGTAGCATTATCGTATTTGTAGGCCAGTTGGACAGCCTATTGCAATTACAGTAATGTTTTTTTTTTTGTATTGTTATTTTGATTATTGTTTTGCATTTTTAGAATTTTTTTTACTTGCATCTGGTATTTACGTACACACATATCTGTCTTTTGTGTCCTCTGACTAGAAATAACCTTCATTGTTGATTTGCCTTATACATAACTAAAGTTATACTTTACGGGTTATAAGCTAATGTATGTTGTATTAATTGATGCATGAACGTTATTTATTCATATAATCAATTTGTACTTATTTACTAGGTCGAAGACTTAAACGATATTCAAAATATCCCTGAAAGTGTTCTTGGTGGGTCAGAGGTCAAAGAAACAAAGTCAACCCAATCTGATGTAAAAACTGAAGACCCTGTCCAACAGTCAAGTTCAGAGAAACTTGATGCATCTAAACTTCCTCCACATATTTTTATTGAAATGCCAGCATTATCACCAACTATGGTAAGTTAACCAAACAAGAGTTCAGTTGATGTCAGTGTTCTCATTACTCTTGCTGAAGCCGACATTGTATTCTTATTGAATTTGCAGGACCAGGGAAATATTGCGAGGTGGAGGAAAAAGGAAGGTGACAAGGTGAGTCCTGTCTAATACAATTTGTTTACATTGGATCTGAAATTAGTCTGAATCTTTCTTTATCTCATTTTCTATCGTTTGTAGATTCCATCAGATGGATTTCAAGCTGTTTCCAAGTTATGCCGCAACCTTCATTTTCAAGTGATCCGTGTGTTTAGGTATAGACTAACGTAATGTATTGACACAATATTTTTGTAACCGTTAATACTTGTGGTAGGATTCGATAAATGCTTATATTGTAATGGATTTTTGGTGGTATATATAATATATGCAGTTTTATAATCAAATTTATTGATTTTGTAATTATAAATTTAAATATAAATCCAGGAATATTAGCCATATTGCAGAATTTTTTTTTTTAGGTAAAAAAAACCATGACACGCAAAATGAGTGTCATAAAGGTGTGTCAAGAATGTATGTCATTAAAGAGTGTCATGAAAGCGTGTCATAAATGCGTGTCAAAAAAGCATGTCATAAAGGAGTGTCATAAATGCGTGTCGTTAAAAGATGACACGCGCCTGCATGTCATAAACTTTTCTTGACATGTTCTTCCTTGACACTTTTTTGTGTGTCATAAACACCCTTTTATGACGCGCGATGCGCGTCAAGAAAGGGGTATTTTTCTAGTAGTGCTTATGTGCATTTGTAGGGTAGATTTGGATCTTCATTTCTTATGTGCATACGACAGTCGACATGTAGATTTGGATCTTCATGTATTATGTGCATATGTAGGGTAGATTTGGATTTTCATGTCTTATATGCATATGCATGTATGATAGTATTTTAACATTTGAATGGAAAGATTGCATTTTATACATATATACGCCTGTATTGTTAAAGCCTCATTTCATTAATGAAATGATATGTTTTGTTAGGCGATTTCTGCGGTTCCAGTTGCAACTATGAAATGAAGACGTCGGTATGGGTTGCAAGTGTGATGACGTGGGTTTGAAAGTTATTGTGTATTGCTTTCATCTTTAGACATACATATATTTGTTTTACTTTGAAGCTTTTGTAATTATGTGTTACTTTGAAACTTTTGTAAGTTTAGATAATGGGTTATTTTATATTGATTTTAATTTTTTTTGTATTTTTTTTTTCATTTTTTGGTATATATATATATATATATATATGTGTGTATATTTATAATTTAGTGGGAAATTTAAAAAAAAAATCACCTACAAATTAAATAAAAGAATATATTTATAGCTTAAAATACAAAAGATGCGGTTTCATACGCGCATCTTTAAACAATATGGTCGTCAAAATTAAATGACCAAAAGATGTGGTTATATACCAAAAGATGCGGTTCCTTTGAACCCGCATCTTTTGATGTTTAGTCTTTTGATGCGAGGCTATAAGATGCGGGTCTAGGACCGCATCATATAGGCTAAATCACCGCATCTTTTACTCTTTTATGTACTAGTGTGACGTATTGACGTTTCCCACCACAAAATCTAATACAAACATTTTTTTATAATTTTTCTTTTTGAAAAAGTCATAAGTCAATAAACATTTTTAACAAAAAAAACAATCCCAAACACCCTGTAAACTAGATATTAAAACAATTTTGATGCGAAATCAAAGCTTAGCGAGCTCACTAGAGAAATACGATAAAAGACAATTGTGCGTTAAATGATTGAGTTATTGAAGATTAATGTAGAATAATATATAACCTTTGGTAGTATAAATTATTAAAGAGATATAAAGAATTCACGCTATATATAGCATGTTTAGACTAGTGGGAGTGGGGGCGGGAGAAGGGCGGGAGAGGGGGGGAACACCGCCGCCATAGGGGCGGGAAGACCGGCGTGGGGCTGAGGGCGGGGAGGAGGGCACTGGCGTGGGGGGGAGAGGAGGGGACACGTGGCGGCATGTTATTGGACCAACATATTTGAACGTTAGCCTTTAAAAAAAAAAAAAAAAAAAAAAAAAAAAAAATTAATTATGCAACGGCTATAAACCAACGGCCAAAAAAATAAATTTTTTATAAATTACCCCCATTTCACTACAAAACACCCACTTTAACCAAATTTTATACACTTTTCAACCAAATTTATACAATTTTCATCCATATTTTATACACTTCCTCAACCAAAAATGAACCCTTACAACCGAGGCTTCGACCCGAACAACCCATACGCGTATGTCCCAAACCCGAATACACCACCGGCTCGCCCGATCCCAAACCGTCCACCCATTCCTTCACCTTGTCCCGACTACGCGGGTTATGCGGGTTTCATTAGTGGGCAAATTTATCCGAATTTCCCATTCAATGATTCGCTCGTTCCTTCACAACCTCCTTCACAACTTCCTTTAACCCAAACCGTACCCGAAACACAACCACAAAATGTCGCGGGATCATCTTCGGGTAAAACCCCCCCTCCAAGAAAAAGTTAAAAAAAAAAAAGAAAAATAAAATGCCACATGGCACTTCCCCCCACCTCTTCCCCCCCCTTCCACTCCCCACAATTATTTTCCCCCCCACAAGGGCCCCACAAGTGCCACATGGCGCTTCCCCCCACCTCTTCCCCCCCCACCACTCCTTATAGTCTTAGTATGTGAGTGTAACTTGCAAACTGTACAATACAATTATGCATGCCTTTTTTTCTACCGTACAAGCCTTTTTTGCAACCTCTTTCATCTGGCTCCACCACATATGTTTTCTCACTATCATCTCTCTGCCTGATTTATGGTTGTGTGTCTCTCTCTCTCTTTGCAAATGATTTAAATGAATCTAAAGATAAAGGTGGTGTACAATTCGTTGTTAAATTACATGATATACAACTCAACTATTAAATGCGTTAAAAAAAGAAATAGATTAGTTCTAAGACCACACGAAGTTATGAGGATAACGGCAAAGTCACCACCTTACCATGTAGATGCAACATAAATTAAGGATGCACTGCCCTTCACATACAAAAACATAGGATGATGTTGCATGATGGAACTTTGAAAGAAAAAAAGAAAAATTCAAGTTCCAAACAGATCATGTGGTCAAAGGTTTGATCAGGGGGCAACACCCATGAGCATCTTCAACTGAAGGGTCAACGCCCTTGGAGAAATGGTGGCGGGGTGGTATTGGGGCATGGAGGGGCTATGCCCCCTCTCCACCCATCATACTGTGTAGCCTAAAATACATGAATCCCACCACTTAGCCAAATGTCATGCATGTCAAGATGAAAGCCTTATCCACATGTGTTCCTCTCCATGGGAATTTTTGGATGTACGACATCCACCACCAAATGCGTCGTTCATGGGTTGCATTGGCGGTGGTCTTAGTGCAATTCAATATTCTTTAGCGTTACATAAGAGACCTTGGAAAATAGCTAAAAAAAACTCGCTCGAAATTAGTTTGCAAGCCGTTTGTTTCACTTTTCCTTTTCACGGTATGTCATAACCGATTATATAATATAAATGATGAAATTACAAGAAAACTTTTATCATTAAACACCAACCTAGCATATATTTTCACGTTAATTAAATGAAATTCTAATTTATTTATTTAGTCTTTTTTGTTGAATCTTGTTTACCATTAAAAAATTGACAACTAACATATGACTTAAGCATCCTAGTTGGTGATTGTTAAATGCTTAATTAGTCACATAAACAGGCATGCATACTACAATATTATATGGGAAAAATTTGTGGTTAATAATGTGACACGTGTGAATAATACACCAATGTTATAACTTTTTAACTCATATTTACGTCTTACCTCATTGGTGATAGATCTATATGGCAATCAATTACTATCATTTCGTGTTTTTATTAGTCGATTTCAATATAAAACGACAAATAATAATCAAAGACGCGTTTCTAATTCGATTAATGATTTAATTCAAACGTTTTTAGTTACAAAAGGTTTTTAGAAAAGACTCTTAGATGAAAAAGCTTTGTAGCAAATAAGATAATTGAGGGTTTTTTTTTTTTTTTTTTTTAATCAATGGTAGAAATCTTCATTTCACTAAATTTTAGGTTTACCTTCAAGATCACCGTTTCAATCACGCCCTGCAATAGTTGTTTTTACCTTTACACCTCATCCAAACATACATACTCGCTTTAATATAATTTTCATTTTTATTCACATGATTAAAATTGTTGTTTTTTTTATATTATAGTACATTAATTTCTTTACTACGTCGTAACACATATTTTGTCTTAATATTAGATTTATCTAACCCGGGATATAACCTAGTGTAGATATATACAATTTTCTCCTATATAACTTTTTCGGCCATTATCCACCACAGATAGGGTGTCTACAAATATTCACTTCCAAACTAATGGTTTTCTGTTAGACATATTTTACTTGTATAAATTGTAACAAGAAAGAATGATACAAGTATGAAGAAATAATAAGACGTTTCTGAAAGATGATTAATTATCTCTAAACAAGAGTTAACAAGATCTTTTAGTTAGAGAGGGGACAACGTTTCAAGTGTGTCATAACTTCATATTCGGATCGTGAGCATATAAACCTGCTGCCACCACTATAAAAGCCGATGTCCAATACTTTGGACGTGTGCTTTAGGTGAAGAACACCACGATCAATTATACAATTCTCTCTCAAGGATCAACATCGTTAAATTCTTGTCATAGATTCTCTATTCCGTTCTATATTTTTTTCCTCAGTACTGTAAATTTGTAATCAACTTTCTCGTCAATACAAAATTTGATTACATTAATTATTAATACATTTGATAGTTTTGGTCTTTATTTCCACACTTGTACATCATTGTTGAAATTATCAATCGCCCATTGTATCATGTACCCAACATTTTCACTTCATGAGTTTGAATAAAAAATGAAATACTTTTAAATATTAAAACTGTATAAAATTTGACGATAGATACCAAATTATTGTTTTCCATTCATCAAAAATATTATAAGTTTTAACGGTAAATTCCATGGCTACCATAAGTGTTAGAGACGTGCTCGATTAACAAAGTGGGTTAATAATAATTGTTTTGTGATGTAAGTTGGATCATAATAGACATTGCCTACATGGGCCCAACTGTAATATAGACCACAAAGTTTATATAATGCCCGTTGATGGACCCACCATTTTTGTGTGTACGCGGCAAAAGGAGCCGAAAATGACCGGGCTTGCCAAGATATTCACCATCAACACGTCATATATTATTTAAGTTAAAACATAATATGTATTTATTTAATAATATAAAAATAGAAAATATCTACACGGCATTCAATAAACATGGTCGTAGAAACACGATCCTCGGACTGCCTGATTGTTATATGAAAAGTCGTATCAAAGGTTATATTTAGACTAGCTTATACCCCGGGAGCGTCCCGGGTTGAGAAAATCTAAGTAAAGTGAATAAAATTAGAAGTATCTAAACTATAAAAATGACATCTATGTATCAACTTACATTAGATACTTTTAAAAAAAAATATACCAAAAGATCAATTTCACCTTACAACATCAACACCTAAAACAGAATATTAAGATCCCAAGCACTTCAAGGGGACAAAGATTGTTTAGCACCAATACATTCAGTCAAAGGTCTTTAGCTGCATACAATAAGATTTGAGCTATTTCAGAATATGGTAGAAAAAGAAAACATAGCAATTACCTGTTGGAGAGCGTCCCGGATTGAAATATCTAATATGACATAATAAAATATCTAATATGACAACATAATTAATGACTTGCCAATATATGATTTTTTTTGGAGAGTAGTGTTTCAACGGTAAATCCTGTGTTGCAAAGCGACCACTGCCCAGGATCGAATCTCATAGCACCACACGGGTTTCTCCTTTCAAACCCAAGCGGTTATTTTTTCGGTGGAGCTTGAGATTCGAACCTGAGACCAAACCCGGGCAGGAACCCTCCAAGGAGGTAAACCTTCCCACCTCAAACCAGCTGGGCTGGAAATCATTGGCGCCAATATATCATTAATGAATATTATTATTATTATTATTATTATTATTATTATTATTATTATTATTTTAAACAAATCTCTGCTATAAGTTATCATATTCTAATATAAAAAAAGGGTAATTGGGTCGGGTATCACCTAATCCCAAGCCCGACCCAAACCCACAATTTTTTTTAAACTAATATATCCCGGGAGCGTCCCGGGTTGAGAAATTTAATTTGAAATATCAATTTTACACCTGAAATAGACTGATGCGTTTTACAGTTACATGCAGGAAAGCTTCAGGTAGCACTTAACCTAAAACAATTAACAATGTATCTTTAATGTTAGTGCATAACCTTAAACAATGTATAACTCTAATATTAAAACATAACCTAAAACAATGTACAACTCCAATGCTAACACATGTTGTAAATAAAAATCATATTTACTGCTTTGAACATAACTAATGACTTGCCTATACATGATTAATGAATAACCTGAACACTTTGTGTTTTTTTCCTGTATGAACAAAACCACACAAAAAAATAGTCGTTTTTTTCTCCGTTTTTTATATAGCACTATGGTACCCGTTGGAAAGATAATAAAACGCTCGTTAATTTGGTGTAATTTTTTTCTTTAAAAAATCTCGTATATAAAAGATATTAAGGTTTAAAAGTTATGGGAAAAACATTAGAGATAAAAATCTAATTTTGTTTTTAAATTTTAAATTATTATTTTCCTAAAATAAAGCCCTTACCACATGGGATGACACATGGCACACTCAATGAAGAGAATACCCTCTTTGAGTGCCATGTCATTAAAATGACTTTGGTTTATTATATGTATAGATTATTTTATTTTATTTTTAATCATTATTTTAGTACATCGGTACAACCTAAAAACCTTTTTAACTATCAAGATTGATAATTGAGTTAATTGCAGTTTTTGTCGTTGTGGTTTACATTGACTAACAAGTTCAGAACGAGTATACACCTTGAGTTTCTGATTTTTGTAGAGCTGACAATTTACATCCCTCATTTTAACGTCAGTTGGTTTTTCTGTTAGTTTGTGGATGAAATGAATATTATACCCATCCATCTTCTTCTTCTCCAACGAACCCACCCACCCACCACCTGCAACACCACCACCACCATCTCCTCTCTCATCCACCCATAATCGGATGATTCAACAGCGAGGGTTAAGGTCAGTATACAACTCTCCAATCGAGCTATTCCAACAGTATCTGTGTTCTTCGTCGGACTATAAGGAACAAACCTAAGTGAAAGGGATCTAGGTGAATCCATACTTTGCCGGAGAATCTGTCTCATGGCGTCGGTTAAATGCACTGCCGGATTAGGCGGCGGACCTGATGACCTCGAAGCCCTACGAAACGTCATGTGACGTGTCATCGCTTCCTCTGTACTGATTAACCGTCCACTCCTCACTATTTCTTCTTTCACTTCCTCACAACATAATCCGCAGATCCATTTGCCTTTATACCTCTCTCGGATTCTATTCATGTATGCCGGCGTACACTCCTCCGTTAATCCACAACAATCACACTTCGCAAACTCTGCTTTCGTCATCAGCTGAGGAGAATGAGGGTGGCGGTGTTGCAGGTGGTAGTGGTGGGTGGTTTGGTGGGTTGATTGGAAAAGAAGAAAATGGAGGGGTATAGTAGTTATTTCATCCACAAACTAACAGAAAAACTAACCGACGTTAAAATGAGGGATGTAAAGTGTTAGTCCGATAAAAGTCAGGGACTCAAGGTGTTATACTCGTGCTGAACCTGTTAGTTGGTGAAAACCACAGGGACGAAAACTGCAATTAACTCCTGATAATTTATTAAAGGCTATGTTTACCATATAACATTCTTAAGAAATATTAGACTGAAAAATTGTACATGTCATCACCAGGAATTTGTTAACCAAAAAAATTGTGGTTAAACTATTTTGACATTATATATTTAGTATAAAAAAAATATGGCAAACACTTTTACCAAATAAATGGGATATTGTGATAAATGGGTATCATTAGTGTTAGGATTTGAGTTTGTTTGTTTATGTTTGTTTAACTAATGAAACAGTAATTGAAGATAGAAATAGAAAGTAGCAGCAGAAATAAACTTTATAACATAAACATATGAAGTTGCTGTAATCATAATGTTTTTTTAAATCATCACAAATTACAGAACATGAATGCAACTCTCCCTCAACCCGATCACTCTAGATTATTTCGTACAAGGAATGTTTGTGAAAAGTGATAAATAAAACAGTACATGACGTATTATATTTATACTAAGTACAGAACATCTGTTTGTAACCATTGTTGACATCACCTAGACAATGACATCTAACAACCTTAGCAAACTGCAACATCTGTCAGTCTAATGTCTGTTTTTCATTATCTGTTGAAGCTAACCACCGCTAAAGCTTCGAAAGACCTTCTTCTAATAGACTTTGTCTATTCTTTAGCAGTTGTTGTCTCCAACAATCTTTTCATTCCAGCAGACCTTTCAGCAGTTGTTAGATCATGGGAGGATTTGTTCTTCATACTTATCTTTATTTTGGATCTTTTGATAGCAAATTTTGGCTTTCCTATCATTTGTTCTTTTATAGGTTCAACAATCTCCCCTAGAACAGATGACGCCATAACTAAAATTTATTTAAATCTTTATTTCTTCCTCATCAGCATCTTGCTTATTTGGCCTTTGAATTGTAACTCAATATTCAAAGATACCAGATCCTCAGAATCCCTTTCAAGTTCAAGATTTAATAAATCTTGTATATCAGCAGCCTTTAGACCATAGTCCTCATCCATGCTGATATTTTCAACTTCTCCATCGGATCTGAGCAGAGTCAATTCATGGTTGTCTTTGTTGAATTTCTATTTTAGAATTTTTGAATCTTCAGGATTTCATGGGCAGTGGGTTTTTAGTGATGAGTTTGGAGACAAAGGTCTGCTGATGAGTTGTCTGAACATGTTACTAACAGCATTTGAATGGAATTGGATCTGATACATGAGCCCATCCTTCCTAAATGAGTCTTTAAACATTTGTTTATCTGTCTCTGACATTTATTTCTGTCTTTTAAGATATCTTATTGGAGCAATGGAAAGGTCATTTGTTGAAGAAAAATTTTTAGAAGTTAGGGTTTGTTGGGGAGGCTCAACTTCATCTTCATAAGTAGGCTTTTTGGAAAGAGTTAGGTCCTTTTCTCTTTGCTTTCAAGCTGTTTGTAAGATTCAACAATTTTGGACTCAGACCATCTTCATTGATCTCATTGTGCCAAACTGAGCAGCAACCATCTCCTCTTTCATTCTTCTCAGCTTCAAGGCCCTTTTTGGATCTGCTTTTAGTTTAGCCATTTTCCAGTCAGGTGTATTAGGCTTATGTTCAAGGTCCTTGACCATCTCTTGTATTCTGTCAATTTCTTCTTTCAGGGCTTTGTATTGTTTGTACTACATAATGTGATCAAGATAGTCTCATCTCAGTTCTCTACCCAATTTTTGATAATCTGTTATAGGCTTCTCATACAATGTCTTGCTTAGATTTTTAACATAGTCTTCAATCTTTCTGACTTTGATAAGTTCAAATGATAGAATACTTTGAGAGACGGGAAAGATAATGGATCTGGATCCTCTGTAGAGTAAAAGGACTCTATTTCAGGAGATATGGCAATGAGTTCCAATGGATATTGCATGGCAAGTGGTGGAAGTGAGTTTAGATGTGATGGATGTGAAGATGTGGAAGTGACAGTGTTTTGAATTGGAACATATGATAAGGGAATGGCTTGAATGGGTTCAGATATTAGTGGTGTGGGTTCAATCTCTTCTTCATAAACCTTTACTACAAAGGTTTTTCTCTTTCTTTTGTACAGAATGACTGGAGATGAAGGTTGTTTTCTTTTAGATGGTGTGTTTTATGGGTTTGAAGTGGTTGGGATAGTGATAAGTGCAGTTGTAGTGGGAACATCTGTTTGCACATTCTCAGTGCCAACAGATGTGTTTTGGATGGGTGAAGGGATGGTTCGGTGTGATGGTTGTGGTTGTAATAGTTTTTAAGGAAGGGGGTTCAATATTGTATTTAGCAGCAGATATTGACATAGGAAGGTCATGTCCAAGAGTTGTTTCACTAGTAGAAGTTTTGGAAAATATAGGGGTAGACCTAGCTTTTCTAGTAGGCTGTTTTCTTATCTTTGATGTGCCTATATCTTCTTTTTCTTTTTGTCTTTCCAATTTTAATTCAAATAGAATGCCAATTTTAGCTTCCCTAGTATCTTTCCTCTTCTGCTTTTTCAATGGCAACGTTTTCAGTAAGCTGATTTGGTGTTTCATCCACCCTTTTCTCCAAAACAACATTAGATGCCTTCTCAGTAGGCTTTTCAGCATATTTAACAGACTAAGGCTTTTAGCAGACTGCTTTTTAGAAGACTTAGTGTTTGTCTTTGACTTTGAAGGTGCTTCTTTTGTAGGAGGCAGCTTTCTGAGTTTATCCTGATCATTCTCCCCCTTTTTAGAATCATCAGAATCAATGTATTATGGATAAAAAGAAGTAGGGGCAGAGCCTGTGGTTTTCATCAGATGGTCTTTGATGGCCTTGATGTTAGCTTGTGTATCTTTTTACTTGGCCTCTACCATGTTTCTAATTAGCCCCATTTGTGTGTTGTGGTTTATGTCAGCAAGAGCCCTTTGATCTTGGATGATTGGTTAAGCAGAGGCCCATAGCTCTTTGGCAATATCAACAATGGATGGTTGGGGCCTGGAGTTGTTTACCAATGTAGTTATCATAACTTTGAGTTTTGTGAGGGTTGACTCAATATTGGTAACTTTTCCCGTCAAGTCTTGGTATTTTAATCCATCACCTAAGCTAATAAGATCATTTGAATTCCTACCAGTGGTAGTTATAATTGGCTCAAACACATGAGGCGACTCAATGTGTGGGAAACCAAATGCCCATTTGTCTTGGTACTGAGAACTTCCAATTGTAACAGAGTTTGCTATAGTAGATTCAACAGTTTTTGCCTTCAAGGAAGTCTTAGGAATGTAACCACTGTCCAAAGGTGAGACAATGGTCTCTATATTTTTAGTGGTTGCTTCACTTGAAAAAAACCTCAAAGAGTTACTTGTAACTCAAGGGGTGTACCCTCCTCTGCTTGTGTGTTAGCATAAAGACTAACACCAGGCCCAGTCACTTGTGGGAGTGTACTCTCAATAATAGGTGATTGAGAGGAACTGGTGTCTGCCTGGATTTTGTCAATAGCCTCAAGCAATGGTTGCATGGTTGGTGGAATTGTGGGATAAGGTCCTGGGGGTGAAAAGAGAATCAGCCTTGAGAGATGGAGTTGAATACAGATGTTCAAGTGAATCATCTGTTTCATGATGTGTGGCCCCTGTGCTTACAACATGTTCCTTTTGAGAAGAATCATGAAGAGTTTGGATAAGTTGAGATATTTGCATCTGTTCGGAGGAGATATCAACAGATGTTTGGAGTTGCTCTTGTGTTGCAATAGGGTTTTGATCTGGTATCTCATCTTCCAGATGTACCCTTTTGGTTTTCTTAGTGAAGAATGACCCATAATCTTTGTCACTAATTTGTGAGACATTTTCAATAAGATTTACATTTTCAAATATGAGTTTACCAGCCTAAACAGTCCCGGTACCCAACACCTTTCCTTTTGAGTCATTACCAAAGGATATGTCACCCCATGAGCTAAGAAATCTGTGAGTAGGGCTCTACATACAATCATGTTCCTGGAACACCCACTATCTACATACCAAAAACTTATGAGTAAGGCTCTACATCCAGTCATGTTCCACGAGCCCCCACTATCTACATACCAAAAACGTCTAAGCATGCAAAAGCTCCCTGCACATCAGTAATGAATTAGTTTTGGTGTGTGTCCAAAGCCACATTGGCTATGGATGGGTTCTCAACCTTTTCAGACTCAACTCCAGGAGAATGGTCTTTTGTGAGAATCAATTTTTGATATAAATCTAACAGCTATTGTTAACTATTTTCCAGTGCTTGAATGTCAACACTTGGTCCAACAGATGTTTGACCATTTCCTATAAGATGATAGTAACTATGATGATGCATGTTCACTTTTGGTTTTGAATATGTTGGATCAGTTAAGCTGCTCTTTTAGTTGAACTTGCTAGTTGACACTTAAGTGTTTAGCAAGTTCTTTGGTGAGTGATAGCACAGCGGAATGTTTATAAGTTTTATAGCTACACTTATCAACAGGAGTTATTACTCCCCCTGGAATCAAGAACTAATAAATGAGAAGTGTTTATTGAGAATCTAAGTATTGAATGAGAATGAAACACTTTGACAGATTCTCAGTAAACACGAAATGGAAATAACAATAATAAGAGTAGAAGGATTTCTTGTATTAAAATCAATGTCTAAAACAGAAGGATGAATCCTTCTATTTATAGACTTTACACATACATGAACCTTGCCAAAAAGCAAGTTCAGAAACAAGTTGCAACAAGTTGCAGTCTTGGAACTTGTACATAAAGCAAAAGAAATACTAAAGTATTAAACTACTGATATACAAAGGCGGTGGAAAAGATCTTCTTCAAGTACTGATGAATGACAAACTACTGATGAGTAGTTTGTCTTCAGTAGTTCTTCAGTAGAAGTGTTTGGTTTGAACTTCAGAACTTCTGATGACTTCTTCTTCAGCACTTCTGAATCTCTTTTTCAGCAGTTTGATTCTTTGTCTTCAGCAGTTCCATACTTAGAGTATTTTGACAGAAAGTGAATTAGACTAAGGTTTGCAAAAGTGGTTTCACCAATCCTTTTTGTCCTAACAATCTCCCCCTGGATTGATGAAGCCAAAACCTTACTAATTCCTTATTGTTCATTTCTGTCCTTCACAATTTTCCATATTCCTTTGAACATGGAATTCTTGAGCTGGTTTAGTTGATCATCAGTAAGAGACCCTTTTCTTGGTTCCAAGTGTTGGATTGTAAGCAGGTCTTTGGTTGACAGTTTCTTCAGTTCATTCATCGACCTATATTCCCTGCTTGTTTGATCTCTTCTTGTCACAAGTACTGAGTTGTTATCAGTAAAGGACCATCTGATGACTGGTACTTTAGACTTGTCAAAGTCTGCAGTGTAGGGAACCATGGTGGTACCCTGGGTTTCTCCTGAGTGTTGAATGTTTTCAACTTCAGTGACTCTCAGGTGGGATTCACTTCCCTGCTGTTGTTCCATCACATTAGGTATCTGAAATGTTGGCAAATGATGTTCAGTTACTACCTTGGTGTGCAGTTTGTCTGTGATGGTCTTCTGGATTTGATATGCAAAGGTGGAAGGATCCCTGAATTGTGTGAGTAGAGGCTTCTCTTCTATGTCAAATTCAGAATGTACTACTGTACTACCTTCTAGTAGTACCATTCTGAAATCAGTCTTCACTTTTTCCTCTGACTTCTTTCTTTGGGTAGCTGGTCTTCTTTGAACACCAGAAGTTCTAACTACTGAAGTTGAAGCTTCAGCAGTTTGAAACTTCTCTGGATTAGCAGCCCTTGCAGCCTTGTATTTTCTGTATGTGTCCACCAATCTTTCTTCTTTCCACTTGGACACTGAGGCTTTTGAACCATAACCATTGGCTACCAGTTCTTCTATCATCTGAGCTCTCTTGGCCTTTGTGTCTTTACTTGTTGCAAGTTTATCTGCAATAAGTTGAGCTCTTCTTGTCAGCTCTTCCACAGAGAGTCTCTTCAATGTATGGGCTTTGACTTTGCTGTTCTTCATAATGTAAGACATCAGTTGATGTCTTTTGTCTTGTTCAGCAATCTCATATAGGCTAGCCTGCCTTTGTAGTTCAGCTTCATAAGCCTGAAGTTTTTCTTCATGGCTTAGATCTAAGTCATCCCTTTCTTCCAGATTTTTCCAAATCAGATCTTCTCTGGCCTTCTTTTGGGCTGCAACTAAACTCTTCTCAAGTAAATCAGCTGATTGAGAGATTGGAGAAGGGTTTAGCACAGTCATTGTTGTAACTGTTGTAGTAGGCCTGATAGGAGCAGATGTTGGTTGGATAGGAGCAGTTGATCTGGAAGGGTCAACAGTTTGAGTCTTGGAAGTGTTAACTTCTGATGGGTTGACAACTACAGAAGGTTTGTCAACTACTGAAGGATTGTCTTCAGTACTTTCTGATTCTTCATCAGAACTTTGGCCATCAGAGGTTTCTTCATTATGCCCTTGGGATTCATCAGCCTTTTAAGCATCTTCTATTTCTTGAATAGAGACACCAAACTGTTGTGCCAGTTTCTCTTTTCTGGCTTGATCTTGTTGATCTCTAGCTAGGATAGCCACTCTTGCCTTTCTTCTGGCTTCAAGTGTATCCATAGGTACCTTGATTTTCTCCCCCTTTTTGGCTTTAATCACCTTTGGAAGTTAAAGCTTGGGAGAAATGACCTTGAAGATGAGCAATCTGTTTGCTGTTGTGATCAATCCTGTTGGACAGATCATTCATCTTCGTCTGTATCACTCCAAATTGGTTCTTCATGGACAGCTCCAAGTCAGCTGTGTATGTTTGGATGTGATTTTTGATGAGGGTGTTCATCATGTGATACAAGGGACCATCTGGGCTGCATAGTTGGTTCAGGTCTATGCTTGATTGCCCAGGGAATTGGGTAGGCATTTGTAGTGAGGGGTGTGTTTTTGGTTGATCTCCTTGTTGTACAGGAGATGCCACTCTAGGGGAATCATGGATTGAGTGGGCTTTAACCTGAGATGGTGTGACTAGCTTCTTGAGCTTAGAGACACCAGGTGCAGGACCTTCACTTATAGCCGTCAATTCAGTAGTTTTGTGTTTTGAAACATCATCCAAATCAATGGAATCATCTGAATTCCTGATTACATCCTCAATGAGGACTGTATCAGTTACATCATGAGCTGAGCCCAACTTAGTTGTCTCATGTACCTCTTGTTCTTGGTTCAGAGGATTTCCTACCTCAGGCATTAAGCCTTCATCAGTAGTTGCCACAGTTGAGGTCTTAGCTATTTTACTTCTGTCCTCAGGTCCACCACTGGGTGGTAAATGAGTAGTAGCAGCCTCAAAAGTACCAAAGGTTTCTAAGTTTGGGCTTAGAGACCCTGGTTCATCCTCATCTCTTTGGTTAGGGCTATGAGTGTCCACATCCATGTCACTGTCTAAGTCTATGTCCCCTGTTTGATGTGGTTGATGGGGACTGACATGTGTAGAGGGGACTTTCTCTTTTAGCCCGGAGAGAAGTTTGGCTATTTCGATGTCTGGTTCAGAAATTTGGGGTGCTGGTTCAGTAGTTTGGGCAATGGGTTCAGCAGTTTCAAAAGAAGAGTGAATTGGAATATTTTTCTTAAGTCTTTTTCTTTTGAAAAGGATAGTTATTGGTGCTCTTGGTGGGGTTTGAGATGGATGAGACTGAGAGGATGTTTCAGTCACATCTTTAAGAAGTGCAGATTGCACAGTAGTTTGTTCAGGCATCTCAACCTCCTGAACAGCTTTTCTTTTGGGTTTGGTGGGTTTTTGTTTTGTTATCTTGGGTTTCTTGGCCTTTGGTGGAGTAGGTTTGGAAGATGAGGGTTCCATGGGGACTGGTTCTTGTTCCCCTTGGTCATCTTCTGGCCAGGCAGCCTGTTTGTTATGCCTTGAGTATGCTTGTGAGGTTAAGGGTTTCAAAATTTCAATTTTACCCACAAGCACCTTATTACCCAGTTCAGATATTATGCACTGCATAATGAACCTTGGATATAACAAAAACTTTTTCTTAGTGTTATTGTGATGTAACACCAACTCATTAAAGAAAAGTTTTGATGCCCTGAAATTTGTTTCATTCACAATAGAATGAAAGATTGGTTGAAAGGTTGAGGGCATCTGGTCATAAGACCCAGTTTTAGGACTCAAGCACATAATAATATAATGAAACAAAAGTTTATATTTTGGTTCAAAATACTTTTTAAAGATTGTAGCTTGTGAGAGAGTACCTTGATAACCACACTCAGTCATGGTTAGGTGGATAGCAGAGTTGTCAAACTTTTCAGGGGCATTCACATCATTCAATCCCAGTCTGTTTGAGAGTATGGCCTGTGTTATGGCCATTTGTCTCCCTTTAATTGTTGAGTTGAGGGAGATAACTTCATCATCCACCATCACTGTCTCAGCATTAGCCCAGAACTAATTTAGAGTTTCAGGATGAATTGGTGGGTCTATGGTGAGAGCGGTGAAATATTGGGATTTGACGACGAGATCAATGATCTCATCGTATTTGGACCAGCCTTCTTGTTTTTCTAAGTAGGCTCTGAGATTGTGTCCCTGTTTGAGAACTAAAGCCATGTGGTTTGTGTGTGTTGATGAATCGAACAGTGATTTTGTGTTGCAGGTTCAGGGGTTTGAAAGCTTTCTTGAGAGAGAAGGAGGGAATTTTTGTGTTTGAAAGGATAAGTGTTGAAAAAAGATATTTATCAGAAGTTTTTAACCGCTTGGATCTTCTTTATTAGAAGTTTTTAAACCGCCTAGGTTAAAAATCTCTTTATCAGAAGTTTTAAACCGACTAGGTCAAACTTCTGATGATGGGAAAAGTCAGATTTGCCCTTTTTGACTAAACTGCTGATGAAGGATTATCTTCATCAGTAGTTCCCATTTTCTCTTCAGTAGTTTTAACAGCTGATGAGAAATACTTTATAAATACTTTTATTCATAACTTCTGAAGGTTATTTTATCAGAAGTTAATCACTTTTCAGAAATTATCCCCATACTGATGTTTTGTTCATCAGTAGTTTCTCTCTTTTCAGAAGTTTTTTAAGTGTTTGAAAACAGATGTAAGTGAAAAACAAAAAATGTGCAGAAAAATAAATAGAAACACTTACAAATTTAGCATCCCTAGCATGGATACTAACTTCTGAAATGTTGATGTGTCAAGGGGTTTAGTGAAAATGTCATCTATTTGATTAGCTGTTGCTACATGTTTCACTTCAATCTTGCCTTTTTCATAGCAATCTCTTATGAAATGATACCTGATTTCAATGTGTTTAGTTTTTGAAAACTGAACAGGATTTTGAATGATGCTAATGGCAGATTTGCTGTCTACAAGCAATGGTGTCTTGGTCTCTTTGATTCCATAATCAAGAAGTTGATATTGGAGCCATTGTATCTGTGATGTACAACTTGCAGCTGCAATGTATTCAGCTTCAGCAGTTGAAGTTGCAACAGATGTTTGCTTCTTTGATTGCCAGGACACTAGACAGTTTCCCAAGAATTGACAACCACCAGATGTTGATTTTCTTGACATTTTACACCCTGCATAGTCACTATCTGAAAAAGCTGATAACTTGGTATTGCTTGAAGCAGGATACCAAATTCCAAGTGTGGGAGTTCCTTTCAGATATCTGAAAATTCTTTTGACTGCAATAAGGTGTGATTCCCTAGGAGCTGATTGATATCTAGCACAGACACATGTTGAAAACATAATATCTGGTCTAGAAGCAGTTAGATATAAAAGGGAACCTATCATACATCTATACATGGTTTGATCAACCTGTTTTCCTTGATCATCTGGTTCAACTTGTGTGGTTGGTGTCATGGGAGTGGAACATGATTTACAGTCTTGTAAAGAAAATTTGTTTAATAATTCTTTAACATATTTTGATTGATGTATAAAAGTTCCATTTGTTTGTTGTTTAATCTGCAGTCCCAAAAAGTACTGCAGTTCTCCCATTGTACTCATCTCAAATTTTGATTGCATGAGTTTCTTAAATTCATCACACAATTTTGTGTTTGTTGAACCAAAAATGATATCATCAACATATATTTGAACAAGTAAGACATGATTTCCAACATGTTTTATGAAAAGTGTTTTATCAATGGCACCTCTTGTGAAGTTATTTTTGAGTAAAAAGGTTGAAAGTGTATCATACCAGGCTCTAGGAGCCTGTTTGAGCCCATAAAGAGCTTTGTCTAGTTTGTACACCCACTCAGGATGAGAAGGATCCTCAAACCCAGGTGGCTGACAAACATACACTTCCTCTTTTATCTTTCCATACAAAAATGCACTCTTGACATCCATTTGATAAACTTTTATTTTGTTGGAAATGGCATAGGCCAGAAATAACCTGATGGCTTCAAGCCTTGCAACTGGAGCAAAGGTTTCATCATAGTCAATGCCTTCTTCTTGAGAGTAACCTTGTACTACCAGTCTTGCCTTGTTCTTTATTATAATACCAGCTTCATCTTGTTTGTTCCTGAAAACCCATCTTGTGCCAATTGGTTGCTTGTTTGGTGGTAAGGAACAGATTTCCCAAACCTGTTGCTTGTTGAATTGAAGCAATTCATCTTGCATTGCCTGAACCCAATTGTTGTCTTTGAGAGCTTCCTGGTACTTCTTTGGTTCCAACTGTGAAATAAATGCTGAGAATAGACAAAAGTTGGAAAGCTGGTTTCTTGTAAGAACACCTGATGCAATATCACCCATGATTTGATCAAGTGGATGATCTTTGTGTTCGATCAGTTGTTGTAAACCACTGACAGGTGTTGGTGGCTCATGTTCTTCAAACAAACTACTGAGGTCTATTATATCTGGTTCAGCAGTTTCAGTGTCTTCAGTAGTTGCAGGTGCTGAAGCAGATGTTTGAGTTTGGCCTTCAGTATTTGTTGAATCAGAAGTTTGTGAAACTTCTGATGGTTTTGAAGTTGACTTAATGACTGCTTGAGGAGTCCATGGTGCTGGATCCTCATCATCAAACCTTTGATCACCATAATAAGTAGGTTTGGATGAAGTGACAGTCTTTTCAGGTTCAAAATGAAAGTTGTCAAGGTCAAAGAGTTCAGCAGGATGTGCTGGAATGAGAGTGTGTTTTGACTCATTGAACTTGACATTCAGTGTTTCTTCTACTATCCTGGTTTTTGAGTTAAAAACCTTGTAGGCTTTTCTAGTTGATGAATAACCAAGAAAGTAACCTGAGTCAACTTTGGCAGCAAACTTTGAAATAGATTCCTTGATGTTCAAGATGAAACATTGACATCCAAAAGCCCTGAAAAAGGAGATAAGGGGCTTCATGCCATGAAGAACTTCATAGGCAGTCTTTGAATGTCTCTTGACAACAAGAACTCTATTTTGAACATGACATGATGTGTTAACTGCTTCTGCCCAGAAGTATAAAGGTAGGCCAGAATCAGCTAACATTGTTCTTGCTCCTTCTATTAAAGTTCTGTTCTTCCTTTCTACCACACCATTTTGTTCAGGAGTTCTGGCAACACTGAATTGTCTAATAATCCCTTTAGACAAACAGAAGTCATTCAGAGTTTTGTTCCTGAACTCTGTCCCATTATCACTTCTAATGGTTTTGACAGGTAGAGAGTATTGCTTCTCTACTTGTAGAATGAAGAACTTGATGATTTCAGCAGCCTCATCCTTGGAAAATAAGAAGAATACCCATGTAAATCTTGAGTAGTCATCAATGATGACTAAGCAGTACTTCTTTTTACCAAGGCTCATGATCTTTACAGGCCCAAATAAGTCCATATGGAGTAGTTGAAGACATGCAGTTGTTTTTGATTCTTCAATAGACTTATAGGAGGACTTATGCTGTTTACCCTTTAAACAGGATACATAGTGTTCTTGACACTGGTATACTTTTAAGGGTAGACCTCTGACCAAGCCCATTTTTGTGACTTTATTTATGGTTTTAAAGTTCACATGGCCAAGTCTCCTGTGCCAGAGATCAGTTTCTGAAGTTGATGCCCTTGAGAAGAAACAGGCAGTGTTGTTCAGTACTTTGTCTTTTTCAATGTCCACTGCATAGACATTGCCACATCTTTTGGCAATTAACAAAGTATGATCTTCAATGATCTTCTCTATCAACTTCTGGCCTTCTGGTGATATGATCTTGCATGCTGTCTTTGTGAAAAAGGAAGAATATCCTTTATCACACATTTGTGACACACTAAGCAAGTTGTACTCAAGGTTTTCAACCAGATTGACCTTGTCAAACTGTATTTTTCCAGAGGAGACATTGCCATGTCCTAGCACATATCCCTTAGCATTGTTCCCAAAGGACACAGATCATCTCTTTGACTGATAAAATTGTTTATCAGGTATCTGCATCCTGTCATGTGCATTGAGCCTCCACTGTCTACATACCAAATGCTATTCAAGCCTCTGGAAACTCTCTGCACAATATAGCAAATTAGTTAGATTTAGGAACCCAAGCCAGTTTGGCTTTAGGTTTGCTCTTGAGAACATTTACAGTTTGTTCTTGACCAAGTTTAGAAATCCATGTCTTTTTGGCAATGGATTTTGCATTAAGTACAATGGTGGTATCCTTTTGAGGACCACCATCAACTTTGGTCATCAGTAGTTGTACCATGTTCATAAGATCTTTAATCTCAGCAGTTTGTCAAACTGCTGATGATTTAGGTCTAACTACTGAAGGAGAATTTTGAGAAAAAGACTTTTGTTTAGATTTTGTCTTTTTCTGAGAAAGGGTTTTTGCTGGTTGTTGTTTCTTGGGAGAAAAGGTTTTTACATAATCATTTTTGATTTGTTCCCCCATAACCAGTTGTTGATTTTTCTTATTAAACTGAATACCCTTTCTATATCTGCAAAATTCTGTTTTGTGGTTGAACAGACCACAAATTTCACATTCTTTTGTCTTTTCTTTCAAAGACAAATCTCTGACAGTTTTGATTGGTTTTAGGTCATCAGTAGTTTTCAGGTTCTCAACTCCTGATGTAGTTGAAACTGCTGATGACTTAAAGTCAGATTTAATCAATACTTCTGAAGAACTTTCTTTGTGTGATTTTAGAAAGTTTTCATGGAAAGATGTGCATTCTTCCTCTTCAGAAGTTTCACCTGAAACAATTTTTCTCCCATCTGCAGTAGTTTTGGGAGAGAAATTTGTTGGTGTTTCAGTGTGATTGTACCCTATGCCAAACCTAACATTTGAAGCACTTTGTTTGTTTAGCAATAGTTGGTACCCCTTACAAGATTCCACCCATTTTTCACATGTGACCTTGGTGTCAGCAAGCTCTTGTCTGACATTTCCTAGGTCATTAATCATTATTTTGATTTATGCTTGGGTTTCAATAGCAGAGTTAGTCAATTTAGAAGCTTCTTTTGTTTTTGCAGAAAGATTTCTTTCTAAATCACATTTTATCTGAGTGAGTTTTCTCTCAGAATCATTAGCTTTTCCTTGTAAGTGCACATTTGTCTCTCTTATGAGAGCAAAAGATTCTTTGCATGAATTTGAACATAATTTTGTCAAAGATTCTTTTGATACCTGTGACAAGGCAGATTTTGAGGAGTATCCCTCAAATGCCATTAAGGCAAAGTTCTTTCTGACATTGTCAGGCTCTCCCCAGTTGATGTCAAACATTTTGTTGTCTGCATCAGGATTGCACTCTGTGGTGTCAAAAGGAAGACTGCTCCAGTCAACATACCATGAGGTAAATAAACTTTGTTGAGAGGGTTGTTGTTGCTGTGGAGGTTGTTGAGCAGCTGGAAAGGGAGGGATTGATTGTTGGCTCTGCATCTGTTGAGCAGGCATCTGTACATATTGTACTTGTGGCACATATTGGTGTTGTGGAGCTTGTGCCTGTACAAAATGTGCACTCCCTTGTGTTCCATTATTCCTGTTATAATTGGGGTTAAAATTGTTTCCAGACTGAGATTGGTTAAAGCCAGAGCTTCTACATTCTCTAGCAAAGTGTCCCAACTTTTGACACTTATGACATCTAAGTTTAGATTTGTCAAAACCAATTTTTGTAGAACTGTTAAGTCCTGGAAACTTCCTTCCTGACCTTTTGTAAAATTTATTTGTTTTTAAACTTAACATGGCCAGTTGGTGCAAAATATCCATTTCTTCAAGGTCATCACTGCTGAAACTATTTAAGTCATCCATGATAAAACACATGTTATCAGCAGTTTGACCAAAGTCATTATTGTCATAACCTGGGAATGATCTTTCAGATGAGATCCCAGCAGTTATGTCAATGTGGTCAAAAGATCCAAAACTATTTGAACAAGTTGGTGAGTCTTGTCCCAATAGTGCTGTACTACCAGGTAGATAGTCATCAGCAGTTTTACCAGAATTTTGTAACTTTTTCTTTTGATCAATTTCTCTCTCAAAAGTAAGTAATCTCCCATGAAGTTTTGTAAGAGTGAGGGAGCTAAAATCTGGTGAAGATCTTAAGACTATTGAGTATGTTTCCCATTTATCAGGTAAAGACCTTAAAAATCTATGAAGCATAGATACAGTTGTATAGGTCTGACCATTTAGTTTTAGCTCAGATATTAATGAGGAAAATCTTTCAAATTGCTGAGTTAAAGTTTCCCCATTAATGTGAGCAAAAGTTTCATATTGTTGAGCCAAGATTTCTCTGGTGTTGGCAATCACCTCTTCAGTTCCTCCAAACTGTTCTTTTAGGCAGTCCCAAAGCTCTTTGGCACTATCACAATGTAATAGGCCAGAATAGATTTCATTTGGGAGTGCCATTGCCAACATAGAAAAAGCTTTTGCATCAAGCTCAAGTTTTAGGAAATCATCATCAGTATAGTCTTTTGGTTCTTTTGGAATCTCTTTCTTAGTTTCAAGATTTATGTTTACTGGTTTATGAGGACCATATATCACAGATCTCCAACAACCTGTGTTGGTTTGTGACAAGGTATGTGCCATTCTCTTTTGCCATATGTTATATTCATTTCTTACAAGCATGGCAGGTTTAGTGGCAGAACCAGTATTATGAGGATCCATTTTAAAGAGTATTGATTTGTCAAATATCTCTTAAAGTGATGGATGTTGATAAAAGTGAGCTTATAATCCTTTATTGAATATCAACAAGAGCCTGTGTCTGATTCTCAATTTGTTAGATTGATATGTGATCAGATAAACCGGTGCTCTGATACCAATTGTTGGATCAGTTAAGCTGCTCTTTTAGTTGAACTTGCTAGTTGACACTTAAGTGTTTAGCAAGTTCTTTGGTGAGTGATAGCACAGCGGAATGTTTATAAGTTTTATAGCTACACTTATCAACAGGAGTTATTACTCCCCCTGGAATCAAGAACTAATAAATGAGAAGTGTTTATTGAGAATCTAAGTATTGAATGAGAATGAAACACTTTGACAGATTCTCAGTAAACACGAAATGGAAATAACAATAATAAGAGTAGAAGGATTTCTTGTATTAAAATCAATGTCTAAAACAGAAGGATGAATCCTTCTATTTATAGACTTTACACATACATGAACCTTGCCAAAAAGCAAGTTCAGAAACAAGTTGCAACAAGTTGCAGTCTTGGAACTTGTACATAAAGCAAAAGAAATACTAAAGTATTAAACTACTGATATACAAAGGCGGTGGAAAAGATCTTCTTCAAGTACTGATGAATGACAAACTACTGATGAGTAGTTTGTCTTCAGTAGTTCTTCAGTAGAAGTGTCTGGTTTGAACTTCAGAACTTCTGATGACTTCTTCTTCAGCACTTCTGAATCTCTTTTTCAGCAGTTTGATTCTTTGTCTTCAGCAGTTCCATACTTATAGTATTTTGACAAAAAGTGAATTAGACTAAGGTTTGCAAAAGTGGTTTCACCAATTCTTTTTGTCCTAACAGAATACCTTTTTATAGACTCTTCATAAACATGTGGCAATCTATGGCAAGGTGGTTGTCCATAGA
The DNA here is from genome assembly GCA_028751855.1 of Ambrosia trifida. NCBI lineage: Eukaryota > Viridiplantae > Streptophyta > Magnoliopsida > Asterales > Asteraceae > Ambrosia > Ambrosia trifida. The sequence goes on along the minus strand of CM054128.1, from coordinate 100,269,880 downwards.
CTCTTGGATACTTGTTTGATGGAGGAGCATTTGTTACTTGAACATCCCTAAGAATAGGGTTTTGATTCAAGTTTTTGGTAATAGATGTAAACATCTGTTTAGACTTTCCTTTTGAAGTACTAGTCTCTTGACTAACCATTGTTTTATCTTTATACTCATTTTTCTTAATATCAATTTTTTTGAGAAAAAGACACTCCTGAGTCTTGTGATTTTTCTTGCCACAGTTTATTCACAGTGGTTTGGAATAACAAACACTTGTTCCTTTGTTGGTGTCATATGCTTTAAAGACAAAATAGTTATTGGTATCATGATTTCTTTTTTCACAAAAATCACAAAACAAGTTTGAAATATTTTCTTTCTTTGTTCTTTTCAACGGATGTTTTAACATCAGTTTGAAGATCTGTCAGGGGAATGATTTTCACTTTAGGTGCTTTAACACAATCAGTGGTTGAAAAATTTACTGGTTTAAAATTTTCAAGAACATCACATTCATTAGACCAAGTTGGTTTAAACTCATACTTTTCAATTTTAGAGAATGATAATGAACCTTCAGGTTTTCCAAGAATAATTTTCTTACCATTTGGTTCTATGATTTTAATTTCATGACCATCCAGATTTTTTGGAATTACTTCAACAATTTTTGACTTATTTTTAGTAATGCTTTTGGAATCCTGGTAACTAAATTCTGAGAATCCAATGCCAAACTTCACATTACTTTTAGTTTGCTGGTTAAGTAATATTTTATGACCAACACATGATTCTACCCATTTTGCACATGTGACTTGGGTAGACTCAAGCTCCTGGTTCAAATTGATTTTCATTATCTAAGATTTTATTTTTAAGTTTTTCATTCACCTTTTTAATGTTTGCAAAAGCAATCACATAAGTGTTTGAACGTAAATTCTTTAGGATTTGAGGAGATACATTAGCAGCAGCCATCAATGCACAATCACATTTACATTCATAATCATTGGCATTCCATGGGTCTAATACATTTATCACTCCTTCTTCAACCTTTTCAATTGAAACATCTGCATCAACAATATCATTAATCACATTATCAGACTCAAAAACTATCTCCTCAGACCTAACTCCCTCATCTATTGTCTCAAGTGCCATGAAACAGAAGTTTCCTGGTTCATTTTTAGATTTGGATACAAGAGCAAAGTTTTCACTTGTTAACTCATTTGGCAAGCTGCTCCAATCAACAAAACCTTGGGTGAAAAGCTTTGTTGATTAGCCTCTGCTAGTGCAGAAGGTGGTGCAACTTATGGTGCTTGCACTTGAGCAACAGGGGGTTGAACATACTGAATCTAGGGAACAGTGGTTTAAACATACTGCATAGGAACAGAGGTTGAGGTTTGTGCAAAGTGAGTAGTGTTTTGCACATTTGGGACAGGGGTATTTTGAGACTAATGATATGAGTGTTGTTGTGTGTTGGTTTGAGGTCTTTGATTTGGATAGGTTATCATGGGTGTAGTGTTTTGACTCCTACACTCCCTAGCAAAATGACCCATCCTGTTACATTTATAACACTTTTATCTTTTATTTATCCAACCCGACTTTTTACCCTCCATGCAACCCTGGAAACTTTCTACCAGATTTCTTATAGAAGTTGTTTGTCATAACACTGAGCATAGCTTACTGATGCAGAATGTCCATTTATTCTAAGTCAATGGGGGTCAAAATGATAAAGATCATTATACTCAAAGGACAAGTTGTCAGATGCTTGAATATCACCACTAGTTGTAAAAACATAGTTGGGAGTGTAAGTACGAGTGTTAAACCCAGATGTTATATCAATGAAATGGTCATAACCCTGATCCTTAACTCCAGATAATTCCTCTTGACTCAAAGTGTTGTACTACTAATGACATAGTCATCAGACACTTTTCCAGAATCCTGAAGCTTCTCTTTCTGGTTAAGCTCCATTTCATAAGTCAAAAGCTTACCATGAAGTTGAGTTAAACTTAAGTCCTTAAAACCATGAGAGTTTTTCATTACAATTGCTATAGTGTCTCATTTGTCTGGTAAAGACTTTAAAAACGTATGACTTAAAGTTGTTTTAGGATAAGTTAGCCCAACCAATTTTAATTCACTTGTTAAGCAATTAAATCTCTCAAACTGTTGAGTTAATGTCTCCCCTTTAACATGACTGAATGTTTCATACTGTTGATTTAGAATTTCATGTTTGTTTTCAATGACATCTTCAGTCCCACCAAACTGTACCTGCAAAACATCCTATAATTCTTTTACACTGTTACAGTGTAACAGTCTAGCATAGATATCATTAGGCATAGCCATTGCAACAATACTAAATGCTTTGGCATCTAGCTCCATTTTTTGAAAATCCTTCTCATAATAGTTTTCAAGCTTTTTGGACTCTTGAACTTTTGAATCTTCAGTACTGGGTACCACCGGAACATGTGGTCCGAAGATAACAGACTTCCAACACCCGGTGTTCTGTTGAGCAAGATCATGGCTCATCCGACATTGCCAGATAGTGTATTAAGATCTGACAAACATCGGTGGCTTTTTACTGGTACCAGTGTTGAGTGGATCATGATTGATTAGAGACATCCTTGGTTGTTTATAAAAACAAAGTGTGTTTCAAACCTTTTACTGAAATAAAACTTTACTCAGTTTTTTCAATTCAACGAACAACTTAGATATCAATTTATGTGAGTTGATATGTTATATTAATTTGATGGTTAGATTGAATTTAATAGACCAAGCTCTTATTACTAATTGTGAAGATCTGAGTTTGTTTGTTTATGTTTGTTTAACTAATGAAACAGTAAATGAAGATAAACAGATGAAATTGCTTTAATAATAAGTTTTATAACTCATCACTGATTACAGAATATGAATACAACTCCCCCTCAGCCTGATCACTCTAGATTGTTCATACAAGGAATGTTTGTGAAAAGTAATAAATAAAACAGTACACGACATATTCTATTTATACTAAGTACAAAACATCTGTTTGTAACCACTGTTGACGTCACCTAGATAGTGACATCTAACAACCTTAACAAACTTTAACATCTGTCATTCTAACGTCTGTTCTTCATCATATGTTGAAGCTAACCACTGCTAAAGCTTCAACAGACCTTCTTCCAATAGACTTTGTCTGTTTTTAGTAGTTGTTGTCTCCAGCAGTCTTTTAATTCAAGCAGACCTTTCAGCAGCTGTTAGATAATCGCCATCATGGGAGGATTTGTTCTTCATACTTGTCTTTATTTTGGATCTTTCGATAACATATTTTGACTAACCTATCATCTGTTTTTTTATAGGTTCAATGATTGGTCTCAATTTGGGTAGGCATGATGTTGCTATAAGTGAAACACATGAATTGTGTTTCATATCACATAAAGTATGTAATCAATGAATGTCACGACCTAAATTATATATACAAGAGGAAGACGAGAGTATATGAGGTAACAAAATCTCAACAATCATAACAGAATGAACTCATTTATATACTCTAATATGCCCTCTCAACCCGAACGTGGCACAACTATGTGTAGATTGGGCTTAAGAGCGTCAAAACGAATTGATGGCGACTATTTGGTCAGTAAATCAACAAGTTGAACAGAGTAGGCACATAATAAATACACAAAGTCTAAGCTAACACCATGTCTAATTAAAGTCCAAGTCAATCTCAAGGTATTTCGTATGCTGACGAATGAAACATGGGGTTTAATGCAAGATATGTGGCACCAATATTGTCACACCAAATAGTAGGTGGTCATAATAAAGTAATATGCAGCTCCTGTAATAATAACATAATACATCAGATCTTAGTCATAGTATGAGCTAATATGTAATACTCAACATGTGTACTAGAGAGGCCAACCCTATGTTGTTTCTTGCAGCTCCAATTGATGAGGTTAGGCCCAAGAAAAACACAATATCCATTTACCGAAAAAAGAAAAGAAGCTAAAACATAAACTAATTCCTAAAATCTTAACTATAAACCCCAATAATAGGTAAATTCTAACGATAACCCTTAAACCTAATGCTAAACTTTAAAACTTAACGCTAAATACTAAAGCTAAATCCTAAATATGTATTTAGGGTTTGACGAGTTGGTTTTCAAACATCGTTAAAATGAGTTTAATCATACTTCGTTTCATTCGGTATTCTTTGTTTCTTAAATTATTATCCATTTGTTTTTTTATAGTAAAGATCAAATACAAATATGCTTAGCCTACTAAGCATGAGAAGTGAAAGGGGAATTTTATTTTCTCATCTGCTTAAACATGCTTTCTAGATAAATAATATAAAAACATTTTAGTGTAATTACGTCATTAGAGTAATTAAGTGGTTTACACTAGAGTAATTACGTAATTACTCTACAACTGTAATTACGTAATTACTCTATACTAATTTTTTTTCGATTTCAATGTTAAAATAAATGTTTAACAATATAGGAAAAAAAAAAAAAACCTCAAAGATAAGAACCATTTGTATTGTTTTTTATTCTACCTATATTTTTATAAGGCATATATTATCTGTGTAGAAAATAAGTGACGTGGTCCAAATTTAAAAGTATGGTATACCTTGACATTACAGCCTGTCATGGAAATATTTTCGAGGTATACCAAAGTATTTACTATTTTAAAAACCCTCATTATATTTTTTGTTATAACGTAAGTTGGTATGAAAACATTTTGAGATCAAGAGTCGTATGGGCCTGTAAACATGGTCCAAAGCAATGTCCCAGTCTTTTATGGTATAGATTGTTATGAACTAAAACATTGTTTATGGGCTAACTTTGGCCCATTTATAGATCACAACTGTACGTCATCGACATTAAACGCGCAAACAAGACTAGCTATCCTTGTGAAATTGCGTCATCGCGATACACATAATGCTTTACGGGCCGATTTGACAAACCATTATGAGTTAATCTCTTGGACAACGACGATGACGACGATTACGAGTAATTTGTTTGGTTAGTAATATTGTAGGTTTTATGTTTTTCAAATTGCATTTTATTATTAATCTTTTATTAAATATTTAAATAATTAAATAATGATTGTTAAATGATTGCAATGTAGTTATTCCCTAGCACCTAGTTATTGGACAATTTAGTTATTGGTCCGCTGATTACATGACGCTGAAATGAAAACACTTTTTACAAGTTATAGGGGTTATTTCACAACGCACAACCTTAAATAACTGTAACAAATGTGTGAAAATGATTCTCCCTTGAACCAGACTTCATTTTCCATATTTCGACAAACTTTTTTCTTTTTCTTTTTTCTCCTTTTTCACAAGATATACAACTAAGACAAACTAGACGGGTTGGAATACGGGTTGAAATTATTCGGGTCGATATGGAAGTTTGAGCTAAATAAGCTCCGACCAAAACAGACCATTTTTAAAAATGCATATATTCTGTTCAGGTAAAAAAAGACCGTTTAAAAAAAGTAACCAAATAAGTTTACCCACTATATCATTATGGTGGCTGGCAGTGACAATGAAAGTAGTTGCAGTGGGGACATTTACGAAATGGCTTTGGTGCCAACTATGGTAACGGAGACAGAGGTGACCATGGTGGGTATGTAGCATTGGATGGTGATGGGTGGAACGTTGGCGGTGATATGGGGGTGTGACGACGACGACAGTGCAAGAGACCATAAGTAGGTAATGGACTCAAATAATGCTCATGAGTGGTGTTAAGTGCTAACCAATTTGAAATATTTTTAAGTTATAAAAATATATGATAGTGGCTAGTTTTTACCTATTAACTCATTTAAATATGCTCAAATTGAACTATCGACTAATGGGTTATGGTTTCCACCTAAATGTATAACTTAGAAACACTAACTGTTGTCTATAAGCACCATACATACACTTGTTCCTTTGATTTATATCTGATAATGAAGAAACACTAGTTTAATTATAATAAATATATAGGAAAACAAAGAGAAATCTTATTAATTATATTTGGAGGTTACAAGTTTGATAATAAACAATTACAATTTGACAGTATTCAATAGGATGTTTCCACCAACAATCACTAGTGTGTACTTAAGTATGCAAAGAACCAGCCCCTCTCCTACGGGGAAAGAGGTATTTATAAGTGAATCTCCTCGTGCTAATTCGCTAATCTTGACTGCCAGCTCACACTGCGTGATACCCATCACTACTGACCGTTAAAAAAAAAATCAGGGAGGGCGTGCGTTGTCCTCCTGTTATTGGCTAGTTGTCACTATCAAACGTCCTTGTTTTCCTTTCCATTGTCACCTGATTGGGAGGAGATAACGGAGCAGGTCGTCCTCCAATCTCATTGGCTAGACGTCCCTTTCAGGTTGTCCCTTTTGTCTCCCCGTATCTGGCAAATTCTACGTGGCGTGTGGGTCGTGCATAAGCTTCCATTCGTCATTTTTATTGGTTTTACAGGTGTTGATGTTTATTGACATGGGCTTGCGGTTGGGTCCAGGTACATATTTCTTCAAGTCCCGCAGTCCAGTGTGTTACTCGCGTTGCGGGTGAGATTCTTGACTTTTTGTGATTTGTTTTGCCTTTTTGTGTTTTTTTTGGGGCTGGCATTCGCGAAACGTTAACTCGCGTGTGGCGTGTTAGCTTTTGGCATGCTTTAAATGTTTTGGCATAATTTTCTTTATTAGGAAAAGTGAAGGGACGTTTTTGTGGCATGGGGGAAGGATTAAAAAAGAGTAGTGGGTCTAGGTACATATTTTTTTGATACATGTTGCTATAATCAATAGGGTTGGTGGGCCCATTAACAAAGATAAAACATTTAGGATTTTTGTAGTAAAATGGTGGCAAAAGGGCAATTGAACGGTAGCAAAATGGTGACAAAAGGCGGTAGCAAGGTGGTGACAAAAAGTGATAGCAAAACGTTGGAAAATGAACGGTAGGAAACGGAAGCAAAAATTAAAACGGTAGCAAAACGGTGGCAATAGGGCATGCGATTTTTTTACCGAGATTTTAGTAGCAAAACGGTGGCAAAAGGGTAATTGCCACCGTGTTGCGACCGAAAATACTTTAACAAAACCCTATTCTCTAGTAGTGTTGGTGACGATATGATTCAAAGAAATTAACATTTCAAAAATAAAATAAAATACACACTCTTATAATTAATTGCCTATTACATTCCGTCTCCCACTAAATCAACAATATGTATAGCCCTAGAGCCCTGTAAAATCAAATTCAAATCAAAAAATGAATATTCAAATACAAAAAATTGTATCATTTTTTGATTTGAATTTCCTCTTTTCCTGCACGAAATCAACGAGTTTATTATACTACGCTTCTTTGGTATATCCAATTCTAGTGAATTTTGTATCATAACATGAGTCTGGTTAAAAACTCCAACCTAACCCAACCCCAATCAAGTCTACAAATCTAATAGTAATTTACGTCGGTATTGGGCGGTATTTGTGCACAAGATAAAGTTTGAAAATGAATATCTTTGCTAATTCTAAGTTTCATTGTAAACATTGTCAACAACGTAAAATAGGCTTTCCTTAGTATATCTTACTTAGACCTAGTCATCTCTTTCGATAGAAAATCCTACATTGGGATTGGATTCTAAGAAAAGTAATATACCAAGACCCATCTATTCTAAAGAAAATTCCTAGACATTCTCTTACATCTGACTACTTGTGACTACTTATTCTATTCTAAACCACTAATAAAAAATAAAAAAGAGAAAAATGGACATATTCCGTTTTTGGCGATTCCTCTATATAAGAGTGTTCCCAAAATTTTGTGTAACATAAAAAGGTTACTGTGGTTGCTATATATATATATAGGGTAGGGTTCAATTGAGAACCAACCCTTAGTTAGGAACTTTAGGAACCAATCTCATCCATCCATCTTCAATGGCATGATGGTAAATATGTTAAACATTAATTAACTTTTTAATTAAATCAAGGGGTAATTTTGTCTTTTGGTATGTGAGTATTAATAGGTTATTTAGTATACATTGTAACTGACAAAAACCACAACTAAAAACATTATACTGTACGATAACATTAAACAACTATACGTCAGTGTATATTCATATTCCAACAATTATACATCAGTGTATAGTCCAATCATTGCTACAAAAACATTATGCTGTACGATAACATTAAACAACTATACGTCAGTGTATATTCATATTCCAACAATTATACATCAGTGTATAGTCCAATCATTGCTACAAAAACATTATACTGTACGATAACATTAAACAACTATACGTCAGTGTATATTCATATTCCATGCACTCACACGAAACTGATAGGTTGGTCTTATCAAGAGTAACCTGAAACAAAGAAAAAGGTTGTTTAGCATATACATCAGTGTATACATACAATATACATCAGACCCCAATAAAATTGATGCTATAGAACAGTGTTTAGTATCGTCATATTCAAACAATTATACATCGGTGTATAGTCCAATCATTGCTACAAAAAAAACATTATACTGTACGATAACATTAAACAACTATACGTCAGTGTATATTCATATTCCAACAATTATACATCAGTGTATAGTCTAATTAGTACTACAAAAACATTGTACTGTACCATAATATTCAACAAATATACGTCAGTGTATATTCATATTTCAACAATTATACATCAGTGTAAAGTCCAATTAGTGATACAAAAACATTCTATAGTATACACTGATGTATACGATTGGTGGGGTTTGTCACTAAGGTGTAAAATGTTTACAATGATAGGAAAAGGGTACGGTCCTGGTGGAAGCCGTGAGCTGCGACCGCCTGAGAAGGTGATAGCATAGACTAATGTTAGAAACAAAGTAAATAAGGCAGAAATGGTGAGATAATCCATGGATCTTGTGAATATGTTTTAAACAGATAAGTGTGATGAACCTCAATTTATTGTGAATGGCTACCGACTCATATCGAAATATCTAATCTGAATATATATAAATATCTTATGAATATTTTATTCAGATAATATTATCACAATGTAGTTCCGAATGACAAGGAAGTGTGAATGGAAGGGCAGGAATAGGGATTATCGTCGACGTGACGGTGGTTAGGGTTTGGAATTGGGGTTTTTTTTAGAGAGAGAAAGTATAGGAGAGAAGAGTGGTGTGATAATGGTGGAGAGAAAGAGATGGGGGATTTTATAACTTTTTTTTTTAAATTAAAATATAAAACATAATTGTTCAATTACCATCCTACCCTTAGATCAAGATTAAAAGATGAATGGCTCAGATTGGTTCCTAAGTTCCTAACTAGTACCTTGGTTCCTAATTGATCTTTTTCCTATATATATATATATATATATATATATATATATATATATATATATATATTAGCTTTTATCTCGGGAGTGTCCCGGGATTGAAAAATATAACCATTCTAATAATACTAATACTAATAGTAATAATTATTATTCTTGTAATTAAATAAATAAAAAAAAACCTTGCTATAAGGTGACACCATGTGTTGCAGTGTTGCGCGATTCTTTCTCCTAGCTTCTCTTGATGAAGTATACCTATCCATCTTTAGAAGAGTAAAATTCCAATGATAGCATGACGATTGGGCTAAATTTCAACATTGTATATAAGAACCTAGTTTAAAAGAAAAAACATGATTAATGAATAACATGAACACTTTGTGTTTTTTTTCCTGTATGAACGAAACCCCCTAAAAAATAGTTGTTTTTTCTCCGTTTTTTATATAGCACTATGATACTCGTTGGAAAGATAATAAAATGCTCGTTAATTTGGTGTAATTTTTTTCTTTAAAAAATCTCGTATATAAAAGATATTAACGTTTAAAAATGATGGGAGAAAACATTAGAGAGAAAAATCTAAATTTATTTTTAAATTTTTAAAGAGATTAGGGTTAGATAAGTGTAGGAGAATAGATGAAAACAAAATAAAAAAATAAATTAAAAACTCTCACCTCAACGCAGGGCCGGCTGAAGCCCAAGTGAAATGAGGCTAGGGCTTTAGGCCCCCAAATCTATAGGGCCACTATTTTTTAGTTTGAAACACTGAATTGGGCGGTATAATTCCAGGACGTAGAGGAAAAGATCATAAGAAAGTGACAATTACAAATACCCTCCATTTAATTATGATTTGATTTGGCTTGTTAGATACAACGTATCACAACACGAACTATACAAGACCTAAAAAAATATTTTATGCTTTCGGAAAAGGGCCTCAAATTGATAATTTGCTTTAGGCCCCCTAAAGGGTTGAGCCGGCCCTGCCTCAACGTGCCACGTGACACGTTCAAAGGAGGGTTAAGGCCTCCATTGAATATCACCTCATCAATATTCGATTCTTTCATTATAAGTTATAGATATGAGTGGACGGTGACTTTATTATTTCAACCGATGTGGGATTAAAACTTCACATGGTAGCACACACACTAGTACCTTAATTGTGCTTCGATGTGGGACTTGCAATTCATATTCTCCATTCTTTCGATGTGGGACAAAGATGTGCAGCTAGGCTGCTTAGTTACCTTGTGGTTTGATATGGGATTCTCAAAATTGAAGGATATATATTTTTCTTCAACACTTCGATATGGGACAACAATATGTCTCATCCTTTTGTTTTAATTATTATGTTATATTAATATAAATAATTCATCAGTTTCACTCGTTTTTCTCGTATAACTTTCAAACTATAACATTGTATAAAAATTTGAATATACACTTGGAACGAGCTTATTTTTATCTTCGTTTCAACCTAAGTTTTATTAAAAACTGAGTAGGGTTCAAATATAATATATATTATTATTATTATAACTAAACGGTCTTTTATAATCCCAACCATTCGCCTAGATCTCATATCTCAAATAATCATGCTATCCGTCACTTACTCGTTAACAAATTTTAAATTTACAAATATCCATCTCACATGTTATTGGTTCGTTTTGAAAGTTAAAGCTCCATTTCATTCACTAATAAATATGAACCAACACGTTATATATATATATATATATATATATATATATATATATATATAACAAAACGAGATGTTACAAGATTCAAAACAGATTCCCATGAAAGGACTTCGTAAGTACACACTTTCATGTGTTTACATGAAGTCGAGTTGAAAATTGTTATAAGGCATATTATCAGCCGCAAGTTTCTTTTCCTGAAAACATAGATTAGATCCGTTATATGAAAACAAAACGGTTTACATTTGACTTGTAAATATGCAAAACAAGTTTATAAAATGCAAAAGGAAACCATATAAATCAAATTTGTTTCAAAAGACCAAGATTTAAAAAAAATGACGTGAATGATAAAAATCAACGTCTATGACATGAAAAGTTTATAATTACATAACATTTCTGAAAATAGATTTCAAGCTTTGAAAAGAAGATTGAGTCATAGCAAGGAAAGTGATAAGGATTGTGAACAACGTGTAAGTTTCTAGTCTCCACTATAGCCGGTAAACTAGCTTCAAACCCAAATCAACGTTGAAAGTCCACGGCCACAAATTTCTCGTGTTGCATTGATTGAGTGAATTAGCTCGGTATTTTTGATAATATTGTAAAAATTTATGAGTTGTTTTGAAGACAATGGGGAATCCGATTTGGTTTAGGTTGATTCTCCTTGATAATATTTGGAAGGTGTGGGTAGGGTATGTATGAGGTTGTGAATGATCCCGGATGCCTTGACGAATTTAGAGAAATATAATTTTTCTGTATTTAAACATTTCTTTAACTTGCAAGTTAAAATTTCATTAAAGTTGAAAATTTTCAAATTTTAGGAAATGTTTGAGAAAATCCAAGTGTTACTTGAAACCTTGAAAATTTTACGAAATTTATACGTTGAAAGACCGTTTTTTTTTTGTAAGGATCGTTAAGGAATCTCTTTGGGCTCATAGCGTGCTATCTATTTTAAGGCACAACGTGTATACAAGGTGTGTACTAATCTGGTGAATAGGCTTCTCCAAAATTGGATATTTGGGTTTTGTGCTCTTGTGAGAAGACAACAAAGGAAAAAGTTGCTAAGTCAATCGTTTTTAGAGGGTAGTGTACCGTTGTGTATCGGGTAGATAGGCATTTATGTATGAGTTTGCTCTGGCCAAAAGGAGCTAACTAGTGGTAGTTGGCTATGGCTTAGGAGATTGGGTGTAGATCAGTATGGGGTATATGAGGATATATTGTGTCGTGAGTATTGTGGACGCAAAAGAGGTACACAACGAAATTTCGGACGGTAAATATAAGAGGTTCTTAACAACTAGTGGACTTGGTGTAGGGGTAGTTGTTAAGATGTTTAAGTGTCTGGTGATATACAAAAGGTCATGGTTTAGGAATATACTGTGACGTCGATCAATTGATTTTGTAAACATGATGATACAAAACAAGTTGATTAATAAGTTTTGAAACCACGTTTGCTTTGAACTGTGTGTGATAACGCAACGTTCCAAAATCAGGATGTGATCGAAGTTAAACATAGAGTTTGAAAATTTGAGTCATGGGTAAAAATGTATTAACACAAGAGGAGTGATGCTTTATAGTGTAAAAGTCACAAAGCATAAGTGAAATAGTGTAAGTGTTAATGTGATAATATAGCGAACAAAATTTTTAATAACAATGATGAAGAACCCAAAAGTGAATGGTCAATTAATAATAGCTTATGAAACAACAAGCGATGAAATTGAAACTTCAAATGATGAACAAGACATAAATATCAATAACATGAGACATTGGGAATGTTTCCATAGGAAACTTTGACTAACTCAAGTATTTGAAATCTCCTAGTAACATGTGGGGGCGTGCTTTAGCCTATAAGTGAATGCTCATCCCGAGAGTTCCCAGGTAGGTATACGGGTCCCTCGTCTGATTGAGATTTATACGAAATACCCTTCCAGGTTGCAAGTGCCCCATCACTAGTGAATTCCAAAACTTTAGCGAGATTAAAATCGAGGTGTAGAAATAGATCCTTAAGATGTGGTTTTCACTCCTAATTAAAAGATGTATTTCAAAATTGAAAACTACGGTGGGGTGAAACTAGTCACTAAGATAAGGATATCACTCCCAGCTTAGTGGTTAAGTTTCATTTTAGAGGAAATACTCTTTGAGGTGTGAATGTCACTCCTATCCCAAAGATATATTCCAAAGATGTATAACATATAGAGGAGTGAAACTAATCACTAAGGTATGGATGTCACTCCTAACTTGGTGATATCGTTTCATTTGTGAAATACGAGTGTCTTCAAGAAAATAAATACCTAAAGGAATAACGAGAAGGAATCATCGCGAAAATAACTCGAAAAAAATATAAGGATAAGAAGCAATATACACGAGAGGACTCGTGAAAGTAAGCTTAGTTATAGACTAGGCTAAAAGACATTCTAATAACCTAATTCCCTATAACCATGACTCTGATACCAATCTGTAACACCCCGACCGATGGAGGAATCATCGAGGTGCCACGTAGTGACGATTGTTCAATAGCTCATGGTACTAAAGTGTAAATATTGATATATTGAATAAATAGTTTATTACATTGAAATGAAATACAAAGATACAATGATTCTAAAGTGCCAAGTCAAACTGAAATACAATGAAGACAAGCCTAAATATAAATCCAAAAGCTTAAAAGAAACGTCTCAAAATAACCTGAAACATGTACAAAATAATTTTTTCAACACATATAATGTATTGGTGAGCATACCCTGATTTGAATAAATATATAGTAATAAAAGTGTTTAGCAATTCGTGTGCGGTACCATTTGCAATTATGTAATAAGTAATATCCGTTCAAAATCAACGCTAAGAATCAAGTATCAAGAATAAAAAACAAAACAACCACTTTGAAAACCATTTTTGAGTATAATGAATCACATAACAATGACAAAGGACTTAACTCGAACACGTAAGTCAACAAAGAGGTATACACCATAGTACTATTCATTGAAATGCCAGGACCTCAAAGGTTATTGAATTTGACAAGTCATAGACACAAAAATTAACATAAAGCAAACACACATGAGAATTGCATTTACTAAAAGAATAACATTTAGTCATAGTGTACATGAATAGCCCCAAAAGAGTAAAGCATGAAAACGGTGAAAGATGTACTCACTTTCACCAAATAACTAGATGACTAAGCGAGCGTGAAAATACGAGCAATCCAAAGACTCAACCTAATGTTTCGAGTATCGCAAAATAAGTATATAAGCTTAATAAAGTCTAGGGTTCTTATTCTAAGGCACTTAGGATGTTACGACTATATTTGGAATTTTTAAGTAATAATAATGGCGAAAAAAATACAAACTATTAAGGTTGCTGCCACATCTTATGAAAATAATATCAGGAGTTTAGATTATCGATCACAAATATTTTCCAAGGTTGAAATAGTATATTTTATTCAGAAAATATATAAAATAAATTTAAGAATCTTAATTGTATAAAACTAAATCAACAAATAAAGTTTAGTTAAAATACAAAAATGTTTTAAAACAAAAGTAATTTGATATGATAATTATCCTAACATATTTATACACACTTCCACCAATTCTGATGTCAAAATTATTTATTTACAATTTTATATGAATTAATCATGATTAAAAATGACATAATTCATAAATAAATGTAAATCACTTTTCAAAATAAAATATTTTGTGAAATCTCAATCGTACTTACGTAGAAACCTCAAAGTAAATTTTATAGGATTTTTTAGATTAAAATAGATTTAGTATAAATATTATTTCTATAAAACTATTTAATAAATAAAAATGAAACAACATAGGAATCTGTGTCAAAATTGGTGGAAAATATCATGATAATTATCTTAGCATAATGAAACATTTTTCAACAAATTTCCATAACCAAAAGTGATACCAATAATTTATTATGAATTAATTAAGATTTAATCATCATAAATTAATTAAAAATATTAATCAGTGGCTAAAAAAAAAAAATCCCAAAACTGATTCTAAAATTTATAAATAATCATATAAGCCATCATACCAAATTTCATGATTTTTGGATCAATAACCAATTAGTTATGAATTTTTAAAGTTTACAAGTTTTTTTTAATTGAAAAATACCCAAATACATCCTAACACCTTAGAATCCAATCGAATCTCTTAGAGACTATAATCGATATAACAAGTAGATGGGTATTGTTCTACTGATAATAATGAATCAAAATGCAAAAGGAATTAGAAAAATTCACGAATTTGATATCCCAAAATGATGAAATAAAAACCGAAAAAGAAAGAATATCAAGCTTCCAATTCGCCAATTACAAGAGCTTATAATCAAAATTTAATTGTAGAAGTAATAGATTATAGAAGAAAGGCATGATGGAGAGTTTAATCGAATTGAATCAATCGATTTAGAGGTGCAAAGTGTAATGGGTCATAGGTGGGGTTTTATATTAGTTTTTTGAGCAATTAGTCATTAAAATTGGTCAAAACCATAAAGTAAGGTTTTATGATGAATAGACTGTTTAGCTAGAACTTTGACTGTCTGACTGTCTCCGCGGACCGCATAAGCTAAAAAAATCAATTCTTCTAATTTAATCAATTTTAAGTTCCGGACTTGTTTTTAAGTTGTTTTAGGACCGAAAATTAAGGGTTTTGATTATCAAGGTCTGAAACATACGTGCTTGGGTGTAGATGTGAGTATAAAACGTTGATACTTTTACTTATAAATTTTTTTATTAAATTGTGACTTTTGGTCCTATTAAAATAAGAGGATTAAAAATGTAAATTTTGAAATAGTTGAGGGACCAATTATGTACATTTATGAAAAGTGAAGGGTGCAGGTTGTCACCATTTGTGTGCCTATCAAGTACGAATGCCTATTGTTCATCGATTTATTTAGGAAAAGAAGATGGTTCTAGATGGTTTTATGAAGGTCGTGATAAGACCAGGATGTGGTGATACTACGACTTATGGTGGCGATCATGTTTTTAATCGGTTTGATCATGCTTGCACATCTATATTCATGATCTATATTTGTGTATTTATGTTTCGGAAATGTGTTTTAGGATTCAGGGAAGGAAGGCAGGTGTGCTCCATCATTGATTGGACCAAAGTTTATGATCCGTATTTGTTTGATGGGTATACAATGTTTGAAGTAGAAAACGTATTAATGGGCTTTTTAGTGTAGTTTTTGGGAGGCTGGTTTAATGATCGATTGGTGCAGTTTTAACATGGCGAGTTGTTCGAAATGTGGGTGATGTGTACCGAGCAAAGAATTGCTGCACTTTTTGTGACATTTTGTTACCATTTTCTTTCAGTCATATGACTATTAGGCTTTACACTCAATTCTTCTCCAGCTCACATAGAGGTACGTTCACTGTTCTCAATCATTTGAACATTTGTTTTGGGGATTAACATGATGTTATTTTATGCGATTGGGATTTCGATTTTGTCTCGATAAGCTTTTTATAGATTTTTTTTCTAATCATTTATTGTTTCTTTTTAATTTTTATTTTTAAATCTTGCAAACTTATTGATCCAAGTGCGTTCCTGATGAGTATTTAGGTTCTGCCCTTGAATACTTATATTTGTAGAGGTGTCAGTTGAGAGATAAGCTTGACTATGGGAGCATTGTTTTTGGTTTGTGAAGTTGTTATGGAGTTGCTTTGCATATAATAGTTTTTTTTTTGTGGTCTGACTGAATTGATTCGAGTTCTTGAGTGAAATGTGATGTGAATTTTAAATCCTATATGCTGATGACTTCCTTGCTTAGGCATTAGAGCATGTATACCGATAAATGTTGATAAAGCCCAACTGCCTGATCATGGTGGCATTAAGTGGCTACTTTTAGGGTAGTTTTTTTAGTCAAAGATTTAGTGTGGTAACTGCTTAATGCTTACCTATTTTTTATTATTTTTTTATGAATGCCTTCACTTTTTATATGTTTGGAAGTTTTGCTATTCTCCTGAATAGCAAACTACTGTTCTTGATTTTCGCCTTTGGTTGAATTAAATACCATCAGTCATGTTTTTTATTTGTGTGTATCAATGTTTTGCAAGATATTTAGGTTGTTACTACTAGCGAGCGTAGCATATGCTTCCCTTAAACTCACCAAACGGCAACTTGTCAACGCTCCATGTATCCTATCACTATACATATGTATTAAAGAGTGTTAAAAAAATAGTAATGTGACACACAAACTCACTTGAAAACGTACACCACTATTTTTTCTTATAAAAGGTATAACTTGATTATATGTTCTTTTTGGAGATATAAAAATGTTTAATAAAGTAAATTATGTATTGAAACTACGTACCTTTGCAGCAAAAAATAGCAACATCTATCATAACACATTTTTGCTTAATTTTGCAAATGCATACTTAATTCATTTTATACAAATCTTAACTATTTAAAACAACTTGGTTCCATTTGACACATAAGCAGACACAAGCAAAAAAATGGAGTTGAAGGCCGCACCAGTCTCGGTAGAATTCATATTCAAAATCATCGCACATAGCTTGCAGCCATGCCGTTATCCACCACATAATTCATTTCTTGGCGAGGCCTCAAAGATGGTTTTTTGACTGATGATTGGTGTAAATTTGAAGTAATATGACCTAAGATTAATGCCAAGTGTGCATAACTGAACAAGGGCCACCATGCATATGAATGTGTCTTTGAGGAAAGATAGACTCTTTTTGGTTGTTAGTGTGCTTTATAATGAATTTCAGGGATACAAATTGTTGTTGTGGCTTTTGTTGTAGTTATTGCTATTTAGTTGTAGAAATACTTGAGGGAGAAATATGTTAGCTCTTTTAACATTCATTATGTCAACCATTACTTTTGTCTCTGGTGTGCTTTATAATGAATTTTTGGGGATAAAAATTGTTGTTGTGGCTTTTTTGTACTTATTGTTATTTAGTTGTAAACATATTTGAGGGAGAAATATGTCAGCTCTTTAACATTCCTTATGTTTACCATTCTTTGTGTCTACTGTCGTTGCGTGTTTAGCTGATCTTCTTTTGTGTTCTCGCGCGTCTTTTGTGTTCCCGCAGCGAAGCGCAGGGTACGTTTACTAGTCAATTTAAAAAACATCAACTTCTCTTATTTTTACTTACAAATGTATTCATAATTATTTTGAGAAAATGCCAAAGATACTTCACTCAGTTGACAAATATTAGTTAAGTGTGAGGCTAGCGAGAGATATTAATTAAGTTCAAACTACTCTTGTGGCAAGAATAATGTCGGAACTTTCTGGGACGACGAAGTTTGGCCCCGGTCTCTATGCCCTTTTGTGAAGAGTAGACTGAGATTCTTTCGAATAATAGGAGGCCTCACCGATTTCTATTTAGAAGAGCTAAGGCGTAGGTGACCCGTATCAAACCCGGTTTTTATGGGTTCTTACGTGTGTGTACACGCTATGCTAACAAAATATAACGCGTAGATGATTAAAAAAGATATAATATTATCATATTTTTTATGGGATTTTCTTTTTGTAGAAACCAAATTGATTAATGGGCCTATCTTCAAACTTCTAAAAAAGGCTAGAGCCTATAAAGGGGAAAATAAAGGCAAGACATAGAGTGATAGAGGCCCCAAAACAAAAAGGTTATAGAAAAGTAGTCAAAACACGTTTATTAAAGGCTCAGGCTATTTGGACACCCTTGAAATCTATTTGGACACCCTGGTCATGCCTCGTATAGACCTATATGAGGCATATTAAAATACAAATTTTGTCTTTTAGCTATCTGATGTTGACCTACATAGAAAACAATAAAGTTTATACTCCTCATATAGACCTATATGAGGCATATTGAAGTACAATTTTTGTCTTTTAGCTAATTGATGTTGACCTACACAGAAAACAATAAAATAATATGCCTCATATAGATCAATATGAGGCATATTATGGTCTATTTTTATTTTTTTATATATTTTTATTTTTATTGTTTTTAAATAACTAAAAATACTAAATTAACTTTAAAAATTCCAAAAATTAACAAAAAAATTAGTTATATTCTGTTCAATATTATTTAAAAAAAAAATTCAACTTTTTGTTACCAACATTATTTTAAGAGTAAAGATCAAATACAAAGTGTTTTTCGGTAAGAACTGTGAGAATCAAAGGGAGCAAAAAAAATTATTTTTTTTTTTTAGAATTTTTTTTTTCCCATGTGCTTAAACATTCTTTCTAGATGAATAATACAAAAAAAAAAAAATTTAGTGTAATTACGTCATTAAAGAAAATACATTAGTTTACACTAGAGTAATTATGTAATTACTCTACACCAAAATTTTTTTTTTTTTTTTGTTTTCAATACTATAATACATGTTTAACAATATGGGAAAAAAATTTGAAAAAAAAAAAAAATACCCTCCTTTGATTCTCACAGTTGTTACCGAAAAAACACTTTGTACCGGATATTTCCATTTATTTTAAATAGTGTTCAAATCAATAAAACTTAATTTTTTTTTTGGATTTTTAAAAGTTATTTTAGTATTTTTAAACAATATTATTACAATAATATTGTATTTTAAAAAAAATAAAAACAGCCTTGATATACCTAGTATTGGGCAATATGAGTAGTATTAAACACTGATAAGCCTAGTATTAGGCAATACGTGGCATATCAAGCCTAGTATTGGTACCAATACTAGGCTTGAAAAGTGATAAGAGGGTGACTTGATATGGATCATATTGGGCAATACGACCCATATTAATACATCAGTATGCCTCATATAGGTCTATATGAGGCATATTAGTCCTCATATCACTTCTTCTCAGCCTAGTATCAAACCCAATACGTGGTGGCTTTGATATGCCTCATATTGACCAATACGAGGCAGATCAGGGTCTTTTTTTATTTTCTTTATATATTTTTATTTTTATTGTTTTTAAATAACTAAAAATACTAAATTAACTTTAAAAAATCCAAAAATTAACAAAAAATTAGTTATATTCTGTCCAATATTATTTAAAAAAAATTCAACTTTTTGTTACCAACATTATTTTAAATAGTGTAAAAAAAATTTTCAACTAGTATTGGGCAATACGTGGCATATCAAGCCTAGTATTGGTACCAATACTTGGCTTGAAAACTGATATGGTGGCTTTGATATGCCTCATATTGACTAATACGAGGCATATCAGGGTCTTTTTTTTATTTTTTTATTTTCATTTTTATTGTTGCAACGGTCCGGGTCGTTACCGGGCCCGACCAGGTCGAAACGGTCCGGGTCGCTACCGGGCCCGGCTAGTTCGAAACGGTCCGGGTCACGTCGAAACGGTCTGGGTCGTTACCGGGCCTGGTCGGGTCGAAACGGTCCTGGTCGCTACCGGGCCCGGCCGGGTCGAAACGGTCCTGGTCGCTACCGGGCCCGGCCGGGTCGAAATGATCTGGGCCGCTACCGGTCCCGTCGGGTCGAAACGGTCCAGTCGTTTCCAGGCCCGGCCGGGTCGAAACGGTCCGGGTCGCTACGGGACGGGTTAGGTCGAAAAGGTCCGGGTCGCTACGGGGCGGGTCATGTCGAAACATTTATGGTCGCTACCCGGCCCGGCTGGGTCGTAACAGTCCGGGTTGTTATCCAGCCTGATAGGGTCGAACCGGTCCGGTTCAAAATGAAATATTTCAGATCCCTTATAATTTTATTTTTAAGTTTATTTTTGTTTTTTTTTTAATTTTAATTTTTTAATTTTTATTTACTTTTTAATTTTTTATTGTTATTTTAATTTTTTTAAAATTTTAATCAATTTTAATGTGAACCTATCCTAATTCAAACCATCCATGCCCAAACAAAAGAAATAATTTTTATAAAATAATACTGGTAACAAAAAGTTGTAATTTTATTAAAATAATATTGGAATGAATATAACTAACTTTTTGTTAATTTTTGAATTTTTTTAAAGTTAATTTAGTATTTTTAGTTATTTAAAACAATAAAAATAAAAATACAAAATGATAATAAAAAGACCCTAATATACCTCATATTGATCTATATGAGGCATACTTGGCTATGATATACCTCATATTAACCAATATGAGACATATTGGCACGAAGTTTTAGGTCTGAGATTCCCTTGAAGTTTGTGTGCAGCTTTTTGACCTAAATATGTCTCGTATAGAGCTATACGAGGCATACCTAGGGTGTCCAAATAGATTTGGGGTGTCCAAATAGTATCACCCTTATTAAATTTGGTGCAAATTTAAAGATGATGGATATCACTTGCATGGAATGGCATACATGCATCAAAAGTAGTGGTCATTCTAAATTTCACAACTCCCTAATATTTGCTGTGGTAAGGTCCACAAGGTTTAGAACAGGCTTGAAAAAAGAATCAAATCGAGCTCGAGTTTGACCAGGCTTGAACTCGAGCTCAATTAACTAATGAGAGCTTGAGTTCGAGTTTAGCTTGGTACAAGCTTCGTTTTCGAAGCTCGAGTTCGGCTCATTTGAAGTTTCTCAAGATTGAGCATGACTACTTTATCATCTATTAGTTAATATATTAAATAAAAATAGTATAAATAATAGGCTCATTTAGGCTCGCGAGCTCGATAAGTGAAGCTCAAGCTCGGGCTAATTTACTAAACAAACTTATATTCAGGTTTGAGCTCAGCTCGTAAACAAGTTTAAATAAGCTAGGCTCGACTCGTTTACGAAACGACTTTAAATTAATGAGGGATAAATGTTATTAAATATTAGTCCTATCTAGACTCGATAATGCTCGACGTGCATGACGAGATCACATGCCGGCTCGAGCTCAGGCTCGATAAATAAATAAATAATCGAGCTTTGTTTTAGGCTTAATCTCAGCTTAGGCTCAATAAGGCTTAGCTTTTTTGAGCATTTTACCGAGCCAAGCTCGACTAGCTCACGAACGGCTCGACTCGTTTGCACTCTTAGTTTAGAATCTATATTGTTTTAGCTTTCAGACACATTTTTTATTATTAATTTATGAGACACACTGCAGCCAATCAAAGACACCAACATCAAAATCACTATTCATTCTTTTTAGTATTAATAGATTGGAAATTTTTTGAATAAAATTAATGTATTTGCTGAAAGATAACAACTTCCATTTAGTATGAAAGAGATATGACTAGATGATGTATGGGTTATTGTTAATTTGAATTTTCATGAAATGATGCTTTTGGATGGACGCTAGGAAAAAGATTTGTTACTGAAAAGGAATAAACTAGTTTATTATCAGCGTCGTTGCAAACATTCGACTAATAGCCCAGTTTATTACATGTTGACAAACCCACCTTATGGTGGAGTGCAGGGGCGTCTTTGGGGTGGTCTGAGTAGGCTAACCGGACAGGGTCTATAAATTTTGAGGGCATAATTTAAAAAAAAATCCTATATATATGTATATATTTTTTATATAACTCATTTAACACTTAGACTTGGGCCTAAGGGCCTATTTTTTAACGGTTCGGATATGGTACATGAATTTTCAGAGATTTTTAGGGACGACCCTGGTGGAGTGGTACCGGGAAGTGATAGAGAGACTTGATCCTTGTGGTCATGAGTTCGACTCTTGATCCCTCCAGGTTTTATCGGTTCGCTGCCGTCGTGCCTTCGGGCGGGTATGCGGGCCTGGTTTTCCCTGGAACAGGAGACGGGTGGGCGCGGGGCTCCGTCCATGCAGGTTGGGCCGCCTAATGGAGCTACCGTTCGCCAATGAGTGATGCGTACGGAGTTCCCCGTGCGATTCTTAGTTGGCCGTTAAAAAAAATTACATGTTGACAAAGTAGTCAAACAATAAAGTAATTGTAACCATGTATATATGTGTGTGGGCGCACGCATGCGAGGGATCCCACCATCTCATCTGAAATGGTGTCCAAAATTCGTGATTTCCGTTTCAACATATTTTCTAGGTTTGATATTTATCATAGTGATGCTAAATCATGTAGGGAAGATGTCACAATCAAGATAACACAACAAAATACCAGTCAAAGATATATTATTTTAACCTAGGGTATATATATAACTCCCCAACCACTAGACCCTCGACTCAGGCTATGTACAAGTCTACAACAACAAAATCTTGGGTCAAAAGTATCAAGATCATCACTCCATGCTAGGATCAATAACTCAATTGTGCTTTGAAAGGGTTCTTTTTTTATTCATAAATGCAAAACACAAATAAATAGAAAAATAGCATTTAACAAATTATCTAACAAAATGATTTAATACCTTTGGCTCTTTGGCACCAACACGTTTTTGTACCCCTGGCATTTGATACCTTTGGCTCCTTGGCACCGGAAGCCATCCGTTTCCTGACTAGAGTCCAACGGGTTATCCATAGCAGTGTCTCGACCCCGGGGGGGGGGGGGGGGGGCATGGGTTCGTGTTTAGTAGGTTAGGGTTTGCCGTCCAGAAAGGGGTGGCGGCGCAGCTTGTTGCCCGCCTGCCCGTTATCTCCATGTAATTATTTCCGAAAACTAGTTTAACAGTTATTTTATTTTAATTTTTTTTTTTTTTTTGTAAGAGAGAACGTCCAATTTTGAAGAATCAAGTTTAGGCGTGCTTTTTGTATTGTTTGGACCATGATCAGCACAAATTACAAAGGGCTAAATGCATGTACAAACACTGGCGTCTAGTCAGTTGTTTTTACGTAGAATCCTTCTTGATTCATTCTCAACATAATTATGCCGTCAAAGTCATTCTACAATATCCTCCATCAACATAATTATGCAATCAAACTATCAAAGTCATCAAAATAATTATGTAGTCAAAGTTTTCAACATAATTATGTAGTTAAAGTGTAATATCTTCCATATATTGTACTCATTTTGCCTTGTAGCGTACAAAAGATCAATTCACAAAATCATTCTTAGTGTTTACTAAATTTATATGGTGTCACAGCCACATACACTCTAACGAGTATTCAACCGATCCGACCATGCATCCTTAATTTTTTTTTTTTCTGACCAAAACTTCACTTTTGATGGCATCCCCACTCTTTCACACCCGAAACTACAATTGGTCCAGTACCCACGACTATCGCACCTCAACCTCAAACCCATCATCACACAACTGCCCCTCATAAAAAAAACCCACAACCCTGAGTCTAACAACCACAACACTCGGAAGAATACCTTATGCCACTACTACAACATTCCTGGCCATGAAACAAAGGAATGTCGCAAACTTAGTAGCTTCCTACGCAAACATCAAGTCTCTACTCAAGGATCCTCATCTGCAAATCCGATTGTGAATCATACCTCTCCTAATGTCGCGACTTCAAACCCTCCATGGGCACCACTCAGAACAATACCTTATGCCACTACTACAACATTCCCGACCATGAAACAAAGGACTGCACAAACTTAGTAGCTTCCTATGCAAACATCAAGTCTCTACTCAAGGATCCTCATCTGCAAATCCGATTGTGAATCATACCTCTCCTCATGTCGTGACTTCAAACCCTCCATGGATGTGGGACACCGGTGCATCCAATCACACTGCCATTAATCCAAACTCAGTGCACGTTCTTTCAGAATACAGTGGCCTGGATGAGATTGGTTTGGGTGACGATAAATCGCTTCTTATGACAAATAATTATGCAGTCAAAGTTACTTCACAATATCCTCCATCAACGTAATTATGTAATCAAAGTCATCAACATAATTATGCAGTCAAAGTCTTCAACATAACTATGCAGTCAAGTCCTTCCATAATATTCTCCATCAACATAATTATGTAGTCAAAGTGTAAAATCTTTCATATTTTAGGCTCATATAGATGTGTGTGTCAGTGGCGAAGCTTGACCCAAAACTTTGGAGGGTCGGAAGTCACTAGTTTCGGGGGGTCGAAACCGTATATACCAAAAAAATTCTATACTAATACTATATAATCGGAACTTCTAAGCGAAAAATCGGAGAGGTGTCGGCCGCCCCTCCCCGCCCTTGAAAAGATGCGTCCCTGGTGTGTGTGTGTCTATATATATACATACTATATATATATATATATATATATATATATATATATATATATATATATATATATATTACACATTTTGCCTTGTAATGTACAAAAGATCAATTCACACAATCATTCTTAGTGCACTAAATTTATACTAGTTTTTACATCATATTTTCATCATTTAAGCAAATAAACACCAATTTTCACTCCAACCATACAATCTTCCTTGCACAATCCTTATATTTCCACACCACCACCATTTTTTACACTTATATTTGTTTAATCAAATTCTATATTCTATATATCAATACATGAGTGAAAGGAATAGTGAGTTAATTAATGATGTGAGGTAGGCGTGAGATATGAAATTAACGACGTTTAAAGACGTTGGTATTTTATAGGTTGTCTACGTGACACACGTTGTTGAGTTTTTGTTTTGTGCCTTACATATTTGCGAGAGAGAACTCAAATTATAGAGAGTGAGGGTAAGCAACATACGTCGGCCATGCATGTCTCTGTGGCGTCAAGGTGGAGCATTTTCTCTAGTTACTTTTAATTATATTTTATGATTGGTTATTTTTTTCATTTTTGTATTATTTAAATTAATATAATATATATTATAATATATTCAGCTTTGCAAAAAAAAATGTTTTTAAATCGGGAGATTAAAAACCATTTATAAATTGGCCCTTCAATGCAGCCCTTTACAAGGATGGGGGCATGCAAGCCAAGGTCGCCGCATTGCATTGGTGATGATCTTACAAACCAAAATGTGAATTGTATACGCGATCCCATACACCCAATCCCCTAGACATAATGTGGCAAAGCTTTATACCGTATCCCTTGACCCGACTATATTTTACTAAGGTATGATGGTTAGTTAACTTAATTAACTACACTTCTTTACTTTTTTTTGAACGACCAACAAATCAATTCCGAGCTCTCTTGAAGTACCCCCTGGACAAAGGAGTACTCCGAGAGTAACCTAAGTCCACCAGTAATTTCACACCAGTTCCTGTGGAAAACCCGCCGCTCGAAGGCCCACTGCTGTAAAACCCGGCCCACTAGCAGCATTTTGGTGCTGGTAGGACTCGAACTCCCCACCTCCCATAAGGAAAGCAAGAAGGGTGTCATGCAGCTATTGAAAGTTAACTTCAACATCAAACATTTTGGAAAAACAATCTTGATGTATGTTATCATGCAACTATTGAAAGTTAACCGCAACATCATACATTTTGGATAAACAATCTTGATGATTGTACGAACAACAAAATGACACTCAAATAGCCATATATTTTGTTGAAGTTTAAACAAAAACCAGAATTTGCAAATAATCTGCTTCTTGGCCAGGTACGATTTGTAGTCAAGCACTCTACATTGAGCCCAAATGGTGGCAGTCGACTGTGAATGAAAGTAATCAATAAAAGAACGTTTATAATATAAGAAAGACTCACATGTCTAGAACAATGATAAGCAAGTGAAAATTAAAAATGATAAGAAGACAAAGAAGTGTTCTTCTAGGATTAGAAAATGCCCATTTGCTTGACGCCTTGAAGCAAACAAACTACTTTATCATCCATACATGTAAGTACGTACAACAACTAAAATATCATATCTCTACAATAAAGCGCCTTTCAACACAATTAATTTTAATATCATGGCCCATGGATTAATCTATACAGAAAAAACTAATAAAAAGGAGTCGGGCACTAGGCTTTACGGTCAAGAAACATAACGAATCACAGCTGTATATATAGAATAGCTCCCAGTAGAGCGAATTACACAATTTGTCCTTTAGTTATTTTTCAAATTGTACCCTCGGTCTTTTATGTAAAGTTTTCACTTCTTTTATCATTTCTTTAATACATTTGTTACTCCCTCTATCCCAGGTAGAAGGTTCTACTATTGTCCAGTCGATTGTGGGTTTATTGTTTGGTGTGAAAAGACGGTTTGCCCTAATTCTAAGTTGCAGAATGATACTTTACTTCTAAAGCTGCAAGAAAGTCAAGAGGAATCAAGAAAACTGAGAAACAAGCTTCGGATAAGTTGGATTTTGTTTCTTTTTTTTCTTTATTGTTGTTGTAGTTTATTGTTTCTCATTAGTTAGTTGAAATGTAGTTTGTTTGACCTAAAATGTAATTTAATGGTCATGAAATGTATTGTGCACAAATCAGTGGCGGATCTAGAAACATTTTTCAGTAGTAACGTTTTTCATTTTTTTCATTTTAGTAGCAACGTTTTTCAAATTTCGTAAAAAAAAACCAAATTTTCCACTAATTTTCCACTACGCGCGCGAAGTTGAGCCGCAACGTCCGCACCCCCTCCTTTAACTATAGATCCGCCCCTGGCACAAATTTGATTGTCAGAAATTTGGTTATGAAATGTTTGTAATGGTCAAAAATTAGATTGTCAGAAATTATGGTAAATGGGTCAGACATCCAAATGGGTCATGATATTATGGTACATGCACAAACATTCAAATGGGTCATGATATAAAGGTTGATGTACAAACATTCAAATGGGTCCCACATTTCTTGCAAGTTTGGTAGTCCCTTCTTGTGATAACTTTCCCCCTTTTGTTGCAACTTCTAATTCCACATGTGACTTCTTTCTAACCTTCTTTGGCCTGCTAATGGGCTAATGATGATTGGGTGCAGTTAGAGTAGTGGGGACATAAGACATAGGCCACATTGTCCTTCCATTGATGGGATATATATTGTAGTTATAAATCTCCTTCCACATAGCAACTTGTAAACTAGATGAACATATGTCTCTGGTAGTTCTGTTTCTTTACCGCTATACATGTTCTTGTTCCAAATTGCAGCCACAATATGTTTGCATGGCATCCCTGTTATCTCATATTTTCAGCAAGTGCATTCTCTCTTTCTCAGATCAACCACAACACCAAAACATGTTGGCCCTCTAACCTAATAGTGATCTTCCCCATTCCACAACACAATACACCTACTAGCTTACTGCTTAATTTCTTTAAACTTCTTGGTAGCTTTAGGTGTTAATGGTCTATCAGCATAAGCACATTCTTAATCCTTTTCATCAGATACTCTCTGATGTACTCCAACATTGTAACAATTGGCTTGTCTCTTGCATCTACCGGCTAGGAATTAAAACTTTCACACATGTTGTTCAATAACACATCTGATTTTGCCCTCCCTAGTAAGATCAATAATGAAAATCATAAATGACTAATTGATTGGAAAACAATAGCAACAAACAATGGAAAACAATAAATAAGAAAACTTATGGTGAAATGTGATTTTGACCAGTGTTTAGGTGGGATGGCAGACAACCACTACATAGCTTCAACATTAAAGTCTTTCAAATCTTTCATATTTTGTTCAAAATATGAAACTATTGATGATGATGCCAGTTTCTACAAATAGTCCTTGTATGCTTTACCCTTTAACCTCACTTTCATATTCTCATGAATATGTTTTAGGCAAGACCTGTGTTCAACATATGGAAACAGTTTCTCTATAGTAGGAATAATACCCTACACAAATTACAACATTTTCTTTATTCAGTAATATGTAATACCCCTACACAAATTAATAAAGTAAGTTAGGGACTCATCTTTGTCTGTCACTAATGAAGGTGAAGTATGAATCAGTCTCCAAGTCAATGTCACCAGCTACGCATTGGAGGAACCATGTCCAACAGTTCAAAGTCTCAGTCTCCGCAACTACATATGCTAAGGGGTATATCCCATTATTAGGGTCAACACCCACAATAGTCACACCTAACCTGGTAATGGACCCTTAATAAAAGCACCATCAAAACCCAATAAAATGTCAGCCAATAGCCTTGAACCCCTGCTTTAGTGACCCCAAACAAATGTAAATCCGTTTAAACTTCCTTGTATATGATTTTGGATCTGGACATGATTCTACTTCAATATGAACTGGTGTACCTGGATTGGTTTTCAACAGTTCACCACAATAATCCCTCAACACACTGTATTGTGCTTGATAGTCACCATGTAGCTTTGTAAGTGCTTTTGTTTTAGCTCTAAAGTCTTTCATCCTTGATATCAGTGGCAGATCCAGGATTTTTTTTCACTAGGTTCCTTTTTTAGGTGTATGAATTTTATATGACCAAACATAAAAAATTCGGGCCGGTTTAAGGGTTCAGGTCAGTTTGACGGTTCGGGTGGGGTAAGGTTTATCACATAATAAAAATAGGGAAATTGGATTTTAACACCCT
Source organism: Ambrosia trifida (assembly GCA_028751855.1). Lineage (NCBI taxonomy): Eukaryota > Viridiplantae > Streptophyta > Magnoliopsida > Asterales > Asteraceae > Ambrosia > Ambrosia trifida. The sequence continues at coordinate 100,240,819 of CM054128.1, read as the reverse complement.
GAACTATTGACAATTGGCCGCTGACACACTGAACTACAAAATTGAACAACACCGCACTGTACTTTCAACTTATTGGCCTATATCAACCTCAGACTAACCATGGTTAATTTTTGCTAACGTGTCATGGTGATGTGTCCATTTTTGCTGATGTGGCTTGGGGAATTGGATTTTAACACCCTAAACTATTGATTATTGGCCGCTGACGCACTAAGCTACAAAATTGATAGATTTGAGCTTGGTTCAAGAGTTTACAAACCAACTTGGTTCTCGGGAACCCGTCAAACAGGCCTAAATTCACTCTTGCTTGATATCCCAACCTCAAACTTCCTCTGAAATTGCTCTTGAACTGCCTTAACAGGTATGTTAGGATTTTCCTCAATTTGTTGCATCAACTATTTGCTAAGATAGGTAGAGGTGCAATGATAAATAGATCTAGTTTGAAGACACTTGTGTTGGGTAACAGGAGTCCTTACCATCCAGGTTTCTGCATCTCTCTCTTTGGAAACTAGAATGACGCAAGGACAACATACTTTATTGGGGTTAGATTTATACCCTTTTCCACCCACATTTCCTGGTTTGTCCTTTTTTCTCTTTAATTTCCACACCAGCCCCTTTAGGTTTAGCAGTTTTCACATTAGGTCCTTTAGGTTTACCACCTATATCAGTATGATTATGAATACCAACTTCATCTACATAAAAATTAGGCAAATGACCTATGGAAACAGCCCTTACTCTAGTTAAATCATCCTTCACAATCCTAAGCTCCCTTCTAGTTTCAATTGCATGTTGTTTAATTAACTCCTTTGCCTCCATTTTACTTCCAAAAACCTGCCCTAGGAAGAAGTTACTATTGTTCTCATTAGCATTCCTTAAATCCCTTCATAACACTTGAGTTACACATTCAGTGGGTGACTCATCCATGTCAAAAGCATTTATATACCCAAATTCAACATAAGCCCTCATCACCAAGCTACTGTTATTCCATAAAAACTTCAAAAAATTTGCAACATCACCTTCATTGCCTAATGTTCTAAGACCACTATCTAAATCCCCATTTGGCTCAACATAATGATAAAACCTAACCATTTCAACAGAATAATCTAGCTTCTCTACTATTTGATCTAATGTGTTAACACAAAAATAATGTTGATTAAGCAAATCAATAAGGCTAACCTTCCCTTCCAAATACTCTCGGCCATTATTCTGTGTGAAATGTCCTCCATGATGTAGTTCAATCGAAAACAACCTATCATATGTGCTTGTTAATAACCATTAAACGTACATTACTTTATGTTCAAATTTAATATAAAAAACATAAAAACCTTAACACTTACCATAGATACCATCAATATCTTCCTGTTCTAGGTCTTCACGTATGCAAAATCGTTCATCTCTCTCGTCAGGGCTAAGTGTCCGACTATCAAAATCCATTGTTAACTTGGTCTGATGGTGTAATTTTGGGCGGGAATTAGTTAGGGTTTAGTCTGATAATGATGGTTTAGGGTCAACGAATGGGTTATGTTTGATTTGAATAGATATAAACGGTATAATTGAGGATAAAAAGACAGATTTGCCCCTCATGTGAGGGGCACGTGGTCAACTTAACCAAGTTTTTTAATGGGGTTTGGTCTAAAGGACAGAGGGTGTAACAATTGTATAAAAGCACGGACATAAGGAATGAAAAAATACATAATGGACATAGAATGCAATTTGACTAATAACTAAAGGACAATTTATGTAATTCTCTCAAAATAAATATAATATGACATTTTATATGTTGATTAGTGTCCATTGGTGTATTTGAAGTCAATTTATGAACCAAATTAAATAATCTTTTTTCATTCCACGAATAAGACGCATTATATAAGGATGACAGGTAAACGGGTAACAAGTCATGTCACAACCTCCTTCTAAGTTACAAACCATATTCAGCTAGGGACAAAACCATTGGTTCCTGGAGCTCTGTGAATTACTATGCACTACCTTATGCAATTGTCTCAAGAAACATACTGGCCTTACAAGCAAGGGATCTAAACATATCAATTTTCAGATAATAAAATAAATAGATAACAAATAGGGTGTGCATCAAAGTTACATACACATGAAAATGTATGACCAACTTTTACACAAACAAAATTGGAGAACACATTCAAAAAGACTGGTCAAGTGGGTGAGAGACCCATTTGGTCTATAAACATCACATTTGTTGCTTACAAAACCAATATAGTTATATAGAACAAATCATATACTTTGTGATGGTTTCAGTAAGTATTATTTGACCTTTTTTGAGAGTCAACGTCCATGTTGGTCACCGTCACAGTTGGCTCTCTTGAGAGTTGAGACCACCACTTCAAGTTTGACTCTGATACTAATGTTACGCTCAGACAAGCTAACTTATTTCAAAAGACTATCCTGGTGGATACGGAACCATTTGGTCTATAAACCTTAAATTTATTATTGTTCTTACAATATATGTGGGCTAAGTTCCAAATCTTGCAATTAATGGTATCGGTTCCTAAGACGAACATGTAAATAACCTATAGGTATGGATAAAACCTGTTGAGTTAAATACGATTTTAGTCATTATGGTTCGCTCATAATATATATTTCAGTTTAAAAGTTTTCTTTTTTAATTTTTTTTTATCCAATAGTTTTGTTTTGTATAAATTAAGGTCTAGACCAATAACTATATTCAAATTTTCTCTTAATTTGTTAAGGAAAAACCAAACTACCCTGGTATTTTTTTCTTATTAAAAAACCAAATATCCTTATAAAATTAACTAATCTACTACTATATATAAATGAAACCAAAGTTGGGACACATGGCATATTCTCAGGCCATCTAACTAAGTTTTTCCCGCTTATTTTACCGGGTCAATTAAATGGGCAATGATACTCCATTTACTATTAAATTATTTTTTCTCTCTCATGTGCATAGCACATGCACTTTCCCCCATGATTTTTAAACGTAAATAACCTTTTTAAATGACATTTTTTTTTGAAAAAAAAAATTACACCAAATTAACGAGCGTTTTATTATCTTTCCAACGAGTACCATAGTGCTATAAAAACGAGTGTTTTATTATCTTTCCAAATCAAGAAGTAAAGTATCTGTTGCAAGCAAAGTCTGTTTACTAAGGTCTGTTACAGAGTAGTGGGTCTGTTAAGGAGATTTGTCTAAAACAGTTGTTGCTTCAAACAAATGATGCTTCAACAGTTTGCTTGCAACAACTGTTTGAAGCAAACTGTTGAAACAACATCTGTTTGAATCAACAGCTGCTTCAGACAGATCTCCTTAACAGACCCACTGCTCTGGAACAGACCTTAGTAAACAGACTTTGCTTGCAACAGATGCTTGACTTCTTGATTTGGTCTTTTGTAAACAGATCTTAAAGAATGATATAGTCTTCCCGTGCATCGCACGGGATTTCACCTAGTATCTCTCTAAAAAATAATATAAGCAAAAGGGTTCAACGAAAGCCTAAATCAACGTTGAATTGTGAAGAAAGGGGCGATGGTGACGAACTTTAGGAAAGGAGTGTTCGTAGCAATGATGGTTCAAATGGGGGAGAAACAAACAAATAAAAGAAATCAAGATCTAGAGTCATTAGAGAGCTACAGCCAGACCACATCAAGATCTGGAACGATAGCCCCTCTAAGTTGGTAGCGACTATGGTTCAAATCTTCGATGGTGGCGACTGCAAGTGTGTGGTGGTGGTAAACGGAGGCACCTCCATTTTTCTTTAATCCTCGCCGGTGAACAAAGTTGATGGTTAGGTCACCGACCAGAGATAATGGTAAATAGGGTTGTTCACAAGCCGAGTCGAACTAAGTGGACCTTTGCTCGTGCTTGGCTCCTTTACAAACTGAACCGAGCTGAGCGGCTCGTTTACAACCGAGCTGAGCGGCTCGTTTACAACTGAACTAAAAAACGAGCGAGCATTTTTTTAGCGTGAATTTTCTGAGTGAGCGTCGAGCAAGCAACGAGCAGAGAGTAACTCGGACAATCATAAAATTAGGATGTTTCCTTCAATGTTTTCGTTGTCGGGGTGACACCCAAGGTTAAATTGTCCGTTATTGACACTAATATTGAGGTTCGATTGCCCGAAGATGAGGCTTAGGTTGAGGTAGTGAGACGATGAGCTTACTGCAGAGAACAAGTGTCGCATTGTGGCTTAGGGTGGTATTAAGCGACGTTTAACAACAGAAGACTAATAACATAATAAAGCCAAGACTGTCACTTTACGACTTAGGGTTTACTATTAAACTTAGTATTAAATTTTTATTAGATTAAGCAGGTGAGTTATATTTTATTTGTAAATCTTGAGCCAAATGTTAGATATAAAGCTGTAAATAGTAGTGTGATTTGTGTGCATATGTATATAATTATATACATAATAAATAAATAATAATTTATTCAAGCCGAACCCAGCCGAGCTGACGTTTGCTCGTGCTTGGCTTGTTTACAAAATGAACCAAGCCGATCGGCTCATTTACATCCGAGCGGAGGATCAAGCGAGCATTTTTCAAGCATTTTCTGAGCAAGCGGTGAATGACGAGCAATTTGAACATCCCTAATGGTGAATGGGGGTAACGATAGGATTGGTGTTTCTAGGTGGGTGGTTGTGTTTTGGTCTCTTGCATAAATAGAGTTCGAGTTGATGTGTGTGTATATATTTTTATATAATGTTAGTCTTTTTTATGAAAAATAAACCAAAAATTTGGATGGAGTTAGTGGAGTGAACTTAAATTGATACGAAAACTAAACTTTTGGATTATAAAAGTCAAGTTAATATTTTGGACTAAATTAGACATTTTGAGCAAACAACAAACACTAAATTGGTGAAAACGGTTCCCGGTTCGGTTCGGTTCAGAACCGCGGTTCTGTTTAAAGAACCGCTAGAACCGAGTTAGGTTAAAACTTTAACTATTATATATAAAACCCTATTAATTTATAGGGCTTTTCCAAGTAGTTTTTATATCGACTATCCACATTTTCAGTTACCAAGTTCAATCTTTATAAAGAATACTTTTCGAGTCATGTTAACTATATAATATCTAACAAATTTGTTGTGATATGAGTTCCATTTGAATTATGTAATTTCTATAAAAACATATAGAATACAATAAAGGGAACGGAAATAGCTTAAACTGAGAATCAATGCTTACAAATTCATTTATAAGGTGCACAGGTTGGCCTATAATGTGTATTGGACAATTATGTAGTATAACATGTGACATTAGGAATGCATGACACATATCATTCGTAGTGTCAAAATTACAATCATTGCATATATGCGGTTGGTATTATGCACTTCTAAACATGTATCATAGGTCCGTAATATGAGTAGGACACCACACTTTAGTTTACTAAAGTTGCCCTTGATTTAATTGTTAGTTTTAGAATTTAATTGACACCCGGTTCCGGCAAGAACCGTTTACATGAGAAACGTTTAACTCCGTTCCGAACCGAACCGGTAGGTTTTTATACGGTTCCGGTTCTTATATTTATCGCTAAACGGTTCCAGTTCGGTTCCAATTCGAGTCGGTTCGGTCCGATTCTGAACCGTTGCATACCCCTAGTTTTCACTAACTCAGTTAGTGTGATACTGATGTGGCATGATGACTAGGATGTTGAGTCATTAAATTGATGATGATGTGGCATCATCATCATCATCTTCATCTATCAACCTATGCAACCTATCATCATCATCATCTATCACCCTGCAACACCACCACTAGGGGTGAGCATATTTAGGTCCGGACCCGAAAAAACTGAGAACCGGACCGGGATTTTTCAAAAACCGAACCGATATAGTATACGGGTATGTTTTTTCGGTTCTTGTTTTTCCTCTTTAATCGAGTCGGTCGGTTCTCGGTTCTAAGTATATAAAAACCGAATGTTTTTGGACCGACCCGAAATTGTAATGACACACATCGAACTAACTATTCAGTAGCCTTCTTCTATCCCCAAGATTGATCGTCTTTTTGTTCTTTGGTATTTTATCACTGGATACTTGTAAGATTAGATTTTGTAGCATTTGGAAAGAGTGTTTGTTTAAATTTCAAGTTCCAAATTATTATCATGTCTCTATTTTATCATAAAGTTGAATTTCCAGATTATTATTATGTCTCTGTTTCTAGATTGAACTATCTATTTGACCTCTTAAAGCACTCTTAAAGCAAAGTAATTCAATTCCATCTTTATATAAAACGGGTCAACATTTTGTGACCTCCAGTTCTATGGATTTGATATGAAGAACGTTTATTAATAAGTGTTTTATTTTACCTATTTATTACTCTTGGAAACTACTGCTTCAGCATTACAACAATGTTTTGTATCCATTGCTAGCTTGAGGAAATTAAAAAAGAATACAGTAATGTATGTCATTAAAATTTGGTTTTAGACCACATCAAGAACACACATCATTATGAAACCCACATAAGAACACACATCAAACCAACTAATCGACTTTTAAAATAACTTACCTGTAACAAATCAGAGATGTTTGATAAAGAAATTGAGTCGATTTTGGTAGACTTTGATCGGGTCGGTTTTTGGAATTTGGGACTGATGGAACAGTGGGTACTTGACCGAAGACCGAACCATGTTTTAGGTTTTGAATTCGGTTCCAGCTTTTTATGGTATTTGGGTCTCAGGTCGGGTCGGTTCTTGACGGATGCTCACCCCTAACCACCACCACCATCTCCACCGCCACCTTCCCTCTCCCTCTCCTCACCATCTCCTCTCTCCTCCACCACATATAATAATAATAATAATAATAATAATAATAATAATAATAATAGCAACCCACCCTCCCTAAAAAAATACTCAATGATATCCTGCCTAATTAGATTAAGAACTGCATTAACCTTAACAATCTGTTTCAAATTCGTCTCAAAAGCTTTTAAACCGGAAAAGGTTGCGACTTGTGAAGAAAGAGGGTAGAAATTGAATTGGGGGGTTTTGAAACCCTAAACTCTACACCCCTTTATCTAATATCAGCGGCAATAATCAATAGTTCAGGGTGTTAAAATTCAATTCCCCATGCCACGTTAGCAAAAATGGACACGTCACCATGCCACGTCAGCAAAATGGACACGTCACCATGCCACGTCAGCAAAAATTAACCATGGTTAGTCTGAGGGTGATACAGGCCAATAAGTTGAAAGTACAGTGCGGTGTTGTTCAATTTTGTAGTTCAGTGCGTCAACGGCCAATTGTCAATAGTTCAGAGTGTTAAAATCCAATTTCCCTCTTTTAATGTATATATAGTGAAGAAAACAATCAATCTTGATCTACATCATATTATTTAAACTCCCTATATAGTTTAACGAATACAACATGAAACCTACGGGGATCGCATTTAATTTACATGCACATAGCAAGATGAGGCAATTCAAGTTTCCTACCCTGGAGTGCCCGGTTCGAATCCCACGTCGGCCGGACTATGCTCATGTATAGCCCTGAGCGAGATGCCGTTAAAAAAAAAAAAAAAAAAAAAAAGTTGTTTGTTTACTCACTTGGTGGGATTTTGTCAGGTTTTGGAAGCCATAACTCCAATAAAGCTTCACTAACTTCATAGTTGTTTAACAATTTGGCCATATGCTAAGAGTTTCCAAACCTATAATCATTATAGTAATGAAACTAAGATAACACATACCTTTGGCTTATACAAATGTACTTTTACCCATGAGAGATAATTAATGGGGGTAGAAGACTATTGGGGATGAAAGTTTCAACTTTTGAGTTTTTCTTTCGTTAGCACTAATTAATGGAATGATCGATTCACACTATAAAATCATACCATCACATATTATTGAGGTACACACAATAAACAATGAGCTTAATAGCGGATTTAGAAAAAAAGCTCAGGAGCATCCCAAACTCTTTCAGTGACTATAATATTCCTCATAGGTATCCTAATACATAAAAAGAAGAATAAAAAAAAGTTTTGCACTAAATTTGTATTTCGCAAGAAAAGTTGAGGAGTAGCCCGAGCTACCCTGATTACAAGCTAGATCTGCCCTTACTTAGACGTTAACAAAGACTAAATTCATCGCGGTAAGTTGCATTCAACTTGCATAGCTATTCTATAAGAAGGGTATAATTGTGATAGTTTTGGTGGTTCAAAGACTTGCCTCTAAAAAGAAATTAAAGATATACTCCCTCCGTTCCATTTTAAATGTCGTGGGCTCAGAAACACACATATTAAGAAATATTTTGTTTGTATGTGGTAAAATGATAATAATATCATTAAATCTTTGATTGTGTTTTGTCTTTTATGGGCAAAACTGGAAATTGCATTTCTCTTTTGGGAAATGAACATTTAATTTGGGACAACCAATAATGAAAAGATGGACATTTAAATTGGGACGAAAGTAGTACAATTTGCTTTAAACAAATCTTATAATCGCATGAAGAAAGTGTTCCATGACACAAGTACGTGCCACAAAACAAAGGAGTATCGAAAACCTGATATGTTAGTTAAGGCGACCGTGGGTAATCTAACATGCCCGTCTAAAAGATTGTATACATGTTTTTTAATGGCAGAATGGGTGGTTGTGCCATTTTACTTATTAAAAGCTTGTAGCTAGTAGAAACTTTTTTCTTAAAAACTAGGACTAGTAGCGTAATTTCAATATGAAGTTTTTTCTCATAACCTAAAAATTTCAAGCTCTTTCAATCAAACAAGACTTTTTATTGAGCAGAAACTTTTTGAGTTAAATGCTATTTTCGTCCTTATGGTTTGGTCTTTTTTTAAGCTGAACATCTAAGAGTTAACGGTGATGGTGTGGTGGTTTTAGATGGCGGCAACGGTGGTTGCTGGTGTGGCAGTGAGTTAGGTTAACGGTGAGGGTGGTGCTCGAAATATTGATTGGGTTAGATTAGGTGGGCGTGGTGGTTTTTGGTGACTGCTGTAGAATTTTAGGGTTTCTATATACTCAACAATACAAGAACAACAGAGCCAACATAAACTCAACCAAGAACACAATGATGTAGGCGACAAAAAACGTGACAAAATCTTATTTAAACCAACCCAGAAAACGTTCCCCCTAATATACCAAGGATTCAACCAATCGAAGAATCCAGAAAGAACAATACAAGATTATGACTACTGATTGTTTAGATCAGTTGTCACAACCATAAGGAAAACGAAATACAAACAGACTTACAGTGATTATCACAATCACTGATGAAGACTCTACTACAAACCCTAACACAAATACAGAGAAAAGAAAAAGACGAACAATAATAATGAATGGATACAAATGAGAGAGATAAAGCTATATATATGACAGTCTGGAAGCTTCTCCCAACGAACAGAACGAATGGACGAGATTCGTTTAATCCAACGGTGTTGACTTATCCTCGAAACCACAAGCCAGCTAACACATAAGCTGGGCTTAAATGTATTACAACCAGAAGCCCACTATCCGGAGCCCAAGACGTCTAACATTAATAGAACTGGCCCATTTAACATAGCCCAACAAACCTACAATAAAATATGGCCCAATACAAACGAAGTCCAGGAATTGAATTACATGTTTTAGAGACTATTTTCAACAGCCCCCCTTAATTCAATTACTGAACATATCAGTTAATCCTAACTGATCACATAATTTTTCATGTTGAGACCCATAGAGCCCCTTTGTAAAAATGTCAGCAATTTGCTGACTTGAATCAATCTTCTTAATTTCAACAAAGTTACAGTTAACCTTTTCTCTCAAGAAAAACAGATCGAGTTCAAAATGTTTGACCCGTTCATGAAAGACTGGGTTTTCAGCAATAGAGATAGCAGACTTGCTATCACAAAATAACTTCAAAGGCAATTTGCACTTAATACCTAACTCACCTAAAACATTCGACAACCAAACCATTTCACAAGTAGTAGAACATAGTGCCCGGTATTCTGCCTCGGCACTTGACCTAGAAACAACCGTTTGTTTCTTGCTTTTCCACGAGACAAGATTTGAACCCAAGAAAACACAGTATCCTGTAACAGACCTACGGGTTTGTAAACATTTTGCCCAGTCTGCATCAGAGTATGCAGATAGAACAAAATTTTCATTCTTTTTAAATAACAAACCCTTACCTGGAGACATTTTAAGGTATCTTAACAACCTTAAAGCAATATGCAATACTGCTTCAGTTGGCTTATGCATAAATTGGCTTAAGAACTGAACAGCATAGCATATGTCAGGTCTAGTTAGAGATAAATATATGAGTTTGCCAACAAGTTTTTGAAAACCTGTAACATCCTCAATATATTTCTCAAACTTTGCACTTTTCATTGACAAAATATAATTTTGTTCAATGGGTATACTAACAGGTTTGCACCCTAAATAACCAAACTCACTTAACAAGTCTAAGCAATATTTTCTCTGATTTAGACAAACAGACTCTTCAGAATATAATACCTCAATTCCTAAAAAATAGTTCAACTTCCCCAAGTCTTTTATTTGAAAGCTTTCCTTTAAGAAAGCTTTAACTTTATTTATCTCAGACTCACTATTACCAGTGACCACTATATCATCAACATAAACAAGTAATACAACAAACACACCATTACTAGACTTAACAAACATAGAGTAATCACACTTACTCTGACAAAAACCAATACTAATGAGAACTTCTACAAGTTTCTCATTCCATTTCCTAGGGGCCTGTTTCAGCCCATACAATGACTTAATAAGTTTACATACCTTAGAATCACTCTCAGATGAGTAACCCTCAGGAAGTGTCATGTACACATCCTCGGTTATTGACCCATATAAGAAAGCGTTATTAATATCTAACTGAAATAGAGACCAACCATTTTGTACAGCCAAACTAATCACACACCTGACAGTTACCATCTTTACAACCGGAGAAAAGGTTTCTCCAAAGTCTATACCCTCTCGTTGGTTGTAGCCCTTAGCTACTAACCTTGCCTTATACCTTTCAACCTCACCGGTTGACTTATACTTGATCTTGTAGACCCACTTACACCCAATAGCCTTTCTATTGGGTGGTAAGTCAGTTACAACCCAAGTATTGTTTCGGTATAAGGCCTCCATCTCACTATTCATAGCTTCGACCCATTTGGGGTCTTTTGAAGCTTCATAGTAAGATGAGGGTTCAGACATTTTATTAACATTTGAAACAAAACACAAGTTTTCACTAGACAAGTTCGAATAATTAACACTCTTATCTATACCATACTTGATTTTGCCATCTAAGACAAAATCATTATATCTCTTTGGTAAAACAGACTGCCTAGTTGACTGTCTAACACTAGTAGTCCTGTTTCCCTCAGGGATGCAGTCTCATCATCTGATTCTTCTACAACTGGGAATTAGTCCCTCTACCTACTGTACTACCAGGTGGCTGACCACAAGAATGGTCTACCTCACTGGCAGCCCTGGGAGAGTCATCTAATTGACCCCCAGGAGAAGAATCATGAGCCCTACTGATTCCCCCTTCATCATCGGGAGGACACTCTTCACTTTGACCACTTAAATCAATTTTAGCTGTTTCCCCTTCAAAGTTATCAAAAAAATTTAGATGATTAATATTTTCAAAAACACTTTCTTTATACTCAGTTTTAAAAGGATATATATTTTCATAGAATTTCACATCTCTAGAAAAAACAATTTGTTTGGTTTCAAGACTTAATATCTTGTAACCCTTTTTCAGAAAAGAGTATCCCAAAAAAACACACTTATTTGCCCTACTACAAAACTTATCAGGTTCATTAAACACAGTTTCAAAACATAAACAGCCAAAATTCCTTAAATGACTAAGTGTGGGGGGGAACCTATGAATCAACTCGTACGGACACTTACCACCTAACACAGAAGAAGGAATCCTGTTGATAATATATGCAGCAGTGAGAACACAATCAGACCAAAACTTAAGTGGTACACTACTTTGGAACAGTAATGCCCTTGCTGTATTCAAAAGATGCCTGTGTTTTCTCTCCATAACTCCATTTTGTTGTGGAGTGTAGACACAGGTTGTTTGATGAAGAATACCTTTTTTATTACAAAACTCATTCATCTGTTTGTTTACAAATTCAGACCCATTGTCACTTCTAAACACCTTAACCAGTTTAGTAAATTGAGTTTTTATAAGTTCATAAAAGTTAACCAAGTTTTCAAACACTTCTCCTTTGTTTCTTAACAAATAGACACACACAGATCTAGAATAATCATCAACCACAGTTAAAAAATACCTGTAACCTTCCCTACTAGTGATCTTATAGGGACCCCACACATCAAGATGCACAAGATCACCTACACTAGAAGACTTATGATCACTAATAGGAAAAGGCACTCTAACTTGCTTAGCCTTATGACACACATCACAAGGCTGAGACTCAGACATACCAAGATTAAGTTTATCTTTTAACACAGCAAGGACCTGACTAGAAGGATGTCCTAGTCTACTATGCCAAAGACTGTGATCACTAACACTATTAAAGCAAACATTACTAACACTCACTTTATCACCAACAAAATATAGACCATCTTGTTGTCTACCAGTCACCAGGACTCTCTTTGAGTTGGAATCCTGGACAGAACAGCTATGTTCATTAAACAACACATCTAGCTTATTATCCTTAGCTAGTTTATGAACAGACACAAGATTAACACAGTAATCAGGTATATACAATACATCAGTTAACACAACACCATTAGCAAGTTTGATATCACCTATCTTAGCAACTTTTGCATTAGTTCCATTAGGATGCCTAACTTCCATGTTATATTTAGATACATCTACACTGTTTATTAGGTGCTTATCATTCCCCACCATGTGTTGATTAGCACCAGAATCCATTATCCAACCCAAAAATAAAGCAAGTTTTAACATACTAGAACAACTAGAGAAGTTTTCAAACAGATAAGACAACTTGTTTAACACAGACATACTTGAGAAACCATTAACAACCACTGACTCACCTCCAACATTAGAACATTGAGGATCTCCCCCTGATTTTTCACTAATCAAACTCATCAGCTTTGAAATCTGTTCAGATGTAAAAGGTGAACCAGAACTGGAACTAGAAGAAGCATTAGCACACACATTGTTATTGGACATTCCTGTTTTGTTATTATTAAAAACACTGTTGTTACCAGACTTATTAGTTTGATTAAATGGTCTTTTCTTAAACCCAGGGGGATAACCAACAATTTCAAAACATCTGTCAACAGTATGTCCAATCATGTTACAATGTGTGCACTTAAGATTAGGATTAGGTCCTCTATTATTATTATTGAACCTTCTCCTATTATCAACAACTTGATTAGACTTAGCAGAAAAGGAGACATTTGATCCTTTAGAACCACTGCTAGTGCCTCTATGAGATTCCTCTCTAGAGACAATAGCAAAAGCAGTCTTAACAGAAGGTAAAGGATCACTTGTCAACAAAGTAGTCCTAACAGGTTGGTATATCTCATCAAGCCCCATTAGGAATTGCATGAGTTTAATAAGAGAATTAAAATCATTGAATTCCTTTGAAGCTTGACAAGTACACATTGGTAGCTGAACTATAGAATCAAACTGCTTCCACATTGTGTTGAGCTTATGATAATATTCAGCTACAGAACTACCATTTTGAGACAAACTATTAATTTTCTGATGTAGATTAAACATTACACAACCATCTACTCTATCATATGTTTCTCTCAAATCAAGCCAAACATCTCTAGCATACTTAGAAAACACTTGTCCTAGATATAACTCTTCACACACAGAATTAATCAACCAAGACAAAACAACAGAGTTACACCTATCCCACTGACTAGCAAGGACATCATCAGACACAGACTTAACACATGTACCATCTATGAAACCCATTTTATTTTTAGCTTGTAATGCCAATTTCATAGAGTTAGCCCATACTGAATAGTTTTCAGTTCCTTTTAGTTTAATACTAATGATAGACAAACTAGAGGTGTCACTAGGATGAAGATAAAGAGGATCACTAATATCAAGTTTGCTGACCAGAGTTGGATCAGCTACCTGATTGTGACCATCTCCACCTCCTCCACCAGAATTAACAACATCACCCATGACCAATTACCAAGTATACACACCAAAGAACAGAACAAGAATACAATAACAACCCTAGAAGAACGAAGCTGAGTCAGTGATACAGATAGTGGATTCGTCACTCAATGGTGTCCACCCAGTTCTTAACTCAGGAGTTCTTTTATAACTATATTATATATGTATACTTACTACAAAATAAGAGACCAGACAAATAAGACAAGCAAATCACACAATAGACAAATAACCAATCAAGACACCAATTAGTTGGCTCAATACCGGTCCACCTATCCCGGTCAGTAGCCCTAGACACAACAAGACAGAAAATAAGAAGTCAGAACGATCTCACAGCGAGGGGAACCCAAGTTAGGGTTTCGCCAACCCACAACCAACACATTCACTTAGGGTGCTGTGTTATGGGAGCAATTGAAGCTATAAACATCCACTCCAAAGCTCCAACAAGAAATCAGGCCAACAATGGTTGACAACAATACAAGCCTGCAAACAAACCACAAATAATAGACCAAAGACAGTGACAGATCAGATCTACAAAACCAGATAAGATCTATCACTAAAGAATACAACAAGAACCAGATCTAGAAAGATCAGATCCAAGACAACAAGACCAAGACCACAGCGGAAGACAATACAAGACAAACAACCAGGATCAAGAGCCTTACAGCTCTGATACCATGTAGAATTTTAGGGTTTCTATATACTCAACAATACAAGAACAACAGAGCCAACATAAACTCAACCAAGAACACAATGATGTAGGCGACAAAAAACGTGACAAAATCTTATTTAAACCAACCCAGAAAACGTTCCCCCCAATATACCAAGGATTCAACCAATCGAAGAATCCAGAAAGAACAATACAAGATTATGACTACTGATTGTTTAGATCAGTTGTCACAACCATAAGGAAAACGAAATACAAACAGACTTACAGTGATTATCACAATCACTGATGAAGACTCTACTACAAACCCTAACACAAATACAGAGAAAAGAAAAAGACGAACAATAATAATGAATGGATACAAATGAGAGAGATAAAGCTATATATATGACAGTCTGGAAGCTTCTCCCAACGAACAGAACGAATGGACGAGATTCGTTTAATCCAACGGTGTTGACTTATCCTCGAAACCACAAGCCAGCTAACACATAAGCTGGGCTTAAATGTATTACAACCAGAAGCCCACTATCCGGAGCCCAAGACGTCTAACATTAATAGAACTGGCCCATTTAACATAGCCCAACAAACCTGCAATAAAATATGGCCCAATACAAACGAAGTCCAGGAATTGAATTACATGTTTTAGAGACTATTTTCAACAACTGCTACGACTACTGGACCTGTCTGAATTGTGGGCAATATTCGGACCAGGTGTCGCCGGAGAAGTCTTTGGAGCTGGGTGGTGGTTTTGGGTGGACGTCGTCGTTTGCAGTGCTGTTAAAGTCTTCTTTCTCCACTACCTTCCTGGTTTTTTTCTTAATTTTGTTTTGGGTTTTGGTTTATTGGTTAAATTGTTTTGTTTCAAGTGTAAAGATTTAATATTTGCAGGGATATTTGCATCTTTGGCTGCTTTGATGTTTAATTGTGTTCGATGAGATGATATTGATTACTCCCCTGTGAAGATGGCGAATGGAGGTTTATATTATTATTATTATTATTATTATTATTATTATTATTATTATTATTATAATATAGACGAGATTTGAATTGATAACTTTGCCCCTCAGTTAACCGAGATTGACTAACGGACTTAGGCACTTGAACGAAACCAGCAAGAATTTGAAAACTTTTGGATTCAGATGAGAAAAAATAAACTTTTAGCTGAAACTAGCAAAAATAACCAAACCTCAGGGACGAAAATGGCATTTAACTTAAACTTTTTCTTAAAAGTTTGAAGCTGTAAGGTCTTAAAAATTCCTTACCAAACATACCCTATGCCTAAAATCACCATAACTTTATGTCTAATCCAGAGCCGGCTCAAGAGGGAGTATTTTGAAGCTAGGGCTTTAGGCCCCCAATCTAATAAGACCCCCAAATTTTAAAATAAACTTTGAATATATGGTTTTTTTTCTTTATAATCAAGATGAGAGACCTTTAACTTAATTCTACAATATATAGTTTGTAAGTCTTATTTATTGTATTTATCATGCAAATAGTTCTAATTTTACAATTGTTTTTATCTTCACATTTTATGTTATTTTTTTTAGTCTTGTAAAAGGGCCATCATTTTAGTATTTGCTTTAGGCCCCCATAAAGGTTGAGCCGGACGTGGTATAATCCCTTAGTAAATGTTTTCCATAATACTTATTCATTTTTCTAGATGTTTTTGTTTTTGTATTAGGTTATGTAATAGCATGTTTTCAAGGGAAAATATGTCATTTATGTGACTAAGGAAAAAGACAAAAGAGTGAAACTTGATGAAGCAATACATGATTGTACAATGGAAATCATGTACCCTCAACAATATCAATGAAAAGAATAAGCCGGTTACTTAAGTGGGTTACACAAGTGACAATAGCCACAACATCAGAAGAAGGTTTCTTTGATAATAATATGAGCACCTGAGAGTGAGAGTGAGACTAATCTAAAAGAAAACGAAACAATCAAACAAAAAAAACGACTTCCCACGGAACTTAGTGTTGAGTTGACATGCCGGCATTAACACAGTAAAACAAAGGGTTGGTGCACTTCAACCATGATCGTCCGTTAGTAAAACCAATCAAGAGGTAATTATGATGAGCCTGTCACCTACCACTCAAGAAATAAATTACAACTTTTAATTACATGGTACCAATTCATCAACAAGACAACATAATAATCTTACACACTCTAAGGGCTATTTGTTTGGTAAGATCTGTCTGATTAAGGGCTAAATTATTAAAAAGGTCTGAATGGTTCAACACCCTTATTAGCTGAATGATTAATAGTTTAATAGAACCATTCAAATGTTTTTTTAGTTGAAACAAATATTTTTAATTTTGAATAACTAACATGTTTATTAAAAGGCTAACAAACACCCCTAAGGTTAGGTTGTACGAAGGGAAGTGGGAGACCTGTGGTCCTACCACATAGGCAGTGGCACCAATACTGCAACACCACCCCCAACACAACCACACGTGGTGAGCGTGGGTAAGGCAACATTCTTCAAGGGCCATCATTTGGTGAGTTTAATGATTTTGTCCGTTTGAAAACGGTCAGAAATAATATATATATAGGGTAGGGATCCTAAGAGAACCAACCCCTATTTGAGAACTGAGAGAACCATTCTGAGCCACACATTTCATATAAAGGCAAAAAAAAAAAAAATTTTTTTTTTTTTTTTTGCTTTAATCGCACATTTTTATGCAAGGAAAACTTTTTTTGAATTTTTTTTTCATTTATACATATGTGTATATGACAATTATACATATGTGTATATAGCAATTATACATATGTGTATATAGCATTTTTCAGCTATACATATGTATATATTTCAGTTATACATATGTGTATATAGCATTATACATATGTGTATAATGCAATTATACACATGTGTATACTGAAAAAAAAATACAAAAAAAATAAAAAAAAAATTTTTTCCTTACATATAAAGCAGCGATTTTTGCAAAAAAAAAAAAAAAAAAAAAAAAAAAAAAAAATTGCCTTAGAGAAATGTGTGGCCCAGAATGGTTCTCTAGTTCTCAATTTGGGAAAAGGTTCTCATTTGAACCAAATCCTATATATATATAAGAAAAAGATCAAATAGGAACCACCATCATAGTTAGAAACTTAGGAACCAATCTTAGCCTTCCATCTTTGATTTTGATCTAAAGGGTATTATTGTAAATAGACATTTAAATAATTATCTTTTTATTCTAGTTATAATTTTCTATTCAAAGCAGTTACATAATACATGATTTGATTTCCTTAAATCACTCACCCATTTTATCTCTAATTCAATTCATATTATCATTCCAAGAAAATAATACGAATTCATCTAAAAACAAATCATTCATCGCAAACCTCATACTCGCCTAAAAAAATTACCATTTGCAGAAATCGTTTAACATATTGACGGAGACGAGACGGAGGCGGCGGCTTTAAAGTATGATTGAGGGTTTATTTTTAGGAAGGAGAGCATAGGATCGATGGAGTTTACCATTATATCTAAAGTATATATATCTTATTGAATATATTAATTCCTTTGGTATTGACACCTATGCTAAACATGAAATAGCGATACAGAGGATTGATGGAGTTTACTATTATATCTTATTGAATATAAAATTAATTCCTTTGTAGGTCAAATACGGAATGTACTATGTAGTCGGTTATATTGTGTGTTGTTCAATTTATAGGTTGTTTTAAGTATTGATGAATGATATGATTAGACATGATAACCGATGTAGATGATGATAAAAAAAAAACTGATATACACCAATGTATATTTTGTGTTGTTGATGATGTTGAATGAAAAGAAAAAAAGTGATATACATCAATGTATAACTGATGTACACCGTTGTATATATGTGTTGATGATGATGATGAATGAACAAAAAAAACTGATATACACCAATGTACACTTCAAAAACGAATATACACCAATGTATATCTGTGTACATCAATGTATATCTGTGTTGATGATGTTGAATGAAAAAAAAAGTGATATACATCAATGTATAACTGATGTACACCGTTGTATATATGTGTTGATGATGATGACGAATGAACAAAAAAAAACTGATATACACCAATGTACACTGTTGTATATATAACGAGATATAATTTTAATATTATATATTCAATAAATACGTTTAGGTATACCATAAACACTAATTTGCTGTTTCCAAATATAAAGGAGTTTCTTATTAATTATCTAATAACTATGATATTGAACAAAAGACATTAATACCCCTTTATTAAAATTACAATTAATTAAAGTTTTACTTATTTACAATCATGCCATTGAAGATGGATGGCTCAGATTGGTTCCTATAGTTCCTACTTAAGGGTTGGTTCCTATTTGAACCCTACCCTATATATATATATAGGATTGAGATCAATTAGGAACCACCACCCTAGTTAAGAACCTTAGGAACCAATCCTAGCCATTCATCCTTAATTTTGATCTAAAGGGTATAAGTGTAATTAGGCATCTAATTAATTATCTTTTCATCCTTGATTTCGATCTGGCAATTAAGCTTTTCAACTTTTGTATATAATTAAATCGATTATTAAATACAACTGTCTTTGCAAGTGATCCATTTCACAATTGCTTTTCGGTATTTGTGTTTTACCAGAATTCTTACTATTATATATTTTGTTTTTTTTGGTATAGTATTCATAATCATAAGTTTTGCTTCTAAGTTTTGCTTCATCGGATTATTATTTTATTTCGATTGTTGTTTACTACCAATAACCGTTTATTGGGATAATCACTCATGGTTGATGGGTTACAGAAAGATCACGAGATCGTTGATGATGTTATTGGATCGACGACGGCGGCGGTATTAGGGTTCCGACTGATTTGAAGCTGTGGATGTGATGAAGGGTTAAGAAACCGAGTCAACTCAGTTGACTCGGTCAACATAGGTCAAGAACGAGTCAGAACCAGGTTCCATATACATACAATCATGATGTTACTGGTATGTGTTGATGATGATGGTGTAATCAACAAAAAAAAACTGATATACACCAATGTATATTAGTGTTGGTGATGATGATGAATGAAAAAACGAATATACACCAATGTATATCTGTGTTGATGATGTTGAATGAAAGAAAAAAAACTGATATACATCAATGTATAACTGATGTACACCATTGTATATATGTGTTGATGATGATGAATGAAAAAAAAAACTGATATACACCAATGTACACTTCAACTTACAACAGCTATATAGCTAAATAAAAATTTACCATTATATACACTTGTGTATAGACATTTGGCTTTGTTTATCCTTATAGCGGTTATGTCTCTCATTTTCTTTACGTAATATACACCAACGTATAATATACACTATTGTATAGGCATTTGATAATAATAAAGCGTCTCATTTTTTTTTGACGTGATAATTACGTTTTGTAGGATCAAATTTTTTTTAATATTATCCCTAAATCAGTAAATGGAGAAGGAGAGGGTTTTTAGGAGGTATTTATGGTGTAATCAATTTAAATTATGTGTTATGATAACCTACCTAATTTTGTGGAAGACCAAAAGTCCATAATACTCTTGCATTAAAATGAACGATTAATTAATCTTCTAATTATTTACAATCATGTCATTAGAGATCAATGGCTATAAAGTGGTTCCTATGGTTCCTACTTAAGGTGTTGTTCCTATTTGAACCCTACCTTATATATATATATATATATATATATATATATATATATTACATATATTAAAAAAACAAACTCAACACAATTTGTACCCAAAAGAATAATAAAATCCTCATTCTCTATACTTTTTTCCATCTTTTTACTCCGAAAAAAACACAACCATAGATCCAAACGACAAGAACAACCCGCCACCAACCCCTTACATTACCGGGCTACTCACCCCTCCTTGATCCGATGTTGTGAACACCACAACATTCTTTTTTGGGTTTCAATCAAGTTCCAAATGCATTTACTCAACTTCAACACAATCAACCTTTAAATGTGTGCTTTCAACTTCAACAAATTCAATTCCAACAACATCATAAAAAAAATGCAAATGTGACACCAACAAAGCCAAATTCAACCACATCAACATTCTCAAGTTCAAAATTAACTGATACCCAAGAGCCAACAGATAAAATATTTTCACGATGTTGAAGTTATACCGAAAACACAACCTCAAAAGTCGAAGAAAACAAAGTCAAAGAAGTGTTCAAATCGGCCAGAAATTGAAACTACAAGCAAACCAAAAAGTCAAAATAGACAACGGTTGAAGAGGAGGTGTTGGCCCGAGCATGATGCAATGCTTTTACGTGTCCATAATAGGTATATTATTTTTTTTCATACACATTATTATTTTTAGTTCCTTTACTATTTTTTTTGTTGTATATATAAGTACTTTTACTTTGTTATATTATTTTTTAGGTAATAATCAAAGGTCGGATAGTTTGGGAAGAAAGTTACCCAGAAAATTCATTCTTTAATGCAACAGGAGCCATACCAACGAGTCGTATCAATCGACTTGAAGTGTCGAGTAATGAACAGAAAGGTGTCGTGGTTTTTTGGCATTACAACAAGGCTTATGTACGTCAATCGGTCAAGTGGGTCAAGTGATGAAACGGTTTTTTCAATGGCTATGTCAAGAAATAATTCAAAACATAACCATATGTTTCCATACGTAGGGGCGTGGAAAAATTTTAAAAAGTATTCCAAGTGGACGCCGATTTTAAGGGGGGACGGGGCGCCTACCGAATTGTCCACGGTACCAATTACCAGCACGGTAACACCGCCGCCACCCACGCTGGTAGTGGTCCCGTGGACCGTTTTGCTGGTTCTCTTTACCGTGCTGGTACCGGGTTTTTTGTTGTTTTTTGATTTTTTTATATATACATTTTTATTGTGTATTAAATCGTTTGTTTTATTTTTGTATTATTTTCACCATTTGTTTTATGAATATCTTTACCTTTTTTAAACCGTTTGTTTAAAATTTACTTAAATAATAAGAACATTAAAGATAAATACACATAAAAAAACTAAAATTCATAACCATGAAACATAAAAAACTAAAATTCATAACCATGAAACATAAAACACTAAAAATAAAATACATTAAAAGAAATAAAAAACCTAGGGTTGATGCAACAGTTGCCATGCCTCGACATGGTCAAAGCTGGTGTCATATCGAGCCGCATAGTCCACATGCGTGAGCTCGATAGCCAACTCCGGGTCAATGCCTGACTCATCCCTCAACGTGTTCTCGTACATGCTGGTCCACCGATCACATTTATTGGTGATATCGGTCCACTTCCGTTGCAGGCTGATAGTTGTCCGGTCATTGATGCCAACTTGTCGACTGAAATCGGACTGTACACGTTCCCAAAAAACCTGCGAACGACGTTGTTGAAGGGCCGGGATGTTCAAGGCGTCTTGGTAGCATATCACCAATGCAATCTCTTCTTCGGGGGTCCAACAAGTCATCTTCGTGTGTGTTTGATGCCAACTACGGTGGTAAAAGTGTGTTTTAACCCCACGGTGTGCTATGTTTATATATAAAAACTTCAAACGGTTTGGTGGAATGGTATCAATGCCATTGAATTCGATTGAACGGTTTTCATACTGAATTCTGACCATGATTAGTGGGACGGTTGAAATAGTTTTGGTAATAAATTTTAGACTTTAAACCGTGTGAAATAATAATAATAATAATAATAAAAGGATTAATGAAATTATAAAAAAAAATAAAAGAATCAGTGGAGTGCTGCCTACAAAAAGGTGTTCAGTGAAGTAAACCAGTAAAGTGATGTGGCACAGCATAATTGGTTAAAACCAGTGAAAGAAAAAAAAATCCTACAAGGGCCCCTTTCACCCTAAATGAGGTGGCGTAGGCGACAAGGTCAGAAACATCAAATCCGGAGATTATAGTGCCGGTGATTGGGATGTGCGTTGCAATATTACTATTAATAACGAACCTAAGTTTGACGATGATTTCATGGATGTTCTAAACTTAGAACGCCCTTTGGTAGAGACAAAACATAGAAGAGGCATCGACAAACCATCAATCTCAAGGTGAAAAAGTAACTTCATCAAAGTACTCTCCTATTGGGGATGCAGTGGTGGCCATATTGGAAGGGTTCTAGGATTCATACACCCTGTGATGTCACATTCTGGGGGTGTGACATCACATTTTGGGGTATGTGGCAGCATTTCATTGGTTAGTGATGTGTGTCAGGGTGTATGAATCCTAAATAGGGGGTGTATGAATCCTAATTACCTATTGGAAAAGAGGTTGGTTTGTTTAATCAGTTCCCATCCGTGCGGTACTCATCCCGATAGTTCAGGGTAGTGTCCTTATCACAAATTAAGTCACTATTGTATTTTTTAAATTTTTTTGTCATATATAATTCTTTTTGTGTCAAGGGCACACTCACGTTATAATATGCAGTTTATAGAGAGATTATAAGATAAATAGTTTTTTTAAGTGAACTTCATTCACAAACCGTCCAACCCGGGCCACCAAACAACTATACATGATTACCATTTGACCATGACAACGACTTAAGCTTGGTTCTACTTTCGTTCAAAGAAAGCCTACCGACTTAACATCCCTTTTAATATCTTCCATCTGAACCGTTTTATTATTAAACTTCAAGTCGTTCCTGGACCTCCAAATACTCCAGCAGCCGATGATAACAAGACCGTGAAATACCTTTTGTTCAATACCCCTCAAACCCGAGTGTAAATGAAGCTCCAGCAAGTCCCTAACGGAGAAGGCGAAAATGCTAGGCACCCTACACCACAACCAATGTGTTGCCAAAGAACAGAAGCGAGCATACACGACGTAAGCATATGAACAGTCGTTTCTTTGCCTAATTCACACAATGGGCACAACACATCGTCAATGTTCACATTCCCACGCCTACGCGCTACTACTGTAGGGATCTTTTCCATCTCCACCCGCTAAGCCGACACGTTGCACTTCTGCAGAACCCACGTCACCACCTCATCATAGTTAATGACAAAACTATAATTTCTTTAACTCTTCACTTCCTCCTATAGGCAAAAAAATCAAAAATCATTGATGATTAGTGACACATCCCACTAGAAAACAGAATATAAATAAAAATGAAAGATTAAAATACTTAACTAGGAAGGATGTTACTATGACCATGTCCATAAGTGATAGCAGAGGCGATCTTGAGAATTTAATGTATCGGCCGAGCCAAAAAAACCCTTAGGCCCTAAGACTATCCCCATTGATGCCTATCACAGCCCAACCTTGTATTAAAAAAAAATAACATATCTTTCTTTCAACTATACAACTCAATCATACTCAAAATTTAACACTCATACCTAAAAATGTTATTTTTGAGTGTACTCAGTTTTTAATAAAATTTATATCTCGATATTCACAAAAAAAGAGTTAAAAAATACAGTGTATTTAGCTTTTTCAAACTTGAATATAATAGGATATTTGAGTAATTAAGTTAGTGGAATGGTTAGTTTGGGTTGCAACCAGGGTTGCTCCACCAACCTGGTTGCCAAAATTAATTTCTTTTTCAATTTTTTTAATTATTCATTATTTTGTCTTCTTTTGCTTTATTCGTGAACAAATCAACTTTTGATCACCAATGGGGATAGTCTAATAAGTTATATAAAAGTTTTTTTTTAAACGATGATTAACGTATAGCAATAAACATAGCAAAAAAAATAGTATTAGAATGATAAACTTTAATAGCTAATCGATGATTCGTGAAGCTCTCATAACATTTTTGATAACAAATTGTTTAATCACCTCTTCGCAAATTATATTCTCTAAGAGTTCGATCTCGATAGCTATCATCACCAATCTACTAAGTCTTCTTGGGACATTGTGGATCGTAATAACATTTCAATAACTTCAAATTTTATTGTTATTTATTATCTAGATTAGATAATTACTAGTGGGGTGGTCGCTCGTTGCGGCAGAGACCACAACACTCTAATTGGTGATTTTGTGGGTGTGTACAAGCTGGTGTTCGGTTTACTACGGTTTTGAGCCATAACCAAAACCAAAACTTTCGATTAAGATATTTCAAAAACCAATTGGTTTCAATTATTCATTTGTTCCCATTTGGTTAATTTGTTATGAACATCGGTCCAACTGGTTTTCAATAAATAACCGACAAATTTACTTGAGCTGGCAATTTGGACTTAAGGTGAAGTACTAAAGAAGAACCCATTATTATTAATTAACTAATTTTTTTTGTATTGTCCACTCCTTTATATGAATATTTATTAATACTTTGTTCAAATTTCATTATAAACATAATCTTTCTTCTCTAATTATAGAATTCGGTGACCGTATAGTTTAGATGAGATTATCCATACGTAGCAATTTTAGAATAATCGTTACCACATGATTAAAAACACGGCTTTCATTATTGATTTCTTGATTTCTATATAGTATTATCAGGTTTATAAAAATTTTAACTTTTATGAAGTACCCAATTGTATGTAAAAGATTATAACAAAACATGTAGTACTATGAATTATTTTTTATATGTGTTCTATTTAATGTGTTTAAAATAATTATAGAATTGAATGCCATGAGATCTCATAAACATCTTATGACTCTTGATTACCTTATGATTAAATATGGTGTTTAAAAGATAATTTTACCCTTAAAAGATAGTTATTATATGCATTGTGTGTTGTACCATAAGGAATCAAAATTATACCTTGTAAATTTTAAGAATTCCTTAGAAAATGTTTTATAATATAGTATAGATATGATTGGATATTTGGATTATTATTAATGGATCAAATTCGGCCCAATATAAGTAATGACTTTTTAAATAAGGGGAAATGGATTTAATTACTTCAAACTATTGCCTATTGGCGGATATCACTCCGAACTTTCACTTTGGCCAATAGCACTCCCAACTTTCAACTTAGTTTGTTCCATCACCCCCAAACTAACGGAGGTCTAACATGGTTAGTCTTCGTGGCCAAAATGCAAAAACTAAAACTTTTATGTGGCCAAAATATAAAAAACAAAACTTAAGGGGCATTTTTTAAAACTTTTTATTTTAAATACCAAACACCCCCCCCCCCCCCCACTCTCCTTCTCTCTCTAAATCACCACCAACCCAACCCACCCTCACCACCATCTTGACACGTCCAAAAATTGAGCCCAAATTCATAGCATTCAACCAGGCATACATACTTCTCCCCCAATTTCTCTTCAATTAGGGTTTCGTACTTCAATGGACAACAACAATCCGTTTATAACCCTTTAACTCATTTATTGTTTGAACTACTTATTATGGGTGAAAATGATCATTTGTTTGTTTGGTTGGCAAGTTCATACATGTAGCTAGTGGCGCAGCATAGTAGGGGCGGGGAGGGGTGACTGATCCCCCCCCCCCCGGATTTTCGCGCAAAAGTTTCGATTATATAGTATTCGTATAGAAAATTTTGAAAATATAGGGTTTCGACTAGGGATGAGCATTCAAGCCCGAATACCGATCCCGTCCCGTCCCGATCCCGATACCGTACCGAACTGATACCGAACCGAGGGGTTTCGGGATCGGTATCGGTATCCATATTTATGGATTTTCGGTTTCGGTATTATCGGTATCGGTACGGGATCGGTACGGTATCGGTATTTTAAGGCAAAATACCGATACCATACCGGTACCGTACCGATACCGAACCGATACCGTACCATACCGTATGTGTTCGGTATCGGGATCGGTATTGGGTTTTTGGACTTTTCGGTATCGGTATTGTCGGGATCGGTATCGGTTCGGTACCGATCCCGTCCCGAGCTCATCCCTAGTTTCGACCCCCCGACACTGGTTTTCGACCCCACGAAACTAGTGACTTCCGACCTCCGGTGACTTCCGACCCCCCGAACCTTCGGGTCAAGCTTCGCCACTGCATGTAGCACTTCAAAAACACTGCTTAACATGTACTCGTATACTAATAACCTTTCCTCTCCTTCAGCACAATAACCAACTAATTTCATCAAATTAGGATGATCAACCATGCCAAATAGCCATCTTTCAACAGCAAATTCCTCAATCCCTTGACCCTCATCGTGATCTAACCGCTTAATAACAAGAGTCTAGTCATGCTCTTCTATTCTCCCTTTAAAATTTTTACCAAATCCTCCTTCGCGCAACAAGTTAACAGCCCTAAAGCCATCAGTGGCAGCCATCAATTGAGCGAAGGTGAATTCTCTTAAGCCGGTTTGCTTATGAATCTTTGCTTCTGTATTTGGAGCTGATTCCAAGTTATCTAATACAATAGATTCAACACCATTGATGATGGAATCAATGATAGTTATAAAGATAAAAAATCAAACGTACCACAAGGGATGACGACGGCGGCGAGCTGGATTAGTGGGTGGTAATTAATTGTGTTAGGGTTTGGTTCACGACGGTGGTGGCGGTTGTTGTGGGGGATGATGGTATGGCAGGGGTTGTTAGTGGCGGTTGTTGTGGGGGTGGTATGGGCCCTGTAACTAGAAGAAGAAGAAGGAGAAGGAGAAGGAGAAGGAAGAAGGAGGAGGAGGAGGAAGAAGAAGAAGAAGGAGGAGGAGGATGAGGGATAAGGTGGGTGGAGGGGGGGGGGGTGAGGAGTTGGGATTTATAATAAAAAGTTTCAAAAGTTTCAAAAATGCCCCTTAAGTTTTAGTTTTTACATGTTGGCCACGAAAACTAACCAGGTTAGACCTCCGTTAGTTTGGGGGTGATGGAAGAAAATAAGTTGAAAGTTGGGAGTGCTATTGGCCAAAGTTAAAGTTCGGAGTGATATCCGCCAATAGGCGATAGTTAGGAGTATTAAAATCCATTTTCCCTTTAAATAAATCATAGAAGGCCCAATACGTTTTATGATTCTAATTTTTTTTAGATGACCCAATAAGTGGTGAAATTAAAGTGTACATGGTTTGATAGTAGCTAGCCAAGGGAACTTAAAAAGGACCAAAGTCATGGAAAACATCAAACTAGAAAAGGCTAAAAACTATCTGTCATTCAAGAATAAGTGATTATAAACATTGTTAGGATCTTGTCAAGAAGATGAAAGCAAGGATGATATATGAGCTAGCACACTATTTTAATGAAGTCCCCAGTGATGATAATTTGGATAAAGAACAATTCCTTTAAATCAACGAATTGGTAAACCATTTAGTATCTGAGAAGTGAATGAGAATATCGATCCTATTTGTCTTGTCATTGAAGTCTGTATTGATTCCCTCATGTAGTGACGTCCTTAGGAATTTACGTACCCCATCTGAGTCTTAAAAAAATATGCCCCTTATGCCTAGTAAATGGGTATTGGGCTTATAAATATTATGGGTCATGTGGGTTAACAATTTAAATAAATTATTATTGGGCTCAAGTGTTAAATGAGTTTTCTATTTAATAAAAATGACACACACATATAGGAATTTTACAACAACAAGAAAATTGTACCCCTGATAAAAATGTGACTGATCCATGTGCATTCCTTGGCTTGTACATAGCCAACCATACTCTCATGCATGATATATTGCATAGTATGTATGTTGTTTTCTTTATTCCTATAGGATTTAGAAATGTTTGTTATGTTACTTGTTTTTATTTTTATTAATTTTTTCAAGTTACTAACATCATTGTGGTCTACATCATAAGCTACACACATGTAACATGTAAATGATAATCTAAATATTCCGAACTACTATGACCACTATTCAAATTATATGGTTTGGAATGCATGTACATGTGTTGGTAACCATAAATATTCCAAACTACTATGACCACTATCCAAATTATATGGTTTTTAATGAATTCGAAATCGAATTCCATGTTTGAAAAAAGGGGCAGAGGTTAGTGGTGGCCCTAAGGTCCCGTCCCCTCCCGTTTGTACAGATAAACGAACATGGAACACTAAACTTATAAAGTTATATATATATACAAAAAAGTAAATTATAGATATCAATTTGAAGTAATTAATCTACTTTAGCTTGGATGAATTGATTTGCCTGTGATGCACATTCAAAGCAAGGCAGCGTGGAACAATCTGGTTTAGCATCTTGACATTCAACAAGGGTAGGATGGAAAAAAAAATACAAAAAGATTAACAAATTTATTCGATGCCTTTTTATATGTCATCTAAAAAATGTTGTAAAATTACAACATTAATCATCTTTCATCCTTAATAATGTAATAGATAGATTAATGAATTGTATTTTTTTTAATTTATGTTGTTTTTTTCTAACAAGTGTTGTGCAACGACTCTAGCTTTCCAACTGTGGATAGTGACTCAATCATGTGCATATGTTAGATTAATTTCATAGGATTTGGTTAAGATTGTTAATTAGCATTACGTGTTTAAAAGCACTAAACAAGTAATGAAATTGTTCTATTAACAGCCGTTACACAGTCGTTATTTCTATAAACGAGTTAATTCTCTTATGTTTTGTTACACTGTAGTCTAACTAGTTACGGCACAAAAGATATATGCACTGGATGTAAAAATCTCACCTAGACATCAAGTACTCAACGAGTAATCCCAGAGTACTCGCAAATTCCTAGTTAACCAAATTGTCACCGTTTAGTGCAACTTTTGCAACCATATTATGCTGAAACTAGGTCCAACGCATGTTCGCCAATATTATATATTTGTTCCATTGGTGAAATTATTGTTGTATATTATTTCTGTAATTTATAATATATTTTTATATCTAGGAACGTGAAATGTGTTTAACATTATTTTTACAAGGTATTTTTATTTAAAAAGTATAATAAGCATTCTTTTAGGTCCACCAGTTACGAGCAAACGATAGGTTTTATAAAAGAACATACATCATGCATGGTTTTATGTAGTTTTCTAATAAAGAGAGTTTAATTATTGACATTGTGGTGGTTATCACCCTAGCTAGGTCCATATGGCTGGAATTGGTAGTGAATGGGTGGTGAAAGCTATATATAGACACTAAAGCTATAAAGATTATTGTTCATAACTAAGCCGCAGTTAGCAAATGTGTATATAACAAAAGTCGGGGTTTGGAAGAAGTGGGTTCTCAATAAAGTCGTGGTTGCCAAGTGAGCCTTCGATTAATATCGGTTCCATTTTTTCTTGCGGAGAACATTCAGTCAACAAATTTCGAGGCGTACTATGGCGACATTCCTAGGAATCCTCCTATAGTCAATGGTCTAGTAAAGGGTTTACAATATTGTGATACAAATCAATGCTATGATAGAGCTCTATTAATAAAATTAACACGCACCCAAACACCAAAATTATCACACATAGATGGTGTTGTTAACTCATTAAGAAGTTTAAAGTCGTTAATAGCATGTTACATCGAAAAAGTGTAACAAAGAGGCGAAAAGAGAAGAGGGTAAAGAGCCAACCGCACAAGTAGTGCAACTCGCTATTAGCAAGTGCTCAAATGAACTTACTTCTCATGCCTAGTTGTGTGGTTGGCACACAAAAGCACAAGAGTCCAAGTGAAATTTGCTTTCAAAACTTTCATTTTCAACTTTGTATGATTAATTGAACTCATGCAAAAGAGCTTATCACGTTCTCTTTTCTCTGAATATGACATAAAACTCGCTTTGCATGGACGGTAGAAAAAATAAAAAGAAACAATGCTAAATATGCAAATTGGCAAAGTCTCCAATATCTTCAAGAAAAAAAAAAGGTTCAATATAGAATAATGTGGATTTTTGAGATATAATTTAGTTGCTAAGATGCACAATCAATCAATAATATTTTACTAAGAAAGAAGAAGAGATCATCTCTCTTGATAATTTCTTTCATGATCTGTGGTGTAGCATGTGGACCCACATGTTAATGTATTGGTGCTATATAGCAATATCACTCATGGTCAATTCCTTTTTTTTTTTTTTTTTTTTCTTTTTAGATCTTTTTAAAAGAACATACCACCACATCTTTTCCTTGCTCAAGAAAGATTCCAATAGGTTAATAGATGAATACCATATTTATTGGCTGCATGAGGGACCTCTCTACCCTAAGCCCTTATAAGGGTAAGACAACACATAAAGATGCAAAAAATTAAAAGTAGAGCAACAAGAGAAAAAGAAAAGGGGTATGGTTTGTTCACATTGTGGACAAGACAAGAAAGACCGGTCTTTATCGGTCTAAAATGGTACTTTTGACCATATGATCCAATCAATACGTGTTGGGAGAAGGGCATGTCCCTCAATCAACTCCTAGTCCTTGATACTACTTTTAACTTCTTCATTGATGATTAACTGATCTTTATCTAAAGATGAGTACAGAGTCAAGTTTAGACATATAATCTAACATTAGCTTTTGCTTCATCGATCCAACAACACATTTGTTAGAAAATGAGTTGTGAGAAATTTAGTGGTTTTTCATATTGTTATCAACATTAATGATTCATCTCTTTAAATATAGAAGTGTATCGGAATTAAAAGATAACTAGATAAGGACTATGATAAATTGAACTCAATAGCAATCCAAATATATGAACTGACGGTAGGATAATGACTAACAAACATAAAAATAAAACTAAATGATAAATCAAATAATAAGTATAATAGATATTAAACTCATAATTGGTTGTCTATGATAGAAATCTGACTTAGGCTTGTTTATTTGTGTGTTTGTATGCGGATAGAAAGTTTGGAGGGAGTTTGTAGAGGGAAATTTGAAAAGAGGTTATGAAACACAAACTTTTCTTATTTACAAATGGTCACATACATACATATATATACACTAGATGAACCATCGGGTATATTAACCAACATAACCGTCCATCTTGTAACCGTTTATAACTAACTTGAACACACCGGTTCATGTTTACAACCTTAGACATATACTTGTGTTAATAATATGTAGAATATATATACTAGACATAGAACTTATGTTAATTTTTAAAATTAATCTTAACGTTCAACCTCCTAATCTAAACATTAACATCTTGAATCTTGCAGCCTTTTCAGTCTTCATCGCTTGAAGTCCTGGATCGCTTCTTTGGGGCGAATCTTTGTCTCTCCAATTCTTCTTGGTCTTATTACGGCTGCTTCCGCTTGATTCTCCCATTTCGATTGTGAGTTCCCTTCCTTTATACTTGAGATGATACCATTCTATTATCTCCAAGTATCTTATATAAGCCTTCCTCAATGTTAAGACGATTTGGTCTCTATGTAACACCCCAACCGATGGCGGAAACATCGAGGTGTCACGTAGTGACGATTGTTCAATAGCACATGGACTAAAGTGTAAATTTGAATACATTGATTAAATAATTTATTACATTGAAATGAAATACAATGATACTAACTGTCAACTAAATTGAAATACAATGAATCAAAATCTAAATATAAATCCGAAAGCTTAAAGGATGCATCTCAAAACAACCTGAAACATGTACAAAATATTTTGGTCAATACAAAAATTGTATTGGTGAGCATACCCTGTTTAAATAAATATAGTAGAAAAGTGTTTAGCAATTCATGTGTCGTATACTGTTTGCAATTATGTAATAAGTGGTATCCGGGTCAAATCAACCCTAAGAGAAGAAAGCAGATATATATAGTATGCGCTAGTAGTAATGTAATACATAGCAATGACGACGACTCTCAACAGAGTCA
This sequence comes from Ambrosia trifida, assembly GCA_028751855.1. NCBI lineage: Eukaryota > Viridiplantae > Streptophyta > Magnoliopsida > Asterales > Asteraceae > Ambrosia > Ambrosia trifida. The sequence continues at coordinate 100,208,508 of CM054128.1, read as the reverse complement.
CAAGGGTATAAACCATAGTACTATTCATTGAAATGCCAGGCCGCAACGGTTAATGATTTGACAGGTCATAGATACAAGAAATGACATAAGCAAACACACATGAGAATTTCATTTAGTAAAAGAAATAGAAACTTGATAGTAAGTACATGAGTCACCCCAAAATGTAAAACAGTAAAAAGGGGAAAGATATACTCACAGTTTGTGAAAACGATCAAAATCCAACTTAAGCGACCGTGAGCTAAGTAATGGGAATTCCGAGGAATTCAACCTATAATGTATAAGAGTACTAATAAGGGAATGTCTAAGAGTCTAAAGTATCTAGGGTCTAAGGCATTAGGGTTTGCTAAGTCGATTTAGGGAATTAGAGTTTTATGATAAGTCGCATTAATGTAAAAGTTGTATCTCACATTTAATATATGAAAGGTTGTAAATGTAGTTTAAATAATATAATTATTATCTATTGATTATTTAGATAAAAATATGTTTGAATAATTAAGACAAAATAATTTTAGTTAATTACCTTAACTAATTATTGTCAATAAACACAATAGTCATAAATATTTAATTAAATAATTATGAGTAACACCATGATCCAACCAATAGTAGTTAAGATTTTCAAACATAGTAATATTTCTATTTTATAAGAAAAATATTTATAAAATAGACGTTTAAATTGTATAAATAAATAAATGTTTTATTATGTCTAATTAAACGTAAATAAGACTAATAATACCATACATGATCCAAAAATACTAATTTTATAGAAAATGGATGATTTCTGATGTAAATAGATTAGAATAATTTTCCCATAATTTATATAAACTTATTTATTTTTAAAACTGATTTAATAAGATTAAATCATGTTTAAATGATTAAAAATAGGAAAATTAATAAAAATAAATGTTTTCTGAACCAAATATTTTTATTTTAGTTCATATTGATTAGAAATAGTTTCACAAAAATTTTGAGATTAAAATCATTAAAAATGAATTTTTAATCAATTAAATATGATTAAAACAATTTAATTCAATAAAAATATAAAAATAACACATTTTCCAGAAAATAAAAGTATAATAATTTTCTTTATGGTGTCAAGATGCTACACCTAAATTTTCATAATTTTTGGGTAAAAATTGAATTTATTATAAATATTATAAGATTAATATGTTTATATAGTTAATATATAACTAACCAATCAAAAATCTGAAAAAAAAATAGGAAAGGGGGCGGGTGTGAGGGTCGAACCCGAGTCACTCATCCCACACACAAGGGCATCAACCACTGCTCCAATCTAACACTTTGTTATAAGTTTAAAAAAATTAAAATTTTAAGCAAACCCCAAGGTGTCATCTTCTTCCCCAATTCCCTTATAAACCCTAACCCTAACCTCAAGATTAATAACCCGATTGAGACACAAATACTAATCTGTGATATAGGGCTTTTAATCGGAACACCATATTAAGTAAAACGACAATGAGAGAAGAAGCTTACAGACGCGAAAAAGACTCGAAAAAGAAGGTGCAAGACTCGCTTATATGGAGTCGCATATAAGCTTTTCTGGACACGTTTTAAGCTGTTTCAAAGTGGGTTTTGAATGTGTATCAGTGCAGGAACAGAATGGTGGTTACAATTTATATAATGGATTGTTAAAATGCGTTTTTTTTTTGGCGTTTTAATACTCCGGTCGGTTTCAAGGTTAAAACCCAAAATTAAACTCAGTTATAACCTATTGATTGCATACAATAAAGGCATGGAACAGTTACGCATAGATGTGGAAACGAGTTGGACTTGGATCTGAACGATTTGGACTCGAAACGGTGACGCCGGAGCTTGGCCGGAAACTGGCCGGAGCTCGACCGGTAAAGCGAGTAGAGGGAAAAAAAAGAAATTCAGATTTTTTGAAGTTTTAACTTTGGCAACTTTGGTCCCTAGAGTTTGTCTTGGTTAAGTTTCCTTTATAAAACACTAACCAAGTTAATATAAACTAACCAAAACGTTTTGAAAACTTTATAAAACTTAATTTTTTTATAAAATCTTTTACGAATACGTTTTAACATACGCGTTTGATTAAAACTTATACCCGATCCAAAATAAATATAACTGATAGATTTTAGTTCGCTCTAAAATTAAACTTGAAACGACGAAAATTACAGGAACTATAATGGAAATATTCGGAGGATTATTATTGTAAATTTGACAAAAGACGAAGGTGACGAATGTCACACTCTATAAGTTAATCTCGACATTCCTACTCCGTTCCCATAGCAAATGCAATCACTGTCCAATTCTCATCTCTTGTGACTCTGTGATATTCACCAAACCTTTGTATAACCATGTATAACTCTAAAAGACTAATTGGATAGCCATTGCAATCGAGTGGTTGTATTGGAGCATTAATTCTAATTTTCATGAACCATTCTATGACGCTTTCGAATTCAATTTCAAATTTCATTTTGAATCTCTGAATCATAGTGCCGATATGGATTAAATCCATGAATACAATGCAATCTTGCAACTTAGACTTTTTGGTAGGATACATGATTTGACCTTTCTCGATAAATGTTTTAGTTTCTTCTTTGTCTTCCATTATGGAGAATTCTTCAAAATGTTTAAACAATGATGCTTTTTCAATATCCTCTTTGGTTAAATGATTCGCTTGATCATAGTCGTGGAACAGCCCCTTTCCTTTGTTAATATGCGCCTTGCATGCACCTTTTGTATCGCTGCAACCTTCTTCCTTATTTGGACATTTGATGTGAAATGATCTTCTCCTTTGCAAATCCTACACGTGATAATCTTCGCTTTCTTGATCTCTTTCAGTTTCTGGATCAACGGCTTGTATATGTGGCACACATCACCATCAAACTCAATTTCAAAGCCTTCTTATGTGAGTTTTTCAATACTCAACACATTCTTCTTTAAAGTGGGGATATAAAATACCAAATATATCTTGTGTGCTTGTCCTCCATCTGTGATTATCACGGTCCCTTTCCTCTAAAGTACTCCTTTCGGTATCCACTTGGACATCCTTCTTCTCCAAACAAATTACACTACAAGAATTTGGGGTATTTACCCACACATAACTTACCTACACATGTAAATGTGTGGGTAAATATCTACACATTTTTGTACATGTGTGGGTAATTGTTGATGATTTAAGTTAAATAACAACTAACACTTAATATATGTTGGTAATACATTTTACCTACACATTGTAGTTGGTGGGAAAATTTTCCCACAAAATTGACATTAATTATATGTTGAATACCTACACACATGGTAAAATTTTGTTATGTGTAGGTAAATTATCTACAAATATGTAAACAACTAATATATGTGTAGGTAATGATTGTGTGTTATCAACACATAATATATTTAAACAAATATGTAGATAAATCAATTATATAAATTTTTATTTTAGTTTTGGATAATGACATGGCAAAATAAATACATACACATGCTTAAAATGTACAACATGTGTAGATATTGGTTACATATAAAAAATAATAATTTTATTCCAAATGATGTGCCAAATAAATACCTACACGTTTTAAAAAAATGTACAATATGTGTAAATATTATATATATATATATGTACTTAGTAAATGTTGTGGCCATTGTTTTGAAACCCGAACGGAACCGGCCGGTTGGACCGGGAACCGGGGGTCGAACCGGTCCGGGTCGAGGTATTGAACAGGGGGTGCATCAGACCGGGGGCTGGATCGGTGAACTGGCAGTCGGACCGGTTGAACTGGGTTTTAAAGGGGTTGAACCATTGGTCGTAGCATAAAAATTGGTTGTGGCATAAAATATCTATGTGTATCTAAAAAAGTATATGTAGATATTAGATACATATAAATTGAAAATTAAATCATTATTTTATTTTCTTAACATGGCTTGAAAAAAAAAAACCTTCATGTACTAAAAATGTACAATATAGACGTCGGATATACACAGTATAAGAAAAGTAACGTTAGAGACTAAATTATGAGGGTTATTATGGGAAAATATAGTTATTCATGGTTATTATTAGTTAACTAGGATAAACGATGGTCAATTAGAGTCAATGATGGCTAATTATAACTAATTAGTGTCAGTTAGGATCGTTTTATGGTCAATTAGTTTATTTTTTTTTTTATCAAATATGTTCATTAATGGTCAAACACGGTTAGCTAGGGTCATAATTAATTAACTATGGTTAGTTTGTGTTAATATTATTTAGTTAGGACATATGATGATCATTGGTGGTCTAAGTCGTTTGATTTATGGTCAATTGTGGCTAATAGAAGGCAACTATGGCCAATTATAGATAATTATTGTCAAATAAGATCGTTTTTGGTGAACTAGTAATTATTTTTAATCAAAAGGGTGATTCTTGGTTGGTTAGAGTTAATAATATTCGGTTAGAGTTGTTGATCATGAGTTTTGGGTTGCTTTTGTGAGTAAGCTTTATTAGCGGTTGGTTAGAGTTAATGATAATCCATTAGCGCCCACTATTATTTACCAGGGCTCACTACAACAAAACCCAATCCAACCCTTCAAAGCCTAATAATAGAGGTAAACAAATCATTTTGACTTTTATTGACTTGTTGACATTCCGTTTCATGTACGCGCTTTATAACATATAAATTACATGAAATTTAACTTTTATTAACTTTTTGATTTTTGTTAAACATGAAAAATGAATTTTAATTCGAAGTGTTTCATTATTTTATTCGTGTTTATGGCCAATATCGGTTTTTTTTAAACAGTTTGCTTTTTGCTTCCCCTAATTCCAATCGATGCTTAGTGGTACCAGCCTGTGTACCGGTTTCGATTCTGGTTTGTTTGGTCAGTTTTAGGCCGGTTTTTTTGTTCGGCTTCGATTTTGAATTTATTTAGTATCGGTTTTGGTTCGGGTCAATTGATTGGTTTTTTTGTTCATCGTAATAAAGTTGCTCACGGTCTATAACTTGATCAAACCTTTTTAAAATTTTTGAAAACAATTTTAGATCTTCCCGCTTAATAAAATACTTTTTCCCTCTTCGATCTCAATTTCCCTCTACCCCGATTCAATCTGTAACTCACTCCCCTGTTCCATCGATATTACTCCTTCTCCATAAACCCTTTCAAATTTCATTCACACAGAAACCCTTAACAGCCGTCGCACCTCTTTTATGTAGGGTTTCTTTGCCTGTCACTCAAACCTACCCTCTTTCCAATGCTGACTCTCTCCTCTGTTCTTCCTCTCTCTAGAAATCATCATATATGTGTCGAGAAGTCACCGCCATCTTCGTACCATGCATCTCCGGTGTGTTTGCCGATGATGTCGTGTTCTCCAAGCAGCTCTCAGTCGCAATCCTGCTGAACGCAAACCGCTGAAGATAGCCTCAATCAGGTATTATTATTATTATTATTATTATTATTATTATTATTATTATTATTATTATTACATGGTTAGTTTTATTAATTGTTACAGATGATGTATTTTGTAGACGAGGTTATAATATGTAATACAAACTTATGATTGATAAAATTGCAGTCGTGCTTGGAATATGACTATATGAGGTAAATGGAATCACTCTGCTATATATGTTGCTAGTATAGGTGAGTTATGATAACCAATTAGTTCATGCTTACATTTGTTGAAGGGTAATATTAGACGTTTATGGCACTGGAACTTTCATATTTATTGTCATACGTGTCCAATACTTGTAGCTCAGTTGGTTGGTTGGCCTAAGTTTCCTTTGGGAGGCTTGGGTTCGATCCCCACTAGCTACATTTGGAGGACATAATGAGAAATGAGGGATGACTCATGGCCTTTGGTCAGGGGTTCGAGTCCTGATCTCGCCCGGGTTTTACCGGTTCTCCACATCAGGTCTTTGGACGGGTGGGGGATCGGGCTTTCCCCAGCTCGGGAACCACCATCGGGCGGGGCTCCCAGCAAGGGAAGCCAATTTGTCCGAGCCCCCTTGTGGGAGTCTCGCGATTGTTGTGTTGGCCGTTCTAAAAAAAAAAAATTTGCCATACATGAACAAGGCTTCAAAAGCTACATATATTGTATGTTGAAATTATTGATAGTGTTTTCTTTTTGTTCGTTAACAGATCAGTCGATGAGAGATTGCCATACAAATATTTGAAACCTGACTATGTTCTTAGAATTCTTTTAATTAGCATGCCCTTATAGGAAATGGTAAGATTTTAAGTCTTTTTAAACTGATTTCACACTTGTGATGGTTTAAACAAACACTAAATTTTGCACTAAAATATAATTTATAATTTCAAAATTCTTGAATTTCCCGGATCTAATCTAATTAATCAATATATTTTTCTCTATTGTATCTACATGCTAATTGGTTCAATGATTTAAGTTTTTTTTTTTTTTTTTTCATGATACATATAGTGAATTTGTTTTTATTTGGTGGTTTTGCAGGAGTATTTTAAAATATGCTTATTTTGAGTGTGATAATTCTGAATCTGATTTTTTAGGCCAGAATGATATACCTTGGATCAACAGGTAAGAGAGATGATAAAAAAAAATGATTTTATAATGGTAACTTTGATGTTACTATACCTAACTTTAATCACTCTGTTGCAGATAACTATAATTTTCTTTTATTCTTAAATGACTGAACAACTACTTATGAAGTGGACACTCACACAAATAATTTCCGTAAAGCACTACAATATGTAGTTGCTGGGATGCGTGACCCGAGCTTCCAATTCATGTTGATTCTGTTTTTGCATTGCGTTCTTTTGTTGAATCTTGTAAAGGTAATATTCGAATACACAACTTTTTCTTATTGTATAGTTTTATATTGTGGTTCCGTTCTGTCAAATATACATAACATAATGAAACTATATAATGCTAATATATCTACAGATCTAGGTGAAATTAGACCAATCCTTCCAAAGTTACTTGATGGTATGTATTTTTAAACAAGTTTTCCTGATTCGTATTTTCATATTATGGAATTGGGTATTAACTTGTTCATACATACATTGTTGGTTTTTTTTTTTTTTTTTTTTTTTTTCAAGCTAATGGATGAAGTTGAAAATGAGGATTTGGTGTTTACTCTTGAAACAATTGTTGACAAATTCGGAGAAGAAATGGCACCTTATGCTCTGGGCTTGTGCCAGAGTCTGGTAATTCTTTTGTTATTATTTATCAATCAAAATGTTAAGTGTATATACGTAAAAGTTTTTGTCCTCCCATTTTGTAACTTGGTGTTTGTGTCTGATAGTATTAGGCTGCTGCATTTTGGAAATGTATCAATACTTCTGAAGGTGATGAAGAAGCAGATGATCCTAGTGTTACACTAGAGACTGATAATAGTACTGATGACTAAAGTTTTTTTTAGTAATTTTGTATAACTCGTTATCAACTTATGGATAATTATGTTTTTTTAACAATGATAATTTGGTCGCATGTTATTGTATACTTGTTTTTGTATTTGTTTGTATATATATTTGAAAATTATTATATATATATATATATATATCGAGGTGAATGTTTACCTACACATAATTTTACATTTAACTACATATATATTTGTGACACGTGTCATAACCATAGTACAATTCAGTTGCCATGTCACCGACCATGTTATGCGCCACATCAGATGCCATGTCAGGTTCCACGTCATGTGCCACATCGGTTGCCACGTCATAATCCATCTTAACAAGTTTCTATACTTTTAACAACACATATAACATACTTTTAGCTACATATGTATGTGTAGGTATAGCTTGTTGTATACCTACACATAAATTATGTGTAATTAATGATCTATATCTACAGTCCTGAGTCTACACATCATAACACTTAATTTATGTGTAGGTAAATGCAAAACCCAACACATTATAGCATTTTTCCCACACATACTATGTGTGGGTAAAGACCCATATTTCTTGTAGTGTTATTTAATGTTGTGAAGATCGACTTTGTCCCACAATCATGTTCTTTTCTTGTCAAACTTGCATGCCACACATCATCTTATCTCTGGTTATCGGTTCCTTTTACCATGAATTATGTTTTGCCCATCTTCTTCGGACAATTCTTCCTATAATGAAACGGTTCGTTGCACATGCTACAACATATGGCCACCGGATACTCCGACACTTCCTTTTCTTTTACAACATGACGATTGTATACTTTCTGCGCCTCTTTCTTCTTACTTTCTTTATCTTTTATTGTTGATGAACCGATGTGGAAGTTACCAAATCTAATGTTCAAAGGGTCTTCATCTCCCTCATACTTTGCCTTCTCGGCCATTCTCTTGTGATCCTCACGATCACTACAACAACTTGGGTATAACGGTGAATCATCACAACCGTCTTTTGTCCCTAAATAATAAACATCTTCTAGATCACTTCCAACGTCGAAAATACCACAGGTTCTAGGATCTTTAGGCTCTGATGCCATGATAGAAATCGGACTTAGGCTTGTTTATTTGTGTGTTTGTATGCGGACAGAAAGTTTGGAGGGAGTTTGAAGAGGGAAATTTGAAAAGCGGCTGTGAAACACAAAGTTTTCTTATTTACAAATAGTCACATACATACATATATATACTAAATGAACTGACGGGTATATTAACCAACATAACCGTCCATCTTGTAACCGTCTATAACTAACTTGACCACACCGGTTCATGTTTACAACCTTAGACTTATGTTAATACTATGTACAATATACTAGACATAGAACTTATGTTAATGTTTAAGATTAATCCTAAGAGTCTATGATGCCTAGAAAGATAGGTCTCTCTTATCTTTTTTTTTTTTTTTTTTTTTTTCCGTAAACTTAGGTTCCGTGTGTTATAATCGTGTAGCGACCTAAATCCGAGCTATATTCCAATTTGCTAATAAGTGTTCACTAGTAATGCAAAATATATTAATATTTGATTACAAGCAGTCAACCTATATTATAAATATTGCTTTATGAGTCCATGAGAATTAGTTGTCTACTTAGTGGAAACTATACAGTTGGCCATGCTAATTAATCTGGTAATATATTGCATCACAATTCACAATTAGAAGTTATGTTACTTTAAAAAGCAATCGTTTCTATCACATAATAATTTACTAAATTATGACCAAGAAAACTTACTTACGATAATATGCCACTGATTGGTGCCCAACTGCATCACGCGAAGAGCTGTGCATTTCCAAAGAGAAAGAAACAGTCGAAAATGATGGATTTATTTTAATATTCCTGCCTTTTTAAAAGAGAACACTTTTCTTTTTCTCTTCTTTTTTTAACAAAGAAAGGCATTGATAGTAAATTTTGAACAATTGCTCAAAAGAATTACACGATGATGTAATGTCAATGAGTTTTTTCTTACTTCTTGCTTAAAGGTACCGTTCCGGTTCTTGAGTCAATTCCAGCAATACCACTACTCCGACTGTTATCAATGCGATACAAAACAAGTTCTTTGGTAGACTCTAAGTTTATTTTAAAGGACCCGTGTCAAACACGATACTCATCCCCATTATTTTTTGTTTCTCCTATATTCTTGTATTTTGAATTTTTTTGGTTGTAATATCGTATTGCAAGCTACTTATTTTTGTTTATGGTTTTTAAAATGTTAAAACATTTTATTTTAAAAAACACCGTTCATGTATTACAAAACCATTTTATTTGTGATTCAAACCAGTTTTGTTTTACACGGTTTGAGTTTCACAATTAATACTTTTCAAATGAATAATTTTTTTTAGAAACATAATCAATTACAATTAATTTTGGTCTAAAAATCAATGTTTTCATAATCAGACCGGTAAGCAAATTAACTGCTCGTCTTATTGGTTCATAGTCGGAGCGGATTTAAGATCCAGATACATTATAAAAAGTTTAATTGAATTATTTACAACTAGGTTTGAGACCCGTGGGGACCCACGGTGCAAACCATAGTAAATAAAAAAATTATATGAAACTAAGAGTTGTATTGTTCAAGTTTAGTAGCTACAAACGTAAAGTGTTAAAAATAACGGTTAGCCTGAAATTTTTTTTCTTATATAAACGTCAAAGTGGATATTTTTTATAAGCCCTCAGTAACGTTAGTAATGAAAACCGATTACCTATTATGATCAGTACTCAACAAAAGTATAAAGTTTTGAAAAAAATAACAAAGGTATGAATACATTATGTTTTTGTAAATGACTTTTTATCATATTTTTATTTTTAATGTAATTGTAATTAGTACATAACTTGTTCGAAAGAGAGAATTATATAATTGAATGATAACAATGTGATAATGTTGATTGCATAAGTGTGAAAGACTTATATTCATGTAAATATATAGGTGAAGTAGAAATATGTGATTAATAAAATTTGTAGGTTGATTGGTAAAAGAACTTAAAATTAGCACATTTAGTGCATAAATGAGCACATTTAGTGCATAAAATGTTGTCAAAATATATTGACTGGGCTTTGAATGAGGATCTTTTCAAAATATCAATTATACCTCAATAATTGTTGTGTAATTAGTAGAATTAAATCAGATTAATTTGTTTTTTTAGTATATAGATTTAATATTATCAAATAATGTATATTTTAATCATACTAAGCAGTAACGGTGATCAAATGTCCCTTATGTTCGGTTTTTAAATATAACAAAAACCGAAAACCGATGTTCGGTTTTAGGAAAAACAATAACCTAAATCGATCGTTACTTTGGTTACGTAAATTTGTCGGTTATCGGTTTTGGTTTCGGTTATGTTCGGTTAATATTCAAACATAAAAGTTGTGCAAAATTATAAACTTAAAGTATTTAGTAAATTGTTTGGACCTTTTTTCAAGATACAAATATATATTAAAACGCAATAAAAATATATGAAATACTTACAAATTGTTCGGTTTAAGGCATATGTTAACCGCAACTGATCGGTTAATTCGGATTCGGTTTTTTTTCGGTGCCGTTATCGGTTATGTTTCGGTAATTTTTAGTTATCGGTTTTCGTATGGTCACCCCTACTAAGCAGATTGGGACAGATTGATTAGTCAACCTTTGTTAGAACTTAGAAAATATAAATATAAAATTAGATATATTTGAGTTTACAAATTAACATAATTGTTAGTATTTAGGTTTTATTTTTTACGATAAATGTAATTTACTTTAGCATAAAACTCAATGATTGTTATGTAAATACAATCATTAGATTATATAGTTTGTATCAAATTTAGATATATATTATCAAATTAGTGGTCATAATTGAAATTAAACACAATTTGCACGTACAAATGAAATACAAAAACAAAAACCATAGATGAGATGATATAAGTATACTGAAAGAGAAGCAAAAAATAAATTAAGACAAACAACGGTTTTATAGCATAGTAGTAATCAACAAAGTTTTTATTTGTAATAAACATTATTAAACTTCACATCAGACTCCATTTAAGCTTCATTTGCCTCAACATTGTTGTTAAGAGTTGATACTGTATTGTTCCCAAGCAATTCATATACTGCTGTCAGCTTGCGTTTAGTTTTACCATCTTTACCAGAGATAATCGAACATTCTGCCTCAGTTAAATTTTCATTCATTATGTTTTTGCTAGTATCCTGATACAAAAAAAAAAAGTATAACGAAATTAACAAATAACTATAAAAATTTAAATTTTAGCCATAATTAACTTACTTGATCAAAAGACTGAAACTTTTTTGTAATTTCAGAAATAATAAACTTGTCATCAGTTAGGTTAGAAATTCCATAAACTTCATCAAAGCTTTTCAAGTTGAAATCAGTGATGGAAATTTTAAATGCAAAAACTCTGTCACGTAAATAGTATAATTCATCTGGAAACTTGACAATGTGATCAACCTGTATAAAATTAAAATGTATATTATTGTTTTAGTTATTAACAAAAAAAAATATATAAGACACTAATAGATTTGTATTATAATAATTATATAACCTGTGTATTTTCCTCAATCAAAGTATTTGCAGACATTGGAATTACTACAGTTGACTCATTATGAAATAAAATTAGTTCAACATCACCAGTTGCATCTTGAACACGTAAATGAAGTCTAAACCTGATATATAAAAAGTAAAATTAAATATTACCACATGTAGATCAACTTTATGTAAAAATGTGAGAATTTATATTTTCAAAATAAAAAATAGACTTTATCATGATAAAAGCACCTTGGTACTGGAATGATATCTTTCTGCTTACAATTTTCATTCATGCAATCATATGCATCTCGGACTTCATAGTCCCGAGAACCATCATTCTTGCTAGAATTGATATAGTATAAAGACACCTTGCTGTTACAATCTGGACAAGCCATATAGAACCAACCACGATCTTTACAGACATCAATCACAGTCCCAACAATAATGATACTCTTTTCCTATTATAATAGTAAAATTGTGTTGCTAGTTAACAAAACATTTTTTGTAAATGAAAATTAAAAAAAATATATAACAATAATGTAATATGTCTTTACCATGTCAATCTCCCAAATGTCTCCAATGTTACAATAACAGTTGTTGACCAAAAATTCGTTTTCAATATTTGAAAACACAGGCAGACCCAATGAACGAAAATTTGATAATGGATATTGTATTGGCTTTTGCAACAAACTACAATGTAAATTAAAAATAATCAGACTTATATTATAACAATAATTTTGATATGTAGATATAAAAGTACTGTACAATTTTAAAACCTTGTTCTGTAATTGTTGATGGCATCAATTTCTTCATTTATGAACAACTTGCTAACCTTTGGTGAATTAGAAACATAAGGGTAACCTGATTATAACAAACGTATAAGCCAATAGGTAATTTTAGATTTAATAATCAAAACAAAATAGACTATAGTTATATATTTTTTTTTTACCATTATAATGGTGCAATAATCCAAACTGCAAGATTAAAATCAGAGGATCTGCATTGTTATGAACTTCAAGATATCTAGCAAGTTGATCAGAGAATCTATCCCATAGCTTAACAAATAAAGTAAGGCCCCTATTAATTGGAGATACAAATTAGTACAAAGCAGTTTAAATAGTTGAAAATGGTATATATTAAAAAAATAAATAAATAAAAACACAAACTCAAAATCTTGTATCTCCAATAACAGTCCTTTATTTGTGTTCAACTGAGTAGGTTTATTGTCATTTACATTAATAAACTGCTTAACATGTCCAATGATATTTGTAAAAGTTGCATAATTGAGTACACATCATTAGGATTGCGACGATCGGGTAGACGCCAAACCCGAATAATCTTTAGCTTTAACGCCACACTGTTTCGGTTTACATGAATTTGGTTAACCATTGTAAACTCATTTGCATCTACAGCAGCCATTGATCTTGTTAACTGGGAAAAAATGATGTAAAAACCAAAAGATGACTTCAATAAAACAACAAATCAAAATCAAAATAACTAATGTTTAAGTAATTAAATATGAGAAACAGAAATTAACCTAATAATATATCTTTGCGATTACTCAAAGTGGTTCCAACGTGTCTTATTACAATTGTATGTGAATTGGTTTAACTTGTTTATATAGTTATTGAATTTACCGAATAATAAGAAATGGATGAAATGGTGGGTGGTTAATTAGCATTTGAATTAGCATTGTTTTAAAGGTTATAACATTATGTATTGATTGAATTTAGTCAAGGTCAATCATTTATTGATTAAATGGCGTATGTCAAGCATTATATAGGTATTGATGTAGGAATTAAATCAATTCAATAGTAACAAATAGATTAAAGAGTGGAGGGTAATTAGGAACCGAATTAAGAGTGTTATTATTGTTATAACTTTATGTACTGATTGAATTTAGTCAAAGTCAATTAGCCAAAGCAAAACAGCCGTATGTTAAGCATTATAGTTAGTTGTAATTTGTTTTGATATATTCAATGTTATTTAAGTAATGTTCTTTATATGTTATGTCAAGCATTATATAGGAATTCAATCAATTGAATAATAAAAAACGGATGAAAGAGTGGAGGGTAATTAGGATTCGACTTACAATTGTTATTATTGTTATAACTTTATGTATTGATTGAATTTATTCAAAGTCAAGTGTGGATGTCAAGCATTATACTTAGTTGTAATTGTAATTTGTTTTGATCTATTCAATGTTATTTAACTAATGTTCTTTATATGTTATGTAAAGCATTATATAGGTATTCAAACAATTCAATAATAAGAAATGGATGAAAGAGTGGAGGGTAATTAGCATCCGAATTAGCATTGTTATTATTGTTATAAATTAATATATTGATTAAATTTAGTCAAAGTCAAGCATTGAAATCATTAATGGCGAATTTTAAGTATTATACCTAGTTTTGATTTTTTTTGATCTATTCAATGTTATTAAACTAAATGTTCTTTACATGTTATGTAAAGCATTATATAGGTATTCAATCAATTCAATAATAAGAAATAGATGAAAGAGTGGAGGGTAATTAGCATCCGAATTAGCATTGTTATTATTGTCATAAATTAATGTATTGATTACATTTAGTCAAAGTCAAGCATTGAAATCATTAATGGCGAATTTTAAGTATTATACCTAGTTGTGATTTTTTTTTTGATTTATTCAATGTTATTAAACTAAATGTTCTTTACATGTTATGTAAAGCATTATATAGGTATTCAATTAATTCAATAATAAGAAATGGATGAAAGAGTGGAGGGTAATTAGCATTCGAATTACCTCTTATATATTATTGTTATAAATTAATGTATTGATTAAATTTAGTCAAAGTCAAGAATTTAAACCATTAATGCCGAATTTATATGATTATACATATTTGTGATGTGATTTTTTTTTTATCTATTCAATGTTACTAAACTAAATGTTATTTACATGTTATGTAAAACATTATATAGGTATTCAATCAATTCAATAATAAGAAATGGATGAAAGAGTGGAGGGTAATTAGCATCCGTATTAGAATTGTTATTATTGTTATAAATTAATGTATTGATTGAATTTAGTCAAAAACAATGATTGAAACCTTTAATGCCGCATGTCAAGGATTATACCTAGTTGTGTTTTTTTTTTATCTATTCAATGTTATTTAAGTAAATGTTCTTTATATGTTATTATATGCTTTACTAACATGCTTGAAAATTGGACAAGTAAATGCGTATTCAAAGTAAATTTGTTATTGTATAAGGAAACCATAAATTTCGCAATTACATTTATCAATTCATTATGAATGTTGTGAGTAAATTCAGTTGTGAATATGTATTCTAAATTATACCGTATTGCCACCACGGGTTAACGTATACATATTGTTACAATTACAACACACTAAATATTCGGTAAAATTAGACATCTCCATGTCAATATACCAAATGAAAAAAAAAACACAAAATTTTAATGATTATTGATTCACACATTGTCGTACTCATTTATTGATTTGACCATAATTAAATCTTAGTCAATGTGAATAATTACACATTTAAATTAAAATTAATAAGAAGTTTGAAAATTTATAGCATATTCAAAGGTCAAAACACATTTTAATAATCAGTAAAATTTATTTAAAATAAGTTCAAAAGGAAATATAAAAATCTATAAATTCTAACAAAACAAACCAAGATTGACCATGGTATGTCGAAACTTTAATGTTGTTGTTTCGTAAGTTTTTAGATAACAAAAACATGTTCGTGGATTTAGGCAATGTCTGCACAAACACGTAAAAACCAACATTATAATAACAAATAAGGTTTTTTTACTTAAAAAATATTAGAAACGTCATACCAAAACTCGTGCGGAAGGGTCATGAATAACCTTGAAGAATTTGTCACCCTTGTGATAAGTCATATTGAAGTTATTTGTCCTAATGAAATCCTGTTCTTCGTATGCAAAAAACAAACTTTTGTTAAAATATACATAAAGTCACTCATACTAAAAACTGATTTTAATTATCTTGTTTTATGAAATCCGGTATTTTGTTTTTTTTATATACTTGTTTTTTATATTCACACATACTCAAAACCGATTTCAATTGCAATCTGTTTATTAAAAAACACAATCATATATTCAATGATTAAAGCTGAGCAGAATTACTCGCGTATCGATTACATCCAAAGCAGAGAGTTGATTGTAAACAGATTATCAAATGGTTTTAATAAAAAAAAACGATTATGTTTGGTTTAATATGTTAGTAAACCGATGTGGATGGATTTCAAAAATTGTCAGAAACATAATCGACAAAAAATAGGATTAGAAAGTTATTTTAATAAGAAACCGATTGTATTTATATTTTATGTAAGATGGTTTCAAACATTTACTTTAGGGATTTTATAAAGGGTCAGAAACATAATCGAAAACTTGTTGATAATCACATATTTTGTAGCAGGTTGATAGATATAGGATTGTCATTTGTCTTTGTATAAAAATAACGATACAATCCTATTGTTTTTATCTTTTATGTAAGATGATTGCAAACATTATGTATCAATATAATAAAAATGCAGAAAAAGATTCAAAAACATTTTCGAGATTCATCTAAGATTGATGAAGAACATACCTTGCAAAAATGACAATGAGAGAGGAATGAGGAATGAGAAAGGAATTAGTAGGAGAGGAATGAGGAATGAGAAATGGATGTTGACAAAACTAAATAAAAAGAGGTTTATATAAGACTTAGTCTTGGAGCCCCATTTAGGATTTGGATCCTTCAAGACCCTCTAAAAATCTAGGATTCAACCCTAGTGTTTTCATTTATTATATAGATAGATTTTGTAATCTACTTACGTTTACGTGTAGTTAATGAGCATTAAAATAAAAACAAAAAATTAGAAAGCATTTCTATAATATAAATAACCATGCACCATAACAATAAAGTTATTATATTATTTACACACTACCCATTTTTAATTGAAAATATATAATTATTGGTGATAAACAATAGTCAAGACATCACAATTAGACCATGTGTAATGGGCATTATACAGGCGTGAATAAGCATGTATACAGGCATGAAGAGGGAGGAGTATTTTTAGTGTAATGCCCAAATATGATACAATATATGGGAAATAACTACTAAAAAGGGCATTAAACAATTTTAACCATTACACATTTTTGTAAAGGGCCTTATAATAATGATGTGGCAAAAAATGTCTGTTAAGGGGCATCAACCATTACTTATGGTCTTATAGACGGATTAATATTATGGTGATTATTATTTGATAATAATATTACATAATATAAGTATAAGTTTTATTGATTACTTAGTAATTAATAAAACATGGTGGACTAACAATTAAGTATTTAATTGTTATTTAGTAACTCCTTTAGAAGAAAGTTAGGGACTAGGAATCAAAGTGCAAAAGATGATTATTATTTAATCATGTTAATCCCTAAACCCTAGAGACTAATCTTGCCCCCACCATATTATTATTTGTGAATAATAATCAAACCCCATAACACACAAAAACCATAACCGCCGCCACCCTCCCATCGTAACACCAGCACCACCATCGGCCCTCTCTCGGCCGACCACCTCCATCACCTCCACGCGCCACCATAGCCACGACCTCCATTTCCGCCTCCACTCACGGGCCGCCTCCTAGAGGGGTCGTGAGTCATACGCGCGGACCGTGTGCGTTCTCGAGTCACGTGCCCTGTTTCTTGGTTATCTCGTTTCGCGTGTTCGTGTATTTGGGTGTTCGTGTTGATAGAGATCCACACGGGTGTTCTTGGTGTTTTTGGGAGAATCAAAGTCTTGGTGATTTGCTAACTAGCCTGGCGTTTGTAGATCCATCGTGCGATCTAATTGGTGTTTCGTCAAAGGTAGTTTTTCTAAACACCCTATGGTTGTAATTATATTTTTTGTTCTTGATTTGTATTTGGATCACTGGATTGGTATTGCGTATTCGGTTTGAATAAATATATTGTTTTTGGTATAACACGCTTCCGCTTTGATTATTGATAAATGTTATTAATATATTATTCATGTTAAAATAAGATATTTATAAAATAAGATTTTATAATAAACCGGGTAAACGGATTCGGGTTGATTTGAACCCGAACGGGTCACGCAATTCCCAACACTCAGGTTGAAGAGGGTAAGCTTAGATGAAGGAAAAGGGCAAGGATTGAGAAATCTTTTATCCGAACTTCATGATATGATTACAGGTGATCCCAACACCAACGGGTTACTTCTTCAGAAGGACTTCAATGGAAAGAAGCAATTAAAAATGAGATTGAATGTATATTGCAGAATCAGACTTGGGAGCTAGCAAATCTTCCACCAGGATGTCAACCACTTGGATATTGTTGGATATTAAAAACGAAGATGAAAACTTATGGAGGTATTGATAAATAACAAGCTAGTTAGTGATCAAAGGATTTAGACAAAAGGAAGGTCTAGATTATTTTGATACTTACTCGCATGTGACACGAATAACCTCAATATGGTTAGATCTTGATATCACGGCTTTAAGAATTCGGACGTTCACCAAATTGATTTCAAATCACATTTCTAAACGGCGATTTAGAATAAGATATTTACATGGAACAACCTGAAGATTTCTTTGTCGCTGGCCAAAAGGGTAAAGTATGTATACTCATCAAGTCTTTGTATGGATTGAAGCAACCTCCAAAACAATGACACCAAAGTTTAATCATGTCATGATTGACAATAGTTTCAAAATAAATGAGTGTGACAAATGTTTTGATTTCAAAGACATGCTAGGAGGTTATGTGATCTTATTCCTTTACGTAGATGACAAGCTTATCATTGGGAGTAAGGATAAGATGATCAAATCTACTAAAGACTTGTTGAAAGCGATGTTTGACATAAAAGACATGGGTTTAGTGTATGTGATTCTTGGAGCTAAAGATCATTAAAACGCAAAATGGTCTTGTGGTATATCAATATCATTATATGAACAACATTCTTGAAAAAATCAATTCGGGGACACGAGTATAGCTCGACTCCGATTGGTACCACCCACCATTTAAGAAAAAAATAAAGACGAGGGTGTTGCTTGGTTAGAGTACTCAAGGATCATTGGCAGTCTAATGTACTTAATGACATGTACTATACCCGACTTAACATACGCGTTGAGTAGGCTAAGTAGATATATTAGCAATCCTAGTTCTGAACATTGGAAAAGTATAGCCAGGGTTCTTAGATACATAAGATATACAAAAGAGATTATGGACTACATTATACCTAACAACCAATTGTGATCGAAAAAACACCGATGAAAATTACTGGATCTCGATTCCAAATTAATATCTGGTTACGTATTACACTTCGGTGTGCAGGTATACCTTAGAAGTCCTATAAGAAAAAAAACTGTTATAGCTAGGTTCACGATGGAATTTGAACTCATCTCCTTGGATAAGTCAAGAGCAGAAGCAGAATGACTATGTCAATTTGTGCAAGATATTCCAAAACGGCCAAAGCCGAGACTAGCTATCAGCATATATTGTGATAGTCAGTCAGCGATCGGTGGAGTTCAAAGCAAAATGTATAATTTCAAATCAAGGCACAATAGAGGTAGACACAACGATAACTACTCTCATGTGTGAGTATATAATACGAGTTTGAATGAAATTCATTAATTTGTTATTGTGTTTCTATTAATCCTTGATTCTATATATCAAGAAAAGTTGAATAAGGAAGAACCCTGACCATTTTCTATGAAACCCCTATCGAGAAGATGTGTAAATTAACCTGAAGGATGTGATATCTTCTAGTACACTCCATATATTACAGCAACCTGTTAATACAGCACTGAACATCATTTTTTAACTACAACTTATAGAACCCATGCCCCATAACAATTATTATAATGTAAACATTGCTCAAAAGTTGAATCCAAAAGAAAGAAATAAAATATTCACACACTTTCGAATCTAAAAAGAGCATTGAATTTCGGTCGGAGAGTGAGGTAGTATTTTGTTTTCATGATGGTCTCGTCTCATGTCCCATCCTCTCTATGCCACACTAATGAGTGAGTCATGATCAATTTTTTTTAACCGCCAGCGAAAATTATATTACTCCAACAAAACACACCCTGACCACCAAAGCGAGTGGCTTAGGAAGCCCAGATAAAGTGCAAAAATGTCTAAATTACACCACATCATACATATTAACCCCTTAACTTTATACAACCACTAGCTTTTATCCCGGGAGCGGCTCGGGGTTGAAAAATATAACAATTCTAATAATACTAATACTAATAGTAATAATTATTACCCTTGTAATTAAATAAATAAATAAATAAATAACCTTGCTATAAGGTAACACCATGTGTTGTAGTGTTGCGCGATTTTTTCTCCTAGCTTCTCTTGATGAAATATACTTATGCATCTTTAAAGGAGTAAAATTCCAATGAAAGCATGGCGATTGAGCTGAATTTCAACATCGTAGATAAGATTCTGGTTTAAAAGAAAAAACATTATTAGTGAATAACCTGAACACTTTGTGTTTTTTTTCCTGTATGAACAAAACCTCACAAAAAAATAGTTGTTTTTTTCTCCGTTTTTTATATAGAACTATGGTACTCGTTGGAAAGATAATAAAACGCTCGTTAATTTAGTGTAACTTTTTTCTTTAAAAAATATCGTATATAAAAGATATTAACGTTTAAAAATTATGGGAGGAAAATAAGAGAGAAAAATTTAATTTTTTTTAAATTTTTTTTTCCTAAAATAACTCAATTTAAATTTAGTAGATTAGGTTTAATATTATTGTTTATTTATTTTTAATTTGTCACATGGCATGACACATGACACACTCAAGGAGAAGAATGTCTCCTTGAATGTCATGTCATTAAAATAGATTTCTTAGGCCTCCATTGAATGTCACCTCATCAATATTCAATTCTTTTATTATAAGTTATAGATTATAGATACCAAAACTACAACTACGCCACTCATTTCACGATATGCCCGTAAGCTTAGCTCGATGAATGACAATTGATCATCATAAGTTATTTAGTCTCATTTGTATATATGTTGCACCCTATAACAGTAAAAACACCAACTTGCTTGATTGATTTCTTGAATACATTTTATGTGTGTTCTTCAGTACCGATTGAGATTTGAACAAATTATTATTATAGCTCCTCCACCTCTCTCTGTCTCCATAAGTGTAGTGACGAAAGCATACTTTAAGCTTTAAATCCTATCCACAACAAAAAGCCGTAAACCACACGTAGGCAATGGAAATTGGAAAACGTCTTCAATCAATCATGTAGTCGCTTGACCATTCTAAAACTATATATACAAATATATTTACTCAATAATAATATAAGACAAGAAAGAAACTATTTTTTTCTTGATGAAACCAATCGGTGCCTCTTGAAGGACACAAAAGATCATTTATAAGTAATGAGTATGGATCTTAAGAGAACCAACTCCTATTTGAGAACTGAGAGAACCATTCTTAACCACACATTTTATATAAAGCCAAAAAATTTTATTTTTTGCTTCAATCGCACATTTTTATGCAAAGATTTTTTTTTTATTTTTAATTGTTTTTCATTTATACATATGTGTATATAGCAATTATACATATGTGTATATAACATTTTCAGCAATACATATGTGTATATTGAAAAAAAATAAAAAATAAATAATTTTTTTTCCTGCATAAAAAGCAGCGATTAAAGCAAAAAAAATATTTTTTTTTTTTGCTTTAGAGAAATGTGTGGTACAGAATGGTTCTCTGAGTTCTCAATTTAGCCAAAGATTCTCATTTGAACCAAATTATATAGAGGGTGTTTGGGATTGTGTTTTGAATCTGATTGTTAGATTATTACGTTTTGAAAACGCAGATAATCAGTTTTTAGTGTTTGGATTGCTTTTTGAAAATGCAAATAATCAGTTTTTTAGGCTACCAAAACGCAATAATCTATAAGCAACTCCACCCCTGCTTTTTCAAAACGCATAATCTGTTTTGAATAATCAATCCCAAACACCCCCTAAGTAATAACATATATATAGCTTGTTGATTATTTAATCACATAACAATCTACATCTACATCTACATCTACATCTACACTATCTAATAAAAGAAAACACATGAGGGACACATGGCACTCCCTCATGAGTTCTCTAATTTTACTAATTAATATAATAAATTCAAATATAATTATATTAATTGATTTGTAAAATCATAATATAAATACATTAATAATCATAGTTGTAACATAAATCATTAAAAACGGATTTAATGATTTCTGATTTAGAAGAAAATTTCGAAAGAGGAAGAAGATGAAAGAAATCCAAAGGAGGTGGACGACTATTTATACCCATCGCATTTAATGCAGGTAATTATGATGGGCAGGCTTTTCAACGTGAAGGTCCAATCACAGGCAAACACGTCGCTCTGCCCACGTGCCAAAACGGCCCACGCGCCGCGCGTGTCTCACTCGCGAGACGGTCGTCCTACCCCAGCTGCCGATGACCGACACGTGTACACCCACGTCCAAAAAAGGATGACGATGACTGACACGTGTACGCCCACGTTCAAAAAACCACCACCAACAGCTGTCCCCACTCATCAGATGTACGACACGTGTCCACCTAGCAACTCAACAGTCGTACTGACTGTCAGACACGATCTCCAAAGCAGGTCTGCCAACCGTCAGGCACGTCTTTTCAAATTCAAAACATTCCCGCCTTTAATTTACACAAATCCCAAAGAGACAAATTCAATGCGGAGTAAATGCAGGCGCGGACAGCGACAAAAAATGACTTTTCACAACCTCTGGCCGCGCAAACAGTGCCAACGCCTATCTTGGCTCAACGCCTACGCGCCAGAGCGGAAATTTTGAAAAAATCAAATTTCACAACCTCTGGCCGCGCAAACAGGGACAACGCCTATCTTGGCTCAACGCCTACGCGCCAGAGCGAAAATTTTGAAAAAATCAAATTTCACAACCTCTGGCCGCGCAAACAGGGACAACGCCTATCTTGGCTCAACGCCAGCGCGCAGAGCGAAAATTTTGAAAAAATCAAATTTCACAACTTTATGGCCGCGCAAACAGGCCCAACGCCCATCTTGGCTCAACGCCTGCGCACCAAACACAATCTTTGCGCAACCCGTCATACGCCCACAGCTTGATCTCTGTGCGCGCACCAGTTGACGAAGAATAAACAGAAACACACGTCCACTTCGGTACATGAAAACCCAGTGACGACTGGATGTCACTGAAAGTACACATGTGAAATCAAGTCCAGCACTCCCCAAAGATACAGGTCAGCACTGGACTGGGGGGACTTGAAGGGATATGGTATTAAAACATTACAAATATCATACCATCGCCCACTTAGAACAGGCTTCGCCAGACGCTCACCCGCCCGTTCTACGTCAGCGGATCGTTTCGCGCCCACCCGCCCGTTTTACGTCAGCGGAACGTCTGGCGACCACAAACCCGTTCTACGTCAGCGATGCTCCTGCCGCCCGACGCGTGCATTTATATTCACGATCCACGTCGGCGGAACACCTGGCGTCCACCCGCCCGTTTTACGTCAGCGGTGCACTCGACGCCAGGCGCATGAACTCCCACCCCCTTTACAGGGGCGGGCCAAATGTACCTCAAGGCTTCCTTGACAAGCGTCACTACAAATGGAAGATACCTTTTGGGGCAGCCTTGGGACTCACCCCTGCCCCAAGCAAATATCTCTGACACGACAGGCAGCCCGTCAGAGTTCCTCTCCAACCAGAGACTTTCCCCAGTCTGACGAGCAGAAAAGGCGATGACGTGGCAGCCTCTCAACCAAGATATCTTCCTGACAAAGCAGACTTTCTCTGTCCGTCTTGAAATCCTGGAAAAGTATAAAGTATCTACCGCCTGGATGCACCAATGGGCGAGCACCACGTGTCAACCGCCCATCAGCGTCCACTTACTGGGCGCCACGTGTACATGCGTCAGGACGGTAACATCTCCCCTAGCTTCCCACTTTACTAAAACCCACTTGCACCAAATGGGCCTAAAGGCTTGGGCCGGATTATGGAGACTCCTCTACCTGGGCCGGGCCCCATTAAAGGTAGAGGATGGGCTGAGAAAGTAGGGCATCTCGGTACTATAAAAGGAGGACTCTCTTCTCCTTTTATTGGCATCGAATACCCAATACACTTTCACTCAAGAAGAATACGAACTCTCGTACCTTCTTCACCCCCCTGTTTATTATACTAACGATTAGAGGCTCGGCTCTTCTAATTGGTAGTCTCGTAAATCCCTGGTCTTGCCTACAGACCCACACGTATTTTATAATCACACTCTCTTTAGAAAATACAGTAGAATCACCGTACGGATAGTCCTCTTTTCAACTATCTTTACACTCGTGTTTCTTCATTGGCGCCATCCGTGGCCTTACCACAACCGCTCCAACCCAATAAACTTTTAGAGCCAGAATCATAAAAATGACCTCACCCCCACGAGCGTTCACTCCATCCGGGGCCGTCGAAGATATCACCGACGCCACCCCATCCCACCCAACATCAGGGGACCATAACAACCAACTACAGCCACTTATAACCCCCAGAAACCTCGAGCCCCAGCTCGTAGATATAACCCCTCCAACGGAGGAGGAAATCGAGGCACTAAACAATGACTGGTACGACCGCCAGCGACAAATCCTCGACGCACAATTAGAACGCCGCCGGCGCACCGGCAAAACAATCATGGGCTCCTCCTCTAGGCAACCTGCAAAAACAGCAGCACCCGCCCGTCACGGGGAAGGTCCAGGGCAAACCCCTGAGGACCAGGCCCGTGCAGAGCACAATCGGTTCGACGCCGAAGACTATGACGAAAGCTCGTGGGAGGATGACGCCTCCCGCGACTATCGTCATAGCCCATATTACAGGCGCGAGCGATTAAACCGCTACAACAACGACGCCACCACCGACCTATCACTCCCATACAGACCAGCCGCATTCGCGGATAGGTCTAAATTTACCAGGCGCATTTCTGAGGCACCAATCCCACCAAGACAACGCCTACCGGCCAACGTCAAAATCTACGACGGACTATCCGACCCAGATGACCACCTGGGCATATTCAATCAAGCCGGGGCCGTCATCAGTTGGACCCTACCTTTAGGTGCTAGCTTTCCCGGGCGTTCCGCGTGGGAGGCGTAGTCGTCCCTGAGAACATAGTCGCCGATGTCAAATTCGCAAACTTTGACCTTTGAATTGTAGTAGCGTTCTAATTGTTTTTTGTAGTTTGCTTCGCGTATGGCGGCGATATCGCGCCTGTCATCTAGGAGGTCTAGATTGAGGCGTAGCTCTTTGTCATTGTCCGTGTTGTCTGTATTGAGGACCCGTGGTGATGGGAATGTTATCTCCGCGGGTATTACGGCCTCGGATCCGTAGGTTAGGCTAAACGGAGTTTCGCCGGTGCTGGTCTTTGTGAGGGTGCGATGCGCCCATAGCACGTGTGGTAGCTCTTCCACCCAGCCCGTTCGTTTTGATCCTAGGCGTGTCTTGATGCCTTCGACTAGGGATCTGTTGATGCGCTCCACCTGGCCATTGCCTTGCGGATGAGCAACGGATGAGAAGATCTGGCTGACGCCTAGTTGCGTTAGCCAGGCTTGTAGTTTTTTGTCGGTGAATTGTGTGCCGTTGTCGGTGACGATTTCCATGGGTAAGCCAAAGCGGCAGATGATGAATTCCCAGATGAATTTTTTTATCTGTTCCGCGCTTATCGACGCGAGTGGCTTGGCCTCTACCCATTTTGTGAAGTAGTCAACGGCAACGACTAGGTACTGTATCTTTCCGGGGGCCATTGGAAACGGGCCGACCAGGTCCATGGCCCACTTTTGAAATGGCCAGGCGGCCGTGACTGGTACCAGATCGTTTTTGGGGCGCAGGGTATTTGGCGCGTGTTGTTGGCAGTTGAAGCAGGTGCGTAGAATTTTGACGGCGTCTTGATGCATACCCGGCCAATAATATCCAGCGTTCATGACTTTGGCGACGACCATTCTCGGTCCTGCATGGATCCCGCATATGCCTTCGTGTATTTCTCTGATAAGTGAGGTGGCTGTGGCGACGTCTATGCATTTTAATAAGGGCCCCAAGTACGAGCGTCGGTATAGGATCCCGTTCATTAATTGGTAATGTTGGGATTTGTATTGGATTTTTCGAGCTTCCGCTTTTTGAGGTGGCAACGTGCCTGTTGCTAGGTAGGCTTGAATAGGGGTCATCCATGACCCGACGCCTGTCTGCGTTATGTTGACCTGTCTGAGTGGTACCGAAGGTTGAGGTAGGGTTTCGATACGTACCTCCTTGGCCATATGTGGCCAGGCAGTGGAGGCCATTTTGCTGAGTGCATCAGCTTCCTTGTTGCCGCTTCGGTTTATATGGAGGATGGTGCAAGTAACGAATTTCTTGGTGAGGAGCTTGGCTTGGTCGACGTACTGGGCCATGACGGGGTCTTTGGCGTCGTAAACGCCGTTCATGTGGCCTGCTATCAGCATGGAGTCTACATGAGCGTTGAGGTGCTTGGCGCCCATTTTGTGCGCCAGCCGTAGGCCTGCCAAGAATGCTTCGTATTCGGCCTCGTTGTTTGTGCTTGGGAACTCTAGGCGCACGGCGTACGTGAATTCTGTCTTGTCGGGGCTGACGAGGCGAAGTCCGGCGCCCGAGCCTTGATCATTGGAAGCTCCGTCGGTGTATAATGACCAGGTGATTCGGTCGTCTGGGACGGGCTTGGGGTCTTGTTCGTCTTTGCAGTCTTGGATTTTATCGGTGGGGATTTCGGCGATGAAGTCTGCTAGGACCTGCCCTTTTATCGCGGGTCTTGGTTTGTAGATGATGGTGTGTGCGCCTAATTCAATTGCCCATTTGGCCAGGCGGCCGGAGAGTTCTGGTTTGGATAGTACTGTATTTATTCGGTAGTCTGTGAGGACGTTGATTGGGTGTCCTTGAAAGTATCGTCGCAGGCGTCTTGACGCGTGGACTAATGCTAGGACAAGTTTTTCCATTGTCGAATATCTGGTTTCCGCGTCTGCTAGAGTTCGGCTGATATAGTAGATCGGTGTTTGTACCTTGTTGCGTTCTACTAATAACCCCTTCTGAAAATATGCCTCATATAGGCATATTTTCCCTTCCGGGCAGTCCACCGGAGTTTGCCCCTTCTCCGGCAACTCCGGGTCCCATTCACGAAGAATACCAAACCTCTTGACCAAAGACCTGAATTTGTCTTTGGACCAGGAGATCTGGGCGTCTTTCATAGACAGCTCCGCCTTCTTATCTTCAGAAGACATCTTCAAACGACGAATCAGATAAACCTAACTTTTTGATCGGAGAAACAGAGAGAATGAAGGGAATTTAGAAGAAAATTTCGAAAGAGGAAGAAGATGAAAGAAATCCAAAGGAGGTGGACGACTATTTATACCCATCGCATTTAATGCAGGTAATTATGATGGGCAGGCTTTTCAACGTGAAGGTCCAATCACAGGCAAACACGTCGCTCTGCCCACGTGCCAAAACGGCCCACGCGCCGCGCGTGTCTCACTCGCGAGACGGTCGTCCTACCCCAGCTGCCGATGACCGACACGTGTACACCCACGTCCAAAAAAGGATGACGATGACTGACACGTGTACGCCTACGTTCAAAAAACCACCACCAACAGCTGTCCCCACTCATCAGATGTACGACACGTGTCCACCTAGCAACTCAACAGTCGTACTGACTGTCAGACACGATCTCCAAAGCAGGTCTGCCAACCGTCAGGCACGTCTTTTCAAATTCAAAACATTCCCGCCTTTAATTTACACAAATCCCAAAGAGACAAATTCAATGCGGAGTAAATGCAGGCGCGGACAGCGACAAAAAATGACTTTTCACAACCTCTGGCCGCGCAAACAGTGCCAACGCCTATCTTGGCTCAACGCCTACGCGCCAGAGCGGAAATTTTGAAAAAATCAAATTTCACAACCACTGGCCGCGCAAACAGGGACAACGCCTATCTTGGCTCAACGCCTACGCGCCAGAGCGAAAATTTTGAAAAAATCAAATTTCACAACCTCTGGCCGCGCAAACAGGGACAACGCCTATCTTGGCTCAACGCCAGCGCGCAGAGCGAAAATTTTGAAAAAATCAAATTTCACAACTTTATGGCCGCGCAAACAGGCCCAACGCCCATCTTGGCTCAACGCCTGCGCACCAAACACAATCTTTGCGCAACCCGTCATACGCCCACAGCTTGATCTCTGTGCGCGCACCAGTTGACGAAGAATAAACAGAAACACACGTCCACTTCGGTACATGAAAACCCAGTGACGACTGGATGTCACTGAAAGTACACATGTGAAATCAAGTCCAGCACTCCCCAAAGATACAGGTCAGCACTGGACTGGGGGGACTTGAAGGGATATGGTATTAAAACATTACAAATATCATACCATCGCCCACTTAGAACAGGCTTCGCCAGACGCTCACCCGCCCGTTCTACGTCAGCGGATCGTTTCGCGCCCACCCGCCCGTTTTACGTCAGCGGAACGTCTGGCGACCACAAACCCGTTCTACGTCAGCGATGCTCCTGCCGCCCGACGCGTGCATTTATATTCACGATCCACGTCGGCGGAACACCTGGCGTCCACCCGCCCGTTTTACGTCAGCGGTGCACTCGACGCCAGGCGCATGAACTCCCACCCCCTTTACAGGGGCGGGCCAAATGTACCTCAAGGCTTCCTTGACAAGCGTCACTACAAATGGAAGATACCTTTTGGGGCAGCCTTGGGACTCACCCCTGCCCCAAGCAAATATCTCTGACACGACAGGCAGCCCGTCAGAGTTCCTCTCCAACCAGAGACTTTCCCCAGTCTGACGAGCAGAAAAGGCGATGACGTGGCAGCCTCTCAACCAAGATATCTTCCTGACAAAGCAGACTTTCTCTGTCCGTCTTGAAATCCTGGAAAAGTATAAAGTATCTACCGCCTGGATGCACCAATGGGCGAGCACCACGTGTCAACCGCCCATCAGCGTCCACTTACTGGGCGCCACGTGTACATGCGTCAGGACGGTAACATCTCCCCTAGCTTCCCACTTTACTAAAACCCACTTGCACCAAATGGGCCTAAAGGCTTGGGCCGGATTATGGAGACTCCTCTACCTGGGCCGGGCCCCATTAAAGGTAGAGGATGGGCTGAGAAAGTAGGGCATCTCGGTACTATAAAAGGAGGACTCTCTTCTCCTTTTATTGGCATCGAATACCCAATACACTTTCACTCAAGAAGAATACGAACTCTCGTACCTTCTTCACCCCCCTGTTTATTATACTAACGATTAGAGGCTCGGCTCTTCTAATTGGTAGTCTCGTAAATCCCTGGTCTTGCCTACAGACCCACACGTATTTTATAATCACACTCTCTTTAGAAAATACAGTAGAATCACCGTACGGATAGTCCTCTTTTCAACTATCTTTACACTCGTGTTTCTTCAGTTCAATATATATATATATATATATATATATACTATGTCTTTGTAAATTAATTAATATGATTATATTTTAATACAAAATTAGAAATAAATTACTAGACATGATTTGAAAATGTTTATTAGCTAATAGAGGTAAATATTATTAAAAAAATATTCATTTTTTTAAGATAGCGTATTTATATGTTATTAAATTTAAATTTAAATCGTGAACGTTAACTAACCTATTTTTTAATATGTGGTCTTTTACTCTAAGTTTAAAACTATATTTCTTATAGTGTTCTGAACAAACAAAATAAAACAAATCAATTCACATTAATTAAATATTTGATTAATTAAAACTAAATATGCTTAGCTATTTTCGTATTATAATAGCTTGATATATAAAATACATTTTATATATGAACAATCATTGTTTGAAATTTTAATTAACTGTGTTGTTTCAAGTTACTTTAACAGAAAAATACAATATCTAAGTGGCAACAACCTTTTCATTAGTAATTCGTTTTAGCTTCATTTTCACGCTATTAAATCACGAAACCCTTTTTTTTATAATTACAGTCATATTGAACCAATAAATGGCATTATGTTTAAGGAACTTGATGTTAGAAAAAAAAATGATTATACACTCAAGGTTAGAAATATTTTGGCTTTGCAAGAAACTTGATGTCAAATCTAAATTAATGATACTCAATTGGGATGGTTTAACGGATGAGGAGATATTTTTAAATTAATTTCATTTTTTAGATCTTAGCCTAAACAAATTTAAATTTTTACTTTTGATTTTTTTTACCTGCAGTCTACAAGGTAACAACCACAGTATGAAAGATATATGCTGAAAAGTTTGGAAATAGTTTTATGTGAATATGAATGTCTTTACAAGAAATTATTTAGGGGCTGATGAATATTTAATATTTTTCGGTTGTAAAGGCAATTTTATTTATTTTAAATATAACATGTAATCTAATTTTTCTTAATTATATTTTAATTATATATATAATATATATAATTTAAATTGTTCAACTCGTGTATCACACGAGTACATAACCTAGTATTGTATATGATTTTTCTTTTATTATGGTAATAGTTTTTGGAAAAGTTGGTTTTTATACAAAGGGTTGATTTTATTATTGATGTTAAAAAGTAGTCTTAAATTGATTAAAAATCTGACGTTTCAAATTGAACTGAATTTTTTTATTTTTCATTAATTTATTCATGTAACATCAAATTTGCTTTTTCTCTAACAACACACTACTTATGTAGCGTTTTCATCAATGTTTTTGAGTCACTTTTTTTCATTTCAATCCAAATTTTTGTGTTTTGTCAATATAGTTTGCAATTACCACTTCACTCCATATTACTAAACCGTCTATTATCCGATTAAAATTTTTGCTAAATGATCAAAATGCTCTTATTAGATAACTAATAAAAAAATAACTACGTACACAACATTTTGTTTCTCTTCGTTCTTCTTGACACCCTAAAAACTCTTCTCTAATTTTCTCACTATCCTGGTTGCCCTATTCAACATAGCAGCCAACACCATCGCCACCACTCACAATAGTCTTCACGATCTATGGCTTGGGTTGCCGATAACACTCGATAAATTGCCGTTAGTCATCTTTAACTTTAGAAGAAGAAGAACAAGAGCAAGAATGGATGATGAAGTGAACATGGAAACATGGTGTATGAATAATTTTGATTTGATTTTATGTTGGCACACCATACTTTTAAATTAGTGGTTTGGATTAATTATATGTTTGAACAACTATTTACAAGGATTTTTTGTTTGTAGATATTTTCACATAACTTTATATTACTAAAAAACTAGTGGAATGCCCGCGCGTTGCCGCGGGTATGTATTTTTATTCACATTTTAAATTGCCAAAACTTTATACACCATACTGTAATTTATCCAATCCGATCTGTGCTTGATTTTTATTTGCAACATTTAGTTACACACATGAACCAAAGAGCCTTTAGCCTACTGGTTACAAAGTGTTAAATAAGGTTTAGCCTTTTCTTGTGGTGATAATTCAAATTCCATTGGTAACAAAAAGTTAATCCATTAAAAAAAAGTTACATGAATTAATCTATTAATGGTTCTAGGTAACAAAAAGTTAATACATGAATTAAATGTATTGAATGGTGCAATTGATTTGTATTAGTGACTTGTACAGAAGGGCATAGATGGAAGAAAATGGTAAAAGTTAGAGATTTATGCATGAGACCTTTTGTATGCCATCTTAAAATGATGGTGAAATTACCTTAAGTATAGAAGTATAGATAAAGTTGTGTTTAACACATTCCATTTTTTCCCAAACCATTGAAGTCTTCATCTATAACTGGTGGAGGCTGCAGCCAATTAAGTTACCTTAATAGATACTTGCACCAGTTTTCTAGAAATCTGCTAACTTATCAAAGATAATCTATAGGGGAAACAAATGACACACATGATTAGTATCATCAGTAGATCATACAGACATCAAAGACTACTTATACATGTGGGTCCCTTTCCACCTTTTAGCATACTATAAATTGTCCCCAATGTTCTCATTCATTTTCCAACCACAGCCTCAACCAATTTCATGTTTTTAATCTAACAACCTCCTATTCCTTGATAGATTTTTACCACTCTTAATTCATATTAGTGTTTGTGTTTGTGTTCGTGTTCGTGTATCAGTACTCGCAGTCATGCAAGCTAGTGAGGTTACAGACTTCCACTACTTAGCTCCTGCAATCCAAAACCTTAACACATCACATTTACCCATGAATCTAGGCAATCCACCGGCCGTCCCATTCGATGTTAACGCGCTCATGAACCCCTTTTACCAGCTTCATATGAATCCACAAGTGTATGATATAAACATGCAATCAATATACTCAACTTCCGATGAAGCAGATGAGCAGCAACAAAGTCTCATCAATGAGAGGAAACGAAGGAGGATGATATCTAACAGAGAGTCTGCACGCAGGTCGCGTATGCGCAAGCAGAAACATCTGGACGAGCTTTGGTCGCAGGTTATGTGGCTGCGCCACGAAAACCACCAGCTTATGGAAAAGCTGAATAAGTTCTCAGAGACGCATGAAGAGGTGGTTCAGGAGAATACTCGACTTAAGGAGGAAGTTTCTGGACTGCGTGGAATGGTTACTGATATGCAGGTTAATGGAACCTACCCTGCGATAAGTGATCTGGATGATATTAACTGTGACGATGCTTACCTCAAGACCGAATCTTCGAACCAGTCTGGTTCAAGCTCCTCAGACCTTATTTAAACCAGACCCGTAAATGTTAACTTCTTAATTTTTCTTCTTATGATGTAAGTCGACTACTGCGTATTACGTAGACAGTAAGACATCAGAGAAGATGTAGTTATATAGCATCATTATTATGATATTATTCTAAAGGATAGCTTATTAAATAAAGAAAATGCAACCTGTTGTACCATAAACAAGTGTTGTCTGGTTTC
This sequence comes from Ambrosia trifida, assembly GCA_028751855.1. NCBI lineage: Eukaryota > Viridiplantae > Streptophyta > Magnoliopsida > Asterales > Asteraceae > Ambrosia > Ambrosia trifida. Next base: position 100,175,674 of record CM054128.1, on the reverse strand, counting down.
ATATGTGCATATGGTAAGTGCATAACTTTTCGTTCACACACAAACTACGTGTTTGATCAGTTTAACCTCGTACCACTTAAACGATAAAAGAAGTGAAAGTGGTAAGAGGATAACATTATTCAAACACGTAGTTGTTGCGTATGAAGTAAAAAGGAATTGCCATAAAATCATACAAGATGAAACCTTGGCACTAAAAAAAAAGTATGGTCCCTGCCATAATGTCCTTTAAGCAAAGGCAATAATACATCCTAACTTTATTTATTTTAGGTTTATACCATTTGCAACTGAAATCGTTATGGGTAGTCTTCGGTCACATTAGTTTATTTTTACGCGGCTAAAAAGTTTGTACATTAAAGCTTAAACCAAGCACTGATCAAAGTACAAACCAGCAAAACATGCGGGTCGGGAAACTGGTCAAAACAAGTTCGGGCCAAAACAGGTTCTACACAAAAACATAACCAGACTATAAACGAAATCAAGCTACCATGAATTACATCTAGTCCTTAGGCGGATATCGCTTGCCCTGCTGTCGGACTCTTCTCTTGTACTCAGCCAAATCCTGTACAAACTTGCATTGATCAGAATAAAACAATACGAATATTCGGTTTACATGATAGCAGGCATAGCATGATTACCTTGACAAAGAAACCATATGCCTCGTTTTGGGCGGGAGAGGCGGGATTAGGGGTGTCCAACAAATCTTGGATACCAACAAGAATTTGTTTGACTGTAATTGCTGGTCTCCATCCCTTATAACAACATATGGATACCAATATTTTACTAATGAAAACAAACATACAAACAATATGTGTGATAAAATTGTTTAGTGTGGACTTACACTGCTTTCACTGAGAATAGACAGACAAACCATTCCAGATGCATAAACATTAGGATGGAAAAACCCCTGAGGGAATTTACAGATTGGTGGTTTGGTTGGATAATCTTCACTAAATGTGAGGGTAAGAGGGTAATATCCACCTTCCCAATCAGTCTGCAATGTGCATATCATAAAAGATTATGATCAAACAATTGGACATATTAAAGATTGCTTTTTTATTGCTTATGCCTTTCCATGTTTAGGGATGGCAATGTATAGTATGGGTTTGAAAATATTGGTCGCATATCCAAATATAAACCCTTGTCCCATACCCGGTTCCGTACCCGTCAGGCATAGTTATCAAAGGCGCTAGGCGAAGGCCTTGCCTAAGGCCTAGGCGCGAGGGCCTGAGATTAAAAAAAAAAAAAAAAAACGAACAAAGAAAATAAAGAAAAATATATTAAAATAATATTATTTTTCATCTATTTAGTATCAAAAGTTTTAAAATATTGATGTATTTGTTTATAGAAGCAGTTTTCCTTAGATAAAGTAGAAATCTGGCTGGAATCTAGCCATAATATAACGAATCTGGCCGGTTCGGTTCCACGGTTCCGGTTCTAGAACCGGTTTTTTTTGTTCACCTCAGCCTGAATCTGCGTCTAAACCATCACCTGGAGAATTAAAGCGCAATTGCATCGCCTCGCCTAAAATATGGGCCGAGGCGATGACTTTTAACAACTATGCCGTCAGGTATTTCTTAAGGTGTTAATCGTGTCAGGTTGGTGGGGTGACTTGTTCAACCGAAACACGATTTGTTTTAAAAGCATCAACCCTAACCTGCATACACTTAAAATCATGTAGCTAGCGATGACCCGTTTAACCCATTTATCTAAATATGCTAAATCGGGTTGGTGGTTGATTATATGGGTTAAACGGGTCATAAAGGGGTAAGCAAGTTGACCAAATTAATCAAACATATTATCTTGAACATGACCCATTTGATAAAAACAGGCCATCAATAACAACCCGTTATTAAACAGGCTAGATATAACAACCCAACACCATATTATTGACATGTCATGTTGAAAATTGCCACCCATAACATAAAAATAAATAAATAAATAAATAATAACTTACGCCGGCCTTTCCAGGGATAATACAATGCCAAACCATCATATTGACAGAGCCATCAGCAACAGATTCCGGCTTGGCCACAAAACCCTACTCCATTAAAATTAATGTAAAACTTAAAACAATAATAATTATAACCACATTATTATTATTGTTATATATTAATTCAATATATAATATAATAAGTAATGAAAACACATATAAGGATGATTCTTGCGCCATGCTTTTCGTTCCTCAGTAAGACGACCAACGGCAACACCAGCGGCCATGTTTAAGTCTTTCTGTGTACTTGCTTGCAATCTTATAGGGCCTTTGGGTTTATTTATTAACTGTTCATTATTATTACTTATTAATGTTGCCTAATTAAATAACGTAAATGTGATATGTTTATTTATTTTTTTTAACGGCTAACAAATTCATGTCCCGCCTATACGGTACATCCGTCATTGTGAAAGCACTCATACGCTCCGCAGTGAATACATGTTTTAGGTGTCCCGCTCACAAGTAGCGTTGGATAGCGAGAACCTAACTAGTCACCAAATTTGGGGAAAACCCCGACCCCCACCTGCCCGAATACACGACAGTGAAAAATCGGTAAAACACGGGATCAGGAGTCAAGCCTGAGACCATTCAGTCACAAGTCTTATCCTTCACTTCCTATGCCACTTCAACACAAGGGTGGGGGCAAATGTTATATATTTAATTATTTATTACTTTGAAAAATAAATGTGAATCATGTGATACAATTCTATACTCGTCTTAAACCCATGAAAAAAATAAAAAATAATCACATATCTGGCCCACTCGGTTTACATTATATAGCATCTGTATAAATTTTTTTTATGTATATACGGTTTCGACCCCTCGTTTTTTTTTAATTTGAAAAAAATAGGTATATTATATAAACCACAACTAACGATATATCGGACGATACAAGGTTCTCAAATATCGATTGTTTTACCAAGTTTATCGTTTTTCTTTGTTTTTTTCTTTTGGGCCAATTTTGAGAGGTAAAACTCAATTGTTTTATTTAGCCCATTTTTCTTTAGAAAAACCCAATTTTAAAGCTCACTTAAAAGCCTAAACCTAAAAAAACTCTTAACCACCTATAAGTTTATACTTTCATTTTAAAGTTTCAACCATATTTGTCTTTATTCAAAAATAAAAAAGAATCAAGCCATCATTGATAATTCCATCCTGGACTCAACTAATTTCATTTTTCGTACTTTTATAGAACACCCAATATAATATTTAGTTGTAGTCTTGTTGAGTGTTGACGTTCTGCTTTGGATAATTGGCATTGATGTTTTTTTTATTATTATTATTCAATCTTTTGTGTTAAGTTATCATGTTGTTTAAGAATTAGGTTTGAAAATAATTATGACTCCATCTAGGTATCCACGCTTTGTCTCCTTTTTAATACTATTGTATTTAATGTTTGACTCGACCGAACATATAATCTGAAACATAGCCTATAGAAAACAAATTTTAAGTCACGTCCTTTAATTGGTGATTTCCAACCCCTAGACTAATTTCCCAAGCTTTGCCGCTGAGAATACAAACACAATATATTGTTCAAATACATCGGGTATGAATAGAGAAAACAATTAACCAAAAAAAAAAAAACAAAATTGAAATAACTGAATGGATTTTGTTTGATAACCAGTTTTTATAATTCAATTGCATACATAAATAACGAAATTAACCGAACCAACACTAAACCAAATCATTAGTTTTCTTTTCGTTTTTATAAATAAAATAACTCGGAATAGTTTTATTGTAATTTTTTTTTTTTTTATAAATAACATGTTTGTTTTTGCTCATTCTTTTTTATAATTAAAAGAATTACTAATATTTTATCTAATTAAAGATCAAAGATATTTACTAATTAAATTACTCTTGAATTCACTCACATTGCATTAATATTAGTATTGATGACCCAATTTATAGTCCCTTTTCATTTCTTTCTTTTCTTTTTTATCTTAGCAAGCTTCTTACTATAGACTTTTGGTAACGATTTGGTGTACTTGGCTCGCAAGAAATGAGAAAACCTTCAGGACCAAGGCATCGTATATTCGTATGGAAGAACTATAGCCGTTAATGTCAAGAGTCTGTCGTATTTTTGGTTAAAACATAAATCTAAGTTTAAGGATTTAAGGTGGGAGGACTGGCATAAATCGCCATTGTATATGTTGTAAGTTGTTCCGGAGGTCCTCAGTTTGAGGACCTTCTTTGGTGTTGAATGAAAGCGAATAATAAAAAATAAAAAATAAAAAATAAATAAAAAAACTAGACTTTTGGTTTTATTAAAATTTGCTGGTAAAAAAAATAGTTTTATTGATGTCTTTATAACTGTTGATCGAATAACTATCCCAAAGCGTTATGCATCAACTCATTTAGCTCCTTATAGTTAATACATATTTATTTCAATTCATTAAAGCTTTAATTTTAAAGAACTTTTAGCTCTCACTAAAATTTTCTATTGAGTTACGATAAGTTTACCATGTGTTTGATTATGGGTTTCATTTGCTAGGATTATATTGTTACTAGAGAGGTCACAAATTTTTTTTTTTTTTTTTTAACAGCAAACAACCTTTTATTCCATAAGCTAGCAAGCTGCTAGCAAGCACACAATCCGAAACAACAAAAAACAATCCGCAAAAACCATAATACAAGACCTGGACATATACACACCGACCCTATCCCATCCTTGTCAGATCGAATCTACACCATGAATCCCAGGACATATCCGATATCTTCCTGCGATTCTTTATCCATAGGTAACTCATTACTTTTATCTCTTCGAAGATTCTGCCGACTACAACTTGCTTGTTACCAAAGATAAACTCGTTTCGCGCTCTCCATATACTCCACAAAACCGTGAGTATCACACCATAAAAAGCTTTCTTAGTTCGAGTACCTACTATAGCCGTGCGATGATATCTCAGCACATCCCGAACGTGAAACGCGATACAATATGGAACCTGGCACCAAATTATAAACAGCCAGCCACACGTCAGCAAAAACCGGGCATCCAGTAAACAAGTGATCCGTCGACTCAATCCCGGACTCGCAAACTTTACAGAGCTGAGAATCTACCTGAACGTGCCTCCTAGCCAAAGCCACCGCAGTCGGTAGTCGATCAAAAAACGCTCGCCACGCTACAACTCCAACTTTTTTAGGGACCCAATTGCACCATAAGAAATCCACCTCCTGCTGTGTATTCGACTCCTCAAAATGCTTTTTCTTCATACCACTCATTGTGAAACCCGAACTGCCGCCACCTTCCCAAGACCATGTGTCCGCAATTGGCTTGAGAGGAACAGAAAGAAGAAGTTTCAATAAAGTTCCATACTCAGCCTCTTCCTCTAAAGTCATTGAATTTCGCCTCCAATCCCACGAAAACACATTCTGCTGGCCAGTAGTCGTAATACGATCCGAGACCACGCATAATCTTTTCTTTTCCAGCCCAAAAAGTCTAGGAAATTTTCTGTGCAAAGGCAAATCACCCACCCACCAGTCATACCAAAACAGGATGTCTTCGCCTCTTCCAATATTTCCTTTTATCAATTGATCGGCTCCAATATTTAACCCATTTAGGATTCCCGGCACGCCAGCAATTTGCTTCCAATTCCCCGCAATAGAAATCTTCATCGGGAGACAATTCCACCCCCGACTATGACCATGAATCGCCCAAATCGCTTTACGCCAAAGACAATCCTGATTTGTTTTAAACCGCCACCACCATTTGGATAATAAACTAATATTTGCATCTCTAAGAGAACCAAGACCCACTCCGCCATATTTTGTCGGGGCGACCACCTTTTCCCACGCGAGCCAACTCATTTTATCAACATCATCCGTACCGCCCCAGAAAAAATTCCGACGCAGCCTTTCAAGACTATTAATAACCTGAATTGGAGCTCGAAATATCGAAAAATAATAAAGAGGGAGTGAATTCAGCACCGATTTAAGCAACGTAATCCGCCCCCCATAAGACAAAGTCTTAGCCTTCCAACCCGATAACCTTTTCTGAAACTTTGCTACCACCGGATCCCAATTTCGCACTAGACTCATATTGGACGCCACAGGAATTCCAAGATGAAAAAACGGAAACCGACCCGGTTTGCAATTAATAAGCCTCGCCATATCAGACACTTCTTCCTCGCCAACCCCCACTCCAAAAATATTGCTCTTTTTGGAACTAATTTTCAGTCCCGAAATCAAGAAAAAAGCACGCAAAAGTCGCCTAAGGTTCAAGGCATTAAATTGGGACCATTCACCACAAAAAACCACATCATCGGCGTACATAAAATGGGATATCAGAGGACCCGCTCCACCCACCCGAATGCCATTAAAAACTCCCAACTCACAAGCTCGGCGCATTATCCGAGAAAGACCTTCCATTGCTAGAATAAATAAAAAGGGCGATAAAGGATCACCTTGTCGAAGGCCTCGTTCGCATTTAAACTGAAAAGACGGCGAACCGTTTACCAATACCGAGGACCGCGAGTTCCGAACAATAGACATTACCCATCCTCTCCATTTTGGTGAAAAATTCATTTGCTCCATAATGGTGTCAAGAAAATCCCAGCAAAGCGTATCGTACGCTTTTTCAATATCAACTTTGACAAATAAACCTTGGCGCCTAGTACTCTTCAGCCAAGCGATAGTTTCATTAAGGATCAAAGGACCGTCCAAAATGTTCCTATCACTCAAAAACGTTGTTTGCTCATCAGAAATCAGCATTGGCATCACCCTTTTCAGCCTCATGACCAAGACTTTTGATAGTACTTTATTCAATACTCCTACTAAACTTATCGGTCGATAATCTGAAAGGGTAGATTGATCACGCCCTTTAGGTATGAGGGCAATAAAAGCCGCAAAGCATCCATCATGAACAGCCCCATTCTCATAAAACTCATGAAACATCTTCAAAAAATCATTCTTCAAAACACCCCAGAATTTCTTTATAAAAGCAAAATTGAAACCGTCAGGGCCCGGGGCTTTATCTCCTTCACAATCCCAAACCGCACACGTGATTTCCTCAACCGAGAACGAAGCACATAAAGATATACTATCCTCCTCTGTCAACCGATTCCCACCTGGGCATACAAAACTAGGCCGAGGCCGTGGCCTATAACTGAACTTTTCAGCGAAGAAGGACGCAATCTCATCTTTCACAATACAAGGATCCGAAATCCATACCCCATTCACCCGCACCCCATGTATACGATTACTAGCTGAGTTCATCCGAAGAATACCATGAAAATATTTAGAATTTTCATCTCCATCAACAGCCCACTTTAAACGCGCCTTTTGTTTCACATCCAAGGCTTTAAGACGCTCTTCCTCAAGTAACTCCTTACGCGCATTAGCCCTAACCTCCAACTCAGATTCGGACAAAACACGAGTGTCCGCAATTTTTTCAAGAGCACAAATTTATTAGTCACTTTTTTTAAAGATGTTTCAATTTTCTATTTTATTTGCTCATAATTAAAAAAACATGTTCATTTGGTATAACTAGTAAATACCGGGGATCATTGGTTTTGTTATGTTATGTTTCTGGTCTTATTTTATGATACCATTTTTTTCCAACAAGAATAGGCCTTGCTGGTCTTGCTGTTATGGGTCGATGAGACTGTCGAGCGGGCTAAAATTATTTGTTGAGTTAATGCAAAAACCTCAGTGATAATCACGCTTGTTAAGGCTGGGACGTCTCCTGTTGATGACACAATCTAAAAGCTATGCATTATGGAGAAAGGCGATAATATGGACGATTTCCTACTTTTTGATAATCATGGAGAAGGGCGAGTGCATTATCGATGGTGGGAACGACCAGTGGTGTGAAAACACTGATGGGTCCGTTGACACTTGCAAGAAAATAGAAGACATTGTGCTCAAAGTAGCAGCTCAGGTACCCAACAGCGGGTCATGTGTGAGTATGACATACATTGGTCAAGGAAGTTCTGGAAATTGTCAAAACGGCTCATAATGGAATCGAGTATGGATACATGCAGCGAATTTCAGAAGCATTTGATCTACTTAAATATGTAGGTAACCTCTATAATGAGGAACTTCACGCTGTGTATACAGAACGAAATTCAAGAGGGCTTTTAAGTATCTTAATAGAGATCACTGCAGATATATATTAGTATCAGAAATGATCATGGAGATTGGTTATTTAGTTGATAGTCTTTGATAAAACTGGCATTAAAGGTACAGGTTAATGGACGGTTCAGCAAGCAGCTGATCTAGCGATTCGCTGCACCCACCATTGCATCTAGTATAGAATCAAGATTCATTAGCGAGTTAAAGGAAGAAAGGGTTGATATATTAACAGATTAATGTGTGGATAGCGAAACATTGATCCATTATGTGACAAGCTCTATACGCTGTCAAAATATGCAGTTACGCACAAGGACAAATGAATTTGGTACGCGCTAGGAGCCTTGAGAAAGGATGGAACCTGAAGTTAGGTGAATTGGCGCTTGCTAACCTGTTGGTTGACATTGAATTTGCTAAAGAAATGACTGACCGTCAGACGGCTTATAGAAGACTTGTACATCTTACTATTTTGCGAGAATGTTAGATACACACTTGTTAATAGAAAATTAGATTGCGAGAGGGTCAATGGACCCCGATAGAATAATGTTTACGTTAGCTTTGCGTCTACTATTTGTTTAAGGTAATGGTTCGTACATTCCGAAACAGAATGTTTGAGATTATATTGAAGTCAAGAGGCAACTTTTACTGGGTGTGGTTTGTCTCTTAAGATCTTCAAAGGCTTTTAGCTACAACTCTTTCTGATAGAAAATATTCATTAGGCTTTATTCCTCAATGTCAAAAGTGATTAAAAGTTGAAATATTTTTTTTTATATTCTGTGTTGTTAATAGAGAACCAATATAAATGTCAACAATGCTTTTAACAACTAAGTTTATTATAATGTGGTTCACTTCAACTTGACCACGGTTATGGGCATGGCGCATACAAGAGTGATAGTTGTCTGGCCGGTTTGATGTAGTGGTTGATGGATTTATGCTCAGTAATGTGAATAGGAATGATTAGTGGTTATCTCTGAGACACCTATGAAGTAAAATAAAATGGTGTCATGAGCTAATCAAAAGCAACATATTGTGAAGTGTTAAGATCAAGGAAACAATAACCTGGTTAACATATAACCAAGGAAGACGTATGGGGATGCTGCAAGGAGCAAGCTTGTGTGGAGGCCTGGAGGGTAAGACCCTAAGTGTAGGGATAAGAAAAACATCCAAATGTTTCATGAATATGTCATTCTATTGAACAAATTGGTTAAGGGTATGTCTATCTTATGGACTTTAGGGGGACATCTAATGTCACACATATGGGTGGTGCTTCTTTAACATTTGATATAAGATTGGCTTGAAAGAGAAGGGTACAAATTGCATTGTTGTAATCCTAATCATGTGTTCTAACTTGTTATTTTACTAAGGCCATGTGTATTGGGGCGCCAATTGGGGCATTTATCCAATTTTAGCGCCCCAAACAACACTATGGGGGGCGTTAAGGGGCGCTAAAAATCCCAAAAAAATCCCAAAATGAGTGTTCAGCGCTAAGATGATAACGCCTTTTCTTCTTTGGTTGATGAGCCAACTTCTTGCAGCCAATTATGTTGAAAGAGGGGACGCTAAAGTGGATTCCCGCTACGGAAGGTCTAAGAGCTATGTTTGCAAGAGAATTGGGACTGAATCCCATTGGTGGTAAAGTGGTCGTGTGGGGATGTGTCGTAAAATTCCACAATCGGTTTTACATTGAAATACTCATGACTCGGTGATCTAGCGATGTATCGTTTACCCTCACAAAGTGGTATGAATTCAGATAATAAAAAGTTAGGTGATATTTTGGTGTAAAAACATTGTTCAGCCAAAAAAAAAAAAATATACATTGAAAAGATTTTATTTTTCCCTTTAAATATTGAAATAAAGATAAACATTAAAGAATTTTGAGTAAAATCACCCTTTTTATATGCTGAATTCTATATATAATTAAAATCTGTCCGATCTTATGAACAGTACATACATCTCGAACGTTGGTTTTTGATCCAACGATTAATACTTCTCAATCCCTTATTATTTTATTCATCCATCTTTTTTAATTTTTATCTCTCTCGCACACCTGCTTGGCTGCTTCCCCTATCTCTCTCTCACACACACACAGAGAGACTCACAAAACATCATCATGATCACATCTTACATCTGGTTCAATCAATACTGTATATTCACAGTTCTACTCATCTCTCTCTTCAGTCTCTGCTGAACTCTTTCATAAAAATAACCCTTTGTCACAATCGGAAGAACCATGGATGAAAACCTTTAGCTTGAATGGGTTTACGTCGATTAAACGAGCCGTTAATCGGGAGGATGTAACCAGAGCAACCGGCGAACCATAAAAGCATTGTCCAAGCCGCCGAGGCTGTGAACTCATCCGTTGTCGATGAGGGGAGTGGCTGACATGCGGTGGTGGCAGACGCTGGTAGTTGCGGCCGGTCGGAGTTAGTGGTGGTGATGTTTGTACCGGAACAGAGACCGAGAGGTTCAGAAGTCAGGTGGGAGGTTAGTTCGGTGTACTCTTTATCTTCTTTCGCTTTCAGGTCAGTGTAATCGAGATCTCTAAATCGATTTCACCCCTTTGCTTTTAGGGTTTTATAATATGAACTGGTCGGTCATGATGTTGGGGTTTTTACTTATTATTTTCATAGATAAGAATGTAAACAAAGCAAATAAATTAAGGCGTATAGGTTGAATTTGATGGTGCAAATTGCAATCCAACTCTAAAAGAGTAAAAGCTATCCTGTTTGATCAAATTTATCGATTTGAATTTTATAAATGGAAAAGTTAAGGAGAATAGATGTTGTCAAATTGAGGGGCAATTGTAATTGTGTACACAACTTTGATTCAGTATTTAGGTTCTTTAGTAGTTTAGTAAACTTGATCGTTGTTGGTTAACTTAGATTGGAGATGGTAGCTACAATCCTTATTGTTGGCAATGACCATATGATGTGAATCATAAGGAGATGCTAACACTGATCATGTTCGAAACATTATTATGATACACTTTTTGGAGTCAAAATACTGCTCTAAGTGCTTCATATTTTTCACGATTGTAGCACAAACACTGAATTTTGAACAACTTTTTGTTAGTAAATGAGTTTTTTTGCATCTACTGGAAAGTCATGATGTTGGTTTGATTAATGGATTGCCTCTCTCTTCATTTCAGGTATTTTGTTAGAAGTGTCTGAACACCAATTGACTCAGCACATTGATGTACAAAGGAGTGAAACTGCTTGAACTTAATGTATCTACACTTCGGACACGCCGCAAATTTTTTGTATAACTTGGTTTGTTACATATTGATATGCTGAATCATATAGTCTGCATGATTACTATACAACTCTGCACTTTATTGTTCCTTAACACGAGCCTATGTTGAGATTTAGTTTCATTTTGTTTTCTGGTTTGGGTGTTATCTTGGTTTGTTACATAGCTCTGCACTTTATTGTTCCTTAACATGACTATGCACTTTATTGTTCTTTAACAGGGGTTGATATACTCTCATGCATGGATAAGGACTGGAGACACTATACAATTTGGTGCCTTTTCAACCTTATAGAGTTCCTCCATTTCATTTACCAAAAAATGTTGATGTTAATGCTTATACTATATTCAAGCAACGCATATTTTCGCTGAGGTATACCTTTATATTCATTAATTACTTTGCTTAGTTCATTCATTCAAGTGGAGCTGGCAGAATTCATGCCCCTCTTGGTTGGCGATGACTAGGTCTTTTTGGTATAAAAAAATCGTTTTCGTATAGTTATAACTTTTTTCACTGTCTTTGATTGCTGTTTACCGTCATATAGAAAGTAAGCGATAATCCATCCATTTGATATTTACAAGGATCCTGAACGTCGGCCCCATTTGAAGTTCTATTGGTACCCGCCACAACGCCAACAAGGCGACTAGGTTTTACTACCAGCATGTAAGCATTAATCCATATGTTTTGGAATATTTTGGATACATTTCAAGTAATAAAATGCATATACTATTTTGAAAAAGAATAAAGATAAAAAAGGAATTTTTATCTTCTGGTTACTTGTAATAGAATTGCATGGTATTACAACAACAATGGTTATATACTTATACTAATGGTTAGAGGAGCAGTAGGTTTGTCGTAATGTTGAATTTAGTCTGTTTACTATACTTACATTGAACAAGGATTAAATCCACTGTCATGAAACATCTTGCACTTCCATAGAAGTCATATTGTTTAGTCTAGGCTATGACTGTAGTATAACATACACCTAATACGCCATGTTATTCATCCCATATTTACGATGTATCGCGCCGCAACGCGCGCGGGCTTTTTGCTAGTTAACTTAAAAGAAAGTAAAACGAGAAGTAATAATGTAAGAAAAGAACATGATATCAAATGACATCAATGATGTAAATCTATCTATATATATAAAAGAAAACGTATATGCTGACGTGGCGTGTAATGAAGGCCTCAATTTTTCTTTGAGAGTGCCACGTGGCATCATAATGGAGAGTTTTTGGTATTTTTGAATTGTTTCCTTTTTTAATTAAAATGAGTTATTTTAGGGAAAAAAAATTTAAAAATATATTTAAAATTTTCTCTCTCATATTTCCTCCCATAATTTTTAAACGTCTATATCTTTTATATACGAGATTTTTTAACGAAAAAAATTACACCAAATTAACGAGCGTTTTATTATCTTTCTAACGAGTACCATAGTGCTGTATAAAAAACGGAGAAAAAATCGACTATTTTTTGTGGGGTTTCGTTCATACAGGAAAAAAACACACAAAGTGTTCATGTTATCACGTAAAATTAGATTTTGTGGGGAATATGAGTTATTACTGATTAGAATACTATGAACATGCAATGATTGAGAGATTTTGTGGTTAGTTAACTTGAGCCATTTGCAATAGGTTATCACGTAAAATTAGATTTTTCAACCCCGGGACCCTCCCGGTAATCAGCTAGTAAGAATATATGCAAAAGTGAACCATCTTCTTAGTTTCTACCAACAGAAATGAAGTTAACTTTCATTTCAATTGACAAGCTGGCATATAACTAACACCATAAAACTAAAGCGTGTATATATCTTGATAAAACAATATAATATTGCGTACAAAAGGTAATTACAAAATTATAAACTCTAGTAAAATAATAAAAGCTTAGGATCCATAAGAAGCTAATTAATCTACACTCAAAAATGACTTCTTGTGCATTATTTTACGGGGTTAGGATCAAATACACAAGACACTTTTTCTAGGAAGGGTGAGAAGGATTGTGATCCATTGATCATATATTTGAAGGGTTGAGATTAGTTTGTTTGAAAAAAATAAATAATAAATTAGAGAAAGGGCATAAAAGGAAAACAACATTTGTTGACTTTCTCTCTCCACATACAATGCACATGTCAATTCCCCCCATCATTTTAAAACGTCTATAACTTTTTCATACGACATTTTTTTTTCAAAAAAAATTCACCATATTAACGAGCGTTTTTTTATCTTTAATATGAGTACCACATTACTACATTAAAATTGGAAAAAAAAATCGTGCTAAATGGGTTTTTTTCTCCGTTGTGTCTTCTGCACGTTCATTGTGTTATAGTATGCATGTGTGCTTTATAAATATGTTATTTATGTTTTTTTAGTCTACACATGATTTAACTTTGTCCATTGTGTTTTTAGTATGCTTTTAATTGTGTTTTACGCAAATGAGTTTTGTATTTAGGTGTACATTGTGTTTTATTATGTTGTTCATTGTGTTTAAGTCTATTATTCATTATGTTTTAGTCTTTTGTTCATTGTGTCTTTTATATGTCGTCCATTGTGTTTTATTAGATTGTTCATTGTGTTTTATACCCTATTGTTCATTGCATATTTAATTGGTACTCATTGTGTTTTACGTTATCTCCATTGTGTCTTACGAAACTGGGTTTTCAACTTTTTTTTCCAAAAATATTCATTGTGTTTTAATCTTCTGTTCATTGTGTCTTTATTATGTCGTCTATTGTGTTTTACACAATTGGGTTTTTAACTTTTTTTTTTCAAAAGTATTCATTGTATTTTAGTCTTTTGTTCATTGTGTCTTTCGTATGTCATCCATTGTGTCTTATGCAACTGGTTTTCAACTTTTTTTTTTGAAAAGTATTCATTGTGTTTTAGTCTTCTATTCATTGTGTCTTTAGTATATCGTCCATTGTGTTTTACTAGACTCTTGATTGTGTTTTATACCCTATATTTAATTGGTGTTCATTGTGTTTTACATTCCATTGTGTCTTACGCAAGTGGGTTTTGAAATTTTTTTTCAAAAGTATAGCAATATGTTACTCATATTAAAGATAAAACGACGCTCAATTTTATGGTATATTTTTTTTTAAAACGGATGACGTATAAAAAAGTTACGGGCATTTAAAAATGAAGGTGGAAATGACATGTGACTTGCATGTGCATATGTTTTTGACAAAATTACCCCTCCAACTTGTTAATCTTTTGAACACATGTCATTTTCTAGTGGCTTCTCACCCTTCTCATTTTTTGTAGCCTTTGTAGAATAACCCAACCCTTATTTTACGTTAATTGAAGTTGAGTTCAAACGAAATTACATTAACAAAAACTTTAAATTTGCACCAAATAAATCATTAGTAATTTAATTTGTAAATAAATCTCCATTAAAGAGGTCGATTATTTTAAAGCACAAGTTGTTTAAGTTGGAAACATAATTGAGGGATGACGTGACAAAGGAGCCGGGCGAGATGGTGGAGTTCAAAAGTAGCCTTTCTTTTCAAAAAGAAAATAAATAAAATATAAAATACTAGTTTATTATCCAACTAGTTTATGTGGCGACTCAAAGCGTTTACATAAAAAACTTGATTGAAATATTTATTTAAAAAATTGATAAGGGTTGTGTTTATGGATAACAATAAGACGAGTATTGGTAATTTAACTTTTATACTTAATTATAAAACCGTGTCTCATACCTGGTAATTATTTTGTTAAGAAATACGTATTGGGATTCCCCAAATACATTTCTTCATATTTTAATTTTTATATAATTTTATTCTTTAAAAAAATTAGAAATATGTAAACTAAAATAGCAAATTAGTATATTATTCAACGGTTAAGCTTAAAAAAAATGTTTATAGATATGGTTTAAGTAAATGGGTGTGTATTTTTAGGTAATTAGGGCGAGTATCATTCTATGCTCATTCATACCCGCAAAAAAGTTATAAATTAATCTTATACCTGGAAATCTGTTACAAATATTTTGGGTTTCGAATTTAAGCATGCTTTTTTTTTTCGTCGCAAGGTTTCATAGCACAGAAAGTGAAGTTGGTGACATAACGCAGTTGGAAGGAAGATCGAAAGAAATATCCAAAGAGAATAAAAGTTTATAATATGCGCATTAACAATGAACAAACCTTCACAATGGGTGTCTCCCTTCTTTTTTCCCATCATTCCATCCTATAAAGTTTATACAAGTTTTGCAATTCAAACCCCACATTGTTTCTTTCTCTTTTCCATGAAATTTGCATACTTATTCTTTATTATAAACAATGAAAAATATATGATTTATAATTAATAGATATATTTGTTATAGATCAGAAATCAAGACATGGTTGTATGATATAAAAAAAGCTCTTAACTTGGTCGATTATAGCTTTTGGTTTTGAGAATTCGAGACGGTTGTAGTAGTTTACACTAACTCTTACTAGTATTCATTTTTTTCATGCCATTTTTGGTCAAATTAGCTAAACGGAAGCCTGCCAAACCACTATATTATTTTAAAAAAACTAATGAATAGGTTTGAAAAGCTCAGTTTCATTTTCGTGTAGACGATGGTTCGACCATGTTTTTTAATTTTCCTATTGTTATTTGTTCTTTTTATTTTCGCCAAAAATAGGCCGGGATAGCGTTACTGCGTTAAGATGCCACAACCGTGTATGACCATTATAACTAGGTTTCTTCCCGGCGCGCATTGCGGCGCCGATGTTTTGTCTACATGTATTGGATGACAGCATCTTGTGAAATCAGTTTGGTTAGGTTTGGATATTCAAACGCGAGAACTTTACCAAACCTGCAAGAGAACATTTTCAGTTGTAGGTTAAAGTTCCACTGTAAGAAAAATAATGTTGACCGTAGCTCTTTCGTAATTGAGGGGTTTCTCAAGGGCATTTCACATAAAATTCTAATTTACAATTAGATGTTGATAATATCAAAATACATATCGAAATGACTTAGGGGGTGTTTGTTTTTCTACTAGAAGTGCTTCTGGTCACTTATGTCTGCGCCGTGCAGACGCGGGCAGACATTTGGGGCGAGAAGCTTGTTTGTTTTTCAGAAGACAAAACTCTTCAGAAGCTCTTCCTCACCTCTTCCTCAAACAGACTTGTACCCACATCTTCTCAATTCTCCAAACCTCTTCTCCCACAAAACAATAAACATCCTCCTCCTCCTCCTCCTTCTTCTTCACCTTCTTCTCTTCTCATTCTTCTCTTCTTCTTCTCCTCCTCCCTCCTCTCCCCTCCGCCGCCACCGCCACCGCCCTCCTCCTCCTCCCCACAGTCGACCGCCGCCCTCCTCCTTCCTCCCCACCTAATTTTTCTGCAACAAAGTCGCTGCAACACGAACACACAGGAAAATCCCACTGCTTCTCTTTAAAATTTGTCTGTGCTAAATTATTTACAATACTGTGAATTGATTGTACTTAAAAGTCTACTAAAATCTACAAAAGTCAAAATATGAGTTGTTTTAAACAAAGTTCTTTTGCTCTGTGTACAGGTAATAATATAATATTATTATTTGGGTTTTTTTTGATCTGATCTTTACGTAATAATAATAATAATATTTGGGTTTTGATTTCTAGATAGACACAGGGAGGGAGAGAGAAAGATAGGGGAGGAATGGTGATGATGTGTGTGGGTTGTGGTTGGTTACTTGGTTATGGTTAGGATGGGTTGTGGTGGGTTATGGTTTTAGGTTATGGTGCAGACGTTAATAAACAAACAGTCTTTTCCTTGCAGACTGCAGACATTTGGTCCACCACTTCTCCTGCAGATGTCTGCAGATGTGGTCCGCAGACTGCAGACCTTTTGACTCAGAAAAAACAAACAGCACCTTAGTGAAGAGCAGGAACAATTCCAGATGGTTGCTTTGCTCATTACCACCAACAAACCTCTACAAAGGCAATACATAACTGAAATCTCAATTGATTATATACATAAAAAATCATGTTAATTTGTTTAATTCCAAAAGGCTAATCAAACACAAATACTTTGGTAGTCTTGAGAAAATATGGCGCTCAATAGGAATGTTTCTAAACCTGCAATTCCGCCGCCATAGACGGCGCGTATCGGCTGATAAAGACACAGCAAGAAGCCTCTTTCCCTGTTCCTGTCTCTACAAACGTGTAGCTGGTATTGGGTTGAACCGACATAGCTCCGACATGGTTGGTCGTGTCTGGTCGCCGGCCTCTTTCCCTGTTTCTCTCTCTAAAAACGTTTAGCTGGCATTGGGTTGAATCGCCATATCTCTGACGTGCTTGGGAAGACCATCGGTTTCTCTCGCCATCGCTCTCGTCTCTTTATCTGTCTTGTGAATGTGTGTGATTTTGTTTGTAGTGGATCATATAGAGAGAGAATGGATAGTTTCTCAATGAAAGCAGTGAAAGCCACGTATTATGAAGTTGGGTTAATGTGGCAGAGTGAAAGACACTCATCAAGCTGCCTATGATTTTACAAATATACCCATCAATATTATACGTAAATTACTTGACTACCCCTGCACTGTTGATGAACAGTAATTTCTCATTTCAAATTAATACATTATAGTAATATCTCCCGCGCTTCGCAGCGGGATTTTAGCCAATATCGGTTCACAGTGGCCAGTGGGATTTTAGCCAATATCGGTTCAACATCTAACGGTACTAAAATTCAACCATTATCTGTTTGGTTTGTTTAGATACAATACTCGCAATCAATACACGTTTTATTTGGATGTCCTCAATGATGGTGAGATGTGGCTCATCTAAGAGGTGCTTGGATTTATGTTTTCAAAATAACATACTATTAATTCGGAGCAGTTTGCCTCAAGTAATCAAAGAGACAAAAATGAGAATTATGAACCTGTGGGAACTATATGTAGTAGTAAGTTTGACTCTAAATTTTTCATATTGAGAAAACAATAATGTTCCTGCTGCATCATAATCATCCAAAAACCAATACTTAATATGAATGAAATAGGATTCGAAAACTTATTTTGGCAACAACTTACATTCAGTTGCTACATGTTCAAGTCAAGAAATTCACCCTTATCGAAATTTATCTTTCAAATTCACCCTTATCCAAATGTAACTGCTTTTATGTCCGAAAACACTTCAATCAACCAACATATTACCAATTCAAAGTACCAATACCAATTAACGCCAATAAGTCTTCTAGACGTCTGATTCGGTAACAAAATAACTTATTTTTACACATTTCGATTCTATTTGGAAAAAAAAAAGAAACTAACACATACGACATACCATCACAAATGTTGTTCAAGTTCAATGTTTCTACAAAAGCCTTAAGCTTCTTTACGTCATAGTTGTCTTAATCCCAATCATGCTCTAAAGCCTCATTTGCATCCGAGAGATCTTCAATCAATAAAGCAAAAGTGTTTGAAGTGGCAATACTCTTACCATTATCTTCCTGGAACTGTCACAATTGATTGTGTTTGTTTGGTTAGTGGTCCTCAAAGTAAACCAAATTTTCAGTACTAAATTGTTAGAAATTTGTAATGTGAAGCAATACCTAAAGCATGTGGACGACTAACAAACCAAGATCTAAGGTAAATTTTCAAGCAAATCGAACTAACCAAAACACACTAACACAATAATTTGTAAAATATAACCTCAATCAGTCCCGATTTGGCTTGAATCATGTCTCCGTCTCCCTTTGCCATTCATCCCCTATAGCACAATATAACATAGAGCTGAAATCAAACGAAAACCCAAATCAACATACACGACACCATAGGTTCTCCAATATTAGTTTATGTAACTTAAAACATAGATATTTGTTGAAGCTTACCCCTACCACCATGGCACCATCACTTGTAACTATAACTTGCTACATTGTCTAGATATCTCGGTAGGACGATCAAAAGGCATAGGCATCGCTGAAACCCTAATAATGTAAGATTATGCCGGTCACCGCCAAAGAAGGAGGCATGAATCTCACCATCAAGGTCGGCAACTGGGACTATACCCACCGGATACTTCTGCCGGAACCTCAATCGTCGACACCTATAAAACATATCAATGGGAATACCATCAAAGTTGACCTAAAAAAGTTATGAAAGAGGAAAATTAGGATTTAACATTACACTGATCATACGATTGAGGAGCAGGTACGAAGCTTTTCAAATTATACAGCAATGATTTGGCCTCCAAATTGTGCCTCGTGGTTAAATCTTTAATTGCAGAGCTGCAAAGTTTGAGTGAGAATGGTGAAGATGGTAAGAAAAAGGAGGGGATGCGAAGTGGTTGATGATGGGATGCTACCCACAGGTGGCACAGTATAAAGGCTTGGTGGAAAACAAACTCACCTGATGAATGACACATAACATAACACGTGTAACAGTAGTACAGATCATAGAGAAAATCACTATTCATCCTGAGTTGCTACTGTTCATCTTTAGTTATAAATTATACATAGTATAATATAATTTTTAGGATATGTTGTTTATCTGTCATGAGTAAAACACAAACAAATTGTAGGGTCCTCATGTAACCCATGATATATAGATCAATTGTGTATTGTGTTCATATTCGTTTTAGTACTACAATCAACCTTTTCATCATCAACCTTTTAATCATCTCACAATATTATATGTATGCACTTTCCTCTCTCAAGAAAATAAGATTAAAAGCATTTGCCCTTTGTTCACATCTAAGTTCTAACATCTTATTTTGCTTGTTTGAAATTACCCCATGTTTAATAAACAAGGATTTTTTATATATATAATATAGTAAGCTAGTTTGGGGCATATATGAACGGATTAAGAGATCGTAAAAATATTTAGAAGGATATCAAATCATACAGGGGGATCATTAATTTGTGAATAATTTTAATTTGAGAACAAAAAGAAGACATAACATTAAATACTTTAACTCATTTCACATTAATTATCCAACTAATTAGCTTTAAATATTTTATCCTACACATATCAAACTTGTCCTACACATATTAAAATTCATTTTATACATCAAAACTATCATATTTTAGTTTTTTTTTTCCCAAACTTGAATAAAAATGTAATTACTCTATAATCAATTACTATCAGTACGTGCATGTTCTGGTTTTTCTATACCTCAATAAAATGTTTATTCAACCTTTTAAAAAAAAAATAAGCCCATAAATGTAAGTAAACCGTTAGTATTTTGTTTATCTTTTCATATAAGATTTGCACTTCAAAAAGTACAAAAAAAATGTTAGTAATGTTTTACACATTATTATTTAACTCAACTGGCGTGACTGTATTGTCAAATATCAAAAATTTAAAAATTGTGTATAACATGTCAACTCTCTAACCTAACCTCGGCAAATATTTATTTTGGTAACCCGTAACTTTAACTTAACCTATGAAATCATGTTGTTAATCAACTTCATACATTCAAACTTCCATCAATATCAGTTCTATTGTTTGCATCACTAAAGACCTTTCATAAATCACCACAACTTGTCTTAAAATAAAGACATCTCAATTGCAAGATTGTTGGTTTTTTGTATGTGAAATATAGGTCCAAAATACAGGCTCTGTACTGGTTCGGTTGATGTAGTTTTAATCTTTCAGATATTTAGCTATCTGTTCTAGGGTTAGGATCAAATACATAGTGAAAGAAAAATAGGAAGTCGTAGGAAGGGTATCAAACAAACTCCGACTGAACCCATTCAAACAACATTGGAATCGTCTTATCGAACCCTACGACGTTAGTTTTTAGGTCTTTGTTTTTTTGGAGTTTTAGCTTGTAGTTTTTAGAATATGCATTATATCATTGTCTCTTTTATATACCATTGTGTCTTTTTCTTATTTTCACCACTGTGTCATTTTTTCAATTCATTGTGTCTTTTTTCTTCAGCATTGTGTTATATTTTTTGGCATTGTGTTATATTTTGTGGCTCATTGTGTCATATTTCATGATTTATTGTGTTTTTTGTATCCTTCTCACCCTTCTTATTTTTTGTATCCTTTGTAGAATAACTCAACCCATCTGTTCTATTGGGTGTGTATAATGTATCTAGCTCCTGGTTATAGTTGTTTTCTTTCTTTTTACATAATAAAATTCCACGGTTCGTTCAAACAAAAATAATCACCATAACTTCATCCCATTTCTGACTTTAAAATTTACTAAAAGAAACATGAAAATTTTCAAACTTTTTTGGCCAATTAAGTTGGTATGGTGGCCGAGCAAACTTGTCTTGTCTCCCACTTTCAAAGAGTTAATATGGAAACGTTTTCTATTGAATTTGAAGTCACTAGTTTGGTAGTCCCCTAAGAAGGACCAATATCACGAAGAATAAACCATGACATAAGTGTGTTTTGGTAATCTTACGGACCCAAGTTTCCCCATCCAACAACCCACTAAACTCCTTTATAAAATTTAAGGAGTCAAATACATACACGTTTGCCTATAGATTTTGAACGATATTGACACCCTATTTTTCAAAGATGTAATCATTAATATGCTTTAAAAAATAGATAGACTTGATTTGAATTTGATGCATAGCTTTAACAGTTGCATGCTTACATTTTTTTGAACGGTAAGGAACGACTTTCCTAATAACGTAACACCGAGCATTGTGGTAAAGATCGACTACATGCTTACATAGTTCATATTAAAAGCTAGTATTTAAATAACAAGAGTAAAAGTGTTTGTAACAAACTTAGGATATATAGTATTTACAAAGCTGCCATCAAAGTTTAGTTTTATTGTAATAGATATTTGTATTTTCAGTTTCTGATTCTTTTAAAATTAATAATTAGAAAAGAAAAAAAAAAGATTGATAAAAACCTCACGTTCATTTTGAGCCTTTGAGATATTTATTAGTTTATGGGCGGTTATTCTACAAAGTAAAAAAAACGTGCGAAGGATACGAAAGCACTTTTTACATGATAATTACCAGGGCCGGCTCAACTATTTTGGTGGCCTAAAGCGGAGTAAAAATTTGGGGCCCTAAAAAATGCTATTTACAGAGTTGCAGTCTCATAAGCAAGATAACTCCAATGAAAAACCTATTCAAAACTCAAAATTTATGTTTCCATCCATCTCTCTCATCTTGTCTGTTGCTTTTTTTTATGTTGCTCTTTGTTCTTTCTCGATGCAGTAGACAATTATATGAAAACAGACGCCTTTATTATATGTTGGTATTTCACGAGGATAATTAATTGATTAGGAGATCTGCTCGTATATCAGACCATCGCTTAGGCCTAAATGAAGCCCGTTTTCATATACAAACTAAAAAAATAAAAATAAAAATTGGGGGCCTTATAGAATTGGGGGCCCAAAGCCCTAGCCTCAAAATAATTGGGCTAGAGTCGGCCCTGATAATTACGTAATGATAATTACGTAATGATAATTACGTAATGTTTTTGTATGTTCATGAAAACATTACGTAATTATCATGTACAAAAGTGTCTTCGCATCCTTCGCACGTTTCTTATACTTTGTATTTGAACCTGCCCCTATTAGTTTATTATACTTTGTATGTTATTGGAATACTTAATTTGTTTAGATAAAAAAATTGAAAAAAAAATGTAATATATACTTTGAGATATTTATAAGTTTCTTAGAAGTATTATTATAGTTTGTATATGTTATTGGAATACTTTGTTTAGAAATTTATAAGTTTATTAGGAAAAAGGTTAAATGATAAAAACCTCATGTTCATTTTGAGCCTTTGAGAAATAGTTACGCATCTACCCTTTAAATGGTATCTAACATGCCATAAAAAGTAGATATAAAATCTAATAAATTAGTTTTTTTCAAAAATTGACAACGGCGCAAAAGAGTGCAAATGTGTGGACCGGACCGATTTGTGAGTTGTGACACAACTTTTCAAAAAATAAAAACCGTAGGGACTTATCTGCAAATGATGCTCACATTTGTGTTATGTTGTGCTTTATTGTTTTCTATATTATTTTAAGAAAGTAGTTCGGTAGCGTCGGCAGGCCGCCACATTTAACAACCATAATATTTGATGAAGAATACAACAGGTGAAATTCCATCCCAGCTGGTTTGAGGTAGGGTGGGTTTTTCCTTAAAGATTCTTATCGTGGGTGTAGGTCACATGTTCGATCCATGCACACTATAAAAAAATTCACCGTAACGGTTTGAGCTTAGGCAAGGAAAACACCAATTTGTGGGTAGGGATTCGAACTTGGACCGCTAGGTTAGAGTTGTATAAGGATTTCCACTAAACTAAACATTTCAAAAAAAAAAAAAATAAATAGAACAGGTGAAAATCAAGCTGAATATGATTAGTTAAAGGGGTGCTAAATGTACTCATTTCTTTCTGTTTATACTGAAGGTATCATTCCCTTAAACGGCTGTTTGGTACTCAAACCATATTGTTAGCATATAAGTATTATTAGTTTTTATCTCGCGAGCGTCTCAGGGTTAAAAATATAACAATTCTAATAGAGTAAATAGCCATTTTCGTCCCTGTAGTTTGGTCCAGTTTGCCACTTCAGTACAAAAGTTTTTTTTTTTTTTTTGCAATCTCTTACCTGTGGTTTGGATTTTTTTGCCAAATTCGTCCTTTTCACTTTAAAAAATCTCGTTAGTGTCAGGGGTCACTACTAGAAAAATACCCCTATCTTGACACACATTTAATGACACGCGAGAATTCATGACACGCAAAAGCGCGTGTCATTAAAAAATCGTCATCTTTTAAAAAAATTGGTCAAACAATGACACTTTTTTTTTGCGTGTCAAGAATCTAGTGTCAAGATATTAAAAAACATAACACTACAAGAATTGAGTGTCATGTATTATGTCAAATTTCACATTTTTCAATTCCCGCGCCCTCTCTCTTCTATTACTGTGCACCCGCCTCATAACCCTCATATCAAAAGAAAAGGTTATAATTCTGATCGTTCATAAGCTTCTGCGATAAAAAAAAACCCTAGCTCGTTCATACCTTCTGCGATAAAAAAAAAACCCTAGCTGATGGAAGACGAAGATGGAAGACAATTACCCTAGGGTTTAGCTCGCGTCTGCGTTCATCTGATCGTTCATAACCTTCTGCTCGTTCATACCTTCTGCGTCATCATCATTTCAGTAAGTATTTGACATCAATCTCGCGTCAATCGAAGGTTTGTTATCTGCTGACATCAGTGTTTATTATGGTTTATTGTTGAAATTTGTGTATATAGTTCATTAGGAGATCAAAATATTGTATATAAGTTTCGTTTATGATCATACGTACTGTATGTAAAATTAATTTTCTATGGTGGTTTTTATTTTGTAAAAATTTTTGATCAAAACAGTTCTAAATTAGTAGGTGAATATGCTTGGTTGGAGTTTTCAGGGCTTCTTTTATGAGCTTTGTCTTTGTTATTTATCAAAATCGCGAGTTTAGTTGGCGCTTTTAAAAAGGGTAAGCTTAGCAAAAACTTTTTTTTACCAAAAAATGTATGCTAAATCATAGTCATCTAAGCAAGTGGATCTAATGTGGTATGGCCAAAGCGAACTAAATCATTTTGGGAGCATTAAGCGAAAAGAAAAACCAGGGTTCTTTTCAATCCGTCATTATTAGCTTTTTAAAAATAAAAGAATCAAAATTTTAAGATGTAGAATTAAAACTCCATGTTTCTTATGAGTTGGAGGCCCCAAGTCTTTTGGAGCCCTGGGCTAGGCGTGGCGTCTTTACTTTGTAGGTATGAGAGAGTGTGTCGTCTTTAATGGCTCTTCCTCAATTATTATGGTTTATTGTTGAAATGTGATACTAATCAGCCATCATTTACAATGTCAGACCCACTTCAGTAACAAGCAATCGAACCCTAGCTCCTCACTTCAGCAATCGAACCTAGCTCCTCATTTCAGTAAGTTCAGTCGAACCCTAGCTCGTCACTTGTTGTTTTGTTTGTTGTGTATTGAATGCATATGATAGAAGATACAAAAGAAAAAATAAGCTTTTTAAGATCTTAGTTTTGTTTGTTGTTTTTTAATTATGTGGCTAAAAATCTACTTGTTGGTGTAAAACTGATGAAAATGATAAATATTGTGCATGACAACATCTTAGTTTTGTTTGTTGTTTGTTGTTTTTTAATTATGTGGTCCCTTGTGTCCCCCACATATTAGATTTTGTAAGGTTTTTTTTAGTATTTAGAAGTGAAAAGCAATGTTTTATCTTATTATGTATTGTTTTTTAGTTATGTGTTTGACTTCCAATATAAAAGTGCATGTTTCTATTTTACTATTTTATTTATGTTTTATTTATCCTTTATTTATGTTGGTCTAGATCTACTAACAAAAGGTCATGGATAAATCATGGATTTCGTCTCATAGATTATCAAATGAATATGAAGAAGGAGTAAAGGCTTTTTTAGAGTTTGCACAATCTAATTATCCAAAATCGGATGTTATTCGATGTCCTTGTGTAGATTGTATCAATTTTCGTTACGAGTCAATTGATAATGTGCGTTATCATTTGTTTGCCCGCGGTTTCCACGAAAATTATAAGGTTTGGTCTTTCCACAGAGAATCACTTCCCAACCGTGATTCTAGTTTCCCTAATAAATGTAGACCTGATGACTTTGATCATACAAAGGAAATGCTACATGATGCCTTCACGTATGTAGAGGAAGAACCCGAATCACTGAAATTACTTCTTGAAGAATGTGATAAGCCACTTTACCTAGGGTCAAAGCATAATGCACTTAGTGGATTATTGAAATTCCAACATTTGAAGGGTCAATTTGGCTGGTCCGATGCTAGTTTTGATGCTTTGTTGGGTGTCCTAAAAGATATCTTACCATCTAACAATACAATTCCTAGCTCGATATATGAGGCCAAGAAGTTGCTAAAAGTAGTAGGTCTACAATATGAAAAGATTCATGCATGTGAAAACGATTGTGTTCTATTCTGGAAAGATCACAAGGATGCTTCTAAGTGTCCAACTTGTGGCACATCTCGTTGGAAGAAGAATACAAAAGATGTGCCTTCAAAAGTTTTGTGGTACTTTCCTCCAATTCCTAGATTTAAGAGAATGTTTTCCTCACCGGAAATTGCACATGACTTAACTTGGCATGCACAAGGTAGGGCCAATAATGGTAAGCTAACCCATCCTCGCGATTCTCCCTCTTGGAAGCTTGTTGATCACACGTGGAAAGAATTCGGAAAAGAGAATCGAAATCTTAGATTAGCCTTATCGGCTGATGGTATCAATCCTCACAGGTCATTAAGTTCCAAATATAGTTGTTGGCCGGTTATCCTAATAACCTATAATCTACCCTCTCATTTGTGCATGTCAAGAAGATTCATGATGTTGACCTTATTGATATCAGGGCCAAGCCAACCTGGTAACAATATTGATGTCTACTTGGCACCATTGATAGAAGATCTAAAAATCTTGTGGGAAACTGGCGTTGAGACATTTGATGCCTATAAGAAGGAATACTTCAATCTAAGAGCAGTATTACTTTGGACTATAAATGACTTTCCCGCATATGGTAATCTTTCAGGGTGTGTTACCAAAGGTTATTATGCTTTTCCAATATGTTCAGAGAATACATGTTCACAATGGTTGCCAAAGTCGAAAAAGGTATGTTTTCTCGGGCATAGAAGATTTCTGCCGATTAATCATCCTTTTCGTAAAAGGAAAAAAGATTTCAATAATCTACAAGAGAATGAGGCTATAAAAAAACCATTATCATGTCACACCCTCAAATTTCCACTGCGGAGTTTTACCGCGAGGTGCATGACAAACCAGAACCCATAGCCATAAGTATCATGAACGACTCTAAATGCCCAAACCATTTAGTTCGTTTTTGAGAAAAAGTTTCAAAGTTTAACCAAGCAATTTAAAGTAATGCGGAAGCGTAAACAAAGTAAAACATTTGCAAAAGTCTGCGCAAGACAACGCGCCCAAAACCAAAGTTTAAAAGTACGAAATAATAAATATCCATAACCCAAGACACGAATGATGCATGCCCTAAAACGTGCTCCGTACCTAAGGACCTGCAAAGCATGCTAAAATGTGTCAACATAAAGTCGGTGAGTTCACTATAAATGTAAGCGATGTAAATAATAACGTAGGTTCTCAAAACCCCAAAAGTCCAGTGTACAACGTTGGTCCTTCCGACCCTGTAAACAATAGCTAATTCAAATGTCAGGGGTAGCTAGCCCACTCATGATAACTAAAACCGGCGAATACCGAACTACTAATGAACAAGTTCCCATAACCGGGATAAAGATGCCTTGCATCATTGTCCATCGACAATGATTATGTTTGAAGCTAATAGTTCACATCCGTGCTCCCAGCACGATGTGAGGTTTGTTAGACCTAATAGCGCTATCAACTAATTAACCCGTTTGCCCAACCGGCAATTGATTCGGTATTTTGAAGGACTTAAAAGATGTGTTTGGTTTAGTTCATCAAGGACATATATATGAATTAGTAAAAATAGATTCACCACGTGAACCATGCACCCCAAACCCGGGATGTGTAAAAGAAAGTTGTCTCAATACAGACTAGAAAACGTTACCAATGTAGTCTCAACCCGAGACGCATGCTTTGAGAAAAAAAGTAGTGAAACTCACCTTATCGCGTAAGCAAAGAATCCAAACAGCAAGTATTATATGCTACCGACACCCTAATAACAGTGTCACTACATGAGTATAGGCGTAACATCATTACACCATATAACTCGTTTGTCCAAGGCGTTTTAAATATTCAAAAGTGTGTATGCAACGCCTAGTGATTCTACATGCAATAGTAAACCCTACGGACTCGTTGGTGAATGAGTTGGTTATAATTAGTTTCTACAGCCCGTATGTGTCATAAACATGTGTACTTCCGTTATATGTCAATTTTAGATCACCTAAGACCTCAAGTAATCACATAAGCACATAATACACAATCTGTGTTTTCAGGACAGATTGTGCGCCATCAAGACGAATTTATTTAAAATAGTAAACCAGTGAGTTATCCTCCCAAATTTTTACTGAATTATCTTTGGGATTCACTTGGTAATACCTATTTTTGTTTTGTCTTAATTCCAAACACAAAAATTATAAAAATTCGTACAACACAGCAATGTTCAGAAAATTTCCACAACAGGTCAGTTTAGTAGGAAAATTCTTAAAAATTGTGTATTCATCCAAACGAGATGAATCCACTTGGAAAAGCTCTATCTTTCCAGTATTGACCTACTGTAAAAATTTCATAACCTAACTCCTTGTAAATCTCAAGTTATGGCCATTAAAAGTTAACCCAATTTACAAATCCGAAAATCTGATATGACCCCTAATCAATTAAAATTCCAAAAACGACTCATCCTACGTCCAAAACACATGATTTTACCCATTATGAAAAGCTAAGATCAGGTGTGACCTAACCATGCCAAGAAAACCCTAAAATTATTATGTTAGAGCCGTGTTACAGCTCCTACAAGTTTGACTAACCATTCTGTCCAGATTTTAGTTTCGCCTAAATCATACTTTAATCGCCTACCGTGTGCACAAAAACTATTATCATTCACCAATCATCAACACAAAACATTCCTAATACTTATTTTATCAGATTCTATGATTAAACATGTCAAGATCAAAGCTTTACGAATCAAAACACCAATTACTTGCGCAACAAGTATCCTACGATGTTACTAAGCGTTTATGAGTATGTTTAATCCATTTAATCTACAAAAAGATTCATGCTTTAATGTTTTATAAATTCATTCAGACCTGGACAAACTTATTATATGATTTTTATTAATGAAAACACAAGATAAAAGCATAAGAAATCGTAAGATATACCCTTAGCTCTCTCAATCGATCAATCGCGCGCCTTGGAGCCTCCCAATTGATGATCTTGAGCCTTAGCAGAGGTTGTTTGAGTGAAATATTCGTGTGGGGCAGTAAGGGGGCGATTAGGGTTGAGTATGGGGGTTGCATGGGAGTTTAGGTTGCTTAAATATAGGTTTAAGGCGGTTTAGACCCGTCAGTGTGTTTCGAGCGGCCGCTCGGTGCCTGTGAGCGGCCGCTCACAGGTCCGGGTGGCGCGCTCGTTTCTCGTTTCGTCTCCCGACGCGTTATCCTTCGACGTTTTCATTATTTCGGACCGTAGCAAGTGTAACCCCATGCATTAAGACCCTAATCAACCTCATGCTCCACTTTTAATGATTTCTATTAACGTGTTCGGTTTAGGTTCACATATGGTTTTCACATAAGTTTATTTTTCACCAACGTCCGAGGTTCACTAATCATGCAATCACACGTTGACTCACAATCATGCACGTATGTCTTATCTAACTAACCCTAGTTAAGTATAATGCAAGGAAATGTAACTAGAGTTTAGTTAAAGTGAGAACCTGAATTTTCGGGGTATCACATCATCCCCAAGTTGAAAAGAATTTCGTCCCGAAATTCAGCAAGTAAACAGTAAAGCCAGCTAAAAATGTATGCTTGGTTTCCGGATGTCACATCATCCCCAAGTTGAAAGGAATTTCGCCCCGAAATTCACTTTGAGCGAGCTGCTTTATGTTCGGCATTTGATCTGTGCACAGGTTCAGGTTCAGAAAAGAGGTGTGGATATTTGAGCCGCATCTGGTCTCTGCGCTCCCACGTGTATTCCGGTCCTAGACGGGAATTCCACCGTACCTTCACGATAGGTATAGTGCTTTGCCTGAGTTTCTTGACGCCCTGCTCAAGAATCTCCACTGGTTCTTCCACGAACCGTAACTGGTCGTCCACCTGGATCTCCTCCAGCGGTACTACCAGTGTAGTATCGGATAAGCATTTCTTCAAGTTTGAGACGTGGAATACATTATGCACTCCACTGAGTTCGTCTGGTAGATTCAGCTGATAAGCTACCGGACCAATCCTTTTAACAATCTCGAAGGGTCCAACATAGCGGGGATTCAACTTCCCTCGTTTCCCAAAGCGTATCACTCCTTTCCAAGGTGACACCTTTAACAAAACTTTGTCCCCAACCTGGAACTCCAAAGGTTTTCTACGTTTGTCCGCGTAGCTTTTCTGTCGATCACGAGCAGCAGCCATTCTGTTTCTGATTTGCACTATTAATGTGAAAAAAAAAAGAGAAAAAAAAAAATATATCAGCATAGAGAGTAGCTGACCAAAAAAAAAAAACTGAAAAAAAGAAAGATATATGAAAAAGTGAAAAAAAAAAAGAAAAAGAATAAAGGTTGTGGGTCGAGAAGACCAAAGAGTTAGAGTTTATTTGTTTATGGTTTATCCGGTTTATCTCTTATTTTTCTTTTTAGCCAATTTTTCCCAACAAAATACCCTACCTTTAACCCTTGCCTACCCTTTCGAAGTCCTCTTGATTTGTGTTAGTTTTAGCAATTAGGTGGAAATTTGATTGACACAGAAGCTTATGATAATTTTGCTTCACAGTTCGGTTTTGAGAGATTCACTCCAAAATAAATATATAACCGAGAGATGAGTGATATTGTGAGGGGTACTTACAGGTGCATAGTCGGTTGCTTGAAGGTAAGTGAAGCTTGACTAGGTAGGCCTTGTTTTTAAAATTGTATCATCTTGACTAGTCAGCCTTTTGAACGATGTAAGTCTTGTGAAACCGCTATGCTTGTTGATTTCGTAGCCTGCTTTTGACCCTGTTTGATGCTATCGTTTTTGTTAAATGCTTTGTTGAAAATGTTGTTTGAGATTTTGTATAATTCTTTTTCGGGACGCAAAAGATTTAAGTGTGGGGATGTTTGATGTGTTGCAAAACACATCTCTTTTCCTATGTATTTTGTATATTATTTGGTCAAGTTTTTATTCGTTGTATGTCGTTTCTAATATGTATTTATGTATTTTGTTATTTTATAGGTGTTTGGAGAAAATGAGCGCAAAATGAAAGAATTTTAATTGAGACACCAATACTTGAGAGCCAGTGTTCATGGACGTTGGAGCGTAAACGAGTAATTTTGGTCGAGCCAACAACACCCGATATGCGAGCTTGGAGTATACTACTACTACTACTAATAATAATAATAATAATAATAATAATAATAATAATAATAATAATAATAATAATAATAATAATAATAATAATAATAATAAAGATATAAGTCACGTGGACTTTCCTAGTGGGGCCCAAGAGATTTCTAAAAGTCAAAACAAAACCCTAAGGAAGAAAAAAGAAGGAGGCGACACATTGGATATATTATCACGAGGATCCCCTGAAGACATCATATTTTTTTTTGAGGCAGATCATTATCATCGAGCAGAATTAAAATATTCATCGAAGCATACAGTCAACAGCTACAAGGGAGGATAATTTTCAAGGAGAGAAGGCTTGGCACTATTGGTGGAGGCTTGGGTTGAAGACGCAAACTGCTGGGGTTTAATTTTTATACTCTTTTTATATATTTTTGCTATAGTTTTGTGCGTCTTAAATTTATTCCAACCATGTTTGCTATTTATTTTTATGTGTTTGACATGTTGAACATGATGAGTAGCTAAACATTTACGCTACCTAGGTCGTATTGATGATTATTTCGTGACTTTTGACGTGCGGGTTTGGATAATATAATTTTTGCTTAATGTTTTGGTAAAATATTTTTGTGTTGTTGATAAAAATGCGTATGAATGCTTTTAGTAATCAGTTTGCTTGATTGTTGCTTTACGTTTTTCTCTAGTTTGTTACTTTAGTAGTTTCAATATCTAGAGTTTTGCGTGATTTTCCATAGACTTTGTGTTAGTGGTTAATCTAGAGGTTTCTTGTCTTAGATAACCCTATTAGCAACCTTGCAAGCCTTTGAAATTAGTGTTTTGCCACTTTTGAGACCGAGAGGAGATAGAGTGTCGGTTTGTCTAGTTCTTAGGTTTTGGGTATAGGTGAGACCGGGAGGAGATCCTTACTTATTTACCTTAGCTTCCCTAGCAAATTCGAGCTTTTGTCAACAATCTTAGATAACTCCTTCACACTTTCAGGTGTGTTGAGATTAGCGAGACCGGGAGGTGAGCGAGTCTTTTGAGTACCTTAGCATTCCCTAGTGAGGTGAGACCGGGAGGTGATCCGAACTAGTAACCGGTGATTTACACGTCCCTTAGGATTTTCCAAGAGGTGTTAGTGAGACCGGGAGGCGATCTAGCATTCTTTAAGGTTTTCTTGAGTCAGGCGTATTTTTAGGAACCCGGTAGCCATTCCATTATCCAATTCTGAGCGTTGTGAGTTGCAGGTAGGATTCTAGACCTAGGTAGTTGTTTTCCATATTATCTGAGTTTCTCTCTAGTTTCTGAGCTGTTTGTTCTGCTTCCTGTAATCTGTTCGTTTCAGTTTTTTTTTAATTTATTTACTTTAATAATTATTTCATAAAAATTAATTCACAAAAATCTAAATTAACAGGCTAGGAGTCGACAAAGGTTTAATACCGAGAGTCGCCATATTGTGTCCACGGTTCGATACTCGGACTTACTTGCTCTGCTACACTGCGACCGGTACACTTGCCGTTAGTGTGTGGTTTTGTAGGTTTTTCCATTTTTAAAACTTGACCGATTTAATTACTACACATTTCACACATCAAGTTATACAATCCGGTAATCAATATCAAATAAAATGGGTGACAAACGAAAGGTTTAGGCTCAAAGTGGCTTCTAAAGGTAAAAATGGTGAAACAGGTCAAATAACAAAAACAAACGAAAATGCTAAACAAAAATGGGTAATCCTAATGCCTCTATCATATTTGTGTCAAGTTCGAGCTTATGGTCTCAAAATGCATCAAAACGCACAAGTTCTAAAATAATGCAACAAAGTCGGTATATCACACATGAAACGAAATAGTGAATATTTATATATAATATTTAAGGCTCAAAACTCACTGTCATGTGGAAATAAGGGTTACCGATACTAACAAGTGCAAAGCCAGTTAACCATCCAGCTTGATCCACTATCCCAGGCACCCCAAATATTTTATTTCAGAAAAACAACTCAGTCAAGCCTACTATCCCGCAACTTAAAGAAACATATGCTAAGACCCGTAAACCCGACAATCGACCCCACTTTTAACCGACGTATTACATTGAAAAGGCTCGTTTACTACACACAAAAAGGATCGGGACTAACACAAAACCCACTTTTTTTTTGTTTTTTTTTTTGTTTTTGTTTTTGTTTTTTTTTTTTACTCAACCTACAACTAAGCAAAATAAAACGAAGTTTTCCCATCCCCACACTTAGAAAGGCACAGTGTCCTCAATGTGCTCCAGGATACAACGCAGACTAAAAATAAAAATACAAAAATAAAGTAGAAACAAAATACATATATAACAAAATAAATGGAACGAACTCCCCTGGAATATGTGGTGATAGCTCGCAGAAAGAGTCCCGTCCGTCCATCTTCTACAGCCGTATAGCATTTCCTTCGCGGCCATAGTTGGAATCCTGCAAAAATAAACTAAAAAGAAAATGAAAGTAAAATGACTCAATGACAAGTGAGATGCCTGTTTATAAAAAATAGTTTTAAGATCGACCCCACCCGAATGGAGATTGAGTACGGGCAGGGGAGATCAAACGGTGAAAAAGGCCAAGGCAATCCCACATGACTTGATAAACAAAAAAAATATAAAAAAAAAATAAAATAAAATAAATAAGAATGAAAATTAAATTAAATTAAAACATACCTAGCAGATGTTGATACAAAACTCTACACATGGGTTTTAACCCAAGTTCAATCAGGTGGCTTCTCTTTTATCCACCCTTTATCCAACCCGTTTAATTCAGATCGTTCACCATTGTTCGTCAAAAAACGAATGGTGAATCTAGAAAAACGTTTGAAAAATTCAAACGGGTCAGAGCACCTATTTCTAGACTTACATGGACCAAAGTTTATATGTGGCATTTGATGAGGGGTATGGTCCATGTGACTGTGAACCCTCTCCCGTGATGGTGGCGGCACGGGCCGGCAATCCTGAATGTGACGAGGTGGTTTAGAAATCCCCAATAATTGTTCCTTTTCCACTACCACCTCTTCTTCTTCTCTGTTTGGTGTATCTTTGAACTCCATTGTTGGCTCCCCCATAAGTAACGTTTCTAAAAAGGTAAGATCACCAACCGGGTCAAATTCTCCATCTTCATGAGTCGGTAAATTATCCAACTCCTCACCAAACTCGTCCTCCCAAGATGGTACATCCATATCTTCATCTTCATCTCTCATCTTGTTCTCCTTCTCATTAACCTCTCCAATCAACCCGACATCTTCTTCAACCTCACTATCACTCCAAAAATAATCTTCAATGGGTTCTTGTTGGACCGGAGGTGGGACTTCTTCGTCCATTATCGTCTCCGGTTCTGGCGTGACATCATATGGCTGTAAGTATGGATTTTGCCCTTCATACCAATCTACATAGATTCTTGGTACTGAAGAGGCAAGAAAACTATCGGGCTCCCTCAAAATAGGCATATAGTGATTTTGCATTTGTGTGTAGATTCCTTCTTCATTGTAACCAACCTGGTCGCGCTCTCTTATGTAGTCTGCTACAGTCTTTCTTCCACTAGCATCTGGCATCCTAAAATTCTCACTGAAACAGATACTAAACAAACAGATCACGGGCACCAGATAGAGAAAATATATATAAAATAAATAAATAAATAAAAAAATGAATAAAAATAAAGAGAAGAAAAAATAAATAAAAAAATATCTACAAAATGACTAGATCCCCGACTCGGGTCGTCCTCGAAAGCGCACTGTGTCCCCGGCAACGGCGCCAAAAACTTGATGTGTGAAATGTGTAGTAATTAAATCGGTCAAGTTTTAAAAATGGAAAAACCTACAAAACCACACACTAACGGCAAGTGTACCGGTCGCAGTGTAGCAGAGCAAGTAAGTCCGAGTATCGAACCGTGGACACAATATGGCGACTCTCGGTATTAAACCTTTGTCGACTCCTAGCCTGTTAATTTAGATTTTTGTGAATTAATTTTTATGAAATAATTATTAAAGTAAATAAATTAAAAAAAAACTGAAACGAACAGATTACAGGAAGCAGAACAAACAGCTCAGAAACTAGAGAGAAACTCAGATAATATGGAAAACAACTACCTAGGTCTAGAATCCTACCTGCAACTCACAACGCTCAGAATTGGATAATGGAATGGCTACCGGGTTCCTAAAAATACGCCTGACTCAAGAAAACCTTAAAGAATGCTAGATCGCCTCCCGGTCTCACTAACACCTCTTGGAAAATCCTAAGGGACGTGTAAATCACCGGTTACTAGTTCGGATCACCTCCCGGTCTCACCTCACTAGGGAATGCTAAGGTACTCAAAAGACTCGCTCACCTCCCGGTCTCGCTAATCTCAACACACCTGAAAGTGTGAAGGAGTTATCTAAGATTGTTGACAAAAGCTCGAATTTGCTAGGGAAGCTAAGGTAAATAAGTAAGGATCTCCTCCCGGTCTCACCTATACCCAAAACCTAAGAACTAGACAAACCGACACTCTATCTCCTCTCGGTCTCAAAAGTGGCAAAACACTAATTTCAAAGGCTTGCAAGGTTGCTAATAGGGTTATCTAAGACAAGAAACCTCTAGATTAACCACTAACACAAAGTCTATGGAAAATCACGCAAAACTCTAGATATTGAAACTACTAAAGTAACAAACTAGAGAAAAACGTAAAGCAACAATCAAGCAAACTGATTACTAAAAGCATTCATACGCATTTTTATCAACAACACAAAAATATTTTACCAAAACATTAAGCAAAAATTATATTATCCAAACCCGCACGTCAAAAGTCACGAAATAATCATCAATACGACCTAGGTAGCGTAAATGTTTAGCTACTCATCATGTTCAACATGTCAAACACATAAAAATAAATAGCAAACATGGTTGGAATAAATTTAAGACGCACAAAACTATAGCAAAAATATATAAAAAGAGTATAAAAATTAAACCCCAGCAGTTTGCGTCTTCAACCCAAGCCTCCACCAATAGTGCCAAGCCTTCTCTCCTTGAAAATTATCCTCCCTTGTAGCTGTTGACTGTATGCTTCGATGAATATTTTAATTCTGCTCGATGATAATGATCTGCCTCAAAAAAAAATATGATGTCTTCAGGGGATCCTCGTGATAATATATCCAATGTGTCGCCTCCTTCTTTTTTCTTCCTTAGGGTTTTGTTTTGACTTTTAGAAATCTCTTGGGCCCCACTAGGAAAGTCCACGTGACTTATATCTTTATTATTATTATTATTATTATTATTATTATTATTATTATTATTATTATTATTATTATTATTATTATTATTATTATTATTAGTAGTAGTAGTATACTCCAAGCTCGCATATCGGGTGTTGTTGGCTCGACCAAAATTACTCGTTTACGCTCCAACGTCCATGAACACTGGCTCTCAAGTATTGGTGTCTCAATTAAAATTCTTTCATTTTGCGCTCATTTTCTCCAAACACCTATAAAATAACAAAATACATAAATACATATTAGAAACGACATACAACGAATAAAAACTTGACCAAATAATATACAAAATACATAGGAAAAGAGATGTGTTTTGCAACACATCAACTATCTTCTCAGAGGTTTCGTGCACGAGTTCGGGACCTGTTAGTTGGCTATCCCCAACCTCAGTCCAACAGATAGGAGACCTACACTTGCGGCCATAAAGTGCCTCGAAAGGCGCACACTGAATCGAGGTGTGGTAACTATTGTTGTAAGAGAACTCGATTAAGGGCAAGTGCTTGTCCCAGTTATTACCAAAGTCCACCACGCATGCTCGTAGCAGATCCTCTAATGTTTGGATGGTACGTTCACTTTGTCCATCCGTCTGTGGGTGATAGGCTGTGCTCATATCGAGACGAGTACCTAGAGCATCTTGGAGAGTAGTCCAGAATCGAGAAGTGAATCGCCCATCGCGATCAGATATAATGGAAGTAGGCACTCCATGCCTAGAGACTATCTCCTTGATATAAAGGTTCGCCAGCTTCTCTAACGAGTCCGTTTCTTTTATCGTCAGGAAGTGGGCCGATTTGGTTAAGCGGTCCACGATAACCCAAATCATGTTATGGCCCGCTGTTGATTTTGGAAGCTTCGTAATGAAATCCATGGAAATCCCATCCCATTTCCACATCGGTATCTCTGGTTGCTGAAGTAGGCCTGAAGGTTTCTGATATTCAATCTTAACCTTCGCACAAGTCAAGCACTTACTAACATAAGTGGCTATCTCTGCTTTCATGTTTGGCCACCAGTAGAGAGTTTTGAGGTCCTGATACATTTTGTCCGAACCGGGATGCACCGAATAACGAGATGTGTGAGCCTCATCGAGCACTAGTTGTCTAAGATCCCCTGAACGTGGAATCCAGACGCGATCCATAAAGTACTGAAGCCCATCCGACTTCAGTTCCAGGTGTTTGTCAGCACCATGTAATGTTTCCAACCCGATATTTTCCTTTTTCAAGGCCTCGCCTTGGGCTTCACGTATTTTATCAGGCAGATTAGAGTGTATGGTAAGTTGTAAGGCTCGCACACGTTTGGGTTTCGTTTCCTTACGGCTCAGGGCATCAGCTACTACGTTAGCTTTCCCTGGATGGTACTTGATAGCACAGTCATAATCATTCAAGAGTTCGACCCATCGTCGTTGCCGTATGTTTAGGACCTTCTGATCAAATATGTGCTGCAGACTCTTATGATCTGTGAAGATTGTGCACTTCGTTCCGTAGAGGTAGTGTCTCCAAATTTTGAGAGCGAAGACAACCGCTCCCAGTTCCAAGTCGTGAGTGGGATAATTCTTCTCGTGAACTTTTAGTTGTCGTGAAGCATAAGCGATCACCTTCTCGCGTTGCATCAAAACACACCCTAGCCCTTGGATAGATGCATCACAGTACACCACAAAGTCCTCCGTACCCTCAGGTAGTGACAATATTGGAGCACTGCAAAGTTTGGTCTTAAGTAATTGAAAAGCAGCTTCTTGGGCATCTTCCCACTTGTAGATAATCCCCTTCTGTGTCAAAGCAGTGAGGGGTTGAGCGATTTTTGAGAATCCCTGAATGAATCTGCGATAATAGCCTGCAAGGCCAAGGAATTGTCGAACCTCTGTGGGAGTCTTAGGGGCCTCCCATCTTTTAATCGCATCAATCTTAGCGGGATCGACCTGTATTCCTGCCTCGTTCACCACATGACCCAAGAATTGGACCTCACGAATCCAGAAGTCACACTTGGAGAATTTTGCATATAGCTGCTCACTTTTCAGAAGTTCCAAGATGAGTCGTAGGTGTTGCTCGTGCTCTTCCCTACTCTTGGAATAGATCAGGATATCGTCTATGAACACTATGACAAATTTGTCTAGATAGGGTTTGCACACCCGGTTCATGAGGTCCATGAACACAGCTGGTGCATTGGTCAGCCCGAAGGGCATTACCAAAAATTCATAGTGCCCATAACGAGTTCGAAAAGCTGTCTTTGGCACATCCTCCTCTCGAACTCTCAGTTGGTGATACCCCGACCTTAAGTCAATCTTGGAATAGAAACTCGACCCCTGAAGTTGGTCGAATAGATCATCTATGCGAGGTAAAGGGTAGCGATTCTTAATTGTCACCTTATTTAATTCCCGGTAATCGATGCACATACGGAAACTCCCATCCTTCTTCTTCACGAATAAGACTGGGGCTCCCCACGGTGAAGAGCTAGGTCGGATGAAACCCCTATCCAATAGCTCTTGGAGTTGGGTAGATAGTTCCTGAAGTTCGCCTGGTGCAAGGCGGTATGGTGCACGCGCAACTGGGGCGGCGCCTGGTGCAAGGTCAATTTGGAACTCCACTTGGCGAACCGGTGGAAGTCCTGGCAGCTCCTCTGGGAATACATCAGGAAAATCTCGGACCACCGGGATGTCCTCGATTTTTGTTTCGACTTCGGCTCGAGTATCAGAAATGTTAGCCAATATGGCTGGATAGCCCTTCCGTATGCACTTCTGGGCCTTCAAGTAAGAGATGATGCCCACCATGGCACCACCGCGATCACCCTGGACAGACAATAGTTCCCCACTGGGGAGGGGGATACGAACAACTTTCTCCTTGCAGAGAATTTCGGCGTGGTGCTTGGACAACCAGTCCATGCCAATCACAAGATCGAAGCTTCCTAGGGTGATAGGTAAAAGGTCGATGGCAAACAAATGTCCATCTAGTTCGAGCCTACAGTCACGAAGAATGTGGGTTACCTCAACAGGCTTCCCATCAGCTAGTTCTATAGAGTACGGGGTCTCAAGTAATGTAGGGACTATCCCTAGTTGTCCGCTAAGTTTTGATGACACAAAACTATAATCCGCACCAGTATCATATAAAACAGAAGCGAGAGTGTCGTTCAAGGAACACGTACCCGTCACGACGTTGTTATCGTTCCTCGCTTCCCCAGAGCCAATCACGAATGCTCTACCACGCGCCCCATAGTTGTTTCCATTGTTGTTGTTGTTATTACCAGTGTTGGTGTTATTATTTCCTCCATTGTTTCCATTACCGTTCAGCTGGGGACAATTCTTTTTAAAATGGTTCTCGCTACCACACTGGTAACACGCCTTTCCACCCTTCTGTTGCTGACCCTGCGGGGGTGGGTTACCCTGAAGGTTGACTCTACAGTCTTTCTGCACATGCCCCAGCTTACCACAACGATCGCACTTAATCCTGTTACATGGCCCAGAGTGGTGATAGTTGCACTTAGCGCACTTGGGCCGATTTCCGTGATAACCACCTTGAGTCTGAGTACGGTTGCTGTTGTTGTTGTTGTGGTTGTCGTGTTTCTTGTTCGGGTGCTGCTGCTGTTGATTACCATTACCCGGGGGTTTGCTAGACGCACTCTCCCACTTTCTCTTATTATCACTAGTGCCAGAGGATGAAGCACCTCGAGGGGGCAGTAGTCCCTCCTCTACTTTCTGGTCAGTCAGCTGGTGTGCCATACGAATCACCTGCTGAAGATTGTTGAAGTTGGCAGCAGTAACCATGCCTTTGATCTGCGGCACCAAACCCTTGATGTACAGTTCAATTCGCTTGTAGAGCGGGGTTGAGTAGTTAGGGCACATAGTGGCTAGCTCATGTGACCTAGTGGTGTAGGCTTCAATATCCGACCCCACCATTTTCAGATTCAGGTACTCAGTTTCCAGCTTCTGGATTTCATCCCGAGGGCAGTACTCCTCCCTCATCATCTCCTTGAAAGCATCCCAAGGCGTAGCATTTGCCACATCCACACCCAGTATTTGCTTCTGAGAGTTCCACCAAGATAACGCCGCGTTCTCAAGTGTACCAGCGGCATATTTGACCCGGTCAGCTGGTGGACAGTTGCACATAGCAAAGCATGACTCCACCCTTTCGAACCATCTAAGTAGTCCAACTGCACCTTCAGATCCCCCAAAGTTTTGAGGCTTGCAGTCCATGAAAGTTTTGTAGGTGCAGGCTGGAGGGTGGTGTGGTTGTTGACCTACGTGCAAACACGGGAGTCATATGAGTAATAGAGTTTAACGCTGGAGCTCGTAGAAGGAGTAAAATAAAACGAATTAGTGTTACCAGCTTGGATAGCTGCGAGGGCTGCAACCACCCTGTCGTTGACCAGTGCAGTCAGCTCAGCTTGTGTTAGGTTGATGTGTCCACGTCCATGACCTCTTCCCGCCATCGTAGTTCTACAAATATACTATACACATGAGACTACAATCGTTTGTACATCACGGTGTACTAGTAAATCACGCACGTATAAATAATAAAATAAAAGTTAAATCAATAATAAAATACCAACGTTCTAAAACAATCCAAAAGATCACCCAGTCACACG
The DNA here is from genome assembly GCA_028751855.1 of Ambrosia trifida. Classification (NCBI taxonomy): domain Eukaryota; kingdom Viridiplantae; phylum Streptophyta; class Magnoliopsida; order Asterales; family Asteraceae; genus Ambrosia; species Ambrosia trifida. Next base: position 100,134,657 of record CM054128.1, on the reverse strand, counting down.
AGATTAAATAGAAGTCATAATATACTAGGAACAAAATAAATAACTAAATAAATAATACTAAATAAAATCAATCGTCGTCCGTAGAGATAACTGATCCTTCATCCTCACTTTCCTCCGGTAACTCCTCAGGTTCTTCCTCCTCTTCCTCTTCTATAAGAGCTGCATCAAGTGCTGCTCCCAAATCATCAAACTCATCCTCCATGGGTTCCTCTTCGGGGTCCTCTTCCCCAATTGGTTCCAAGGCTTCCATAAGCTGGTTGCGAACCATGGCTAATTCCTCTCGAGTATGTGCCAACTCTTGTTTGGTAGCAGTAGCATCCTGTTTTGCTTCCTCAGCCTCTTTCTTAACTTTCCTTAGTTCGCTGAGTAAGTAGTCAATCTGTCCCGCCACATGTGTCAATGTCTCGTCAGCATTTCTTCTCCAGAACTGGAACTCCTTAATACCAGTGTAAGCATTATCCAACTCAGTGTGTACATGCCTCACCATCCCTGCAAGTGTCCTCTCCCACGAGTCCACAATGGGAGGTACTGTAGCTGGCACCCCATAACTTACGACCCATGAGTGTAAGATGTCCGTGAACCAACGCCAACGGTTAGTGGCTTCACTCGGCTCGAGTGACGAAGATGGGGACTCATAAGGGTCATACATGGGGCGTCGCTGCCCGTCATGAGCACGGTAAGAGTAATTTCGGTGAGCGGGGTTAACCATAATTACCTACAATATGTTAGGTTAGTGTTCGAAGTCGAGAAAAATAAGCGTGCACTGAAGACGATGAGTGTACTAATACTTATGCTATAATGATTATAGTCTAGAATGCAATGCAATTCCTAGTTCACTATAACCAATGGCTCTGATACCAATCTGTCACACCCTCAAATTTCCACTGCGGAGTTTTACCGCGAGGTGCATGACAAACCAGGACCCATAGCCATAAGTATCATGAACGACTCTAAATGCCCAAACCATTTAGTTCGTTTTTGAGAAAAAGTTTCAAAGTTTAACCAAGCAATTTAAAGTAATGCGGAAGCGTAAACAAAGTAAAACATTTGCAAAAGTCTGCGCAAGACAACGCGCCCAAAACCAAAGTTTAAAAGTACGAAATAATAAATATCCATAACCCAAGACACGAATGATGCATGCCCTAAAACGTGCTCCGTACCTAAGGACCTGCAAAGCATGCTAAAATGTGTCAACATAAAGTCGGTGAGTTCACTATAAATGTAAGCGATGTAAATAATAACGTAGGTTCTCAAAACCCCAAAAGTCCAGTGTACAACGTTGGTCCTTCCGACCCTGTAAACAATAGCTAATTCAAATGTCAGGGGTAGCTAGCCCACTCATGATAACTAAAACCGGCGAATACCGAACTACTAATGAACAAGTTCCCATAACCGGGATAAAGATGCCTTGCATCATTGTCCATCGACAATGATTATGTTTGAAGCTAATAGTTCACATCCGTGCTCCCAGCACGATGTGAGGTTTGTTAGACCTAATAGCGCTATCAACTAATTAACCCGTTTGCCCAACCGGCAATTGATTCGGTATTTTGAAGGACTTAAAAGATGTGTTTGGTTTAGTTCATCAAGGACATATATATGAATTAGTAAAAATAGATTCACCACGTGAACCATGCACCCCAAACCCGGGATGTGTAAAAGAAAGTTGTCTCAATACAGACTAGAAAACGTTACCAATGTAGTCTCAACCCGAGACGCATGCTTTGAGAAAAAAAGTAGTGAAACTCACCTTATCGCGTAAGCAAAGAATCCAAACAGCAAGTATTATATGCTACCGACACCCTAATAACAGTGTCACTACATGAGTATAGGCGTAACATCATTACACCATATAACTCGTTTGTCCAAGGCGTTTTAAATATTCAAAAGTGTGTATGCAACGCCTAGTGATTCTACATGCAATAGTAAACCCTACGGACTCGTTGGTGAATGAGTTGGTTATAATTAGTTTCTACAGCCCGTATGTGTCATAAACATGTGTACTTCCGTTATATGTCAATTTTAGATCACCTAAGACCTCAAGTAATCACATAAGCACATAATACACAATCTGTGTTTTCAGGACAGATTGTGCGCCATCAAGACGAATTTATTTAAAATAGTAAACCAGTGAGTTATCCTCCCAAATTTTTACTGAATTATCTTTGGGATTCACTTGGTAATACCTATTTTTGTTTTGTCTTAATTCCAAACACAAAAATTATAAAAATTCGTACAACACAGCAATGTTCAGAAAATTTCCACAACAGGTCAGTTTAGTAGGAAAATTCTTAAAAATTGTGTATTCATCCAAACGAGATGAATCCACTTGGAAAAGCTCTATCTTTCCAGTATTGATCTACTGTAAAAATTTCATAACCTAACTCCTTGTAAATCTCAAGTTATGGCCATTAAAAGTTAACCCAATTTACAAATCCGAAAATCTGATATGACCCCTAATCAATTAAAATTCCAAAAACGACTCATCCTACGTCCAAAACACATGATTTTACCCATTATGAAAAGCTAAGATCAGGTGTGACCTAACCATGCCAAGAAAACCCTAAAATTATTATGTTAGAGCCGTGTTACAGCTCCTACAAGTTTGACTAACCATTCTGTCCAGATTTTAGTTTCGCCTAAATCATACTTTAATCGCCTACCGTGTGCACAAAAACTATTATCATTCACCAATCATCAACACAAAACATTCCTAATACTTATTTTATCAGATTCTATGATTAAACATGTCAAGATCAAAGCTTTACGAATCAAAACACCAATTACTTGCGCAACAAGTATCCTACGATGTTACTAAGCGTTTATGAGTATGTTTAATCCATTTAATCTACAAAAAGATTCATGCTTTAATGTTTTATAAATTCATTCAGACCTGGACAAACTTATTATATGATTTTTATTAATGAAAACACAAGATAAAAGCATAAGAAATCGTAAGATATACCCTTAGCTCTCTCAATCGATCAATCGCGCGCCTTGGAGCCTCCCAATTGATGATCTTGAGCCTTAGCAGAGGTTGTTTGAGTGAAATATTCGTGTGGGGCAGTAAGGGGGCGATTAGGGTTGAGTATGGGGGTTGCATGGGAGTTTAGGTTGCTTAAATATAGGTTTAAGGCGGTTTAGACCCGTCAGTGTGTTTCGAGCGGCCGCTCGGTGCCTGTGAGCGGCCGCTCACAGGTCCGGGTGGCGCGCTCGTTTCTCGTTTCGTCTCCCGACGCGTTATCCTTCGACGTTTTCATTATTTCGGACCGTAGCAAGTGTAACCCCATGCATTAAGACCCTAATCAACCTCATGCTCCACTTTTAATGATTTCTATTAACGTGTTCGGTTTAGGTTCACATATGGTTTTCACATAAGTTTATTTTTCACCAACGTCCGAGGTTCACTAATCATGCAATCACACGTTGACTCACAATCATGCACGTATGTCTTATCTAACTAACCCTAGTTAAGTATAATGCAAGGAAATGTAACTAGAGTTTAGTTAAAGTGAGAACCTGAATTTTCGGGGTATCACATATCAAGTGAAGAACTTTACAATCGTCTGGAGGGGTTTAAGACTATATGGGGTAAGAAAAAAAAAGTCAAAGAAGGTAAAGTTAAAGATAAGCAAGTCAAAGAAAAGAAAGTCAAAGATGGAAAAGTCAAAGATGGAAACACCAGAGAAGAAAACATCAAAGAAGGAAAAAGATAGTATTGATGAGAGAGCTAAATTTTGGCATAAAAAATCATTTTTTTTTTTGAACTTGAATATTGGAAGAAGTTGCTTGTTCGTCATCAACTAGATGTTATGCACATAGAAAAAAATGTGTGTGAGAGTGTTTATGGGACATTGTTGAATTTGCCTCACAAGACGAAGGATGGGTTAAATGCACGACAAGATCTTGAGGATTTAGGTATTAAGCCTGAACTACAACCTCAACAAAAAGGGAAACGCCTTTTGCTTCCTCCTGCATGCTACACGTTGAATACCGCGGAGAAACATCTATTTTATAATACATTGTCTAACATAAAAGTACCTGACGGGTATTCTTCCAATTTTAAGAATCTCGTGTCCGATGATGTTTCCAAGATGAATGGTTTGAAGTCTAATGACTGTCATGTACTGATGCAACAACTTCTTCCTTTTGCAATCAAGGGGGTGTTACACGAGAAAGTGAGGAAAGCAATCATAAGCTTGTGTCATTTTTTCAATAAGTTGTGTAGTAAAGTTGTCGATGTTAGCACGCTAAGCAAGTTGCAAAGTGACATCGTATTAACTTTGTGTTTGTTAGAGAAGTATTTTCCTCCTTCGTTCTTTGATGTCATGATTCACTTGATGGTGCATTTAGTTAGAGAAGTGAGGTTATGTGGCCCGGTTCATTTTAGGTGGATGTACCCATTTGAGAGATACATGAAAACACTTAAAGGGTATGTACGAAATCATTATCGACCCGAGGGTTGCATTGCAGAATGTTATGTGGTAGAGAAAGCCTTGGAATTTTGCTCGGGTTACTTAAAAAACATGAAATCAATTGGCAATCCTTATGAACGTGTTGATGAAACAATCCGCACCGGCAGGCCTTTATCGGGGGCTACAAGGGAGGTTGTGGATGCTCAGTTACGTGACCAAGCTCATCTTTATGTATTAAGAAACAGCGCTGTTGTGGAGCCGTATATAGAGTGAGAATTGCATAAAACTACATACTTTTTGTATTGTATGTAATACATAAAGCTTCTACTAACATCTACAATATATACTTCAGGCAGCATATGTTGGAATTGAAGGATCTCAACCCTCGCGCCTCTCGAAATAGTACATGGTTGCAAAACCAACACAATCGAACATTTATTAGCTGGCTTAAGAACGAGGTCTATTTTTTAAAAGAAGTTTGTTAGAATTACCATATTATTTTTAGTAACATTTTACATTAATTCTTTTTCCAAAAGGTTGAAAAACGTGTGGCTAGCGGAGAAAGTATTTGTGACAATGTTCGTTGGTTGGCCAAACGGCCTACTTTTGTTGTTAATAAATATAGCGGTTTCGCCATAAATGAGTATCAGTTCCATACAACAACTCGAGACGAATCTAAAACAACTCAATGTAGTGGAGTATCTCTAGTTGCACATGCTATGCAGATTGCTAGTGCAAAAGACATCAGTCCCGTGTATGGCGCTGTTACTTACTTTGGCCGTATAAAGGAGATATGGGATCTTGATTATCGCATGTTTACCGTTCCTGTTTTCATGTGTGATTGGGCTGATAGTCGTGGAGTAAAAAAGGATGATTTTGGATTCACCGTGGTAAACTTCAACAGGCTTGGTCACCATTCTGAACTCTTCATATTAGCTAGTCAAGCCAGACAAGTTTTTTATGTTCAAGATCAACAAGATGATAATTTGTGTGTTGTTGGCTTCACACCACATAAGATGTACAAGTATGGAGCAAGTGATGAAACTGAGGATATGTTGGAATTTGATGTTGCTGGTGATCTTACACAAGGCTCCGCCTTAGTAGACCTTGATGATGATTTTTCGTGTAGGCGTATGGATGGAGAGGGCATATTAATTTAAACTTTAGTTTTTGTGTTTTTAGGATGAAATTTGTGTATTATTACTTAATTTGTTTTCTGATCATGTTATTGTTGTGTGGTTTTTTTATATTCTTGTATGTCTTTAATTCTGATAATGTTGAAGATAACAAACTACATGGAATTTGTTTTTTATTACTTAATTTATTTTCTGATAATGTTGAAACAGGAGATTTTTTTCTGACATGGAACCGAATTCTGGTTCGGATCATGACGAAGGAGATGAGAGATCACAAAGAGGTCCGACATGGATGAAGAGAAAGAAAACAAATCATAAAGGGAAACCTCCAGTTACTTACAATATCAGAGGTGTCCCAATTGGAGAAATGTCAACAAAACTTTCTACTTTTGAGGGAGTGGTTGCAAGATCTATGATTCCTATAACTTATGAGAGTTGGTTAGACGTTAGTGCTGATACCAAGGAAGAAATATGGCAGTACATTTTGGTAAGTGTAACATATAATCTTAACTTCAAATTAATTATCTTATGTTTTTGTTGAAAATAATATTGTTTACGCTTTATGTTTCAGGCAAATTATGATGTTGACCCAAAGAGCCGGACTCAAACTTTACAATCAATTGGGACCAAGTGGAGAAATTTCAAACATACTTTGTATAAGGAACATATTGAGGTACAAAAAGATGACCCTGAGCTGAAGAATAATCTACTCAATCCTCCTCCAGACCGTCCGTCCGTGGGAAAAAGCGAATGGAAAGTATTTGTGTCGCAAAGAACTACAAAAACATGGCAGGTTTGTTACACGTCTTTGTGATTTTAAGGCAAATTATTTGTGTCGCAAAGAACTACAAATCAGAGGTGTCCCAATCTTAGTTTCGGACTGAACCTGCTGCGCGCTCGCCTGCTGCGCGCTCGCCTGCTGCGCGCTCGCCTGCTGCGCGCTGCTGCGCAGCTGCTGGTCCGCTGCTGGTTCAGTCCGAAACTCAGAGGATAATGCTGCAAACATGGTCCCGCAGTGACTGAACGTTGCCGCCTTAATATCATCAAATGAATATTTGGGTCCAGCTGAAACTGTTGGTGCATCCTCTGAGTCTAGGTCCATAATATTATATAGAAAAAGCGTATGCAATTACTAAATACCGTTTTAAAGCCCTTGCAAAAACAAAGCATTTTCAACACAGTTGCAACTAAGTTTAGTTATGAATGGGTCAATTTGGGTTATGTATTTATTTCTAAATTGTAAAAATAAATAAAAGTCGCCCAAACACAATGTGTAAATTCACGATCTCAAAATAATTTTTTTGTCTGTATCTCCATTATATAGACCTAAAAAAACAGTCAAAGTTAATTCGAACAGCTAGAATTTTACACATTTACGAACCATGCAACATTACATTCGAACTACTAAATTTTGCTCATTCCTAATCCCTAAAATCCAAAGTTAATTGGAACAACTAAAAAGACCTAGAAAAAACAGTCAAAAGGATTGGTAAAGTAATAAACGATTACACAGAATTTAGATTGAAGAATTCAAAGAGAACTAGTTTAATTGAAAAGGTAAGGTGTGAAATAAAAAAATAGCGTGTTGTAAGTTGTATCAAGGCAAGTGCAAGTAACAGCAACAGCAACACTAGATATACGAATATTGATGGAAGTAGAAACGGATGAAATTGTTTGTTTATCATACAGAAATGTTTACCTACCTGTTGCGCGCTGCTGCGCAGTCGCCTGCTGCGCGCTCGCCTGCTGCGCGCTGCTGCGCTGCTGCTGGTCCGCTGCTGGTTCAGTCCGAAACTCAGAGGATAATGCGCTGCTGCGCGCTGTTGCGCGCTGTTCTGTGCAGGTTGCTGCGCGCTGTTCTGTGCAGGCTGCGCGCTGCTGTGCAGTCGCCTGCTGCGCTGCTGCTGGTCCGCTGCTGCGTAGTATAGAATACTATTTGTAGTGGTTTTAGACATGTTTACGGCTAGTTTACGATGTTTTAGGTGATTTCAGGCTGAATTAATTTAATGGTGTGTGTTTCTAATCTAGGAGAAAAGTAAAAAAGCTAAGGAAGTTCGTGCACTTAATATATACAATCATCATTTGAGCCGAAAAGGATATGCCAGACTTCAAGCTGAGCTGGTATGAATTAAATTAATTGAATACTTTACTTGTTGAAATTTTTGTTAACTCACTTTTGTTATTCTTGATTATATAGATGGCAGAAACTGGGAAGACAGAAGAGGAGATTGATAGGGCAATGCTGTGGAAAAAAGCAAGAGAGCGAAAATCAGGAGGTTTCGACAAACATGTCCAAGTAGTAGTTGATAAAATTGTAAGTTTTTTCTCACATTCAATTTGAATTTTTTGATGTGTTCTTGGCTGATATGAGGGTAATAGATCACTTTATCAGCTTAGTATATATTGCTACTAAATGTTTCATGAATTGGTTTCACATTGTAGGACAAGATGCTAAATGATGAAGGTTCTGGAGAGGTCACATGCGGTACAAATGATGTGCTTACACAGGCCCTAGGTACTAAGGAACAACGGGGGCATGTGCGTGGAATGGGTAGATTTGTAAGGCCACATCAGTATTTTTACCTACCCAAGACTGTTAAACATTACATGGAGAATGAGAAGAAGAAGTATGAAGAACGGTTCAATAAACTTGAAGACGAGTTGGATAAAATGAGAAGGGGTATGAATAATGTGTCTGAAGCCGGAAGTTGCCAAATGTGGGGCAATGAAGATTTTAAAGACCACTCATTCGAAGAACCAGTTGTAAGTATCTATGTACAAGTGTTTTTTTAAATAGTTTCTATGTTATATCTAAGAAAGAATTCTTTATAATTTATATATATTTGTAGGATAATGCGTGTTATCTGGCGGTTGACGTGCGTTCAAATATTGTCGCCAAAGGAATCATAATGAAGGATACATATAAAGAGGAGAATGTTGAAGTGAAAGTTGAAATAGCTTTACAAAGAGAAGCCGAAGTACCTAATCCACTTGATGAGGAGTTTGTTGAGACGGTTGCAGATGCTGTTGGGCACGTACTAAGTTGGCCGAGTGATCTTGTCATTCGTTGCTCTGACTTGGTAATAATATTTACTTATATTAAATACATATATACACAATGTCTAAGTTATTTATATATAGTTACAGGAAAAAGCGGTGGCGAAACCAAAGAAAAAACCAGCTGACAAAACGAGAAAAGAAATAGAAATTAAGAAACGGCCCAGGAAAGATGATGAGGAAAACAAAAAAGAAGATGAAAAAGAACTTGATGAGGAATACAAAATAGAAGATGAAAAATGAGAAAGCAAGAAACAAATAAAAGGCAAAATGCAAGTTGTTGAGAATGTAGGAAAAAGAAGGAAGACTAGAGCACAAAGGAATCAAAGGGTTAGAATGGATACAAATGGGACTTTATTGATGGCTGCCCACGTAGTTGATGGACAACTTAAAAATGTGGAGTCTTTGAGACTGCCGTTGGATGAGGATGTATTTGGGCATGAGAGTTTCACGTATGTACATTGGGATGATTTTGAAGCCGTTTTTACAATGAATGAGCTGAGCGGTGGTGTAATCAGTTCTTATATTATGTAAGTGTTTAAGTTTAGTCTAAATAACCGTTGGTAAAACACATTTTATTTTATGGATTCTGTTTTTGTATGTTTAACAGGTTACTGGATTCGCAAATAAAGAGTGGCCAAAAACGCGATCATGGAATTTGTTTTGCGAACCCGGCTATAATCTCGCCGGCTGACCGCAAACCCAAATCCCAACATAATATTGAGCAAGCAAGTAGAGTGGTTGTAGATCGTTTATTAAACAGAAATGGCAAGGACATCATCTTGTTGCTTTACAACCCCGGGTATGATAGATCTTATCTGATCATCTTAGTGCGTTTTCATTTTAGTGCATTTTCATTTATGATACTGAAAATATATCAAAAGTAATAAATAAGGAAAAAGACCAAACTACCCCCTTAGGGACGATTTTGGCTATTCACTCTTTGTTTTTTGTAGAAACCATTGGGTGTTGGCTGTGCTTGACATGAAAGGAGCCACTTGTTACTATCTTGATTCTATATGCCCGGAGAGTGTCTACGAGCCGTTAAGGCAAATTATTGATACGTAAGTAAATGTCGTATATGATGGCTTTGAAAAAAAATAGTTTATTGGAAGTTACGTTTGAATATGCTTTAAGATATAATTTATTTTTAATAGGGCCACGACCGTGTATAGTGCTCAGACTAGTACCGGCAAGAGGTTTAAACTGAGATGGGTCAACACCAAGGTGAGCACTTAATTATCCTAACTATTTATTTGGACTGATCTGAATATACCGTTTCGCATATAGATGCTCCTAACTATTTATTTAATTGGTACTATCTGTAGGGTGCATTCTTTTTTACTTGCATGAATTATCCATATAATTCTTTTAATGTGCAGTGTCCGTGTCAGCCGGGGATCACAGAATGTGGTTATTATGTAATGAAATTCATGAAGGAGATCGTTACGGACGGACTTGGAATATTGGACAATGTAAGTTGATCGAGTCAAATTCTAGTCACTTTTGTTTTCTTGAAACTAAAACCATCGCGAACCCTTAACCTTTCATCTTATTAATTTAATTGTGTCTCAGGTTGGGGGAGGAGTGGAGGCTTACTCGGATGCGGATATTGATTATGTTCGTGAAGAATGGTCGGGTTATGCCTCGACCTTCATTTTCAAGTTATGATCCTTATGTTTAGGCTTACTAATCGACTAATGTAATGTATTGATACAATGTTTTTGTAACCATTTGTGGTAGAATTCGACATAATTGTAATGGGTTTTTTGGTGGTATAATATATGCAGCTTTATTATTAAATTTATTGTTTTTGTAATTATAAATAAAAAATAATTCCAGGATATTATTCGTTTTGCAGAAAAAAAAATTGGTAAAAAAACATGACACGCAAAATGACTGTCATAAAGGTGTGTCATAAATTCATGTATGTCATAAATGCTGTAAAAAAAATTCGTAAATGAGTGTCAAGAATGTTTGTCATTAAAGAGTGTGTCATAAATGCGTGTCAAAAAAGCATGTCATAAAGATGTGTCATAAACGCGTGTCATTAAAAGATGACACGCGCCTGCATGTCATAAACTTTTCTTGACATGTTCTTGCTTGACACTTTTTTGTGTGTCATAAACACCCTTTTATGACGCGCAATGCGCGTCAAGAAAGGGGTATTTTTCTAGTAGTGGGTAGGGTTGTCTTTTTACCAGTCAGGGACGAATTTGGCATTTAAAATTCAGTTAACCTTGAGGGACTGAATTTGCCTAATGATGAAAGTTTAAAAATAAAGAAAAGACCCGCGGGTTGAGAGGCTCGAACCCGGGTCTGTTCTATGGAACCACACATACATAACCACTTTACCAAGAAGCAAGTTTGTTGAATAAATTTGAAATCAAAATAACTTAAACTTAAATAAAATACATCATCTTCTTCCCCAAACTTAACTTTCAAGAACCCTAACCCTAGAATCAGATTCAATTAACCCGAATTGGACACGATTAAGCAACAATGATAAAGGGCTTTTACTCGGAGTTAAACAACAATCAAAACGACATAAAAGTTTCGGACTTACAATGTGGCATACGGAAAAAAACGAGGTGCACATGTTCGAAGCTTTGCGTCGAGATTAACAGACCTTCTGGTCACGTTTTGATTTGTTTAAAAGTGGGTTTGTGATGCACAAAGGTTGTGTGATGTATTTCAATGATCAGTATATAAGGTCGTTAGGCAAAATCGAACGTTTGATCTTGACATAAAGTTCCGACGGTTACCTTCATAAAACTCGATTAAATACACGATTAAAACGGATTAAATGTACGATAAAGACCAGGAATTGAATAAGAACAGATGGAGAAACGTTTTGGGAACATTTAAACAAATTAAAACATGACAAAATTACAGAAAACAACCTTTATGTATTACCAAAACTGCACATTTCACCTTTATCTTTAAAAAGCACTCTAATCAACCTTTACCTTTTTTATTTGTTACAAAAACAAACCTTTAACACTAACTTGGTTAATTTTCTCAGTTAAGTCTCCTCACATGCCTTGCATGTGAGGGCTTTTTAGTCATTTTAATTTGCCTTTTATTAAAATATTTATTATAAACAAATCCTTATCATCTTCCAAAGAGTAAACATCATCTGATCAACCAACCATTACCTCCAAACCCTTTCAAAACCCTCCCATGTTCTCACAATGATCAACGAGGAAGGAAATGCAAGGTTGCCTCTGGATATGGACATTGCAGCACATGATACCGATAGCCAACAAATTCCGAGGTTGCCAACGATCCAAAAGAGGACCCATGAAGGATTCTACAATCGGCATCAGAACCAACGATCCAGAAGAGGACCAGTGAAAAAGACGATCGAGTGATTCGGTCATAAGAAACAAGAAACTGTCATCCCCTGTTTCGTTACTGAAAACAGGGACAATTGGTTATTATGCTTTCTCAGGTCCATTTGAGCCCAAATATTAGTTATATAATTCTAAACATTACATAACTGCAATTGATTTTTTTTTTTTCTAAAACTTCATTGCGAATTAGGTTGATTGGGTCTTAATTTTATTTTTTGTAACTAAATTGTCACACTAAATGATTCAATTAGCAGTTTGGTTATGGGGCATCCCAAGGTCAAACGACTCGGTATTAGCATATCGCTTGAAATTTTCAATCTATTGCTACAACTTGTATTCATATATCAGACTACACGCCTAAAATTCTGCTTCGTATTCGTAAATAGTACTCACTTTAACCGACTAAAAGAGTATTTGAAAAAGGCCCCAAACTTTTAGTTCGCTTTAGGCCTCTGAAGATGTTGAGCCGACCCTGCGTATAAACTCTTTAGCTGCATAATTGTTTCGTTTTGGTGCTGAATGTATCACCTTTAAAGGATTTCTTTAGTTTATATAATTAGTGATTAAATGTGTTGTTTTATGATGGGATGTAATATTGATTAATGTGAATTGTAAATGTTTTGAGTTCTCCTATGTGATTCAGACGATTAGGGTTTGGTAAGGGTTGTATGGGTTTTGTTTACTCTTTGGAATATGATAAGGATTTGTTTATAATAAATATTTTAATAAAAGGCAAATTAAAATGACCAAAAAGCCCTCACATGCAAGGCATGTGAGAAGACTTAACTGAGAAAACTAACCAAGTTAGTGTTAAAGGTTTGTTTTTGTAACAAATAAAAAAGGTAAAGGTTGATTAGAGTGCTTTTTAAAGATAAATGTGAAATGTGTAGTTTTGGTAATACATAAAGGTTGTTTTCTGTAATTTTGTCTTAAAACATTCTTATAACCGGGTTTTGGGTTGGCCGGAATAAAATCCGGTGGTCGGATTCTGGCAAGAACCTACCGGAAATTTCAGGGGAGGGAAGAGCAAGTTTGAAATGCCAAATTCGTCCATGACTTGTAAAAAGACAACCCTACCCCTGACACTAACGATATTTTTTAACTGGGTTAGTGAAAAGGACGAATTTGGCAAAAAAATTCAAACCACAGGTAAGGAATTGCAAAAAAAAAAAAAAAAAAAAAAAAAAACTTTTGTACTGGAGTGGCAAACTGGACCAAACCATAGGGACGAAAATGGCTATTAACTCATTCTAATAATATTAATACTAATAGTAATAATTATTACTCTTGTAATTAAATAAATAAAAAAAATAACCTTGCTATAAGGTGACACCATGTGTTGCAGTGTTGCGCGATTCTTTCTCCTAGCTTCTCTTGATGAAGTACATCTATGCATCTTTAAAAGAGTAAAATTCAAATAAAAGCATGGCGATTGGGCTGAATTTCAACATCGTAGATAAGAACCTGGTTTAAAAGAAAAAAACATTATTAATGAATAACCTGAACACTTTGTGTTTTTTTTCCTGTATGAACGAAACCCCACAAAAAATAGTCGTTTTTTTCTTCGTTTTTTATATAGCACTATGGTACTCGTTGGAAAGATAATAAAACGCTCGTTAATTTGGTGTAATTTTTTTCTTTAAAAAATCTCGTATATAAAAGATATTAACGTTTAAAAATTATAGGAGGAAACATAAGAGAGAAAAATTTAAATTTGTTTTTAAATTCTTTTTTCTTAAAATAACTCAATTTATATTTAATAGATTGGGTTTTATATTATTTATTTATTTATTTTTATTTGCCACATGGCATGACACATGGCACACTCAAGGATGAGAATGCCTCCTTGAATGTCATGTCATTAAAATGGCTTTCTTAAGCCTTTATTGAATGACAACTCATCAATCTTCAATTCTTTTATTATAAGTTATAGATAATAATTTCCATTAATAGATACTATATTATTTTTTTATCGATCAACAAATTAAATCCGAGCACTTTCAGGGCACCTGAGTTGTCAACAAATTCAAGTAGTCTGAGAGTACCCGAGTTGTCAAACACCAATTTCGGAGAAAACCCAGGTAACCCACCCGCCCGTAGGCACAACGATGAAATTGCCGATAAAACTCGTCTGGATCAAGAATCGAACCCAGGATCCCCCGGGTCTTCTATCATTACCCACCAATGTCTCTACCTCTACACTGTAATGGTATTGACAGATACTATATTATTAAGGGTAAGTTATCTTAACGTGTTAATGCTCAAACGTGTTTTCAAACGTACTTGGTTATGGTCTGGATATTCAGGGACTAGTTAGCCTACGGGTTATTAGCCCGGATACTTATATACATCTTATGATAGGTCGCCGGTATTAGGAACTATCTTAGCATTTCGGTTTAACTGTTTTCAAGAACGCAACTTAAGGTGAGTGTCACAGTCCCACTTTTAATGATTTTACTTTCGGGGGAGAAACATGCTACGTACTTTGGATTCATAAAGATCATGTTATACTATGGTTATCTTTTGTTTATTATACGGCGTTTCATCTTAAGTCCCAGGGGAAACCATGAATATGTGGGTATACATAACGGGGGAAATGTAGATAGATCTATTGGGCTTGACAAACCCCACCCGGGTCGGCTGGAGGTCGGACGAATGCATATTGTCTCTAACTTTCGAGTCTACCGAGGATGACGGTATCCCAACATTTGGGCATTCATACATGGTTACATGTCAGTAATGGTTTCTAACCGTAGTAGTAACAGTACTTAACGTCTAGCTAACGTTCATATAACATAGTAGTAACGGGATTGATCTTTCAAAACTTATGGAAACGTTTTATAAAAACCTATGAACTCACCCGCATTATATGTTGACATTTTTTGCATGTTTTCTCAGGTCGCTAAGGTAGCAGTACATAGACTAGGCGCACGGGGTCCAAAGTTTAGTTGCATGTTTTTACACAATTTCAGTGTGACAACCGGCAACTTCCGATCTACACTGACGTGATTTTTTTATTAAAAATTCAGATATTGTTAATTATTAAGTTTCGGAAGTTTACTGACCGTTTTTACAATTGAAACTGCGACCGATTTAATTAACGCGATTTAAACGCGTGTTCTGAAAACACGCGTCGGACATCAGAAATATTTATATTTTTGCTTGGTTTACTATACTTTATAATTACGAGCGAAACCGACTAACTTTTGTTATTAATTATCGGGTCTAGAATAAAACCGAGGCACGATACGTTTAGAACGGGTTCGATATGCGGTAGAAACCCACCTAGGAAACCCTAGCTATAAAAGGCCTTATCCACCCCTTTCTTCTTCATTTGGCCAGCCGCACCCCAAACAAAACCCTGTCCTCTCTCTCTCTTCGACTCTCTCTCTCTCTACATTCTATCCTACCCGAACACCCCCATTCCTCCTTATTCCGGTCTAAAATGGCCACCGTGGTGGTGGCTACGAGTGAACGTCGTCCATGTGGTGGATTTTCGGGACCATAGTAACCTGATTGGAAGATTATGGGTGAAAAGGAGGAGGAGCGGCGCTGGTTTAGGGGTGGAGAAGGCGGACTACGGTGGTAGATGGTGTCGGGTTAAGGTGGTTCTGGGGTCGGGGTGTAGTGCGGTGGTTGTTGGGTTCCAGGTGGAGGCGGCAGGTGGTAGCAGGGTGTCGGGTTTTGGAGTTGGGTTTGATGGGTTTGGTCAGGCTCTCGTGGGTTTTGGTCGGGATATAAGTCGGGTCAGATCTTGGTGGTGGTTGGCCGGAGATGGTGGTGGTTGCAGAAGGCAGCGGAGGCGGGTCTCGAGTCTTGGGCCGGGTTGGTTAGGTCCCAGATCAGATTTGGACCGGGTTGGTTGGTGACCGAGTTTGTAGAAGGGCTCGAGATGGGTCCGTATGGTTAGGTTGTCTCGTCTTTGTTGGTCGGGTTCTAGTTATGGTGGGCTCGGTGGTGGTTATGGCTGTGTTGGCGGCTTTAGGGATGACTAAGGTGGTGGTTGCTTCGGTTTGGTTAGGCCCGAGAAGCCCGGTTAGTTATCAGTTGGTTTTGGTCTCGGTTATTGGTCAAAGTTGGATCCGATTACGAGCTCGGTTCAGATTCGGTTCGGGTGAAGTGTCTCGAGTCAGATCTGGATGGTCAACTCAGTCAAGCTTCGGTCAAACGTGGTCAAACGGGTCAGATCTGGTCAACCGTCGGATCGGGTTAGCATGTCGTGTGAGATGACGTTTTGCGCGTACGACATAGTATAAATCTCTCGTATTTATTTTGTTATTGTAGTTATAAACAAATATATTTATATATAAATACTTACTAATATATATAAATATTGTTACCTCGCGAACGAACCGACAATATTATTATTTATAAGTATATAAAGCGTGACTTGGTATTATTGGACCTTGGACTAAGTTAGTTTGACTATATATATATATATATATATATATATATATATATATGTTGTCGTTTCTTTATATAAATAAAGGTAGTTTATATAAAGGCGTCGAATCGTATAATTCTCGTTTGATTGGAAATTGCGGATAAATGAAATGTGGTCTTGTGTTTGGTATTGATTTTGTGAAAATTGTAGACAACTTGTGTTGTCTGGTTTGTACAAAAACAGAGGAAACTCTGCCGAATTTTTTATAAAAAATCAGAAGCTTAATGAACCGAATACTGTTGTATATGTTTTATAAGTGATTTTTCCAAGTGTCTTAATAAAGGTATTTATATAAAATCGCGACGTTTTGACAAGAATCATTTGCAACAAAAATAAGCGAACCCTGGGCAATATTTGGAAAACAAATATATGTAGTTTTGCTAAACGTCGAGTACGACGAGTTTCCAAAGGTTTTCGGTATATAAACTATGTTTATTGTTCGTATTCAAAAATATATAAACGTCTTATTTACTTGGGAAAGCTTTATGCAAAACAAAGTTTTGAATACTTTAAATGTCGGATTTTCGGAATTAATGTAGCATTTATTATTACTTGGAAGTTAATAACAATAAGAATGATATTTTGCAAAATGTATTTTCCTAAAAATAAACATACAAGACAAATGCATTTATCCGACTAACGAGACGAGTTACGGCTCAGGATAACTTATACGTGTCGAGGCATTAGTCCAACGTGGTGTACACACGAATACTGACAAGTGCGCAACTTGGGTACTATGTCGTGTGTTAACGCATAAGTAAGATAAGTCACGATCGGTTCGTCGAGTTAAAGCATATTAGTACTCGAGTTAATACACACGAGTTTAGATAGTTGGATAAACTATCTTTTAGCCGGATAATAGGCTAGGTTTATATGTGTTAGACTTTAAGGTGTCTTTTGTTGTAATAGGGCACGAGGAAGTCGGTCAAAGATTTGGGCTTTGTTCACTAGCTAAGCAAGGAAATTAAGGAGAGTTCATAACCCACTTTTTACTGACTTATAAATGTTTTCGGGGGAAAGACATGCTTCTTTTATGAAAACCTGAGGAATTTCAAACGAACAAGTTTTTGAGAAATGAAATGGGTGTGTGAGTGTCACAGCCCCACTTTTACTGTTTTACTTTCGGTGGGAGAAACATGCTTATTGCTTACATTGTTTTAAAGATCATGTTATACTATGGTTATGGCTGTTTACTATACGGGCGTTTCATCAGGGAGTCCTAGGGGGAAACCATGAGTATGTGGGAACACATATCGAGGAAATATGGATAGATCTATTGGGGCCTCACAAGCCCCACTCGACAGCTGGGAGCCGGGCGGGGGCATATTGTCTCTAATTACATGGAGCCACCGATGATGACGATGGTTCCTACTTACTGGGCATACATATCACGGATCCGCGGGTCAGTAATGGTTTCCAACTCGTAGTAGTAACGATACTTAACGTCTAGCTAACGTTCTTATAACATAGTATTAACGGGAATGATCTTTTCAGACTTACGGAAACTCTTTTATAAAAACTTGTGGAATTACTTTTGTAAAACTTATGAACTCACCAGCTTTATGCTGACTTTTTAAGTATGTCTTTCAGGTTTAAACTTTGGTAACGGCACGGTTGGAGTAGGTGACGTCTTGGGATCGGGAAATCCTAGGGGGTTAGAAATGGCGTTCAGGAAACAAAAGGTCTTAGATGCAACTTTCCGCTGCGCGGCGAAGCTACCAAACGTCATAGCCGACGAGGGAAAAGTCGGGGTGTGTCATTCAGACTACGTTTATTCTATTATGGGTTGTAAACTTATTTCAGCTTCCGCTAATCATTTTATGTTGTGAAACATCATGGTTATTTGTTTACGTGTTTTACATATAGTTGTCGTTTATTATGACTATTGACTTGGATCCTTATGTGTCACACACCTTGCGGTAAAACCCCGCATGTGGAATTTGAGGGTGTGACATTTACATTGATGATTTCGGGGCAACTTTGACTTTTACACTGGTATAATACGATTATTATAGCCATCATTAGTTCTCTGCAATGTTGTAATATAAATTTTATAGATGTTGTTGGGGTACTTACACTGGCGTAAATGATGTTGTTGATTATTTTACAATGATGTACAACAAAAATACGATTATTATAGCAATCACTAGTTATCTACAATGGTGTAATACGTATTTTTACAGATTTTGCAGGGTTTTACACTTGTGTAAATAAGTTTTTTTTGGTTTTCACTGACGTAAGCATACTTGTACATGGGTCTTATTTTAAATGTATGTTACCTTGTGTAATTTTTTCAAAAAAAAGTTTTTTTACATGGGTTTTCTAAGTTTTCTTAACTCAAGGGGTTTTCAATTTATACTTTCCCTATATATATATATATATATATATATATATATATATATATATATATATATATGTAAAGGTTCAGGTACAAAGGCTACATTTCGTAAGAAGTGTGAGAAGGATCAAGAATTGACATGTATGCATCAAGTTTTGGATTTAGGTAAGATGTTTTAGGTTGGTTTTGCTAGAAAAACACTAAATACCACAATTTAAAACACAACACAATGTATAATAGCCATGGAATTTAAAACATAGTTAAATCACACGGCTAAAAACAACAACGTAGAATACATGTTCTTGGCATTGTGTTTTAAGTTTTTAAGCTCAAAATAAATTGTTTTGTGTTTTTAATTGTTATGTTTAGTGTTATTTTAGCCTAAACAATCCGAACATTTTGAGTAAGTCCAAAAAATGATGCCTAAATATCAATTTTTAATTATCCTCAAAAAATATGGCCTTTGTACCTTAAGGGGCTGTTTGGTTGATTAAGTGCTGAATCATTAAGAGGTCTGAATGGTTAAGCGCTGAATCATTAAGTTGGACCTCTTAATGGTTAGTTTTCTTGTCCCACGTTGGTAGGGGAGCCTCATTAAGGTTCAGCCTAGTTCAGTGCTTAATAGTTCAGTGCTTAATGGTTCAGCAACATCCCAAATCTTAATGATTCAGACTTAACCATTCCATTCAGAAGCTGAAACAAACACACTGAATGCTGAATCATTCAGCACTGAATGGTTAAGAGCCTCATTAAGAGGCTACCAAACAGCCCCTAACCCCACTCTATATATATAAGGTAGGTTTTCTGTACAAAGAACATTTTTCGTACAAAGTGTATAGGAATTGTGTTTTAAATTTTAGGCATGATGTTTTATATTAATTGGTATAATATTATTTAGAAAAACACAAAATATAACAATTTAAAACACTATTTAATATATTATCAACATTCAATTTAAAACACTATACGAAGAAAGTAATCGGTGTGTTTTAAATTTCATGTCTAAAATACATTTAATTGTTTTTTAAATTGTTACGTTTGGTGTTCTTCTATACAATACAATGCATATAGAATAAAAAAAACATCATAGCCAAAATTTAAAAGACAATAACTACATAGACTTCTCACACTTTATATAAAAAATATCCTTTACACAACAACCTATACCTATATATATAAACTTTCAATTGTAACCTTGTTTATCACTGTACAGTTAAATGCAATTCACACCACAATAGTAACTAATTAATCCTAGTACTCCCAATAGTCAAACAAAATGACGTGCATTTTACACCTTTATCTTGTAGAAATTTGCTTATTATTCACAAGAATAATTATGCTCCTGGAAATTTTGTTTAACTACAAAAGATGTATGTTGGGTTAGGTTTTGATAAAGTTTGTCATGTATATCTTTCATATTTAATTTAGATAGATTGTTCGTGTATGTTTGTAACTCATGTTCCATCTCTAAAGATCTCAAGACCATGGTCGGCCCTAAGATTGTTTGTCCGGTGAACGAGCTTCTCAAGTTTGCTTTTAGAGCAATATTCGCACTCTAATTGTCTCGATAAAATTTTAATCCATCTTAAATCAGATTATATTGATTAAGTTCATCTGAATAACACGCTTAATGTAGCTAAATAGTTGTGAAAAAAAAATATAAATTTAAAGAAAAGAAAGTCAAAAAACAAACTAAAAATTATCAAAGTGGATCTGAATATAAAGTAATTCAGAATGGTAAGTTGTAGGCAAATAAAAAAAATGTTAAAAAAAAAAATTGAAAGTCAATCATCTAAAGTATCAAAGGCCTAGCTCAATTGGTGAAAAGAGGATATGTCATGTGAAAGTTGAGAGTTCGATTTTTGTCGGAGCTATATATTTACTACATGTGGGGGTTTCACCTGGGGAGATCCCCAATCTAGATAAAATGGTAATCAGTACAGGCTGGCCCAGAGTGTTAGCCGGAGCTCCATCGGTTACACCACTTGCCGTTAAAAAAAAAATAAAAAAATCATAGAAGCGGTGTCGACTAGCTGCGTCCCACAAATATTAATGCATTCACGACTGTTCTTTCCTAGGTTTTCCCAAATTTCATTCACAACCACAATCAGTGTCAACCACCACATGCTTTAAAAGATCAAACCTAAAAAAGGAATATTCCAGACTATTCTTAAGTGACATAATAATTAATAACTCATCAACAAAAAATAAAAAAGAAAAGAAAAAAAAGTTAACCATGAAGAAATAATAAATAAATTATTTAATGTTAGATGATTGTCAAATAAGATTATAAAATTGACCCGCTAGGCGATAATTAATCTATATTGTTGTATGAGCGACTCTAGAGTCTTTTAGAACGACTTACCCATACACACAAAAATTCTATTACTAAATCTACATATTTATCGACCATAGCACTAGTGCCCTTAAATCTTAATCTCAGTGGTACTCTTAAGTCTTAACCTTGACTTTATTTATCAATGCCAATACCACTCTAACTAATGGAAAACTAACTTTGCGTGCCCCTCATGAATAATCGATTGATTTTTATTTATCCGGATCAGAGTGTTGTAACTTGTGAAATGACACGTCTATGAATTAGGAGTATACAAAGTTATTTATATGTTATAGTGGGATTGCCCTTGATAAATAAAGTGAAAGTTATTAAAGTCTCATTTTGGTTACTTTAGCTACTATGTATTATCTATTTATCTCGACCAACAAAAAACAGTTTGGATTAGCAAAATCTGATTTTGCCTAAGTACGTAAATTACACTAATTCTAATTTTTAAGTTAATAATTTTATTCTTAATGATATATTACGTAATATATGAAAAATCCAAATATCATAAATTACACGAGAAAAACTAAATATTGTATGTTAAATATTAATTGATAAACAAAAATTAAAATCGTGAATTTATTGTGTTAAACAACCAATTCATTTTTTTTTAATTCCCAACCATATGAATTTACTATCTATAATAATGAAAACCTTATTTCTCTAATTTTGTACTAGAAAAACCCGTGTTCTAATTGTGAATCCTTGAATCTAGCATGATCCATTTTTCCTTCAACAAACGATTATAAAGAACACACTTTTATTTCTTAAATTTTTTTTTTTTTTTAGCAACAATATTTTTTTTTTTTTCATAAATATAAATTTTCATTACCGGACAAAGAAAATTACATCAAGATAACGGGCAGACGGGCAACAAGCTGCGCCGCCACCCCTTTCTGAATAGCAAATCCTAATCTACTAAAAACGTAACCCTGCCCACCTGAAGCCGAGACACTACTATGAATAACCCGCTGGACCCTAGTCAGGAAACGGGTAGCCTCTAGTGCCAATGAGCCAAAGGTATCAAAAGCTAAGGGTACAAAAACGTGTTGGTTCTCCTCGCAGGCTTTAGCATGTTTTTCTACCTTCTTTGCCTCTGCTTTCCGCACTGCTTGCCCTGCTATGAAGCCACTATCCCTCAACCCAACTAGCGGAGATACACCCGTCAGGTCAACACAAGCATGCTTCCCCCCGGCCCACCCAAAAACAAGGAGATCTGCTGGTCGTAGGGTAGATCTCCCTTCTGCTGGATCCGAGAGGAAGTTCACAGGGGCCTCCTTTTTTGCTGAGATCCCAGCCCGTCTTAAAATGTCCCACAGAATGTCTCGAACCCAATCATGCCGATATTTGAAACCGGGTAACTCCTTACAATGCACCGCATGTTCCCCGTATTCATCCAGGCAGGCCTTACGGCAAATCGGACAGATTTCATCCTCCTGGTACATGGGGATCATCAGACGATATTTTTTTAATAAAATGGAAATAAAAAAAAATAAATCAAAGGATAAAGAAGGAATAAATATGCTCCACAAAAAATGTTATAATATAAAAGATATCAAAGCAAGCGATATAATTAACTGATATAAAATGTATTATACTTGGAAAATTCCTGCACCAAACAAGTACTATAACTCTTTAGCACATTTCAACAAAAGTCCTTCGTTATATAATAGACAAGCTAACTTAAAATAGTATTTTCATTATAAAAGAATTTATTTGGCTTTGGATTATTTTTTTGGATTTGGATATCTATATAACTGTTCCGTACTATAACTATGTGAAATATAACATAGCATCTTTAAAAATTTCCAATAAACTTATAATGGGCACTATTGAGAAAACACTAAGAATATGGTGACCATCTTAAGTATGGTTAGAACATATTTTAAACCTAATACTTAATACTTCACAACCACCTCTCAAGAAAAAAAAATCATTTATTATACATGTTTGAGGGAACCATTTATCTAGACAACAATTATTTAAAAAGTTATTTTTTTTTCAATTTTAAACAACCATACTCAAAAGTAAATCATAAGTATTGATTTGTTTGTGAGCGTTTTTAATGAAGTTGATTGTTCAAAAATATAAGTATTGATTTTCTTAAGACTCTAAACGAATACATAAAGACCAAAACATACTCCACATCTTGTCAAATCTTGAAATTTATGATTGTTAGAAGATTGAGGCAAGTTGCAAAATTCCAAACATTTACGCCTACAGCTTTTGAGAATTACTGGAAATGAACAAGACATTGGGCCTGGAGAAAGTTAGAAAACTAAACAGAAGGCACTCAAATCGGTCATTCTTGCAACTTGCTGGGTGATATGGAAAGGAAGAAACGACAAAATCTTCAATGGGAAACGATGGAACCTTGAGCAATTGTTGGGTGACATCAAAGCAACTTCATACATGTGGGTATCAAATCGTGCAAAACAACTCTCAATAGGATGGGAAAAACCGGAGATCCTTCAACATCTAATCATAATCGTTTTCATTCATGTGTATCAGGTGTTGTACTTTTTTGTGTTCTAGTTAGGCCTTGCTATTGGAAACATTTGTACAAATTTGGGTGTGGAATAAAATGTCTTTTGCAGTTCAAAAAAAAAAAAAGTAACCAATTAATTTGGTATTTAATAGATATATAATTCGAATTAAATAACATACATTAATAGGTTATAAAATACAAATTCAATATCTTTAGGGTGCCCAAGAGTGCTCGGAAATTGATTCGTTGACCGTTAAAAAAAAATATATCTCTAGGTTATAGAACCTCGTGATCAGTGATCACCCTCACGACATGCTTTCTTCTTTTTTTTGGTCTTTTAACCCTATAAAGTACTCCACCTAAGCGAATTCACCTAGCGCAATCCAGGTTTGTAAAACGATACCCCTCTCAAAAAGTAATGAGTTTGAGCCACAAAGTAAACACTAATAATGTAAAAACGAGTATATTAGATTGCTGTTTAAAAAATAAAAAAAAAAAAAAAAAAAACCACTCGTCCTCCACCTTTTCTAGTTAGGCCGTTTGGTGTGCATGCGGGGAGTTGGGCCGGGGAGGTGAGGTGGACTCGGGAAGAATGCCAAACACCGCCCCCCGTTTCTTTTTCGGGAAAAACGGTGAAAATGCACCGTCCACACCGAGCTCTTTGATTGGTTTAATTTTTTATTTTTTTAAATCAAACTTTATATAATAAAAAATGACGGGGGTTTAGGGGAATACCATTTTCAAACTTTAGGGGAGTAAAGGGGGAGAATGATGTGGCGCTGATGTGACACTTGGGGGAGTTGGGGGAAAAGGGGGGCACACCATATAGTCTTATGCCCGACCAGGCCGGAAAATTTGCTCTACCGTGTATATGACACTCTATTAGTTCGGAGAAACGCAACGATATGTCGATATTATTATTACAAAACAAAATTGGTTGACAACTCGTCTTTCTAACATTTAAATTCCCGAATTAAACAAAAACATAGTAAATGATGTCTCAAGACTCAAAATTTTTATTCCTCGGAATTAATATTACCGAAGAAATTACGTCAAGATTATCAATCATTTAGAAACATCGGAGGGTGTTGCTAAGTACGTCGGAACATCATCTCCAGCCATAATCACGACCACTTTAGGGCCATCATCTGCCCCATCACAACCGTTGTAAGCCGCGGTGGCCGCCTTCTGCGTATCGTCCCCGCTTTCGATATCGCCACCATGATCACCTGCCACCCGTCGTTTCCATTGAGAACACGCAAGAATTATCAAGGCCACTGTTATTAGAGCAAGTATGACTGATATTCCTCCAAATAAGTATACCAATGGTGAATCAAACTTCCATAATGAAACTTTAGATGATCCCATGTTTATAAATGTGTTTTTATGTGTTTGTGTTGGTGTGAGTTAGGTGTGTTAATGTGTTATGAAAGTTGTGGATTGTGGATGAGAGAAGGCAAACATATATAGTGGGAAATGTACAATAGTTGATGCATTATGTATAGCTTCTGGAACAAAAGTTATTTAATGGAGCAATGAACTCAGCCATGAATAAAGGGTGGATTCTTGCTCAGTTTTTTTTTAATCTTCTTATTTTTTATTTTTTATTTTTTATTTTTTTGAAGTAATTCATAGTGCTTGGGTGCTTGAGAATACATTAAAAAATAGAGGTGTAAATAAGCCTAACCGTTTGTGAATCACTCGATTACCGGCTCTTGCTCAGTTTGAGAAGTCTTGCAAGCATAAACGAGTAGATAGTTATAGAATTCTTATTTTAAGTATCGAACATATATCGAATGCGGAGCCTTTGTCCCATATTTCTTCATTAATTTGCTTCTTGATGATTAAAAATTTAGGGTTAGGACACGATGAAAGAAGAATAGGAAGTCGTAGGAAGGGTATCAAGTGGACTTCGATTGAACTCATTCAAATGGTATTGGAACCGTCTTATCGAACCTTACGACGTTAGTTTTTAGGTCTTCGTTTTTTAGGGTTTTAGCTTGTAGTTTTTAAAATATACGTTATATCATTGTGTTTTTTATGTATCATTGTTTATTTTTCTTATTTTCATCATTGTGTTATTTATTCAATTCATTGTTTCTTTTTTCTTCAGCATTGTGTTATATTTTTTAGCACTGTGTTATATTTTGTGGTTTATTGTGTCATATTTCATGATCTATTGTGTTTTTTGTATCATTCTCACCCTTCTCATTTTTATTACATTATGTAGAATAACTTAACCCTAGAAATTTATGATATATGTTTATATATTATTGTATTTCACATTTTATAACATGTTCAAATTCTTATTATCTTTAAGAAGTAAATTACACAATAGACAAAATTACAATTTGTCCCTTTAATAAAATTATGGATCAGGTCTTTTAAAGTTTTTATCCATTATTACAGTTAAATACTCTTACATGCTTAACACGTGAGGATATATTTGTAATTTCCTTATCCCTTTTATGTTCAGTTAATTGATATTCAAACCCTCTATCTTCTCATACCCAAACACACACAGACCATCCTAAACATTGACAAACATAAAAATGCACGAGGTGCAGTGTATGCACCAAGAGGTACATATATATATAATGAGAAACATGATACATGAATACAAAGATCTATAGTTGTTTTGGTGGATGTTAATTGATACCCCTTACTTCCACTACTTTAAACCCACTAACTGTTTGTTTCACTATGGTATAGATTACCGATCTGAATCTGATAATGTTGATTGGTGTGATCACTCATTTGTTGAAACTAATAATTCATAGAAACATTTAACATTTAGTTGTGGTAGTGATAAAGCTCCCGGGCCGGATGAGTTTAACTTCCGGTTTGTTAAAAAAATTTGGTCTTTGATGGTGGACGATTTCATTAGTATTTTTAATGACTTCTTTGATACGGGAGTCATTAGTAGGTGTTGGTTCGTCGTTCATAACCTTAATTCCCAAGCTTAACGATCCGGTCTCCTTGAGGGAATATCGTCTGATTAATTTGATTGGGATTGTGAGCAAAGTTATTTCAAAAGGGCTTGCCAATAGATTGAAGAAGGTGATGAACTCGTTAATTCAAGAGACCCAATCTGCGTTTATTGCGGGTAGATACATTCTTGATGGTCCGTTGATTGTTAGTGAGGTATTGGCTTGGGCGAGACATTCTGGTAAGCGCTTTCTCATGTTTAAGATTGATTTCGAAAAGACGTACGACAACGTGAATTGGGGATTTTTACTAATGGTTATGCGACAAATGAATTTCCCGGATACTTGGTGCAATTAGATCGCAGGTGTTTTATCTTCGGCTAGATCCTCTGTTCTAGTCAATGGAGCGCCTACGTTTGAGTATTCCTGTGGCAAAGGTATGAGGCAAGGCGATTCTATTTCCCCTTTTCTTTTTATTATTGCTATGGAAGCGCTTTCCGGTCTCGTTAAAAAATCGTGTGTTGATGGGGACTTTAAAGGGGTACAACTTCCTAATGATGGTCCATGTATTTCCCATTTATTGTACGCGGGCGACGCTATGTTAATGGGGGAATGGTCGGATTATAATTTTAAGACGTTGAAAAGAATTTTGAGGATTTTCTATTTGTGTTCGGGGCTCAAAATTAATATCAAAAAGTCCACATTGTATGGTATTGGTTTGAATGGGGAACATGTTCCGTTCAAGCAGAGGCTTTGGGTTGCAGCCCAGGAGATATCCCTTTCAAGTATCTTGGGATTCAAGTTGGAGCTAATATGGGGAGAATTAATAATTGGGATCCGATCGTGGAGGTGTTTCATAAAAGACTTTCAAAATGGAAGTCTAGGACGCTATCTATGGGGGGTAGGGTCATCTTAATTAAATCGGTCTTGGAGAGTCTCCCGACGTATTATTTTTCTTTATTCAAGGCCCCGGTAGCGGTTGTGACTATACTCGAGAAGTTGGTGAGAAAGTTTTTATGGGGAGGAAATGAGGATATTCACAAGGTTCATTGGGTTGGGTGGGAGGTAGTTATACGTCCTAAGAAGTTGGGAGGTCTCGGGTTGTCCAAATTGGATGTTTGTAATAACGCCCTTTTATTGAAATGGATTTGGCGTTATAGAACGGAGAGGTTGGCATTGTGGAGGCAAGTGATAGAGGCCATTCACGGGTCGAGACGTAGATGGCTATCGGTTCCCTACAATAAAATAGTGCGTGGGGTTTGGGGAAAGATAGTGTAACATCCCGTTTTTGTTATATAAATAAAATGTGTTGCTTCATATTTATTAGTGAATGAAACGGGTCATTAACCGTCAAAGCAAACCAATAACATGTTAGATAGATATGTGTGTATTTAAATTAGTTCGCGAGCAAGTGACGGATAGCATGGTTAATTGAGATATGAGATCCTGGAGAATAATTTGTATTATAAGAGACCGTTTAGTAATAATATAATATATTATGTTATATTTGAACCCTACTCAGTGTTGAATGAAACTTAGGTTGGCACTTAGATAAAAATTAGCACGTCTTAACAGGATATTCAGAAGTTAGTAAAACGTTATAGTTTAGAAGTTATACGAGAAAAACGAGTGAAGCAGCTGAATTAATTATAATAATACTTCAATATTAAATCAAAGCACAAGAATTCTTTATGTTGTGTTCTTGATTCGATGAGAAGTAAAAGAAAATAATGAAGTTTGTCTCATATTATAATCATATCATAAGTTTAGGAAAAGGAAATATTGAGAAGTCAAGAATCCCACATCGAAACTATTTTCAAATATAGAGGTGTGTGGTAGCTTATGAATTCATCCCACATCGACAGAATGGAAGTTTGAGCTCCTAAAGCTCTAGTATAAATACATGTACATATGAGTTAATTAAGGTATAACTTATTTTGGGAACGCTCTAGTATAAGAGAATCCCGAGTCTACAATACCCTGTTGGGTGTTGTTATTAGTCATTTTTAGAGCACGAGTAAGGGAGACTCTACACCAACTTGCGTAGATAGTTTTGAGGTATGTTTTCCTTTAAGTTATATTTAGTTGATTATTACTTCTTTATTATTGGTAGTAGTTTAGCGTTATTAATTTTAGGTATTAGGATTATTATTAGGGGGTATCGGGTAGCTTAGCCTTAGTTAGGCATGGACTGATCATCCATGCTTAAACAAGGTAGCGCTAACCAATATCTAACTTTAATAATAATTAGTTAGGTGTACCATTACCTAACCTAGGGGTATATAATTGTATCAGGGACCCTAAGATATTACCTGGTTGTATTAGCGTTGTCAACTGCTAAGGGACTGATAAAAAGGTGAGTTACTTAAACTATTTTCAAAACGTGATACTTACTCATAAAATTGTTTTGATGGTGATTGATCATGTATTTGCATCAAACCATAGGTGTGGGCATCCAATGTGTTATATATATTATGATGATCATTATATTTTCCGGGGGGGGGGGGGGGGGACATACAGTTCCTGCTGGGGAATTGGTAGGCTGCATGAATATATGACCGGATTATGATTGTGGTGACATGCAATGAGCTCATACTTGATCAATAAAATGTTTATGGGGTTGTTTTAGTGATGAGTCAGTTTATGTGACTCACCAGCTTTGTGCTGACGTATTTTTATTACTCGAGCTTGTATCACAGGTTGATGGTGTAAGGAATGGGAGTTCCTAGCTAAGAGTTGGAATACTTTAGACGGTTCATCTTATTATAGTTAAGCTTTATTTAGCTTGGTGGTACTTGGATCGCACTGACTTGTAATAAATACTCAAGTTATATAATGAGATTACGTTTCCGCTTTAAGTTTGCGCCGACTGGTCATTGTAAGTGCCCCGTCCTGGGCGGGGTGTGACAGATAGTGTCTAGTAGGGATCGGCTTATCATTAACGGCTCGTCTTTTAGTAGTTTGCTCCAAGGCCGGGTTGGTAATGGTAAGGAGATTAAGTTCTGGATTGATCCGTGGTTGAACCGGGTTCCTTTAAAGAGTCTTTATCCGACATTATTCCGTCTTGATAAAAATAAGTGGTGTGTTGTTGCGGATAGAGTTAATTTTAACGGGAGATCGGGTACTATGGCTTGGGATTGGAAGAGGTACCCTGTTACGGATCAAGAAATTTCAGAGTTGATCGAATGTACTCGGTTGGCTGCTGATTCTGTTTTGAACGATTGTCCGGATATGTGGATTTGGAACGCTAACTTGCTGCAGAATTTAACGGTTCAGGATACTAAATATTGGGTTAATGAATCGCGTAGTTTGGAGCCGGCGGATGATTCGCAATGGGTGAGATGGATTCCAGCCAAATGTAATCTTTTCTTTTGGAGAGCTGGCTTAGACCGGCTTCCGACTATAGAGGCATTGCGGCGGAGGAACATTCACATGGAGGATGCCGGGTGTGTTTTATGTGATGGGCCGGGAGAGTCGATTGACCATATTGCCGCTGAATGTTTGTTCTCAAACGGTGTGTGGAGTGGTATCGCTAGGTGGTGTCATATTCCCCCGATATTTCTGTTTTCGGTTCGAGACGTTCATGTTATTGCGGAGTATTTCGGTTTCTCTCAGCTGAAGAAAGACGTCCTTCGTGGCATCATGGTCATTACGTTATGGCGGATTTAGAAGGCTAGGAATGAGAAAATATTCAAGAAGACGAATGTGTCAACAACTCAAGTCATTGCGGATGTGAAGGCTCTCAGTTTTTTGTGGTTTAATAGTCGTTGTAAGAGTAATGACGTTAAATGGGAGGGTTGGCGTTCTTTTAATTTTGATGTTATGTAAGTGATTGTTTGGTTTGGCTATTTCTGTCTTGGAGATAGGCCGTTGTTGTTTAATGAAAGTTGTCTTCCAAAAAAAAAAAAAATTAACATTGCTTCCGCCAAATATGTGATCTCTCTTTATATGTGGAATGTGTTTAAGGAACTAGAGTTAACTTAGACTTTGACATAAAAATCTTGACTAAAATGTTCAAGAGGCGAGTCAAATGTGAAAAGAATGTTTGCTTAACTAACGTGAAAAAGCCATTTTTATGTTGGCAACCTTTTTTTCATAGTATTGACCTTTTTTTGTGTGCGTGTAAAATAACTGGATTGAGTATATATCTACATGTCAAAAACCAATATTGGTGACCACTGACCAGTAACGAATTTAAGACTTATTTACAGGAAGTTTCTTTCGTAGATTCTTATTGATGACCACTAAATTTTGTATTTTTTTCAAATCGAAGGTGTTCCTTGAAACCCCTAGATCCGTCACTGATGGGGATCACTTCTTTTGGTAAGTAATTTTCATATATTTTAAGCATTATTTGAAAGTGTAAAACTTGTATCAAAGCACAAATGATGAAGTCTTTTGCATCAAAATGGATATGTTAATTTTGCAAGCCTTTAAAGTGTAACGGAAAACTTTTTCTTGGAAAAGATTCCTTTAACAATTTTATAGCGTTATTTATTACAATGTTAAATTATATATAACAATTCTCACTGAAAGCGACGCTCGCTACAGTAACTGCTACGGTTACTGTCGGTGACACACAAACCCACTCACAGTCAACACCTCTGCATAACCCGCATGTACTGTCGTAGTAACGCCGTTGCACAAACCGACAAAACCCCGGAATTTACGTTTCTGTCCCGGCAGGCTCACTGAAATTACGTGGTCGACAACGGTCAGCCACATCGCTTCTTAGGTGACAGGTGGTAGCTATCTCGCGGCCGACCTGCTTCCACGCTGTTCCTCCCTTCATATCAACGGTCAGTATCAAAAGCCCAAATCTCGCGTCCGATCTGCTTCTACGTTGCCCTCTCACTCATCTCAACAGTTCAGATCAAAAGGCCAAATCGCCCAGAAACCATAGCCAACATGACGGTCGTCGCAGTGAACCAGGTTCGTATTAAACACCACACCTCTGTATTCGACCTTCGTTTCGAAATGGTGGTTAACAACGGATTTCAAAGACGTTCGGAGATAATGTCGGTAGTGGTGGTGGTCTTGACTGGGTTTTTACAAAGAGAGAGAAAGTATCTGTGGCGGTGGTGCTTGCGTTTTTAGAGGGAGGAGTGGTGGTGCTTGCGTTTTTATAGTAACTATATGGATGCTGGTTCGCTTCCCACCCTTTGCTACCATACGTTTTTTTTTTTGTTTTTGCTTTTATATTGTGTTCATTCTTTCACCCTCTTAAATGGAAGCATTTTAAATTATGTTACTATATTTTTTAATAAATGTTTTTAACTTGTGAATCTATATAAATCTATCTACGTTGTCCGTCGCCCACTACTAAAAGTTGGGTATAAGCTGCTAGCTTTAATAAATAACTCATTTAAAACTTAAAAACTTATACTTAAGCCCATTTAAAACTTAAAATATTTTATACTTAGGCCCATTTAAAATTTAAAGCCCCAAAATTTATAAAACCTATATCCATTTAAAACTTACTAGAAGGAATGCCCGCGCGTTGCAGCGGGTGTCTCGATTTATATTATATTCAATTATGAAGTTGATTACGAACCACAACCCGGGTTTACGACATTTTACTTTATTCAACAAAATATAGTATCAAAAATATTAGCACAACAAACCAAATAAAACTTTGTAGATAATTATAGTGGCAAAAATATTAGTATCATCTAGAGATTTATTTCCACTGCTTGGTGCCATAGTTCCCTTTTTTTTTGTCATCCTAGATTCAGATAGTCAATAAAAATCACCAAATAATAAAAGCGAAAATAGGTGATTACTGTAGTTATGCTAAGACACCATATGAAAGTGAGATTGTGAGAATTCATTAAATTTTATAGAAACTACAAATATATGCACACCTGGTTGACGAATCAAAAAATAGAAATTAATAGCGTTACTTAGCACAAGACAATCATCAACTACTATAAAAGGTATAAAAAATTGAACAACAAACGAATAATCAAATAATTCACATTGATATTAGCAAGTAAATCTAGGTATCAAACCTGCTGGTTGCAAGAGAATTCCTTTGCCAATCTTATGCGCATACTTCATGAAAATTTGCTTTTATAATCATCATCCGCGTGTAACACATCCTAGAGGGCCAAACCGCTGCAATACTCGTAAATTAATAATCGCTGACCATGCTCAGAACAAGTAACCCATAAGTTCAACAACATTCGCATGCCGAATTTTATCAAATCATTAATAAGATCAATAAACTCTTCCTCCTTTTGTCGACTGATTACCTTTTGGTCCCAACTTCTTCACAGCAAGCAACTAAATAAAAACACGAAATACAAAAGTTTTGCAGCTTTAGATATGAGATCAAATGTGTAAAAGAAAAAAAGAAGTCAACAAATTAGAAATCAGGTCAAAGAGTACTTCATACATGTTTTTTGTAACCATCTTGAAATTCTGCACCCATCTTGAAATTCTGATTTATGTAAATCCGTTAATACTGATTGTAAAGGTACCTCATACATGTTTTTTTAACCATCTTGAAATTCTGCACCGAAATTAGCAAAACCAAAAAAAAAAAAAAAAAAAAAAAAAACTCCAAATTAAATATAGATATTATTTTTTTAGGAGCAAAGAATTAAGACGGTGATAGGAAGGGGCTGTAAATTGGGCTAGGGGCCTATAAAAACAAAAAAAAATCCACTAAAGGTTGAATTATTCATTCACCAATATTATATTAAATCAATTAATTATTTATGTAGTTAAGCTAATAAGCTAACCTCTCTGTTGTTGTTATTTATGTAGTTGAGGGACGAGCTTCAAAAATATGTTTGTATATTCTTCAAGAACATGTGTAGTAGGTGCTAGTGGATTAGGCTGTGAACTTCTCAAAGACCTTGCCCTCTCCGGTTTACCAATTCCTTTTCAGGTATATCCTTCCTTTCATTGCCATTTCCCCAATTGAATCAACTTCTTCTTCTTCTTCTTCTTCTTCTTCTTAAACCAACCAAGCCAAGCCATTTAAAAAATCTAGGCATAATTTATGATGTTCATAGGCTCTTCACATTCTTACATTTAAGAAATTTATTACATTAATGGTTTTTTTGATCAATCATATACTATGGCGGTAAGGTTGGAATAAATTTTTAAGTTGTGAGTATGAGGTTATGATAAAATTACAATTTTAACCTTCTAAGTGTCTTAATTGTCACAATTATGCCCAAAATACCCTTAAATTTCTTGCTTAAGTATGTTGTACATGTTGCTTCTTAAGTTGTACAGAAATGTAAATGACAATCTTGACCATCACTCTTCCTTAATAAGATAATATAGATAAGCCTAAGGGGACATTTTTTTTCAAATTTGGTTAGGACACCTAAATCTCCGGTGCCAACCTTGTTTTATTTATATTGTTTTAACGTTAATATGAATATCCGTTGGAAACAAAACACATACTAGTTACAACCAAAAGGCTAAACATAACCCTTTAAAAGTGGGGAAAAAAATCTAACAATCAATTATCCTAAAAATAGGGATAAAATGCTGATCTCACTAATGATATATGCTCTGAGCTACCAAACCATACAAGAAGTTTTCTAGTAAGTTGTTTATATGTACCTTAACAAATAAAATACAGATAATTATAATACCATGTTATTCCATAATTTAAGATTAAAATATATTTACAAAAAGCTTGTTCTTATGTAACAAATGGGCACACATTTATATGAGGTACAAACCTTTAAAAGTAAGAAAAAAAAAAGTATGATTAGATGGAGAGATAGAGAGTGGGCATATGTGCTTTAATATAATGTGTCACTCCTTGTTTTTTAGGAAAGAAATGCTTAATTAAATACAAGGAATATGTAATTATTTAATGAAGATGTTTGTGTTATAAGAAGTATAGAAATAGAAATATAGATACAATAAAGTGTCGTTATATTTTCACCTTTCAAAGTGTCGAGCTATGGTCATAGCGCGGTACTTTGGTCCAATGATTGTACTTGGATTGACGGATTTTTTGAAAAAAGCTGAAAAGCAAACCCGAAGCATTGCGCTATGGCATAGTGCAGCGCTTTAAAGTACATTGTACAAGGTTTGGTACGAGGTTGTCTGTCCAAGACATGTCCGTGAACCCTAAGTGTCGCGCTATGCCCATGCAGATTGGCTATAAACTCTCATTTCGTACGTTCGATATTATATTGTTCGTTATCGTTTTAAATTTAAACATTTAACTTCACTCACAATATACAAATTTTACCAACAACATACAAGATATCGTATTACGACTACATTATCGGTGATCCTTACGACATGTCAGTTCCAGAGAATGCCAAACAAGTGCTTGATGAAATGCCTAACATAACTTGATTATAATTTGACTTAGCTATATTGAGAATTTGATGGTTTAATTGATAAATTGTGTGTTAAGGTAATGAATTATGCTTAACGGATGGTTTAGGTAGTGTCTAATTATGAAATTAGTTGCTAATAATTAATCTCCGTCAAGTGTTTGAGAAAATGCCAAAATGAAACTTGACTAGGGATTTTATGCAAATACGTTTGTAAAGAATCATGAATGCATGATCATAGTCATCTAGGAGATAAACCATGAATGGTATGCATTGCTAACGACACAATGGATAAATCTATTAGGCAATACCGGCAAGGCTTTGGAGATCCAAGTTAACAAGGAATCTCGACAAAAGGGGCACGCTTGAGGTAAGTTATCATCTATGACTTGTTTTTCGTTTTGTACTTCTAGCTTATTACTTGATGAGTTAGAATAATATGATAATAAAATCATGAAGGAAATGGGTAATAAAAATGATGATTCGGGTGGATTGGACATGTTAAACAAGAGCATAAATGATCCAAGGGGCCATAGAAGTGATGTGTTGGATCAGTTTCTAGCTTGTAAACAGATTCTTATCAAGAGCACTTGCTAGAATTTATCAAAGTATTTAGCACAGCGGAATAAGTATAAGTGTTCTAAGTTAGGATTGCACTTTAAACAGGAGTTATTACTCCCCCTCAGTTAATGCACTAAAGTAGTAAATGAGAATCAAAGCAATAAGTAAATGAAACAGTAAAAGCTATGAATGATTCTCAAAGTGTATATATAAAATGCTACTGCAAAAGATTGTCTAAAATAGAGGGGATGAACTCATCTATTTATAGACCAGAGAGTATGTACATTGGAAGTATACAAATGATTATAATAATACTACAACAGGCTGTAGTATATGCAACTTGTTCACAAAGTAACATATATCAATATAAAACTAAACTGCTGAAGATCAAGGGCGGTAGGAAGCTTCCAAGGAAGTGCTGATGAGTGACAAACTTCTGATGGGAAAACTTCAGGAGTTTGTCTTCAGGAGTTGTTCTTCAGATGTCTGTCTAGTTGATCTTCAGAACTTCTGATTCTTTACTCTTCAGGACTTGTTATGAGCTTCGTCAGGACTTCGTGATCTTCTACTTCAACAGCTTAAACAAAAACATTCAAAGGATGTAAGACTAAGGTTTATACTGGCTTGTCAATCCTCTTTGACCCTACATGATGATAGTGTCAAAAAGTCAAACGGATAAGAAAAACGGGAATGA
The DNA here is from genome assembly GCA_028751855.1 of Ambrosia trifida. Taxonomy (NCBI): domain Eukaryota; kingdom Viridiplantae; phylum Streptophyta; class Magnoliopsida; order Asterales; family Asteraceae; genus Ambrosia; species Ambrosia trifida. The sequence continues at coordinate 100,098,582 of CM054128.1, read as the reverse complement.
ATAATGAGATTGTCAATTAGAATGATAACCAACTAATTTCCATGGTACCATACTTGGTGTAAAATATGGGTAAAGGGATTAGTAGATATACCAACTCAAGAATTGTAGACAAGTGAATGTAATAGAATTATGGGTCTGAAATTGTGTAAATTTGGTTGTGAAAAAATAGGTAATGGCATATGATCTAATATCAAGATTTTGGGTTTGAAAACGTGTTTAAATTTGCACTCAAGAATAGCCAAATTCGTGTAAGTATGGTAGAGGAGAAACTAGGAAAAATGGCTAAGTAGAAAAGGGATCAGACATGGAGACTTGCTGGCAAAAGTGGTGTAACACCCCAAAATCTCATAAGTGTTCTTATTAATATAATATAAATTATTAATAATATAAATTATTTGTGGCTTAACGAGCTAGTTAAGATAAAACATGATAGTAGAACCGTAGATATCCTTATTAGCCTAATAAATTACAAACACATGGGGAAAGCATTATAAGAAATTAACTTTTATAGTGAACCATTTGGAATAAATAGCAAATGAGGGGCTGAATATGACAACAATGCAAAGTTAAAATCTAGTGGGGGTTAAACTGAAAAATGTGTGTGAACACACACATTTTTTGGTCGACCAAAACACCACCAAGAACACATACATGAGAGCTCTCTCATTTCAGCCCCAAATCTACTCAAAATCAAGGATTTTAGCTATTGCATGTAGAAGTCTTTGTTGGATTATTGCTTTAAACATCCTAAGGTAACCTTACAACCCTTTTGATTCATCTAAATCCATGGGTTATGGAAGGAGATGATTTTAGGGATTTCATAAAAATATGAATGCTTGCTTTCCTATATGTTTCATATATGTTAGTAGACATTAGAAAAGCTACAATAACATAATAAATGATTGTTTGATGTCGATGCATACAAATTGTAAATGCTTGATTGTGTGTAAGTGGCGGGTTTTGCTATAATAGTGAATTCCACATTCAATTGAGAAATTGTTGCTGTAGGGCGTGTTAATTTATCATAATCAGGCCCAAGTAGTTGTTTGTGAACCATAATAAGGCCTAATAAGGTAAGGGTATGTGGTGTTGAACTTGAATTGTATGAATCCCATGATAATAAAAATTGTGCACTCAATGTGCTTGATGAAATGCTTGAAAGAAATGAAATTTCATGAAAACAAGTGGAAATTGTATAATTGAAATTATGTGTTAAATTCGGTTTATGTGGAACCATGAGATAGACGCACAATGAATGAATGACTAAACACCCATGCGTGTGTAGCATGAAATAGGTGTGGAGTCGGAAAGCTCGAGAAGCAAGGGAGGTAAATGATTTGAAGTTGAAAGGCCGCGAGTAAGGTAAGTCATCCGATGACTAAAATCTCGTTATATATCAAATTATATGCTCTTATATGTATACGTTTGAACATTATCGTGAGAGCTTCACAATGGGAACTTGTATCAGAATGCAACCCGATAGAAACAACCTTAGTCGAAGGTTGGAAGCATGCCAGATAAGTCACTCTACGACTTAGAATCATCTAGATGCATTTGTAGCTTGTTAATTAGAATGGTGGCATTGAGGTTTCAACACCATGAGATGTATGGATACGATTATCTATAGTCGAGTCTTGCCGGGAGTTGACCGGGCGAGGGAAAACCAAGGAAATTGATCGAATGAATCATAGTTAGGGGATTCTCACCAAAATGGTAACAAGGATAAGACTCGTCTAGATAACAATCGCCCACCTTGTAGGTTTTGGTACCTCATAGGACAAGAGTGTGCAAAGGGAAGATTTTGAGACATAGAACGATCAAGGGGCTATGGAAGTTTGAATCCGTACACTTGTTGTTTCCTCGAAATAACCCTTTTGCTAATCGAACTCCTAATGTGTCACGTTAATTTTATAAAAAAAAATGAGGGTAAACAAGTTTATAAACCATGAGAAAATGATCGAACAAGTCACCAAAGGTGAGTGGAGGACTCCCAAGAATGGTTAGGTGCTTACGGGTCGGATTAGTGCAGGATAGTTTCGCAAAAACTAGTCGGGCAGAGGTTGTTGGTCGTAACCCATGGCCCTTAGCCGTAGACTACGGCTAAACAAGCAAAACCAAGCAGAAACTGATGGTCGTAACCCTTGGCCAGATGGTCGTAGGGTACGACGAGGTAGATCAGCAGCATTATGCAAAGGCCGTAACCTACGGCCACAGGGCCGTAGGCTATGGCGAGGCCCTCCCCAAGCTTAAACACTTGGATTTTGTCATTTTAACATATGTTTTCATTTGTTTTAACACATGTTAGCTAACAATAAATGGATTCTTATACGGTTAAACCTTAGGTACGATTCGGGAATGGATTGAAAAGATGATCAAGCACTCATATTTTGAAAAATCAAACGCATGCCAAGCTCAAGCTTCCGCACAAGTGTTTTGTACCCGGGTTCAAGTGCCATTAGTCTACCTACGTGTAATCAATGAATCTTTTTAACATAAGTACTAAACATGATGTTTTGTGATACTATGTGATTAATGCGATTGAACCCGAGTTTTTGATCGTTAACTTTTTATGTAAATTGGGATAAATAAACAAGGGTCTTACAAGTGGCGACATGGGGGGAAGTTCCCGTTGCGAAACACGACGAGGGTCATATTTCCAATTTTTTATTTTCTTTGTGTTTCTGACGTGTTTAACTAATGTTTTCGGGTTGTTTGGCCATGTTTAACCCTATGTATGAATGTTATGGAACCCGGGAGATGATCAAGCTATATTTTGAAGAACCGTATGCACATAACTCTAACGCTTCCGCACTTTTGTTATATATTTATAATCTTGTAAACGGGGGTTGTCAACAATGTTTCATACATCACAATTATGGTCTTGATGTTTTAAAGTTGTCATATTTTCTTTTGTAAATACCATTGATCGGTTAAACATTTACCCGCCCGTTTTTTCACAAGGTCTACTCTTATGAATATTTATGAAGAAATTTTATGTTAATAGCTTTTATAACTGTCTAAATTCAATTTAGTTACAAGACTAACATTAAAGATTCATCTTATTTGGGATGGGTCTTACATAATTTTAGGTGGTATGCTAATCCTGGCAGTACGATCTACTTAGGTTGTTGTACCCATTAGACATATTGATTCACCTCGATGGCTCGAAATCTGTGTTTTAAGAAAACAAGCTATCGTCTCTTCTGTTTACTTGTTTTGTTTTGCTGTAATACATATTTAATGTTTTGATTATGTAATTCGGTTAAATTGTTTTTTGTTTACATTTTTCTTTCACTAATTCGAAATTTTAATTTGTTCATTTATGTTTTTTATTTTAGGATGTGCTACAGCGCCTATGGCCGTATTTTGCTGATTAAGACTAAAAAAAAAAAATACAAATAAAATAAAGAAAATTGATTTTGTGGGTAGAAATAATTCGCCGTAGGTTAAACGACGATAGTGGAATTGTTTGGTGAAAATAAGTTGTTACGTGTCACATAACAAAAGTATGATCTAGTGGCCACACATGTACTAATGAGAAATTGTAAATTTATATATTAATACTTTTAAAATGTTTGTATTAAAAATATTTTTTAATGTCATCTGACAGCTTTTAAGAAAAGCTTTGTCACAAATGTCAAATTTTTGTTCCAAGAATTGTATAGATATCAAGAATTTTAAATTATTTAGGTAAGCATGAGCCCCACATGTTGCACATTGGAGAATATAATTCGGGAAAGTGACTCTTTTAACATGTTAGTAACTTATTACCTTCTGATCCATAAAGAAAAATTACTTAGGTTGAGTGGTGTTGAATAAATCACTCATTAGTCGAATTTGTATCATGGCAATGTCATATAGGAAATATGATTTGACTAAGTCACTCACTTATTAGCATTGTGTGAAATAAAGTATCTTTAAAGCCCCGTTAAACATTAATAATAAAAAAAAAGATGATAACAAAAACTAGAAAATATGTGATTGGTTACTTGAAGATGAGTCCACTCTTCAGTTCTCTCACGTTCGCTACTACAATGGCTGAGGTAAGAATGGCGCTTTCCTTTGGCGGCAGTGGGGTTGTATTGGAGCATGAGTGGTTGATGTGGAGGTTAGGTGCCAGCCACTCCATACCCACCAGTCTTAAGGTTATCCATTGCTATATATGATCTTGAGGGGAGACGTGCCACCTTAGCATCTTTATCACACAAACTCTGTGCTCAAGTAAATGCCATGTGATAGAGAGAATGACTCGATGTGATCACTCACTGTCTATGACTCTATGGGACGTCTTCCAGTACCGCTATTGCTTACCATAATACATGGTCTAATACTAATGGTTTGGTTATGACTTATAACTTAGTATCCCTTATACGCTCGTTCTTACTTTTAGTAATACCTTTTGGTTGTGTGACTTAACGACAATTTTCTTGTGATAAAAGCTAAGAACAAATACGAAGTTAAATTTAAAGAAGTATATAATAGTTCAGAATGAAGCGGCAAAAGTCATAGAAATTTAAAAGCGATATCGGTATAACAAAAAGACATACATCAACATGTATTGTAAATTACATCTATATACATTATTATTTATAAGAAAACAATGCCTTAAAATAAAATGGTGTAAACTATCAAGCAAAAATCTCCGATCACCCTCTTAAGAGTTCGTTTAAATCTTCCGATTGCTAAAAATTAAATCGCAAGTCCGTCATTGTGTCTGATCAAATTATAGTGACATAGTTAACAACCGTGCAACCAAGTTGTTCATCTCTAATGCATTAATGCATGAACAATTTTATTTTTTGTTTTTTATAATGATGTGTTGAACCCTTTTCAAATTGTATTTTATAACTTTATCGCACTCTGAAACTTTCATATGTTGCACGTTAATTATTTCAATACTTAAGCCCACCCACCCATAGTTAGAGGTGAGCAAATCGGTTTTTTTTTGCCGAACCGGTTTCGGTTCTAAACCGGTTCGCTACAATACTGGTTCCTGGCCGAACCGGTTTCGGTTCCAAACCGGTTCGGTTTTGGACCGGTTTTATCAATTCGTAAGACCGGTTTCGGTTTGTTTCGGTTTCGGTTCTTAATCGGTTTTTTCGCGCACTTTTTAAAATCGTATAAATTACATAAAAATTAACGTTTAATAACTTTAAGGTTTTTTAAAGAAGGAAATTGAATATTAATACAAAAAAACAAAGTTTTATTTGTGTTTATGGCCAAAAATGTATTTTTCTTAAACCGGTTTCGGTTCGGTTTCGGTTTTTTTACCGGTTTCGGTCGATTTTTAGCGTTACCGGTTTTGGTTCGGTTCCGGTTTGTGTACCGGTTTCGGTTCGGTTTCTTTTGACAGTTTTTTTCGTCGGTTTTTGGCCGGTTCGGTTTGAGGTTTTTTTAGTACCGGTTTCACGTGAAACCGGTTTTGACCGGTTTCGGTTCGGGTCGGTTTTACCGGTTTCGGTTCCCGAACCGGTTTTTTCGATCACCTCTACCCATAGTACGTGGTAGAGTAAATAATTCTTCTTGGCTCTCGCTGAAAGCTATTTTAAAGATGATAATATATATATGATGATGGTATAAGTAAGTTCTGAATAAAATATAACCACACATGGAAAATAATGTGGTGTTTGTTCAATTTGTACGGATGAACGCTATCCATAAATAGTGTGATAAATGGTTTTTCTCTTTTTTTATTCTTTTTTTAAATGAAAAACAATAATAGGCAATAAATTAAACTGGGTGCGTTAACTTGTTGAGGTCGATTGATAATATAATTATAAATTTATGATAATGGATTAGGTTTAATGGGCCGTGGCGACTCGAGAAAGTTGAAGATATCAATATTAAAATTAGCAAATAAGTTAATTGTGGTGTAATTGTGGAAAAATTTGAGTCGCAAGAATCACTCTTAGTGGGAAACACGTACGACTCGAAAGCATAGTTTCACTTCACCGTCCATTATTTTATCTGTGTGCTGCTCAACAAATTTCATGTTTTTAATGGATTTAGCATCATTGGCAGTTGGATAAACCTCACGAGCCGCCGAGTCGGACCTTGTTAAAATTCGACTCGGCTTCAGTCTAGTTTACGAGACAGTTGCACAACTACCAACAGGGGCGCAGCTTAGTTGGGGCGGGAGGGAGCGGGCCTCCCTAATTTTCGCGTTGAAGTTCCAATTGTATAGTATTCATATATAAATTTTTGGAAATATAGGGTTTCGACCCCCCGAAACTAGTGACTTCCGACCCCACAAACCTTCGGGTCAAGCTTCGCCACTGACTACCAAACATATATTTCCACATTACCACCTCTCTCTTTGCCATAATAACCGATTTCACTCTAGGTAATTTCCGAAACAATCGTTGTTTTGGGGTATTCTTCATGTCTATTGCCCGATGCGAAATGGGTCGAGTACTTTTGTTATAATTTTAATTAAATGGAAAAATTATATTTTTTAGAAAATTTAACCTAAAAACGACATGCACGTTACCCATGATAACAAAATTTATAATCTCTCATACTTAAGAACCAAATCAGTAGCACGGACATACCACGAACGCCATTCATGTAATTAACTTTGTAAAATAAAAGAGGATATAGTAAAACTTTATAAACTAAAAGAGGATATAATAATATCCTTTCTAATCATTTCCATGGGATTCTAGTGAATGGAAGAATGTTAGTAGGAATGATGGGAATTAAAAGAAACTTGTTAGGGCATTCGGGGCGGTCTGTGATGAACCAGCCGTGATGGCCGTGACCATCATGGCCACCAGAAACGGGGACCTAAATCGGTCTGGTTTGGGGTGTTGGACCATTGGGATGAAAACTGGGAGGCCGAACTAGTATTTTGAGGTGCCAAACCAGATTGGATTAACATTTTCACATTTTACCATATTTATCTTTACATTATTTAGGATGTCATCCGATTCTTACATCCGATTGAATTGGTTCGATTAGTTGGACTAGTGGACCGGTAAGAAGACCAGTTTCACATCCGGATCAACTCTGAAAATTAAAAAAAAATAATCCATTTATTTGTAACAAGTTTTAATGAACAAATATTTCATAAAATCTAACTAAATTACAAGAATTGTTTTTAGGGATAACAAGTCTAAAATGCCATTAGACTAAAGGGTATGGGGACGAGGAGAGCTTCGTGGTGCTGATTTGGCATCTTCCTCGTAGGGGAACACCGCACCCCCTTGAACCTTCGGTACCATCGGTGAAAATTCCTCTTCTTCCATGATCTTATAACAATAATATTTTATGATTGTTTTTGTTTCTTTTATATATAATAATAATAATATATAACCCACTAACTCTAATATTATATAATAATAATAATAATAATAATAATAATAATAATAATAATAATAATAATAATAATAATAATAATAATAAGAATAAGAATACATATAATAATATAGAAGGGGAAAGGGGTGAAAGAAGAGGAACCATTTCTCTCATTTAAAGGAGATGAAGGAGAAAATTGTGTGACGCTGATATGGACTTGAGGGAAGAAGAGGGAAGTGCACATGCCACCCCATAGCCTGCCTTATGTGTTAGTCATATGAATAATGAAATGAGTTAACTAAGATTTTCTTAACAAAGTTAAAGGACAAAAACATTACAAAGTACTAAACATAGATGCTTAATAAACACGATGGCCGCACATTACAGTAGGTCGGCTATATGAAGCATGTCGCTATAGTGTATTTAGAGATAAGCGTTTACCACACGCGCTGTAATAGAAATTTGATTGGTATTGGTTCGCTTCATTTCCGGTAATCGATATAGTAACCGAAAAAGATAACGTAAAACCATAAACACAAAACATAGACGTTATTGATAACATTCATAATTTTAGATAATAAAACAAAACCATCATAAAAGAACTAACTACTTGAACAAAAAAATTATGAAAAGATTACCGTGTAATAAAATTAGTAAGGGGGGTAAACATAAGCGAAAGTTGAAAATAACAAAAACTAAAACTGAAAAAAAAATGAAGTAAAATGAAAAGAGGACGGGAGTGCTCTAAATATTGTAAAATAGGAGCATGAGTGGGATATATCGGGATTCGGGATGATTAATACATGCATATGTATATTTGGTAAGGAGTTTTTTTTGGAGCTTTTAGGAGATCTTCAATTTTTTAAGAAAAAAATTCTATTTAATAAAAAGTGTTGTTTGGTTGGAAAAATTTGAAGCTTTTAGGTTAGGAGAAAAAACTTCATATTGAAACGCTATTAGTACTAGCGTTTAGGAAAAAGTTCCTACTAGCTATTAGCCTTTGTGAGTAAAATGACACAAATACTCATTCCACCATTAATAAAAACTTACATACAAGCTTTTAATTATGTCAATTTTGATCATTTTTTACATTTTATTAAAAGCTCCAGATACTCTGTCAAACACCTAAATATATCTAAAAAGCTCCAAGTAACTACTCTGTCAAACACCTAAATACCAGCTTTCAGCCATCAGCTACCAACTACCAGCTAGTTTTGCCAAACATACACATTATCGATCCCTATAAGGGAAACCTCACTAGCATATTACAAAGTTAAACGCCTGATGTTCAATACGATGTAAAACAATTTTTAAACTTCTGAACTTTAAAATAATATAAAACAATCCCTTCCTTATACATAATTGAATTATTATATTCATAGGGTTAAGTTATTATACACATTGTAATAAAAATGAAAAAGGTGAGAAGGATATAAAAAAATACATTGGATCACAGAATATAACACAATGAGTCACACATATAACACAATGCTGAGGAAAAATGAAACAATGAATCATAGAAATGACACAATAACAAAAATAAAGAAAAGACACAATCCAACATAAAAGACATAATGATATAACACAAATTCTAAAAATTACAAGCTAAAAGTAACAAAAATCAAAAACCTAAAAACTAAGATCGTATGGATCAATGAGATGGTTCAAATGACGCTTGAATAATTAAGTTCAATCAGTCTTCGTTTAATACCCTTCTTATAACTTCCTGTTTTTCTTTTGAAAAAATTACGCCGTTAGTCCCTGTGGTTTCCCTCCAGTTGCAATGTAAGGTATTAAGGTTTTATTGTTTCACATTGGGGTATTAAAGTTCTAATTTGTTTCAATGTAGGGGATTAGGCACTAACCACGTTTATAATTAACAGACTTGACCCTCACGTGATCTGCACGTGAGGGTATTTTCGTCTTTTTATCTCCTAAACCTTATACCCATAATATTAATAAAAAATACAAAACAATTCAAACACATTATACCTGGAGAACGATTGCACCTTTCATCTTCCACGATTTACGATCATCAGTTAGGTCAAAATGTTAACTGAGTGGATTATCAGAAAGCCTGGAGACGAGTATCATAAAGACGTTTATGGTAATATGTTGTTTTAGTAATATTCCTTTGATTGTAAGCTATGAAAAAAATACGATTTTTATAAAAAATCTTAACTTTGCAGGTCTTTATGAAGAATTGTTTTGCTTGAAGATTTATTATGGTGGAGTGTTTACTGCATTTCCTGATACTGATTATATGATGGTAAGTGTGATTATGTTGATTTGCTAAACAGGGAGCATTTTAATATAACTCAGATGAATGAAATTGCACAAGCACTTGGGTTTAAAGATGTGGGTCTTCTACACTATCATTATGTAGTTCCTTATCATGATTTAGATTTTGGTTTAAGAACAATACGTACCTATAGTGATGTACAAGGTTTGTTGAGGCATGTGGTCAGTCATAGGGAAATAACTGTTTACATTGAAGAAGGGGCAAGCATGGTAGGGATAAAGCCTAGAACACCAGTAAAAAAAACTACTGATAACATAAATGTAGGAGAATCACAAGTTATAGATGCTGTGTTTGAAAGCCTTTTTAGTGAAGTTATGAATCCTGAACCCAAGTTGATAACTAATGGAGAAAATGAAGTTCATGTGCATGAAAATGAAATAGTAGATGAAGTTGATGTGCATGTAGTAGTTGATGAAGTAGATAGGAAAGGAAAAACAAAAGTTGATGAAACAGTAGTACCTAAGTTCTTAGGTCCTCAAGTTGAAATTGATGTGAATGAAATAGTTGATGTTGATAATCAGATGTTTGAGGTTGAGGTTGATATGTCAAACTTTGATGGTAAGAACATACTTGGTGACACAGAAGCAAATGAAATTCCTGCACATCATAATGATGATGAATATGAGTGTTTAAGTAATGATTCCTTTGGGACCTCTGAATCAGAAGATGGTGGTGGGTTAAGGAATAAGGCAATAAGAAGGTTAAGGAAAAATGCAGAAAAAGGGAGTCAAAAGTGTTTGTTCCATGTTGGGCAGAAGTTTGGGGATAATAGTATAGTGAAGAAGTTAATAAGGAAGCATGCAATAGAAACTAGAAGGGAAATTTGGTTTCAAAGGAATGATCAAGTTAGGGTCAGGGCAAGTTGTAAAGGGCTAGTTCCATATTTTGATGATACTGCTGGGTCAAGTAATCAGATTGTAAAAGCAGAGTGTGTAAAACAGGTTAAAGAGCAAAAGAGCCAAAAAGATGGTGGTAGGAAGACCAAAGAAGACCCTACTAAATGTCCTTGGTGTGTGTATGTTGCAAAAGTAGGGGATCAACCAACTTGGCAGGTTATCACATATAACCCACAACACAGATGCCTTCAAGGCAGGTCTGTGAAGCCTTTTACTGCTAACTGGCTTTCTAAGGAGGTTATCCAACAACTGGAAGCAAATCCTAACATACCTGTCAAGGCTATACAAGACCAAATGCAGAAGAAGTATCAGATGGGAGTATCTAAAATGAAGGCTTTCAGGGCTAAAGCAGAAGCTGTAAAACAGGTTATAGGTGATTACAGTCTACAATACAGGGTGTTAAGGGATTATGCACTAGAGTTGATGAGAACAAATCCTAACACAACAGTGAAAATTGATGTTGAGCCTGAGGTTAATCCATCTTCTAATACTAGAGTATTTAGGAGAATTTATATATGTTTAGGACCATTGAAGGAGGGTTTCAAAGCTTGTAAAAGGGAGATAATAGGATTGGATGGAACTTTCATGAAGGGTCCATTTCCAGGACAGTTGTTGACAGCAGTAGCTATGGATGGGAACAATGGCTTGTATCCTATTGCTTATGCAATTGTGGAAGCAGAGACAAAAGCATCATGGACTTGGTTTTTGGATATCCTTAAAGATGATTTGGATGACATAGTAAAAACCAATTTAACATTCATATCATACAGACAAAAAGGCCTAATCCCAGCCATAGAGGACCTATTCCCTAGAGCTGAACATAGGTATTGTCTGAGACATATCAATCAGAATATGCAACTTCAGTTTAGGGGTCAGGCTTTCAAGGATCAATTGTGGTCTATAGCATCTGCAACTACAGTTCAAGAGTTTGAAGATAAGATGGTGGAACTCCAATTAATGAATCCTGAATGTCATCAATGGTTAAGACAGATTCCACCTAAGCATTGGGCAAGAAGTCACTTTACTGGTAATGTGTCATTAGTTTCTTGTTTAATTTATTTCCAAAAAATGACATATGTTTGGTTTTATGCAGGTAGAGCAAAGACAGATGTCCTTTTAAACAATTTATGTGAATGTTTGAATGGGAAGTTGATTGATGGTATGGTTATTTTGCCTTAAGTTAATGTCTGCAAAGTAATTAAGAGGACTGATGGTGTGCTAACTCCCAAAGTCAGTGAGAAGTTTGAAGAAATTAAGCAACATGCTTCAAAGTTGATTGTAAAATGGCATGGTGGTTCAAAATTTCAGGTTTCAAACTCTGGATATAATGAAGAACAATGTGTTGTAGATGTGGTTGACAAGACCTGTTCTTGTAGGAGATGGGAACTCACAGGCATCCCTTGTAAACATGTTGTGGGAACTAATTGGGATATGGCACTACATGGTACAAAGGTTGACATACCAGAGAAATGGGTGGACCCATGTTATTGGCTATGTACTTGGAAAGAGGTTTACTCACATAAGATAGGGCCCATCAATGGAAGAAGAATGTGGCCTAGATCTCAGTGCCCATCTAAACTACTTCAGCCAATATATCACAAACCAATTGGCAGGCCCAAAAAAAAGAGAAGGAAGGATGCTTTGGAGAAGGAAGATGCTATGGTGAAGGGTAACAATCTGAGCAGAAAGGGTAAGACAACAACTTGTGGAATATGTGGGAACAAAGGACACAACAGAAGGGCATGTAGAGGGCAAGGTGGTGCAACAACAGCTGCAAAGAAGAAGACAACTAAGAAGCCTGCTGTTAAGAAGACAAGTGCTCCAAAGGCTGCTGTTAAGAAGACAAGTGCTCCAAAGGCTGCTGTTAAGAAGACCACTAAGAAGCCTGCTGCTGCACATGGTGAACCTTCAAGACCAGGAAACAAGAAAAGAAAGGCTGCTAATTGAAGATGTTTTGGTTTAATGTTTTGGAAACATGTTTTAGTTTGTGTCTGTTGACTTTAAGTTTGACTTGTTTTGGTTTAATGTTTTGGAAACCTTTGTTCAGATACAAGGTTGAAACATGTTGAAACATGTTGGTTTAATGTCATTTGAACCTGTTTTGGTTAATATCTTATATATCTAATTTTGTTAATAAGGAATTGCTCATTGTTTTGAGAAAGAGTTGTCAAATGGGTCAAATATGGCTGCTTCTTTAATGGGTCAAATGTACTTGGAATATGGCTGCTAGTGTAACAGTTTACATTCATTCAAATGGGTCAAATATAACACTACAATACACACAATATACTTGTTTCCATAATATTTTCATTATCATAAAAAGTTCACAAACATTACAATACCAAAACTAACTCTCAATACATCATTACAGTTACCAAAAGATGAGAGTTGTTTACATTATAACCTACCACAAAAGACTAGCAAAAGATTAGACTACCTAAGTTAACTGTTGATCAACCACCACAAAAGACTACCAGATCAACCACCACAAAAGACTACCAAACCAAACCTTCTACATATACAGACAAGCAAACACCACCACAAAGAACATCCAACTGAGAATCAACCACACATCCCTCTTCTTAACATCCCTGGCATGACTTTTTTTGAGTTCCTTAACTGTTTCATTCATTTCTTTCAGTGACTGTTCATACACTGCCACATCCTCTCTCATAGCCTTCACTTTCATCTCAAGAACAGTCTTTGAGTTCACTAGCCCTTTAATGATGTTGGTGGTTCGATTGCACAATGGAGGCTCAACCCATGAAAAAAAAAGAACATCTTGAACGCTGAAACATATAATGTACTACCATTAATACTCATCCGATCATCAAATAGATAAAATGTGTTATTAAAATCGCCTAATTTTTAGGGTTTAAAAAAAATACCTCAGCAGAGCATGTGTAGAACTGACGACCTGGATTCTGTTCAGTCCACGACGTTTTGATTGCAGCTTGCCTTCCACATCTGCAGAACACCATTTTTTTTGGATGATCGTCGTTGATGATCGTGATTGTGATGATTGTGTTTGTGGTTTTGAAACAGGGGACTGATCAGCATTAATAAGGAGAGGTGGTATGATGGTGTATGAACGTTGGAGATAAAAAGACGAAAATACCCTCACGTGCAGATCACGTGAGGGTCAGTTCTGTTAATTATAAACGGGGTTAGTGCCTAATCCCCTACATTGAAACAAATTAGAACTTTAATACCCCAATGTGAAACAATAAAACCTTAATACCTTACATTGCAACTGGAGGGAAACCACAGGGACTAACGGCGTAATTTTTTCTTTTCTTTTATTGTGTATTTAATCATAACCCTATATTCATATTCAGTTAACCAAGAAAACGAAATTGACGCCTCCCTAACCATCTAACCTGCACCGCCACCATCTCCATCACCACTGATGGCACCATCATCACCACGACTACCATTACACTCAAATTTCTATAACAAATTTATGAATCAAGCTGTATTATTTTGGCAACTAAACTCACCGCATTTTGATTACTTTGACAAAGTTCAATACTACCTAATTTTAACTTTATTTCTTTCAAATTACAATTCCATTTTTGATTCATTTTGAAAATTAATGAAACATATGCCTTAAAAGATTAGTCTAAAAATTATTATAGTTTAAATAGGCTAAAATACACAACACTTTTTTAGTATAATTGCGATTTATCATTATAATAGGACAAAAGAAAAAAGGATATAATTATTCATTAGTATGTCACCACACCACATACGTGTTTAAGGCCCACTTAAAGAAAAGGTTTATGGAATAATGACATCCTACTGCTATCTTTTTCTTTATTTAAAAAAAAAAAATTAATTTATAGAGACTAAAGAAGGGGGAAAAAGAAGTAATAAAAGTATTACACCTTTATTTTACCTCACCTTGCATTTGTAAGGATTTGAACCCACAACCTTACATTTGTAAGGGGGGACACCATACCACTGGACCAAGAGGTCATGGCCAAATTGTTCAAAGTTAAGATGGCATACTAAAGGTTTCTTTACAATTTCATAAATTTTACCACTTTTCTTCCCTAAATGCCCCTAGAAGATAATCAACTTTTATATGAAAATAGAACTCACCTAAACTAAATAAACACACGAAAAAACAATATTTTTGAACAAATTTCATATAATGGCGATGAAAGCTAATAATTTATGTTACCACAATGAATAATCTTATCTCAGCTAAATTTGTATGAGTTTTAAAATTTTTCCATAATAATACTTATATTATAAAAACCTTTTTCATATATATGCGTCTACCCAGAGACACAGTGGACGGGGTGGTTCGGCTCACTGGCTCTATTGGGCAATTTTTTAGTTGTTGGGTTAGGTTAGGCAAGTCTATTACAAACTTACAAATCACAACTTTTAATTTCTAAATGGACAGTGACCTTCATATGATAGTGTATACAATATCATATTATTACTACATGCTTTTATCATGTAAATGAACTTTATCATTTAGCAAGGTGTCTTCAATGAACAGTTATGTAGATATGCAATGACCGGACAACTTACACAAGGTGATGTTTATGTTTATATTGGTCTGTTAAAGTAACATACATTTGGTTTATTAAGATTTGTTCAATAATGAGTACATGGTTTTTGTGGTGAACAGCAATCAGTTGTAAGTGGCGATGCACATTTCTTATATTTTCTTTATACGAATGCTTGTTAAAACATGCTGTACAAATTTCTATTCTTTTTGTGCAACTTGTTGCAAAAAACCTAAGTATCATAATGTTGTATTGCAACACATTTGTGGATCCCGCTGCAACGCACGGGTAAACCCACTAGTCTTCAATAATTTATCCAATAATACAAATACATCGAATTTAATTTTATATTTATTTTTTATCAAGGACGTATCCATTAATTCCAAGTATTTAATACAGCATGAAAGTATACACTGAACTGAATAAGTAAATAGTAAACAAAATTTTAATGTTATTTCAATATTCAAAATTTATGCCTGATTTATTGACTACTTAACACATAATTATATACATTTTCTCTCCTCTTGTTAACCTTTTCATGTTTAGGTCATGCGTAATGGCATTATAGGAGCATAAATAAGCATGATAATGCCTCCAATACCATTCTCTTAGGCATTATATGGGCATTTAAAGGGATGAGTATTTCTAGTATAATGACCAAATGTCCAAATAGAATAAAAAAATATGAAAAGTAATAACTAAAAATGGCATAAAGTGGTTTTAACCATTACACATTTTTTTAAAGGGTCATATGATAATGATATGGCGGAAAATACCCCAATCATTCTAATAATTAGATATACTTTAACAAACCATTTTCCTTGGTGAATAATACTTCCTTGGAAAATGTATCTCCAAAGTCCTGGCTAACAGATTGAAGTTGGTTATGGATAGTAGTATCAACGAGACACAATCGGCGTTTGTGGCGGGTAGATACATTTTGGATAGTCCGCTAATTATTAGTGAGGTTATGTCCTGGGCAAAAAGGAGAGCGAAGGATCTATTTTTGTTTAAAATAGATTTCGAGAAGGCCTATGATAATGTCAATTGGGCGTTTTTTATTTCGGTCATGAGGCAAATGAATTTTCCGGATGTTTGGTGTAAATGGATAGAAGGCATATTGAGATCTGCTCGGTCTTCAGTTTTGGTAAATGGTTCCCCGACGTTTGAGTTTGCGTGTGAAAAAGGTATTCGGCAAGGTGACCCGATTTCGCCATTTTTATTCATCATGATTATGGAAGCATTCTCGGGTTTGATTAAAAAAAGCGACAGACATGGGTCTCTTTCGGGGGGTTAATCTTCCGAACGGTGGTCCAATTATTACACATTTACTTTATGCGGATGATGCGTTGGTGATGGGGGAATGGGAGGATTCTAACTTTCTTTGTCTCAGAAGATTGCTTCGTATCTTTCACATGTGTTCGGGTCTCAAGATAAATATACAAAAGTCTACTTTGTTTGGTATTGGTAAAAGTGTTGAGGAGGTGGGTATTAAAGCCCACGCAATGGGGTGTAATATGGGGGAGTGTCCGTTTACGTATTTGGGTATCAAAGTTGGTGCAAATATGAATAGAATTAATAATTGGGAGCCGGTCGTGAAGGTCTTTAAAACGAGGTTGTCTTCTTGGAAGTCAAAGACTCTTTCGATAGAGGGTAGACTAACGCTTATCAAGTCGGTCTTGGAGAGTCTCCCGTCGTATTATTTTGCTTTGTTTAAGGCTCCGGTTGGTATCATTAATAAACTAGAAGGTTTGATGAAACGTTTTTTTATGGGGAGGTAATGAAGATGTGAAAAAACTTCATTGGGTGGCTTGGGAGAAGGTTACGAGACCGATTACACAAGGTGGTTTGGGTATTCGTAAGCTTGAAGAATGTAATAATGCGTTCTTGGTTAAGTGGCTTTGGAGATATCGTCATGAAAGAGACGCTTTATGGAAGAGAGTGGTGGATGCGATTCATGGCTCGTCTAGGAAGTGGGATGTTTATCCGGCGTCTTCGAATATGTCGGGTACTTGGACGAAATTGATTAACAGTGGATTTCGGCTTAAAGTGGATGGTTATAATACTATTAGTATGATTCGGGGGGTGCTTGGTAATGGGATGGAGATTAGATTTTGGATTGATCCTTGGGTATCTCGAATTCCGCTTAAGAGTTTGTTTCCGGATTTATTTCGATTAGAGACGCATAAATGGTGTAAAATGGGGGAACGAATTGGTGTTTTGGATTCTACTCGGACGACTCATTGGGAATGGAGGAGGGCTCCAACCTCCGATGATGAAGTTGTGCAGTTCGAAGATTGTGTCCAACTTTTAGAAGATATAATGCCGAGAGATAATGAAGACCGATGGGTTTGGGATGTGGCGAATGGTAATGGTTTCTCGGTTCAGGAGGTTCGCAAATGGTTGGAAAGTGGGCGTCAAGTTCAGCCAGCCTCGCATTATGTGTGGTGTAAATGGTTGCCTATTAAAGTGAATGTGTTTATGTGGCGTCTGTTAATGGATAGGTTGCCTACCAAGGTGGCGTTACATAGGAGAAACGTGGAGTGTGGAGACCTCAGGTGTAGGTTCTGCGATGAGCAAGAGGAATGTGTTGATCATATTTTCACCGCGTGTGGGTTGGCTTGTGGCGTTTGGCATGGTATAGCGTCATGGGTGAAGCTTCCACAGTTCTATTTTTTCTCGACTAGTGATATTTTGAAGGTGCATCCGAATCCTGGGTGGTCTGCGTTGAAGAATCTGGCGTTATATGGCATTATTGTTTTGACTTGTTGGAGGATTTGGAAGGCAAGGAATGGCGACATTTTTAGAGACGATCGTCGTGGGGTGGTTGATATTGTTTCGGATGTTAAAGCGTTAGGGTACATTTGGTTTTCTAATAGACTCGATAAGGGGAGGATAGGTTGGAAGGATTGGTATAGATTTTCATTTGATGTAATGTAACTGCTTGGTTCTTTGTTTTTTGAGAGTCTCCATCTTGGAGATTTTCCCTTGTTTTGTGTGTTTAATAAAAGTTTCCTTCCAAAAATAATAATAATAATAATAATAATAATAATAATAATAATAATAATAATAATAATAATAATAATAATAATAATTCCTATTGGGGGTATATGTAGTTGTTTAATAAGAAACGGCCGTATTAAAAAAGATTCCCTATCATAAATATATCTTAGATGTATTTTTAACTTCAGATTTTCCAAGTTTGAAACACTATGTAATGGGCATTATATGAGCATGAATAATTATGATAATGCCCTTGACACCATCCCTTAAGGCATTACATGGGCATTAAGAGGGTTGGGCATTTCTAGTATAATGTCCAAATAGGATAAAAAAATATGGAAAGTAATAATTAAAAAGGGCATTAAATGGCTTTATCCATTACACATTTTTATGAGGGGCTTTATGATAATGATGTGGAGGAAAATGCCCCTAAAAAACATCAACCATTACTTATGGTCTAACCAGATAAGGTGTTTATCTATTTTGGAATATTAAGGGGTTGTTTGGTTGATTAAGTGTTGAATCATTAAGATGGTCTGAATGGTTAAGAGCCGAATCATTAAGCATCCCTTATTAGCTTAATAGTTCAGCACTTAATCATTCAATTCAGTTGCTAAAACAAACAGTCTGAATGTTGAATGATTCAGACCTGAATGGTTAAGAGGCTACCAAACAGCCCTTAACTTTCACTTACACCGCAGCGAGCCCTCAAAACAAGGACACCCACCAAAACCACTCAAACCATATATAAAGGGTGTATACACCACTCATTCCAAAGAAGGGTTTGTACCTAAGCCTGTTTTTAAACCAGAAAAACGACAAAGACCTAACAATAGCAACTATCTCGCTTGCATTGACCCATTTACCCTTAAAAATCTTTTCGTTCCGCATCTTCTATAAAACCCAACAAGTCACAATGATAATATATATATATACCATGTATAACTTGCTTCCTCTTCTTTCTTCCATTTGTCGTTTTATAAATCTCTAGTAAATCATGGGGTAGGTCACAGGTTCGATCCATGCACACCACAAAAAAATTCCCCGTGACGGTTTAAGCTTAGGCAAGGAGGACACCGGTGTATGTGTAGGGATTCGAACTTGAGACCGCAAGGTTAGGGTTGTACAAGGATTTTCACTAAACTAAGCCTTTAAAAAAATTGCATAAATCGGATCTATCTTGCACCACTTCTCAATTTGCATCCAAACACCACAGGTAACACTACATGCTGTGAACAAGTGATCAAGCAACTCCACATCATAATCACATAACACACAAACGTCCTTTTCCAAAACCATATTCCTCCGTGCAAGCGCCATGAAAGTTGGCAACCTATTCATCTCTACTCTCCAAGCTAATTAAAATGTTGCAGTTCGAAAGTACCCGGGTCACCCATTTCATACGAAAATTACCCTCACAGTTCCAGTCTTTTTGGATTAGCTCCTTGACCAACCAAACCCTATACTTGGCTAAATCGTCTCCAATCCACTTCCAACGATCTAGTAGCACGTAAGTTCATCATTCTCTTTTGTTACACTTAAAACCTACAAAACTCTATGCACTACTAGAAACCTGGGCTATTTGTCATCAAAAGTTGCTACCTAAAAAAATGGTAGCAAATTTAGCAACCGATTTTATACCAAGACATGTATTATACGATAAGGTAACTAATCGGTTGCAAATTTTGACACCGTTTATTTTTTGTGCTAAATTCGTGAGAAAAATAATAAGAAAGAATTAAAAAAAATTAATTTATAAAAAAAAACAACAAACCTATTGAATTGTGACCACCTTAGCGGTAGCAAATTTAGGGACATATTTCTTAAAGCGTAATACGCATATATATATATATATATATATATATATATATATATTTATATATATGGTAGCTAATCAGTGGTAAATTTTGAAACTAAATTGCTACCCTATTAGCCACAATAAAACTTGGCTATTGTCGCTAAAATTTGCTACCTAGAAAAATTGTAGCAAATTTAGCAACCGATTTTACACCAAAATATGTATTATAAGATAAGGTAACTAATCGGTTGTAAATTTTGACACCGTTTATTTTTGTGGTAAATTCTTAAGAAAAATAATTAGAAAGAATTAAAAATAATAATCTAATAAAAAAACAACAAACCTATTGAATTGTGACCACCTTATTGGTAGCAAATTTAGGGACATATTTGTTAAAGCGTAATGCACATATATTGTAGCTAATTAGTGGTAAATTTTGAGAACTAAATTGCTACTATTTTAGCCACGATAATTAACACTACGTCAAAATAGGCCTACAACCACACTTTTTCTAAAACTGTCATGCCACACTTTCAATTAAATGCGTGGCTAAATGTTATTAATCACATTTTCAGACCTTCTAGCCTATCTTTAGCCACACATTTTATTTATCCATGTGACTATTGTACACCAGTTCAAAACTTTTAGCCACACTTTAGAAAAAAAAAATGTAACATTTTGTCGCCACATTAGAAAAGTGTAGCCAAATTTGATCTATGGTCACAATATTTGTTCGATTTTTTATTCATGCGGTGAAAATCACATCTTTTGGAAACCTCTAGCCACACTTTACGAAAAAAATGTGTCATTTAGTGACCACACTTAATGAAAGAAACAAAACTAGTAACTATAAATATTTTATCATCAATTATATCCAATGATGGTCAGTTAGGCTTAAAGACGGTCAGTTAGATTCAATCATTGTCACTTAGACCAAATGAAGGTCATTTAAATTCAATGATGGTCAATTAGACCCGATTAGTAAGAAAAACTCACAAATGGTAATTCATCCTGAGGAGTGTGTCATTGAAGCAAACTAAAGTTGGTACCAATTAGTTTTTCCCAGATTCTAAAATTGTATTTTAATCAAGAAATTTGTTTTCCATTTCAATTTGGCTAATCTAAATTAGACAAAACGAATGTTCATAATAAGAATATTAGCGAAGCATTGTTTTTTACATTTTTACTAAGATTTCGTTTATTGACAATTGATTAATTTTGAATATTAGGGATAGCAATCTATTTTTGTTTTAGACAACATTTGTGATTGAGTTTATGTTCTTCACATAAGTAAATCTTCAGGCTAAATTAAGAAGAGGTTGTTGACTATATAATAGATATCTGGTGGTCCATTGGTAAAGGCAAAGCCTTTAAAACACCTAGGTTGTGGAAGGTCTTGGGTTCAAGTCTCATAGACTACAGGATTTAAAAGAAATTAACCTTTCAAAAAAGAGATATCTCAGTTTTACTATTTTTAATACATGTATAAAATTTTGATAATTTGTTCAAGTTTATAAACTTGGATAAAAGATTTTTTTTTTTTTATAATTTCGAGAGAAGCAAAAAACTTGTAAGAATTTATTTGCGATGTTAATTGAATAAAAAAATTCTTTAGAGTACTTAGTTAAACTTGTACAGTATAAACCTTTGTGAACATTTAAAATTGCTTTAGTGAGGGCGCTATTGAGCGTGGAAAACAAAAATAACGTCCCTCACACTGTTACGGGGGGGGGGGGGGGGGGCGTTATGGGGCAAAAATGATGTCAGCATTATATAATTAACGCCGGGTGACAAATGCTCCAACCAATCAGCGAATGACGCTTGGACGAGGAGGGGGAAGTCTTTAAAAAAGGGGCGCTATTGGGCATTATATTTTCCCCCTTACTACTACACCCTTTTTTCACTTCAAGACCCATGCTGACTTAGCTGCCACGTGGACCAATCAGAGTCAGGGACGTTATATTTAACCCCCTCCACTACCCACGGTCTAAAATTGACTTTATGTAAATGGGTCTATGCACAGACAAGCATAACATTTTCTGTAAAATTATCATCATTACATGTTACATCATATAAAGTTGTGATATATACCTTGGGCTAAAGTCTATATTTGAAAGTTAGTTTCTAAATTGTTATGATTAGCTTAATTACCATTCCATACTTGTGTTTTCACAATACAAAGCAAAAAAATAACCATACTCTATTCATCAATCATACACTAAGGCAGTATTTGGTATGAAGGAATCAAAGGTGGAATGGAATAGATCATTCTCATAAAATGAAATTAAACATGTTTGGTTACCATGTAGTAATGGAATGGACCATTCCATAAGAAATGCGATTCCTTCAATTTTAAGAATTTTCATTCCTTGGTAAGGTGGTGTTTTTTTCCATTCCTTCAAGGAATGGAAACAAATATATTATTATTATTATTATTATTATTATTATTATTATTATTATTATTATTATTATTATTATTATTATATAACAACCCACCATCGTTGTCATCACCCAACGAACCACCGCCTATTGCCGTCACCCACAACCATTGCTACCATCGTCGTAACCCACCATTGTCACCACCATCCAACCACCACCACCACCATCGTCACTGCCACCAACTGCCTTGACCACTGTCATCGCCACCAACAACCACCGTCACTGCTGCAACCCACCACTGTCATCGTCACCCACCCACCATCGTTACCGCCATCGCCCATTGCCACCACCACCGTCACCCCCGCCGCCGCCACCCACTACCACCGTCATGCCGCCACCCACCACTCATCTTCGATTTTATATTTTCGTTTCATCTTACATATCAAATAACACAAAGTAATAATTTATTCCATTCTCACATGATAATCAAACAAGACATGAAATGGTAATGATCCATTCCATTACCATGTCTATTCCATTACCTCTTCCATTCCATTTCATCTCTCATTCCATTACTCCATACCAAACAGACCCTAAAAGCAGTTGCAATAGAGTCGGGTGACAAATGCTCCAACCAATCAGCGAATGACGCTTGGACGAGGAGGGGGAAGTCTTTAAAAAAGGGGCGCTATTGGGCATTATATTTTCCCCCTTACTACTACACCCTTTTTTCACTTCAAGACCCATGCTGACTTAGCTGTCACGTGGACCAATCAGAGTCAGGGACGTTATATTTAACCCCCTCCACTACCCACGGTCTAAAATTGACTTTATGTAAATGGGTCTATGCACAGACAAGCATAACATTTTCTGTAAAATTATCATCATTACATGTTACATCATATAAAGTTGTGATATATACCTTGGGCTAAAGTCTATATTTGAAAGTTAGTTTCTAAATTGTTATGATTAGCTTAATTACCATTCCATACTTGTGTTTTCACAATACAAAGCAAAAAAATAACCATACTCTATTCATCAATCATACACTAAGGCAGTATTTGGTATGAAGGAATCAAAGGTGGAATGGAATAGATCATTCTCATAAAATGAAATTAAACATGTTTGGTTACCATGTAGTAATGGAATGGACCATTCCATAAGAAATGCGATTCCTTCAATTTTAAGAATTTTCATTCCTTGGTAAGGTGGTGTTTTTTTCCATTCCTTCAAGGAATGGAAACAAATATATTATTATTATTATTATTATTATTATTATTATTATTATTATTATTATTATTATTATTATATAACAACCCACCATCGTTGTCATCACCCAACGAACCACCGCCTATTGCCGTCACCCACAACCATTGCTACCATCGTCGTAACCCACCATTGTCACCACCATCCAACCACCACCACCACCATCGTCACTGCCACCAACTGCCTTGACCACTGTCATCGCCACCAACAACCACCGTCACTGCTGCAACCCACCACTGTCATCGTCACCCACCCACCATCGTTACCGCCATCGCCCATTGCCACCACCACCGTCACCCCCGCCGCCGCCACCCACTACCACCGTCATGCCGCCACCCACCACTCATCTTCGATTTTATATTTTCGTTTCATCTTACATATCAAATAACACAAAGTAATAATTTATTCCATTCTCACATGATAATCAAACAAGACATGAAATGGTAATGATCCATTCCATTACCATGTCTATTCCATTACCTCTTCCATTCCATTTCATCTCTCATTCCATTACTCCATACCAAACAGACCCTAAAAGCAGTTGCAATAGAGTCGTTAAATTTATCCACAAAACAGTCAACCGAAAAATAGTAGCCCATCAATCCATCTCGAAACACAAATAGCAACTTCTACAGTCGCAAAACAGTTGCTACATTTTGTTGCGAAATAACCACTAACTCTGTGGTCATAAGTGGTGCTAGTACCAAAACTTAATTATTAGTCGTTAAAAGCATTAGCAAATTTAGTTGCACTGACCCAAATGACCACCACAAATACTCATTGTCCTAGCAGTAGTGGTGGTATTTAATGATGGGGAGAATATGTCACAAAGGGCACGTGTCCGGTGGGCAATCGATGGTGATGAAAAGGAACGGTTCGACGTTTTGGCGGAGACCCGCACTTTATCCTCTGCTGAACAGAATGCTTGGGATGAATGTAAGGTTTTTGTTCTTGATTTTGACAGGAAGAAGCATTTGGACGAGAGACAAAAGGCACGTGTCCGGTGGGCAATCGATGGTGATGAAAACTCTGGTTTTTTTCACCGTCTTATGAACGCTAATACGTCCAATAACCGAATAAATGGGGTTTGTATTGATGGGAGGTGGGAAACAGGGCCAACGATTGTTAAAGATGAGGCGTTTAGATTCTTTGAGGAAAAATTCCAAGAACCGATGGGATCTAGGCCAACTGTCATATGCTCCCATGTTGCTCAACTTGCGGATCATGAAGCTGATTTACTTACTCAGCCATTCTCATTGACTGAAATAAAAGATGCAGTTTGGTCATGTGATGGGGATAAGGCGCCTGGGCCTGACGGGTTCAACTTCAAGTTCCTTAGGAGATGTTGGTCGGGGCTTGAATCTGACTTTGTTAAAATGTTTCTTGAGTTCCATCAGAACCCGGTTCTGTCAAAGGGGTGTTTTTCGTCATTCATAGCCTTGATTCCAAAGTCAGAGGATCCCATGGACTTCCGTGATTTCCGACCCATTAGTTTGGTTGGGTGCCTTAATAAAGTGATATCCAAGGTGCTGGTGACGAGACTTAAAAGGTAATTGGGAAATTAGTGTCGCCAAAGCAATCGGCTTTTCTTTCAGGTAGAAGTATTACGGACGGCCCGCTTATGCTCAACGAGATAATAGGGTGGTTAAAAAAGGTGAAACGACAAGGCATGATTTTCAAGGTTGATTTGGAAAAGGCGTATGATTCTTTGAATTGGGACTTTTTAGAATCGGTCATGACGCAAATGAATTCCCATTGATTTGGTGTAAGTGGGTAATGGCCATTGTAAGGATGGCAAGGACCTCGGTTCTAGTTAATGGTTCGCCGACACAAGAGTTTGATTGTACACGTGGGATTAGACAAGGGGACCCGCTTTCACCATTCTTGTTTGTTTTGGCTATGGAAGCACTAACGGGTGTTCTAAAACGGGCGGAGGAGGTAGGTTTATTCCGGGGCTTGAGATGTGGTTATGGCGACCTTGTCATATCACATCTTATATACGCGGATGACGTCGTGTTTTTAGGAGATTGGTGTCGGGGTAATGCGGCTAATTTAAAGCGGATTCTTAGGTGTTTCTACCTAGCATCCGGGCTGCGGGTCAACCTTGGGAAGTGTTGCATCTTTGGTGTGGGTGTGGGCAACAATGAAATACAAGATATGGCCAACATGCTAAACTGTAGAAGGGGTGCGTTTCCTTTCACCTACTTGGGGTTGTTAGTAGGGGCCAATATGAATTTGATAAAAAATTGGGAGCCGATATTGAAGATGTTTCGGAACAGGTTGTCGATGTGGCGAGCGAGGACTTTGTCGTTTGGTGGGCGAGTGGTCCTTATAAAATCGGTCTTGAATTCTTTACCAACCTATTTTTTCTCACTTTATAAAGCTCCGGTGGGTGTGATGGACAAGTTGGATAGAATGCGTAGAGTATTCTTTTGGGTGGCTCGGATGAGAAAGCGAAAATGAATTGGGTCGCTTGGGATGGGGTAATTGCGGCTTGTGAAGGGGGCGGGCTTGGATTCGGTTCATTTAGAGATGCTAACTTGTCTATGTTAGCAAAGTGGTGGTGGAGGTTTCAGACAGAAACAGGTGGGCTGTGGCGGAAGGTTATCTGGTCAATACACCATTCATCGAGATCGTCGAATCCCATTCCTTGTCGCCTTTCAGTTCCGGGACTATGGAAGGAAATTTTTGGGGCTTGTGACAGATTAAAAACACTCGTGGTCGATTTGGGGCTGCTAATAAAGGGTGTGGTAGGGAATGGATAGAATATAAAATTTTGGTTGGATAACTGGACTGGAAATGGAGCGCTCGCAAACGACTTCCCTGCACTTTTCTCGGCTGCTGCGGATAAACATGCCCTTGTTGCGGACAAAGTTTCACTTGACGGGATGGGGTGGACTTGGGACTGGAGGAATAACGGCTTGAATGGGGCTGCAATGGCTGAATTTGGGCTGTTGGCGTCTGTTCTGCAGCTGCCAATTCTGGCAGATGCTGCGGACATATGGTATTGGGTCAATGATGGGTTGGGGACATTTTCGGTAAAAGAAATAAAGGGGCTGCTGCAAAATATGAACTCGTACGGGGTTGGTTGGGTGTTTAAAAGAAACAACTGGGTTCCAAGGAAGGTAGAAATTGTGGCGTGGCGAGCGGGTCTCAATCGGCTACCTACAAAAGAAGCGTTGGCCAGGAGGCATATCAATGTGGGTTCGGGTCTATGTCCACTATGCGAGAATGAGATTGAATCAGCTGTTCATTTGTTCAGCTCGTGCGCCTTCGCAGAATCCGTTTGGCAGCAAATCTCACAATGGTGTAAGGTGGGTGGTTTTTTCGCTTTCGACATCCGTGACATACTGTCCCTGCATCAATACACGACCGGTTCCAAGAAGCTAAAGAAGGTACTATATGCAATCTTTTTGACAGCAATCTGGAGTATTTGGGGCTGCAGGAATGTGTTTATCTTCAAACATGTGCAGCCTTCTCTGCATCGGACCATTGGGGAGATAAAGACACTAAGTTTTATGTGGGTTAAGGCAAGGGCGAAGTTAAATGATCTAGATTGGGAGAAATGGCGAAGTTTCAATATATCGCATGTCGTTTAGATTACTTAGTTTGTCTATTTTGTATATGGGGGGTACTTGATGCCTGTTTCTTTCTTTTGTATGTTGGACGGTATTGCTAGTTCCCCGCTAGCCTTGGTGTTTAATAAAAGTTTGGTGGCCGTTCAAAAAAAAAAATGATTGTAATTACCTTTCTTTTTCATATATTTTTTCGTGCTGATACACGTATCAATGTTGTTCACGAGCAATTTGATAAAGCCTTGTATACTTTTTTTTTCATATGAATGTAATAAATATTTTTGATAAAGTTAAGTAAGTAGCGTCAGCAAAATTCTCACTTAGTTTTATTAATGTGGCCTTAATTATAATTAGTTTTTTTCTTGAACGTCAAATTTCTAATGCTTATGGGACTTGAACCCATGACCTCACCCTTACATGTTCTTAAAAGTCTTGGTTCTACCATTGGGCCACCAACCACAAAGCCATAAGGGTATGTGTAGTGGTGGATAGTTATGTTGGGGTTATAGGATTAAAATATTAAAAAGTAATAGAAAAGGTGTTATGTTGGGGTTATGGAAAAAGAGGGTGTAGTGGGAAGGAGGGTTATGTTGGGGTTATAAATGATTGGTAATGATTGGTTAATTATTGTTTTTTATTTAAATAAGAATATTTAATACTTAATAATATTTCATTAAAAATAAAAATAATAATAAAAATAAAAATTTAGACTGAAAGTTTATTAAATTAATAAAATAATAAAAAAATTATTTAGTATTAAAAAATAAAATTAAAAAAAAAATTTTGAATTTCAAACGGTTACTGTTCCAAACCGTTTGAATTTCAAACAGTTTCCCTCCTACTTCAAAGTTTGAATTTCAAACTTTGCCCCCCCAAACGTTTAAATTTCAAAGTTTGAATTTCAAACTTTCCCCCCCTCCACCAAATCTCAGTCACACCTATAAATACCCCCCTCCTCCCAAATCTCAGTCACACCTCTTCCCTCTTCCTCATCCTTTCCTCATCCTGAACACAATGAATAATATGGGCAGTTTTCAAGCAGGAGCTGCCGGACCTTCTAATGTCCGGCAGTATGCTCGCCGGGTCCGGGGACGGGGCCGGCCCCGGAGACTACCATTCACCTCCTCTCCTCCTCCTCCACAACCTCCTCTTCCTCCTCCTCCTCCTCCACAACATTGGATTTATCACCCTCCTCCTCCTGCTGCGGCACCACCAACC
Organism: Ambrosia trifida; assembly: GCA_028751855.1. Classification (NCBI taxonomy): domain Eukaryota; kingdom Viridiplantae; phylum Streptophyta; class Magnoliopsida; order Asterales; family Asteraceae; genus Ambrosia; species Ambrosia trifida. Next base: position 100,070,326 of record CM054128.1, on the reverse strand, counting down.
TTTCCTCATCCTGAAGTCGATGATGACTTCACGGATGAAGAATGGGCCTGGGCCATGGATTATACCATGGCTATTAATGAAATGGACCGACTGAGAGTGTCGGCCCCCACCCCCCGAATTGCTGCTGCTATCCCCTCCCCCCACCACCAACCTATCCCCTCCCCCCACCACCAACCTATCCCCACCCCCCAGAATACCCCCACCCACCACCACCAACCTATCCCCACCCCCCATAATACTTGCCCACTCCACCACCACCAACCTATCCCCACCCCACCCCGTGAATATGGGGACCCAACTCCTGAGGACTTGGAAGCCCTCAGGGAACTTGAGGAGGAGGAGCGCCTTTGGAGCATGCCTTCCCCTCGTGGGGAGAACTACTACTTCCCCTCGGATGCAAGGTCCGATGGGAGGGACAGCTCACGTTCCCTATCCCCCGAGTACTACACACTCGAGTAGGACAACTACTCTCCGTAGTGGGAGGTTTAGGTTTTAATAAGTAATTTAGGTTTATATTATGTCTTTATGTAATGTCTTTATGTAATGTGGTTATGTAACGTTTTAATAAGTAGTTTAGGATTAGGAACTCTGTTTGTAATAAGTAATTTAGGATTGTAATTTTATGTGTTTATGTGGTTTAAATTTAAAATATTATGTAATCTTTTAAAATAAACTAACATTAAACACAAAAGATTGGTGAAAACGCATTAAACATAAAGCCTAAAACATTAAACATTACAAATAGAACACAAAACATAAAACGTAACATTAAACATAAAGCCTAAACATTAAAAATTAAACATAGTGAAAACGCATCAGAGACCACGACAAAAGATTGGTGATTGAGAAGTCGCTATTGTATTGTTGACGATAGGCGTCGTGTGTCAACTGAATTGCCATCTGTTCGCTAACCCCGGGGTGCGCCTGCATCGTCCCTGAATGGACTCCATGCCACCTGTCAACGTTAGTTCGTATAGAATGCCACTTATTGTAGATCTGGTCAACGTTACGGTGGTTCGTTCCCGTGATTTGGTTGAACTCAACCAACACATCCTGCCAAAAAGCCCGCCTATTGGTTGACGGGAGCTCCTTAACGTTTATCCACGCCCGCACTAACTCGAGTTGCTCTTGATTCGTCCAGGCCGCCATAGGTTTGGTTTTTGGTTTGTAAAGAGTGTGTGTATGTATGAATTGTTTGTGTGTGTGAATTGTATATGTGTGTGTTATGTTGTAGAAGATGAAGTATATATATATAGATAAAAATTAAATAAATCAGTTTTTTTTTTTAATTTTGGACCGTTGCCAACGGTCAAAAGGCACAAACATCGGTGAAAACGCTCGCTATGCTGAAAGCTGATTACCACCATAACGCCACCATAGCGCCTGGGGGGGCGGTGTTCCCGGCGCTATGGTGGCCCAAAACGCCTCATAACGAGGCCACTACGGGTGCTCTAATGGTCATAATAGGTATCCGTGTTTCCCTCTCTCCTCCACGGTGGCGAACCCACCATATCCCACTCCTCTCCTACTCATTTTTCACAAATTTTTCAATCCCTCTCTCCTAACATAAACATGTTGGACCCAACCCTGCCGGTCTATACGGGCATTGGCGGATCATGAACGAAAAAGTTGGGAAGCCAGACTCAATTTGAGACCGGACTTAATACATGTAAAAAAAATTTCAAATTTTTTTTTATAATTAAGTTACCCCACGGAGCAAAAAAACTAGAGGGTCAGGCCTCGTCAGGCCCAAGAAAAGCTCCGCTTCTTTACACGGGCCAGACCGGGTCTCTCCCTCCCCCACTGCGTTGTGGATGGTCTAACTATTAACTTATTCACAACAAACTTCAACAACCAATATGAATTAATCCAAGTAAAACAATCCTCATCTATATTCATAATTCTACCAAAATTACAATCTCCTGGATCAACCAGAGAAATCTTGAGGTGGGAAAGAAAACAAAACTAAATTTTATAAAACAAGAAACCTAAAATATTATTATATAGCTCAAACTTGATCATCGGCACCAGTGGGTGGAGTAGGTTTAGCAAGGTAAGTAGGATTAATATCTCCAGGCATGACAATTACGATCTTCGGCTCCATTTCGAGCGATAAATCGACACGAAACTCCGCCACAGACGCCTTTTCTTGATCACCGACACCATTTTCAGAAGAATAGGGTTTCTTGTATGAGCATACTAAGATGATTAATGCACATGCTATTAGGGTAAGCATCAAAGCAAGGCCTCCGAATAAGTAAGGTATCGGAGAGTTCCATTGGATTCCGGTGGTGTTGTGTGTTGGTGGTGTCATGTTGTTGTTTTGTTATGTTTGTTTTTGTATTGGTTGGAGTGCAATGAAAAGGTTGAATTATGGGTGTATTTATATACCGATGGCTGTATGTTGTGATGATGTCAAAAACAATCTTTGCTACAGTGCATGGATTGGATCAAATGGTAAAATTACTAAATTATCCTTAGTGCTTGAAACAAGGGGTTAGTTTTTTCTTTGATTCTTCTCTTTTGCTTTACGGTTTCTTTACTTGCTCATAGAGCACTACTTTTGGAAGTATATTCATCGTTTTAGCTAATATAATTATGGCATACGTTTGTGTTCGTGTTTTAGTGTGAATAAATTGTTTCAATTATATTTATAAAAATGTTATAATATTGTATATCTAGACGTACTTCTTTCTATAATAATAGTATATACAATAACTTTTAGAAACTTTGATCCATCACTCATGATGGACACGCAACCTCAAAAAAGTTGATAACAAAAATAACATTAAGATTTAATATCTATCTTTGGTATAGAGTTATAATTCAGTGGGTGTACTTGTATTAATGTACCATGGGAAAACACTAAGAAACATGCAAAATCTAACGTCAGGTTGGATGTATGAGTACGAGAACTTGAGAAGTAATAGATATCATCCCTACAATCACGTAATCGCCTTTAAATCCACGTCTTAAAAAATATAAAGACCACTCATAACCGAACAACCAGTCTGACAGTGACATGATAATAATATATGCTACAGTCATACGGAGGAGAAACGATGTCACACCCTCAAATTTCACTTGCGGGGTTTACCGCGAGACGCGTAAACAACAGGATCAAAGTCAACAGTCACAATAAACGAATACAATATGAGATAAGATAACGTAAACCAAACCATGCAGTATTTAAAACAGCGATCCCGAATACAGCGGAAGCAATTCAAGTTTACAAAACCAAGGTAAAGGTAAAAACATATGTTTAAAGTTTCGACACCCAAGACATGATCATAGACGCAAGTGCGACTCCTTGCGCCTAATCCGACTGCTACTACCTTTAGCAACCTGAGAAAACATGCTAAAAATGTCAACATATGATGCTGGTGAGTTCACAGGTTTTATAAAAGCGTTTCCTTAAGTTTTGAAAGATCAATCCCATTACTACTATGTTATATGAACGTTACCTAGACGTATGTATGTTACTACTGCGATTGAAACCATTGTTGACTGTGTTGTTCCAATAGTGTGTACCCTTTAGGGATGAGCATTTTTTGCCGAGTACCTACACCCGTACCCATATCGTACCTGTACCGGTACCCGTACCGATTTTGTGTACTCGGTATAGGTATCGGTACCCACTTTTATTGATTTTGGCATTCGGTACTTTCGGTATCGGTACGGGTACGAGTACGGGTAAATATGGTACGGGTGCCGAATTCTATATACTATTGAATTTGATTATATGTTTTACTTCGTATTATAGTATTTATGGTATTCATATCAATTTTACCTATTTGGTACCTGTATACTATTGATACTCGTAATTGTTTACCTACTTAGTACCTGTACATGTGCTCAAAAAAAGAAAAAAATAACAAAATGGTACCAAACGGGTACCGTACCGAAATACCGGTACCGATACCCGTACTCGTACTCGTATCCGTACTGTACCTATATATTCGGTACGGTACTCGGTACCCACTTTTGTTCAAATTCGGTATGGGTATTTTCGGTACGGGTACGGGTATAAGTACGGGTACGGTACCGATCTCATCCCTAGTACCCTTCGGACTACCGTCATCCCCTATAGGCCCTGTGTGTTTGAGTCAAAATGCACCCGTCCGACCTCCAGTCGGCCCGGGTGGGGTTTGTCAGGCCCAATAGATCTATCTACATTTCCCTGCTACATACCCGTGTTAGTTGTTTCCCTAGGATTTAAATGAGTTGCATAGTAAACAAACGATAACCATAGTATAACATGAATTTTATGTATCTAAGTGTGTAACATGTTTCTCCCCCATGAGAAAAGTGTGTGAAAGCGGGGCCGTGAACTCACCTTAGGTTGCGTTCTTGACAACAGCTAATCCGAAAATGCTATGATAGTCCCTAATACCGGCGACCTATCATAAGATGTGTATAAGTACCCAGACTAATAACCCACAGGTTAACTAATCCCTGAATGTCCAGACCATAACCATTGTACGTTTGAAAACATGTTTAAACGTTAACCTGACCACACATGACAAGACCGACATCCCATTGGTGACCCGACATCCCCCGTGTTAGCCAAATACAAATAACCAAGCAGTCATGTGTAAACATGTACCTTATACGCATAACAGTCCATCAAATCTAGCATACAGTTCATATACTGCATATATGAGTCCAAACACATGTTATCGGGTTTCTAGACATGTCACGGGGTTCACAATATGTTCCTAGGTGTCAAATCATGTTTCGGGGTTCCAAAATACACTTACAGCAGCAAAACACACGACTAGGTATCACACAGGCAACTAGCAAGGCTAGTAGCACCCCTGGAGGGGCGAATGGGCTCAAAAGTGGTGACTAGCTTACCCTGCAGCACGCCACTAGCTAAGCCAGTCGCCCCCTGCAGTCTGGGTGACTCTTTTCGCGCGTTAAACCCTCCAAATCAGATCTTAAACATGTAAAAACAGTCAATATCAATCCATAATCATCAATCAACTTATCCTAAATGAAAAACCCCCAATTTATCATCAGTCTAACACCCTAATTGCAAGCTTTTCCCAAAATGGAATGATATTATAAAAACATCACATCATTGCATGCATAACTTACCCTAAATGGAAAATAATCAGATTTCATCACATAATCACGTTCCAATCATCATCAACCTATTACTACATCATTCTAGCATAAACCCTAACATCATTCAATTATCATATCACCCTATAACATCCTAAATCCTCCTAGTGCACTCAAATGGGTCAAAACGCATATTATCATCAAAACACATCAAACAACCTTCATAATCCTAGATAATCATCCTAATAACTCATTCATATCAACAAAACTTCAAACAAATAAGAATCCACATGTTTTCATCACCAAAAACCGTTCTTTGCATGAATCCTTCATATAGAATCCATTTAAAAGATTAGACTTGTTTTAAAACTATTTTTCAAAGGTTTTCAAAGACACAAACTTTATAAAACCAGGTCTGGACCTTTAGGGATCCAAATAACGATATTACAAAAGCTTAGGATGAATAACACACCTTAGATTTTGCTAGAAATGATGTTTAAGGCTTGGAAATGGTAGATATAGGGCAAAAACGTGTTCCCGAGGTTATGTATAGTGCGAGAGAGGTTTGAGGCGAGTTAGAATTTCCCAAATGCTAGTTGTTTCTGACATAACGGGCGACTAGGCCCTGCGGGTGGCTACTAGGGTCCTAGTCGCCCCTAGAAGTTGCTACTAGCTACCATAGTCGCCCGTGTAATTCCGGTCAACCCAATGAGTAGGGTCACCAGAACTGATCAGAATCAAACAAGGCTACAATTCCGGTCAACTTTCACAGCTCCGGTCGTCTTCTCCGGTCAACCTTCACAGCTCCGGTCGTCTTCTCTGGTCAACCTTCACAGCTCCGGTCAACCTTCACAGACCTGGAGCCATGACCCTCTCCCCGATGGCAAACAGTTGCATACTAAGGGCTTGAATCTGGTCTAGCTCTGTGGTGGTTAACGAGGACAATGGTGGTCTGTTGGTTGACGTTGGTGGGTGGTCAAGTGGTTGATGAAGACGTTGGTAGTGGTCAAGTGGTTTGGGTATGTCACACCCTCAAATTCCACGTGCGGGGTTTTACCGCGAGGCGCGTGACACACCAGGATCTCAGTCAACGATCACAATAAACATACAACAAACATGCATTCACATATATTTTTAAAACCAAAATATCATGCTTTGAGCCGTAAACCAGCAGCGGAAGCATTTCTTGTTTACAACCAAAAGACATATCATTGTTTACAAAACATTGTTTAATATGCTTCAAAATATTAGACGCTGTGAATGACTCCGTGCGCCTAGCCCATTGACTGCTACCTTAGCGACCTGAGAAAACATGCCAAAAATGTCAACATATAATGCTGGTGAGTTCACAGGTTTTCTTTTATAAAGTGTTGTCACAAGTTCACAAAGATCATTCCCGTTAATACTATGTCATAAGAACGTTAGCTAGACGTTAAGTGTTTTTACTACTACGGTTGGGAACCCATTACTAAACATGAACCAAAAGATGATACCAGCCCAGATGACTGGGCTATCGATGCCTCGGTAACCCGATAGGTAGAGACAATATGCACCCGCCCGGCCCCGCCGTCGAGTGGGGTTTGTGAGGCCCAATAGATCTATCCACATTTCCCTCGTTGTGCGTTCCAGCACATTCATGGTTCCCCCTGGGACTTTCCATAAAAGCCGTATAGTAACATAAAGTACCCATAGTATAACATGACCTTTAAATAGTTCGTACGAAGCATGTTTCTCCCCCGAAAGCAAAACGGTAAAAGTGGGGCTGTGAAACTCACCTTAGGTTGCGTTACTTGAAAATATTTAAGTAGTTATGCTATGATAGCCCCAAATAGCGGCGACCTATCATAAGATGTATGTAAGTACCCGGACTAATAACCCGCAGGTTAACTAGTCCCCGAATGTCCAGACCATAACCATAAACGTTTGAAAACACCTTTAACTGTTAAACCGACCATACCAGACAAGACCCGACATCCCATTGGTGACCCGACATCCCACGTGCTAGGAAATACAAGACATCATGCAACATATGCAATTAAACACTTAATACGTGCAAGAGTTCGCCTGGTCTAGCACAATGTACAATTAACGCATAAACAGGTCCGAACACGTGTTACTAAGTCATTAGGTGTATCCCGGGGTTCCTATCATGTTCCTAGGTGTCAAATCATGTTCCAGGATGTCAAAATGCGTTTATGACAGCAGTACACGCGATTAGGAACTTAGCATGCAATTAGGAAAAGTCAACATGTGATTGGGGATGGTCAACAGGCAATTGTGAGGCTAATCGCCTACCTTAGCATGCGATTGAGGGGCTAATCGCATGCTAAGAGGGCTAATCGCCTACCTTAGCATGCGATTAGGAAAGCTAATCGCCTGCTAAGGAGGCTAATCGCCTACAGCTGCTGCGCGACGCAATTTCGCGCATTTAACCCTCCAAATCAGATCCGAAACATGTGTAAACACCCAAAATCAAAACTAAACTATTAACCAACCTTCTCCAAGCAAAAACCCCCAATTTATCTCTGCTCTAACGAGCTCGGTGCGATTATTTCCAAAAAGGCAAAATACTAGGTTTCATTAACTAACCTTATCTTTCCTTAAATGGAAACAATCAGATTTCATCTCCTACAAGTTTGCAAATCAACATTTCTCTGTTTTAACACCTCCCTAGTGTAAATCCTAACAACATTCCATCATTAATCATACCATAATCATCCTAGATCTCCAAGAATCATTCAAATGGGTCAAAATACACATTTTCATCAAAACACAACAACAATAGCTCAAACTCTTAGATAATCATCCTAATAACCCCTACATAACAGAAGTACAACCATTTCATGGAAACATTCATGTTATAAACACCAAGAAGATCAACATATGCATGTAAACTTCACATATAGCAAGTATTATGGTGTAGATTTGTTTCAGAACTCTTTTCAAAGGGTTTTAAAGACACAAACTTAGCAAAACAAGGTCTGGACTTTTGGGGAACCAAAACAACAACTTTACAAAGGTTAGGGATGAAGAACACACCTTGGATTTTATCAAAGAAAGGTGTGTAAGCTTGGAAATGGTGATTTTTGTAGCAAAACAAGTTCCAGAGGTGTTCTAGGGTGTGTGGGTGGCTTAGGATCAGTTAGGGTTGCTCTAAGGGTGTTTGGGGAGTTAAGGGTTCTATTTATAGGTGTTTCTAGTCGTTTAAAACACGTCAGGCGATTGTGCAGCATTATCAGGCGATTAGGGCTGCTAATCGCCTACCCAATCCTCCTAATCGCCTACTCTATAGGCGATTAGGGCTATTCACCCCCTATCAGCATGCAATTAGGGCTAATCACCTACAATATCATGCAATTAGGGCTAATCACCTACAATATCATGCAATTAGGGCTAATCACCTACAATATCATGCAATTGCGTGTAATCATCGTTTTAACGAATGTAAACACGTATACACATACCGATAAGTCACATAATGATTATAAACACATAATACATGAAAACAAACACGTTCACATTCGTTCACCAATTCCCGGGACTCGAGACTTGCGTGTGTGTGCTAAACCCGGTGATTCCATGAATCACCAATCCTTGTACACATGGTTATGGACCGACTCCCGATGATCCCGCGGATCATCGTAACGACTCCCGATGACTCCCTAGAATCCTCATAACGACCCGACTGATCTAGTTAAGTATGTAATAAGTATGACTCGCTAAGGTAGACTTACTAGTTTAGTCAACGTTACTAACCTGAGCTTGCCGGGTGTCACAGGGTAGTGTTCCATGGTTGTGGTTGGCAGGGGTAGGGGTTTTATGGTGGTGGTGTGGTGGTGGTTTTGGGAAGAGATGGTCTGAGATTTGTGTGTGAGAGAGAGAGAGAAAGAGAGAATGGGTGATAGGAAGAGAGAAGGTGGGTGTGTTATTATTTATATAGGGGGAATATAAATTCAAAAATTGAAAATGAAGGGAGTTATAAAATGTCAATTATACCCTTTTTGGTTAAAATAATGTTGGGTGATGTGGAAGCTTCTTAGCCACATGTTGGGTTTATTTGGGTTTATTCAAATTTCAAGGTTTATTGTCAATACTTAGCCTATATATATATATATATATATATATATATATATATATATATATATATAGAGAGAGAGAGAGAGATTAGATTAAATTAAGAGGTCAAGTTATCGTACACAGTGTAACAAAATGAGAATGGGGAGAATGATACAAAAACATAATAGATTACGAAATATGACACAATGAGTCACAAAATATAATACAACGTCGAAAAATATAACACAATGTTGAAGAAAAAAGATACAATGAATCGTAAAAATAACACAATGATAAAAATAAGAAAAAGACGCAATGCTACATAAAAGACACAATGAATTAACGTAAATAATAGAGTATAAATCTAGAATATTCCTAATGTAATTTAGGTAGATTATCTTATAATTATTTTTGGTAATTCCTTTCTCCCCAAGTTTAGGGATTTTTATATCTTATGATAAGATCATTGAGAAGAGGGCAAGTTTTCTTCTCCATCTTCTGCTTTCCAATCTTCTCGGCATTCTCTTCTGCCGATTCTTTTTTCCTTATTCAATCTTCTCCTTCAATCTAGACAATCCATCCTTCTCTTCATAACAACCATGTCTTATCCCTTGGTCTGGAATAATACTTCAAATTTTCCCCCTTGGTCTTATCCCTATTGGAATGGCCCACAACCATTCAATAATAATAATTGGTCTCCATGGACTCAAGTCCCACCAAGTTCTTATCCATCGGCCCAAGCTCCTAATTCACAATCTGGAAACCACACGGCTCAAGGTATATTAGGCCCAAGGCCGAATCATTCCAACAGCAGCGGTGCTTCAGCCCAGTCCTATAACACTGGGTACTCTCCGACAGACATCGCTCAGGCGCTATATAATTTGGCACTGCATCACAATGTTCCATCTTAGACAATGGACACCGGAGCGTTAGGTACTATGTCTCCTCAGCATACTATGTTCTCAAATATTTTTAAAAGCATTATTCGTAAGATTATTATTGGTGATGGCAAAACCATTTCGGTTTTAGGACAGGGCGAGATCACCCTACCATCACCTTTCTAACATTTTAAACTTAAAAATGTCCTTTATGCCCCTAACCTTGTAAAAAACTTAATCTTTGTCCGTCGTTTTACTACTAATGCCCAATTATCTGTTGAATTTGACCCATATGGTTTTATTGTAAAAGACCTTCGGACCAAGAGACCTATCCTACGGTGCAATAGCTCGGGAGATCTCTACACTCTCAGCTCGTCCAATATCACCAAACTTTCCACTACATCTACTTTTGCTGCTACTTTAATGACATTTGATCTTATTCACAGTGATGTTTGGACTTCTCCCAGTATCAGTAATGAGGGACACTGTTATTATGTCTTGTTTTTAGATGATTACACCAATTTCTTGTGGACCTACCCCATAACAAACAAATCTGACGTATTCTTAATGTTCACCATTTTCACAACATTTATCCAAACACAATTCAACAGAAAAATAAAACATCTCCAATGTGATAATGGACGAGAATATGTGAACCACCAGTTTCAAACCTTTTGCAAATTAAACGGAATGCATTTTTGTTTTTCTTGCCCCCACACGTCTCCCAAAACGACAAAGCCGAATGCAAAATCTGATCCATTAACAACATCATGAGAACCCTCCTAGCCCAATCCTCAATGCCAAACATTTAATGGCATCATGCCCTTGAAGTTGCCACCTACCTTCTAAACAACATTCCCTCCAAAGTCCACAAATTTCAAACCCCCACCTATCACCTTTATCACACCCATCCCACTTATGATTACCTTAGGGTCTTTGGTTTCCTATGCTACCCCTTAATTCCTCACACCACCATCCATAAGCTTGAATACCGATCCACACCCTGTGTCTTCCTTGTCTATCCACCTAATCATTGTGGATACAAGTGCCTCGACCTAACCACAAACAAAATTACTATCAGTCGCCTCGGCCCAGCCCATTAACCACCAAACCATACCTCACCGACCAAACTGCAAATCCTTCGGCCCAGCCCATTAACCACCAAACCAATACCCAACCTACTACAACTTCCATTTCTACCCAACCCTACACTTCGGCCCAACCACTCAACACAAACCTCCCTGATCCACACAACCCAACATCCGGCCCTCTACCCGCCTCGGCCCCACACTCACCAACCCAATCCCAAGATGATCCGAACCCGGCCCCATCAGCCACCACTCCTACACCACAACCGGACCACCCTTCACCTTCTCCATCGGTACCTATCCCAAACCTGCCCCACCACCAACTCGCACAATGCGTACACGCGCAATGTCGGGTATCACCAAACCTAAACAAATATTCAACCTTCACACCCACACCATCTCCCCCATTCCCAAAAACCAAAAGGATGCCCTTACAAATTCGGAGTGGTTGATGTGCTAAAAGTAGTTTAATAAAAATAACTAAATTAAACCTAAAACTAGACACCTAGTAATACTCTAGACTCTCTAAAACTAAACTACTGACAGGCAAGTGAACCTATCGACTCTAGTAAAGCTAAAGTAAGTCCGGATATCGAACCCACGAGACTCTAATGGAAGACGGTAACTAGACTCGAAAACTTATCTAAAACTGAAATAAAACTATTTATTATTTTAGAGGGGGGTTTTACTAAAAACTAAATTCAAGAAAAAAAATAAAAATTAACTAAAATAAACTAAACTGAACTTAAGGCGTCAATCGAGCTGAACCAAATTCAAATAATGGTGGAAATACTACCTAGGTTAGAATCCTACTCATGACTGACGAACTTCTATGGTTATGGAACTAGCTATGGAACCGGGATCTTCAGATACTAAACTTACAGGATAAACTAGAGGACCCTCGACCCTTCTCAAGGAGAAACCTAAGGTTACCTATAAGCCGTTAAACTACCGATTGAGAGGTTACCCTTACAGGCTTACCTACTCTGATGATAAAGTACCCGCTAAGAGTGCAAGGGGTAACTATAGAAAACCTGACCTGACTCGATACGCAAGTAGCGATAAGGAAACTAGGAAGATCTTTTTACAAAGCATCTAAATCTAGCAATTTAACACCCTAGACATATCGACAATCCCGCACCTTACAGCTATTGGAATTGGAAGAATACCTAGAACTACCCAATCAATAAAAACCACTCCTATGGAAAACACTAGCAATTTACCATAAACTAGTTGCTAACACACAGTCCACAACCTAACACGCATTCATACATGAAAGACATTCACAAAAACGCATGTGGAGTAAATAATTATCAATTGAACAAAACTAAGTACGCATAAACACCGTATCAAAATTAATCAAAGTCTTTACTAAATCATCAACCCATAGTCTAAGTTCCAAAAAACCATAAAAAACGTTCATTCAATCATGAGTATTCATCATAACCTAAGTAGTAATGAAAATCTAGCCAATAAACATGTTCAAAATAGGAATAAAATCAATTCTAAGTTCATGAAACATAGTTTGCAATTCAAAAGAACAAAGGAACGAAGAACCCGAATGATTAAAACCCGAAACTCTCGATCCCAATGCTCAAAATCTTGACCCTTGGCCTTTCTCTCACCTCCTAGTGCTCCAGAGCAGCTCCAATATGTTAAAAGTGATGATAAAAACGATTCATGGCCGTTCTAGGGTTTTTAATATCGAAATTGGGCCAAAAACCATGTTTTTCACGTTTTTACTCCCGTCACGTAGCGTGACGGGCTTCAGGTGACGTGGTCACGTAGCGTGACCAGCTTCAGGATCAGGGGGGATCCGTCACGTCGCGTGACCAGATTGTGCTCTTTCCCGTCACGTAGCGTGACGAGACATAATTTTTCATTTTTTTCTTTTTTCGACTTCCCGATCAAACGCGACTCGTCTGGAGGCTCATTTTTTCTCGTTTAAGCTCCATTTTACTTCCTTTCTTGCCCAGACTCCTGTGCAACACAAAATACTAAATAGAATATGAAAATACCACAAAAACGACACAAAGTGATTCGAAAATAATATAAACTATAGACCGAAAACAGATATATTTTGCAATACATCAGTGGTACTCTGCCACGACAAACGAATTTAATGCTTTACTTAAAAATAAAACTTGGGAACTAGTGCCGAGGTAGGTACACATGCATGTTATTCGTAGTATGTGGTTGTTCAGGCATAAATACAGGCCTGATGGCACTTTGGAACGGTACAAGGCTCGACTGGCATGTGATGGTCGAAAACAAGAGGTAGGTGTTGATTGTGGCGAGACATTTAGCCCGATTGTAAAACCAACTACTATCCGGACGGTTCTTACTCTAGCTCTCTCAAAATCATGGCCAATCCATCAACTGGATGTCACCAATGCTTTCCTTCATGGCAACCTTAATAAGACCGTTTATATGTATCAACCCATGGGTTTTAGCCACCGAGATTATCCTGATCATGTATATCGTCTTAGGAAATCTCTCTATGGCCTAAAACAAGCTCCTCGTGCTTAGTACCAAAGATTTACCGATTTTGTGCTCTCTATTGGCTTTCTTCAGAGCAAGTGTGATAATTCTCTATTTACGTTTCACCACGGGGGTGACATTACTTACCTCCTCATCTATGTGGATGACATCATTCTCACATCCTCCACAAATTCCCTACGTGTGCGACTTATTCGCAGCCTCGTGGCTGAATTTGCTATGAAAGATCTTGGACCTCTCACCTACTTCTTAGGTATCCAGGTTTCCCGTTCTATTGCCGGCATGTTCTTATCACAACAATCTTATGCCTTGGATATCATCTCGCGCGCTAGTATGGATTCATGCAATACAGTCGCAACACCGGTTGATACAAAACCAAAGCTCAGTGCCACATCTAGTCCGCCATTTGACAATCCAACTCTATACAGAAGCCTTGCAGGTGCTCTCCAGTACCTCACGTTCAACAGACAAGACATAAGCTATGTAGTTCAACAAATTTGCATGTATATGCATGACCCAAAGACTGACCATTGGAATGCATTGAAACGCATCATTCGGTATGTTAAAGGCACAGCTGATTATTGGCTTACGCTTTCGACCTCTTCGGATATATCTTTACGTGCCTACACAGATGCACATTGGGCAGGCTGTCCTGACACGCGTCGGTCTACTTCGGGTTATTGCGTGTACATGGGGTCGAATCTACTGTCCTGGTCCTCCAAGCGTTAATATACTATATCCCGCTCGAGCGCCGAGGCGGAATATCGAACCGTTGCCAACGTTGTTGCTGAAGTTTGTTGGATCCGAAATCTTCCACTTGAATTGCGTCGCCCGGTCAAATCTGCTACTCTTGTTATTGTGATAATATTAGTGCTATTTATTTGTCTGGTAACCCGGTACAACATCAACGTACTAAACATATTGAGTTGGATATTCACTTTGTTCGGGAGCATGTACAGAGAGGAACAGTTCGAATTCTACATACTCCGACAAGATTTCAAATTGTGGACATATTCACCAAAGGCCTCCAAAAGTGTTCTTCGACGATTTTCGTTCCAGTCTCAACATACGGAAACCTCCCGTTTCAACTGCGAGGGTGTAATTGAGTATAAATCTAGAATATTTCTAATGTAATTTAGGTAGATTATCCTGTAATTATTTTTGGTAATTCTTTTCTCTTCAAGTTTAGGGATTTGTATATATTATGATGAGATCAATGAGAAGAATGCAAGCATTGATCCATACTATTCTTCAGTAAATTCTAAAACCACAAGCTAAAAATCCAAAAAAGTGAAAAAATAAAAACTTAAGATTGTAGGGTTCAATAAGGCGGTTCCAATGCCGCTTAAATGAGTTCAATCAAAGTCCATTTAAACCATTCCTACAACTTCTTATTTTTCTTTCATATGTATTTGTATCCTAACCCTAGATTAAGATTTAAAAACCGAATAAAAAAGTTCGTTCTGAAACTTTCTTAATTACTATTCTCTCTTTTAAAACGCCATTCTTATTGTTTCTCTCTTAAACATCTTTATCTTTATCTATACATCAACAAAAGCAATACGCACGCATTTGGTTAAATAATGCATGTTTGCTTGTTTATATTCGAAGGGCGCCCACACTATACATTAAATCATGTGAAATCTGTTGGATTATTGAAAATTTTAATATTTAATATCTAAATATAATTAAAAAGGAATTAGTGCGAAATATGTAAGTGGAACATGTTTAAGCGCCCTTTTATATTCGGAAGATGTTTGGTTGATTCATGAACTTTGTACATGAACTTTGTAGATTTTATCCTTGGTTCTAATCATTTAATAATTACATAATTGATCATAATGGTTTACACCTTTATACTCGTCCCTGCCTCTATTTATCGTTAAAATTCTTTATTAAGTGAGTATAAAATGTCCATTTTACATCTGTAAAAATGTTATTAAAAAAATCTTTGATCATATAAACAATCATGTATTTCTATTGACAAAATAAAATATGTGATCAATAAACCGTGCCTAAATGTCATAAGTAATTGATAGACCTTTAGTATTGACATACAATTAGAATCAGTGACGAAGCTTGACCCGAAGTTTCCCCTCCCACCCCAACTAAGCATCGCCCCTGATTAGAATTATTCGGACATAGTACCTAAAGTTCTGATTTTTCACATAACATAAAAACATATTTATCAAAAACATACTTATACTCTTAATTCTTATTGCTACGTGCTTACACTAAAAGTAACAATTTTATCCTTATGTTAAAATATGTGGTTTGAATTCGTTAAAAAAAAACGTAGTAAAAACATACAACACGAATGCAATGAACACTTAATATAAGATGCAACAAAAACGAGATAAAATACACACATAAAAGCTTTAGAACGATATTACGTATGATTTATGAGCTTACACAACTGCGTAATCCACCTTGTATCACCTTTCGTTATTTTTATCATTATTGTGACATGTACATAAGCAACAAAACTAGCACCATACTTAATTTTAGTATTTTATTCGATTTAATTATGCTTATTATTAAAGCTAAAATACTAATCTTCCGTCCAACTTATTAAATAGTTATTAATAGAGTTATAGATAGAAATAGAGATATACATATAGTAATAGTTTAAATTGTATTTATTGTGATTATCTGTTATTATAATTAGAGACAATCTTATGTATTATTTATACCTTTGTAA
This sequence comes from Ambrosia trifida, assembly GCA_028751855.1. Taxonomy (NCBI): domain Eukaryota; kingdom Viridiplantae; phylum Streptophyta; class Magnoliopsida; order Asterales; family Asteraceae; genus Ambrosia; species Ambrosia trifida. The sequence continues at coordinate 100,054,037 of CM054128.1, read as the reverse complement.
TCAAAGAGATAATAATCAAGGTTTGAGTTCTATCATGATATCAAGAGACCCGGTACCATCCCTCTAAAAACCCTCCGGCCGCTGCTTCTTTTCCAGCCCACCCTACCGCCGCTGCTCACCACCCTGATCAGCCGGTGCTCCCCTTTCTTCTACCACACTTTTCCTTACATCTCTCCAACCCCTACTTCTATATCATACACTCACCGAAAACTGCCAATATGTCTACCTCTCCTGACCACCAAACTACCCCACCACCCATCACCATAGAATCCAAAATCCACCCCGCTACAACCGTCTCCAACATTAAAAACTTTATCCCGATTACCCTAGAGATTGATTCAGCCCAATATGGTTCCTGGTCAACCCTCTTTACCATTCACTGCAAGGCGTTCATGGTCCATGAACACCTTCTCCCTCGTCCCCCCCCCCCCCTCTGAACCCGAATCCTCCTCTATCCCGAAAACCTGTGATGATTGGGAACGGATCGATGCTATTGTCCTCCAATGGATTTATAGCACCGTTTCTAATGATCTTCTCCATACTGTCATAGACAAATCCTCTACCGCCTATGAAGCATGGATTGCTATTCGTGACCTTTTTCAAGACAACAAAAGTGCCCGCGCCATCTACCTCACAAACCGCTTTTCCAACACTCGCCTTGACGCCTTTTCTAGTGTCTCGGCCTACTGCCAAGAACTCAAAACATTGGCTGACCAACTCGCCAATGTTGACTCCCCGGTTGGTAATGACCGTCTCGTACTACAGCTTATTGCTGGCCTCAATGAACAGTACGAGGGCATTGCGACCATTCTCACCAACCAAGACCCACTCCCTTCTTTTTATAACGCCCGTTCCAAAATCATTGAAGTTGAAACCCGTAAAGCGACCTTGCCCGACATGCCTCCAAAACCGCCTCTACCGCCCTAACCGCAACCACCCTAAGAAACCCACCCTACAACCCGGACCCCACCAAAACTGACCCCACCGCCTATGGCCGCGGACGTGGGCGGTCAGGCCGAAGAGGCCGGGGCCGTTCATCCTATGGCCGTGGGCGGTCACAACACTTCTGGCCTAATCAGCCCATGTGGCCCAATACTTACCCTCTTTGGCTAAATCAGTGGGCTCCGCCCCAATACTCGCACAATACAGCCCAGTATCCTCCAACCTGGCCCACCCCACCACCTTGCCCATACCCTACTTCTAACAAACCCGCATACCCACCTGCTTCACAACCGGGCTTACTTGGCCCACGACTTCGAACAAGCCCACACTGCCTACACCCCAACTGATATTGAACAGGCCCTTTACACCATGTCCTTGCAGCAGCCGGATCCCACTCAATACATGGACACGGGAGTCTCCTCCACCATGACTCACGAGAAAGGTGACTTCCATTCTTTTTCTAATAATTGCTTGTCTCGTAATATTATTGTAGGTAATGGCGATACCATCCCGGTACTTGGGCAAGGCACAAAATACCTACCCAAGCCTTTCCCACCTTTTGTCCTAAAAAATGTCCTATACTCACCTAAAATTGTCAAAAACATAATTTCCGTTTGTAGATTTACTACAGATAATTGGGTTTCTGTAGAATTTGACCCGTTTGGTTTTCTTGTGAAGGATTACAAGATGCACCACTCCTACGATGCAACAGCAACGGTGATCTCTATCCCTTGCTGTTCGGGTCATCCTCCTCCCAACCATCCGCTTTTGCTGCTATTTCTTCACAAGTCTGGCATCACCGTCTTGGCCACCCAGGACGCACATCTTTGAATAAATTAAAAACATCTAATGTATTAGACGTTGATTTTAATTCTAATAAATTTTGCCAATCTTGTATTTTTGGAAAAAGTGTAAGTTTACCTTTCTTTCCATCAAATAATGTTACATTGCAACCGTTTGATATCATACATAGTGACGTGTGGACATCACCCATAATTAGTTCGTCAGGCCATAAATTCTATGTTCTATTTTTAGATGATTATTCTAATTTTTTATGGACCTACCCAATCTCCCAAAAATCACAAGTATTTCCATCATTCATCCAATTTGCCTCAACCATCAAAACACAATTTGAACACACCATTAAAACTTTCCAATGTGATAATGGTCGCGAATATGTCAACACCTCTTTCCAAAAATTTTTCACCACCAATGGTATTTTATACCGCCTTTCGTGCCCCTACATCTCCTCCCAAAACGGTAAGGCCGAGAGCAAAATTCGAACCATAAATAACATGGTTCGCACTTTAATGGCACACACGTCTCTACCTACCCACCTTTGCCACTTTGCACTTGAAACCGCTACCTATCTTCTAAACATTTTACCATCCACAACCACTAAAAATAAAACCCCCACCGAACTATTATATTTGTCCACACCCACATACGATCATCTTCGTATCTTCGGTTGCTTATGTTACCCACTCACTCCCTCCACCACCACACACAAACTTGAAAACCGCTCACATCCTTGTGTCTTCCTTGGGTACCCTCCAACCCATTGAGGATATTGGTGCCTAGACCTTACAACCAAACAATACTTCATCTCCCGTCACGTCGCATTTGACGAGACTACATTTCCCTTCGCCCAAACAATCGGCCCAACACCCACATATAACTTCCTTGATGAACGGTTCCCTCACCACTTGTGCCCGCACCTGCCCTCCAAACAACACCCGCCCACATCATAACCTAACCCTCTAGTCCCACCTAGTCCGTCCCCTATCCACACACCTTCAGGCCCAACCATATCCACCTCGTTCGGCCCATCAACGAACCCCCAACCTACACCTCCTACTCACGCAACACAGCCCACCTATCACCTGGCCCCATCTGCCTCCCAGCCCACTCCACCTCATCCATTCGGCCCACTGCAACAACCCACTACCCAACCCTCCGGCCCACCTTACCCGCCACCACCAAACCCACCCGCACCTTCCCATACCCGAACCATTCAAACCCGCTCCATGAGCGGCATTCACAAACCTAAAATACCCTTCAATCTGACTGCCACCACCTCACCATCCATCATTCCTATTCCCAAAACACCCACCGATGCCTTGTCCATACCAAAATGGTACTCTGCCATGTCTACCGAGTACAACGCACTTATTGGAAACGGTACATGGGAGTTAGTCCCTCGTGACTCAAATATGAATATTATACGTTCAATGTGGTTGTTCAAGCACAAATACAGGTCGGACGGGTCTTTAGAAAGATACAAGGCACGACTCGTGTGCGATGGTCGCTCACAACAGGTGGGCATTGACTGTGGTGAAACATTTAGTCCGGTTGTAAAACTGGCCACCATTCGCACCGTCCTCTCACTGGCTTTATCTAACGGTTGGGCAGTCCATCAGTTAGACGTCACCAATGCATTCTTACACGGTAACTTACATGAGACGGTCTACATGCACCAACCTATGTGGTTTAGGGACAGAAATTTTCCAGGCCACGTATGCCTCCTACGCAAATCTCTATATGGATTGAAACAGGCTCCCCGTGCGTGGTACCAACGGTTCACTGATTATGTTCTTACTTTGGGTTTCCTACACAGCCGCTGTGATGCCTCTCTCTTCATGTGACATCCGTCACCCTCGTCTTACATCTAATAGACAACAATAGTCCTTCAAATATTTCCATTTTAGTCCCTGAAAGTTTCGTCGTTTTCAATTTAATTTTAAAACGAATTTAAAACTCACCATTTATATATTTCTTATGTATCGGGTATAAGTTTTAATCAAATGCGTATGTTGAAACGTATTCGTAAAAAAAATGTAAAAAAAATTAATTTATAAAGTTTTAAAAACATTTTGGGTTAATATAGTTAACTTGGTTAAGTTTTATAAAGAAGAAACTAACTAATTCATAATATATTTAACTTAGTTAGAACATAAGGGACTAAAACTGCCATAATGTGAAAGTAGATGATTTGATTCAAACCCAACCCCCCGCCCCTTCTGTTCCCGTTTCCGGCCAACACCACGTCGCCGCCGGCGACTTTTCCGGTCAGGCAAGACTGGTTTTTAATGCCCATTAAAGCGTCCGGACCAATGCAATATGTTTCTCCTTCGTGACCCAACGTTTCCCCATCATTTATATCGAGTTGTAACGTGTATTTACTCAAGTTTAAACCGGATTTATTGTAACCGATCGGGTTTTAAGGAGGAGTTCATAACGCTCGTTTCTTTTGACAAAATCTGTATATTATCATTCCAAATCATTCAAGGACCTCTATACCTTTCAAACCCACAAAAATACTTATCCAAATCGCGTCTGGAAGCAACATAAACGAAGTTTTATAGCGCGACCTCATTCTATCGTTTCGAACGCAAATCGTTATTGTAAGTTCGTTCTTTTGATGCCATTTAGATCATTATGAAGTTCTCTTTGAAAGCCCTATTGTTTCGGGGCTTAATCTGGTGTGAATCAGATTTATTAATTTGAGGTTAGGGTTAGGGTTCTTGACTAGTGATTTGGGGAAGATGATGAGTTTAAATATAATGTATAAAGTAAAAATCATTCTAATTAATTCAACAAATCATGATCTGACATAGTGGTTGTGTGGGTGTGCTTGTTCACAAATGACTCGGGTTCGAGTCTCTCAAGAACCGGGTCTGATTCTTTTTTTTTGGTATCTTCTTTTTTTTTGTTTGTTCATATATTAGTTACACATATATATACATTTATCTTATAATATTCACAATAAATTCCTTTTTACTCCAAAAATTCTAAAAATTTAGGTGTAGCTTCTTGACATCTCATAGAAAATTGTCATAATTTTTATTTCTGGAAATTATTTTATTTTCGTAATTTTTATTATTTATTTTGTTTTAATCATATTTAATTCATTAAAAATTCATTCTTAATGGTTTTTATCTCAAAATTTGTCATAAATTATTTCTAATCATTATGAACTGATATAAAAATATTTGGTTCAGAAAACATTTATTTTTATTAATTTTCCTATTTTTAATCATTTAAACATGATTTAATCTCATTAAATCAGTTTTAAATATAAATAAGTTTATAAAAATTATGAGAAAATTATTTTCATTTATTTACATAAGGAAGCATCCAATTTCTATAAAAATAGTATTTTTGAGTCATGTCTTGTATTATTAACATTATTTATGTTTAATTAGATATAATTAATCATTTAATTATTTATACTATTAAATATCTATTTTATAAATACTTTTATTATAAAATAGAAATATTCTTATGGTTGAAAGCCTTTATTATCATTTGTTGGATCACATTGTAACTCATAATTATTTATTTCAATATTTATGATTATTGTATTTATTTACAATAATTAGTTAAAGTAATTAACTAAATTATTTTGCCTTAATTATTTAAACATATTTTTAACTAAATACTCAATTGGTAATAATTATATTATTTAAACCACATTTACAACCTTTCCATATATTAATTGTGATATACAACTTTTACATTAACACGACTTTTCATAAAAACTCTAATTCCCAGATCGACTTAGCAAACCCTGATGCCTTAGACCCTAGTTACCTTAGACTTTTTAGACATTTCCTTATTAGTATGCTTACACATTATAGGTTGAATTCCTCGGAATTCCCATTACTTAGCTCACGACCGCTTAAGTTGGATTTTGCTCGCTTACGCAAACTGTGAGTATATCTTTCCCCTTTTTACTGTTTTACATTTCGGGGTAACTCATGTACTTACAATCAAGTTTATATTTCTTTTACTAAATGCAATTCTTATGTGTGTTTGCTTGTGTCATTTTGTGTATCTATGACCTGTCAAATCATTAACCGCTGGGCGGCCTGGCATTTCAATGAATAGTACTATGGTTTATACCCTTGTGACTCTGTTGAGAGTCCTCGTCATTGCTATGTATTACTTTACTACTAGCGCATACTATATATATCTGCTTACTTCTCTTAGGGTTGATTTGACCCGGATACCACTTATTACATAATTGCAAACAGTATACGACACATGAATTGCTAAACACTTTTCTACTATATTTATTTAAACAGTGTATGCTCACCAATACAATTTTTGTATTGACCAAAATATTTTTGTACATGTTTCAGGTTGTTTTGAGACGCTTCTTTTAGGCTTTTGGATTTTATATTTCAGTCTTGTCTACATTGTATTTTAGCTAGACTTGTCACTTTAGAATTTTTGTATCCTGTAATTTCATTTCAATGTAATAAATTATTTAATCAATGTATTCAATTTACACTTTAGTCCATGAGCTATTGAACAATCGTCACTACGTGACACCTCGATGTTTCCGCCATCGGTTGGGGTGTTACACTTCACTTTTCAACAGGGCAATGACACGACTTTCTTGCTTCTCTATGTGGACGATATTATTCTTGTGACTTCGTCTGACACTCTACGTCAGACTCTCATGGCAAACCTTGCAAGTGAATTTGCCATGAAAGACCTAGGTTCTCTCAGTTACTTCTTGGGCATTTCTGTCATTCGGCAGCATCATACCATGTTTCTTTCTCAGCAGTCCTATGCTACAGACATCATCGCCCATGCAGGTATGCAATCCTGCAACCCCGTAGCCACGCCAGTCGACTCCAATGCCAAGCTCGGGGCTTCTCCAGATGAACCATTTCCTGACCCCACTCTATACAGGAGTCTAGCGGGTGCTTTACAGTATCTCACCTTCACCCGCCCAGACATCACTTACGCAGTCCAACAGGTGTGCATGCACATGCACGCACCGTGCACCACTCACTGGAATGCACTGAAGCGTATTATCCGTTACATAAAAGGCACGGCCATTCTTGGTTTAACTTTAGGACTGTCTCCCACGGCTTCCTTACTAGCTTACACCGATGCTGACTGGGCGGGTTGCCCCGACACTAGACGTTCGACTAGTGCTTATTGTATTTATTTTGGTGACAATCTTATCTCATGGTCTTCTAAGAGACAATTCACAGTCTCCCGCTCCAGTGCCGAAGCTGAATATCGAGGAGTCGCCAATGTCGTGGCTGAAGTTTGCTGGCTGCGAAATCTCTTGCTAGAGCTATCTGTCCCCATCTCACGTGCCACCATGGTTTACTGTGACAATGTCAGCGCCATATATTTATCAGGTAATCCGGTCCAACACCAACACACCAAACACATTGAGTTGGACATCCACTTTGTTCGAGAGCAAGTTCAACGGGGACACGTTCGTATCTTACATGTTCCATCCAGGTACCAAATCGTAGACATCTTCACCAAAGGGTTGCCGCGTATTTTATTTGAAGACTTTAGGTCCAGTCTCAGCATCCGGTCACCTCCCGCTTCGACTGCAGGGGTGTAATAGAGATATACATAGCAATAGTTTAAATTGTATTTATTGTGATTATCTGTTACTATAATTAGGGACAATCTTATGTATTATTTATACCTTTGTAATCAAAGAGATAATCAAGGTTTGAGTTCTATCAGTTATTCTTGTCAAAACACTACAGTTGAATGGATAACAAAGAAAGGGTATACATATGAAGATCAAAATGACTAAAACACCTTTGGATGCAAAGATGAAATACCAATCTTGCTCTTTCATTGTTCAAATCCCTTCATCAAGAATTAAAAATATATTTATCAACCTTACACTTAGTTTGCATTACTTGAAAACTATCATCGTGCCACGGACCAAGAATTGTAGCCCACCAATATTTACCGATGAATCACAAAAAGTCCAAAATAATAATAATAATAATAATAATAATAATAATAATAATAATAATAATAATAATAATAATAATAATAATAATAATAATAATAATAATAATAATAATAATAAGTTTTGGTCAGTAATCTCCCAGTTATTACTAACACTTTAACAACGGATAGCCGGTAATCTGTCAATGATAACTTCCTTCGATGATCCCATGGTAATGTCTGTCGGTTAACAATCAATAAAATCTTTACTCATGCCATGTTTTTTGACGAAATAATGACAGTTTCTCATTTAGCGAAGGATTTCCGACGGATCCTTCTGTCGCTAACTCTTTGTTTTGTAATTTATATAGTAAACTAGTTTATACCCCGGGAGCGTATCGGGTTGAGAAATCTAAGTAAAGTGAATAAAATTAGAGGTATCTAAACTATAAAAATAGTATCTGCCAATATATTATTATTATTATTATAAATAAATCTCTGTCATAAATTATCATATTCTAATATAAAAAATGGGTAATTGGGTCGGGTATTATCTAATCTCAGGCCCGACCCAAACCCACAATTTTTTTAAACTAATTTCAAACCTGATACAATGTCTGTCGGGTTACAAAAAATAGTCGTTTTTTTCTCCGTTTTTTATATAGCACTATGGTACTCGTTGGAAAGATAATAAAACGCTCGTTAATTTGGTGTAATTTTTTTCTTTAAAAAATCTCGTATACAAAAGATATTAACATTTAAAAGTTATGAGATAAATCATGAGAGAGAAAATAATAAAGTTTTAATATTTATATTTAGTAGATTAGTTATTTAATAGATTGTGTTAAATCATATTTACACCATATTTATTCCCTTTTTTTAATTGGTCTAGAGTTGCCACATCTCATCCTATATGGCATCTCTCAAAAGAGAGATTGCATAATATTATGACATGTCATTAAAAATGCTTTGGTTTATTATATACTAGTTTTTATCCCGGGAGCGTCCCGGGTTGAAATATCTAATATGACATATTATTATTATTATTATTATTATTATTATTATTATTATTATTATTTTAAACAAATCTCTGCCATAAGTTATGATATTCAAATATAAAAAAACGAATCTCTGCGCCGGGGTATAAATCTAGTGCCATTACAAATGAATTCGGAAGTTTGTAATCGATCATTCTAAAAGAACTAACATGAAATAAGAAAAAAAAGTTAATTATTGAAATATCGAACGCATTAGTCTAAGGGTTATGTGATGCGTTAAAAAATTTATAGGTATATGATCGGGTATATAGTTCGGGTATTTGGGTATGTTGTTTCGGGTAATCGGGTCGGGTATCATCTAATCCCAGACCCGACCCAAACCCACAATTTTTTTTAAACTAATCCCAAACCCATCACAATACCTGTCGGGTTACAAAAATAGTCGTTTTTTTCTCCGTTTTTTTTATATAGCACTATGGTACTCGTTGGAAAGATAATAAAACGCTCGTTAATTTGGTGTAATTTTTTTCTTTAAAAAATCTTGTATATAAAATATATTAACGTTTAAAAGTTATGGAAGGAAACATGAGAGAGAAAATAATAAAGGTTTAATATTTAGATTTAGTAGATTAAGTATTTAATAGATTAAGTTAAAGATTATTTATTCTTTTTTTTAATTGGTTTACACTTGCCACATCACATCCTATGTGGCATGAAGAGATTGCATAAGATTATGACATGTAGGATTTCCCCCTTTGCAATCTATATATATATATATATATTGCAGAGGTCGGCTAACGTACAAAGGCGTTTTAACGTACAAAGTGTGAGAAGCCATCCTGGCCGTCCATCTTCCCCATCTGCGTTTTACCTCGTACATTAATTGCACATGTTTCTCATTAATGGCGGTTATCAAGTCAAGGGCAAAACAGACAAATTACAAACTAAAACATTTTGAATTTTTTAATCAAGCGCCCAAATATACCTCATTAATTGACGGTTCGCGTGCGATTAAAGTGCATAACTGACACAGAAGAGCAAAAATCAAAAAATAAAAAAACAGAGCATCGGAGAAAAACTAATCATATCAACAAAATATGCCTCCAAAACGCAAATCAGGTAAGGAATTGTTCATGATTTCACTTAAATCTTGATCGTATTTTCTTAATTGATGTTAATCCTTAATTTTAAAAACCTAAAACAGGTGACGGATGTGAAAGAAGAAGCAAGAAATGTCATGATAGGCCTTCAAAACCAATGATTACAGGTATCTAGTAAAGGCGTTTTAGTCGTTTTAGATGGTTGATTGAATTAGTAAAGGCGTTTTTAGTCGTTTTTAGATGGTTGATTTGAATCTAGTAGAGGCGTTTTAGGTCTTATGATAAAGGCGTTTTAACTGATTGTTGATACATGAAATGATTTGATGATGATATGATGTTTTAGGTGTTATAAGGCGTTTTATAAGTTTATGAAGGCGTTTTAGGTATAATACAGATGGATATGATGTTTTAGGTGTTTGATTGTATGAAAATTTGGGTGAATGTGATTGTAAAGGCGTTTTAAGTGTTTATGTATGCGTTTTATTAATTTTACTTATTAGGATGATGTTTTGTTGATCTACAAGTAATCAGTATATGATCCATAAAAGTTTCAAAAACAAAAGGCGTTTTAGTAGTGTTAATGAAGGCGTTTTATCAGTAAAGGCATTTTGATAGTTTAACATTACTGATTACTTGTTGAGAAGTAAAACTATTGACAAGTAAAACTTTGAAAAAAAACAAAAGGCGTTTTGTGAAAAATGTGGATGCGTTTTACTCGTCAGTGGTTATAAGCACAACCACTGATGAGAGAAACCACTGATAGTTAGTTACTCAAAACGCATCTACTAGTAACAATAAAGGCGTTTTACTGATAATGAAAGTACTGCACAACCACTGATGAGAGAAACCACTGATAGTTAGTTACTCGTCAGTGGTTATCATTCATCAGTAGTTATAAGCCCATCAGTGGTTTGATCAGCAGTACTTATTAACTTAGCACTTCATCAGCAGTACTTATTAACTTCATCAGCAGTTTCATTGTAAAAAGCATGTATGTATATATATTGGATCATTAAAATGGGTAAAAAATGAAAACTACTCAAACGCATGTATAAAACAGTAGTTACTTACTCGTCAGTGGTTATCATTCATCAGTAGTTATAAGCACAACCACTGATGAGAGAAACCACTGATAGTTAGTTACTCAAAACGCATCTACTAGTTCAAAACGCATCTAGTAGTAATAGTAAAGGCGTTTTACTGTTGTTCATTGTTGTGTTTGTATTAAGCAGAACAACCAAGGGATCCAGGGACTGATGATGATTTCCAAACTCCTTTGAAGGATTTGGGAAAGTCAAAGAAAGATGTAGATAACCCAAAGAAGGGTGTTCAGGAGAAAAATGCCCATAAAGAGAAAGAGAAAAAGAGAAAGAAACAAAATAAGGAAGATTCAGAGAGTGAATCAGATGATGATTTCGTTAAACCAGCAAAGAAACTAAAAATAAAAGTAGGGAAAGAAAAAGCAGCAAGGACTTTTGTTGAATACCGGGATACAAAATTGAAACTAAGGTGTTCTCCCGGGGAATTTGTAAGGGAGATGAAAGAGTTCACAAATGAAAAAAAGGAGGCAGTAAGGAGTATGGGATTTGGATCAGTGTTAGAAATAGATATAGACTCAATTCAAACTGGTCTGGGTTTCTGGTTGCTTTCGAATTATGACGAAACAACCAGAACAGTTAATGTTGGGAACTGGAAGATAAAGATAACAAGTTCCTTGGTGCAAGAGTGTTTCGGGATCCCGGTAGGGACAATTCCTGTGTTGGAGCACGGAAGGCCAAAAAAAGGATCGGGTTCAACGATAGATGAATTCAAATCTCAATTCAACACATCTACCCCAACTGTTGGGCAAGTTTTAAAAGTGGTTAAAACACTGGTAAATGGTGGGAGAATGTTTAAGATAAATTTCTTGGTACTGTGGAACACAGTTTTTGGCGAGATAACGAAGTCAACAAAAGTTAACCAGAGATTTTTGATTAGTGTTGATAAAGAAGATGATATACCAAACATGAAGTGGTGTTCATACCTACTAGAGTGTCTAAACAGAACAAAAGCAGGCTGGAAGCAAGATCAGTACAATGGGCCGATAGCAATGTTAACTGTAAGTTTTCTGTCCATACCTATATTAAAACGCATGTGTTATTTAACAAAACGAATGCATTTGTTTATACCTGTATTTAGTCTCTGTTCATACATATATTAAAACGCATGTGTTATTTAACAAAACGCATGCATTGTTTATACCTGTATTAAGTCTCTGTTCATACCTATATTAAAACGCATGTGTTATTTAATAAAACGCATGCATTGTTTATACAATTTTTTAATAATTAAACACTTAAGTTGTTACTATATGCAGGTTATTTACACCCATGAATACAACAAAAGGCATAATCCAACACTTGTGAAGAATCCTGCAATTAGTTACATTACATCTTCGTCGTTGCACGATATGGAAAGTTATATATACGATAATGGGCCTTTAACAGATATTGAAGAAGATGATGATGATAATGTTGAAGGGAATGACGAGAGTGAAAAAAGAAGTTCTGAAAAAGGTGTCAGCGAAACGGTGAAGGACGCTGTGGATGTTTTGGTGGGTCTGCAGGAAACAGAAACAGCTGTCGATGAGGATGAGGTGGATTATGACAACCTAGACTGGAGGGATTTTGACATGGGGACACAAACCCAGCAAATGTTTGAGTATTGTGCAACGCCACCACAGCTGAGTGGGGTTGAGTGTAATAAAGAAGAATTCGACGCAGCTATGAAAGCTAAAAAGGTATGTCATGACAGTTGTTTTTTGTAGTAAAGGTGTATAGTTATTTGTAAAACGCACTTGGAAAAGTGTAAAACGCCTTTGATGTTATCATGGCAGGTTTGGATGAAAAAAATGAACAGAAACATGAAGAAGTATCTAGACATCCAAGAGGAAATGGATGATATGGTTTCACAAGCAAGAGAGAAGTATTTCTGGTCTAGGGAATTGATCGATAGATGCCAGAAATGGGACGGCATTAGAGGTAAGTCGTCAAAAGAAGACGACGTTGTTAAACAAAAAGAAGCCGATGAACATGTGGTCGGCCTAGGGGAGGACCAAGGTTTTGAAGACTTGGGTGCACAATTGGGTGGTGAGGATGATAGGGTTGTTGAAGAAGCACAGGCGACGAGGATGGTCCCAACCGTGACCACAAAAACATTGGTGGGATACAAACGATTTGGACATGGTAGGAAGAAGACGGCTGGAGATCAAAGTGGACAGCATGAAAAAGTTAAAACTGTTATTTAAGAAAACGCATGCTATGTTAAAACTGTCTTTTTCTGCAATTATAAGTAAAACGCATTTGTTATTTAACAAAACGCATGGGTTTTTTTTTTTCTTTGTGGCAGCTTGTGAATATTGAAGAAAACACAAGAGTGGGGGCTGATGAAACAGTTTCAAATGTTAATACTGTTGATGAAAATGTTGTGGGGGAATCAACGAAGGTGGTGGAAGATAATGTTGATAAGGGTATTGTTATTGAAGAAGTATTTGACGACGATGGTATAAGTGATACAGCACTTGCTATGCTACAAACAATAGAGCCAGGCGTATATGGTATAAGGGATGCAAGCATTATGGATGAACAACAAAATCAATTCGAAGAACAAGTGAATTTGGCAGAAGTTATACCCAATGTGCCTTCGCTACAAGTAGAGCCGGAAAAGGATCCAGAAACACCAAAGGATCAAATTATTCAGGAAAAAAAAGGGAAAAAAAAGGGAAATGATGTTGATGCTGGTAGGCCAGTCAGAAAGAAGAATCCGTCTTGGGCTTTAAAATCACCTTACATCGGGAGAAAGGTTTCACTGTTTGAGCCTCTGACAAAAGATGAACAGATGATGGCAGAGTACATGATGGCGCCAACAAAGCAAAAAATGTAAGTGATATGTATGAGCTTAGATTATAGTTTGTAAACAACTAAAATTTCATTTTTATCTTTCAGGAAAGTGGTCTACCAATCGGATGCGGGGACATCGATATATAAGGCTGTTCTTGAAAGCTTCTACCCCGGTATTTGGTTGCACACTAACGCAGTGGATGCATATATAGAGCTGCTCAATTATGAGGAGAAAAAAGTAAATGAAGATGGAGTGTACAAGCTTTATTGCACCACTACAATGATGGTAAAAAAAATAATAATGATTAGTAAAAACAGACAGTAAAACGCATGAATGAAACAGTAAAACGCATTTGGTTTTTTTATATATTTTTTTATTTTACTTGTTTTTTGAAATACAGCCAGACGACTACTACAAAGAAGGGGTTTCTGAACATGATAGGGTGAAGGTTTTCAAAAGCAATTTGCAACATATTATGAAGACGTTCAATATCAAAACTCTGGATGAATTTACCATCATTATAGTGCCATTGCTAATAGAGGGTCATTTTTATCTAATGTGCTTCGATATAAAGGATGGTTTCATTGAGTTAATTGACAACTCGAAGAATGAACCAGATTTTCAGGCAAGATATGATGGAGTGCCCGAAGTCCTGGTATGAAAAATTACTAGTTAAAGAATAAGAAAAAATATGTTATTGGGAATCACTTGACTTTGTCTTGTTTTATTGCCTGCAGAGACACACTTTTTACTTAACTTTAAGAACATTGTGTGAAAGGAGCATAGGAATCGAGAGGATTGAAGGGGGGACAATACATAGGAGAGAAATGCCATGGAGAACTGAGAATAACGTAGATGACTGCGGCATATTCGCAATACGGCACATGGAAACGTATAAAGGGAAAAAAGTGTGGAAAGCCGGATTTGTTAATGAGTCGGAACTACAAAACAAGCAGCTAAATTCATTAAGAATCAAGTATGTTGCAAAGTTGATACTTAGCGAGCACAACAGGGCAAGGGATGACGCTATCGAAGAAGCTCATAAGTTTAGCAAACGACCTTACAAGGATAATATGATTCGAAATGCTTTCGACAAAATGCTGAAACGAGTAAATAGTGTTAGCTAAATGTTTTTGAAGTTTGTTATGATAGACATAAACATATTTGTGTTTCTTTTGTTAAATGAATGGATCTGATTATCTTTGTTTTTCAGTTTAGTATTTGGTTTATTTTAACAGTTTTGTTAAACGCATGTGATGACGCCTAAAACGCATCAAGTTTCTCAAATCACTATATAAATAATAAAAAAGTAAATTTAGTAAAACGCCTTCATTATTATATAAAAACGCACGTACATTGTTATTCTAACACATTTCACATAGCAAAACCAAAAACAAAAAGCAACACATACAAAACGCATGGGGTTCAAAAGTTGGAGAAATTTAAAACATAGAAGCAAGGTTTAAAATGATTTGAGAAATTTGATCTTCATTTCCATTGAACACCTCAAAAGTGCAATGGATTTAGTAAGCTCTTCGACAAGATTCGTGTCTCTTTGTTTTGCATCAATCATGAACATCAATGCCAATTCATGAAGACTAGAATCTGGCATCGCCTTGAGAATGTTGCAAACTTCATCTTTTCTGGACATGCGTTCATGGACATTATTCAAATCATCCATCAAAACACTCTCAGAAGAATGATCATTGATGATTTGTTCTTCAATCCTCTTAATAAAGAGGGATCTTGTATTGGATGATGATGAAGATGACATGGTTATTGTATGTAATCTTTTGTGGTGTGAAATGAAAGTGAACATGTAGAGGATAATATAGAAAAAAGATATATAAAATGACAAAATATAGTCACATGTAATACTGTGTGCAACAGGTTATGATTAAAAGAAATAAACCTAAAACGCCTTCATAATTTGGTAAAATGCATGCATGTAAAAAAGCTCTAAAAAAGACAATTCAGACTCACATGTTTTAACTGTTTTGGGAAATTCTTTGAATATTTCATTTTTTTGCATAGTAATAACAAGTTGTTTGGATGTATTTGAATTTTTTTTTTAATAAAAATAGTTTAATAGGGGTAATTATTATAAAACTCTGTTATTGTAATAAATAAAAGAACATTATTATACTTTGCAAGTTGATCTGATGTGATGGTCATTTACTATAAATTAAGTACTCAACTACCAAATCTAGTTATAATTGGACTCTATGTTAACTACAGACATAAAAAACAGAGTATCTCTCATCTAATAAAAACACAATTAATCATTCTTTTGTTTAAAAAAATAAAACGCAAGTTGTAAATGATTTGATTGATATCTAACTAAAATTAAATGAATGGTTAATATGTTCAACTACCATATGTCATAACAAGAGATTGCCTGATTGTCTATATAAAGTAACGATGAGAAAAACAGAGTAACAAAAAAAAAATGGTGAACAACATTGAGGATGCAATAAACAACATCCAAGTAAAGACAGTAATCATGGTTGATTCTTCAACTGAGGTAAGGAGTGATATCAAAGCATCTTCTTCTGTTATGTGTGTTCAACAGGATGTGCTGAGGCAGGCAAAAAAAACCTTGATGTCCATGAAATGCTACTTGGTGAACCAAAATCAAGCTTCAGGGATGAAGCTTTAGAGCTGATCAAACAACAAGAAGCTTTTGATGATTTAATCTATCACAGCTTGAAGAACACAGAAGAAACCATATGGTCTAACATGGCAGGTAAAAGGAAGGGGAGGGATGAGATTTTAAACAAAAAAGACTGAATGGGGTTGGTGGTTTTGATCAGATGGTAGTTTTGGGTGGTTTGTGAATGTGGTGGGTGGTTTGTTTGGTAGTTTTTTGGGTTTTAAGTTAGTATGTTTTCTTTTGATGTTTAAAAATGGGGCATGGATGGTGATGTATGCCATATGTAAGGAAGTACAAAGTATTTGGCTGTGTGTACTGAATGATTATATATATATATATATATATATATATATATATATATATATAAGTGTTTGTTAGTAAAACACATCTAATAAACAATAAAACGCCTTCAATAAATCTGATATAAAATATGTATAATATGTATAAAAATTCACTAAAACGCCTTCACAAAAATCACAAAACGCCTTCATTAAACCAGAATAAATCTCAAAATGTTTACAGTATACTAAAACGCATTCATTAGTGCTAAAACGCATGCATTAAAAAATAATAAAATTCATTGCTCATCCACTTGATCTTCAACTCCTTGATCATCAACTCGTTGATCTTCTACATTTTCATCTTCATCATTCTCATCTTGTAACATTGTGGTTTTTATCTTGTGTTTCCGACCATCATGTCCAACCTCCCCGCAAATGTTACATGTCCTTTTCCTTTTACCCATACGACTTATAGCTTTCTCTTTGCTTGACTTAATTCGCTTGTGTGAACCACGGCCTTTGTTTTTGTTACCATTTGGCAAACGGACAATGGTCTCCGCCGGCTTGTCATACCCGAGCAAACTAGAGTACCGATCGTACTTGTTTTGAGTTGGTCTACTAAACCGACGTTCGTCCACCTTGTTGATCATTTCTTTCATTTTATCATTGACAATCTTTAATTCTTCCAAGTCTGTTATTAAACTATTTGCAAGGTATTCACCAGCAAAAGCAACTTCCCTGACAATCTTTCTAGCTTCTTTGCTTTTGTCATCACCAAACTCGTGTAACTCAAATGAATGGTTTATCTCATTCGGAACAACATCTTTTGTCCACCTCTTCAAAATGTATTTCTTCGGGAATCTTTGAATTCTAAATGACCGAAGAACGAGAAATATATGCCTGCATAGTAAACCATATTGTTCAAACCTTTTACACGTGCATAATGTAGTGACATCATCACCATCCTTCTTGAAAAGCACCTGTAAAAAAGAAATGTATACTAAGGTATTAAAACGCATCTAGAAAACTACTAAAACGCATGTATAAAACATAGGAGTAAAATCTGATGAACTGCTGATTGATACTACTGATGAAGAAGTTAACTACTGATAATGAAAGTACTGCACAACCACTGATGAGAGAACCCATTGATAGTTAGTTACTCGTCAGTGGTTATCATTCATCAGTAGTTATAAGCCCATCAGTGGTTTGATCAGCAGTACTTATTAACTTAGCACTTCATCAGCAGTACTTATTAACTTCATCAGCAGTTTCATCAGCGATACTTAATAAACTTCATAAGTATAAAAAAAAATTATACTGATCTATTAAAACGCATTTGAAACATTGTAAAAAGCATGTATGTATATATATTGGATCATTAAAATGGGTAAAAAATGAAAACTACTAAAACGCATGTATAAAACAATAGTTAGTTACTCGTCAGTAGTTATCATTCATCAGTAGTTATAAGCACAACCACTGATGAGAGAAACCACTGATAGTTAGTTACTCGTCAGTGGTTATCATTCATCAGTAGTTATAAGCCCATCAGTGGTTTGATCAGCAGTACTTATTAACTTAGCACTTCATCAGCAGTTTTATCTCAGCAGTACTTATTAACTTAGCACTTCATCAGCAGTACTTATTAACTTCATCAGCAGTTTCATCAGCAATACTTAATAACTTCATCAGCAGTTCATCAGATTTTAATAAAATCAACAAAACGCATGTATAAAAATTGGTAAAACGCACTTACTTCTAGAAAACCTTGCCCATATGCTTTCGGGTCATCCACAAAGAGTTTCAAAAATTCACCACACCTTTGTGTGTGAACAAGTACCGAACTATCAAATGCAGCATAAATCTCCTCTTGTATATCAAGGAATATAGACCTCGTGAAAATTTGATATGCTTCCTTCTCGATGGGAAAAGTAGTCCAAAAATCTGGAATAGTGTGCCTTGAATCATGGTCGTTTTTCCTATGATTAAACCTCTGAGCTTCCATTGAAGTCTCGAAATGGTTCAAAAACTCGACAAGCGTCAGTTGGGAATTCGCCGCTTGACAAAAAAAATGATTCTCACTCTCTGATCTAGATGTTGTCCGCATTAGACCAGACATCGGTTCATCACGGTAATAAGCGGGAATCCACATTGTTCTCAAGTTAAACATATCCGTCAACCAAGTATTATCAGTAAGCTTGAAATCAGTCATCACAAGATCCCATTCAAAATCAAATTTCTCGGGACCAATTGAGTCGGTCCAAACGATGTTACAAATTCGGCGCTTGAACTCATCATCACTGCATAATGTGCCACCAACCTAGAAATAAAAACACATCATGAAGAATATAAGACTTTATACAGAAAAAATTTAAAAAAGTAAATAAACAGTAACACATGACAGTAAAACGCATGCATGTATGTAGTAAAACGCATTAAGAATTTTTAGAATACTTGCCTTATCAGACACCTTTTTCATAATGTGCCACATGCACAACCTATGCCTGCTGGTATCAAATACCTTCTGAATTGCATTCTTCATTGCTGGATCTTGATCAGTGACTACAACTTTTGGTTTCTTACCAAAGGATTTTACAAAAGCTCCCAATAACCAAGTGTAAGATTCTGTTGTCTCCGAAGACAACAAACCAGCCCCGAGAGTTACATTTCTACAATGATTGTCAATTCCTGTAAAAGGAACAAAAACCATTTTGTACCTATAAAAAGAAACATATGACAGTTTAGCGTGCTAAAAATGATGATGAATTTATTAAAAAAGATTAAAAAGTGGACATACTTGTTTGTGTTAAAAGTTGCATCGAAAGATATGACGTCACCAAACTCCATGTAGTTCCTTTTACACAAAGCATCAGCCCAAAACAGACCAGTGAGGGCATTCTTTTCATCAACCGAGTACTCAAATGAATAATCAGGAAGATACTTTTTCTTATCCTTCAACCTCGAAACTATCATGTCGGCGTCGTGCACACCAATAAATGAGTTCAACCCGCCCTTAAAGTTCTTACAATCAACTGCAGTTGCACTAACGTTCTCAAAACCGCCATATTTTGTCCTCATCACATTAAAAGCTTTAACAGGTCCCATGTTTAATGAAGACAACTCACATATCATTTCCTCCTGAATGTGGGTAAGCTTTCTATTGCCTGCTAACAAATGAATATCCTCGGACGAAACCAACGGATGATTATGTCCTTCTACAAATTCACACACCTTAAACTCTTTTCCATTTTCTAATCCAAATCTAATAAAAGCCTTACATCCTGTACGGATTGAAGGTCTTTTCCTTTGTTTAACTTTTTTATTGTTGTTCACCGACCCTAATTTTTGTGGTTTCCCACCCTCTTTGTAGCAAACAACATATTTGATACGAAGAACATTCATATGAACATATGATGTGCTCTTCCTAGCTGTAAATCCAGAAGCCTTGGCATACTTGTGATAAAACTCAAATGCATGATCTATACTTGGGAAAACCATACCAACTTCTGGTTTCAATGAAGATGCAACAGCAGGTATGTATATTTGAGTTTGATCATCAATTGGAACATCTTTGTTAGATAGATCTTGCACAAAAAACATGATAAAAAACACCATTGACAACTTTTTATTTAATGTAATCATACAACAACAAAAAAGATTTCAAAACGCATGCTAACACCTAATAAAACGCATTTGAATGTTATGTATAACATAATATCACCAGATACTGTAAAACGCATTTTACTAATCCTAAAACGCATTTGATTATCTTCAAAACCACAAAACATCAAAAAATACCTTGAATCCTTCTGTGTTCAGCCATGAAGTCAAATTTCTCACCAATACGTTCATCAGTGTTGATTACATCTTCATGTATAATATCTACATAAAAAATTTTAATGGAATGCTCAACCTCTGTTTCATCATAGATCTAAAAAACTACAAAACAGTAGAAACTAACCTTCAAAATTGAGATTATAAGGATCAACAACTTCATGTTCTTCATCGAATAAGAATTCAGGTTCATTGTTTAGATCTAAAAACACAAATTAAGAGTAAGATCACGATTGATTGAAAACAATAAAACAAAGTACATACCGAACATGGTGAAGAACTTGGCGAATTGATTATGATTTTGGGGAAAAATTGAACCAGTGATCGACTACGCTTGAAGATTTTTGAATATGGTAAGAATTGATAATCGTATATTATGGAATCAGTTATAAAATTGAAATAATGATGAACGATAAAACAGGGATTTGATATTAAACGTGATTAATTGATTTGTCAAATTGACTATACTACCCTTCTAATCTGTTATAGAGTTATAACAGACAAGTTCCACGTGGCATAATACTGTGGCTTCCTACACTTTGTAGGATAAGGGACTTTGTACCATACACTTTCTCTATATTGCAAAGCTAATAATCCTACATGTCATAATTTTAGGCAATCTCTCCTTTGAGAGATGCCACATAGGATGTGATGTGGCAACTCTAAACCAATTAAAAAAAAGAAATAAATATGATTTAACCTAATCTATTATAATCTTTAACCTAATCTATTAAATACATAATCTATTAAATCTAAATATTAAACCTTTATTATTTCCTCTCTCATGTTTCATCCCATAACTTTTAAATGTTAATATCTTTTATATACGAGATTTTTTAAAGAAAAAAATTACACCAAATTAACGAGTGTTTTATTATCTTTCTAACGAGTACCATAGTGCTATATAAAAAACGGAGAAAAAAATGACTATTTTTTTTTGTAACCCGACAGGTATTGTGTCGGGTTTGGGATTAGTTTAAAAAAATTGTGGGTTTGGGTCGGGTCTGGGATTAGGTGATTCCCGACCCGATTACCCGAAACAACATACCCAAATACCCGAACTATATACCCATGAATTTTTAACGCATCACATAACCCTTAGACTAATGCGTTCGATATTTCAATAATTAACTTTTTTTTTCTTATTTCATGTTAGTTCTTTTTAGAATGATCGATTACAAACTTCCGAATTCATTTGTAATGGCACTAGATTTATACCCCGGCGCAAAGATTCATTTTTTTTTATATTTGAATATGATAACTTATGGCAGAGATTTGTTTAAAATAATAATAATAATATATTTTATTATGTTATATTAGATATTTCAACCCGGGACGCTCCCGGGATAAAAACTAGTATATATATATATATATAGATATAGATATAGATATAGATATAGATATAGATATAGATATGTGATTTTGTTTGAATGAAGAAGTTGTACAAATTGTTAAATGGGAATTTGTAAAAAAAAACCTTAAATGTCGCATTTGAACAAACTGTAAACTTTATTTAATTGGATGCTAAAAAGAACATTGAGCATGGAGTAAACTCTCTTGCATTGCGGCATGAACACCAAACACACTAGCTGCACATAGGCTTTATCAAGTCACAGATTAAAACGTCGAGTTGAAACCTAGGTAGGTCAAAACACAATGAATTTAATAAGATGACCGATAAGACTATGGGATGAGATAAATTATTAATAAAGGCTAGTCATATATCATTTATCATCATAAATAATCATGTTATATTTTAATCAAGTAATACTTTTATTTCATAAGTATTGTGAAAAATATAAAACGCATTTAAAACTAAAAAAAAAATGAATATTAATGTAGGCTAAGAAAGTAAGAATGATGCCCTTTTGGACTCTGGGCTCTGTCTGGGTCATGGGTCATTTATAAAACATGGCTTCTCTTTTAATAGTATATAAATACAAAATGAGGCCCAATTCGGCCCGATCCTTGAAATCGGAACTTTATCTACCTCTCTGGCTCTCTGTTTAAATTTCTTTTCATCTAAAATGACTTTTATATCTAACTAGGATGAAACCCATGCGATGCGGCGGGAGTGACACTTTGCATCGTGGTACTTATTTCAAATTCGTATAGTATTTGTTGTAGCATCGTTGCGGTGGATATACGTCATTAGCATTACACATGTCTAGTAACTAAAAAGATTTAACATTTAAATTATAAAGTACTTCAAGAAAAATTTGATAAAATAAAATAACATACGGAACGAAAATTAAGTAATAATAAACATACAAATTGAAAACTAAACACTCAAGTGTGAACTACTTGAATAATGAGATCAATTTAGTCAAAACTCTTCTAAATCTGCATGATCTCATCTATATAGTCTGCCCACCATTCGTCATCAAGAGTGATCCCTGTAATTTCTTGTGTATCTTCATGTTTGATTATTACATCTTTTGGTGAGGATGAATTTCCTCCATCTTATCCTATCTGCAGTATCATCAAATACGCATTCTTTGTCATTTTCATCAAAACAGTCTAGATCAATAACTTGACTCTATTTTCATTCAAAAAGCCTCTTAGTCTCTTGGATCCCTTCCTATTAGTTTCATTCATCCGATCCTTAAAATAAAATAAAAAAATATTTAACACACAAGTTAATAGAAGATGAATTAAATATTGATATTACCGCTTCTCTAAATTCACGTTGAAGATCAGATTTGTAGGTACTAAATATTGCACCATAACAAATAATCTCAACACTTTAGACGCTTGTATGGCTGTTGATTTGTTCATTTTTGTATGTATTTTATCTAAACGAATCCAAAACCAAGAACTTAATATTTACATGACTAATATATGTATAAAAAGGTATAACTATTAAAATGGGACGAACGAAAACCATAAATTAACAAAAAAAACCAACCTTAGAAGCTTCAACTTTTAAATTTCGATTTAGATCCATGCCTAAATATTTTAGCAAGTGAAATAGGTATGCATTACTATGTATTTATACGATAAACTTTATTATGTTAGTATATGTTTAAATTTTAAAACACATGTTTTCCCACCCCTTTAAATTAAGAAATTTTGTTTATCTTTGACTTAAGTGTAAAAAAAATTATTATGTTTTCTGTGAATACCAAATTCAATGTTTTTATCTTTTATTTTATTTTTAAATTGTTAAAAAGAACCCATTCAAATTAGGGAGTTTTGTGTTATTAACATAGATGTTAATATCACATGGATATATAATATGCATAAGGTGTTTCTACTAAATTGATGCAGCCGATGTTTTAGAAAAATTTTACACACAATTAATATATAATATGCATCTTTACATTTTCTAAACTTAATTATTTTAAAGTTTTATATATTTTGCTAATTATGTATATTTAAAAGTTCACTAAGATTTCTTTTAGTAATTATATTTATGTGTATACTTATTATGCATATACTACAAATGAAGCTATCGGTAACAAATGTGATAGAGCATTCTTACAGCCCAAGCTTGTGTTGCAGTATTTTTACCGCGTGACAACTTATTTGTCTACCAAGGAAGGATGAACTATAACGTTTAACAACATTATCTTGTTTTAAGTATCACCAGAGCTAGTCTATAGATTTCGAGTGCCATGTTTAGTATTGTGAATCGTTGCATTTTACTAATGTGAAATTTTCATTATTGGGTGGAATATTTAGAACCAAATTCAATTTTACAAATGTGAGTTTCACTTAGGGGCTGTTTGGTAGCCTCTTAATGAGGCTCTTAACCATTCAGTGCTGAATGATTCAGCATTCAGTGCGTTTGTTTCAGCCTCTGAATGGAATGGTTAAGGCTGAATTATTAAGACTTGTGATGTTGCTGAACCATTAAGCACTGAATCATTAAGTACTGAACTAGGCTGAACCTTAATGAAACTCTCATACCAATGTGGGACAAGAAAACTAACCATTAAGAGGTCCAACTTAATGATTCAGCACTTAACCATAAAGACCTCTTAACCATTCAGACCTCTTAATGATTCAACACTTAATCAACCAAGCAGCCCCTTAGTCATGAAATGGTGTTATAATTCAACATCCACATTAACAATAAACATGTATGAAAAAACAACGAGTATGACT
This sequence comes from Ambrosia trifida, assembly GCA_028751855.1. Taxonomy (NCBI): domain Eukaryota; kingdom Viridiplantae; phylum Streptophyta; class Magnoliopsida; order Asterales; family Asteraceae; genus Ambrosia; species Ambrosia trifida. The sequence continues at coordinate 100,029,514 of CM054128.1, read as the reverse complement.
TACCTCAAGCAAGGTGCATGGGGAGTTAAACTCGTGGTTGCTGAATGGTATAATCCTTTGCCCACACTCGAGGCTGTGATCCGAGACCTGAAACGAAAGAATATAGTGGGTCGTATGAAAGGAGGCGACTGCTAGGTAATCGTAAGATTCCAACGTACAAACACAAAAGTGGTGTTTGGTTTGATCGTGCAATAATGCATACTCACACAAGGAGGTGTGAGCTCTTTTATATAGGGTATGAGTGGGCCAAACATCACTAACCCATAACCTCGACGATGGGCTTGGGCCCGGGTTATGGGTCTTCCTCCTTTCGGCCCAATTAGTTAGGATTCGACCAGGTGTTTAAGATGAGACTGGACGTAATAAATACTAAAGAGAGAGAAAAGGTGTACCGCCCTGCCATTATCCACGTGGCATGATCAGATTGGCCGCAAGCGTATCTTCTCCTATCATCGCAGCCTGTTCTTCTGGAAGACAACTGATGTGATGTCTGACACAAAGCTAATCAGTGCATGTTGTGGGAACAAGGGGCCTGTATCTCAGAGCTGTGGAGTCAGCTCTGCCACGCGTCAGCTGTTGATTGGTCTGCGCAGGACCTTTGCAGATTTTCTCTATGCAATAAATGTTCTGCGGGGTTCTGTTCACCTTCACCTTTGTAATGTTAATCAGTTATCCCGTGGATGTGTTTGTATACTTGTGCTTGGTTTGTAAGGTATGGTCCTTATCTGCGCTAGGATTTAGGACCCTATCCCTTCAATGTCTAAGTTCTTTAATTGCGTCCAAATTATGTTGATCTGTAATTCAACTTTTACCTACATTTTAGTTTTTAATTTAATGTCTGTTCAAGCTTTATAATATTTTCCCCCAAAACAACGCGTGAGCCGCTATATGTTTACTTCTAGAGTAATGGAATGTACCTTATACAATATTAGTTACATCTTTTAAAGTTTTAGCTATAAATCATTTTGTTGTATGTGAAATTTGGATTCTTTCAGTTAATTAATAAATATTCGTTTCTTTTAGATTCTTTTAGTTAAACATGCAATGCAATAATCACTTGTACGTAGTGCATTTCTTTCTTGTACATTTCAATCTACACGTCTATATTGACTAAGAGGGTGTTTGGGATTGGGTTTCAAAACAACTTATTGACTTATTGGCTTTTCCAGGAAGCCAATAAGTCAATAAGCTGTTTATGTAACCCAAAAGCACTTTCTGTTTTGACTTTTGGCTTTTGGCATTTAAGGGTGGAAAGCTGTTTTTGAGAAGTTAGAAATCTTGGCTTTTGGTTTTTGGAAAAAAAAGTTACATATCTACCACCCATACAACCAATATTCACAATAAGTTAAGCGAAACACTTAAAAAAAACAATCTATTGACTTTTTGACGTTTCTCATCCCAAAAGCTAATCCAAACACTTTTTTTTAAATTCTTTTTCAAAAAGTCATAGGTCAATAAACACTTCTGACCAAAATCACTTTTGCATTGCCAAACTCAATCCCAAACACCCTCTAAGACAAACATCAAAATGTTGACAAAAATGAGCATGTTGTCATGGTATTTTTTAATGTTTTTAAAACATAATAGTTTAAAAGTTATGATATGATTAAATAAAAGAATTATAATTTTGTAGGGGGGAGAAAAGTGTAACTAATAACTAAAAATAGGTAATTAAAGTAACTAAAATGAGGTACTAAAGTGTAAAAGTGTCTAAATGACTATTTTACCCTCATTTTAAGATTGTTAATGAAAATAAAGTTCGTAACTTTTGGGTATCTTAAACTACCCTCTCTCATGCATTATAATATACTAGTGAGGAGCCTGCGTGATGCGGTGGGATGGACAATCTACAAATATAATTATAATTGTGTAGTTGATAATTCGACGGGATGCGTGAAGATAAAATTAATCTAAATCAAATATTTTGAAAATATTTATAAAAAGACATTTTGAAACATCACCCAAAAAATTAGATTCAAAATGCCTAAACTATGACAATAGTAAATATAACATTACACTATAAATAGATAACTCTAGAATTCATACCTTAATGGTGAGTCGTATATCTAACGATAAGTTGTATCCGGTTACATATAATTATAATTGTGTAGTTGATAATTCAAGCCCAGGAGAAATATATTGTAAACATATAGATCCACAAAATTTAAATAGAAAACATTCTTAATATGCAATAGATATAATTAAGGAGTATTATGATGAATACATAATTTTGATTAACAGTTACATAAGGCGAGGTTATCTTCTGAAATACTATGAATAGTTAACAATCAGACAACACCCTTTTTAGCATATCATGGTCATGAAAATATTGAAAGACTAAAATAAAACCATAATACCTTTTATTCACAATCGGATGTTGTTGTTGCAGCGAATAAACCATAATATGGTCGGCGACGTTGATTGGGAGATGAAGTTGTATGGATATTTTTGACTGATTATTGTCTTGATCGAGTGATTATTAGTATACGCTAAGATATCATCGATTTAAAGTTTATCGAGTGGTGATTATTGAATGTCGCCATTAATAAAATCTAATTATACAAACAAGAAAACAAAATATTAGTGTATGCTATGTAACGAACCTGAACATGTCGCATAACATATGCAAGAAGATACACAATCATATGTATTTTAGTATGTATATATTGCGGTAACGTACGACACTTATCACCTGATGCTTCAATTTGATAAGAGGTTTGAGATGGGTTGTCGAGCAGGAATCGGTGGGCGACTATTTATAAGTTCTTGATGTCTAAGAACTTCTAAGCAGAAATGCAATCAAGAGAACATGTTCCATATTAACGAATTAATAGGTTAAGATGGTATATATTGTGAAGTTATTAAGACTAAGAACTTGCATTAGTAATGGCATTGAAAAGCCAGTTATTTAGCCGGTTTTATTTGCTTTGTCTTAACCTTTAACATGGATTTGTAACAACTTTTTACTAACCAAAAGTCATAAATTAACCTTTCATTATTGTTACACTTTTAAAATTAAAGACAATTTAATCATGATTTATAAAGAAAAAAAGACCTTTTATTTTTGTTTTTAGCTAATATTCACTTTCATATGTCTTGATATTTTTATGGCCCAATTTTAAATAACAATCACAATTTTTGTAAAGATCAAGTAACCAAATGTTTTATATAAGTAATCAGATGTTTTATATCATATATATTAATTTTTAATTTTTAATTTTTGGTGAACAAAAGTTATAGTTTTAATTATGTCATTAAAGAACAATATACATGTTAAAAAAATGTTTTATGTCAATATTATTAAGTTTAATATTTTGTAACTACTTTTTACTAACCAAAAGTCATGAGTTAACTTTCATTATTGTTACACTTATTGAAATTTAAATAAAAGATATTTTGTTTTAGTGAAATTTAACAAATCTAATTATTAGATTTGAAAGACAATTAACATCATGAGTAAAGACAATTTTACCCTTGTACTAAGCTATTTGAGTATTGTACCATAAGCATAAGATATTGTAATTAATTAAATTGTGTAGTCATCATTCCCTTATGCTTTATAATATAGTATAGATAATTATAAAATTGTCTCGGATTGGACTCGAACTCTCACGGTTAGACAGACACCTTAATTTAGGTTTCATATTATGTTACGAAGAATAATGGAGATGTTTTTTTAACTTTTGGTGGGGTTAGCAGATTTTGCATGATTCGATGTAGGTATAGATTTGGTATCGGTATCGGCATAGATACTAGACTGAACAAATACTTTATTGTAATGTACCAATATCGAAATTTAGCTTAAACCAAAACAAATACCGCATCCTACAGAATAGCGGTTTACGCTTTTGTGGGTCGAGAGTTCAGTCTTGGAAGCTACAGGACCACATCATGCGGAATAGCAGGGTTGTCGGTCTGGACTCGGATTACGTGCAGGTCCTCAAACGCCTAAATAACTCTCTCCCAGAGTTCGATCTTGGCGGTTTCTCTAATAAGGACACCACCCCCTAAAGCCACAAAAAAACCTTGGCGAATGCCCTTATTTAACAAAATTGCTCAGAATTTGTCAAATCGACACCGTTTTATTATTAAAAGAAAACCGACCTCGACTTTTATTAAGAACGGTAAATCAGAAAAATGATTTTTGGAAAAATAAGCACTCTAAACAGATAAATGCTCTGAACTCTAAAGCTCGGAGTCTTTAAATGGGTTAGTTGGGGTAATGACCATCAATCAAATTAGTAGAACGGGAACTCGGGAAACCCAAATTCTAATTGACGGGATACGAAATAGATATGTTATGGGAAAAGCCCAAGCATGATTAATCTAGATAACTCATTTGGTGTGAGGGTAGTAAAAGGTGTAAGCCTTAGGGTCATACCTTAGAATACGATACTTGAAACATAGGAGCCTAGCAAACTGGCTAGGTAAAGTGTGGGAATTAGTAATTCACGAAGGATAGGAGGAACCCAATAGATGGCAAATTCTTAGAATAGGATTAGCCAAGGAAAGGAAAACGTTAGTGTAAAGCAAAGTTTGTTTATAACATTCTAGCAAACCCGAAAGAAACGAGAGTTGGATTCAGGGATCAATCCAAGGGATTAGAAAACAGCCATATTAAAAAGCCGGGTTTGTCATGGAACCAAGACAAATTACTTGTTAGTAATAGATGCATAGACATGTATATATACATACTATAAATAAGTAGCATAGTAGATGCCCTAAGGTGCATGATAGAAACGACCCTTAAGTCATATATCCTGCAAAGGGGTAGTAGACGGGGAACAGTCTACAGGAATAAAGCAAGTCTACGGAAACTAATAAATAGATAGTTACCTGGTAAGGGTATGTATGTAGATATTGCATCTAGTTAATCGAAAGAATAGTGTAACTCAAGTTACATTATGAAACTTAAGGCTTTCATACAATAATCGGAAGTTAAGAAAGCCGAGTAAAGGGATGACAGCCCTAGAGATAGTACTTAGTAATCGCAAGGCTTAAGATGACGAAAGAAGAGCGGTGCTTAATTCAATATTGGGAACTAAAGTTCTTGGGTTTGACCAAAGAATCTACAAGAGAAAGGTTTCGAGGACGAAACCTTTTTAAGCGGGTAGACTTGTAACACTCCAAAAATCAGTTTCGATTAATTATGTCATCTGGCATGAGTCATTACCGATTGGTAATCTAGAACAAATCATGCTTACTAAAACATTCATATTATTATTTTAACAAACCGGTTTACATATTACATCCCAAAACAACATTACAACTTAAAGTTCAAAACCACAACATTTTATAACTTTGGCCGAGGCCATAATACTTTCGAAAACACTTGATCATAACCGAACTTTATTTATTTATAAACATCTCCATTTAGTCGATGACTTCACTTAAACACGCATGATACTCGGGTTTCATTTGTTCACATAAAACCTGAAATGCATGTTAAAATACGTTAGCCACAAAGCTAGTGAGTGATGCCGAGTGACCGATTATAAAGCTTATTCGAAAAACATGCAACTCAACATTATGGTCCGGTCAAAATCGGTTATGAATGTATATCTATGGTAGCACTTTATCAATGCTAGATATTGGTTCCGAACCCCTTGACAGGTTAGGATAAATACATTTTTATGATACCGAATGGATCCACTGTCGTAATTTCTATTCGACCGGTTCTATTACACATGACATGATCATGATCCGATGCAATTTTAAGAGACACAAACAACATGCATTCACCCCAAAAGATTTTAAAGATAGAGTGGGGGACATGCACTCAGTGTTATTGGTTCGGTTTGGATTCTAGAATTCGCCGGTGGTTCTCTTGATGATCTGATTGCCTGTTTATCACACAACATCGATTATACACACGCACGCACACACACACACACACACATATATATATATATATACGTATTATAGCTGACCGTTACAGCTTAGGTGTATATATCTAAACTAAAAGCTTGCCATTACAACTTAGGCACTCGGTTCCTAAGAGAATAGGATTGAAATACTTACCCGGATGATGGATGGTGGTCGTATAATACTCGGCCGATACCTTGGGCCGATAGGTTCTTGGTTTAGTTGAGATAATGTAGTAAAGATATGGATTTTGTGATAGTGGTTTAAAAAGAAAAAGGAAATGGCTGATGATTTAGTGGTTTATGGAGAAGATGATAGGTTTTTATTGAAACTAGAATGCATGCATGTGATTATTAAGGCTAGGAGTAGGTTACTTATGTGGAAGGCTTTTAAGATAGTTGAGTGTAAGATTGGTGTAAGTAAGCATCTAGGTGGAGTGATGGTTAAATTGGCGGCACATGGAATCAAGGGAGTGGGTCGAGGAGTATCATGGACCAATGGATTCAAATAGGCTAGAGAAGTGGGCTTTGATAATATTAGTTTTAGGTAAAAGGGCCGAAGGGTATTAGGTTTGGGCTTGGGTTAATATAAGTTATAATCATTAATCGGATTAGGCCTAGATAACTATTAGTTCTCTGGGCTTCGTTGTATTGAGCTACAATTATCTAATGGGTTGGGTTACATAATGAAACAAGCCGTAGTTTGTTAATCCGGATAAGATTATTGGGCATCACCTTTGGGTGGCCGAACACTATTCTATTCGATTCTATTATTTGCTTTATTATTCTAATTATCAATAATAATATTAATTACGTTTTCGAGGTTGTTACAGTTTTACGAGCAAATAAAACGGGGAATTATGTTACAATAGGACTGTCACCCCGTTAGTTTTTATAATCTGAATGGGACTAAAACCCAATGCAAAAGACTAGCCTAGATAGTGTTATGATCTAATAAAACATGGAAATTAGAACTTCAAGCGCTAAATGTGACAATTGCTCAAAGTTGCAAAGAGAGGTTAAAGGAAAAGAGGTGGGGATTGATTTCCATCTTCTGCAAGTCACCCAACACACCAAAACACATACACACACACACACTTGCCTATAACTTAAGAACCAAGCTCAATTCTAGTCCAAATCAAAGGGGTTTTTGGTGCATCTGCTATAAAACGAATCACCAAGGCATAACAGTCACCTAGGTAAGCTTTATTTTACTTAATTTGGTGATATTATTTAAATCATGTGATGGTTGAAAATTAAGGTTGTTATAAAACATGAATTCAAGGGCTTGTAGAGGTTACTCTAGTATTAGAGGACCATAATACATGATAAATTGTGTGTATTTAGCAAAATTCTTGTATAATTAATGATGCATAAGAATCCATGTTGTAGAATATGTGTGGGTTTGTTGATGCTCGGTAGAAATCACCTCAAGGATATGAAAACACTAATATTGATATGTCTATGACTAAGAATTTTGGTTGGGATGTTCAATTGTATGCTAGTAATGTTAAAATTGAGATGGAAATAGATCAAAGTGGTCTTTAGGCCATATAAATAACTTTGATAAAACAACGCCTACTAAGTGTTTGATGAAATGCCTCAATGAACTTGTTTGCATGAGGTGATAGCATGATGGGTGATCATAGGAATTTGTACATATGAAACATGAAATACATGCTTAAAAAGTAAACCGCACCATGTGTGAAAATGTAGCCTAATGATGATTGGGAAATCGATAATGTTCATGATCATGCTAAGGGTGGTTGACCATTAGAAGTCAAACTGGCCCGATATTTAGATTGCGATATAATGGTGTGAACAAACTCATGAGATGTGTTAGTTATTGGACATGATGACTAACGATGTATGTATTGCATATTTTATTGAATGAATATCGAGTATGGGATAAGGGTAGGACCCCAAGTGGTGAAACCCACTAAGCGGGTCTAGACAAGTGAAATAAAATAGAAACTTGTTTAATAATAAACAATGAAGTAACGTGTCGCATTCAGTTGGTGGAATTCACCAAATGGGTAAAATCATGAAGAGTTATATAATAACTTGTTTTATAACTATTAAAGAGGTGATTTGTTGTAAACAAATGGAGAGATGCATTTAAATCGATTGAAACTCGTATAATAGATCGAAACATAAATTTTATGCAAAGCACCAAGGTCTAGTGTTGCATTCAAAGAGTTTCATGGAAAGAGTCAAATGGTGATGCGTCACCATTTGAATACCAAGTCCGTAAGGTCATAGAGGTTCCCAAACAAATCATTGAGTCAAAAACAATGGAATCGAATTAAGTAGTGTCGCCAAGGATGGCTAAATTGAAGGATTTGTCTATAAGGGTCATTTTGGGAATTTAAAGATTTACTAAAGGTTAAAACTAAGAACTAGGTCATAGTGACATAAACCGGACGATGTTTTTAGTTAAACAAGTGTCCAATGAGTTGACAATATAATTTTTATTCTTTTTGTGTGGTAAAATAGTGTCTTGTATAGCCCAAGGCCTTAACGGGTCGATTTCGGCAAAAACATTTAAAATTAAGAACCGGGTCATAGTGACATAAACCGGACGAGGTTTTTAGTTAAACAAGTGTCCAATGAGTCAACAATATGATTGTTATGCTATTTGAATGATCAACTAGCATTTTTTATAGTTGATGCGTTTGGTTTTAGTAATTTAAAAAGATGTCATTTCTCTCGGTGCCAAAAACTTGATGTGTCTACTCCAAAACATTGGTTTTGGTAAAAACAACTGATTTTTACTAAACCTTTTACAAGTTTTAAATTTATAAGTAAACGATAATTACACAGAAACTAAAAATACACATATGCAGAGAACCTAACGTGTATAGTATAGTATTCTAGGGTAAATACCGAGTATCGTATTCCATAGAACACACTTTCCCCTACTCAACCTTTCATCAGATAACTGATCGGGTTTGAAAAGAGAAAATAAAACGGAGGGGTTCTAAGAAAAATAGTTTTAAAAAGATTTTAGGTTTTATAAAATAGACAGATGAAATAGTAGAGATAGGGGACATGCACATCTCGGGGCCCTCCGTATTAGTAGTTAGATCTAATATCAGAATTAATATTAAGATTAATTATTTGTGAGGAGGACGAGAGTGAGCTTGAAGTGTTGACTCCTTGATAGAGAAACGGGGCCACAACTGAGTAGTATGCTTAACCTCCCAATGCGCGTCCGCATGAAGGTTCACCGACTGAGCCCTGCTTTCGTAGGCTTCCCAAACCGCGGTCAAGTCTCTGGTCCTCTAACTCATCTTCTTCTTGAAATGGAGGCATGACTTCTGACCTGGAACATCGTACACCTCCCTTATCTATCGCTTTCCGTGCCGAATGATCTCTTCTTACAGTCAGTCTTGGCAACATTGTATCCCCTAAGTAGGTTAACTGTGACACCCGGCAAACTCAGGTTAGTAACGTTGACTAAACTAGTAAGTCTACCTTAGCGAGTCATGCATATTACGTACTTAACGGGGTCAGTCGAGTCAGTACGATGATTCTGTGAATCATCGGGAGTCGTTACGATGATCCGCGGAATCATCGGGAGTCGGTCCATAACCATGTGTACAAGGATTGGTGATTTGTGGAATCGTCGGGTTTAACGCACACACAAGTCTCGAGTCCCGGGAATTGGTGAACGGATGTAAACGTGTTAGTTATCGTGCATTATTTGTTTGAAATCATTATGTGACTTATCGGTATGTGAATACGTGTTTATATATGTTAAAATAGTGTTTAACGCGCCAAAAACCCGTTCCAGCATCACAGAGGCGATTAGGAGCCTGGGAAGCCCCTAATCGCCAATACCAGAGGCGAGTAGGAGCCCTAATCGCCTGAAATGAACTGCTACTCGCCTATACTGCTGAGCACGAGTCAAAACACCTATAAATAGAACCCTTGACTCCCCAAACACCATTTGTGCAACCCTAACTGATCCTAAGCCACCCACACACCCTAGAACACCTCTGGAACTTGTTTTGCTACAAAAATCACCATTTCCAAGCTTACACACCTTTCTTTGATAAAATCCAAGGTGTGTTCTTCGTCTCTAACCTTTGTAAAGTTGTTGTTTTGGTTCCCCAAAAGTCCAGACCTTGTTTTGCTAAGTTTGTGTCTTTAAAACCCTTTGAAAAGAGTTCTAAAACAAATCTACACCATAATACTTGCTATATGTGAAGTATTTGTGCATATGATGATTGTTGGTGATTATAACATGAATGTTTCCATGAATTTGTTGTACTTCTGATGTGTAGGTGTTGTTAGGATGATTATCTATGAGTTTAAGCTCTTGTTATGGTGTTTAGGTGCAAGTATGCATTTTGACCCATTTGGGTAATTCTTGAAGAATAGGATGTTATGATATGATTCATTGCTTGTTTATGGTTAGAAATCATGCTAGGATGATGATATAACATAGAGATGATGAATTGCAACTTGTAGGAGATGAAATCTGATTGTTTCCATTTAAGGAAAGATAAGGTTAGTTAATGAAACCTAGTATTTTGCCATTTTTGGAAATAATCGCACCGAGCCCGTTAGAGCAGAGATAAATTGGGGTTTTTTGCTTGGAAAGGGTTGGTTAATAGTTTAGTTTTGATATTGGGTGTTTTTACATGTTTCGGATCTGATTTGGAGGGTTTAACGCGCGAAAACGCGCAACAGCAGTGCTTAGGCGAATAGGGCTCTACTCGCCTGAAGCTTCATGCGAGTAGGAGCCTACTCGCCTCAGGCTTCATGCGAATAGGCCCTACTCGCCTATACACCCCCTCCTACTCACTAGTTAACTTTTCCTAATTGCATGAAGGTTTCCTAATCGCGTGTACTGCTGTCGTAAACGCATTTTGACATCTCGGAACATGATTTGACGCCTAGGAACATGGTAGGAACCCCGGGATACACCCAATGACTTAGTAACACGTGTTCGGACCCGTTTATGCGTTAATCGGACATTATGCTAGACTAGGTGAACTATTGTGCGTATTGAATGTTTAATTGCATGTGATGCATGATGTCTTGTATTTACCTAACACGTGGGATGTCGGGCCACCAATGGGATGTCGGGTCTTGTCTGGTACGGTCGGTTTAACAGTCAAAGATGTTTTCAAACGTTTATGGTCACGGTCTGGACATTCGGGGACTAGTTAACCCACGGGTTATTAGTCCGGATACTTATACACATCTTATGATAGGTCGCCGCTATTTGGGGCTATCATAGCATAATTACTTAACTGTTTTCAAGTAACGCAAACCAAGGTGAGTTTCACAGCCCCACTTTTATTGTTTTGCTTTCGGGGGAGAAACATGCTACATACAAACTATTTAAAGATCATGTTATACTATGGGCACTTTATGTTACTATACGGCTTTTATGGAAAGTCCCAGGGGGAAACCATGAATGTGCTGGAACGCACAACGAGGGAAATGTGAATAGATCTATTGGGCCTCACAAACCCCACTCGACGGCGGGGCCGGGCGGGTGCATATTGTCTCTAACTATCGGGTTATCGAGGCATCGGTAACCCAGTCATCTGGGCTGGTTTCAACAATTGGTACATGTTCAGTAATGGGTTCCCAACCGTAGTAGTAAAAACACTTAACGTCTAGCTAACGTTCTTATGACATAGTATTAACGGGAATGATCTTTGTGAACTTGTGACAACACTTTTATAAAAGAAAACCTGTGAACTCACCAGCATTATATGTTGACATTTTTGGCATGTTTTCTCAGGTCGCTAAGGTAGCAGTCAATGGGCTAGGCGCACGGAGTCATGCACAGCGTCTAATATTTTGAAGCATATTAAACAATGTTTTGTAAACAATGATATGTCTTTTGGTTGTAAACAAGAAATGCTTCCGCTGCTGGTTTACGGCTCAAAGCATGATATTTTGGTTTTAAATATATTTATGAATGCATGTTTGTTGTATGTTTATTGTGATCGTTGACTGAGATCCTGGTGTGTCACGCGCCTCGCGGTAAAACCCCGCACGTGGAATTTGAGGGTGTGACATTAACGACCATGAAGGCCGAAGGATCTCTCATACAGTCAGCTCAGGCAACATGTATCCCCAATGGTTAACGGATTTGTACTCACGTGACCTAGATATAGGAATCTTGTTTTATTTATCTTTAAAGGTGACACTTTAATATTTATTGATCAAGTAAATATAAAGTTGGTTTAGTGATCTGTAACTTAACAAACCCAACCCATAACTTCCCGAGATGAACGAAATCCTTGACAAAGGTGGAACATAATCCTAAAGGTGTGCAATCCGAAGATCATTGGTGCACCCATAGGGAATCCTCCCTTTTCCAAGAAAATCATTCATTCATCTAGTAAGTACCAGAAATGTGTCACTCAGATCTGGTCCACTTCATAAACCATTGCTTAGAACTTGGTTTGGATATCAGAAGCCCGAAGGATCTTTCTCACTACCAGTTTCCTCACCTTGGATCTAGCTCAGGACTACCAGAAGCTGATTAAACCTCTTGATAGTTGTTAATTAAATTAAGGTTGATTTAAGTGTATTAAGTTAATCACCATTTGAACCTGTCACAAGATAAATAAACAAGAATTAGAAAGAAGATAACACAAAAATAACTAAAAACAAACTAATACTAATAATAATAATAATAATAATAATAATAATAATAATAATAATAATAATAATAATAATAAAAGTCTACAAATCGAAGTGGGTTTGGGAATCACAGAAAGATACAACCATAAGAATGATCAACACATGAACATGGCTGCTCATGGACAAGCCTTCCATCTCCTAGTGCTATGTATCTAAAGTAATTCTCACGACCCTCGATGTTTATTTCATATACTACTCTACGATCCCATGCTTGGCCAAGTTGATCAAACATATAGGGAACATGCTGTAAGTCTCGTATCCTCAGGAATCTCTGGTTTTTGTCTGTTTTGGTTTGAAAATCTCTTGTTTCCAGTTTGGAGCTCTAGTTTCCTGAGGAACACAAATAGGAATGATTTAAGCACCCAGAATCATTAATTTAAGCCTAATTTTATCCTATTATGAGACTGATTATGCATGTTTCATATGTTAACCTTGTGACACATCACAATACTGCACACTTAGACTATTGTTTGTCCTCAAGCAATCAAACACAAATACACCTAAGGCAGATTGTAATTAGCAAACCCTTAATCCACTTATTTATTTTATGCAAGAAAAATAAAATTGCATGACACGCCTACTTAACCCTTGGATTATGCTTAAACCTATACCTACTCACAATGTTCACTCATCACTCCGGTTTATCATTTTGGTGAGTTTTGGGGGTGAACACTCAAGTCCGTACCAAAGTCGACACAAGTCATAGGCTTGTATGCAAATCAAGTCATCGTCTCTAAACTGAATAACTAAGATAAATCAAGAGGACTTTTATTCGGGTTGTAATGTAGGGGTGTGAAAGAAAGGATAAGACAACTACTTTGTTTTTTTTAACTAAATACAAAGGGGAATGAGTCACCGGACCATGAAAGACCATCACGGCTGAGAGGAAGAAGCAGCTAGATGTGGAGGAGGGCGGTAGCGGCGTGCGACGTTTTCAGCAGCAATTTCTGAGAGGAGTCTGGTGTTTATCACAAGATCCTTCATCATTGCTATTTCGCACCTCACAGTGTAGTCGGTGTTGCTTCCTTTTCTGACTTTGCGCTTGGCTCGGTATCGAATAGCGCCCTCCTGGATCAACATCGTGTATTCGAACTGCAAGTAAGTTGAATTCTTGCTGCACTTGCCTTCATGAGACCAATTTCCACACTTGATGCATTTATCATACCGTTTGGCTCGTCTTTTTGTAACACTCTTTGACTGTCCACAAAAGGGTGGATTTTTTTCCATCTTTCGCCACAATTTCCTTTCATCGGCCGTCTTCTCAAAAATGATCTGTATCAGCTATGGGGGCAAACGTGGCTAAGCGAAGTGGAAACATCAAAGCAAGTGTTCGTCCAACGGATGCATCTTGAGAAAGCGAAGGGGGGAAAAGCAAGAGAGAGAGATGAGAGATCACCAAGAGAATGTAGAGAAAGATTAGAGAGAGAGAGCAGAGTTCCAGTTCTTTAAGGTCTTAACGGTCAAAGACCAAATTTAACTTTGTAGATCTTCTATTGCCCTGGGCTCTCTTTATTGCGGGTTTCTCTCTTTATTTTGGGCTCTTTGTTTATTTTGGCTCCCTCATATGTTTTTTTTAAAAGATCTCCCTCTTGGCCCCGTCTTGTATTGTTCCCTCCTTTGTCAATGGTGTCGCCTTTCTTTTTCAACTTGCGATCTCGAGCCCTCGGTGATGATGAAATCTTGAAGCTGCTTTGGTGACGCATGATCGGGACTTATTTTTATTGGGTAAAGAAACGAAAGGCTAAGACTTAAAACACCATGCTAAAACAATGTATTTTAGCCTATAAAAACACCAAACATAACAATTAAAACCCGAAAACAATGTATTTTAGGCTTAAAACTTAAAACACCATGCTAAAAACATTAGCAGTGTGTTTTAAGCGTTAAGTAGTGTGTTTTAGCTATTTTTTAAATTTAATGACTATAATACATTGTATTGTGTTTTAGATTGTTGTGTTTGGTGTTTTTCAAGTTAAAACAACCTAAAACATCATTCCTAAATCCAAAACATGATGTCTACATGTTAATTCTTAGTACTTCTCACACTTCTCACGAAATATGTCCTTTGTACAGGATCCTAAAACTATATATATATGGTAAGGATAATGTGAAAACCCACTCTTATAGTGAAAACTCTTGAAACTCTGACTTCCCAATTTTTTTATTTTTTAAAAAAATTAGGGCATGTAATATACATGATTTTAAACATTTTGGGCCAAAAAAATCAAAAAAGCGCCAAGCACTTTTTTAAAAAAAAATAAATAAAATTTCGACTAACACATGTTAAGCCAAACTAACACGTGTTACCCATTTTTTACCCGAAGACGGTTTTTATTATTTTTTTAAAAAACAGCTCGGCGATTTTTCAATTTTTTGGGCCCTAAATGCTTAAAATCATGTATGTTACATACCCTAAAATTTTCATAAAATAAAAAAGTCGGGAAGTTAGAGTTTGATAGAGTTTCCAAGGTTTTCACTATAACAAGGGTTTCCAATATAACCTTATACTATATATATATATATATATATATATATGTATGTATGTAAGTGTGGTGCTCAAGAAACTCTCACGGACAAGCGGGTAGGAAAAAGTATTGATTTTAAGCACAATTTTCAGGGTGTTTTCTACTTGCTATGTAACCTATTTTTCTACTTTATTTTATTTTAAGTGGATCTTTTGGATTTTTGTAAAAATTGTCTTATTTTGACTGTCCTTTGGTGTGACCCATTAGGCAAAATGCCTAATAGCGATCACTTGGACGAGTCTAATAGACTTTACTAATCTGCCAAAAATGACTGTGAATGTTGCTACGGGTATCAAACGGCTAAGAGGGTACCGGATAGCATGCAAACAATGATAAATGACCTACTAGATGCAATAAAATAAGCAGCAATAACGGCCCACCCCACACTTAAAATTTTTGCATAGATTTTAAGTGCAGAAATGGAAAAAGAGGCAAGAGAAACTAATACTCTCCTGACATTGGCGAGTCCACTAGCATGTGGTCAAACCCACATCCTCGAAAGCAGAAACGTCAAAATGGCGACTCCACAATATCAAGCTGTCCTCAACCTGTCCTAAAATAACTATAAAAGAAAATAAAGTAACAAAGATAAAAACTACATCCTAAGATAGATACTAATGCCAAAGTGTTAGCGGGTGGAACATGTCCGACATGCACCAAGCATGCAAAGTGTCAACATAAAACCATAATCATCTACAAACAAAAGAAAAATAAAAAGAAAAAGAAAATAGTGTTTTAAGTTAACAAACCATCAAATCCCGTTAAGAACCTCATTAAATAAATCTGAGAGAAAGGGGGATTAAACTGAGCGGTTGCGGTGGGGCTAATGCCTGGAGTGGGAGCTGGAACTTGTGCAGGAAGCCATATGCCTGGCGAAGTACTCCCGAAATGACCTGAACTCTGTAGTGAGTTTGTCGAGCCTGTCCAGGATGGTGCGAAGAACGCTTCCCCGCTGCTGACGGTCTGTCCTGGCTACTGGTGGTGGTCCTGCTGATGCTCGAGTGGTTAGTCGCCTGGCTGCAGCAGCTGATGACTCCGCTCCTCTGGCTGCAGCGGCTGCTGAGGATCCTGCTCCTCCTATCTCTGCAGCTACTCTCTCCCCATATGCCTCCTCAAACGCTGCTTCCTCATCCGAAAGCTTCTTCTTATTATCTACCAGCTTCAAAAACTTACCAAAAGGCTCTACAACCCCTGTGTTCCTCATCACGGTGGTGTCGAGGGGCGGACCCGGTCTGCGACCGTCAAACCGGCCACGGCCTGGGGGCTAAGTACCTTCAAAGGTTTATTAAGGGGTATTGGGTTTTAATAATCCAAACTTTCACCCACTGGCTGACAATAATCTGTATTTTAAAAATTCCCAACAACGATCCCGACTTTCAACGTATTGGCCGAGATTAAACCTTTGTTAATTGAGAACTAACTTAGTTAGTGGATGCTGACGTGGACGCTGATGTGGCATGCTAATGCTGACGTGGCATGCCACGTTAGCATCCATGATCGCGTGTCGAGTGCTAATCAAAAAAATATTTTAAAAACAACTCCTTAGCTACAAGGACTGCAGTATAGGGAGTAGGGTTGTCGAACCACGAGGAATATGTGGTTAGTGTTAATAGCAATTTTATCAATTAAACTAATTAATTAGAAATAATATTTTATGAAGTAGAATGTTGTTGTGCTTGAAAAGTTGATTAAATGATTCAAATAGAAAACAATAATAATAAAGAAGTAACTTCCTCTAAACTTCAGGCTCTAGGTTTCACACAATTTTCATTTTATAGATTGGGAACCACATAGACATGGTTCTGGAAATTAGTTAATTAACTGGTAGCACAAGTTCTTGTCATCAAACCCTATTATCTACCCAATTGTAAGCGTCAAGTCAACCCTCTTTATGTCACCCAACCCGCTACTAAGTTTTGTCATCAACCGAACAAGTTGTAAAGAAAGGACTCAAAACACAAATCAATTGTTTCAATTAACTAATGCATCAATAATGTTAAGAAGTTTGTCATCACAAGCAAAGAAAATACCCAATACTGAAAATAAATAGAAAAAGTGCAAAACCTAATTGAACCATTTGTCTAGAGGAAGCTACAAAAGAATTAGCCTTGTGTCTTGATCATTGTGGCTTCATCCTCTTTATTTTTGTTCGTCGTGCGATCTATCATTCTTCCTGTCAAAATTGTGTCTTCGATCTCCCTAAAGAAAATAGAACCGCCGTCACCCAATTGTTGTTTGCGTCCCTCCCTTAAATGTGGGAGCCGTCCCCAAAAGATCCATCTTTCAAGTGTCCACCTCCTTATAAAATAATGCTATCAATAATAATCACCCCTTATGGGCTAGGCCCTTTTTCAGGTTTCTTATTATTATTAGTAATTACTATTAAGATTATTATTATTATTATTATTATTATTATTATTATTATTATTATTATTATTATTATTATTATTACTCCATGCTTTTGTACCGGGTGTTTGCGACTTGACCAAAGTTCCTTCGTCTTAAGCTCATATCTCACGAACACCTACAAAAGACATGTACACCAATAAATAACTAAGATCGACTAAAAGTACACAATAAAAGACTAAAATATATACAAAACTAACATACTAACAAGGTGTTTTCACCAACACATCACACCCCCACACTTATCTTTTTTCGTCTCGAAAAAAATTATTTATATATACTCTGCTCAAGACATTATCACAGACTAGCACTCCTGTTGCCCTGTCATACCTTAGCTAAGGTCCAAAGTCATACCCCATTTACAGATCAGCATTAGATGTGTTAATTCAGCAAGTCAAATTGATTTTCATTTAAAAACAGAATTAACCCGACTAAACCTAACATGCTTTCGGTTTTTATGTTCATGCAACACACCTCTCACAAATTTTCACTCCACTCGGTTTAATATCTGGACTAGCATGTAATGCGCTAGTATTATTCACTCAAAAACCAAGTATGTAACTCTGTTATCATAGGCTTGTATAACAATCACACCTTAACTGTAGACAATGTACGTATCTAAAGGACTTACGGGTTTTGGGCTTAAGGTAAAGGTAGTGAACGTTTAGGCTGAAAGTGGCTAAAATAAAATGGTGAAACAACTTGACTGACAATCCTTATTCACGAAACACAACTAAACACAACTTTCTAGGCATATTTGACCCATAACACATACTTCTATTTTTTTTTACTTTTCTCTTTTTTTTTTCTTTTTTTTCATTTTTTTCACATATATATATATATATATATATATTTTCTTACATAAATACAATCACTTAACACTTTGGATGTTATCAACACTTGGTAAAGGCACTGGTTTATTTGGGTGATTATGTGGTTTAGCAAACGAAAGGGTATAGGGCTCAAAATTGGCTACTAATGGTAATATTCTTGGGTAAACCGGTCAACACATAACAAATAAAGGGTGTCAAACAAAAAGGGAATCCTAAATCGCCTTTGTCATGTACGTTCATATCTAGTCTACAACCTCAGCATGTATCAAATCGCACAAGTTCTGCAACAGAGAAACATCTGGCCTACTCTCAACAAACGAAAATGTATATAAATCAATATATCAACTAGTAGGCTCAAGATCTCACAAAAGTGGGGAAATGGGTTACCGATGTGTGCATGTATTTATTACCAAAAGCTTGTTAAACCTAGTCAGGCAATTCTAAACTTTTTTTTCTTAAAAACACCTGCTGAAAATGGTTCATATTACTTTTCCACAAATTAGACCATGACTAAAGATCTACTGCCAAAATAATCAAGAACAACTGGTATGTACTGAAAGAGCTGCTTTCTGTCTGATTAGAATGCTTTTTTTAGGAACAATTTTCAAGACATTTTCAAATTTTTCTATTTTTTTTTAATTTTTTTTTTTGGACTCAAAAATAAATAAAAACGAAGTTTCCCCACCCCCACACTTGAACGACACATTGTCCTCAATGTAAGATAAGGAATAAAATAAAACAGAAAATATATATATATATATATATATATATATATATATATATATATATATAAAAATATATAACAACAGTAAAAAGGAACAGACTCCCCTAGATATAGGCAATACGCATATGAGTCCCTGCAGTTCCTCCCAATCGAGCCGTATAGCATTTCTTTCGCGGCCGATAAATAAACCTGAAACTAAGAAACAAGAAAAAAAAACAAAACAAAAAAATCGGGATACCTGCAAACATTAGTGATTTCCAGATCGTCCCTGCCCAAATGGAGATTGAGTACGGGCGGGGCCATCTATTATTGCGATTCAAATCATAACAAGCAATCCCATGACTCCAACAAAAATAAAACTGACTCGAACACACTCAAAAATAAAAAAAATAAAAAAAATATAAATAAAACAAATAAATATACAAAATATACAAAAATCATACCTGATGTTCATTCATGGTGGTCTCAAAGAACATTTGCCTACCGAATTTCCAAAGTATGCTCGGTAGTTTACATGCCAAATAAACAGATGTTTAAAGATTGACATGTGAATTGGGCGCTTTTTGTCGCTGTGGAAGAACCATCTCACTAGCCTTTGCCCAATGTCTTGTAATCTCACATTCCTAATATTTGCCTTTGAATCTTCATCTTGAACCTTGTTTATGAGGGTAACCAGTGCGGGATGAGAGTTGTGAGAATCTTGAGAAAGACTTGTGACACCTGCATCAATAACAACAGCAGCAACCTTTTCTACTTGTAACTCTTCAACAAGTGAAGGATTTGGTGTGGCATTAGTCTCCACAACCTCATCCCTAACTTGAGAATAGTTTCTGATATCATCAGGTAAGGGAGACATAGACTCTGTTATATCTATCCTTGCCGATAACACCTCACATTTCAAACTTAAGTACTCAATTCTTTGTTGAATTGAGAGGTTGGGTGTTGATAAAAATTCCTCGAGCTTGGATAACATCATTTCTGCTTGAGCAAGGTTATTTTCCTCCTCACTTTGATATGTCATCTTTACACATTCGTCTTCATCGGGAGGAATTTGATATTGATCCTGATAGTAACCTGGAGAAAAACATGATTGTGAGTTTTCATAATAATAATAATCATTCTCCTGGTTACCTGAAAATGGTGCCTCTTCGGGTTTATAGTCATAGTGACTATGATAGTCTTCTCGACATGGACTTGCCTGCTATCCTGATTTCAACATTTCATCCCAATATTCTGGATCATTCCAAAATGTTGGGCAATCTTCATCTGTATGTATTTGTCCGCAACAGAAACAATGTGGATCTACCGGTGGTAAGGGTTTTGGACAATCTTTACAATCTTCAGTCCAGTGAGCGAAACTTCCACAACTATAGCATGGTTCATTGTCTTCATCAACCCAATCCATAGTGTTCTACACCTGTAAAGGAAAAACCTGCACAACTAGAACACCAAAAGTGAAATCTAATAAAATTAAATAACACTTTTATATACACCTCTCTCGATACTATTTTTTTTTACTAAAAGTAAAGACAACTAAAACTAAAAACACTAAGCGCACGCACTCCCCGGCAACGGCGCCATTTTGATCGCGTGTCAAGTGCTAATCAAAAAAATATTTTAAAAACAACTCCTTAGCTACAAGGACTGCAGTATAGGGAGTAGGGTTGTCGAACCACGAGGAGTATGTGGTTAGTGTTAATAGCAATTTTATCAATTAAACTAATTAATTAGAAATAATATTTTATGAAGTAGAATGTTGTTGTGCTTGAAAAGTTGATTAAATGATTCAAATAGAAAACAATAATAATAAAGAAGTAACTTTCTCTAAACTTCAGGCTCTAGGTTTCACACAATTTTCATTTTATAGATTGGGAACCACATAGACATGGTTCTGGAAATTAGTTAATTAACTGGTAGCACAAGTTCTTGTCATCAAACCCTATTATCTACCCAATTGTAAGCGTCAAGTCAACCCTCTTTATGTCACCCAATCCGCTACTAAGTTTTGTCATCAACCGAACAAGTTGTAAAGAAAGGACTCAAAACACAAATCAATTATTTCAATTAACTAATGCATCAATAATGTTAAGAAGTTTGTCATCACAAGCAAAGAAAATACCCAATACTGAAAATAAATAGAAAAAGTGCAAAACCTAATTGAACCATTTGTCTAGAGGAAGCTACAAAAGAATTAGCCTTGTGTCTTGATCATTGTGGCTTCATCCTCTTTATTTTTGTTCGTCGTGCGATCTATCATTCTTCCTGTCAAAATTGTGTCTTCGATCTCCCTAAAGAAAATAGAACCGCCGTCACCCAATTGTTGTTTGCGTCCCTCCCTTAAATGTGGGAGCCGTCCCCAAAAGATCCATCTTTCAAGTGTCCACCTCCTTATAAAATAATGCTATCAATAATAATCACCCCTTATGGGCTAGGCCCATTTTCACGTTTCTTATTATTATTAGTAATTACTATTAAGATTATTATTATTATTATTATTATTATATATTATTATTACTCCATGCTTTTGTACCGGGTGTTTGCGACTTGACCAAAGTTCCTTCGTCTTAAGCTCATATCTCACGAACATCTACAAAAGACATGTACACCAATAAATAACTAAGATCGACTAAAAGTACACAATAAAAGACTAAAATATATAGAAAACTAACATATTAACAAGGTGTTTTCACCAACACATCAATCCACTAACTGAGTTAGTTCTCAATTAACAAAGGATCATTGTCCGCCAATACGTTGAAAGTTGGGATCGCTGTTGGGAATTTTTGAAGTACAGATTATTACCGGTCAG
The DNA here is from genome assembly GCA_028751855.1 of Ambrosia trifida. NCBI lineage: Eukaryota > Viridiplantae > Streptophyta > Magnoliopsida > Asterales > Asteraceae > Ambrosia > Ambrosia trifida. Next base: position 100,007,678 of record CM054128.1, on the reverse strand, counting down.
TAGGTAAAAGTTTGGATTATTAAAATCCAATACCCCTTTAATTAACTAATCAATTTGATTAACACGATACCGATACCGATATCAATAATATCGTAACTAGTAATGCCTTTTGTTTTATAGTTTTCAACTAAAATAAAACATTTGTTGACATCCTTTGGGCATATTATTACTTTATGTTTTGGGTTCTATTTTGGTTGTTATAGAGAGCGATAATATCGTAATATCGTAATGAACCGAAGCGATATCGATCGAATGCCCGCAGCGTAGCGCGGGTATCCCACTCGTTATACAACATTTTGAATAGGATATAATTGGAACTCCCTATCAGTTACATTTATAAGCAATTTTGAGAGCAATTGAGCATTAAAATTGCTTATTTAAACTGCTTAGTTAATCTCAAGTTTTCAACTTAACCATATAAAAAAAAACATAGTACGTACATTATGCATGTTATCCCATATCACAAAATCCTAGTTAGCACATGTGGCATGCCAGGAGTGGTACCATGTAGGAAAAACTGATGACATGCAAGTACAAATGATGACTTGGCATGCCAGGTGTACCACAAACTAGTATCCATGTGCAAAGTTCATAAGAAAGTATTGATGTTTAAATTGATTAGGGTCTAGTGGCATCAAATGCTTGAGCTCTACAACCTTGAGAAGAATGAACCCACATAAAAGCTTTGTAACCCTTTATTCCAATGTGCGTGAAAAGTGCACACATTCCTGCCACTTTTGGAGTCCTAAAGTGCAAAAGTTCAACACCTTTTTTTATCTTTTTGCTGATATAATCATTCATTAAGATGATGAGAGGGTGGAGGATTGGAGATAAAGATCAATATGAATCTTTCTTTTCCTTGTTCCATTCCTCACCTCATAAATATAATACTCATCATCATTATAGTCAGTTAATCCCGTCAAAAGCAAAGCTAAGGTAAGTTCTAAGAAAGGTAAGATGTAGACAACCTTACCTCTACCTCTGGGAATAGAGAGACTGCTTCCAGTGAGCTCATAAATATAATACTATATGACCAAATTTATATATGTTAATTAGTTGTATATAACATATAAGTGACACGTCTGTCCTGTCCTAGGCGCGTTTATAACTTATACAACGACGCCCGCCTTCTGGTTTTAGATTTAACCAAGATTCCTAATGTGAGTTAATATGTTAATATCAAAAACAAGAATTTGAAACTAAAGTAAGATCAGATGATGACTGCAAGTTGGCTTCTTGTTGCCAGAAGGTGATAAGAATATATGTGAGTGGTGGAATACTTAATCAACATCAAAGATTACGACCCGCGAATGTTGATCTGGGTGCATATCTAGTGGAATTCAGGCTCTTTTTATCTCTAGCAAACGACAGTGAAGAAATAGATCCTTCAAATATCTCAAAGGACATTAAAGTAAAAAGGTCAGGACATCGTTTGGTAACGCAGGCGCCATGTATCAAGTCAATATCCACAAGTTGGTGCCTCCACAAGAATGATCTAAATGGTATATTCTTGCTCTTTTACCTTTTTGCTTTCCAAAAGTGAAAAAAGTTTCAACATGCTTATCTTACATTACATGACTACCATTTGGCATCCATCTGATGTTTGTAAATGCATCAAGATTATGATTCACTTCATGGGAATGTATCATCTTTAAACGCGCTATCTAACGATACAAAAATCATATTTTATCAAAGATTTGAATAATTTGATCTTATAGCATATGCAAAATGTCACATAATATTACACTTGATGCATAAAGTTGTATTTTTTTTTAGTTAACAGCATAGATCATGTTGTGCTAATCTCATATATCAAATATGATACAAGAACATCCATAAAAGGAAACCAAAACTTGAAATTTGCATGCTTATTAAGAAGCAGCCTTGAACACACAGTTCACATGATTTACTACAATACATTATTAGCCTCATGAGTCATGACATGAATGTAAAAAACCAGTCACAATAAGGAAATTGTGCATCTTCAAGTTATTGACTTATTGGGCAGGTGCGGTTTTTGATCCAGACCATAGTTTAAAATCAAGGGACAGTGCAGTATCCATCTTCTGTGATTAGTGATGTTGAAAACATTTGGTCCACTTCAATATCAATATTTGTTCGTTTAGCAAAACGGCCTTGGATCCTAGGCCGTGTTTCTGCATATGCTTTCCTAGACGCGTACCTAATGGTTTTCTCAAATTTTCTTGTTTTTTTCTTCTCTCTGTACCTTAGCACCCGGGCTTCTCTGTCAATTGGTGTAAGTTGTTGTGCTGACATTTGAATCGATGGATTTGAGAATAGGTCGACTGATACCTCGGTTACTGTTGAGTCCGCTGCAATTCCAACCTCCATCGATGACATGGAAACCTGAATTAAAGAAAAATAAACAGGTCACCTGTCTGTCTCGGATAGACTCCATAATGCGAAAAACACTAGAGGTGCGAATTCTGATACATCTTATATCATAAACAGGTTCAATAAAAATATTTAGCTAAAAAATGGGTCAAAATACATCCAAAGCGTCCTAAATCATTTTATTCAAATACTTAAAAGACATATCTTAAACAGGCAAACTAAAATGTTTAGCTAAAAAAGGGGTCAAAGCATATTCAAAGCATCCTAAATAATTTAATTCAAATACTTAAAATGTTACTGTATAATATTGTTTCAATCCAAACTCATACTAACCTGTTACTCAACCCTTTCACAACTAATTTTGTCACCTAAAAACATACCTTATTTAATTTAATCAGGTCGAGCCGAGCCAGGCCGGGCTAGCAGATGTAGTACTCCCCACAAAAATTTGACCCTATTGTGTATCTATAGTTCTATCTTGCTTCCTTATTGCAGTTACTAGCTTGGTTTTAAAATGCGCGCATAATGCGTGATGCGCACAATGCGCTGATGAGATCGCATCAGGTGATGCGATGCGTAGCTATTACGTAATACGAGTATGATGCGCTCTAAATTGCATAATGCGCTCCTGATGCGCTCGCATAATGCGCCCTGATGCGTGCATTTTTGTAAAACCGACCACTACATAGTAAAATTGTTCGACGAGCTAGTAGAATGTGCTTAATAAGCTTGTACAATGAGCTTATTAAGATTGTTAAGTGAGTTCATACATAGATTACTTGTACCTTTTGCATAGGCTACTTGTACACATAAGGGTTCAAGGCTTATTTTGGTTATATTGAACATTTTTCATAGTATTAAAGCTATTTTCTAGTATTTATTTATTTTAATCTCTAAATTTTTACTGTGTAAATTCAACAAGTTAAAACGTTATATATATATATGCGTGCACATCACGCATTGCGCATCGGCTTTTGGGATCAAAACGCATCGGAGCGCGCCGCGCATTTTAAAACCAAGGTTACTAGAGCATTTAGCTACCTTTTTTGTTATCTTTCAAACAATATTTTTTAACACAATATTATGAAAGTATATAAATAAAGCCCCATAAAAATGGATATTCGAAAGATAACTTACACTATCACCAAGTGATGCAGAGTAGCCATAGCCACCATTAGAGGCCTCATAATCCATGCCTAACTGAAATGTCTGGTTTTGGAAGTTATGATGATGATGATGATGAAGTTGATGGTACTTGTGAACTGGCACCAAATTGTCAGCATCACAACCTCCATATATTTGTTGTTGCTGCTGCTGCTGAATATTATTAATATTAATACCATCATGCATATACTTATAATCCTCATCAAACTTCAAGTCATCACTGAATTGAGTATCTTGACAAGAGTTGTAGTCAACAAGTTCCAAATACTCATCTCCATTAGACACAAACTCATTGGTTTGACTTTGACTTTGACCTTGACCTTGACCTTGACCATGATCATTCTTAGTAGGAGAATCAAATATGAGCCATGATGCTGCTTCATCTTCATCCCCATTATTATCTAGTGCTGCTGCTTCAGACTCTTGAGGCTCAAAGCCTAGCCCATAGACCGAGCCCAAAATAGGCATGACTGGGACGCGGTGGTGGCGCCGAGAGAGAGGGTTGGCAGAGTGGATAACCGCGTCACATGTGGTGCAAAGGGAGGCGGCATCCGCCTTACATATAAAAGCAGCTGGAGCTTGTTCACAGGCGTCACAAACTCTTACGCGTTTATGCCTAGACGACAATTTATTAGCAGCGTGGATTTGAGAGTCGCATGCGGTGCAAAGGTAGGCGAGGTCCGCCTCGCAGAAGATAGTGCCAGGGCGCGAACGGCAGGTATCGCATAGACGGGCTCTAGTGGTACTGTTTTTTAAGCACAAGGTACTAGGGATATCTTCATTTAACATGTTGGAGAGGTTTTTTGGTCTAGTGTGAGTTTGGTTATTGAGGTAGGTTGTTGTTTGTTATTATGGTGGAATAGTTGCAAGTGGAAGTGGGGTTGAAGAATCAAGGGAGTGACACGTGGAGAGGAGTTAATGGAGGAGAAAGCTCATGTTGAGGATGTGGGGCCCAGGAATCAATAAAAAGTTGGGGATATATAAAGCTTGGCGTATATTTGATTGAAAGTTCAAATGCTGAGTCGATGTGTTTTGTAGTAACCCATCTACAGTTGGTAATTGTTAATGAGTTTGTGGCCATGTATCCAATGTTAGTTGGGCCTGCTTGCTAGCTGTGGCACCTGATTTGTACGTGTGGGGGAAGTCAAAGTGTAGTTTGTTTCAATTTTGCCTGACACTATGTGTGCTTTGATTTTTTTATTTTTTTTTTTAACGGCGAAATTTCTATTAAAAATAGAAAACCGAGCCAGCAAGCAACTGAAACTCGAAATTACAATACTACATCAATGATATTAAACTCACACCATCTATCCCAATTAAGATTAGCATATTTTGATCTACTCGTAATCCAAAAGAACGCGTTTTCTTTGATGAGCTCCGCCGTACGATTAAAGTTAATATGAATATTTGTTAAAGTCTTCTCGTTCCTCACCTTCCAAATCTCCCAAGCCGTGACTAAAAGAATCCCGCTAATGATTTTTTTCCAATCCTTTGATCCTCTTATCTCTGTGGCTAACCCGAGCAATTCTTGGATAGATAGATCCCTGTCAGGAAAAAGAATTTTAATCCAAACTAAGATCGTCCACCAAATAGACTTTGCAATCCAACAATCCCAAAGAACATGGTAATCTGTTTCTTCCCTTAGACCGCATCTTGAGCAAAACTTATCTGGTAAAGTGACTCCTCTAATCGCCAAGCTCGCTTTAGACGGTATCCTATTAAGCGCTGCTCTCCACCCGAAAATATTAACTTTCGGTGGGACCCAATTATTCCACAACCTCCACTGTTGGTCATCACTAGGACCGGACACTTCATACATTTTCTTCCGCAATCCAGCAACCGACAAGACGTTACGGTCCCCATTCCAAGTCCAAAAATCTGGCCCAATATGGAAACAAGTACTGTTTAAAATTTGCTGGAGCTGACCAAGTTTGACCATCTCCATACCAGTTTTAAGGTCCCTGTTCCATTGCCACACCCATTTGTTTTGATGCCCTTTAATCAAGTAGTCATTAATTTTGGCCTCTTTATTGGAGGCTAAATTAAATAACTCCTTGAATTGGTCTTTGAGCACAATGTTTCCCACCCATAAATCCGTCCAAAAACAAATCGACTTGCCTGATCCCGCAACACCTTTTAAGTTATCTTTCAGTGACATATTTAGCTTCATAAATTCTTTTTCCACAGCTCCTATGTCCTTCCAAACGCCTGCTATTCTCTTGTTAAAAGCAAAAGAATAATATCTATTTTTCACCTTATGGGTCGCCTTAATAGCTCGAGCCCAAAGCGCGTCTTCGTTTTCTTTTAGTTTCCACCACCATTTAGCAAGTAAGGCCAGATTTAATCTTCGTATATCCCCGATGCCCAACCCTCCTATACGCTTCGGCATTACCATCTTGCTCCAAGCAATCCATTTAATGTTCCTATTTCCTTGTTTTGTGCCCCAAACGAAATTCTTTCTAATTTTTCAAGCGTGTTAATCACACCAACAGGAGCTTTAAACATAGAAAGATAATGGTTTGGAAGTGCCCTTAGAACCGCCTTTGCCAAAACCACTCTACCCGCCAACGTCAGACTTTTCGCTTTCCATCCCGAAAGTTTAGTGTTAAACTTATCTATAATCGGCTTCCAAAACCTCATTCGATTCATATTGGCTCCAATTGGAATGCCAAAGAAAGTGAAGGGAAACTTGCGTGAAACTCGCGCTTTGCGGCGGAGACAATACATGACGGGAACCTAATTCAAACCTTAAAAGGATAAACAAAAATCATTATATGAGTTGTATATTTATATAACCATTCCACCCAATATGCCTAAAACAAAATCATTCCATGTTTCAAATCACCAAGGTGTTTGGACATTGCAAATGGAATCAACCACCCTATCTTTCTAGTAAAGCCTTCGGGCCTATAAGCCCATCTATTCATATATTAACCATCCATGAGAACATGAACCATGAGTAATATACATCTTTCAAAATTGCTTGCGGCTCCCTACAAATATACACAAGAATAAAATCAGTATTTGTGTATCTTTCATATATTAATATGACTAAAATTTAAACCTGTGATTTTAGAAATTAAAGAACAAAAACCATTAATGATGAGTAATTGTTTCAACCCATAACGCATAAAAAAAATTGGGGTCTCTAGATTATTAGAAAACTTACAAAACAAACCTTCTATATTCATGATAACTTTAATATTCAAGTTGAAAGACAATTTTGCCCTCTAACTAATTCCATTTAGAATTGTACTATATGCATAAAAGGTTGTGATTACTTAACTTTTACCGTCACCCTCTCAAATGCTTTATATATAGTATAGATAAATAAATAGTATCGTTTTCGATTATGCATTTTATTGTTAGGCTATGAGGTGTGGTGACACCATCCCCCAATGTAACACCCCAACCGACGGCGGAAACATCGGGATGTCACGTATTGATGATTGTTCAGTAGCTCATGGTAAGTAATAAGTTTCAATAAATGATTTAAATAAATTACATACAATTGTTCTAAGAATTTGTACATCAAAATGAAAAATACAAGCTACGCATCTTCGAGCATTAACTCTAATCTCCGAGCATGTTATAACCTGAAACATGTTAAGTTTGAAAATATTTTGGGTCAACAAAAGTTGGTGAGAATTACATAGGTTGTGATAATTGAATAAAGCTTGTACAATTCAAGTGTCATGGCAAGTCTAGTCCATATGTGAAAACATACTAGAAGTAAATCGAGTGCATAATCAACCCTTGTGACTGTTATAATGTGGTACATCCCATACGCTCAGGGTTCACTCGAATATGTTATGCGATAACAATCACCCACGCTACCTTTGTAGGAGGCACGTACCCGGGTGGGATTGTCAGTCCAATAGATCTATCATTGTATACCGTCGGCTGATCAATGTTAATGATTATGCTAGAATTGTGCTTACCCTAGTCATGTTCAAGACATAATGCAACATAGAAAAACACATAGACACTTTGATGATTGAATTGCATATAGAATGTTGTAACATGTTTCACCCCAAAAACGGTGATAAATAGAAAAGGGGCTATGTAAAACTCACCTTAGCAAAATGTTATATCTCTTGAAAAATAGAATAGTGTGTTGCCCAAATATGCCAAGTATCACCCTATAAATAAGGTAATAAATATGTCTAAGTCTATCTAGTCTACAAATATATTCTAGAGCTTCGAATTGGGGATAAGTGCTCGTTTGATTAATAATTAAAACGTTTGATAATTGAGAGAAATTTAATAAATAAATAAATAAATAAGAAAATCTTTTTATAAAATTTGAATCAAAGATGGTCACAATAATGAGTTTAAAGTATAAAAATAATTTTTATAAAATTATTTTCTTAAAAATAGAATATTAAATCTATTTATTACAAATTGCCAAAATTTAACTTTAATATTTAAAAATACTAAAATTAAAGAATTATTAGTTTAAAAATTATATTTCTGTTCCAAATAATCAGAAATAATTTATATAAAATTTTGGTGCAAAAATATTGAAAAATGAATTTATTATGATTTATTTATGATTAAAACTAACAAAAATTGATTAAAAATATTAAATAAATGATTTTTCAGAAATAAAAATCATTTCAGAAAATTTTATTGTTATAAAAACTCAGAATAATTTTTGTGGAAATTTATAAAATTGTTTTGATATTTTTATAGAATTTTATAATTAAAATAGAATAAACTTGATTTATTTATTATATATATTAAATAAATAAATTTTTGAAAACTAAAAATTTTATGTTAAACTTTTTCACTAGTTTAACATAATATAATTTTTGTAGAATTTTTAAAAGAGTTTTGGTATTTAAAAATGAATTTAAAAATATAATGAAATATATATATATATATATATATATATATAAGTTTGCTTGTTTTTAAAGAAAAAGAAAAGGTTTGGGGATGCTGAGGATCGAACCCGCGTGGGCCGGTTCAAAGACACCAGGCACAACCACTTGGTCTAGACCAGTGGTTGTGTTTGGTTTCTGTTTGTTTAAAATTTATAATCATATTCAAAATCGTGTTCTTCCCCAATTTAATCGTTCGTGCCCTAGTTTTTGCAATTAAACAAATCACACAACAATATCCCAATTAACCTTAGGGTTATTATTGTGTGTATGCCGAAGGTCAAAACTCAAAACCCACTAAAGAAGTGATACTTACAATAACGAATTGAATACGATTGGGACAGTCAACGCAGAAAGTCAAAACACGATCAAAAACTCAATAACAGTGGAATGATTTAGAAATTGGAGGTTGAGGAAGAATGTTCGGCGAGTTGTGATTGTCCAGTGATGTCCAATTTATAGTGTGATGGTCTGGAACCTCGATTTGGAATGTTTGACCTCGTGTTAAAGGTGATGACGCGTCCATGAGTGTAATTGGTATGAATTGAATGATAATTGAACGTGTGTTGACTCGTAATGGACCGGTAATCACGAATTCATTCCAATTCTGGATCAATTACGTGTTCACGATGTTTAATTATGGAAGTTTGCTGTCACAGTTGACTTCTCTAGTCAACTGTGAAGAAACCAATGTCGTGTTAAATTAATTTTAAGCTGGAAATGAAACAATAAGTTCGTGTAGATCAGATGGTTATGTGTGTGTGTTAGTGACCCGGCTTGGGCGCGGGTTCGAATCCCGGCCCAAGCTTTAATTTTTGTTGACATTTATCTTTTATATATATATATATATATATATTATGTATAATTATTATAGTATTAGGGTTCCAAAAATGCCACAATAATAATTAAATGCGAACAATAATAATGGAACTTGACGTTTTATTCAAATTATACGTAACGTACAATTATTAAATGCGAAATGTTACAGTCTCCCCTACTTTTAGGAACTTCATCCCGAAGTTAAAAGAAAAACACAAGGTTGAGGGTGATTGGATAGAATTTGGGGCAACTGTGATTTGAAAGTCCTAGGGTAGCAGTTTCGGGTAATTTGGGTAGGAGGTCGGGTAGGTGTGAGCTTTAAGAGTTGAATTAGGTTCGTCTGACATCGCAAGGAGAGTAAGAATCTAGCAAAGTATTAAGTTTAGGAGTCCTAAAAGAAAATGAGTTGATAGACTATAGAAGGACTAAATGAACTACCAGGTAACTAGAGTTTACAATTGGTCAACTACCAAAAACCTTGATAAAATTTCACACTACCTTAACGTACCTGTAAATTCATGATTACGTTTCGGACCGCAATCACCAATTTACCCTACATTAGGGTTTTGTGTCCTTCTATGACTCTACCGATTGTTGAGCAGGTTCGATAGTCTCCACCAGTCGTTGAGCAGGTTGTAGGGCCTCTCCCGACTGTTGGAAAGACATGATGACCTCTACCAATCGTTGAGTAGGTTGTTTGGTAGTCAACTAATTGTTGTACAAGTAAGCAAGTATGATTTAAATATAGATATAGCAATTAGTTCACATTCAAACAAGCATGCATCCAAATGTTATGATAATACTAGAATTTTTTACTTGAATCAAAAGTGTCAATACATTGAATTAAAAAGCAGACATCATTCAAATGGTGGGGCTTGCTGTTAAGTAGCTGGAGGGTCTCTAGTGGGGTTATTTGGAGCAGCAAGGGCGTTTGTAGCAGGAATTTGACACGCATCCGCAAGATGCCCATACCTTTGACAATTGGTACACTGACGGCAGGGCACTTGGGTTGGGTGGTGATACTGGCAGGTGTCACACTTAGGTTGGTTCCCGTTGTATTGTTTCTTGTTGGGTGGGACAGTAGCGTCTATTGCAAAATTCCTAACCTTGCACTTTCCGTTGGTTGAGGCCTCAGTTTTGATTTCAACGGCAGGTTGGGGAGTATCCTTCGCAACAGTTTTCTTTTCCCCTTTTCGAGTCAGGGTTCTTGCCTTTACATGGTTATCTGTTAAGGTGGCCGCCAAACGTTTTGCTTCCTCCAAAGTAGCAGGGTTTCTTCCCCACATCGTGTCTTGAATCTGCATCGGTAAGCCACCAATGTATTTTTCGATCACAATGGGCAAAGGGGTGACCTTGTGTCGTAGCAGTAGACTAAGTTCGTGAAAACGAGTATTGTAGGCAAGGTTTTCTCCACTATCTTGAGCAAGATCATGAAACTCATCTTCCAGCTTCTTGATTTCATTACGAGGGCAGAACTCTGCCTTCATAATGTCTTTAGCTTGATCCCAAGTTAAGGCCAGTGCAGCTTCAGCTCCGCGGGTGCGTTTTTCCTCATTCCACCAAGTGAGTGCTCGTTTGTGAAGAACACTCATAGCATAACGGACCTTTAAGTTATCGGGACACTCACTGTTAATGAAGGTATTCTCAATACCCTCAAACCATTGTAGGAGTCCTGTAGCTCCTTCTTCTCCACTGAACTTAGGGGGATTACAGGAATTAAAGTGCTTAAGAGTGCAAGCTGGGAGACCATTCTCGTTTCCGTTGTGGTTTCCATTACCGTTCCCGTTTCCATGGCCGTTTCCATTGCCGTTTCCGTTCATCTGGATGACTTGAGCTAGTAAGTTAGGGACCAGAGTCGCGATTTGCTGTGCCATTTGTTGAGAAATGATCGCAGCCAGTTGGGCATCAACACCATTGTTGTTGTTGTTATTGTTGTTGTTGTGGTTAGCGTCGTGGTTGTTATTGTTGCTATTTCCTTCCTCATGATTACCACCATTGTTATTGCGTGTGCTGCGACTTGGAGGCATGATCTGTAAGAGACACAATGAATTGGATGAGGTTATATAAGGAATGTAATCATCTATTCATTAATTAAAACGAATAAACGAAAATGTTGACTTATCAAAGATTCTAGGTTTTAATAACATAATGAAGACATGCTTTAGCCTATAGGTGAACACTCATCCCGAGAATTCCCAGGTAGGCATCCGGGTCCCTCGTCTGATTGGGATATATGCGCAATACCAGCCTAGACAGAAGACTCAGAATACAGGCGTTCACCCTTCCAGATTGCACGTGTTCGTTATTAAAATCTAGAACTTCGACGAGATCTCAAGGTGGTTCAGGCTAAGCCTGAGGAATTTGTCCTATTAGTCTAAGAGTAGATCCAGTGATGGAGAGCAACCTTCTTGTAAGGATGAAAGTAGGGATAAGAAGTAGGAGGGAGATAGAGAATAGCAAGTAAAAGGAGCAAATACTGGTTATAATCCTATGGTTATAGACTAGATTATTTTTCTAATAACCTAATTCCCTATAACCTGGCTCTGATACCAATCTGTAACACCCCAACCGATGGCGGAAACATCGGGATGTCACGTATTGATGATTGGTCAGTAGCTCATGGTAAGTAATAAGTTTCAATAAATGATTTAAATAAATTACATACAACTGTTCTAAGAATTTGTACATCAAAATGAAAAATACAAGCTACGCATCTTCGAGCATTAACTCTAATCTCCGAGCATGTTATAACCTGAAACATGTTAAGTTTGAAAATATTTTGGGTCAACAAAAGTTGGTGAGAATTACATAGGTTTTGATAATTAAATAAAGCTTGTACAACTCAAGTGTCATGGCAAGTCTAGTCCATATGTGAAAACATACTAGAAGTAAATCGAGTGCATAATCAACCCTTGTGACTGTTATAATGTGGTACATCCCATACGCTCATGGTTCACTCGAATATGTTATGCGATAACAATCACCCACGCTACCTTTGTAGGAGGCACGTATCCGGGTGGGATTGTCAGTCCAATAGATCTATCATTGTATACCGTCGGCTGATCAATGTTAATGATTATGCTAGAATTGTGCTTACCCTAGTCATGTTCAAGACATAATGCAACATAGAAAAACACATAGACACTTTGATGATTGAATTGCATATAGAATGTTGTAACATGTTTCACCCCAAAAACGGTGATAAATAGAAAAGGGGCTATGTAAAACTCACCTTAGCAACATGTTATATCTCTTGAAAAATAGAATAGTGTGTTGCCCAAATATGCCAAGTATCACCCTATAAATAAGGTAATAAATATGTCTAAGTCTATCTAGTCTACAAATATATTCTAGAGCTTCGAATTGGGGATAAGTGCTCGTTTGATTAATAATTAAAACGTTTGATAATTGAGAGAAATTTAATAAATAAATAAATAAATAAGAAAATCTTTTTATAAAATTTGAATCAAAGATGGTCACAATAATGAGTTTAAAGTATAAAAATAATTTTTATAAAATTATTTTCTTAAAAATAGAATATTAAATCTATTTATTACAAATTGCCAAAATTTAACTTTAATATTTAAAAATACTAAAATTAAAGAATTATTAGTTTAAAAATTATATTTCTGTTCCAAATAATCAGAAATAATTTATATAAAATTTTGGTGCAAAAATATTGAAAAATGAATTTATTATGATTTATTTATGATTAAAACTAACAAAAATTGATTAAAAATATTAAATAAATGATTTTTCAGAAATAAAAATCATTTCAGAAAATTTTATTGTTATAAAAACTCAGAATAATTTTTGTGGAAATTTATAAAATTGTTTTGATATTTTTATAGAATTTTATAATTAAAATAGAATAAACTTGATTTATTTATTATATATATTAAATAAATAAATTTTTGAAAACTAAAAATTGTATGTTAAACTTTTTCACTAGTTTAACATAATATAATTTTTGTAGAATTTTTAAAAGAGTTTTGGTATTTAAAAATGAATTTAAAAATATAAAGAAATATATATATATATATATATATATATATATATATATATATAAGTTTGCTTGTTTTTAAAGAAAAAGAAAAGGTTTGGGGATGCTGAGGGTCGAACCCGCGTAGGCCGGTTCAAAGACACCAGGCACAACCACTTGGTCTAGACCAGTGGTTGTGTTTGGTTTCTGTTTGTTTAAAATTTATAATCATATTCAAAATCGTGTTCTTCCCCAATTTAATCGTTCGTGCCCTAGTTTTTGCAATTGAACAAATCACACAACAATATCCCCATTAACCTTAGGGTTATTGTTGTGTGTATGCCGAAGGTCAAAACTCAAAACCCACTGAAGAAGTGATACTTACAATAACGAATTGAATACGATTGGGACAGTCAACGCAGAAAGTCAAAACACGATTAAAAACTCAATAACAGTGGAATGATTTAGAAATTGGAGGTTGAGGAAGAATGTTCGGCGAGTTGTGATTGTCCAGTGATGTCCAATTTATAGTGTGATGGTCTGGAACCTCGATTTGGAATGTTTGACCTCGTGTTAAAGGTGATGACGCGTCCATGAGTGTAATTGGTATGAATTGAATGATAATTGAACGTGTGTTGACTCGTAATGGACCGGTAATCACGAATTCATTCCAATTCTGGATCAATTACGTGTTCACGATGTTTAATTATGGAAGTTTGCTGTCACAGTTGACTTCTCTAGTCAACTGTGAAGAAACCAATGTCGTGTTAAATTAATTTTAAGCTGGAAATGAAACAATAAGTTCGTGTAGATCAGATGGTTATGTGTGTGTGTTAGTGACCCGGCTTGGGCGCGGGTTCGAATCCTGGCCCAAGCTTTAATTTTTTTTGACATTTATCTTATATATATATATATATGTATATTATGTATAATTATTATAGTATTAGGGTTCCAAAAATGCCACAATAATAATTAAATGCGAACAATAATAATGGAACTTGACGTTTTATTCAAATTATACGTAACGTACAATTATTAAATGCGAAATGTTACACCCAACTCCTCCAAACTCCACATCAGCATCACGTCATTTCCCCATTCCCCTCCCCAAATGAGAGAAATGGTTTCCCCTTAATAGGCAACGCTAATTATGCTAGTATTGATTGTCATTATTGTAATATAATTATTGTATATATCATCTCCAAAAATAGGAGATTTCTTGTAACTCTATATATAGATTATTGTTAATGAAAGGAGAGAAAAGATTAATCTCACCATAATTTTCTACATGGTATCAACCCTAAGATCCTAAACCTCCTCTCCTTCCTTTGAAAAAACATTCCCTGCTGTTGCCTCTGTTTTATCTCCTGCCGCCGACCCTATTTCTTCATTCCTTACTCTTCTTCCGTCCCTTCCAATGGCTGATCATAAACTCCATCCTGCTGTCATAGTTTCAAATATCCGCACCTTTTTTCCAATAACCCTGGATAATGAAGCCGCGGACTACAACACTTGGTCAGAACTTTTTCGTATCCATTGTACTGCTTTCGTTGTCGCAGATCACCTTGAACCTCGTCGACCTTCCCCCTCTGCTTCGTCCTCCACAGACAAAGAAAAACAATCGGTCGTCGCTCCCTTGGTTGACTCATGAGAACGCCTTGATGCCATAGTCCTTCAATGGATCTATGGCACCATCTCCCCGGCTCTTCTGAAAACCGTCATCAAAAAGAGAACCACTGCTTATGACACCTGGAAGGCATTTGAGAACCTTTTTCAAGACAATAAAGCCACCTGATCCCTCTACCTAAAACAAAAATTCGCCAATACCCGTCTCGAAAACTTTTCTTCCATCCATGACTATTGTCAAGCAATCAAGGTCTTGGCCGATCAACTCAATAACGTTGATGCTCCGGTTGAAAAACAAGATCTTGTCTTACAAACCATTGCTGGCCTCACTGAGCAATTTGAAACCGTAGGAACCATAATTCAAAATACCAAACCTTTACCCACCTTCTTTGAAGTCCGTTCACAACTATGTATGAACGAGACAACCAAAGCCAACCAAGCCCTTCACTCCGCCTCAAAAGTGGCCACCGCCCTTCATGTTCAAAGCCAATCCTCCCACAACCCGAACACCACCCCTTATTAGCCAGTTTCTGACTCTACGCGTGGCCGAGGACGGACTCGTGGAAGCGACAGGGGCCACTCCACATCTTCTCAATCGAACCGGTCCAGAACCCAGACCTCCTATTCGGCTCAGCCCAATCACCCTTATATAATATTTCCAAATAATTGGGCCACAACCCAATGGGCCTCCCTCCTAAACAACTTCATCCCACAAAACCACTCAAACCCATCGTGTTCTTATCCCTCCATGCCGCAGCCCAATAGTTCTCAGTGTATTCTGGGCCCGCGCCCTGCTCAGGCCCACATGGCCACTTATAGTTATAGTCCTACTCCAACCACATTGCTCAAGCTCTATACACTCCCTCTATGAGTCAGCCAGCAGACCCTGTTAGATCTATGGACACCGACGCATCAGGACATATGGGGCAACCAGGTATAACTTCTCCGTCTGTTTTTAATACTTGCACTAATAAACAAATAATTGTTGGCAATGGCACCTCTATTCCTGTTGTTGGACAAGGCAACAAAACATTACCACCACCCTTCAAATTAAATAATATACTTTATGCCCCTAACCTTATCAAAAACCTCATCTCTGTCCGTCGCCTAACGACAGATAACTTACTTTCAATAGAATTTGACCCGTTTGATTTTGTTGTGAAGGATCTCAAGACCAAGGAACCTATCCTATGATGCAATAGCTCGGGAGACCTCTACCCTCTCACCTAGAGGTGTTCAAAAAAACCGGTTCGGGAACCGAAACCAGTAAAACCGACCCGAACCGAAACCGCTAAAAACCGGTTTCACGTAAAACCGGTAATAAAAAAAACCCAAACCGAACCGAACCGAAAACCGGCCTAAAATCGACAAAAAAAACGGTCAAAAGAAACCGAAACCGGTACACAAATCGGAACCGAACCGAAACCGGTATCGCTAAAAACCGACTAAAACCGGTAAAAAACCGAAACCGAACCAAAACCGGTTTAAGAAAAATACATTTTTAGCCATAAACACAAATAAAACTTTGTTTTTTTGTATTAATATTCAATTTCCTTCATTAAAAAACCCTAAAAGTTATTAAAAGTTAAATTTTATGTAATTTATACGATTTTAAAAAGTGCGCGAAAAAACCGATTAAGAACCGAAACCGAAAGAAACCGAAACCGAAATCGAACCAAAACCGGTCTTACGAACCGACAAAACCGGTCCAAAACCGAACCGGTTTGGAACCGAAACCGGTTCGGCCAGGAACCGGTACTGTAGCGAACCGGTTTGGAACCGAAACCGGTTTGGCAAAAAAAAAAAAAAAAAACCGATTTGATCACCTCTACTCTCACCACCAACTTCATCAAGTCTCCCACCAAACCGACCGCCTTAGTTGTTGTTACTCAAGACTATTGGCATCAACGTCTTGGGCACCCGGGCACCTCATTATTGCATTTGTTAAAGTCTAATTCCTTTATTAATTTTAGTAAACCAAACAGTACTCTTTGTCAATCTTGTGTTTTTGGCAAAAGTGTCAAACTGTCGTTTTATTATTCTATTAATAAAACTGCTTTACCTTTTTATGTTATTCACGGTGATTTGTGGACCTCACCGGTGTTAAGCACCGGTGGTCACCGTTATTATATACTGTTTCTTGATGACAACACCGACTTCCTTTGGACCTTTCCCTTAACCAATAAATCCCAAGTCTACACCACCTTCACCCAATTTTATAACCACATTCACACTCAGTTTGAACGAAAAATAAAACAATTCCAATGTGACAATGGCACTGAATACACCAACACCAATTTTAAACAATTTTGTCATGTCAATGGAATGCAATTTCGTTTTTCCTGCCCCACACCTCTTACTAAAACGGCAAGGCCGGGAGAAAAATAAGAACCATTAACAACATGATCCGCACCTTACTATCTCAAGCCTCCTTACCATGCCCTTGAAACCGTCACATACCTCCTAAAGATACTTCCAAAGAAAACCTACAAATTCCTATATCCCACCACTCTTCTATACAATGTCCTTCCAACCTACACGCATCTCCGTGTGTTTGGTTGCCTATGCTACCCAATCACCCCATCCACTACAATTCACAAACTAACCAACCGCTCCAAACCTTGTGTCTTTCTTGGATACCCCTTAAACCATCGCGGGTATAAATGTTTTGACATCTCAACAAATCAAATGTTTATATCCCGTCATGTCCAGTTTGAGGAGTCTATCTATCCCTTCTCCATTCAACAACCTACCACCTCCCACAATTATTCCTTTCTTGACCTCCCTCTAAATCCACTGTTGTGGAACGACATTACCAACCCAACACCTTCAGTCCTACATTCCGACCCCCCACCTACATCTCTCGGCCAAACACCAACAAACCCATCTCAGTCCTCCCATCCCTCACCCGGCCCATCACCCCAGCCCACTTTCCTTCCACATCTAACACTCCCACACCGGCCCCACATTCTGCTCCCCAGCCCAACTCCCAAATCCCACCTCAAAACCCCTCGGCCCCGCCTGCCCCTCAACCAACTCAACCTCCTCCCATACCAAACCGTACCATGCGCACTAGAGCAGGACGGCATCACAAAACCCAAAAAACATTTCAACCTAAACATTATTTCCATTGTCCCGATCCCCAAAAATCCACACCTTGCCTTGTCCACACCGGAATGGTCCAATGCCATGCAAAACGAATTTAGTGCAATTATTAAAAATGAGGCTTGGGAATTATTACCCCGTCGTCCTAACATGAACATAATTCGTTGTATGTGGCTATTTAAGCACAAATTTTGTTCTGACGGCTCGTTAAAAAGATACAAAGCAATGTTGTTATGTGATGGTCGTAGTCAACAGGTTGGCATTGACTATGGTGAAACATTCAGTCTGGTGGTCAAACCCACTACTATTCGGACTGTTCTTACCTTAGGTCTCTCCCAGTCGTGGCCCATACATTAGTTAGATGTCACAAATGCCTTCTCGCACGGTCACTTACAGGAAACCGTTTATATGCATCAAACCATGGGCTTTCGACATCGAGACTACCCTGACCATGTTTGCTTCCTCAAAAGGTCACTTTATGGCCTCAAACAAGCTCCCAATGCCTCGTATCAACTGTTTACTAACTTCCTTGTTCAACACGGATTCACTCAATGCAAGTCAGATAACTCTTTATTCATCTATCATCATGGGACTGATGTTGCCTATCTTCTGATCTATGCAGACGACATCATCCTCACCACCTCATCTAACCTACTGCGACAGCGACTCATGACTATTTTGGTAGGTAAGTTTACCATGAAAGATTTGGGGCCCGTATCCTATTTTTTTAGGCATTTCGGTAACTCAGACAGGCAACAATCTATTCCTTTCTCAACAATACTACACCAAGGATATTATTCATCATGCAGGAATGCATACCTGCAAGCCTGCAGCTACACCCGTAGATACTCAAAGCAAATTGTCCAGTGAGCCGGACCCGTTATTTGATGACCCGGCCACTTACTGAAGTCTCGTAGGTGCCTTACAGTACTTAACATTCACCAGGCCAAATATTACATACGCCGTATAGCAAATATGTATGCACATGCACTCTCCTTGTCTTGCTCACCGGAATGCACTTAAACGCATCATACAGTATTTACAGGGCACTGCAGACTATGGACTTCACTTGTCGTCCTCTTTGGCACTTTCCATTCGTGCCTACACAGATGCCGATTGGGCCAGTTGCCCTAACACTCGACGTTCCACGTCCGGTTATTGCGTTTACCTAGGGGATAATCTGGTTTCCTGGTCCTCTAAGAGACAGTCCACTATTACACAATCCAGTGCCAAGGCCGAGTATCGAGGAGTGGCAAATGTTGTTGCAGAGATTTGTTAGCTGCGTAATCTTCTCCTTGAGCTACATCGTCCACTGTCTAAAGCTTCCTTGGTCTATTGCGATAACGTCAGTGCCATCTACTTATCAGGTAACCCGGTCCAACATCAACGAACCAAGCATATTGAGCTAGACATTCACTTCGTCAGAGAGCTTGTACAAAAAGGTTTTGTTCGCATTCTTCACATGACATCCCGTTTCCAAATCACTGACATCTTCACTAAGGGTCTTCCTCGGGTCCTCTTCAATGACTTTCGCTCCAGTCTAAGCATTCGCTCTCCTCCCGCTTCGACTGCGGGGGTGTAATAGACGACGTTAATTATGCTAGTATTGATTGTCGTTATTGTAATATAATTATTGTATATATCACCTCCAAAATTAGAAGATTTCTTGTAACTCTACATATAGATTATTGTTAATGAAAGAAGACAAGGGATTAATCTCACCATAATTCTCTACACCCCTCCTTGTCCCTTCCATATTATTATTATTATTATTAGTGGAACATATATTATATATTATTATTGTATATAAAAGAAAGTAAAAGCAATAATATATTATTATTATTATTATCAATCGGGGAAAATGGTGGAAATTAACCGAGATCACCGATTTGGGGGTGTTACCGACGGGGGAGGTTGCCACATCACCCCACCGAAACCACACATAACGGTCATATGACGACTAGTTGTGACGGAGATGGTGGCAAAGGAAGGGGCAGTGACGATGGTGGTGACAAGTAGTAGGTGGTTGGGTGAGAGAAAGAAACAACAATACAATTCACGGTCGGAATCACATTTTGATCGTGGACCAACCATCATGCCCCTAAAAACTTGTTGAATACTAATATAAAGGAATACATATAGGCTTGGTTTAACAACAAAGCTACGAATGAAAATGAAAATATGATGAGGCAAAATCACGAAGCTAGAACATGAGATTTTATTAATATAAATTATTCCAGAATTCTATAAAGTGAAAAAAGCACGAATAGTTCTTGTGGTTTGTCAAAGTAACACCTTTAGTCCTCACATTTACAAAATTACACGGATGTTCCCTGTGGTTTGACAAGTTGTTACTTGGATAATCTCTAGAGGGGATGGTCATTAAGTTTTATGGTTAAGTGTGTGTGAAATGACTAAACTACCCTTATAACTAAAAATAATAACTAGAAATCTACCTCGCGCTATGCCGCAATACCTTAATTACAAATCATAAGATGCTTGCAATGCGCTTATAATTACATAACGATATGATGCTTAGTTAAATTAAAAAATGTGAGCAACAACAGAAAGACATTGATTGATTTATCAGAATTTATCTCATTTAAATGCATAGTCCCTTCGAAATGTCGACCCCGCTGCTAGCCACTGTCTAAAGAGTGGAGGTTCATTGGTTGGGCGTGGATTGATACGAACCAAAACCACCAGCCAAGTATGTTGTTATATGAAGTTAACACACACTTCGGGTTAAACGCAACTGGAAAAGCGACCACGCATACCATAAATCTTGTGTTGCGGAAGTTACCATTGAAACCCCACCTTGTGGTAAAACGGTAAAATCCAGGCATGCCTTGTGGTGGCGTGACATATACTAAACATATACTGGCATTAACATGCACATTCCTATTAAAATGATAATGCCTATGGGTCTGTTTGGTATGGGGTAATGGAATGGAAGAGGGAATGGAATGGACGAGGTAATGGAATGGACAAGGTAATGGAATGGATCATTACCATTCCATGTCTTGTTTGGTTGCCATGTGGGAATGAAACAAAACATTATTTTGTGTTGTTGGATAGGCATGAAAAGACGAAAGAATAAAATCGGTGGTTAGTGGCGGTGGTGGGTGGTGGTCAGTGGCGATGATGGTGGTGGTGATATTTGGCGGTAGCGGCGGTGGTGGGTGGTGGCAGCGACGGTGGAAGGTGGAGGTGTATGGTCGTGATGGTGGGTAGGCGACGATGGTGAGTAGTGGCGGTGGTGGGTAGTGGTTGGTGGTAGTGATGGTAGGTGGTGGTGTATGGCGGTAGCGTGGTGGTGAGTGGTGGCAACGGTGGCGATGGTTGGAGGTGGATGGCGGTGATGGTGGGTGGGTGACGATGGTGAGCAGTGGCGGTGGTGGGTGGCGGTGGTGGGTGGGTGATGGTGGTGGGCGGCGGTGGGTGGTGTTGGATGGCGGCGGTGGGTAGGTGACGGTGGTGGGTGGCGTCGACGGTGGTGGGTAGGTGGGTGAAGGTAGCGTGTGGCGGTAGCGGTAGCAGGTGGCGGTAGCGGTGGTGGGCAACGGTGGTGGGTGGTGGGTGGTGGCGGCAGCGGTGGTGGGCGACGGTGGTGGGTGGTGACGGTGGTGGTGGGTGGTGGCGACAGCGGTAGTGGGTGGTGACGATGGTGGTGAGTGGTGGGTGGTGGTGGTGGGTTATGGTGTTGTTAGTAAAGGATGAATGAGGGATGGAATGAAAAAAAAACATGGAGGGTGGATGGAATGGTTTTGAGGGAATGGAATGCCTTGTGGAATGGGTGATTCCATTCCTTTAACCAACCAAACACACTATTTTTCATTACCTCGTAATGGTCCATTCCATTCCCCCTTTCATTCCACCATACCAAACGCTACCTATAAGGTTTCAAAGATGATTAGATGATCAATAATCTTCATATAAAGATTGATTCATATAGGTATATAGTAAACTTACATGACAGGTCAAAATTGCAGGACGCTGGGAAAATCTTCTCCTCATTCAAGTTAATGTCCCTAATATGTTGGACATGCCAAAAGAGAAATCACTTTAATTTTTTTTGTAAATTGCTTATTGTTTCTATACTATATATGGAATTTTGTTTCGAATCGGTTCAGCACCATAGAAGAAAATACTGAAATATTGTTTCGTATACATTGTGTCTTTTTTCATCAACATTATATTATATTTATCGGCGGTGTGTTATATTTTGTGAATCATTGTGTCATATTTCGTGATCTATTGTGTTTTTTGTATCCTTCTCACTTTTTTCATTTATTTTGCACTATATAGGATAGCTTGAACCTTGCATACAGGGTGATGATCAAATAAGAAGTATGATTTAGGTGAGAAGGGTAGGAAGCAATAAAAGAGTGACATATGGCGAAAAGAAAAAAAACATAAGAATGAGCATTTTAGTCCACCACATTTTCTTTTAGATCTTATAGAAAACCCATATCTTTTTATCTTCCTCCCATCCCTATACCACCACCACTTTAACACCCACCGCCACCACCACTCCATCACCTCTGACATTAACCACCACCATTGAACTACTGTTGAGTACCGATGACGCCTCCGTCACTTTTCATCACCATACCATCACCATCACCACTCTTCAGATCTAAACCCAACCGCAACACCACCTATGTACTACTAGAACACTACCTGCAATTTAAACCCCGACCATCACAACCGTATGTATCAAATCTTGTTGTATTTTACCCTTTGACTGGACGTCTTGCGTTTTACACAATGACAACACCAACTTCAAGATTTGGTACTTGTAAAACACAACAGGAAAGTTATACAATTTTTTATCAACTTTTTCTTAATCAATTTGTAGAACAAAGTGTTAGTAGATTGGGTGTTTTTCACCTCAATGTTGTGTCTTTTTCAGTGTGAATTGTGTTTTACACTAGCTTAATTTTTAGTGAAATGTGTTTTATCTCATTAGGTTTCTTTTAAAAACATAATGATTTCTCACAATACAACTTGTAAGAATCATCAGTTTTACAAAACACAATGAAAAAAATTCAAATTGTAGCACACAGTTTTGGGTAAAACAAAATGAAATAAGCATACCCAGCTCATTGATATTTCTTTTTTGTTTTTTTATATATCGGTATGGTACACATTTTAAAAATAAAATAAATTATCGTTTTTATGGTGTAATTTATAAAATAACATCATATAAAATGTTATTAATGTTTTTTAAAAAATGGCGGAAGTTGAAGAAAAAGAAAACTTTACCCTGCATTGACCATAATACTCTTACTTCCTTCTTTTTGACTTCCTAGCCTTCTTAGATAAACACATCTTCCTTTTATATCCTAACACATTGTGTAAATACTTAGGGTATGTTTGGCAAACTAGTTGTTAGCTGTAACTTTTTAAATAAATTTGGTATTTGGCAAAGTAGTTGAAACTTTTAATAAAATGTATAAAATGACCAAAATGAGCATAACTAAAAGCTTGTATGCATGTTTTTTTTTATGGTAAAATGGGTATTTGTGTCATTTTCTTATTATAAGTTGGTAGCTAGTACGATCTTTTTCTTAAACGCTAGTACTAGCAGTGTTTCAATATGAAGCTTTTTCTCCTAACCTAAAAGTTTCAAGCCCTTCAACCAAACAAAACTTTTTTTATTGAGTATGAGGTTTTTTCTTAAAAGCTTAAAGCTAGAAGCTGCTTGCCAAATATACCCTTAATTTTACAAGTACTTAGTTATAAAAATACGAATAGTAAATGTAAATTTAAATTTTAAATTAAAGTACTATAAATAAGATAATATTTACTGTAAATAATTAAATAGTGAAGAGTTTAAATGAGAAGAAAAAATATTAAAAGAAGAAAAAAGGATAAATTTAAATAAGTAGGAATCTTCCATATAACAATTGCATTTAATGTTAAATAAATGATTAATTTTTTTTAAACCCCTAAACAAATTAAGTTAATGAAACTCTTAATTCAATTTCAAAATATATTCTTCATATCAATCCTAATTTACAGTGAAGGGTAATTTCGATATGTGTAGGACAAATGTAGGTTGAATTTATATATGTTTAGGATTAGTGTATGATAATCTCAATATGTGTAGGATAAACATGTGATAATTTTGATATATGTAGGATGAATTTTGATATGTGTAGGATAAAGTGTTAATGACTAATTAATTAAAAAGACTGGTAGGAAACCCACGCGATGCGGTGGGAGCGACACTTTGCCTTGTGATACTCATTTCTTATTCGAATAATATTTTTTGTGGCATGATTGTAGTGGATATACATCATAAGTGCTACACATGTCTAGTATCTAGCAGATTTAGCATTTAAATTATCAAATACTTTAAGAAACCATTGATGCAATAAACTAACATATGAATAAAGAAAAATAAGTCTTAAACATAAAAGTTCAAAACTCAATGCTAAGTGTGAACTACCTAAATCATGATGAGATCAATTTAGTCATACTCCTTCCAAATCTGAATAATCTCATCCATTATTTCATACCACCATTCGTCATCAAGAGTGATCCTTGGAATTCTTGTATCTCGCAATGTTTGATTGTTACATCTTTTGAGGATGAAAACAAAGGAAAATATTTCATCATTGTAAAAAAATACATATTATTCTGACATAAAAACTGTGAGGTAATGTGTAGACATTGGGTTAGAATTTCAACTTCTGATCAACCTTCATATTCTTTGTTATGTGGTCTTTGGATCAATCCATTCTATTTAAAAGGAATGAATTAAATAAAAACAAGTCAATCAATAACTAAAAACCAAATGAAATAGTTTAGCATATGAATAAGGTAACCTATTATTGAAAAACGATTACCAGTATCGGTTTTAAAAATACACTTACCATGCTTTGGTTCGGTTCATCATGGTACCGGCACTCGCTATAGCATGTGATAAGAAAACACTTTTTAATACAACTTTTTTCAACTAAATGTATACCAGAATGTTGAAAAAATAAATAAATTATAGTGTTAAAGACATATATTATTTAGAATATAAGGTATGAGATTGAAACTAATAAAAATTAAAAATTAATTAAACCATTGTAAATAAAAATGATCTATCTAAAAGGAAAAGATTAAATTAAAGTAACTAAATCCAAATCTGAAATCAAATGAAATTGCTTTAGCATATGAATAAGTTATCTCATACTTCTTATTCAATGGCCACTTTCTTTCATGTTTTGTTTGTTTTTATCAAAATATTTATATAGTTCATAGTTATTTAATATATTATTTGGATACAATCTCTCATTTAGTCTACGAATCTACCTAAAATGTTAATATACAATAATATATCTTTTCCTTATGTATAATAAAGAATGAGTTTTAGATAACATATGGATGCATGAATTGCTTTTATGATTAAAAAAATGAATGCTAAGTAACAATTATCATAATAATGTTAATATCAACACACTAATAATTATGATAATAAAAAAACAATTTAGTTAGCTTTTTAAACATCTAATCTATATAAGCGACTAAACTAAACTCGTCATGTAGACTGCCCTGTGTTCTTTATGATCCATAAGGAATTGTATTTTGGCTTAGATGAGATTCACAAGTAAATACAATCAGTCCATTTCGTAAAATAAGTTCAATTAATGTTTAATATCTGTATACTAAGGCAATGATCACTTGTACACTAAGGCATTATTTGCTTGTACATTTCAATCCACACGTCAATATTGACTAAGACAAACATCGAAACGTAGATAAAATGAGCAGGTAGTCACGGTATTTTCGAATGTTTTTAAAACATAATAATTAAAAGTTACGATAGGATTAAATAAAAGAATTATAATTTTATAAGGGAGAGAAGAAAAGTGTAACTACTAACTAAAAATGACGAAATTAAAGAGTAAATTAATAAATATCATTCTAAAATATATAAAATAATCATATATGCCCTTCTTAATTTATAAATTGTGAATATCCTTTCAAGACACTAAATATTATCATATTTACCAATTTCTTAGTAAAAAAATATAACCAGTTAACTACAGCAGTCTGTTTTACCTTACAAAACAAATAGGAAAAGATTATGAATGATAATCTTCTAAACAAATAACGTCTTTCCATTTTATTCAATAAAACAAAACTATGATATTTTATTTACTATGCACTTTCAAAGAATATAAAATAGCCAAAATTTTAATACAGGTAAAACGGGATTGTTAGGCGAATCCACACATTTTCTTTCCTTTTACTATAAATTTTATTAATAATGTGTTGAAATTGATAGAAATAGAGAACTTACGTGAGATCAGTGCACATCCAATCTCCTTCTTGTGGACGGACATTTAGAAAATACGATGATCAAGTAATGTGAAAATAAAAATATAATCTCAAAAACAAAAATTTAAATAAATATTAATATCACCTCGCTAAATTCACGTTGAAGATTAGACTTGTAGGAACTCAACATTGCATCATAACAAATAACCTCAACAATTATCATCATCATCGTGCAATAAAAACACATACAGTATAATACTGCATAACATAACAAACATGTTAATATAAGAGATATACAAAAAAAGTCAACTTTAAACAATACAACATTAGACGCATGTACGACTATTGGTTTGTTCAAATTAGTATGTTTCTCATTGAAATGAATCTGCAACACTAAAATTGTTAAAAATAAAATCATATATGCATTGATGTTTATAAAAGAGTTAATAGCCAAAATCGTCATTGAGATTTGGTCACTTTTGCCACATCAGTCCAAAACCCAAACCTTTTACATCTGGGTCCTTCAGTTTTACTTTTTTTTTTTTTTTTTGCCAAATTCGTCCCTGACACTAACCCAGTTAACTTGTCTCGTTAAGTTGAGGGGTATTTCTGACTTTTTGCCTATGAAATCGAGGGCATTTTAGACATTTTTTATTTAAAATTTTTATTTCTTTTTTTTAGCCTTTAAATAAATAAATAAATAAAATAATTAAAAAATCATCTTGACCAACTCCATGGATTTCATAGATCTAGAAGATACCTCCATGGATTTACAACCATTATCATCATTCATTACAATCAGAATAACACCCATGTCCATAATCCTTACGAAGGGAACTTTACAACCATTATCATTCCCAAATCTTAGTAACTTACAAATATATACACACACTTCCTAGAGAGAGAAAGAGAGTGAGCAAGAGAGAGAGAAGGGGGAGCCGGAGAGCTCCTGCCGCCGCTGATGGCGGAGCTCCCGCCGTCGAGACTCCAACAACACCCACACCACCCCCTCACCTCCACACTGTCCGATTAGAATTAGTGTAGAGAGAGAGACGCAGAGATCAAGACGGAGAAAGAAGCAGGAGAGAATAGAGAGGAAGAAGCTGCAGAGGATGAAGACGACGGCGGTGACCACGGATGATGGGTCAGATCTGAACCGAAGGTAAAACCCCCTTTTCTATTATAATATTAAGGAAGCAGTGGTGGATTATTATTGAAGATAATGGTGGCAGTGGGGTTTGGTGGTGCGGTGGTGATGATGATTGAGGGTTATGTACCAAGCTGTTAAGTGATGGTGTTGATAGTTGTTGTCGAGGTGGGTTCTGTGGTGGACACAAGTGACAGTGGTGGTCTCGGTGGCTCACGGTGGGGAATGGTGGAGGACTACGGTGGCCACAGGTGATGATGGCAGCGGTAGTTGTGAGGGTGAAGGTTGGAGGTTATGGTGGTGGTGGGTGTTCGGTGGTGGGTGACTAGGTAGGATGGGTGGTGGTGGTGACGAGTTTTTATAAAAGAGACGGAGCTCACAAAAGAGGTGGGTCCCACCCAATAAAAATATTAAAAAAATATAAGGTCAGGCAAAAAGACATAAATACCCCTCAACTTAACGAGATAATTTAACTGGGTTAGTGTCAGGGACGAATATGGAAAAAAATGTAAAATAGAAGGACCCAGATGTAAAAAGTTGGGTTTTGGACTGAAGTGGCAAAAGTAACCAAACCTCAGGGACGATTTTGGCTATTAACTCTTTATAAAAAAAACATGTTAATATATTAGATCTATATATAATATTAACTTTTATATAAATAAGAAAACCATAAACTAACAAAGAACTAACCTTAGAAACTTCATCCTTTGAAGTTAGATTCGGATCCATGACTATTTTTTTAGCAAATGAAATATGTGTGTATTATTATGTATTTATAGGATAAACTCTAGTAACGCATTTTAGAGTTTAAATTTAAAAATTGTTTCCCGCTTGATTCACTATAAGATTTTTTCACCCCATTAAATTAGGAAGCTTTGTTGATAAAAAAATGTTTAATCAATTATTTAAAAAATATTTGACATGCTTTCATATTTTATGTTGTTAAACTTGTAAAAATAAGCCCAAAAATATAGGAAACTTTGTTAAGAATATCCACAAGCTTTTTCTTCTGTTGTGTTTATGAAAAAAAAAAATTGTTTAATAACAATTATCATAGTATTTTTAAGATTAGTACCTTCATAATTATGATAATAAAAATAAGGGGAATTGAGTTTTAATAACCTGAATTATTTGAAATTGGTTACTGGCGCCCCCCACTAAAAAATTGATCTTATATAACCTGAACTATTAACTTATTGGAATCTAGCACCCACTAACGGTTAAATCACTAACGCCATTAGTAGGTTGGCTGACGTGGCACCAGTTGCTGATGTGTCAATCCACGTGTGCATTTCATTATAAAAAAAATTCCACCTCATCATCATCATCTACCTGCATTTCATTTAGAAAAAAAAACAAACAGATCTAGACTTATAACCCACACATAGTTGGGTGCTACGTTCCAATAAGTTAATAGTTCAGGTTATATACGGCCAATTTTTTAGTTGGGGGTGCCAGTGGCCAATTTCAAATAGTTCAGGTTATTAAAATCAAATTCCCCTAAAAATAACTATATAAAATTAAATTAGCTTATCAATGCATGACTTATTTTTATTATTAAGAAATGAGTGATCAGTAATAATTATCATAATATTGTTAATATCAACACACTATAAATTATGATAATAAAAAACAATTATATAACATTTAGTTAGCTTTTTAAACATATAATCTATATAAACGACTAAACTAAACTCATCATGTAGATTGCATTTAGGGAAATAAGTTCAGTTAGTGTTTAATATCCGTATACTAAGGCAATAATCACTTGTACATAAGGCATTTCTTTCTTGTACATTTCAATCCGCACATCGATATTGACTAAGACAAACATCGCAACGTCGACAAAAATGAGCAGGTCGTTATGGTAGTAAATATTGTTTTTAAAATATAATAGTTTTAAAGTTATGATAAAAATAAATAAAAGAATTATAATTTCGTAGGATAGGGGAGAAAAATGTAACAACTAACTAAAAATTAGAGAATTAAAGTGTAACTAAAATAGTGGATTAAAGTGTAAATAATGTATGAATGACTATTTTACCCTCATTTCAGGGTTATTAATGAAAAAATAGTTTTTAACTTTTGTGTATCTTAAAATATTCATCCCTCATGCATTATAATATAGTATAGATAATAATTATTGTAATAAGAGATAAATTATTTAGTGTTTCATTTTTTCTTTTTATTCTCACAATAATTTTCTTCTCATTTGATCTTACAGCTAATTAAATAATATATTAATTAGGAGAAGTTTATGCCATTGGGGTTGGTGGCCCAATGGTAGAAGCAAAGCTTCTAGGAACACCTAAGGGAGGTCATGGGTTCAAGTCCCACAAGGAGAAGAAATTTGCCGTTCAAAAAAAAATTAGGAGAAGTTTACTAAATAGTGGCAAATTATGAACTATTGCATAGAGCGCTTGTACCATATGTTTTAAAAGTTGTAAGAAACTTCTTAAAGTTTAATTGAAATTTCTTCTTTACCAACAAGAGGTGTTTTATAAGGTAATAATAGAGATATACTAAGTCATTGGGTATACAATAACGCTCCGGGCGTTAAAGACGACAAGGAATTGTTACCGACGTTAAACACCACTCATCGTAGGGTGTTAAGGACATTAAAAGCCCATTGGGTTAATATGTTAACGAGCATGAAAGAAAATGGTAGTCACTTTACATGCGCACAGTAAATTTAATATACTTATTTTAAGGGGAGTTAATACTTACTTTGATGGATGTTAAAGAAATTATGAGTGATGTGAATGTTAAAGATGCATATGTTAAATGAAGGGACGTGATAGTATACCTAATGGCCTAAGTACTACAATTACAAGTATTATACATTTATACGTTAAAAGGAAACCGCTTCCATGATTTTTAAGTTAACAATAGAAATATACTAATAGTAGAATGACAACATACATTTTACGTTAAGAGTAACTGCATGTATTGTGTCACATAATATAGAGGTGTGCAAATTAACCGTCATAACCGATAACTGAACCATAACTGACATAACCGAACCGATTTTAACCAATGGCCAACATAACCAATGGTTATGCTTATGAAATTTCTTTAACCGGCTGAGCGAATATGGTTTTGAAGCTTTGGTTAACCGATATAAACCGAACCGAACTTGTAATGTTAAGTTTATGTAATAGATTTATGTTTTACATTAACTATGTAGAAGTTTTTTGCTATAATAAAAGTATGTTATTAATAAAGTGATCTTGATGTACTGCTCTTTTATTTATGATGAATCAAACTTGTAATCAAAGGCTTAAGTATGTTTTTTGTTAATATCTTATTAAAAGGGATCTTGCATCGGTAGTATAACTAGAAAATGTAGTCTTGATTGCCTTATAGAAAATAGCTCAAGCTAAGTCCAACATTGTAGGTTCCGGTTTTTTTAGACCCATTGGCTTTTAATTTTATGCTTTAGCCGAAATTTAGTTTTAGTTGATTTTTTTGGTTAATAACCGAAATAACCATATCCGAATTCATCGAGTAACCATAACCGAAGTTTGGTTGTGGTTATGATTACGACCACCACCAAAACCCATCTGGACAGCTCCCGTCTTTCCGACTGACGCGGTTACAGGTCAGGCCGCTGGTTAGCTCGAAGGTTGTACGTGGAAGACGGTCATGAACCCAGACGCCACACCACCATCAACCACCCAGACCACCGTCCATCACCGTTAACCACCACCATCATCATCATCATCATCTACAACAACCATTATTATTATCATCGTCGAATGCCACTACCATAGTTGTTCCATTCATCGAAAAACCACAACATCGAAACAACCACCACTGGCATCATCATCGAAGCCCACCACAGAACCACCGTTCACCACCATCGTCGTCGTCCCTATCACCACAACCGGTTAGTTTTTTTTTTAAATTTTTAGGTTTATTTTTAGTTTTATTTAGGTTTTAATTTGAAATAATTTGGGGGTTTTTGTTTAAACCGATTATAGATTGAAAAAAAACGTGTTTTCAGAATGACTATTGAGATGAAAATGGTCGGAAAACACCGTTGGTTCAATCCCTATTTGGAGTTTATTTAGGTTTTAATTTGAAATAATTGAAATTTTTTATTTGGGTTTTTTTTTAATTCCTAAAAAAGATTAAATCTTTCACTTTTATTGTCCTATGTATGAACCTATCAACCTAAAACATTCACTGGTTTAAAGATTTATTCTTGGTCATGTAATGCATCACTATATTGGGGTATTATATATTTCTTTATAAAGATTTATTTATTCTCATATATTGGGTATTATAGATTTTTTTATTACAATCTCACAGTGGATATAAAATAACCTTTTTTCATATGTTAAAAAAATGGTGGATTTTGTGTTTGGTATTAAACTATCAATCTTTAGTTAACTCTTACATAAGTTAGACCTGTTAGTCTCAATGCTAGTTACATATCTTATTGTATTGTTTTATATATTTCATGCGTAAATAGTAACTATTATTATTTCTATAGCTTTTGAAAAAATATATATGTTTTTTGTTATAATATATATAATCTGTTTCGTAAGTTACACTAGGGGTGAGCAAAATTAACCGCCATAACCAATAATCGAACCATAACCGACATAACCGAACCAATTTTAACCGATAACCGACATAACCAATGGTTATGGTTATGAAATTTCTTTAACCGACCGAGCGGTTATGGTCATGGTTATGAAACTTTGGTTAACCGATATAACCAAAACCGAACCGAACTTCTAGTTTTAAGTCTATGTAATAGGTTTATATTTTACACTAACCATGTAGATGTTTTCTACTATGATAAAAGTACGCTAGTAACAAAACGATCTTGATGTATGTAACCTTTATTTTAATAAAGAATTAAAGTTAGGCTTAGGTAAGTTTTTTTATTGTCTAGAAGTATCTTATTAACAAGGATCCCCCATTGGTAGTTTAACAAAAAAAATGTAATCTTGTTTAGTCTTATAAAAAACTTAAGCTAAGTCCATCATCGTAGGTTTCATTTTTTATTTTGTAGACCCACGCGAATTTAATTTTTAAACTTTAGTCGAAAGTTAGTTTTAATTGAAGTTTGTGGTTAATAACCGAAATAACCATAACCGAACCAAAACCGAAGTCATAACCGATTAACCATAACCAAAATTTGGTTATGGTTATGGTTAATGGTAAAAACCGAACCAAACCGACCCATGCACACCCCTAAGTTACACCATAAATAAGTTGCATATGCGTATGTTACACATCTATACAGTTTTATGACCTTCCCAGTAGTAAGTGGGAATTGTTTTTTTGGGTTTAGAATTCTGGGAATTGTTTTGTGTGTGTGTGTGTGTTATGATTCAAGTTTGTTATTGTTTTTGGGTTTGTTATTGTTTTTTTGGGTTTTGGTGTTGGTTATTTATTTATTTATTTTTTTGTGGTTAAATTATAGAAATTGAATTGAATTCTGGAAATGGTACATATTTGTTAATTCTATGGCTTTTTTTAAGATTGTATATTGCATCTGTTTCGTATGTTACACCAGAACTAAGTTGCGTATGTTACATATCTACACAGTTTTATCATCTTCCTCCTAGGTTAAACAATGTTTACTTTCAACACTAGTTGCATATGTTAATCATTACAAAAGTAACTTATCGCGAATGTAATGCATATTATAGAGAAAGTATCGGGAAAAAAACTCTTGAATGGAATGTAGGTTGCATGTGTTTCGTATATTTTTTTTATTCAAGCTAGATAACACATGTTAACAAATAGTAGATAACATATGTTAAGACGTGGGGGTGGGCTTATATGTAAATTGATGATTTTGTTTTCTTTTGCAGGTGAACATATTTTTTGCATTAAAGATGAAGATGATTTCCAAGAATGAAGTATAGACAGATTTTTTTATTATGATAGTTTTTTTAGCATTTGTTGATTGTAATGACCGTTTTTTATTGTTTTTAGCATCTGTTTCATATGTTACTATTGTTTGTCATTTGTAGGAAACATTCTTGTGTACGTTTGATGTGTAATGTTTTTAATTGAATTATACATTTTATGTGTTTTATAACAATTCTAACAGATGTAACAATATGTCTAATACTTGTTATCAATTTTAACGTATGTAAGAAAAGGTCTTTAACGTGTGTAACAAAACGTCTCTAACATATGCAACAGTGTGTCTGAATTTTCTTAAGAGAATGTGCAAAAAGTAAGAAAGAGAGATGATGTGATGGGTGTCAAGTCAACTTTTGAAATATGCTTTTCAGAAAAGCCAAATGACCTTATTGCCCTTATTGTCCTTTTCACACTCTCTCACCTATTTAATTTAAATCAAAATTCTCAAAAAAAAATAATAATAATGGTCATTGATGATGTTGAATGGATGGCTAGGATGGGGTTTGGAAGGTTTCTTCAAATTCATAAGGTTTTCATTCTTACCTTCCCCTATATATAGTGGAGAGTTCAAATGAGAAGAAATTGTTTTCTAAGAAGAAAAAGAAGAAGTTTGAACCAATAAAAATCCTTCATTTGATATTGGTATTAAATGTTTGTAACCCCTAAACTAGTTTTATAAATGAAAGTCATAACTCCTTTTCAAAATATATCATGACAAAACAAATGTAGGATTCATTTATGATGAACTCTAATATGTCTAGGATTCATTACGAGACGTGTATGATAAATGTAGGGCGAATTTTAATGTGTAGGATGAATATTGATATGTGTAGATTATATCTATGTTGAATGAATTATGATATGTGTAGAATAAAATGAACTAATATAAAATAAATTATAGTATATAATGTTTTATCATAATACCATATTCAAATGAGAAATACACAAGCACTATTCATGTTTGACTGTGGATCACATAAACGGACGAAGACATGTCACTAGCGGGACCGTATGCCTACTTTTCCATCCAACCGTGGGAAACAAGACTGAGAAACATATTTTTTTTTTTCAAATATAAATCTAATAACCAAAAAAAATAAAATAATAATAAACAATTTAATATTAAGAGGTATAAGCCGTGGGAAGCAAGATTGGGACGACTATAAATTCGATTTACTTTCAATCCATTTAGCATCACATTCCCATTCACCATTCATATATTTTAAAAATATTTTCCGTTAAAGTAACATTTGCTTTATTTTCTTTTCTTTTAAACGAAGAGAATTACATATTGGATCGCCCGTCATGCTTAATGAGTTAACGGCAATGTTGTTTTCTTGACGGATCATATATTTTAAACATTTAGAGTAGTAAGGTATTATTTTATTTCTTTGTTTGTTTCTTTGATTTTAGTGCTAATGAGGACAATGATGATTACATTGGTTCGCTCGTCGTGCTTAACGGCAACATTATTGTTGCCTTGACGATTCATCCACTTTAAACATTCTGAGTCCTAAAACATATATATTTTTCTTTATTGGTTTCTTTAGTTTTGATTCTATTGAGGACGATGATGATTATATTGGTTCGCTCGTCGTGCATAATGGCAATATTGTTGCCTTGACGATTCATCAACTTTAAACGTTCTGAGTCCTAGATCATACACTTTTTATTGGTTTTATTTAATTTGATGCTAATGAGGACAATGATGATTATATTAGTTCGCTCGTCGTACTTAATGGCGATATTGTTGCCTTGACGATTCATTCACTAATAAGATTCTGAGTCCTATAGCATATATATTTTTCAGTTTTCTTTATGATTTTAATTAACTTTGATACAAGGCGAGGTCGATGATGATCATATTGGTTTGGTTGTCAAGCTTAATGAATAATGGCAATATTGTTTAACTAGCTTTGATGCAAATCATGGATAATTATGACCTATTTTGGTTCCTCACCGTGATTAAGTGCAATATTGTTGCCTTGACAATTCATTCGTTTATAAAGTCATGACACCTAAATCATATTTTTTTTTCTCTTCATTTGTTTATTTAATTTTGATGCATCAAAAGAACGATGATCTGTCATATTGTTTCGATCACCATGCTTAATGACAATACTGTTCTCCCAACGATTTATCCATTTTCAACATTTTAAGACCTAAATCACATTTTACTTTTTTTTTTTTTTTGTTTATCTAGTTTTGATTCAAAATAAGAGCGGTGATGATAATGTAGTTTGGTCGTCGTGCTTATTGGAAATATTCTTGTCGTTTTCATAATATTAATATTCATTCATTTTCAACCATCTAAGACCCAAACCAGATTCTCTTTTCTTTACTTATTTATTTAACTAGTTGTATAAAATCACGCGCGTTACGCGTTTTACAGTCGAGATTTAGATGAGATGTTAATCAATCAATAAATTATACAATTGAGATTCCATTTTGGTTGTAAACATTAAAAAAAATAAAGAAATCTACACATAAGGTAACACATGAAATTGGTAACGAAATTATATAAGATTATGTTATTTATATTTATATTAATAGTATATAATATAATAAATTTTTTTAATAAAATAATATGAATAAAATAATAGTATATAATATATTAATAGTGTATAATATAATAAAGTTTTTGAATAAAATAATAGTATATAATATATTAATTAGGGATGAGCATACAAGGCCGAATACCGATCCCGTCCCGATCTCGATACCGTACCGAACCGAGTGGTTTCGTACCATACCGGTACCGTACCGTTCGGTATCGGTATTGTCGGGATCGGTATAAAAAGTTTTTGAATAAAATAATAGTATATAATATATTAATTAGGGATGAGCATATTATGGATTTTCGGTTTCGGTGTTATCTGTATCGGTACGGGATTGATATGGTATCGGTATTTTAAGGAAAATACCGATATCATACCGGTACCGTACCGTTTGATATCGGTATTGTCGGGATCGGTATAATATATTAATAGTATATAATATAATATATTATTAATAGTATATAATATAATAAAGTTTTTAAATAAAATAATAATATAAATAAAATATTAATATTTTTATTATTTATTTTAACTACTATTCATTTAGTTTGATTATTAATGTATTGTATTGTAATGTAACTAGTAAATTGCCCGCCGCGCTATGCGCGGCGCCGGAACATACAACAGTTTGATTTTTTTATTTGGTTAATTACGTTATTGGTCGCCTCTAAACCGAGCAGCCGGTTCAACTAAAAATGGTCGCATCACCCTTTTCTCAGGTCAAACCGTTATCCCCAACTAATATTTGAACCACTTTTACTACCGTTATAACCGCGGATGTTAACAACAGCCTTACGACGTTAGCCCTGTACACGGTAATGCTATTTACTACGCTAATGTAGCGCTGAAGTCACCTCCGTCGATCACCTGTCGCCGCTACGACGTTGACCACCATCGAGAAACGGCGACGTATGCACTTTACTCGACAAATTGCATTTACGTAATTAACTTGTAAATAAAAGAATCGGTACTTTTGTAGTTACCTTAATAAAAGTTTTGCACAATGGTAAATAAGTTGCAAGGTTCATTGTTTATTTGTGGTTTTACAGTGGGGTACAATAATGCAATACTGCCTAGAAGTTTTCATGATTTGTGTGGTAATATTAGATTTTTACTCTTTGACTACTGTTGATATACACTATGAAGGCAGAAGGTTCTAGTTCTTTGCATGTGCTACAAGATTAAACAAAATAATATTATAATGTCATGAACAATCTGGTTGATAACCGTTTTGCTACTCGTATATGAAGCTAAAACCCATTTATCTTTCCATTTCAACACAAACGTACACTGTCAGGAGAGAGAGAGAGAGTCGATAGAGAGAGAGAGAGAGACGGGAGAAAGAGGCTGGAGGAAAATGGATGAGCAGCGGCGGAGCACCACCACATACGGCGGCGCGTGTCCCCACTCCTATGCGTGCCTAACACGAAGACGTTAATCGGAGGACCGGGATTCTGATAGTGATGAACGTTGACCCGTCTGCGCAGAGCAGCGCCACCCGGTGACATCGACGACCACTACACAACATCTGACCACGAGAGGCAACCATAGATCTAAACCAGGCGCAACCCAACGTCGTTGTACTCCATCGATCATCTTCGTCAAAATCCGCTGACGGTCCGGTGCACCGGCGGCATACCAAACGCAAGGCCACCGACAATGACCTACGTCTGTTTCCAGTTTCCTTACATCATCACCGTCTACGAAAACCACCATACGACGATGGTTTTAACAGAGAGAGCACTGTTCTGGTCGGACGTTTGGCCGGATATGTTGGTGTTGGAAGAAAGGAAGCGAAGCCAAGAAGGTGGCAAAACTACCAATCGACGGTGGCGTGTGCGACGGTGGTGACGATGTGAGAAGGGGTGAGTTTCGGAAAAGGAGAAAAAATATGACCCAATGAAGCAAGTACACGTGGCCCAGTGGTTTGATAGAACTGTAGACCGATAACGACGTTCGCTACAGTAAAAGTGTCGATGAGA
This sequence comes from Ambrosia trifida, assembly GCA_028751855.1. Lineage (NCBI taxonomy): Eukaryota > Viridiplantae > Streptophyta > Magnoliopsida > Asterales > Asteraceae > Ambrosia > Ambrosia trifida. The sequence continues at coordinate 99,969,885 of CM054128.1, read as the reverse complement.
ATTGTTATATATATAATTTGATGCAAAATGAGGAAAGGAGTGATCCCTTTGGTTCACTCGTCATCCAATTAAGAAAGCACAAATAAGGCGGCCTTACTTTTACTTTTCATTTTGTCGTCTTCGTTTTAATTTGATATACATTTCTTTACTTGGTAAACAAGGCTACTAGGTAAGACTATTATTTTAAAACTAATAGTTCTTAAAACTTAAATTATCACGTGAGAAGCAAGATTTGGAGTACAAATACGGGTTAGGATCAAATATATAAGACACTTTTTTTAGAAAAGGTGAGAAGGATTGTAATCCATTGATTATATATTTGAATGGTTGAGATTAGTTTGTTTGAAAAAAATAAATAATAAATTAGAGAAAGGGCATAAAAGGAGAACCACATTTGTTGACTTTCTCTCACCACATGCAATGCACATGCCAATTCCCCCCACCATTTTAAAACGTCTATAACTTTTTCATACGACATTTTTTTTTTCAAAAAAAATTCACCATATTAACGAGCGTTTTTTTATCTTTAATATGAGTACCACATTGCTACATTAAAATTGAAAAAAAAAAATCGTGCTAAATGGGTTTTTTTCTCCGTTGTGTTTTCTGCTCGTTCATTGTGTTATAGTATGCATGTGTGCTTTATAAATATGATATTTATGCTTTTTTTAGTCTACACATGATTTAACATTGTCCATTGTGTTTTTAGTATGCTTTTCATTGTGTTTTACGCAAATGAGTTTTGTATTTAGGTGTACATTGTGTTTTATTATGTTGCTCATTGTGTTTAAGTTTATTATTCATTGTGTTTTAGTCTTCTGTTCATTGTGTCTTTAATATGTCGTCCATTGTGTTTTATTAGACTGTTCATTGTGTTTTATACCCTATTGTTCATTGCATATTTAATTGGTACTCATTATGTTTTACGTTATCTCCATTGTGTCTTACGCAACTGGGTTCTTAACTTTTTTCCAAAAGTATTCATTGTGTTTTAATCTTCTATTCATTGTGTCCTTATTTTGTCGTCCATTGTGTTTTACACAATTGGGTTTTTAACTTTTTTTTTCAAAAGTATTCATTGTGTTTTAGCCTTCTGTTCATTGTGTCTTTAGTATGTCATCCATTGTGTCTTACGCAATTGGGTTTTCAACTTTTTTTTAAAAAAATATTCATTGTGTTTTAGTCTTCTATTTATTGTGTCTTTAGTATGTCGTCCATTGTGTTTTATAGACTCTTGATTATGTTTTATACCCTATATTTAATTGGTGCTCATTGTGTTTTACACTCCATTATGTCTTACGCAAGTGGGTTTTGATTTTTTTTTTTCAAAAGTATAACAATATGGTACTCATATTAAAGATAAAAAGACGCTCAATTTTATGGTATAATTTTTTTAAAAAAAAGATAACGTATAAAAAAGTTACGGACATTTAAAAATGAAGGTGGAAATGGCATGTGACTTGCATGTGCATATGTTTTTGACAAAATTACCCCCCCCCCCCCCCCACTTGTTTAATCCTTTGGACACATGTCATTTTTTAGTGACTTCTCACCCTTCTCATTTTTTGTAGCCTTTGTAGAATAACCCAACCCATTAAATACATTATAACTCAGTTTCAATTCATTCACTATCCCATTCACCATATTTACAAAATTGTTGCCTCTTGTTTATTTCAACACGACAAAATTACAGAAAACGTCCTTTATGTTTACCCAAAATTGCAGGTTTCGTCCTTTATCTTTAAAACTAGCGGGATACATCCTTTATCGAGGTTTCTGTTGCAGGTTTCATCCTTTACTGAAATTTTGGTTGCATAAAATGACATTTCTCACTAACGGTGTTTAATTATGTCGTTAAGTTCCCCTCACATGCCATGCATGTGAGGGTATTTTCGTCAATTTGTATATTAAAGGACGTTTTCTATAATAAAAGTCAATTTATATATTAAAGGACGTTTTATGTAATAAAAACAAATAACAACAATATAACAAAAAACTAACTACTTTTTACCCATACTTATTTTGACTTGTTAAACAATGGAGCTTTAAAACAAACCGTATACTTCAATAGACTTCGGTTGCTTCACTCACTCTGCATCCAAGAATTTCGGCGCCTAGCTTTTGAACCTAAGGGCCCCAAATGACCTTGCGCATTTTAAAACCATCTATACAGCACGCTCGAAGTTGAATGGATAGATCCACATATAATACTATTAATACGAATAAGCAAAAGCAGATACCCGCAAAATTTGTATCCGATCAGTTTACAAAACACTTGGTGCTCAAAACAACCGAGTTGTTGACCAAGAAAGATGGTGTCACCTTGTAACATAATTAGTGCACCTAGTTTTGTTCATATGCTTATTTCAAACTAAAAACACACCACACGATATCATTGCTCTTTTCCCAAAATGATACGCTTTATGCACATTTCACTTCAGCAGCCTTGATGATGTCAATGAATTCTGGCTAGGAGAAAAACAAAGTGAAAATGGTTAGAACACCTGAAATATCCAAAACACCCTTGGCATTATGGATGACAGAATTGGCTGGCCCGGTCCATTTAACATGTTGGAGTTCAACATATATTACTTAATTGATTCGTGTAATGTTTTATTAGTAATGGGTCAAATGGGTATTTAAAAAAAATAGCTAAAAAGGAAATACTTTGGATTGTGGAAAGTTATTTTTGATACGTAAAACTTCATAATTTAATATATTTAAAAAGTCAGATTAATAACGAAACATCACAACTTATGTAACTATAGTCAAGACACTAATTGTTATGCAAAAGGTTTACATAAAACGTCCTTTAATATACAAATTGACTTTTATTACAGAAAACGTCCTTTAATATACAAATTGACGAAAATACCCTCACATGCATTGCATGTGAGGGGGAGTTAACGACAAACAGTAACAGAGTTAGTGTAAATGATGAAACCTGCAACAAAAACCTCGATAAAGGACGTATCCTGCAAGTTTTAAAGATAAAGGATGAAACCTGCAACTTTGGGTAAACATAAAGGACGTTTTCTGTAATTTTGTCTTTCAACACTTATTTTGCTTATATAATTTTGATGCAAAATGAAGACTAGGACGATTGGACTGGTTCGTCTTCATGGTCAATAGTAATATAGTTTTCTTATGGCATTCATACATTTTTTAGGTCCTGGATCTTTTCCTTACCTTTTTGTTTAAAATTTGATGCAAAATAAGGAGTGATGGATCATATTGGTTCACTCGTCGTGCTTAATGGCAATATTGGTATTGTTGCCTTGACGATTCATCCAGCTTTGGAATTCTGGGTCCCGAATAATAGTTGTTTTCGTTATTCGTTTATTAAATTTTATGCAAAATAAGGACGATGATGATAATATTTGTTCGCTTATCGTGCTCAGGGGCGAAGGATATGTTGGGCCAGGGGTGGCCCTGCAACCCCCCACCCCACACCACCCCACCCCCTCCCGCGTTTTTTGGTGCAGTGGTATAATTTTAGGATTTTCGTAGGTAAATTGAGTCCGGGTTGAGTCCGCCGGGACTAGCCCCCGCCAATTTGCCACTACCGATCGAAAAAAAATTAAGTCCGACCCCTCCCGATTCAAAAACCAAGCTTCGCCCCTGATCGTCCTTAATGACAATATTGTTATTGTTGCCTTTACGATTTGTCCAACTTAATGAAACAAACCGGAGTGTTGAATTTTAGTTTGTTTTTTATTTGTTTATTAAGTTTTATGCAAAATGAGGATGGTGATGATGATAACAAACCATATTGGTTCGCTCGTCTTGATTAATGGCAATGATGATATTGTTTCCTTGACGATTCATCCAACTTTAACATTAAGAGTCCTAAATAATAGCTCCCTTTGTTTATTTAAAAACATTATGCAGTATAAAGGCCGATGATGATCAAATGGGTTCGCTCGTCGTGCTTAATGGCAATGTTATTATTGTTGCCTTGACGATTCATCCACCTTTAACATTTTGAGTCCTAAATCATACTTAATTTTTGTTTATAAAAGTTTTATGAAATTAAGCACGATGATGATTATATTGGTTAGCTCATCATGCTTAACTAATGGCAATATTATTATTGTTACATTGACAATTTGTCCAACTACGTTTTGAGTCCTAAATCATAGTTTCTCTTGATTGTAATTCAAAAATTTTATGCAAAAATGACAATAATGACCATGTTGGTTTGCTTTTCGTGCTTAATTGACAATATTGCTATTGTTACCCTGAAGAATCATCCATTTTTTTTTATGATTTGAGTACTAAATTATAGTTGTTTTATAATTTTCCTTATTTGTTTATCATAAGTGCATGCAAAATAGGGACGATCAGGATGATCATGGGCGAAGCTTATTAAGAGCCTGGAGGTGCCCAGGCTCAGAGCCGGCTTCCATATTATAGAAATCTAGGCTCTTGCCTAGGGCCTCTCAAGGTTTTGGGCCCCCAATTGAAAAATTTGAAGAAAATAAATTATACAACTTCATTTTAGGATTTTTATTTTTTAAATATATTACTAATCCCATATTCCATATCCAAAGACTCACTGCCATTATTCATTGATGACTTGCAAATTCCAAACAGCTAATACAATTGATACTATACTAAAAACCTAACCTACGGGAGTTAATTGGAACATGAAACACAGATTGCAATTTCCCTATTAAAATCATATGTTTGACAACCTTGTTTTCTTTGTTACAACTCACAAGGGGCTATTTTAGTTCAAATGTTTTCATTTCTTGTTTTGTTCAATTAACGATTTGAGGCTGCCACGATTGTTCAATCGGCCTAAAATCAATTGGTTATGTGAAATATTGTAATATGTATTTCCATCATGTGATTCAATCGCTCTTCCCTTGTTCCTAATATGGTTAAGTTATATATCAAATCGAAGGTACTTTTCAAAAAGGGAAAAAGGTGAAATAGAAACCTTAAAAGAATTTAAAAAAAAAAAGACTAGATATAAATGATATTAGGAAGAAGGTTATGATAATAGAGCTAATATGAAATGAAAACATTAAGGTGTGCATAACCCAAGCCCGGATAAAGGAGTAGGGTTATAATAGCGACATGTCGAAAAGGGCCTCTGATTTTTAGTTTTTGCCTAGGACCCCTAAAATGGTTGAGCCGGCGCTGCCAGGCTTCACAATTTTTTTCTCAGTAGTGTAAATTTACATATTTTTGTCCGTAAATTTATACATATTGAGTCAAGCTCATCCCGTGACTTTCATCCCCTAAAAAAAAATTCAATCTCCGCCGCTGATAATGATTATATGATCCTCTCGTGATGCTTAGTGATTATTATTATCGTTACCTCACTGATTCATCTACGAGTTCCAAATCATAGTTGCTTTTCTATATTTGTTTATAAAATTCTTATGCAATAAAAAGAGTAAGTTACAGAATTCATTCTTTATATTTACATCAAATCTCAATGCTTGTACTTTGCTTTTAAAATGGATAGAAATAGTAAATATATGAGTTGCCTCGTCACACTTAGGGGGTGTTTGGGATTGATTATTCAAAACAGATTATGCGTTTTGAAAAAGCAGGGGTGGAGCTGCTTATAGATTATTGCGTTTTGGTAGCCTAAAAAACTGATTATCTGCATTTACAAAACGCAATCCCAAACACTAAAACTGATTATCTGTGTTTTCAAAACGCAATAATCTAAAAATCAGATTCAAAACGCAATCCCAAACACCCTCTTAATCCGTTTCTTTATTTCTTATTCTTATCTTTAACAATTCATATTTTTAACGTTAGTAGTCCAAATCATGTATAATCTGTTTTCTAAAGTGAACAAAATAATCAACTTCTTTTTCCAGTTCATGCTTTTCTAGACAAAGTTATGTACAAATAAACGATTAAACAAACCATTAAGCAAAAATCATTAAAACATTGAAATAAAACTAAATACACTTAAAATTTATTTCATCTTGGGCCAGAGAGTTCTATGGCTTGGCCCAATAACGAAGAGTCATCGTCAGAGTATCTTTCCGACGATGACATCTCCGGCATTTTGTACTTTCCGGTGGACTCAATCCCTTGTGAAGCTTCCCATCTCTCCGCCAGCCCGTCGCCTTCTAGCATCCGTACAACTTCCGACATCTTTGGTCGATGACCGGGAAGATACTGTGTGCACAATAACGCCACTTTTACAAGCTCCTCTAACTCCATCATGTCATAATTATTTTTTAAATCTTTGTCTACTAATATGTCTAGTTTCTTCTCTTGGTTGATCTTTTTCACCTGAAACAAAAAACGTAAAGTTTTCAATGCATAATGTACAAGTACATCAACATAACGTGAAGTTGGCAAGTGGTAAGAACTATTCAATGTGGTACAACTCTTAATACACAAGTTACACATTAGTGAAGAAATAACTATTGCAAATTTGCAATGTAAACCATAGTTGTGACATGAATTTTCGGTATTTTGATTCCAAAAAATGTTTTTCATGGACTGACTGACACTCCATCTTTTAGTAAGATTCCTGACACGATTAGATTCATGTGGTACAACTCTTACAGCATAACGTACAAGTTCCTAAAAAAATATTATTCTAGCCAAGTACCAAAATTATGCAATGTTTTGCCGGGCTTAAAATTTTAAAATTTAGATTCTAGAAAAAAGTAGTTTTGCATCGGACAAAAAAAAACTCGAATAAAATTTTAAAAGCCAGAATTCTAATCCAGAAAGTATGATGTATCTTTTGGTGATCATGATGGTTGAAACTTAACGAAGCAAATAACCACGTTCTGCCGGTTTGACATTTATATGATTCGGTTCATTTTTAGACTGTCCGGAGTGGAGGGGCGTGATGCGCTATGTGACACTTGTGGGACCTAGGTGGGGGGGGGGGGGGGGGGGGGGGGAATTGTGGGAAGTGGAATGCGAGAAAGGGGGAAGAGAATAATATTATATCGTGTTAAAGTTAAAAATAAAAAATCAGCCAATCATATGTTAAAGAAAGTGCCCCACCAATCATTGCATGCCAAGTGTCACCGAAGCACCCCCCCCCCCCCACGCCCGTCTCCTCTTCCCCGCCACCCCCTTCCCGCCCCTCTTCACGCCATGTTGGCGGCGGTGTTCCAGCCCTTCCCGCCCCCACTCCGGACAATCTTATGGTTTGAATAAACAGGCTTAATAGTTCGGTTTAATGGTTTGGAATTTGAAACCTGCTGTATACTTTTATTATTTAATTCTATTTTTTTAGAATTTTTTTTACACGTGTAATGTTAACGAACCATCTTTATTAAATTTTAGAAAATTTAATAAAAGACGGAACATATGCTTTTCTGCTTTTTAAAATCGTAACCCAAAATTTACGAAAGGGCCCAACCGGGCCTTGAACAACCCTACTTTTTTTGGAGAATTTCCGGCTCGACGGTAGAGGTGTACAAACCGGGTAACCGGTTTTATAAAAAACCGTTTTTTTTTAAACCGGCTTTTTTTACTTGAGTTCAAAATCGTTTTTTTTTTTAAAACCAGTTTGGTTTTTAGTGCATAAAACCCAAACCGGTGAAACCGGTTAGGATCGGTTTATAAACCGGTTTCTTAAAAAAAACGGTTTTTTTATTTAAAAAACCGTTTTTTTTAATCAGTTTTAAAAACCGGTTTGTTCCTTGGTGAAGAAAAACTGGAAAAAAAAACCCGGTTTTTTTCTTAAACCGGTTGTAAAAAAAAACCGTTTTTTTTTAAACCGATTTCGGTTTTAATATAGGTTTTTTTTTAAAAAACCGGTTTTTTTGTACACCTCTACTCGACGATGCCAAAATCCAATAGTGTCCCTAGAGATTAGAAGCCTTACCCATTCAAGCATAGCCCCTTTCTGGTTTGCAGCCTTGCCAAACTCTAGAGCCCTTTGTCCAGTGATGAGTTCAAGTAGAAGAATCCCGAAGCCAAAAACATCGGTTTTCTCGGATGACTGACCCGTCGAGAGATACTCAGGTGCTATATGGCCCACAGTGCCTCGAACCGCAGTGGTTACATGAGAATCTTGGTGGTCTAAAAGCTTAGCCAACCCAAAATCACCAACAACTGCCTCACAACAATCATCTAGTAATATATTTGCTGCCTTCACATCCCTATGAATAATTTTTGGGTCACATTGCTCATGAAGGTACAACAACCCCCTTCCTGCCCCTAATGCAATTTTTTTCCTTATGCCCCAATCCAACACTGGTTTTGCTGCCAAAAGTACAACACCATATTACATGAGTATTGTGTTAAGGACTGGAATCATTGCAAGGTATAGGACTTGTCCCACATCGGTTGTATGGCCAATCAATGTGGGGTTTATAACCCAAGTAGGCTCTCTCTCCCATCAGACTAGTCTTTTGGTATGAGTTTTCTTATTTGGGTTACTTATAATGCATACCTTTGAGCCGAGAAGCCACGCTGCCATTGGGCATGTAAGGGTAGACTAAGAGCTTTTCGGTTGGAGTCATGCAAAAGCCATATAATCTAAGGAGATTCTTGTGAACTGCTAGGCTGATCATCTCAACTTCTGTTTGGAACTGTCGTTCTCCGCCAGCTGCACCGCCATCTTTCAGTCGCTTGACTGCGACTAACGTGCCATCTTGGAGTGTCCCTTTGTACACATGCCCAAAACCTCCTTTCCCTAATATGTTCTTGTTGCTGAAGTTGTGTGTTGCGATTTGAAGCTCCCGGAATTGAAAATTCCTTAAATTTCCAAGCAAAACTTCTTCGTGACGCTTATCTGCATTGAAGATTGGAGCTTTGATCAACACATGCTAAATGAGATGATGAGGATTTCACATTTTAAAAGGTTTGAGATGAAACCTTTTACATCAAAGAACGGTCCCTGATCATGTCTGCGCGTCCACCATAATAACGCGAGCCCAAAAACGAGCAAGAAAATGCATCCAAAGCTTGTACCAATGGCAATAGCCACTTTATGAGTTTTTCTTCTTGATGAGGTCTTTGCAACTGTAAATTATAATCAAATCAAATATCATAAAAGATCATTTTAAATCTCTATATCATAAAAAAAAAAAGTGTTGAAGATGATTACAATCATACTTTGTGTGGTATTTAGTGGCATAGAGATGGGCATAAGTGTCTGTCCATAGCATTGTTGCTCAAATCCTTTTGGGCACAATAAAGGGTTCCCAACAATGCTGCAATTAATAAAACTTTAGATATCTATTGGTGTCATAAGTGTCATTGTACTTGCAACTATAAATTAACTTACTTAAAAGTCTTGGATGGAAATCTAGGAACAGGGCCACTCAAGTTATTAAAAGACAAGTCTCTGCAGTGAACACAAAACATGACTTTGCATAACTACACATTGCAGATATATGCATACATTTGATTATTTGAATAATAACATAATGGGAAAAAGATTAGGAAATCATACACAAATGCAAGTTGGGTCATGTTAGCTACTGATTCTGGTATTGTCCCAGAAAGACTGTTATTGTTTAGCCTCCTGAAACAGTTCAGTAGTTGAATTTAAACAAACACAAAAACAACACTAACAAAAGACTTAACATTCATAATATTAATATTAATATTAATATGGATAAGGATAATCATACATATATTGAAGGGCTGTCAAATGACCCAAAGAAGGTGGGATTTCTTTAGTGAAATGATTATCAGAAAGATCAAGTGTTTGAAGCATTTTCAGTTTACCAATTTCTTTTGGGATTGATCCTGTGATGTTATTATTTTGAAGCAATCTGCATCAAGAATTCACCATTATTTAAACATTAAAAAATAACCAAAAATTAATACATAAATGTAATATAATATTCTTGTCTGATTAATGCTTACACAATCTGAAGATTGGTGAGGTTGCCAATGCTTGGAGAAAGTGTGCCTGATAAATTTTGACTAGGTGTTCCTCTAAAAAATGGTCAATATTAGTGTCACATTTTATATAAATAAATAAATAAATACAGTTTTAGTGTGTGAAGATTATGAAGAAAGACTTACAAGCCAATGACTAAACTATCACTAGAGCATGTAACCATGGTCCAGCTACAAGGGTCAACAGCATCAGCATCCCAATTTTCAAGAACATTATGAGGGTCCAACAATGAAGCTTTGATACCCATTAAAGCTTGAACTATAAATCATAATATAGTTTCAGGAACCATAATTTATAAAAAAATAATAATAATAATAATATTAATATTAATATTAATATTAATAATAAAGGATTAAGGTTTACCTTCAAAGTTAACACCTTTAGGTGAAAGCAAGGCATTTGAACATACCCAAAACCATAAAAACATAAAAGAAAAGAGAGGAATGTTTGCTTGTACTCTCATTTCAACACAAATATTGTGAATGGTTCAACAGAAAGTATGAGAAAGATTTGAGTAGGTAGATATTGTTGGGATGAATGCAAGTATGAAGTATGTAATGGTGTGTGAGTATGCCTTGAGTTTTTGAAACTATATTATTCCACAAGAATCTGAAAAAACATAAGAAAAAGCACTGTGAACTCTGTTTTGTTGTTTTTTGTAGTAGAAAGAGAATTTAGCACGCCTGTTCGTGTGGCAGGGATTAAGGAAAAATACAAAGAAATTCAAAATTACTTACATGATATTAAGCCATTTCCAAGAATGATAAAAAACTTTTAGACAACTGCTGAACATGGACTAAGGATAATGGGGGCAGGGTGACCCGGCTCTCACTGTTTTTTGGCTTAGTGGTGGAAGTTTACGATTTTTGTAGGTAATTTTTATATGAACTGAGTCTGGCCCCTAGCGATAGGAAAAAAATTGGGTCTCGTGATTTTCGGCCACCACCACTATTTTTTTCAAGCTTCGCCACTGCGGTGAGACAATACGACGATAATTGTTATAAAATAAACAAAACAAAAGTAGTGTAGCAAAATCATCGATTAGTAACATATATTTTTTGAACTAAAAGTTAATATATAATATAATTTTTTTAAAATGAAATCAAGACCGTAGAGATTTAGGACTCGGGCCATCGCCAAAATATCGGGGCAGCATGAAATATATGGAAAAAAATATATGAAAAGATTTTATTATTTTTTTATATTTTTTGGGGAATACTAATTAATCGAAAGGACAAAGAAGAAAACGTGCAATTGATGGGTTTAATGGTCACCAGTGATGTTATAGATAAGTGTTGTTGAGTTTTATAGTTTAGTTAATGGATTTTATTTGTTTATGGTAAAGACAATGAGGAATCAAACATTCCCTGAGGTTTGCCATTCAATATACTCTCACAAAGGCCATGGTTTTAAGGAAAAAATACATAGAATTTGAGAATCTCAAGGTTATTGAACACCTTGAAATTGGTGATTTTTGGCGGTAAGGAGACAATGTATGTTACTTTATTGATTGATGATTGTATGAGCCACTAATTGTAATACAACACTTGATACTATCCGAATTGTATACTTTTATAAATTATTTTAACAATACATTTTATGCATTTTTTAAATTAGTGACGAATTTCAGAATATATTTTTTTTATTTCTTATTGTTTGTTATCATCAACTTAATTTACTCTTAGCCATTCAAAAAAAAAACTTAATTTACTCTTAATGTTACACTATTATTTACCGGAGGACCGGAACACATCACTTCACTTCACTAAAACACAATTTTGGTGGCAGCCTACACTGAACCAAAATCCCACAAATTTCAGTGTTCCCATCCGTTAACTAGAACCAGCAAATCCCTTCACAGGACCCCTACCCGTGATCACGACGTCGGTGTTATCGTGTGAGAATTGGGGTACCCATGAGCTTTGCTGGCAGCGTCCCATCTCTATTAGGTTATGAAATATATAGGATAGCATCAGCATAATCTTTTGCTAAGATACTAATACGTTTTCAAAATATTCTCATTTCTCTCTATCATAGCTTCATTTCGACCGATTAATGTAGCAACAACTTGAAATATTATCAAGAAAAAAGGATGAAAGCTTTTAGTTTAGTGATCATTTTTACCTTTGATCATTCTACTTTGGGTCATATTACATTAAACACAACTTTATTTTATAAATATAAGTACTTTATTCATGATTTTTGTAATTGTGTGACCAAATTGAATTAACATTAGGTCCCAATCTGTATAAATAATCCCTATAATAGTAAAAGATTATATGAATCAAAGTTTGTGCTTTATGCAAGGAGCAGGTGGGATGTAAAAAGACCCAAGTAGAATGATCCAAGATTGCAGAGGGGCCAAAGTGTAAATTATAAAATTCATGTATGTACACATGTAGACAAAATTGGTCTGCGGAAAAGCATGCTTTGTTGTTTGTACTCTGATGTTGTAAGAGGAGTACATTTTTAGTGGTAGTCGATGTCATAAACAGAGGGTTATGTCATAGATACAGTGATGATGTTATGAAAATAAAATTTAGATAAAAAGTAGAAACTTGTAGCCTAGTTGATTGAGGGTCTAAAGTTTTTTATAAGAGGCTTGGGTTCAATTTCCACTAGCTACATTTGGAGGACAGTGGTGGAGGGGAAATGAGGGATGACCCGGCCATTGGCTTGGGTTCGAGTCCTGATCCCGACTGGTTTTACCGATTATTTCACAGTCGTGCCTTCGGGCGGGTGAGTGGTCGGGTTTTCCCAGGAATTGGTGGCAATTGGTGGCCCGGGTACTCTCGAGTACCTGATTCGCCAAAAGGGTGCCCGAGAGTGCTCGGAATTAATTCGTTAGCCGTTCAAAAAAAAAAAGATAAAAAGTATTTTTCTTTTAATGACCAACCGGCCACCCGTGTAAACACATAGACAAAATGTCACCCATGCTCACTATCCCAGATAGCGTCGGTGACCCGACCTGGCATCAAGTCCAAAGGAAGCCTTCTCCCAATGCTCACTATGGAAAAACTCCTAGCTCACGCATGACATTTTGTTACGAACGAGACTTCAACCAGCAATCTTTCCTAAAAAGTTATTCGGGTATCGCTAGAGCACTTATCTTTAATTAGTTAGATAAAAAAAATATTGATTGCTAACCTAGCTCAATTCAAGTTCAGGACGTGATGTCACACACTTTCATGTATACACTTAATATTGTTATAGTTCAATTGTGTTAATGTTATTTATTCTGGCTCTGTTATACACAATTCTTCTTAAGAAAATTAAATTTTCGCATGTGAATATTTAATATTTTAATTTCTATTTCACTCCTATTATTAGTTCCTAACTTTTTTTCGTAGATGGATTAGTCTTTGGCATGTCCCACCATCTCAATCAATGAATCATATGATATATACTTGTTTCTATCATGTTAGTTTTCTTATAATCAAATTCCAGGATCATTTTTAAGTACTAGGTCTACAAATATATAATTTGTATGTGACATGCTGTGATGCTGAATAGGCAAGGCATGTCTTGAGTAGTACATATTTCAATATATATGATGTACAATTAATATAATCGTAAGTCCTTGAAATCAAGAACTTATAGCAATTAGCAAAATGGAATAAACTAAAGGTCCCAAAGAGGCAAAGACAGTTGAGAAAGAATCTAACAAAACCAGAATGGAATTGACAAAACATAAAGAAGGAAACAAGATGCCTTAATATTGGAAAATGACAAAAATGTCCCCATGGCTTGGCTTATAACAGCTGGGAAAAGTTGTCTATTCCTTATATTCAAGAATCAAATTAAACCCATTCATAATTAAATCAAATTAGGATTGGTTTTGGGACCATTTTTCACTAAAACTAAGATACTGAATCCTAGACATAGTGTTGTGAGAACTTACATATTTGTCCACCCTCTTTAAACCAATGGGTAATTTTGTCTTTTCTTAAAGCAAATACTTTATTTAACACTATTGTTGTTACGGTATTCTTAAAAAATCTATACAATACCGTTTATATAAAAGAGAGAGTATGAATAATATGAAAGTCTTTCGATATCTATATCTATACTACTATATAATACACACTCTTGTGAATGAAACACCTAATTCAATGCTTGTATAAGTTACTTATCAATGGTTTTTAACCCAATTCAATGCTCCCCTATAAAAACCTCATCTTCTACATAATAACAAGTATATTCTAGAGCTGAGATGTTGAGAGTCCTCTTCAATTTAGAGTGGCGCTTCCTTTTCTTTTTTTGGAAAAACCCTATTCGCTTTATTACATTTTTACCAGCCCATTTTCGCATCTTTCTATTTTTTCCACTGTTGATTTGTTTCTTACTGATATTTATGTTTTTTTTAGATTCTTTAGGTTGTACATATAGCTTCTTAGGTTGTTTGTGCATAAAGCTTATTAGGTTTTACATATATTTGCTGGTTAAATCAAAGTTCTTTCTTTTCATTAGTATCTCAAATGTTGTTACTAACTACATTAATGCAGGCATCATGTCGTAGGAACTTCTCATTGGATGTTGTTCTAACGGATGCATTTGGGGACTCGGCAAATAAAGAAATAGAGGTTTTTAATGCAAACCGACACTTCCATCATATTCTTGTATTGTAATTTGTAACCATATAAAGTATAAGTGGAGTATAAAAAATATTAAAACTTGTAGAATAAATTAAATTACACTATAAACTTGGAATTAGGTTGAAAGTTGGGCATTTATTTAGAGGATCCCATTTAGTGGAGCAATGTTACTTACTGATGCCACAAATATACATTTTTTCTTGATTGTGTTATTAGTTTAAATCTTTAGATTTATTTAGTAATTCTTTTTCCCTTTAGTTTGCAAAGGTCCAAGGGAATTTCAAGAGAGCTTTACTATTACCATGTTTCTTCTTTTAACATTGATGATGTTAGAGCATTCACATCTCCTCCATCAAATCACATCCATCAAATTACACTAAAAATCACTACTTCACCCCTAAATCTTCTCTCTCCTAAATAGAATAATAATACTTTTTCATACTTTTATCATTACATTTTATCTCTTCTCACTCACAACTACTTACAAAATTATTCAAATATATATATGGGTGAACAGTAGCTTTTCATATTTAGGGTGGAACAGTGCTTCCACTAAATATTTTATCTCTCCTCCACTCACAACCACTTATACTCACCCTATATAATTTGGTGGACACACTCACATACATTTAGTGAATGGGATGTGAGTGCTCTTAAACTTAAATGGTTATACAATCCATCATACCCTTTTTACAATCTTGCTACATATCCCTTCATAGATTGGACA
Source organism: Ambrosia trifida (assembly GCA_028751855.1). Lineage (NCBI taxonomy): Eukaryota > Viridiplantae > Streptophyta > Magnoliopsida > Asterales > Asteraceae > Ambrosia > Ambrosia trifida. Next base: position 99,954,704 of record CM054128.1, on the reverse strand, counting down.
TCAACTATTTTAAATACCAGTGGCCTGATAGATTGTATCTCAAGTATATATGACAGTCTTTCAACTTTAACCAATGAATGTTTGTACTTTCGTTTTGCTATTTTTGGACGCATGAAAACACAATTGTTTTAATCATATCAATTACACTATTAACAGCTAATATATATATAATTTTCAAACTCATATCAATTGTCTTACCGTATTTTTATTTGTTAAACTATTTTCAAAGTTCATTCAAAATAAAGAATAAAAAAATACTCCCTATTTAAATAATTAGAATATTGTTGGTCTGGATACCAGGAATTATTCAACATCATTCATGTATTTGAGCTTAAGTTACACGTAATAAAGTTATTATAAGTCAAACACTATTTTAGTAATAATAGTAATAATAATAATAATAGTAGTAATATTAGTAGTAGTAGTAATATATATCATCACTATATAGCTATATCCCCTATGGTTATCTCTTTTTGCCAATAAAAAAAGACTTAAAGCTACATGTCCAAGTCTTAAAGATAAACATATACCAATTATGTATAGCCAAACATCGTGCAGCCTCGCCGCAACGCGCGTGTTCCTGCTAGTATATATATATATATGTATATATATATAGGTCAAGTATAAAATGAAAACCAAGGTAAAAAAACATTTTTTTTTCTTTGAAAAACATAACAAATGTAAAATACATGTTTGTAAGCGTTTTGGGCCAAAAATATAAAAAAAGCGCCGATGAGATTTTTTTTTTTAAAATAAACAAAGTTGCTAAAAACATAGGCAAATAGCTAAAAACATATGTTTTTTTTAGCAACTTTGTTTATTTTTTTAGAAAAAATCCCATCGGCGCTTTTGTTAATTTTTTTGCCCAAAATACTTAAAAACATGTATTTTACATTGGTTATTTTTTTCAAAAAAAATAGTGTTTTTTTAGATGGTTTTCAAAGGTTTTCTCAACTCAAGTGGGTTTTCATTTTATCCATATATATATATATATATATATATATATATATATATATATATATATAGGGTGGGGTTAGGGTACAAAAGTCATATTTCGTGAGAAGTGTGAGAAGTATTAAAAATTAATATGTATGCATCGTTTTTGGACTTATTCATGATGTTTTAGATTATTTAGGCTAAAATAAGACCAAACATAACAATTAAAAACACAAAACAATTTATTTTATTCTTAAAAACTTAAAACATCATGCCAAGAACATGTGTTCTAAATTGTTGTGTTTTTGTTGTGTATTTTAGCTATGTTTTAAATTTCATGGCTATAATACATTGCATTGTGTTTTGAATTGTTGTGTTCGGGGGTTTTCTAGCAAAAACAACCCAAAACATCATACCTAAATCCAAAACATGATGCCTACATGTCAATTCTTGATCCTTCCCACACTTCTCACAAAATATGGCTTTTGTACCCAAACATTTACACACACACACACACACACACACACATATATATCTATCTATATAATAAATGAAAACACTAGGGTTGAATCCTAGCTTTTGAGAGGGTCTTCTAGGATCCAAATGGTAAATGGAGCTCCATTGAAATGTAGTATATAAACCTTTTTTTTTTTGTTTTCTCACCATCCATTTGTATCTTAAAACATTCTTCATCCTTCCTAGCCTAAAACATTGTTCATCCTTCATATCCTAATTCCTTTCTCATTCCTCATTCCTTTCTCATTGTTCTTTTTGCAAGGTATGTTGTCCATCTAATCTTATATTTATCATATTACATCAATCTTCTATGAAATACAATCGGTTTTTTGGTAATGATCAAAACGTTTTACGATTAACATAAGTGTCGAAATTGTTTTATTATCAATTTTCTGATTTGGATGAGATTGATACATAACTGCTTACAATCATATTACATCAAAGAGAAATACAATCGGTTATGTATTTTCTTTATACTACACAGAAAAATCACAATCGTATTACATCAACATTCTACAAAATACAATCGGTTTTTTTGTAATGATCAACACGTTTTTTTATTAACATAAGTATCTAAACTGTTTACGATTAAGTTTCTGATTTGGATGAGATGATGAAAGTTTCGTAGATGATGAGTAATATGTATACCAATAGAAAGATTTCTAAATTCCGTTCTATACTATTTTCAAACGTATTTATTTAGTTAATATTATGGTTATATGTAAATCGATGTTTTGCTCAGTTTTATTCATTTACATTTTATGGATTCATTTAGTTGTATTCATTTGAATCTTTGGGTCATTTGATATTTTTTAAGAAGTCCGTTAGGATGATGAATAGATAGATGTACATATAATTGTCATCAGTGTTTTTTACATATATATTGAATCGGTTTTACATATATATTTGAGAATCAGGATTTGATCCAAAGACACAAACGCTATTATGACTTATCACAATGGTTCTCAATTCTTGAAGGTTTTGCATGACCCTGCGTCAACAGTCTTGATAATTTCTTATTTTCAAGTTCATATGACTAATTAATTTTTTAAAACGATTCTTTATTTTTTAATATTGTTTTTAATGTGTCAAACTAAATTTACCATATCTATTATATACCATATTTATGTAATCGTTTTATATACCATATTTATTAGGATTGTTTAATTAAATTATATTACTATTGACCGAAATTCATTAGGATTGTTTTTTGTCTCATTAAATTATATTTACTATTGACCGAAATTTACCATATTTATTAGGATTGTTTAATATTATTTATTATTATTAATAATAATTGACCGAAATTTACCATATTTATTAGGATCGTTTTATATACCATATTTATTAGGATTGTTTAATTAAATTATATTACTATTGACCGAAATTTATTAGGATTGTTTTTTGTCTCATTAAATTATATTTACTATTGACCGAAATTTACCATATTTATTACGATTGTTTGGTATTATTTATTATTATTAATAATAATTGACCGAAATTTACCATATTTATTACGATTTTTTTGTCTTATTAAATTCGGTTTACTATAATAACTCTTATTAAATTTATTACGATTTTTTTGTCTCATTAAATTATTTTACGAAATTATGTCTCATTAAATTGATTATGAATCAATTTAACCCGTAATTTTAGCTTACCATAATTTAATGAGAAGAAAATTAAGTTTAATACGAAATTATTGTTGGTAATTATGAATCAATTTAACCCGTAATTTAGACTTACCATAATTTAATGAGACGAATTTAATTTTAGTACGAAATTATTTTTGATAATTATTAATCAATTTAATCAGTAAGATGGCACATCAATTTAATCCGTAATTATTAATTTAATCAATTTTTTATTATGTATGATTGATTATGAACCAATTTAATTCGTAATTTAGGCTTACCATAATTTATTGATCGAATTTATGTGATTGATTATGAATCAATCATATCCGTAATTATGAATCAATTTAATCCGTAATTATGAATCAATTTAATCATTTTTTTTTGCATTAATGATTGATTATGAATCAATTTAATCCGTAATTTAAGCTTACCATAGTTTATTGACCGAATTTATGTATGATTGATTAAGATTAAATTTAATCTGTAATTATGAATCAATTTAACCCGTAATTTAGGCTTACCATAATTTAATCTCATTAATTTTTTTTACCCAATATAAACGTCAATGCACTAACAATTTTGAATTTATGAGTAATATTAATTATATAAAAATAATTGTAATGGACGTTTATGTATATAAGTGGATTCTAATAAAACAAAAACAAATTTTGTTAATACCATATAAGCACACTAATTTTCTGTAATCACATTAATAACAATGTTGACTTCTCCTACTAAAAATAGTCTTGATGTCATTGTAAAACATCAAATATAAACAACTGTAGACGAATCTTATTTTTAGAAGTTATATTTATGTATCTTATCTCCCAAAATACTAAATAGAGAATGGTAAGTAACCATTTTACTATACAAATTTAATAAATTCAATAAAGCATTCATTTGTATATTATTCAAAATATAGAATCGATTACCAGTATAAATGGTAAGTTAATGAATATTCATTAGAAATACTGACTTTTTAAATTTGTATTGATAGATATACAGTGAATCGGATTTACCTTTAAATGGGCTTAATCATTCTATGTTTTACTTATTTTAAAAAACAGGATCTCATCTGAACACACCAACGTTATTATATTTTATCACAAAGGTTCTCAATTCTTCAAGGTTTTGCATGACCCTTCGTCACCCGTGTTCGTATGTTTGTTTGTTTTTTGTGTAAAAATGCCTATTTCATTTTATAAAATGATTTTTTTATACGTATCTTTCCAGACTGTGTCGAAGGCCATGAACAAATTACTGTTATCTAAAAACATCATATGCAATGACGTTACAGTTTCCACATACGAATTATGATTAGTCTTGATTGCAATTAATAAGATTTATTCATTTTTAATGTTATTTATTAAGATATTTAATATTAATTATTGACATTAATAATAATTGACCGAATTTAATGTTATTTATTAAAAATTTTAATCTCAATTATTTATATTACTTTTTTTTTCAAATTTATGTTTAATAAGATTTAATCATTTTAATGTATTTTCAGTATGTTAGAATTAATTTTATTTATTGACATTAATAATAATTGACCGAATTGAATGTTATTTATTACGATTTTTTAATCTCATTTATTTATATTAATATTACTACAAAATTATGTTTAATCTATATTTATGAAATTATGTTTAATATTATTTAAATTACTATTTGTTCGAATTATTATTGGTGTTTTCTGCAATTAATAGGATTTATTTATTTTTTAATGATATTTATTATGAGTTTTAATGACATTAATAATAATTGACCGAATTTAATGTTATATATTACGATTTTAAGCTCATTTATTTATTATTGACCGAATTGACCGAATTAATTTACGAATATATTACTAATACTAATATTACGATTTTTAATTTTAATCTATAGTGAATCGGATTTACCTTTAAATAGACTTAATCATTCTATGTTTTACTTATTTTAAAAAACAGGATCTCATCCGAACACACCGATGTTATTATATCTTATCACAAAGGTTCTCAATTCTTCAAGGTTTTGCATGACCCTTCGTCACCCGTGTTCGTATGTTTGTTAGTTTTTTGTGTAAAAATGCCTATTTCATTTTATAAAATGATTTTTTATACGTGTCTTTCCAAACTGTGTCGAAGGCCATGAACAAATTTCTGTTATCTAAAAACATCATATGCAATGACGTTACAGTTTTCACATACGAATTATGATTAGTCTTGATTGCAATTAATAAGATTTATTTATTTTTAATGTTATTTATTAAGATATTTAATATTAATTATTGACATTAATAATAATTGACCGAATTTAATGTTATTTATTAAAAATTTTAATCTCATTTATTTATATTACTTTTTTTTTCGAATTTATGTTTAATAAAATTTAATCATTTTAATGTATTTTTAGTATGTTAGAATTAATGTTATTTATTGACATTAATAATAATTGACCGAATTGAATGTTATTTATTACGATTTTTTAATCTCATTTATTTATATTAATATTACTACAAAATTATGTTTAATCTATATTTATGAAATTATGTTTAATATTATTTATATTACTATTTGTTCGAATTATTATTGGTGTTTTCTGCAATTAATAGGATTTATTTATTTTTTAATGATATTTATTATGAGATTTAATGACATTAATAATAATTGACCGAATTTAATGTTATATATTACGATTTTAAACTCATTTATTTATTATTGACCGAATTGACCGAATTAATTTACGAATATATTACTAATACTAATATTAAGATTTTTAATTTTAATCTACAGTGAATCGGATTTACCTTTAAATGGACTTAATCATTCTATGTTTTACTTATTTTAAAAAACAGGATCTCATCCGAACACACCAACGTTATTATATCTTATCACAAAGGTTCTCAATTCTTCAAGGTTTTGCATGACCCTTCGTCACCCGTGTTCGTATGTTTGTTAGTTTTTTGTAAAAAAAATACCTATTTCATTTTATAAAATTATTTTTTATACGTGTCTTTCCAAACTGTGTCAAAGGCCATGAACAAATTTCTGTTATCTAAAAATATCATATGCAATGACGTTACAGTTTCCACATACGAATTATGATTAGTCTTGATTGCAATTAATAAGATTTATTCATTTTAATGTTATTTATTAAGATATTTAATATTAATTATTGACATTAATAATAATTGACCGAATTTAATGTTATTTATTAAAAAAATTAATCTCATTTATTTATATTACTTTTTTTTAGAATTTATGTTTAATAAGATTTAATCATTTTAATGTATTTTTAGTATGTTAGAATTAATGTTATTTATTGACATTATTAATAATTGACCGAATTGAATGTTATTTATTACGATTTTTTAATCTCATTTATTTATATTAATATTACTATAAAATTATGTTTAATCTATATTTATGAAATTATGTTTAATATTATATATATTACTATTTGTTCGAATTATTATTAGTGTTTTCTGCAATTAATAGGATTTATTCATTTTTAATGATATTTATTATGAGTTTTAATGACATTAATAATAATTGAGCGAATTTAATGTTATATATTACGATTTTAAGCTCATTTATTTATTATTGACCGAATTAATTTACGAATATATTACTAATACTAATATTACGATTTTTATTTTTAATCTCATTTATTTCTTATTGACCGAATTAAATTACGAATTTTTTACTAATACTAAAACTAATATTACGATTTTTAATTTTAATCCCATTTATATCTTATTGACTGAATTAAAATTTTCTATTACTATTTTTACGAATATATTACTAATTACTTATAATTACTAATACTAATCCCATTTAGTTTTACTATTCCACAAGATGTCGTTGATTTTTGAAATTTAAATTATGATTTTGATGTTATTTATGAAAAGTTTTAATATTATTTAAGATGATTTTAATGTCATTGGTTTGAATGATTGATTATGATTTGGTTGTTATTTATTAAGATTTTTAATCTTATTTATTGATATTACTAATATTACGAAATTCATTTTAATATTGTTGACCAACTTTAATTTTGATATTATAACTTTCCTTTAATCAATTGTCATGAAACGATATTCTTTTAAACATATACGAATTTCTTTCAAACATTTATTTAAATATATTTAACAATGTTAAACCTATTTAATAGTTTATAATTTAAATATAATCCGAAGATAACAATGTACATTTATTTTCATAAACTTTTATTAATCTTTTAATAATAAATATAATTTAAATATATTTAACAATTTCCTGAAATATATAATGAATTCATAATAAATTTCAATGCTATTACTAATATTACGACCTTAATTTTAATATTGTTGACCGAATATGAGTACAAACTATTTACGTTTTTGTTAAATTGATGGAGGTCAATTCTTTGACTATATGTCCTTGAGTTTGATTGTGCTAATTTTAAGCGTTGTTGACCAATTCACGTCAATTACCAATCCTTCCAATTTTTTATAATTCAAAGACTTTCCTGTAATCAATTGTCATGAAACGATATTCTTTTAAACATATATGAATTTCCTTTAAACATTTATTTAAATCTATTTAACAATGTTAAATCTATTTAACAGTTTATAATTTAAATATAATCCGAAGATAGGAGTGTACATTTATTTTCCTACACTTTTATTATTCTTTTAATAATAAATATAGAGTAAAGATCAAATATAAAGTGTTTTTTTGGTAAGAACTGTGAGAATCAGGGGGGGCGGGAATTTATTTTTTTTAAAATTTTTTTCCCATGTGCTTAAACATACTTTCTAGATGAATAATACAAAAAAAATTTAATTTTTTTTAGTGTAATTACGTCATTAAAGTAAATACAGTAGTTTACACTAGAGTAATTATGTAATTACTCTACAACAGTAATTACGTAATTACTCTACACCAAAATTTATTTATTTTTTTGTTGTTTTAGATTTCAATACTATAATATATGTTTAACAATATGGGAAAAAATTTCAAAAAAAATACCCTCATTTGATTCTCACAGTTCTTACAAAAAAACACTTTGTACAAGATCTTTCCCCAATAAATATAATTCAAATCTATTTAACAGTTTTCAAAAATATATAATGTATTCAAGATAATTTTCAATGCTATTACTAATATTACGACCTTAATTTTAATATTATTGACCCAATTTGTGTAAAAACTTTTTACGTTTTTGTTAATTTGATGGAGGCCAATTCTTTGACTTTATGTCTTTGAGTTTGATTGTGTTAATTTTAAGCGTTGTTGACCAATTCACGTCAATTACCAATCCTTCCATTTTTTATAATTCAAATATATAAATAAATTCCTACATGATCACGTCAATCGAGGCATAGCATTTCCGATTTTGCAGAATTGTTCGAGACACATCAGTACTATATAAACCTTAACAAATAATAAAATCATTTAATCATCATACCAATTTTAACAACGAAATTAAATGATAATATAATTTTTCAAAATGTTACTTTTTATTAAATAATTATATTACTTCAATCACAACTAATAATGATTACTAAATATGTCAATGATAATTTGTATATAATGGGTAAGGAATTTTGAGACGCAGATGATTTTAATGTCGTTTATTTGAATGATTGATTATGATTTTGATGTTATTTATTAAGAATTTTAATCGTATTTATTGATGTTACTATTATTACGAATTTCATTTTAACATTGTTGACCGACTTTCATTTTGATATTACGACTTTTCTTTAATCAATTGTCACTAAACGATAATCATCATCTTGATTTCAATAAGTGTGCTAATTTTAAGTGTGCTAATTTTTAGATGTCAATATAAATTTGTATATAATGGGTAAGGCAATTTCAGACGCGGATTATTTTAATGCCATTGATTTGAATGATTGATTATGATTCTGATGTTATTTATTAAGATTTTTAATTGTTAAGTACTATATTTGCACAGTTTAAATAATGACTTTTTTTGGCGGCATTTTGTAACATGTCAAAAGTTGCTTAAAGTGTGTGTACAATGGGTCCTTTTGGCTGCATGTTGAAATGGGTCTGGGGTTGATCCTTTTGGTGTCTATTTTTTAATAAAATATAGGAAATTTATATTACAGCATGTGACATTGGACCCATTTTCTTATTAGTTGTTTTTTAGCTATGTAATCGTTTTGAACCATTAGAGAGATAGCATGTAAAATTTAAGCTACCCATTCAAGTAAGTGGGTTAAGGATTGTTTTTTGTATTACTCATCACCGTATCCATATCTTTACAACAACTATATTTTATGTAGAACACAAATATGGAATACAATGGTGGAGGTTTTCATAAATTATTGAAAATAAGCTGCATTTCGAGGATTGTGATGACAATGATAACAACTTCGAAGGTGAAAAATCAGCTATCAATGAGGAAGACTTGGAAGATTTTGATTGAAGTAATGAAAATGGACCATTGGTTGAAGTTCGTTAAGCCCCAACTAAATGATAAGTGTTATATGCTTAATTTTAGTTATGATTAGAATATAGATATTATTCAAATGATGTAATGTGTGATATTGGTTGAAGTTCGTTAAGCCCCAACTAAATGATAAGTGTTCTATGCTTAATCTTAGTTATGATTGGAATATAGATATTACCCAAATGATATAATGTGTGATATTGTGATAGTATGCTATGTAGTTTGCAGTTGTCAAATTAAACTTTACTTACTCGATATATCCATCATTTCGTTGCATTAAACTCTTAGATGACATTTTGCATTTAACATCAAAATTCATACATGTTGCATTATCAAACATTTAGTAACCGAAACAAATTGCATAATACAGTTCTTATTTTCCTACTTTTTTTTATTTTACTTTCGGATGAACCGTGGGTCCCCACGGGACTCTAACCTAGTATATATATATATATATATAATGTAAGTATACAATGAAATCCCTTTTATAATGAAAATTATAGAAACTCTGACTTCCCGAGCTTTTTTATGAAAATTTTAGGGCATGTAATATACATGATTTTAAGTATTTTGAGCCAAAAAAAAAGCACCGAACAGTTTTTTTAAATACATTTTCGGATAACATATGTTATTTTCGTGTAACTTTACACAAAAACTTATTTATTTAAAAAAAAACGTTCAATGCTTTTTTGATTTTATTTTTATTTTTTTGCTCAAAATGCTTAAAATCATGTATATTACATGCCCTAAAATTTTCATTTAAAAAAATCGGGAAGTTAAGATTTCTAGAGTTTTCACTATAAGAGTCGGTTTTCAAAATATCCATACCCTAGTGTGTGTGTGTGTAGGGGATAGTTCATGAGAAAACTTATTTTATTAAGAGAATTTAAGAATTTTATATAACATATGTGCAATATATCATATGTTGCACTATGTAATATGTATTTCACATGTGTAACATATGGTATATTGCGTATGTTTAATATATGATATATTGTGTATATTACATATGTGTAATATATATTACACATGTGTAACGTATGTACACTACACATATGCAATAATTATATATTACACATGCATGTGTAGAGTTAGGATCAATATATTACAGTGAAAGAAAAATAGAAAGTCGTAGGAAGGGTATCAAACGGACTCCGATTGAACTCATTCAAGCGGCATTGGAACCGCCTCATCGAAACCTACGATCTTAGTTTTTAGGTTTTCACTTTTTTGGATTTTTGGCTTGTAGTTTTTAGAATTTGCATTATATCATTGTGTCTTTTATGTAGCATTTTGTCTTTTTCTTATTTTCATCATTGTGTCATTTTTGCAATTGATCGTGTCTTTTTTCTTCAACGATGTGTAATAATTTTCAGCATTGTATTATATTTTGTGGCTTATTGTGTCAAATTTTGTGATCTATTGTATTTTTTGTATAATTCTCACCCTTCTCATTTGTTTGTTACACTGTGTAGGATAAGTTGACCCATATTACATATGTCTAATATAGAGTTCTCAAGTTCTCTCATTAACAATGAGTTTTTAATTGAACCCGGGATGGTTCATTTCAGAAGAGGTTTTAATGCGAGAAGTGCGAGAAGAAGATTAATAATTCATTTTTTTCGTTTTAAAAAAAATAAGAATGTAAGAACATGGTTGAAATGTGTTGTTTATTCATCTATCTTGAAAAAAAAAACAAATATATGAAGAAATTTCATTAATTTATATAACCTACACATGTACAAATCTTGTGTAAGACCATTACCTACGCATAATATAACACAAGTGTAGGAAAGAGTTTAAACATTAAAAAAATATTTGATTACATTAATTTAATAAGTTTATATATATATATATATATATATATATATATAACATAGACAATGATATATAAAAAGTAAAAACTTCAAAAATATATGAACCATTACTAATAAAAAGTAAGATTTAGGTTTCTTCTCGCACTTCTCGCAATAAAACACTCTTCTGAAAATAACCTAACACTATATATATATATATATATATATGAAAAAGATCAAATAGGAACCAATACCCTAGTTAGAAACTTAGGAACCGATCTGAGCCATTCATCTTTGATCTTGATCTAGGGGGTAGTTATGTAATAAGACAATTAAATATTATCTTTTAATTTAATTAAAATTGTTATATATGGCAGTTATTTGACTTCATTAAAATTGTTATATATGGCAGTTATTTGACTTCATTAAAATTGTTATATATGACAGTTATTTGACTTCATGATATATATATATATATAGGGTTAGGATCAAATACATAAGATACTTTTTCTAGGAAGGGTGAGGAGGATTGTGATCCATTGATCATATATTTGAAGGGTTGAGATTAGTTTGTTTGAAAAAAATAAATAATAAATTAGAGAAAGGGCATAAAAGGAAAACAACATTTGTTGACTTTCTCTCTCCACATGCAATGCACATGTCAATTCCCCCCATCATTTTAAAACGTCTATAACTTTTTCATACGACATTTTTTTTTTCAAAAAAAATTTCACCATATTAACGAGCGTTTTTTTATCTTTAATATGAGTACCACATTGCTACATTAAAATTGAAAAAAAAAATTCGTGCTAAATGGGTTTTTTTTCTCCGTTGTGTCTTCTGCACGTTCATTGTGTTATAGTATGCATGTGTGCTTTATAAATATGTTATTTATGTTTTTTTAGTCTACACATGATTTAACTTTGTCCATTGTGTTTTTAGTATGATTTTAATTGTGTTTTACGCAAGTGAGTTTTGTATTTAGGTGTACATTGTGTTTTATTATGTTATTCATTGTGTTTAAGTCTATTATTCATTGTGTTTTAGTCTTTTGTTCATTGTGTCTTTAGAATGTCATCCATTGTGTTTTATTAGACTGTTCATTGTGTTTTATACCCTATTGTTCATTGCATATTTAATTGGTACTCATTGTGTTTTACATTATCTCCATTGTGTCTTACGCAACTGGGTTTTCAACTTTTTTTACAAAAGTATTCATTGTGTTTTAATCTTCTGTTCATTGTGTCTTTATTATGTCGTCCATTGAGTTTTACACAATTGGGTTTTTAACTTTTTTTTCAAAAGTATTCATTGTATTTTAGTCTTTTGTTCATTGTGTCTTTCGTATGTCATCCATTGTGTCTTATGCAACTGGTTTTCAACTTTTTTTTCAAAAGTATTCATTGTGTTTTAGTCTTCTATTCATTGTATCTTTAGTATATCGTCCATTGTGTTTTACTAGACTCTTGATTGTGTTTTATACCCTATATTTAATTGGTGTTCATTGTGTTTTACATTCCATTGTGTCTTACGCAAGTGGGTTTTGAATTTTTTTTTCAAAAGTATAGCAATATGATACTCATATTAAAGATAAAAAGACGCTCAATTTTATGGTATATTTTTTTTAAAAACGGATGACGTATAAAAAAGTTACGGGCATTTAAAAATGAAGGTGGAAATGGCATGTGACTTGCATGTGCATATGTTTTTGACAAAATTACCCCTCCCACTTGTTAATCCTTTGGACACATGTCATTTTCTAGTGGCTTCTCACCCTTCTCATTTTTTGTAGCCTTTGTAGAATAACCCAACCCTATATATATATATATATATATATATATATATATATATATATATATATATATATATATATGGAGAGAGAGAGAGATGAAAAGATTTGTTGTTAATTGTTATACACCAGTGTATAATTATACATCAGTGTATAATATATGTATTTAATACTATCATTCTTTACCAGTGTATAATTATACATCAGTGTATATTGATACATTTGATTAGCACTACTATTTATACACCAGTGTATAATTATACATCAGTGTATAATATATGTATTTAATACTACCATTCTTACCAGTGTATAATTATACATCAGTGTATATTGATACATTTGACCTCGTTATGTTATTTAAGGTTTGATCGATTACCTTTTCCATATAATATACACCAACGTATATTATCCAAAACTATATAACATCATGTACTGCACATATTGATGAAGAATGATTACCATGGGGAAAAATAAATACTTTTCTAAAATAATGAGATTATAAAGGAAACTAATTAAACATGTATTATTAATAGTCAATATACAATTACCACATTGCCCTTTGATTTAATTAAATATTTAATTAATGTTTTACTTATTTACAATCATGCTATTAGAGATCAATGTCTAAGATTGGTTTCTATGATTCCTACTTAAGGTATGGTTTCTATTTGAACCCTACCATATATATATATATATTATGAAACACGTTTCCTTATTTAGTATATTTGTGAAATCCTTAAAAATCTAATTCATATGCTAAGTAAGTTCCCTCATGAATGAAATAAAGTACTCTATATTTCACTCAACACCAAGTTGTTGTTAGGTTGTTGCGAACTAGAAAAAAGAATTTTAAATTGATGCTCAAAACATTGAATTTTAGGCATGTCAACACAATTTCATGGACTAGTTATTTAACTTTTTCTAGTGACGGTCATATGGTTATATTCGAAATTGTTTATAGCTTTGATAACACTTATTGGCATTTGGCTACCGGCCCCACAAAGTCATGTTGTCCTCCTTGGTATGAGTATCTTTCATCATAACATACAACCATTGCATTGCAAAAAGGTGATTTGAATTAAAAGGGGTCAAAGTTGGTCGTATGAACTAGTCATGAACTTGAAGTACCATTAAAAGAAGAAAAGGAAAAAAAAAAAGAATAATAATGAGATTAGAAAGCTTTGCATAAGTGTGCTATTAATTCTCACATCATCGGCCATGCATGCCATAAGTGATAAGTTTTACTTTGATATTTAGATTATTTTTATGGTGAACTTGTGAGGTCATTATATATTTGTTTTAATTTATACTTGTTCAAGCTGTTAAGAAATATGCAATTATTAAAAATGTGTATTAAAAATGTATATAGTTGTATTTGAGTTTTTACATATTTTCAAGTTGGTTTTTGAGATAGATTTCAGATTCCATGTGACAAGAATCTCAAGATCCAATAATTCCATTCCAAATAGTAATTCTTTTTGTCCAAATATTGGCAATATGTTTAGGTTTTTTTGGACTTTAAAGAACTCTTGAACTTTAAATATATTAATTATATTATTTAGAAATACTTTCACTTAAATAGACAAATCGGCAAGTTACTTTTGGAATTTGGGGCCTTTGATGCTAAAGTAACAAAGTGGTCCAACAAAGCCATTGGTTCTTTAATCTCTTCTTTACTAGCTAGGACTAACTTTAACTCGTGAGTAGATTTAACCATTGATTAAATTATAATGCCATCAATTATGTTTTCTTCTTATTGGACCGCTGTTAAAAGAATTAAACATGGTTAGTTTTTTGTTGACGTCGATATGAATTGAATGATGACGTGACATTTTCTAAAGTCACTTTTACCTTTCAACTCAAAATCAACGTAGGGTTTCGTTGCAGGTAGGTGTTGTGGTGATGGTGGATGGTGATGTTGAGTGGTGGGAGAGCGATTAGGGGTTTTAGTGGGGGAGGTGGAGCTGTGAGGTTGTGTTGCAGGCAGCTAGGGTTTTTAGATTGTGGGTGGTGGTGAAAGGGGAAAACGATGGTATATGGCAATGGAGGTTGATAAATGGCAGATAAAAGTGGACTGGTGGTCGTCAATGGTGATATGGTCGTTGAATTGTGGTTGGGGATTTGTTGAACATAAGTGGAATCGAGTTAGGGTTTGGGGTCGAGGTGAATCAGGATTCGGAGATGGAGGGGTGATGGTGGCTTGCAGGTCTAAAGGTTGTATGTGTTTGATTGGTGGCTAATCGATTGTATTTGAGGCTAATTGGTTACGGTGGTGGTGCGATGGTGTTGGTGTAGGTGGATATTGGTGTGATTAGCGGTGGAGGGAGCGTGGGTGGTTGATGCTGCTGGTGGTGTTTGGCGAAGATGGATGGTGGTGGGTGGGAGTAGTGTGACAGGCACTTTGGCAAAGTATTGTGGTTGTGGCTGGAAATGGTGCGTTTCTTGTGGCGATACGGTGGCGGAGTGGTGGAAGTGACGATGGTGGATGAGGTTGTAGGTGGTAGGACATTGAAAAAAAACAACAATTATAAAAATATTCCATGTAATTTTCCAATTCATATCCACGTCCGAAAAGATTAACCAGGTTAAGTTTTTTAATGGAGGCCCAATGAGAAAAAAAAAAGTGTTAAAGTTGATACTGGTGACAAGAATATTCTCAAGTTGAATTATTATCGGCAACTACAAAAAGATTAGATTATTAAAATCCAATTTGCCTTTTATATATAAAAAAACAAATGCCTTATTTTAAAATCCACCCACTTATCTGGTTTTGACATATTTTGCTCTAGGTGAAAACAGAACTCCAATTTTGCAGTTTTATTTAGTGTAAAAAAATCACTAAAAACTTTTGTATCACACGGGTTGTACATTTTTTTTGTTTTATTTATTATTAGGTTAGAAAATTTTACATTACCTGGAGTTTAATCAATAAAATATTAAATGTTTTTAATAAACGAATATATAAAAAGAATTAGTTAATAAAATAAATATTAAATAAATAGGAGATAAATGTAAAAGTAAGATTTAATAATATTATTTCAATGAGAGAGAATTTAGATAATGATAGAGTAAAGTAATAATAAAGATAAAGATTACAATTAATAAATATCGGGTTAATTAAGTTATTTATAACCTAAAAATTTTGGTGAAAATTTAGAGGTGGGCATGACATCAACAAATAATATATGTCCCCTCCTCAATCGTTTTATTATATATATATATATATATATACATCCTTCAAGTTAAATTTGAAAATAATATTAATAACAATCATTAAATAGTAACCAAGATTCATATATGTTCTGTTTTAGTCACTTAATTTTAAGGTTTCCCAATCCCCTTATGATGGAGTGGCATCCTCCTTGCTTTCCTTATGGGAGGTGGGGAGTTTGAGTCCTACCGGCAGCAAAATGCTGCTGGTGAGCCGGGTTTTACCAATTCTTCAATGTCTTGCCATCGGGCGGGTGGGGGTTGGGTTTTCCTTGATTTTGAATACTACATGGGCGGGCCTTGGCTACCCAGCTGCTCCAGGGAAGCTGGGGGTCGCAGGGGCCTGTCTATAGTGTGGGGGTTCTCCTGGGTAGTCGGGCAGAAATGTTAGTTGGTCGTTCAAAAAAAAATTAAGGTTTATTGGATTTAAATAATCTCAAATTTAACTTATTATCCAACAAGAGTCTCAATTAAGAAAATGTTTTGTAAAAATCCCAACCTTTAACCTATTTTCCCAAGCGATCTCATACTAAAAAAAAAAACCCTCAGTTAGTTTTTGTTAACGCGGGTTACTTATGTGACAAAAAAAAAGTCAATGTTTTGTTGGTGACTGCTTATGTGGTAGCTCACCTCAGCAAAAACTAATTTGATTAACTGTTAGTTATATGAAGTCAAAAACAACTTAAAAGTCAGAACCGTCACAAAACATTTCATTAGTTGGGAGTTGCGGTTCAATATGTCATATTTGATATTATTAACATCCAGTAAACCAATTTTAAAAACATAATTGGTCTTACGTAAGGGTGGATGGTGTGGTCATCACCTCATCACACCCAATCATTTTGTGTCATCTCATTTCATTACATTCCATTACTAAACTCATGTGGTGGTGTTCACATTCCATCACTAAATTTTTTTTAATAAAATTAAAAAATCTATTTAATAAAATTAATAAATTTAAAAAATAAAAAAAATATTAAAAAAATTATTATTCAAACGGCTACTTTTCTAAGCCTATAAATAGAAGACCAAAAACTCATAGTCAATCACAATTTGATGTCACAATTCAATCTACACACACAAAGATATGGGTGGTGGTTATCATAACGATTTAGCCGGTCCTTCACACCTCAGGCGATACTCTCGCCAACGACGACATTCTCAACCACCGTCTTCACCTCCTCCCCAACCTCAACCACTGTCATCTCCTCCTTTTACACTATACACTCCCCCTCCTACAGTATACACTCCTCATCCCCAAACTCAACCATAGTCATCTCGTTGATTGACAACAATTCCTCCTTTACCAGGTTATACTCCCCTAAATCCAGATGCTCCTCTCACAGATGAGGAATATATCTAAGCCCTAGACTACACTATGGCTGTCATGGGAGTGGGGCAGCTACGACTGGTGGAGACCTAACCTCCTCCCCAACCCCAAACCCTCTTGCTCCGGAGCCAAATGAGGAGGATTATGAAGTAGATATGAGTATGGATGATGAACCATATTATATTCCAAGTCCTGACTATGGCTGCATCAGCTTAAATGCTAGGTCGGACGGTCGTGATAGCGATCGTTTTGTGTCCTCGCCGGAGTACACACTGGAGGATTGTGATAACTATTCTCTATAGAAGAAATTTAGGTTTAATTATCTAATGTTAATAAGTAATTTAGGATTATGTAATGTTTTAATAGGTTTAATTATGTAATGTTTTTATTTATATATAATATTTTTAGAAAAAAGTTCTTTTTTTAAGCCAAACACATTCAGCTGTTGTGATGTGTGTCACGGTTATGTGTGCATCGCAACCGTGATCATCTTGGTACATCACGGACCGTCCCGACTGACCTAAACTAAAATCTATTTTTTCAATATCCTTTTTCTTGAATTATCCTTCAAATATCATTTACGTAATGATGACAAGGTGATTGCCATTTGTCATATCCACTGTTAAAACATTAGTTGTCTCATTGTTTCTTGGCTACATTCCAAGATAACATACACTCATAAAAAATTCACAATTCACACATTCAAAATCCACCCTCTTCACACTAATCATGAAACACAAACTTGTACCTCATGCATTGAGAGTTGTACATTGGTTCATAAAGCATCAAAACTAAATATGGAAGAAAGTATAGTACGAGACAAGAAACCTATTCATACTGTCTTGTTTGGTCACCCTCACTGCGGTTTGCTCACATTGAGTCCCGGACCACATGTCAAATCACTTCACCACAATGGCAAGGTTTGAAAATAACTTGTGTTTGTTACCGACGCCTTGTGGTTGTGGTAAACTTAACTAGACTATAAAATACAAGTGCTTATGCATAGGTTACTACTACATGTCCATACCATCGTTATATTTCTGCATTGTGTTCTATCGCCTTCAAGTTGATTTTTTTTAACAAGAACAAGAATCTTGAAAGTTACTACTTGTGATAAAAAAAACATGCATGTTGTGACCTTATCCTGATAGCTACAGGATTTTCTCAATACCAAGAAAAAATGTTATAATGTTTTCAGATTCCTAACTGAATAAAAGAAACACACACTAAATTAATATTTATAGTGGTTTGAGGCAAATGTTAACGAATTCATCTTGTAAAATTTTCAAACAAAAGCTTGCATTAACATAATTGTGAGAATTATTATTTCTTTCACCTTCTCATTGATTTACCATCTATTATATAATACAAGAAATCTCCTTATTTTTGGGAGATTTGTTACAAAATAATGACCAAATAAATGAGAGATAAATATAATACAAATTTGCCATAAATACAATTTACTAATACACCCCCGCAGTTGAAGCGTCAGGAGGACCGATGCTGAGACTGGATCGGAAGTCTTCAAAGAGGATCCGAGGGAGACCTTTGGTGAATATGTCAGCAACCTGATGGCGGGATGGAACATGTAAAACGCGAACGTGCCCGCGTTGAACCTGTTCGCGGACAAAGTGAATGTCAAGCTCGATGTGTTTTGTACGTTGGTGTTGTACCGGATTGCCAGAGAGGTAGACAGCACTGACATTATCGCAGTAGACTAGCGTAGCTCGAGATAGAGGATGATGAAGCTCAAGTAAAAGATTGCGAAGCCAGCAAATGTCTGCCACAACATTTGCAACACCCCTGTATTCAGCTTCAGCACAGGACCTGGAGATGGTAGCTTGACGCTTGGACGACCAAGAAATGAGATTATCCCCAAAATATACGCAATACCCAGATGTTGAGCGACGTGTGTCCGGGTAACCAGCCCAATCCGCATCCGTATAAGCTACAAGAGAGATATTAGGTACCAGTCCGAGATGAAGACCATGAGAAGAGGTACCCTGAAGATATCGAATAATGCGTTTTAAGGCATTCCAGTGGTCCTGACGAGGATCATGCATGTGCATACATATCTGTTGAACAGCATAGGATATGTCCGGTCTGGTGAAAGTGAGATATTGCAAGGCACCAGCTAGGCTTCTATACGTTGAAGGGTCGTCATGTGGCGGACTAGCGGTGGCAGAAAATTTTGACTGTGTATCAACAGGAGTGGCGACTGGTTTGCACGAATCCATGGCAGCTCGATGAATTATGTCGTGAACATATGCCTGTTGAGAGAGAAACATATGATTACCAGAACGGGTGACTTGGATGCCTAAAAAATAGGAGAGAGGACTCAAATCTTTCATAGCAAATTCACTGGACAGAGTTTGTAGGAGCCGCGTGCGTAAGGCCTCAGTGGACGTGGTAAGAATAATGTCATCCACATAAATCAGAAGATACGCGACTTCAGTCCCGTGGCTATAAATAAAGAGAGAATTGTCTGATTTGCTTTGTGTGAAACCCTACAAGACAACAAAGTCAGTGAAACGTTGATACCAGGCTCTAGGGGCCTGTTTAAGACCATATAATGACTTTCTTAGGCGACACACATGGCCTGGAAAGTCACGGTGACGAAAACCCATAGGCTGGTGCATATAAACAGTCTCTTCCAAGTTTCCATGTAGAAACGCATTCGTAACATCCAATTGATGAATGGGCCAAGACTTGGAGAGAGCCAAAGAAAGAACCAACCGGATGGTAGATGGTTTGACCACTGGGCTAAAAGTTTCGCCACAATCTATACCCGTCTGCTGCTTACGACCGTCACATACTAACCGAGCTTTGTAACGCTCCAAACTGCCATCTGACCTGAATTTATGTTTAAATAACCACATGCAATTAATGATATTCATGTTAGGTGTTCTAGGTACTAACTCCCAGGTCTTATTTTTAATAAGTGCACTAAATTCATTGGTCATGGCATTGTGCCATTCGGGAGTGGATAAGGCAACCTGAGGGTTTTTGGGTAGTGGAACAATGGTGGCAGTGTGGAGGTTGAAGTGGTGTTTGGGCTTGTGAATACCACTCATGGAACGAGTGTGTATGGTACGGTTAGTTGGTACGGGAGATGGAGGTGGCATGGTGGTGGACGGGTGGTCCGTAGTAGGGGAGGGAGGAGATGGTGGGCTGGACGAGGTGGGAGAAGTGGATTGTGGGTTCAAATGGGCTACGGATGGAGGAATGGGCTGAAGGGGAGGCGGACCAGCGGGCTGGGCCTGGGTACGGGAGGAAGTGGGTTGGTCTGTGGGAATGTTTGGAGGGGATGTGGTGCGTGTGTTGGGCTGAGAAGGGGTGGTGTGAGTATGATTTGGGCTGGACGAGGTGGGCTGAGAAGATGTGGAAGGTGTGGGCTCGGACGAAGGGCTGGAAGGGGGTACGGGGTTAGTAGGAGGTGGGTTGGTTTTATTTTTGTGTAGGAGGTAGTCCCAAACCAAGGGATTGATTGTGGGATTGAGGAAATCGTATGAGGGTGGTTTTGTAGGGGATTGAATTGTGTAGGGAAAAATGGATTCTTCAAAGTGGACATGTCTGGAAATTATAATTTGGTGAGAAGTAAGATCAAGACATTTGTATCCACGATGATTGGTCGGGTAACCAAGAAAGACACAGGGTTAGGATCTATAGTCAAGTTTGTGTATTTTGGAGGAGGGGGGCAAGGGGATAGCAGAGGCATCCAAAAACCCGAAGGTGATCGTATTCTGGAGTGCAATTATAAAGAAGAGTGGTGGGGGATTTGAAGTTGTGAAGTTTGCTAGGTAAGATATTTAGAAGATAGGTGGCGGTTTCAAGAGCGTGATGCCATAGATTGGGCGGCAAAGACGCTTGGGCAAGAAGAGTGCGAATCATGTTGTTAATGGTGCGGATTTTGCGTTCCGCTTTGCCATTTTGGGACGAGGTGTAGGGACAGGAAAAATGAAATTGCATGTCGTTATGATTACAAAAATTGTAAAAGTTTTGATTTGCATATTCGGTGCCATTGTCACATTGAAATTGTTTGATTTTACTTTTAAATTGGGTGTTAATGTGGTTATGTAGAGTGGTGAAGATTTCAAAGACTTGAGATTTAGTTGATAAGGGAAATGTCCACAAGAAGTTAGTAAAATCATCCAAAAATAAAATGTAATATTTATGGCCCCCGTACTAAGTATTGGAGAGGCCCATAAATCACTGTGAACAATGTCAAATGCAGAACAAGTGTAATTAAGAGAATCATAAAACGGCAATTTAACACTTTTGCCAAAAACACATGATTGACAAAGTGATTTATTAAGTTTTCCATAATTAATAAATGAAGACAACTTCAAGGATTTGAGTAAATTGTCTCCAGGATGTCCTAAGCGTTGATGCCAGCGATCTTGAGAAACAGCAACAAAAGATGTGGGTTGAGAGGTCTTGAGTGGGAGGGGTTGAGTCAAAGGATATAGATCGCCTGTGCTATTGCATCGTAGGATAGGAGCTCGGGTTTTGAGATTCTTCACAAGAAAGCCAAATGGGTCAAATTCAATAGAAATTAAATTGTCCCTGGTAAGGCGACGCACAGAAATAAGGTTTTTAATTAAATTAGGAACAAAAAGGACATTATTAAGTTTAAGAGGTGGGTATGGTGGTGGGAGTACTTGGTTGCCTTGGGCCACTACAGGTATGGTCATGCCATTTCCAACAATAATATATTTATTAGTGTAAGTATTAAAAGTAGACGGAGAGTATATACCTTGCTCGTTGGAAGAGTGGGAGGAGGCACCGGTATCCATTACCCCATGATCTGGAGGGTTGAGTGCCGGTGAATAAAGAGCCTGCTCAATATCTGTTGGAGAGTAACCTGTGAGGTGAGCCTGATCAGGGCGGGGTCCAAGAATGCCTTGTGAATTTTGGGAGTTGGGCCGAGACGGGTATGGGCACGGTGGTAGGGCCGAGGTGCTAATGTTGGATGCATTATTCTTGAGTATTGAGGCCCACTGAGATGCAGTCCAGTTACTAGGAAACACAATATATGGGTGACTCGGGTTTGAGTGGTTTGAGTTGTTGGAGCGGGTTTGGGTGTTATTGGACCGGCCGCGCCCACGGCCACGGCCACGGTCGGACCGGTTGCGGGCTGAGTCCGAGTTGTTGTATGAAGGTGGTTGAGAGGTGTTGCGTGGGTTGTTGGTGGCGTTGGTGTGCAGGGAGGTGGAGGCAGATTGAGCGTTACGAGTCACCTGGCGTTTCTTTTTGCTTTCTTCAAAGGTTAGGCGAGACCGAACCTCATTGAACGAAGGTAGCGGCTCCCGGTTTTGAAGTACCGTGGAGATGCTATCATATTGTTCCGTGAGGCCGGTCAATACTTTGAGGACAAGAATCCGGTCTTCAACTGGGGCACCCACACTAGCAAGTTGATCCGCCAATTGTTTGGCGTGTTCACAATAATCTGCCATAGAAGAAAAATATAAAGACATAAATTAGCAAATTCTTGGCCAAGAAATACCACCCGAGTATTTTGGTTGTCGTTGAACTCATGGTCAACCCCTGTCCACGCATCATAGGCCGTTTGACCCGGCTGGATAATGATTCGTAGCAGAGGTTGAGAAAGAGTAGCGTAGATCCACTGCTTGACAAGGGCGTCGATGCGGCTCCACAGGTTGTCAGCTGCCACGGCGGCAGCCTCTGCTTTGGCAGCGGCTGCGGCATCCGAGATGGAGGGGCGAGCGGCAGGCGGGCGGCGAGGAGACAGATGGTCTGCAACCTCGTAAGCTTCACAGTGTACCTGAAACAGAGTTTTCCAGGTAGAATAAGCCGGTGAGTCTTTTTCCAGAGAGATGGGGATATGTGATTTTATATTGGTGACATTAAGAGCGGGATGAAGGTTTGATGGTTCCATGAGAGTAAGAAAATAATACTAGGAAGGATATGAGAGAGAGATAATATGTAAAAGGAGGTGAAAGAAGGAGCCGAAGAGATAATCTGCAGCGGCGGCAGAAGTAGGTCAGAGGGTAGGGAAGTAGGGTAGGGTAGGGTAAGATCAAAGGATGATACCATGTGAGAATTATTATTTCTTTGACCTTCTCATTGATTTACCATCCATTATATAATACAAGAGATCTCCTTATTTTTGGGAGATTTGTTACAAAATAATGACAAAATAAATGAGAGATAAATATAATACAAATTTACCATAAATACAATTTACTAATAATAATTTCTATCACATTGTAAAATTTTCTTTGTAAGTTAGGAGAGATCAACAATGCTTCTTCATAATACGCTTGGTAGGGATCATTACAACATTTTGTTATTTTTAAGAAACAAACTTCATCAATGAAACACTAAAACCACAACACATTACAAGTGGACGGTTAGTAAGCGAACAACAAGTTGGGTCGCCACCCCCTTTTAAATAGCAAAACCTACCTATTAAAAATAAAGCTTTGGTTCCTGGCCGACGAGCAAAACACTTCTTACTTTGTTAACTATTATATCTCTTTTTATACACGAGAAATGTTTAATGAATCTATAGAACTCTTAGAAGTTGGACATGTATATGAAACTTGCAAGATGCTAGGTCAAATTTATACCCACATCCCTTTGTGTTTATCACATTGGAGTGCAACCCTACGTGAAAGCCAGTGATCACTTATTTTCGGCTCAATGGGTATTCCACACAATTTATTTATTTATGATCATTCTTCTTTATTTTATGTATCGTGTTATGTTATGCTTAATATGTGTCCGCTATGTTATGTCCTACTTCATTATCTCAGCTAGTCAGCTATGTCATGTTTAGTTTTGTTTTGTTATGTTTAATCATATGTCACAAAAGGTAGAGGCTAGAGATGCACAGAAAAACCGGACTTGGAACCGGACTTGAGAAAAAAATCAGAACCAGCTATTTTTATACTTGGTATTTTATACCCATAATCGGACCAACCCTACCTACGGTTAGGGCATACATTTTGAGCTCAATACTCGTACCCAAAGTCCTACCCAATTTATACCCGAAATTACCCGAAACCGGTTATACCATGGTTGTAAAAATCCCGCCTAGCTGCCAATTAATCGTCAGTCAGAGGTTCACTGAGTAATCACCAATTAATCGCTAGTCGGTGGCTATCTAGCGATTAATCTTATATACTTAAAGATACAAGTCGAGGAAGAGGTTAAAACATCATCATCATCATACTCAGTTAATCCCACCTATAGCAAAGCTAAGGTAGGGTCTGAGGAGGGTAAGATGTAGACAGCCTTACCTCTATCCCTAAGAATAGAGAGGCTGCTTCCAGTGAGACCCCCGGCTCGATGTGGTTTGGTATCAAGCCTTGGACATAAGGCACAGAACACTTAGCAATCGGGACAAACCCGATCGATGCATGTACCCCTGTCTTTTGGCTATCCACGCCACCACATGATGCATGATTAACCGTCCGTCGTTTTTAACGTTATTTTCACGAAATTAGTAAAATAACGTTAAAACTAGTGCAACTTTACTTTTGCCCCCCAAGGGCCACACATATATACATTATATGCGCACACCGTAAGTGGGGCAGTGAAGAGGTTAAAACATGCCTACTTAAAAAGCTACATATAAATTATGTATATGTGTGTATAAAACTAAAAACTACATATAAAATCCCAATCTGATTAATCACGGCAAATCCCTACTAATCCCGATTAAATGCTAGTCTGTACCTCACTACCCGACTACTGTCTAGCGATTCTTGCAGCACTGCCTTATACCCGATACCGGTTTTTCTAATACCCTAATTTTTAGAGTATATTTTTATATTTACTTTACAACTTTTGTTTTAAGATTTTAGAAATTATATTATAAAGCAAATAATTTGTACATGAGTAAATTTATGTTAATGTAACTTAATTTAATTATTTTTACAACAAATTTTAGTCTTAAATGAATTTATTTTGTGTAAAATAATAAAGAAAAAACTTATTTTTTAAAACCGGGTATTAATACATGTACCTACACCCGGCTCTAATACCCGTTATACCCTAACCTGATAATACCATACCCGGGTATATAGGTTATGGTTTTTCTCCTTAATACCCATACTCAAACCCAACCCGATTTCTCTCAATACCTGATCATACCCGGAACCGGTTATTAAAAGAACCCGATTTGTGCACCTTTAACTTTGGGATGGCAATTGGATCCGAACCCGATGGGTAAATCCGAAACCCGGGACATTTGGGACGGGTATGGGGTTGGGTAAGCGGGTATAGGACCGGGTATGGGATTATCTTTTTTTTTCGCGGGTATGGCACGGTTATGGGATTTGGTGTTATACCCGTTTACCCGATAATGCATACCCGTTTACCCGATTATACACCCAAAATAATTTCTTTCTTTTTTTTAGTTATCTTAATTTTGTCGCTTATATGATTTTTCCCTGATATCATGATATAATTTCCTCTTTTTTTTGTTACTTCCATCACCGCCTTTTGTTTTACCATTTTATTTTTGGTATATATATGCTTAACTTTGGTACAACATGCTCAAATAAGCTAAAAAGATCACCACTTATTTTTTAATAACAACTAACAAAACGATTTTGTTGCTCTACAAAGCGAACAGTTCGTTAGCCTGATACACACAACACCAACAACAGTTACATCACCAAAATAAACTAAACAACCATGTCACTTAATGGGTATACCTGAAATCCGCAAGAATGCCTGATACCCAATGGATAATTACCCGATAAATACCCGACATGTATGGAACAAGCCTTTATAATTAGGTATAGGGTTGGGATTGCTCAAACCCATCCCATAGCCGACTCATTGCCATCTCTACTTTAACCAAAGGGTTTTTGGTTTAACGGTAGCAAGGTGTTGTATAATGTTTTATATTTTCATGTGATGAGAGTTTAATCCTTACGGCTGATGGATGTGTATTTTAACACTAAAATTAGAGAGTATATGAGGTGTTTAAAAAAAGAAAATGTTTACTTCAAAACATTACTTTGTTTTTGAACTCTTTCAGTTTATCAAGAGTTAATAGTCATTTTCGTCCCTGAGGTTTGGGCCAGTTTGCCACTTCAGTACAAAAGTTTTTTTTTTTGCAATTCCTTCCCTGGGGTTTGGATTTTTTTGCCAATTTCGTCCTTTTCACTAACCTAGTTAAAAAAGCTCGTTAAGTTCAGGGGTAGGTTTGTCTTTTTACATACAATTTAAAATTTTATTTAAAAAATCTTTTATCTTTCATAAAAATCAACCCTACCCCACCCCACCCCACCCCACCCTCTTTCTCTCTCTCTCTTTCCATCTCAATCTCAATCTCTCTCTCTCCATCTCAATCTCTCTGCACAATCTTCAACAAACTATAATAATAACAATAATAGAGTCTCTCTCTATATATATATCTATATGCTGCTGCTTCTTCTTATAATAATAATAAATATTATTATTATTATTATTATTATTATTATTATTATTATTATTATTATTATTATTAGGCAGGGTGGTTGTGGTTACGGTGGAGGTGGGTTGCTGGGTGGTGGTTTTGTTAGGCAGGGTGGTTGTGGTTACGGTGGAGGTGGGTTGCTGGGTTGTGGTTGGTAGTCACTGGAGGAGAGATGGTGGTGGGTTGTTGGGTTATCGGAACTGGGTTGGGGTTGTAGTCGCCGGAGGAGGCGATCGGTGCCGGGGAGACAACCGGAAGTGATGACCGGAGCTAGGATGCCCGAGGCGAATCGATGCTGATTAATGATGGTGCAATTAATATATAATTTGAAAATATTTGTAGATCTGTGAGACACATACCTGATGGAATTGAGCGGCAGTGCAGAATAGTGTTGTTCGACTGATTCACGTTGTTATTATTATTATTATTATTATTATTATTATTATTATTATTATTATTATTATTATTATTATTATTATTATTATTATTACAGAGCAAACAAATGGAGAAGAAGAGAGAGAGATGGAGAGAGAGAGAGAGATGGAGAGAGAGAGTGTGTGTTATGTGTTTGTGTGTGTGAGAGAGAGAGGGGGTGGGGTGGGTTGGGGAAGACTCAAGACTGTGGTTTTTTTATATTAAAATAATCATAGGGTATCAAATGACAAATATGTCCTTCATTAAAGTGGCAAAAAGACAAACCTACCCCTGAACTTAACGAGCTTTTTTAACTAGGTTAGTGAAAAGGACGAAATTGGCAAAAAAATCCAAACCCCAGGGAAGGAATTGCAAAAAAAAAAAACTTTTGTACTGGAGTGGCAAACTGGCCCAAACCTCAGGGACGAAAATGGCTATTAACTCGTTCATCAAAGCTATACTGCAATAATATTCGACTTCTTTATACCAAGGGCATTTTTTTAAGATGACTTTTTGAAAGAGCAATGTTTACAAAAAAGATTTCATTGTAGAATTACATTATATTTCATTTCATTTTTTGTATTGTTTTTTTCATAAAATTCAAAATATAATCTTTTTAATAATGGTAGTGAAAGAAAATTTCTAATTCACTAAAACCTTATAATCATGTCTAAATGTTTTTAAATGCTTAAATAAAAGCTATATAATTTTGCTAGAAATAAACATATCAGTGCTTTTTGCATGGAACGTTATGCTATTCTAAACAATACTTTAGACAAATTTTGAGCTTAATCTTTTTCTTATCTAACTTTCACGTTTAGGCTGGACGGTGTAACGGGACACCCTTGCCACCTAAGCAATTTTTTATAGGATAGCCGCCCCACCTTTCTCGGCGCCACTGTGGTGGGTGGGGGGCTATTAATGCCCCAAAACACAATAACGAGGGACAATGAGAGGGTTGGTGGGGCCATTTGATTATGTGGCCACGGTCATTTAAAAAAAATGACTTAAATCCCTCTATATATATTCATTTGTTCATCCACTCCACTTTTTTTTAACCAAACTCATTCCACATTCACATTATACTTTCATTTTTTTTTATATATGATCTTCAAATGGCAAACCAAAAACCAAACCCAGTCCGACGTTGAACCGTGGAGGAAGAAATCGTCTTGGCCAACAGACATATTACCACACTCGAGTAAATTGAACATGACGATTCGGCAAAGTTTTGGAACACGATTGTGACTAGATTTCGTCAACAAACGGGTAACAGCCATCGTACTAAGAATGCCATAAAAGGAAAGTATATCACTCTCCGGACAAAGGTCACAATATTTGACAGGTTATTTAGAAGTATGTTGAACCGCAAGAAGGGTTTAAACGAGAACGAGGCGATTGATGATGCTCGTAACGAGTACCGTATATCTGAAGTATGACAGTAAAGCTTTGATTCTTGTTAGACCAAGGTTAGTAAGCTAGCGTCCGGCTCTGCATCATCTTGTAGGGGCGCTAGCTGCCCCCAAAGGGGTGGCATACGGGCGTTAAAGGGGAAGGCATTAATGCGGTAACGAGCTTAAGTCTGAAAGGGTGGATATGTGCGTGAAGCCCATGCTTTTCGCCAATGCAATCACACAATGTGAAGCAGAGGGTGATTGCACTACAAAGAGTCTTAAAGCAACTGGATAACAACAATGGGTTTCTGCCATTTAGTAAGATTTCATTTCTCACCAATTTGATCGGTATAAATATAGTAGATCCATCTTTCTAGGGATTAAAAAGTAAATATAATTTTATGAAACAAGTAGCACAATTGTTTATAGAATCGTAATTTATATAATCACAGATCATGGTAACAAAATGTTCACAACTCGGATCAAGGAGCAAATCTGATTACTACTTAGACCAACATGTTAACGCGTTCAATCATGTGTATAACCGCTAAAAATGAAATATGCATTAAAAGTCGCAGGATAGGAAAGAAGTAGTAAAGATGATATAAATATCCGAGGCATAAAAAGAAACAGAAATGAATGAAATAGGTCGAAGGGCAAAAAGAAAACAAGAACCCGGGTCAGCTAACGGCCTGCACCTGACCCAGAAACATAGTTGTCAAAGCGCCTAGGCGCACTCAAGGCGCATAAGCCGAGCCCGGAGCCTAGGCGCAAGGCGCATAAAAAAACGAGGGTTTTTTATAATTAGGCGCATAGTATAAAATGCGTTTTTTAGGGATTTTAGAGATGTTTTAGGCTTGTTTAGGGCTACATTAGGATGTTTTAGGGTTGTTTAAGACTTGTTCATAACTCATTTAGGATGTTTTAGAGGTTTAGGCAACTTTTAGCCTGAATTTGGCCAGAAATCAGTCTGAAATCAGCCCCGATAATGCGCCTCAGTGCCTAGGCGCGCGCCTCACAGGGCGCAGCGCACTTGGTGCGCCTGGTTGCGCCTAGGCGCGCACCTAGGCGTGCTTTTGACAACTATGCCCAGAAACTACAGGCAAACCACCTGATGTGCTAACCACTCTGACCCGTTTCTTCCCCAAAACTTTTACTTCTTTTCTGTAACAGACGGGTATCGTAACTGGAGTTTAATTCTCCATCTCCAAAAGGATGGATTTCAGTTTTAAACACACATGCTTCTTGATTTAATTATATACAGCTAGGGGTATAAAAGTAAATGAGTTCCTTAAAATCTACAAAATCAAGACATATACACCACAAGAAACAAGCAACTCCATCTCTACGTATAAAATCTCTTAGCACCAGTAGCAAGCTATGACATTGCATAGCAGGGCATCAACATGCGCCATTTGGGAATGTTACAAACTATAAACGAGTTCAACAAAAATATTATTATTCAAATTATAAATGCTACCAACTTACCAAAAGTCAAAGACAGACGATTGAACATCTAATACCAAAAAGAATCAGCCATGTCCGTCCTTCGCTTTGAATAAAAAAGAATTCTTGATCCTTATGCTGCCACAGGAGTCGGGGCAGCAGTATCTTTAACACGTTTCATGGAGGAAAACAGATTCAAAACATCTACATGGTTTCGAATGTATCGTGGGCATTTTGAAAGAAAATCTTGGGCTTGGTTATGCCTTCCAGCCTTGAAATACGCTTTGAATACACGCACGTAGACTGCTGTTGATGGTACTTTCTTGTACGTCATTGCCTTCAAGAACATAACGGTTTCATCAGTAGTGCCAGTCTTTGTAACATATTTAACAAACGGGTCCAAGTAAGGCGGGTATCCGTGAGCTTTCATTGGTGCGAAAAGGTTGGTAGCTTCTTCGAATAGTCCCTGATCCAATAGCTTACTTATTAATAACTTGTATGTAGTATGCCAAGGCTTAACTTCTTTCTCAATGACCGCATCCGAAAGAAGTTTGTAAGCTTCGCTTGCTCTTCCTTTAGAGCAATACGCATCTGTCAACGTTTCCAATGCATAGCCTGCATAAGAGCTCCCTCCATTCTCAATCAGTTTTTGGAAACAATCACAAGCTTTATCCAGTTGACCGGAAAGACAATATCCTTCAATCAATGACCCGAAAGTTTTATAACTTGGTACAGTTCTGGAACCTTCCACGAAATCAAGAAACGCACTGGCTTCCTCTGTTTCACTGTTCTTGCTGAGCTGGAAACCGATTTTACTTTGCAAATTCTCATCAGGAAAAAACCCGACCTCCTCCATCGCTCTTAACACCTTGTTACACTCCTTAAACCTACCAACACTCGTTAAAGACTTGAGAACGCCATCCAACGCACCATTCGTCAACGTATTCCCACCCTCTTTATAAACTTCCAAAACCTTAGAAAACAAATCCATATCCAACTTCTCACCCGTCGCTATCTTTTTCAAAAGCAAAGTGCAATCCTGCACCGACGGCTTCACATTTCCTCCCATAGCAAACGCGTACAGCTCCACCGCATCTTTCAACATTCTTCTCCTAACAAACTGATTCAAAACCTTGACATACGTCCCTTTCTCCAACTCAAACCCTGCCGCCCTCATCTCATCAACCAACCGCCAAAACTTATCCCAATACCCTTCTCTCGCCACCTCTCTCGCAATCGCATTATACATCCTCTCATCATGCTCACACAACCCACTCTCCTCAACCCACCTAAAAAAAATCAACGCCTTATTCGCATCCGTCCCAACATTCTCCAACACCGACTTAACCAACTCACCCGTAAACACAACCCCCATCCCCTTCAACTTACTTTCAACTTCCTCCCCCCACGGTCCCGCCCTAACAACCTTACACACCCTACCACTATCTTTCTCAACCGAATCATCAACCGACCCCAACGCAAACAACCGCTTCAACCGCTCCACATCTTCTCCCAACCCATCTTTTTCAAACCGTTCAATCGCCCGAACCGACGCGCCTTTCTTCACTCCATACCCTTTCTTCTTCATAACCTCAACCAATTCCCAAAACTCCTTAACCAACCCATTTCCCCCCAACATTCCCAACAACCAGTTACATGAATTGGATCCCAAATTAACAATATTATCATTTTCTTTAGACATAGCCCAATTATAAAAGATTCTACCAGCTCCAGGGTCTGACCCTCTATTTTGAAACAACTCAATAATATTATTATCATTACCCAGATCAGTTTTGGACTTTAACTCAAGAATGGCATCGTGGTTAGATTTAAGTGGGTCGGAATACAGTTCAATCAACGTTGATGATGATGAGGAAAAGAATCGAGGGGTAAAAAGGGAAATAATGGTACGAGGAAGAGGAATAACAGGTGATGAGTGTACCTTGTATTGAACGTTGGACAGAGGTTTGCGTCGTTGGAGAAGAAGAAGACGCCATTGATTTCTCATGTTGTTTGGTTCTCGAGTGTGTGAGATTTCGGCTGGTGAATAAATCGGGGTTGAGTGACTGTTTTAGGGTTTATGGGTCATGAAATTATTATTATTATTTTTTTTTTACTTCAACAAAAAGAAACCGGGTTTTTTGGATAAATTTTATAACTATACTAGTTTATACCCTGGGATTGTCCCGGGTTGAGAAAAGTAAAGTGAATAAAATTAGAAATATCTAAAATATAAAAATGGCATCCGCCAATATATGATTAATGAATATTATTATTATTATTATTATTATTATTATTTTAAACAAATCTCTGCCATAAGTTATCATATTCTAATATAAAAAAAAGGGTAATTAGATCGGGTATCACCTAATCGCAGGCCCGACCCAAACCCATAATTTTTTTTAAACTAATTCCAAACCTGACACAATACTTGTCGGGTTACAAAAAAATAGTCGTTTTTTTCTCCGTTTTTTATATAGCACTATGGTACTCGTTGGAAAAATAATAAAACGCTCGTTAATTTTGTGTAATTTTTTTCTTTAAAAAATATCATATATAAAAGATATTAACATTTAAAAGTTATGAGAGGAAACATGAGAGAGAAAATAATAAAGTTTTAATATTTACATTTAGTAGATTATGTATTTAATAGATTATGTTAAATCATATTTAAACCATATTTATTTCTTTTTTTAATTGGTCTAGAGTTGCCACATCACATGCTATGTGGCATCTCTCAAAAGAGAGATTGCATAATATTATGACATGTCATTAAAATGGCTTTGGTTTATTATATGTATAGATATAGATTTTGTTCACGGGTGTTGCTCAGCGATAGGGCTGTAAATGAATCAAATTAACACGAATAAAGCTTTATTCGTGTTTGTTTGTTAAAGTTTATCAGGCAAACAAACCGTTCATGAACACGCTGAAGAATGAAATTCTATGTTTGTGTTTATTTGTTTAGGAAATTCATTTGTTTTTGAACTGTGTATGAACACATGTTTTGAACACAAAAATTTAATATGCAACTAACTAAAAAAAACATTGTTAACATTTAACATTAGAAAAAGTACATCCATTAAACGATAAGTCAAATTATACTTGGACATAATTATCCAAAATTAGTTAGACACGAATATATGATAATACTAGTTATAATTATCCCAAACAAATGTCTTGATTCTTGTATGCCCAACTTTCCTAAATTCTTCATACATCTATGATTTATCAAGAATATTTAAAAACAAGTATCAGTTAGATAAGGGTACATAAACGTGCATAACAACTATGCAGATAAAACGTAATAGCATCTTCAATTGCCTAATAATTAATCAAAACAAAATATTGTGGTTTTTTATTAGTTTAGTACTACCAACTAAACAAGAATGGTCTACCTGAATGACAAAAGGTTTACTTGGGGAGAGGGGCAAAGTTTAGGAGGGAAAAGGTTTAGAAGAGAAATAAAAGTTAAAAGGAAAAGTAATTAATCTTTGGGTGGAAATAAAATTTAGGAGAGAAATTTAAATATTAAAAACTTTTAGGTTTTAACTAATGAACATAAACAAACAAACACGAACGTATATAAATAAGCTAACATAAACAAACACATTGTCTTACGTTCACGAACCCAATCGAACGAACGACACCTTTGTTCGTGTTTGTTAGTTTAGTGAATCGAACGAAATTTCTTGTTCATGTTCATTCAAATATTAAACAAACGACAATAAACCAACCTCCCGCTGAATGGTTTACGAACCGGTTGCCGAACGTTCACGTACACAATCGAACAAATGAGACCTTTGTTCGTATTTGTTTGTTTGTTTAGTTAATCGAACGAAATTTCTTATTCGTGTTCGTTTTAAACAAAAAAACAAACCTCCTGCCGAACGGTTTATGTACCACTTGCCAAACGTTTGTTTTGTTTACAACCTACCAGTGAACCTGTGTATAAAACCTAGAAAAAAATAACTAAGCCGATCTAGGACCCCACGTGTTGCGACGAACTTATAAAACGGGAAAAATAGGTGCGCTGCGACGAGTCGATCAACGGGAAAATAAATGAAAAACGTTGAATCCCACACCCATTCAATACGGTTTGATAACTAAAAAAAATAGAACGAAATGTAAAACAAAAAGGTTACAAAAAATTAAAAGTATGAGGGACCAAAGTTGAAAGTAAAAAGAATATTGGGGTTAAATTACGAATGATGAAAAGCGCTAGGTTAAAAGTAAAAATTCAAATGGGTTAAATTGTAAAAGATTGAAGCCTTTAAGTTAGAAGTGAAAAATCGTATTAATCAAAAGGTTAAATCGTTAAAGATTGAAACTTTAGAGTTTCATTCCCAAAGATTGAAACTTTATAGTTATAAAGGAAAAAATCCAAAAAAAAAACTTCCAAAGCAAAGGTACAACATAAATAAGCATAAAGAAAGAAAGTTGCTAATTATCGTTTTGATAATTTGAAATTCCATTAATACACTTTAGAGCATGTTTGTGATTGAGTAGTAAAACAACTTTTGTTTGTCTTTGGCATAAACACTTTCTATTTTGACCTTTTGATATAGGTTGTAAAACTGTTTAGGAGAATCATGGGTACATGCTCATACAGTAGATTCAATAGGGTTGTATTATGCCCTTCTTATAAAAGGGACGATAACTTCTTGTTTTATAACAGGTCTGTAACAATTATATCACCCCTAAACAAGTCTAGAATCAATCTAAACCAACCATAAAGAAGCCGAAAACATGTTTAAAACCCATATAAATGTTTTTTTGTACTGTGCGTCTAGCTTAAAAAAGTTATTACTCTTTAAGCAATTTGCACTGAAAGCCAAAGTTCACCCTTTGCGCCTTTAACAACTATGATTGAGACTTTTACATTTCACAAATTGCGCATTCATTATATCTCTTTTGCTCGACGATTATAGGATATAAAATGATTCAAGTAATTAATTAAACAGTTTGAATTGATTGACACACATGTGTGGTTGTACGTACGTTACGTTTCCGAGTTCACTTACCAAGGGAAAAAAAAAGGAGAGGTTTTTTTTGCCTTTTTCTTCCTTTTATTTTCCTCCCTTTCTTTTCCTTCCAATTTAGAAGGTTGATAATTAGCCTCATTTTCTCTTCTTTTCCTTACCTTTCTTTTCAAAAAAAAAAATCTCGGGAACACAACTTTTTTTTCTTCTCTCCATTTCCTTCCTAAAAAAATCTCTAAAACACAATTAAGTTTTTTCCTTTCCTTCCCTTTTCTTTCTTTTCTCTCGTTAAGTAAACTTGGGAACAAAGCGGTAAGTCGTAAACTAAAACATCTTAATTTTAAAAGATGGTTTGTATTTTCAAAAATTCAATACAATGTAATTAATTTTATAACTAGTGTTAAGCCCCCGCGTTGCGGGGGCGACAAACTGTGCTATAAGTAGCAACTGAATGACGACAAAAACCGGGAAAAGCGTAAAACAAAGATTTTTTTAATACTAAGTGACTCATGTGACATAAAACGTTGATGAAGTTGAATTTATATCAACATGTATTAGAAAGTCAAGGGGCAAAAAAGCTGATTGACCAAATGTTACCACCAAACATCGTGCTAAGTAGCAACTGATGAAAAAAACATGATGGACCAAATATGATCAAAAAAACATTGTGCTAATGAAAAACTATTTAAAAAACTAAACTCACTAAAATAAGAAAACCACAAAAAGAAATAAATGTTTCATAAAAATAAAACAATCACAAAACACAAAAATAGCACCATTCGGTTATGCATTAATATATAAAGATAATAATAGTTATTCATTACAAAGAGAAAAAAAGAAGAAATATGTTACGAGGTGATAAATAAACAGCATGTGTGCTAATCTAAAAAAAACAAAAGTCTTTGTGCCACAATTCAAAAGTAGCGAAATTGTTCTGTTTCTTCACCCATTATGAGTTAATATAAGTAATAATAATATGGGAATGTCAAGCTAATGAATAATATGTTGCATTTTAATTTTAACAAACAAATATAATTTAAAAACTGGAAATTTACAAGAATAAGCATCAAGTAATTACCACCAAAATAGTTTAAGGTGCTAAACTAGCATCCTTAAACTAGTTTACTTATTTATTTAAATGAAGTTGTTAAATAATCCGATACATCGATATTCTTTTGTCGTTAAACAATTATGAAACAAAAATATTGCAAAACACACATCAAAAAGAAAAAAAGAAAGAAAAAATAGTTTCGTTCATTTGTTCATTCCAGTTGCGTTCTTCACTGCCTCAGTTGCTTGCTGGGCCTTTTCCTGTATTTGCTGACCAGCCTGTAATTTTATTAATTAATTGTGTGGTAATTAAATTATAAAGCCTAGTTTACAATAGGTAGTATAAATCATAAAAACAATATTTGAAGTAGAACCTGTTGTACGGATTCTTTGGCAGATTGGGCAGCATTGCTAGCTTGGTCCATCAATTGACTACTTTTCTCCTGATAACATGTTACATTCACGATATAAATATTTTAAAGATCAACCCGAAATATATGTAAGCCCAAACGTTGTGTTAGCGAATCACACGTATATACATGGGTCTTATGCGCAATGCATGACACCATGTTTTGGTAGTTTATCTGTTCATATGATTTATAGCAAATGATTTGACCAGCATCAAGGCTAATACGATAATTAAAATTAATTTAACGGGAAATGACCAAGTGTGGGATGTTGTAAAGCTCCTAGACTCTTGGACAAGCCCGGCTAATGTATCATGTAAACATTTCGTAAATATAAAATACGAAATGTATTCTATAAGACTCAATAAGAGAGATATATTAGACACATATATTATTGACGGTTTACTCAAGATTTAAGGATTAATACAAATCACCTTAAATTATGTAAAAAACTAAGATTCACAGAGGGAGATTACTAACCTCGGCTTGGCCTTTGGCCTGACCAGCTTGGTAACCGGCGCTCTGCTGGTTGTTCATTTTTTCTGTAGGACGGGAGTGGTGTTTGTTTGTATATAAAAGCAAAGAAACCGATCAAAGACGATTGAGAATGTGTTATGAGAAGCTAGAAAGAAGTATATCATATTTATATGTTGTTTGGAGGATGAAATAGACCAAAAGAAGTTCCATTAATTTCTGCCTATCACTGGCTCTAGGCTGTTATTAGTCCTATCATTTTTGGGCGTTTGAACAAAGAATAAGTCCCACCACTTTTTTAGTTCTCATGTTTATTTATCTAAACTAGTGGGCATAGAAGGACATTTTAAAATTTGATTTGAAAGCAGGGAGATGATTATCATATGACTAAACAGATTAATATAACTATATAACTAATACAAAGTGTTGGAATTTTTAAAATATGTGAATGGAAATTAATGTAATAATATTATTAATGAGTTTAGTGATATTATTAATGAGACTCTTCATGATAAGAAACTCTTGAGTAGAGTTTTTTTTTAATATGTCACTTAATTTGCTTTTATTAGAGTTTTATGTCTCTTATTAAATCCATAATTAAGTGAAACTCTTGGGTATCATGACTCTTATAAATTAGTAGGTTGTGTGCCTCACATTGAAAAAAAAAAAAAGATAAGAGAGATACAAGAGAAATACATGGATATACATATTAGAATACACATAGAAGAGTTCTTGAAAAGATAAGTCTCATATGTTGGGTACTGTAGAGAAGAGTACTCTCTACTAGATTCTACAAGTTCTAACACTACAAGTTACCTGGTGTAACCTCGGGCGCGTAGCCTTCTCCGGCAGTACAGACTGCTTCGGCTGTTGTACACTGGGAGACAGACACGTTGTCTTTGGTAGAGACGCGAAATCTGTTTTAAGGGAAGCGTGTTGAACACGTGCCTCAGCCTCAACCGTCAACATTATGTTTGTTTATTTTTGCAGCCAAGAATGATCGTACAAAAGACATGGTTCAAGGATTCATAGAAGACTATGTAAAGATTCGTATAAGAAGACGCAATTCAAACTCTTGTTGAAGACTTCGGTTTGAATCAATTGTGTTTTATTTCCTTTTATTTTCGTTTGGATTTGTACACGGTGCATGTACTACAATTTCTCAAATGTATAAAGAGAGTATCTTTATTATTTTATTAATATTAATTTAATAAAATCGTGACCCATGTCCTACAATCTTAAAACAGATTTTGTGAGATTGTTGCTACAATCTTAAAACCTTATTCATAAGGATTTTGGGTTCACGAAGTGGTTAAAAAAAATTGTTTTACAGATTTTTGTATAATCTTGTAAATATTTGTTTTGGGAAATATGTATGTAGTACAACTTGTTGGGTTTGGATTTATAGATATTGTGGTATAATGTTAAATCCTACACCGTGATACAAAACAATTGGCTTTGATTCAACCATTTGGTTTTAAACGATCTTAATCGTGATTTTTTATAACATGTGTGTTGCTACAACAAGGAAAATGACCGGTATTAGGTTAGGAGATGCTTAGGATTATAGGTTAAGGGTATATTATGTTAAGGTTTAGGTCTTAAGGTTGGATTTAGTTAAGGTTTTGGATTTGGTTCTGAGAATGGGGGTCTTCAAGCTCCTGGAAGGGACCTGCACAAAGGTAGCAGACACCGTTAGCCTTAACGCAGGAGGGAGCCTCCTGCGTTTGGACTCCGGCGTGAGAATAAGTATGTATTCATTTGGAGTTGGGAAATAACGAAGTAGAGAGTATAAGAGTAGAGAGAAGAAGTGAGAAGTGTGTGTGGAATGTCTACCCAAGGGTCTCCTTATATAGGCAGTTGAATTCTGCCCAGGAGCTCCCTCAGGGTAGCTTCC
Organism: Ambrosia trifida; assembly: GCA_028751855.1. Taxonomy (NCBI): domain Eukaryota; kingdom Viridiplantae; phylum Streptophyta; class Magnoliopsida; order Asterales; family Asteraceae; genus Ambrosia; species Ambrosia trifida. Next base: position 99,915,537 of record CM054128.1, on the reverse strand, counting down.
CTATCATACCTGGATGTGTTTTGACCCTCTTTTAGTTCCCAGCAGTGAGACTTTTCCCTTTTGGGATATTTTCAGCTTTTATCTTTTCCAATACAAGGTATGGAGCTGTGTGATGTTTTGTCCCTTGCAAAGATAATAAGCCAAAATCCCTTTTTACATTTCCAAGACATTTTACTGTTTGCTTTCTGCCCTAAGGCTCCTATACGGCAGGTCAGCTGCCTTATATCAGCTCCACTAAGTCAGGCAACCTCTTAATCAAACTTATTTTGCTTATCTTTTTGACGAGAGGTCTAGACGTTGTCGTTTTAGGACACACGTCATCAGCCCCCCAGTCATAAGCATTTGTAAAGAAGTTAGAAGTGCTTGTGACTTGTTCATTGTCATATTCCCTGGTGGTAACGCTGCTCGAGCTGAGGTTAGCACCGGGTAATTTTTATAAACCCCTGGCTCCCTTATGGGAGCGTTGGTTTGTTATTTTTTCCTTCATCAAATTTCGTGCAAGCTTTTGGCCTTGCATTTGTCATGATGGTCTGATTTTTTTTTTATTTAATATGGCTATCCACCATTACTCCCTAGGGAGCAGACGAGTGTCCCATCAGTCGTCCCAGACGACTGTTGACATGACAAGGGGCTAGGCTGACGTCATCCCCTAGGACAGCTGAATGATGGTTTCCCTTGGTAACCGTTTAATGCCATTAAATTCAAATTTTAAATCTCTTATAAAGAGATAACCCCTCTTTCTTCTCCATTTCATTCCCAAACTAGAAAACCGTCACTTGCTCTCCCACGATTATTTTTCAACCGGCGATCTTCTTTTCTTCCCTATAAATCTGGTAAGTAACTTCTCTCTTCTTTCATACCTTGCCTTTCATTATGTCGAAAACTGATCTCGCGACTCAATTTACTCGGTTGTCTAAGTCCGATGTTGAGCGATTCTGTACTGAGATCGGTATTCCTTTGTCTTTTAATCCTACTGTTCCAAAGGGGAAAACCCCTGTGACCTCCGTTCCTACTGGCAAGGTGGCGGTGTATACCCGTCAGTTTGATCAGGGTAACCTTAGGTACCCCTTTTCCACCTTTTTCCTTAATGTTTTAGAATATCACCGACTTTCCCTTGATCAGTTGTGCCCATCCGGAGTTGCGAGGATTTTGCACTTTGAGATAGTGTGTCGCTGCCTTGGTCATAAGCCTTCCTTGGCCATGTACCGGCGGTTTTTCAGATTGGATAAAAATGGGAACTGGTTTACCATTGAGAAGACTCAATGTGAACCGGCTCTCATTTCTAGTGTCATCGGAATTGTTTCCTCCTGGAAAGACAAATTCTTTTTCTTAAACTCTGACTTTCTACCTTTTAAAACTCCTCGGAGATCTTCGGATGCTCCCCTGAATGAGAAGGAGCCTGAACCTGATACTCTCGACCAAGTGTTGTTGGAGAAGCTGCGTAGCTTTCCTACTCGTCTTCGTACCTTTCCTGAGGATTTTCTGGTGATGGTGGGCTTGAGTGCCAACTGGGATGATCTTGGGACTGACCCGGTGATATATCATGGTGGGAAGGGTAGGTGTCTCCCTGTCTCCTCTTTGGTACCCTTATCCTTGTTATGTTGTCTGACCCTTTTGTCTTTTTTGCAGAAATGAGCACTTTGGATTTTCTGGCTTTGGATGATATTGCTGACGTGAAATTCAAGGTTCGGAGCGTTGCTGAGGGTCAGAATGTTGTTGTGAAGATTGAGCATGTTCGTTTCAAGGGAGTGTACACAAGTGTGATCACATCGTCTGTTGCTGCTACAGAGCCTTCTGTGGAGAAGTCTTTTACTGCCCGTCGCTCCAGCAAGCGACTTCAGACTGCTTCTTCGGGTCAGGGGGCTTCTTCTGTTGTGCCCTTGGTCTTAGGAGATGAAGATGAAGATTCTTCTCTGATTTCTTCAGCGTTGGGGTATACCCCTGCCCCTGGGAAGGGCAAGCTGACATTGTCCTCCCCGAAGAAAGACGATGTTGTTTTCAAGAAGCCAAAGGACGTTGCTGCCCCAGGTCCAAGTTCAAAGTTATTGCCAGTCGAAGGAGGTGAAAGTTCTAAAGCTGCCGTTGAAGATGTTTCTGATGCTCCTGCCCAGCAGGAGCCTGGTGAAGGAGTGTTTGTGCCAGATTGGGAGATTAAGCCTACTGATTTGTTGAAGAAAGCTTCCGTGTGTCGTGATCTGATAGACCATTGTGTTCCAGATGCTGAGAGAGAGCTTCACAAGGAATGGACAGACAGGGACGTGATGAAGAAGATGTATTATCACTTCGGGCAATTCCTATCTTTGTTCCCGGATGGTATGGCCAGGTGGGGGGAGTTGATGGCAAGGAGGGAACAAGTGGAGGAGTTTTTTGAAGAGCATGAGGCCGAGTTGGTTAAGGCGAGGGAGGAGTTGACCAAGCTTGCTGCTCGGGAGAAGGACTTGGTTCAGGAATTGGCTGTGTCGAAGACTCAGCTTGGCTTAGAGAAGGAAAAATTTGAGAAGATGTTCAAGGGTCTTCATGATGAGAAGGCTAAAGTTGCAGAGGAGAGGGAGGGGTTGGCTCGGGCACGTCAGGCAGTTAAGCAGGAGTTGGCCTCGGTGGAGAAGGTGGGAACAGAGCTTCGAGTCCAGGTGGACCGTTTGACTGAAGAGAAAGAGTGGCTGGTCTCCAAGGGGGTAGCTCGCTTTGTCACCAACCTCCTGCACTCTCAAGAGTTTAATGCTCCTCTGGCTGACATTTATGCAAAGGCCATAGCTTTCGGTCGCCATGGAGGGATTCAAGCCGGTTTTAAAGCGGCTCGTGAGGGTCAGGATCTTGAAGAGCTGCCATCCTTTAAGCCTTCTTCCGGTGATGAGTTTGTGAATGCTGTGAAGGCAATGGAGCTTGCAACTTATCCCTATATCTCTGCTATTGCCAAGGCTTCTGAGCAGCCTCTCTCCTTCCTTCAAGACTTGGAGCCGGAGGGCCTTAAAAAGGATGTGGCCGACCAAGTGTTTGGCTCCTATGTGTCAAAAAGGCCTCTTATGATCATGTTGGAGGGAGCTGACGGTGGGGAGGGTAGTTCCAAACGTATAAAACCTGCTAGTTCTTCCAAGGTTCCAAATTTGGAGCAGGTATTTGAGAGTCCTTCCCCCCTACAAGCTCTGGAGGTTGAGTCTCTCCCTCCTTCTAGCGAAGATGATCCCTTTGCCGGTCTTGACACAGAGGGCCTTTATGATGATGTTGGTAACCGAGCCTTGGCTCCCCCTGGTGAAGATGCTGCCACCCATGAAGCCGAAGACCCAGCTACCCCGTGACTTGCCTTAGTTATGTTTTCAAGTTTTTAGCATGTCTTTTGTAATCGAACTATGCTGTACTCAGCCCTTGGGGCTTTTAATATTTATCTTTTAATGGAATGCTCCCCCCTTAGGGGTGATGCTTTATCTATGTTTATTGCTTCGTTGTTTTGACTCTGTTACTTGTCGTTCATAGTGTTTGCAATGTCTTTAACTTTTCTCCCAAAGGTGGATGCTGCAGTCATCCAACTTAGGATACTTAGCTAAGGAACCGATGCAATGCTCATCCTATCAGCTTTTTTCGTTTATGTTTTAAACTTTTTTCAAACGGTTTCTTAGTGTTATGTTCGTTTTATATCAAGTGTGAACATGTGGGAGCTGTCTTGGTGTGAGGAGCTCACCCTCTTTCATGGGTTTAGGTACTCCTTCTAAGGACTTTTCCCATGGAGTCGTGGATTGTATTAGGGACTCACCCTGTATACAGGAAGGTTACTTAGCCTTGTTACCTGTTGAGCAGTTGTGGCCTGGGAGCTCATCCCCGTTTCATGGGTAGGTATAGCGCCGGATCCCATGGAGCCTGGTTTGGAGGGGCTCACCCTTTGATAAGATAAGCGACAAGTTAATAATTTGAAACATAATTCATTCATTCATCATGACTTTGATGGTACAAAAGAGACGTTTACAACTTTCAAACATAGAAACGTTTTAAATGTTTGTCACTCCAATGCCTTGGAATCATGTTGCCATTAGGGTCAGCTAGCTTGTAGGATCCCCCTTTGTGGGCTTCTTTTACGACATAGGGACCCTCCCATCGGGGACCCAATTTCCCTACATCCTGCTGCTTGCTAGCTTCATTGCATCTCAACACGAGGTCTCCTGGCCTGAAGGCCTCTTTCTTCACCCTTGCGTTGTAGTATGCTTCGAGTTTCCTTTTGTACCTTGCTTCCCTGATGGCGGCTTGGTCTCTTGATTCTTCGAGTAGGTCCAGATTGAGCAGGACCTCCCTTTGATTGTGGTGAGCATCTTGGCGAGCACTTCTTCCTGAGCTTACCCCTATCTCGGCTGGTATGACAGCTTCGCTTCCAAAGACGAGGCTATATGGGGTCCTTTGATGGCTTGTCTTTTCCATGGTCCTTATGGCCCACAGGACGCTGGGGAGCTCATCAATCCATTTCTTGCCATATCTCCCTAGTCTCGTTTTAATTCCTTCAACAATGCTTCTGTTCATCCGCTCAACTTGTCCATTGGACTGGGGGTAAGCTACTGAGCTGAAGACCTGCTTGATGCCTAGCTCGGAGCACCAGCTGCTGAAAGGTTTGTTGGCAAATTGCTTCCCATTGTCTGTCACCATCTCCCCTGGTAGACCGTACCTGCAGACTATTTGCTCCCATACAAAGGTTATAACATGTTTTCCTGAGATGGTAGCCAATGGTTTGACCTCTGGCCATTTGGTAAAGTAGTCTACTGCCACGAGAAGGAACTTCAATTTTCCTGTGGCCTGCGGGAAGGGACCCACAATGTCCATCCCCCATTTGTAGAAGGGCCATGCCGAGATAATGGGGACAAGGTCATGCTTGGGGTTGGTCTTGATCGGTGTTTGTAGCTGACAGGCTTCACATCTTCGGATTGTTTCGGAGGCATCCTTGTGCATGGTGGGCCAGTAGTAGCCCAAGTTCATGAGCTTTGATACCACGGACCGTGGCCCAGAATGCATGCCACATATGCCCTCGTGTACCTCCCTGATGAGGTAGTTACTCTGGTTGGGGCCCACACATCTTAGTAGGGGTGCCAAGTACCCCTTCTTGTAGAGCTTGTCATCTTCGATTACATATTGCCTCGCCTTTATGACCAACCGCTTAGCTTCCAGCTCGTCTTCTTGCAGCTTCCCTTCCTTTAAGTAGGACATTATGGGTGTCATCCATGTGGAGTCTGTTTCGGTGACCACATCTTGTACCTCTCTGTCATCAATGGACGGTTCTTTCAGCACCTCAACTAGGACCTTCTTGGTAAGGTGAGCGAAAGTCAAGGAGGCCAGCTTGCTGAGGGCATCTGCCTGCTTGTTCTTAGTCCTTGACACTTGCTCCAATGAGAACACTTTGAATTCTTTGATGAGTTCTTTGACCTTGTCCTTGTACCTAATCATTGAGGGTTCTTTGGCTGTGTATCCTCCATTTACCTGCTTGACTACAAGATTTGAATCAACGAAGACTTTTAGCTCTTGTACCTTCATTGTTTTTGCCAATCGCAACCCGGCCAGGAGGGCTTCGTATTCAGCAGCGTTGTTGGTGCAGGGGAAGTCCAGACGAAGGGCATAAGTGTATTCGGTTCCGTGGGGGTCCCTGATGACAAGACCAGCCCCGGAACCTTCTACACTTGAGGCTCCGTCAGTGAAAAGGCACCATTTCCCCTGGAGATCAGGTTGCTCCTCGATCTCGTTCATTTCTTCATCTGCCTGCAGGTGGGGTAGCTCAGCAAGGAAGTCAGCAAACACTTGTCCCTTGTACGCCCTTCTCGGTAGGTACTCTATCTTGTGTTCCCCTAGGCCAATGGCCCATTTGGCTAACCTCCCCGAGTCTTCTGGTTTTTCTAAGATGGCTCGTATGGGCTGATCTGTGATGACCTTCATGGGATGAGCCTGGAAGTACCGTCTTAGCCTCTTGGCGGTGTGTACAAGTGCCAATATAAGCTTCTCTATGGGAGTGTAGTTAATTTCAGAATCTTTGAGGGCTCTGCTGACAAAGTATACTGGAACTTGTTCCTTTCCCCGGTCAACCAAGAGGACTGAGCTTACAGCCTCCGCTCCTGCAGACAAATAAACTGTTATTACTTCCCCTACATCAGGGGCTGCCACTTCAGGCAGGGAAGCTATGTGTTTTTTGAGTTCCAAGAAGGCAGCCTCTGCCTCAGCTGTCCACCGGAAATCCTTTTTATCGACACAGTTTTTGAGTGTTTTAAAGAAAGGTAAGGATCTTTCCGCGGACTTGGGCAAGAAACGTTTTAAGGCAGCAATTTTACCGTTGAGGCTCTGCACTTCTTTCTTTGTGGTAGGAGACTTCATATCAAGGACCGTTTGGACCTTGTTTGGGTTTGCTTTGATGCTTTGTTTTCCAACAATGTGGCCTAGAAATTTCCCCTCCTCGAACCCAAAGGAGCACTTGACAGGATTGAGCTTCATGTTTATTCTTCGAAGGTTGTCAAACGTTTCTCGGATGTCTTGGATCATGGCCTCCCCAGATTTGCTCTTGATGACAAGGTCATCCACATAAGCTTCCATATTCCTTCCAATTTGTTTCGAGAAAGCTTGGTCCACCAACCGTTGGTAGGTGGCTCCCGCATTTTTCAGACCGAAGGGCATCTTCTTATAGCAAAAGATCCCCTTGTCGGTATGGAAGGCTGTCTTTTCTTCATCTTCTTGCTTCATTTGAATTTGGTGGTATCCCTTGTAGGCATCCAAGAAGCACTTGTATTGGAAGCCGGCGAGAGAATCCACCTTCCAATCAATTTCGGGCAAGGGATAGCAATCCTTAGGGCAGGCTTTGTTGAGATCCTTGAAATCGACACACATCCTCCAAGATCCGTCTTGCTTGGCAACCATGACCGGATTTGCTACCCACGAATGATATTGAACCTCCCTTAGGATGCCTGCTTCTACCAGTTTTTCCACCTCCTGACAGGCAGCTTGGCTCCTTGCTGGGGCCAAGCTCCTTTTCTTTTGGACAACTGGTTTGTATGAGGGAGCTATGTTGAGAGAGTGTTCAGCCATATCTCTGGGGACACCTGTCATGTCTCCGGGGCACCAAGCGAACACGTCTTGACTATCCTGCAAAAGGTTAATTAGTTCACTCATAACCTTATCGGGAAGCAGGTTGTTTACTTTGATGGTCTGCTCCTGACAGGCAGCATTAATGCTAACCTCCCGGATGGGACCATTGCTTGGTGCTTCCGGACTCTTGGAGCCTTTGTTCTCTTCCACGGAGGCTATCAAAAGAGCCTCTGCCGTTGGCTTCAGGGTTGCAATTCCATTAGGAGTGGGGAGCTTCATTAAGCCATGGGTTGTTGATACGACCGCACCGAAAGTGGCGATTCCCATTCTTCCAATGAGAACGTTATAGCTTGAAGGGTACCTGATAACAGAGCAAGTCAACTCTTCTGTCTTTGACAGTGAAAAGATGACAATGTTATTTGAAGGGTACCTGATAACGGAGAATGTTAGCTCCTCAGTCCTCGATAAGTCTCCGTCTCGGAAACAGACGCTAAGTGTGAGCTTCCCTAGGGGATGTACTCGTTCCCCTGAGAAACCCACCAGCGAGGCGTCGGATGGTTTGAGCTTGGACATGATCTCCGGGCTCAAGGATTCAAAGCATCGTTCATACATCACCTCTGATGAGGCTCCACAGTCCATGTATACCCTGTCCACAGGGAAGCCATCAAGTTCGGCTTCCACTATCACGGGTGTGACTATCAGTTCATCGGGAGCCGGAGGGAGGCAGATGTATTGTTTGTTCCAGGGCTCGGTTCGAGCCTTCTTGACCTGCTGGTTTCCTTCAAGACTGACCATGTTGACCTCTTTATCTTTCTTCCCTTCATCTCTCCTCCCCTTGATGTCTTTGATCAGGTGAGCGAGTTCCCCGGACTTAACGGCTTCTTCTATCCGTTTCTTCAACTGGTAGCAATCGTTTGTGTGATGCCCCGTATCATTGTGGAAGGCACAATGTTTACTGGCATCCCTCTTGCTGGCTGGCTTAGACAGAGGTCTGGGGGGTCGGAAGGTGTACTTGACTTCCTCTGTGGAGAGTATCTCCTGAGGGGTCTTAGTGAGGACAGTGAAAACCTGTTTTTCTTTGTCATGGTACCTTCCTGATCTTGGGGATCGTCGTCTTTCTTCCCCCCTTTGATTGTCATAGGATCTCCCCGACCGTCTTTCATTGTAGGGTTGAAAGTGAGATCTTCGGGAGCTCGTCGAGCTGTCTCTCCAGCTTCCTCGATCCCTCTTCCTGGTGTCTTGTCGAGTTAGTGCTTCCTCTCCCCTGAGGAAGGCTTCTGCTCTTTCGAAAGCCTCCTCCATGGTTTGGGGAACATCTTCATGAAATCTTCTTAGCAACTTCTTGGGACGAATGGCTCCCATGAATCCCGACACCCGGATCTTCTCGGTGGCACCACTATACTGCAGACCTTCCCTCTTGTACCTTTCGATGAAACTACGGAGGTTTTCATGCTCCCCTTGTTGGATTTGATGCAATATGGCGGCGTCTTTGGTACACTTCCTGAGGGGGTTAAAGTTTGAGGTGAAACCTCTCCTTAAATCATCAAACGAGGAAATGCTCCGAGGCGGTAGGCCACTGAACCATAGGCGAGCTGGTCCTACCAAGGTCTGCATGAACATGTGGCAGCACTCGGCATCGTTCCATTTTTCTACAGTGGCTGCCCCAGAGAAGACGTTCAAGTGGTCATCTGGGTCTTCTGTGCCATCGTACGTCTTCACATTAGCCGGCATTTTGATCTTGTTGGGGAAATCAAAATGAGCGATGTATTCAGCAAAGCATTCTAACGACTTAGGTCGGTACGGCGTCGAAGGTGTAGCTTCTGCTCTAACTTCAACTACAGGAGTTTGAACCAAGGGTTGGGAGGTCATGGGACCCTGCCCTCCCACAGGGGGAGTTACTGGTACTTGGTTCAAAGGTGAGGGATGCTTCCAGGGATATCCTCCCGGCCATATGGGGAAGTATTGAGGTTGTGAGTAGTTAGGATACACAGCTCCTGGGGGAACGACGAATCCTCCGGCAAGACTCCCTGTTCCCGCAAGGGAGGTGGCTACGGCACTGCTGGCTAATGGTAGCGATCTTAAAGCTTCTTCATAGGAGAGTGGTAATGAGGTCCCCGGAGAGAGCGCAGAGCTGCTAGGACCTCCTCCTCCTGAGTAAATGTCCCCTCGAATGTTCAAGTAGGGGTGATGGTTAGTGTAGTCACGCTGGGTCGCTGGTGAGGTGGTGGTTCCCAGTAACGGAGGGCTAGGTGAGAGGGTGACAACAGGCTCTTCGTCATAGGACAACCTGACCCTGACTCCTCTGGACCTCTCCTCTCGCACATAACCATTCAGGAGGTCTCGGAGTTGCAAGAAATTTCTTCGTACTCCCTCCGGGGTGATATCCATTCGTTCAACTGAGAACAACAAGTCGTCCCTAGGAGACGAGTTAACAGCCCTTGAGGATGGCGGTGTTTGGAAGTTGAGCATGTCCCCTAGAGACGGTTCGACTTGTTGTCCGTCCGTTCCAAGCGTTTCATGGCCAGAGGCATCACCTGAGGTGTGGCTAGTGGCCGGAGTTTCTGAAAGACCCCCTCCTAGGCGGTTATCTCCACCAGTCATCACAAAAGGAGGTTACTTAGGAACAAATGGGACTGTAGAGACTCTCAACAGTTTGTTCAAAGTAGCGACAGCCCCACGGTGGGCGCCACTTGTTGCTACAACAAGGAAAATGACCGGTATTAGGTTAGGAGATGCTTAGGATTATAGGTTAAGGGTATATTATGTTAAGGTTTAGGTCTTAAGGTTGGATTTAGTTAAGGTTTTGGATTTGGTTCTGAGAATGGGGGTCTTCAAGCTCCTGGAAGGGACCTGCACAAAGGTAGCAGACACCGTTAGCCTTAACGCAGGAGGGAGCCTCCTGCGTTTGGACTCCGGTGTGAGAATAAGTATGTATTCATTTGGAGTTGGGAAATAACGAAGTAGAGAGTATAAGAGTAGAGAGAAGAAGTGAGAAGTGTGTGTGGAATGTCTACCCAAGGGTCTCCTTATATAGGCAGTCGAATTCTGCCCAGGAGCTCCCTCAGGGTAGCTTCCCTATCATACCTGGATGTGTTTTGACCCTCTTTTAGTTCCCAGCAGTGAGACTTTTCCCTTTTGGGATATTTTCAGCTTTTATCTTTTCCAATACAAGGTATGGAGCTGTGTGATGTTTTGTCCCTTGCAAAGATAATAAGCCAAAATCCCTTTTTACATTTCCAAGACATTTTACTGTTTGCTTTCTGCCCTAAGGCTCCTATACGGCAGGTCAGCTGCCTTATATCAGCTCCACTAAGTCAGGCAACCTCTTAATCAAACTTATTTTGCTTATCTTTTTGACGAGAGGTCTAGATGTTGTCGTTTTAGGACACACGTCATCAATGTGTGTTATACCGGGTTTATTGGTGTAAACCATACGTTTTTTTGTAAACGTTAAATTCCACGACGTTCGCGTAGGACTTGGTTTATTTTATAAACAATACGTTTTTTGTAAACGTTTCATTTTCTAACATGTGTGTTAGAAATGATTATATTAGAAAAAATATATTGATTTGAGAAGTTTGTCTAAGCGTCTCGTTTCTTATAATGGGTATTGGAAATAGTTTATTTTGATAAACTAAAAAGCCTTATAATGATTTTTGTAATCATTTATTTTTAACGAGCATGTTAGAACCGGTTTATTTTATGCAAACCGATAAGTGTTATAACGATTTTTGTAATCGATAATGTCTAACAAGTGTGTTGGAAAATGTTTTTTTTTTATATAAATCAATAAGCATGATAATGATTTTTGTAATCATTTACTTCTAACGATGGTGTTAGAATTTGTTTATTGTATATAAATTGTCAAGTTCGTAACGATTGTGTAATCGTTTAATTCTAACGAACGTGTTAGAACTGATTTATTGATAAGTTTTATAACGATTTTTGTAATCGTTTATTGCTATCTAGTATGTTTGAAATGGTTTATAGAACCTTCAACTTCAAGAATGATTTTTGTAATCATTTATCTTCTAACATGTGTGTTAGAAATGGTTTATGAAAACCATCGGTTTTTTAAATGGGATGGTAATTGTTATTTTCTAACAGGTGTGTTAAAAATGGTTTAACTTTTGAACCACACATGTGTTTAAGATATTTCATATTGAAGTTTAACTACTTCTAAATGTGCGAGTTAGAACTCGTTTTAGTTTTCTAACATGTGTGTTAGAAAATTTTTATCACTGGTACGAGTTTAGATACGATTTATTTTATAAAACGAAATATTTGGAAATATTTCATGTAAAAAAATGACTCTAACGTGCGCGTTATGATCATTTAAGTTCTAACATGTTTGTTAGAAATGTTTTATTTGAAAAAGAAAATGTTTTATGTAAACATTTTATTTTTCTATTATGTTCATTAGAAATGGATTCTTTTATGAACTATATCATTGGAAAAGGTTTTATGTAAACGTCCAATTTTATCACGTGCGCGTTATAACATGATTTTTTTTCCATGTGTGTTTGAAACCGTTATAGTACATGTGTAGTAAACTGAAACCATATAAAAAGTTTGCTATTTTGGGTTTTGGTATACGGTTTCATAAACCCGTATTGATATTATAAATATAGTATATTGCAAAACTAAGGAAATGTTTTAAAATGATTTTAAAACAAGTTTTGCATAGTTTTGATAATTCGAACGGTTCGTTACTTTTGCTAGATGTAGCATATGCTGAACCAAAGTAGTGTTCTTGTTGACACTATACGGTAGAAAACAACTTGGTGTTGTTGTGAACAAGATCAATTGTTCAAGCTTTACTACTTAATTGTAGTATTTTTAACGACTTGGTGTTGTTTTGAACAGATTTGTGAATGTCCAACTTTAGAATTTCACGATCAAATGAGGAACTTGTACTTATAAGTGCATAGAGTTCTCAAGACATGTTGCAAGACGATATTGTTGTGATGACTTTGATTGGATGATAAAAGTGTTGAAGATGATAACACTATGAGATTTAATGTGTAGATATGTCTATGTATCCGTTTAAACTTTTAAAGTGTTTTGCACTTTTTGATTTAGTTTCAAATGTATATTATTGCTTTGTGTTCAATATCTTCGGATAACACGTGCATTTTTTTTACAAAGAAATAAATCAAAGGTTTGTGACGTATGAAATGTTATTTATTTTTAATAAATAACTATAACGTCAAATATACAATGTTAAAGAACAATGTTATAAACGTATAGTATATGGAAAGAATTGGACATAAACAACTTAAGAGTTGTTGCATTGACTAAAAGTTGGAGACGAGACATCAAATGTCTAACCACATCATGAGAGAATCATGAAAGAAAGTGGCGAGTGTATTGAGATGAGTATGTTACATATCGATATATTTCATTAAAGATTGTCGTGAAAATTCGCAAGGGTGAATTTTAACATACGGAAGAAATATATGTTAATACCAATCTTTAATGAACCAGGAAAGATTTGTTCCAAAAGATTTATGATTGAAAATGGAGGACATGTTGATATGACTACCACTTTCAAGTTGTTGGAAGTATGTAAATGTTTTGACTTTAAAATTGGGAGAGTGTCCTAAATGTACATAGATTTAAAATAAAACGACAAGGCATGTCACTTAAAGACACAATTTTGAAGTCGTTTTGTTGAGTGTGAATCTAAGTGATTTCATATCAACATAAAAGTAATTGTACACTTATATTATTCATACCTTTTGTGGGTGATGAATGTGTACACCAAAGTTACTCGAGATAAGACTTATAGTCAAGTACTTATAAGTTAATGGTGAAGCCTTTGACATCAAAGGCAAAAATGTTATATTCTTAGACTGGATAATGGAAAATGCATGTTTATGTAACATACATATGAGACTATATGAAAAAAAAAATCTCATGGTCATGTATAAAATAAGAATGAATGTTGGTAAGAGATAATGCGTATATCTCTTAAGGCTGTGAAGAATCAGAATGATGCATCTTCTGTTCACATGCTAGAGTATTGTAGTCTAAAGCATGCTAGACTAGTACATGTTAATTTAGATGCTCTGTGGGGATTAAATTAACTTTAAACATTCAAATTATAAGATGACATGAGAATGAATTTGGTGTCTAACAAACACTAAAAATATATAACTTCCTTCAGTCTAATGGATAGTGAGGAGAACACATACACGCAAAAGTGTTGGCATCTCATGCTAAGGCATATGTTGCCTTGTTTAGCTTTAGAACCTTTTGTGCACCAGTGGAATATGAGGTGAACAGTATACTCGAATGACTTCAATAGTACAAAGATGTAGATATTTGTGATCTAATCAAGGTGTATAGTAGTCATCGTGAGTAGTATTACTTAAACTTGATCAAAGTGCAAGTAATGTGGGGGAGAGATCCATTCAAGGAACAACCATAGGTTTGTATAAATGGTGTTTGAGGAGTCTCTCAATCCATATAAAAATATGACATTTCTTTACCTTTATCTTGTGTTGGATTGTTTCAATCTAATAACGCTTAAATGTGGGGGGTAACTTGCATTTAATAATATGAAGTTAAGAATTGGCAATAAAGGTTATGGTTATAACGAGCCATCTGGTTGTTTAGACTCAAATGTCAACTAGAATACATAATGGTCATAAGGAGTTAATCTGGTTGATTAGACTCATATGCCAACTTGATAAGGAGTCAATCTAATTTATTAGACTCAGATGCCAACCGGTTGATATTAATGCCTGATGATTGAGCATACCGGCCATATGCATAATGAATATGTGTTCATATTGAAATAAGATTTTTTTTAGTCTAAAAAGAAGACGTTATAACTAGATCAAAGTTTAGATCATGAGTTATAGTCTTACGAGTTGACAATAAGGCATGAACAACTTGCGAGTCGATAACACGTTAGTACAACTGATCTCAATTGCAAAATTGTCAGTAGTAACTTGACGAAGTCAATGATAATGTTTTGGATCCAACAACCTGAGGGTTGATAAGAGATTAAGTTGTGGAATGAGACTAAAGCCCATTGAAGAAGGTGTGTGAAGGAAACCTAACTTAGATGACTGGAGATCCCAAGATCTAAGTTCAATAGGACAACTAATTCATACGCCTAAGGGTGGTCACTGTGGGGGCATGGCTAATATGTGTAAGCCATTATATATGGTTATATATATCCCCCTAAACTATAAAAGGGTGTTTAAATATGTCCTTGTCCATTCCTATAATATTCAGTGACAAATTGTGAGGATAAGCATAATATATGGTAAATGATGTGGGTAAATCATGGTAACCATAATGCTTTTAATGATTTGAGGAAAATCACCTATGTTAGAGAGAAGTGGGGTCGCTTCAAATGGAATTGGGGGCACAATTCCTAGAGCTCTCGCAGAACCAGGATAGTGTTCCAGGACCATTATTGGACACGAAAGTGAGGGGATGGCCCGGCTAAGGAGAGTATTGTGTGAAGTGTATTGTCGTCTACACAAATGGGGGTTTGTTCAAGGACATCGCGTCCACAAACCGCTAGGAGACTAAGTATGCTTCACAAAGGAAGGTTCAAAGCTAATACCTACCTATCCTGCAATACTCAACTATCGAGGTTGCATTGGAAATTTTATGTGTTTTGGATGATCTCCATTCATGTGGGGGATTGTTGGAATTTTTAATGAGTTTAGTGATATTATTAATGAGACTCTTCATGATAAGAAACTCTTGAGTAGAGTTTTTTTTTTATATGTCACTTAATTTGCTTTTATTAGAGTTTTATGTCTCTTATTAAATCCATAATTAAGTGAAACTCTTGGGTATCATGACTCTTATAAATTAGTAGGTTGTGTGCCTCACATTGAAAAAAAAAAAAAGATAAGAGAGATACAAGAGAAATACATGGATATACATATTAGAATACACATAGAAGAGTTCTTGAAAAGATAAGTCTCATATGTTGGGTACTGTAGAGAAGAGTACTCTCTACTAGATTCTACAAGTTCTAACACTACAAGTTACCTGGTGTAACCTCGGGCGCGTAGCCTTCTCCGGCAGTACAGACTGCTTCGGCTGTTGTACACTGGGAGACAGACGCGTTGTCTTTGGTAGAGACGCGAAATCTGTTTTAAGGGAAGCGTGTTGAACACGTGCCTCAGCCTCAACCGTCAACATTATGTTTGTTTATTTTTGCAGCCAAGAATGATCGTACAAAAGACATGGTTCAAGGATTCATAGAAGACTATGTAAAGATTCGTATAAGAAGACGCAATTCAAACTCTTGTTGAAGACTTCGGTTTGAATCAATTGTGTTTTATTTCCTTTTATTTTCGTTTGGATTTGTACACAGTGCATGTACTACAATTTCTCAAATGTATAAAGAGAGTATCTTTATTATTTTATTAATATTAATTTAATAAAATCGTGACCCATGTCCTACACAAAGGTTATTACCCTCCTATTCCCACGGGGTAGAGGTAAAGGCTGTTTACATCTTACCCTCCTCAGATCCTACCTTAGCTTTTGCTATTGATGGGATTAACTGAGTATGATAATGATGATGATGATGATGATGAACTAATACAAAGGTTACAAGTACAAAGAAATTTAGCCAAAAACTAATTGTAGACTTCTTGCTTGTATACTCTCACACCTCCAGAGATTCTTCAGAGTAGGTCTTTTTGCAAATTTTTGAAAGAAAATAGTGTCAGGAAATTTATCGGGTTAGCCAATATTTTGTAGTATTTCGAAACAGGGGCGAAACCTATCGAGGGCCGGTGGTGCTCCGGCCATCGTTGATTTTTTGCTTAGTAGTGTAAATTTCTTCGGTTTCATTCAAAAATTTTGTATTTTTTGAGTCCGGCCTCACCGATTTGGAAAGAAAAAAAATTTGGTCTCGTGACCTTCAACCCCCACCATCCAAAAGTTCAAGCTTCGTTAGTATTCATCTCTATATAATTAATGTTTAATTTATAAAAAACGTAAAAAAAAACAATAAAATAAGTGTTTGTGATTAAGATAAAGATAGAGATAATAAGTGACATATGTCTGTTTTTTAAAATATAAACAAATTAAAAAATATATATATAAAAAATGACATATGTCTGGTTTTTAAGAGCATGAAGAATTGTATCTCGCAAGGGCAAAGCTTTTTTAGGGCCTGAGGAGGCCTTGGCCCCCACCGTTTTTGGCGCAGTGGTGGATTTTTGCGATTTTCCTAGGTAAATTGAGTCCGGCTTGAGTTCGGCCCCCACCGATTTGATCTTCCGGCCACTACCGATCGAAAGAAATTGAATCTGGCCCTCACCGATTCGAAAACCAAGCTTCACCACTGGTGTCTCGTAAGGTTATTGAATTGAAGAAAGTAAGTTTTGAATCATTCCATTAACTGATAACTAAATGTATTTCGGTCCTCAACCTTTGAATAACTAATTTGTGTGGATACGGAAGGTGATTGTGTGACACTCAAGGAAAATTTCACGTTGGTCGTGGCCAGGAGAGATTCTTGGTTTATAAGTAATGTCTTGCTCTTAAATCACCAACGCGTTTTGGGGCTTAATGTTAGTGGATGAGAGGAGAACTCCACAGTTAAGCGTGCTCAGTTGGGAGAAATTCCAGGATGGGTGACCTCCTGGGAAGTCTCCACCGGGGCAACCAAAAACAAATCCGTGAGCTCTGGATTTGCAACCCCATCGGTGCAAAACGGACAGTATTGGTGGTGAGAGGGGCCGGATGTTACAGATGGTATCAGAGCCACTCCTTTGTCGTTCGGGATGGTAAGTGCATACCTCATCAGGGACGATGAGACTCTAACAGGGGGTGAATGTGACACCCCAGGCAAATCCTACATCGGCTGTGGCCAGGAGAGATCCTTGGTTCATAAGTAATGTCTTGCCTCTTAAATCACCAACGTGTTTTGGGGCTTAATGTTAGTGGATGAGAGTAGAACTCCACAGTTAAGCGTGCTCAGGTGGAAGAAATTCCAGGATGGGTGACCTCCTGGGAAATTTCCATCGGGGCAACCAAAAACAAATCCGTGAGCTCTGGATTTGCAACCCAATCGGGGCAAAGCGGACAATATTGGTGGTGAGAGGGGCCGGATGTTACAGATTGTGACAAAATTTAATCTATATCTACACTACATTATAAAGGAGGAGGCATGGGCAAATATGTCCAAACTGTCCAAAGTTAAGATGACATACTAAAGGTTTCTTTACAATTTTCTAAATTTGACCACTTTTCTTCTCTAAATGCCCCTAGAAGATAATCAACTTTTATATGAAAATGGAACTCACCCAAACTAAATAAACACACGACATAACAATATTTTTGAACAATGATGAAAGATAATAATTTATGTTATTACAATGAATAATCTGATCTCAGCTAAACTTGTATGAGTTTTAAAATTTTGTCATAATAATACTTATATTATAAACCCTTTTCATATATATGCGTCTACCCAGCGGCAAAGTGGACGAGATGGTTCGGCTCACAGCTACATTGGGCAATTTTTTAGTTGTTGGGTTAGGTTGGGCAAGTCTATTACAAACTTACAAATCATAACTTTTAATTTCTAAATGGACAGTGACCTTCGTATGATAGTGTATACAATATCATATTATTACTACATGCTTTTGTCATGTAAATTAACTTTATCATTTAGCAAGGTGTCTTCAATGGCACGGTTATGTACATATGCAATGACCGGACAGCTTACACAAGAGTGATGTTTATGTTTATATTTGTCTGTTACAGTAACATACCTTTGTTTTATTAAGATTTATTCAATAATGAGTACATGGTTTTTGTGGTGAAATGCAATCAGTTGTAAGTGGCGGTGCACATTTCTTTTTTCTTTTCTTTCTACGAATACTTGTTAAAACATAGTGTGCACAATTCTATTCTTTTTGTGTAACTTGCGGGAAAAAACCTAAGTATCATAATGTTGTATTACAACCTATTTGTGGATCTCGCTGCAACGCGCGGGTAAACCCACTAGTACTACATTATAAAGGAGGAGTCATGGGTACATATGTCTGAAATTGTCCAAAGTTAAGATGGCATACCAAGGATTTCTTTACAATTTTCTAAATTTTAGCACTTTTCTTCCCAAACCCGCCCCCACCACCAACTCGCACAATTCATACACGCGCAATGTCGGGTATCACCAAACCTAAACAAATATTCAACCTTCACACCCACACCATCTCTCCCATTCCCAAAAACCCAAAGGACGTCCTTACTAATCCGGACTGGTACTCTGCCATGACAAACGAATTTAATGCTTTACTTAAAAATAAAACTTGGGAACTAGTGCCGAGGCAGGCACACATGCAGGTTATTCGTAGTATGTGGTTGTTCAGGCATAAATACAGGTCAGATGGCACTTTGGAATGGTACAATGCTCGACTAGTATGTGATGGTCGAAATCAAGAGGTAGGTGTTGATTGTGGCAAGACATTTAGCCCGGTTGTAAAACCGGCTACTATCCGGACGATTCTTACTCTAGCTCTATCAAAATCATGGTCAATCCATCAACTGGATGTCACCAATGCTTTCCTTCATGGCAATCTTAATGAGACCGTTTATATGTATCAACCCATGGGTTTTTGCCACCGAGATTATCCTGATCATGTATGTCGTCTTAGGAAATCTCTCTATGGCCTCAAACAAGCTCCTCGTGCTTGGTACCAAAGATTCACCAATTTTGTGCTCTCTATTGGCTTTATTCAGAGCAAGTGTGATAATTCTCTATTTACTTTTCACCACGGGGGTGACATTGCTTACCTCCTCGTCTATGTGGATGACATCATTCTCATATCCTCCACAGATTCCCTACGTGTGCGACTTATTCCCAGCCTCGCGGATGAATTTGCAATGAAGGATCTTGGACCTCTCACCTACTTCTTAGGTATCCAGGTTTCCTGTTCTACTGCCGGCATTTTCTTATCACAACAATATTATGCCTTGGATATCATCTCGCGCACTGGTATAGATTCATGCAATCCAGTCGCAACACCGGTTGATACAAAACCAAAGCTCAGTTCCACATCTAGTCCGCCATTTGACAATCCAACTCTATACAGAAGCCTTGCAGGTGCTCTCTAGTACCTCACGCTCACCAGACCAGACATAAACTATGCAGTTCAACAAATTTGTATGCATATGCATGACCCAAAGACTGACCATTGGAATGCATTGAAACGCATCATTCGGTATGTCAAAGGCACGACTGATTATGGGCTTACGCTTTTGACCTCTTCAGATATATCTTTACGTGCCTACATAGATGCAGATTTGGCAGGATGTCCTGACACGCGTCAGTCTACTTCAGGTTATTGCGTGTACATGGGGTTGAATATACTGTTCTGGTCCTCCAAGCATCAATTTACTATATCCCGCTCGAGCGCCGAGGTGGAATATCGAGCCGTTGCCAACGTTGTTGCTGAAGTTTGTTGGATCCGAAATCTTCTACTTGAACTGCATCGCCCGGTCAAATCTGCTACTCTAGTTTATTGTGATAATATCAGTGCTATTTATTTGTCTGGTAACCCGGCACAACATCAACGTACTAAACATATTGTGTTGGATATTCACTTTCTGAATACCTGGAAAATACCTGAAATCCACACATATGTGCAACCCAACCTCTTAAAAACCCCATCTATACCCGGAAATCACTTGGTTTTCAGACTTTTTCCACACCAAAAAATAGGGCATTACAATGCGGGGGTATAGGGTACCAGGTTCCATACCCTACCCAAAACCGGTAACACGGTGTATGGTTTTTCAAAGCCAACCTAGTTATTATCAACTAGATTATATCCCGGAATGTTTTCGGGATAAACAAATCTAATATGTAGTGTTAAAATATGTGTTATGATGTAACATAGAAATTAATATACTACAATATGATAAAACAATATGATAAAATAATAATTTTAGTCATGTGAATAAGAATGAAAATGTATATCTATAATACATTATAAAGGAGGAGTGATGTACCATATTGGAATTTTGACATGGGTACAATTTTTAAAGCAACAAGTATAATAGAATAAAGCTTATTTCATAAGGGTATTATAGGCATATTGGGGACAATTAAGACACTTAGAGGGTTAGTAGAGTAATTTTATCCTTTATTTTTAGTTAAAAACTAAAATATCATTCCTATAGTACCCCTAACTCCCTTCACCTTCCCTCTTAGGCCATATGAAGAGCTCTCCAAATCAATTATTTATTGATTGTGTTTTATTTATATTAATCATTCATAACAAATTCTATTCCATTTCATGAATTCTATACATAAGATAACATGGATTTTCTTTTATGATGTGCAGATACTTTTGAAATCTGGATATTCCGTCATCATTCTCTGTAGGAGGTGAGTATATTTTTATGTATACATAGTTATGTTTCCTGTTTTGTTAAGAACTTTGATGTAAAAAACATGAAAATGATAATGAGTAATCAAGTGGTTTGCATTTTAGCATGTTTTCGAATGGCCATATTACAAGTAGTGCAGTTGAAATTTTTGGTGATACAATTATTTAATCCTATTATTAATGATTGCATACAATATTTAAAATAGTTTATAATCTTAAATATAGAAAAAGGGAGCAAGTCAAGAAGTTGCTACTAAAAAAGTTGCAGGCTACAAGGGAAGGAAGGAAAGACTATCTCATATACAAGAACCAATTATATGATGACATGTGCAAGATTTGACACTCTAAATTTCATCCATAATGGACTTTTTTACAACAAGTTAACCCCCCCCCCTAGCATCGCGCAAACAAACATAAATCATGTTATGTATCAACATGCATTCATGCACATTCCTTTATTTATGATTTTCTTCTATTGAAAGTTTAATCGGTTAATTAATGGTTCATGGCTCACTTTGTTGATTTTTAATTTTGATCAGTGTGTTCAGACAATTTAGTTATTAGTGGTTCAGTTTTGCTTTTTTGCTTTTTTTTCTTTTCCAGTTTGTTTAGTTTTTTATTTGTTGTCAACTTATTATGGGTTCAGTTTTGCTTTTTTGCCATGTTTTCACCTTTCAAACACGGGCCCCACAAGTGTTACATGGCGCATCTCGCCCCTCTTCCCTCCTCCACTTCTTATAGTCTAACGTGTCTTTTAGATTGCATATATGTCACACCACGCCAACGGCGGAAACACGTGGCGCGACGCTCGAAAGCATATCAAAGTCAAGATTAACACAAACTATATTTAATTAGAAAAGATCATTATATTAAGATGTCGGGAAAGGATACCTGGTTTCAAACATTACTTAAAATCACAAACATTAAGTTTAAAGTGGGGCGTTTCCGTTCATGTCCCAACCCGATGGTAACAATAGATGAAACCCCCAACCAGTGTCCGACATCCCAAATTCCACCGTACTAGCCGCATACCTGTTCAGCACTTAGTTACCTGAAAGATATGTTTAAAAAGACGTCAATATATAAAATATTGGTGAGTTCACAGGTTTTAGTTTCGTAAATACGACATTTTTACATTCTGTGCAAATCCAGCACGTTTTTACTTCCTGTGCAAATCCAGCACATTTTTACATCCTGTGCAATCCAGCACATTTTGTGGCCTTTGTACGGAGTAGCTAGCTCCTACAAACTATGATGATAAGCAATCCCCTGAGTCCCATAACCAAACCAAGACTAATAGATTTGCCCCGCTCCAAGTCGTTTCTCGGAACCCAACGACTTAAGTTCAGAATACGTGCACCTCTTGTCTTTACCGGGTTGACGCTATCAACCAGAGGTGGGCCTCGTCAGGCACCAATAGTACTATCCAAATATTCCTTTGGTTTCATTTTACCTGAATTAATGGTTACAGTAGCGAGGACCCAACCCCGAGTGGCGACCAAAAACTCAAGTACTCATCATGCCACTTACCACATTTTAACCTTTGAAAACATTTCAATATGTGATAATTTTTGACAAACATATCTTTCCCCCAGTTAAAACAGTAAAATGGGGCCGTGAAACTCACCTTAATTTCCATGCTTAGCTAGCAAATAAAATCCAACGCCTTGACCGACTTTCTCGTGCCCTAAGTACCAATAAAGGACACCTTAAAGTCTATCATATATAAACCTAGATTAATTTCCGTTTAAAAGATAGTTTATTCAACTATCCCGACTCGTGTGTAGTAACCCGAGTCTTTAAGTGTTTTAACTCGACGAACCGATCGTGACTTATCATAGTTCATGAGTTCACATACGACATAGTACCCCAAGTTGCGCACCTGTTACTCTGCGTGTGTAAACCATGTTGGACTAACACCACGAAACGTATAACTCATCCCTGAGCCGTAGCTCATATCGTAAATCGGATAAATATAGTTGTCTTGTACGTTTATTTTTGGGAAAATATACTTTGCAAAACACAAATCTTGTTATTAACCCCAATCGAATAACATTTGCTACATTATTTCCCAAATCCGAGCATTTTAAAGTATACGGAAACTTAGATTTTATAAAAAGGTTCCCAAGTAAAATCGAGCGTCTATATATTTTTGAATCCGAACAATAAACTTTATTAATTACTGAAAACCTTTCGAAAACTCGTCATACTTGACGTTTGGAAAACTATATATATTTGTTTCGAAAATATTTTCCGGGATTCACTTATTATCATTACAAATAATCTTTGTCAAACACTTGGAAGTTATTTATAAAAACGCACAACAATATCGCGTTCGTTGTGCTCCGGATTTTATAAAATTTCGGCAGAGTTTCCTCTGTTTTTGTACAAACCAGACAACACAAGTGTCTTCAATTTTCCCAAAATCAATTTCCAAACACAAGACAATCAATCCATTTATCCGCAATTTCATTTTAGCGAGACATTTATACGTTTCGACTATTATATAAATCGTACTATTTATAAAAATATACACAATTTAAGTCCGATAATTAACCATGTCACGCTAATATACGAAACCGGACATCCGACTTATACTTTCTGTTTATTATTTCCGGTCCGTTCGCGAGTTAAACTCCGGTTTTTATTTGTGTTTATAATTTATAATATGCAATGCAGAGTAAACACAAATAATTATACCACACGTGCGCGCGCGACTTGATGCGTCTAGAACGACGTGTTCGACCGAGTCGACATGTTTGACCGAGTTGACTCGGTCTGACCCGTTGACCAGCTGACCGAGCTTGCCCGCGTGTTGACCGGACTCCTGTTTTGACTAGATCTGACCCGTAACTGAGATCCCGAGCCGAACCCAACTCGCAAAACGAACACGAGCCTCGACCAAAACCGGGTCAGATCTGACCCGGGACTTAAACCCGCTGAAATCAGCCACCATGACTCGAAACCCGGCCAAAACAACGATTCATCACCATCGACACCTGACCCGTAACTCACCAGATCTGCAGAACCCGTCACCCAACAAACCCGAACCAAAACTGAGTCTGACTCGAGTTGACCAGATCTGCTTGGCTGACCCCGACCCAGACCCGGCCCGAGCAGCCCAACGCACCACCTTCCCTGTCCTCGTCTGCAACAACCACCACGGAACCACCATCGGACCTCACCTAAAGCCACTCATCGGACCACCCACCACCTGCACCACCTTCAACCCTCCGCGCGACCACCAGGAACAACCTCCTCCTGCACCCCCGAGCCAAAACCATCACCACCGTGATCAGACAAACCACCCTCAAACCCGTCACCTACTAACCTGAACCCCCATCGATCGTTATCTGCCTCGAAACCACCTCCAACCACCACTGAAAACACCACCTCCACAGCTTTCTGAGCTAAAACCATTCACGCCGCCACCACCGGAGATGGTGGTGGTCGGCCGGCGTTGAAACCAGGGGGGGGGGAGGTGCGAGAGGTTAGAGAGAGAGAGAGAGAGATAGAGTTTTAGAGAGAGAGAGTAGAGAGAGAGTGAGGGGGGCGGGTATGTGGCTGCAAAAATTAGGGAAGAAGAAGACTTATCCTATTTATAGCTAGGGCTTGGGGTTAGGTGGGGTGTGTACCGCGTATCGAACCCGTTTAACGTCTTAAGGCTCGGTTTGTATTTAGGGTTAATAACTTATCACGAAAACTAGTCGGTTTTGTTCGAAATGAAAAACATAACTAAACCGAGCAATTTAAATGTTATTTTCGTAACTCGACGCGTGAAAACGGAACACACGTTAAAACCCGCGTTAATCGATCCAGTCGAGCTATACTTCATTTAGGCGACCTGTTCACTTTCGAAACTAAATAAATGGAATTATTTATAATAGATAATTATTCCAAAAGCTCGATAACGGTTAAAACCACGCGTTTCGACGTTCGAATCCCACGTCAGTTCCTCTCCGCGTTCTCCAAAACGCTGCGTTTTTGACCGTTTACCGCGCCGACTTCACATTCGATCGCATCAATGGTAAATACGTGTCGTATTTACATAGAATAAGCTTATGTTATTCCAGTTTGACAAATTTTCGCTGATGTCAGTTCGTTACGTTAAATACGCGAAGTCTTTCTTTAAAGGCATCAAGACTTCAACGAACTTTCAAACGGACATCGTAGGACTCGTATTAGCTCAACTAACCATAATTAACCTTAAACCAGGTTAATTATTTCTAAAACATGATTAGAATCACGTTAAGCGTTGTACGAAATTTGCCGGTTGTCACATTCTCCCCCCGTTAAGAGAATTCCGTCCCGGAATTCAGTTCAAGTCATCCGATACATTAGTATCCTTGAACAGGGCGGGATGTTTGCAACTCACACGATTACCCCTTTTCTTCGTGAACTCCAGTTCACGCTTAGCGTCCTAACGAACACAATGTCATGAGTCGGCTACGGCCGAGCTCTTGGGTATCGCAATCCGGCACAAATATCGGTTTTCCCGAAATAGTAGAGCTTTGCGTCAACCTGAATCCTGTCTGTTGAGGAATTGACAATGCTTCCTCAAGCCAGACCTGCGGGATTCGTCAAGAGTCCCACTAAGCTCTTGCGATAGTTCGAGCTTGTTCGTTGCAAGGCCAATTTTAACTGACATATCCGAGTCACTGGAGTACTAAGCGAAGTCACTCCATTACCGTTCTCGTGCTTAACAACACCCTTTCAGAGTATGGCACTCAGCTAAGTCCTATACCAATTCGAAGTTCCTAAGGCCAACGCCTTGTTAGTACAACTTCCTGATCGGTTTGGCCACTTATCCAAGCAGATTTGAATCTACCCGATCCGTTGATCATCTCTTGAACTCAAGCCAGATCATGTGTATATCTCTATCTGTCATTCAATGTACTAGAGACGTACACGTATGCACTCCAGAGGACTTCGAGCAGTACACCCCGAACACTAGAGTGATAATTCCTATCACATAGGAAATTTTGGCGATGAAGTAGACGAATTTGATTTGCCACCGACACTAATCGTATCACACAGGACACTTCCGTTCAGGACAACAATTCATTCGTTCGAGAATGGTAGTCCATAACCATCTCGACTTGAATATTCCAGACTTGCGTTCAAGGTTTGGCACACCCTGGGGCAGGATAACTACTAAAATCCGATATTGTGAACGTTGGCATCTAGTGTCTAGCCACGACTCTCCAAGAGTATAGGTGGCTATCCGCATGCCTCATATTATAACCACAAGCGAGTATAGGATGAGAAGGTTCCAAACAGCAATCGATCATCGCCTGTGTCTCATCACAGTCACCGGACACCTCAGGCGACAAGACCATTAGGTTCGCTCGTTGAATTTCACTAATCGGGTGATCTTACCAGATCACAAAGCAGTCGACATTCTCGAGGGCGCTCCAGGTTGTTTATAGTTGCGGATGGTAATCCTGTGTCCTCACATGGACCGAAATCCACTATACACCAACATCTAACCTTTTCGTATGAGCGATTGTGGTTAGCGTTACTAGGACGCCTAATATGGACTGATGGAGGTCGAAAATTTTTGCGTCACTTTCACCCCTCAGTTCCCCAGACAGTAGACGATGTATATTCAACATACGGCCGTACAATCCCACAATACACGAGAATTTAAGCCGACTAAAACACAAATGTCTAGAGGCTAGCATCACCTCATCACATTGGTCACCTAAGGATGATGTATATGAATCATTATAATATGGTTGCCGTAACAAACAGAGGATAGGGTCTCGACAACATCTCAACGCGTTGGCTTTCCTCGAGACGGTAAGCAGAGCATTGGTAACTACCCAAAACAAGGGTACCCAGTGCTTGTCCTGCTATATGTGCCTCACGAGCACTGGTGTCCTATCGTTATTAGCAACCTAGTAAGTCAATTCAGAACAACACAGGACACTTTCCCTCGAATTGACTGTCCGATCCTATGCAGAGATCTGAGTGAAAGGAGTCCTGACCCGGAATCCTCACTCGCCGAATATTCCATCTTTCGGGATCTTTCGAGGTAAGAGGTGAAATTGAGTCATAGATGAATGCATCTGGCATAGATCTCACGTTTGGGCTTGACGGCTTCATGCGTCAAAATCGTTACTTAAAACAACCAACGACCGAGATCGCCCTACAAGAAGTAGTATTGAGCCTTCCAATAAGGCATCCCATTCAACGACTCAGGTAGTCGCACGCATGGGTGCAACATGTAAGCTTTCGAGCTCATCTTGGTTAGTCAGGTGCTAAACGCACTGACTAGGCAGCTCACATTACTATGGTGTCTCCAACAGCGTCTGTCAAGGACAGGGGATTTTGTCCTAGCGCGAGCAACGCTACTGAAAAATAACTGGGAACACCTGTATTGACCCAAGGTCGAAAGGGTTCCACTATCCCATGAATCTACGTAACGACACCAAGACAAGATAAACCTACTATCAGAAGAATAGCAACATTTCCCGAACGGTTGAATCGATCATCCATCTCAACACGGTAGGGTAGTACCCTTATAGAGTAGACAATGCTACACGCCCTTCTAGGTTCAGGGTTTCATAAGACCTCCAAATCATGTACCGGGGACTCCACCAATGCACACGCTGTGGGTGGGTCCACACTGTTATTCCCGCAGTCATCGGCATGACGCGTTGGCGGGTATGATGTCAAACGAATCCACTGGAATGAGCAATAATAAATTGAGTCTTTCCACTCTTACTAGCCCAAAGGTACGGGTCATAATATCGCTCACATTTACTCGATACCTTCAAGTTCGAGATGTATTTGAAATCCCTTATCACGAAGACGAGCCTCACCCCGTCGTGTGTGGATCATGGGATTTCCTTCCGACATGACTCGAGAGTGGTTAGTCGACCGAAATGCACGTAAAAGGTTAAGGCTGGACATGGCGTCACTGATGCCTTAGGTCTTGAAGAGGTAATGCTCACGAAACGCGCGAGCATATAAAGAGGTCGACACATGATTCGGTCAATTACTGAAACTACCACGAGATTCGAACTTTAGGGAGATACATGTGCTAACACTAGGACTAGAGTGTCTTAGTATGACTACTGGAAAGTCCGTTAGACACCCGAATTCCCACATTATCGATGGTATCACTACACAACCATTCAGCAACATAACAACGGTTACGTGGGTTTGGGGTAGTGTCTTTATCCCAAGGGAACCAAGAGTGAATCAAACGACAAGTTATCACATCATCAAGTCAATCCAACAATTGTAGTCATACGTTCACGGTGCAATACGATAGTAGAAATAACATGACGTGACAACAACACATCCACGAACACATCAACAAGGGAACACCGCAACATGGACCGCATGACACAGAGAAATACAACAACCAGGCTACACCACTGCAGGAGCAGCACAACAATAGGAATGCACCGTCGACAGCGAAACGCAACCGCATGGATATGCAGTCGGCAAAACTGTGCAACTACAGAATGCACAATCGTTAGGGGTAACACCACAACATGAATTCACGACAGCAGGACGACACACAACCTAGCGAGTCCACTATACTTAACTACAAGAAGCTCCATTACGGTGAGCACGCATCCCGGTGCGCTTCAGCTCACTTATGGCGACGGAATCCTTATTCGTGTCCTCAGCCACAATCCTATACTCCATAGGCTCATTAGTAGGAACGATTGGATCACCAAAGGCATCCGCCATCACAACAAAAATGGGAACAATGGGTTCCACATAATTTAGTAGACTTATTAGGCCGATATCGTTCCTAGGGAGAATGACTGTATACTCGATATAAGTCACTCGAATGATAGCAACCGTAGCATTGACAGACTCAACCAGGCCTGAGAACCATCGCCAACATTAGTCTTGGCAGGAGCCAGGGAATGATAACGAGCGGTTCAACGAAAACCTCAAAGGAAATGGAGTTAACAGCAACGAACTCCATTGTGACACAACCATGGTCATAGCGGCTTGGCAAGGGTCTTATAGACGTCTATGTCAATGACAGTGAACTTAGTAGGAGCCTTCGAAACAACAGCAACATCAAACTTGACAAAAGCCATAGAAACATCCTCAATAATTAGCATCCATAGGACCTAGAAGCCAACCAACATCTTTTCCAATATCAAAATATTGGTCACAACAAGAATAGTAGGGGTAGAAGGATCATGATTTATCGAGACACCACGATAAAATAAAAAATAAAAACGATACAGACTCTGGCAATTCAACCGAGTCGTCCTTCTCATTAGGGTCCTCTTGCATGTTATTTTGGTTCTAGCACCGATAGTCATCAACTGAAATGCCTCTCCAACACCTATGCGGGGCCAGCGAACTTTCTTCCTGATAGGCTACGCAGTGAGAGTTTCGAAATATGACAAGAGATTAGACAAGTCACATTGTCCATGACGAATGGATCTCGCAACCTTAGTTTATAAAACACCGTGACAAAGGGACGCAACGTCTCAATACCTATGGGGATTGATGGAAAACACTTCACATCATTTACCACCCCAAATAGACAACCAGTCTCGTCGTCCTGACGAGGGTAGTAGACGTTCAATATTGCAACATGAGCAATGGAATTGCTGTCCCATGGGTAAGTTTAGTTGACAGAATAACGTGACCACTTCCAGTAGTCCGTTATTTGATTTTCGAGGGGAATTTCGATGTCAGCCAGAGCGTTCCGTGACACTTGACAATTTCGAGTCACACGCTTTACGATTTCGGCTCCCGAAATGTGGTTTCACTCCCCGAGTATTATGACGGATTCAGACGCAAAACGCACGTCGTGATCCTACATTCAATATATATGTATGTCTCCATATATATTAACTGACTTGGGTAAAATTATCTCCGACTCGACTCACTTTACCATATAACTACTTTCCCATTAAGTAGTCATACTAGGATCTTGTCAGTCGAGATTTCATTTTTCCCGTAATCGACTCGACTCACCTTTCCATATATTTATTTTCCCATTAAATAAATATACTATGACCTTGTCGACTCGATATTACATTTCTCAACCATCAACTCGACTCACCTTACCGTATAATTATTTTCCCATTAAATAATTATACTAGGATCTCGTCGATTTGACATTTCGTTTTACCACCATCGACTCGACTCACTTTACCGTATAATTATTTTCCCATTAAATAATTATACTAGGATCTTGTCGATTCGACATTACATTTTACATTCATCGACTCGACTCACTTTACCGTATAATTATTTTCCCATTAAACAATTATGCTAGGATCTTGTCGATTCGACATTTCGTTTTACCACCATCGACTCGACTCACTTTACCGTATAATTATTTTCCCATTAAATAATTATACTAGGATCTTGTCGACTCGACACTACATTTTACAACCATCGACTCGACTCACTTTACCGTATAATTATTTTCCCATTAAATAATTATACTAGGGTCTTGTCGATTCGACATTGTATTTTACGACCATCGACTCGACTCACTTTACCGTATAATTATTTTCCCATTAAATAATTATACTAGGGTCTTGTCGGTCGATATTTCGTTTTCGGCACCCGACCCGGCTCACTTTACCATATATTTATTTTCCCATTAAATAAATATACTAGGATCTTGCCGATCGATAATTCCTTTTCAACACCCGACTCGGCTCACTTTACCATATATTTATTTTCCCATTTAAATAAATATACTAGGATCTTGCCGATCGATATTTCGTCTTCAACACCCGACTCGGCTCACTTTACCATATATTTATTTTCCCATTTAAATAAATATACTATGATCTTGCCGATTCGACATTGTTGATTTAGACGCGGGCTATCATGCCTTCTAGATAAAGATGATCAAGCCTATTAACTCCGTAAGGACGATTTTGCCCTCCAATAGGGGAAGGAACGCCTGACCCTTGAAGACAACTTGGGCATGTGTTAGATCAAGAATGACTTACTCATAGTAATCATATAGCAGCACACGGGCAACTAATCTCGATACTGATCCGCACTGGGTCCCGTGCTCAAAACGCACTGGTTTTGCAGGGACGCACCCTAAGTCTTCACTCGGTTCCAAGTTTAGCATTCCACGCATCGTACCAAGCATTCATCTCTCTGGTAGGCAGTGCATCCTCGTATGTCCGCTCCTTGGAGGAACCTTGAGTGGAGGCATTCAACTCCTATACAAGGAAGTTTTCATCTCCTGTCCCTATCCGATGCGAGGGTTTACGTCAGATTACTCATATGAAGTAGACGTTCGAGCTCTTCCGTGTTCGTACCTTAGAGGTAATGCTGAAGAAAGCTCATTCAGTTTGCGAGGATTTAAGTCAAGGGATATCAACAAGACCTCCCTTCTAGCCCGTTGGCCAATCAAACTCTAAGACTGACCCTACAGTACAAGAATAGACAAGGCAAGAAGTGATCACCAACCCCAGTCCTAGCGCCCACCTAAGTTACCGTGCACCACAAGTTATTATTACGTGTGCACCCGCAATGATAATCGGTGTTGCCAGGTAATTTTGGTGCCCGCTAGTTCCGAGCTTCCTGATCCCAAAACAAAGATTTCGCACAATAAAGGACCTAGACTAGCTTTGCCTTCCCATCATCAGCAACACGACAACGTCCACTAGCACGATAAAGGTTAGCCCTTCCGATCATCCCGTCCGCAGGTAAGCGGGTGAGTTCGTCGTAGACCACCGCTTGTCCTTCCCGCTTGTCGATGTCGGTAACCGATGCAAAAGTGCGGACTAAAGTGAAGTGTGAGACGATATCCTTACAGGCAAGCTATCTGTACTACTTATATGCATCAACTAGCACTAGTTAGAAAATCGGATCTCTACACAATTCAAGCATTCATATCCTTATTTTCTAACATTTTATATATTGACACACATGGCTAGTCGGTCGGAATTTCCCCTTGTACAATCCATGTACAATTTTCTTTCTTTTCTAAAAATGTTTCGTTGTGTTTTATTTTTGAAAACTCCGTTTTCGAGCCAAAACCGGTTATAGTCTAGATTTTTCAAAAATACTAGTTCGCTATAACCTTGGCTCTGATACCACTTCTGTCACACCACGCCAACGGCGGAAACACGTGGCGCGACGCTCGAAAGCATATCAAAGTCAAGATTAACACAAACTATATTTAATTAGAAAAGATCATTATATTAAGATGTCGGGAAAGGATACCTGGTTTCAAACATTACTTAAAATCACAAACATTAAGTTTAAAGTGGGGCGTTTCCGTTCATGTCCCAACCCGATGGTAACAATAGATGAAACCCCCAACCAGTGTCCGACATCCCAAATTCCACCGTACTAGCCGCATACCTGTTCAGCACTTAGTTACCTGAAAGATATGTTTAAAAAGACGTCAATATATAAAATATTGGTGAGTTCACAGGTTTTAGTTTCGTAAATACGACATTTTTACATTCTGTGCAAATCCAGCACGTTTTTACTTTCTGTGCAAATCCAGCACATTTTTACATCCTGTGCAATCCAGCACATTTTGTGGCCTTTGTACGGAGTAGCTAGCTCCTACAAACTATGATGATAAGCAATCCCCTGAGTCCCATAACCAAACCAAGACTAATAGATTTGCCCCGCTCCAAGTCGTTTCTCGGAACCCAACGACTTAAGTTCAGAATACGTGCACCTCTTGTCTTTACCGGGTTGACGCTATCAACCAGAGGTGGGCCTCGTCAGGCACCAATAGTACTATCCAAATATTCCTTTGGTTTCATTTTACCTGAATTAATGGTTACAGTAGCGAGGACCCAACCCCGAGTGGCGACCAAAAACTCAAGTACTCATCATGCCACTTACCACATTTTAACCTTTGAAAACATTTCAATATGTGATAATTTTTGACAAACATATCTTTCCCCCAGTTAAAACAGTAAAATGGGGCCGTGAAACTCACCTTAATTTCCATGCTTAGCTAGCAAATAAAATCCAACGCCTTGACCGACTTTCTCGTGCCCTAAGTACCAATAAAGGACACCTTAAAGTCTATCATATATAAACCTAGATTAATTTCCGTTTAAAAGATAGTTTATTCAACTATCCCGACTCGTGTGTAGTAACCCGAGTCTTTAAGTGTTTTAACTCGACGAACCGATCGTGACTTATCATAGTTCATGAGTTCACATACGACATAGTACCCCAAGTTGCGCACCTGTTACTCTGCGTGTGTAAACCATGTTGGACTAACACCACGAAACGTATAACTCATCCCTGAGCCGTAGCTCATATCGTAAATCGGATAAATATAGTTGTCTTGTACGTTTATTTTTGGGAAAATATACTTTGCAAAACACAAATCTTGTTATTAACCCCAATCGAATAACATTTGCTACATTATTTCCCAAATCCGAGCATTTTAAAGTATACGGAAACTTAGATTTTATAAAAAGGTTCCCAAGTAAAATCGAGCGTCTATATATTTTTGAATCCGAACAATAAACTTTATTAATTACTGAAAACCTTTCGAAAACTCGTCATACTTGACGTTTGGAAAACTATATATATTTGTTTCGAAAATATTTTCCGGGATTCACTTATTATCATTACAAATAATCTTTGTCAAACACTTGGAAGTTATTTATAAAAACGCACAACAATATCGCGTTCGTTGTGCTCCGGATTTTATAAAATTTCGGCAGAGTTTCCTCTGTTTTTGTACAAACCAGACAACACAAGTGTCTTCAATTTTCCCAAAATCAATTTCCAAACACAAGACAATCAATCCATTTATCCGCAATTTCATTTTAGCGAGACATTTATACGTTTCGACTATTATATAAATCGTACTATTTATAAAAATATACACAATTTAAGTCCGATAATTAACCATGTCACGCTAATATACGAAACCGGACATCCGACTTATACTTTCTGTTTATTATTTCCGGTCCGTTCGCGAGTTAAACTCCGGTTTTTATTTGTGTTTATAATTTATAATATGCAATGCAGAGTAAACACAAATAATTATACCACACGTGCGCGCGCGACTTGATGCGTCTAGAACGACGTGTTCGACCGAGTCGACATGTTTGACCGAGTTGACTCGGTCTGACCCGTTGACCAGCTGACCGAGCTTGCCCGCGTGTTGACCGGACTCCTGTTTTGACTAGATCTGACCCGTAACTGAGATCCCGAGCCGAACCCAACTCGCAAAACGAACACGAGCCTCGACCAAAACCGGGTCAGATCTGACCCGGGACTTAAACCCGCTGAAATCAGCCACCATGACTCGAAACCCGGCCAAAACAACGATTCATCACCATCGACACCTGACCCGTAACTCACCAGATCTGCAGAACCCGTCACCCAACAAACCCGAACCAAAACTGAGTCTGACTCGAGTTGACCAGATCTGCTTGGCTGACCCCGACCCAGACCCGGCCCGAGCAGCCCAACGCACCACCTTCCCTGTCCTCGTCTGCAACAACCACCACGGAACCACCATCGGACCTCACCTAAAGCCACTCATCGGACCACCCACCACCTGCACCACCTTCAACCCTCCGCGCGACCACCAGGAACAACCTCCTCCTGCACCCCCGAGCCAAAACCATCACCACCGTGATCAGACAAACCACCCTCAAACCCGTCACCTACTAACCTGAACCCCCATCGATCGTTATCTGCCTCGAAACCACCTCCAACCACCACTGAAAACACCACCTCCACAGCTTTCTGAGCTAAAACCATTCACGCCGCCACCACCGGAGATGGTGGTGGTCGGCCGGCGTTGAAACCAGGGGGGGGAGGTGCGAGAGGTTAGAGAGAGAGAGAGAGATAGAGTTTTAGAGAGAGAGAGTAGAGAGAGAGTGAGGGGGGCGGGTATGTGGCTGCAAAAATTAGGGAAGAAGAAGACTTATCCTATTTATAGCTAGGGCTTGGGGTTAGGTGGGGTGTGTACCGCGTATCGAACCCGTTTAACGTCTTAAGGCTCGGTTTGTATTTAGGGTTAATAACTTATCACGAAAACTAGTCGGTTTTGTTCGAAATGAAAAACATAACTAAACCGAGCAATTTAAATGTTATTTTCGTAACTCGACGCGTGAAAACGGAACACACGTTAAAACCCGCGTTAATCGATCCGGTCGAGCTATACTTCATTTAGGCGACCTGTTCACTTTCGA
This sequence comes from Ambrosia trifida, assembly GCA_028751855.1. NCBI lineage: Eukaryota > Viridiplantae > Streptophyta > Magnoliopsida > Asterales > Asteraceae > Ambrosia > Ambrosia trifida. Next base: position 99,880,955 of record CM054128.1, on the reverse strand, counting down.
AACTAAATAAATGGAATTATTTATAATAGATAATTATTCCAAAAGCTCGATAACGGTTAAAACCACGCGTTTCGACGTTCGAATCCCACGTCAGTTCCTCTCCGCGTTCTCCAAAACGCTGCGTTTTTGACCGTTTACCGCGCCGACTTCACATTCGATCGCATCAATGGTAAATACGTGTCGTATTTACATAGAATAAGCTTATGTTATTCCAGTTTGACAAATTTTCGCTGATGTCAGTTCGTTACGTTAAATACGCGAAGTCTTTCTTTAAAGGCATCAAGACTTCAACGAACTTTCAAACGGACATCGTAGGACTCGTATTAGCTCAACTAACCATAATTAACCTTAAACCAGGTTAATTATTTCTAAAACATGATTAGAATCACGTTAAGCGTTGTACGAAATTTGCCGGTTGTCACAATATAATAGCGTTATATTAGAGGTTGTGTACCCGCCGCATCGCGCGGGCCAACCCACTAGTATTAAAATAAAGATGTATGTTTGGATGAGGAGTAGAGCCAAAATCAACCATTGCAGGGTGTGATTGAGGTCGTGATCTTGAAGGTGTGGCCTTTTTTTTTTGGGAAAAAAGTGGCTTTAACCTATTCTACTATGGATGAAAATAGAACTCATATTTACTGGCTTGAACATGATTAGTAACTTGCCTAGACATGATTAACGAATTACCTGAACACATTGTGTTTTTTCTCGTATGAACAAAATTCCACAAAAAAATCGTCTTTTTTTTTGTATACCAATATGGTACTCGTTGGAAAGATAATACAATGCTCATTAATTTGGTGTATTTTTTTTAAAAAAAATCTCATATATAAAAGTTATTAACGTTTACAAATTTTGGAGTAAACATGAGAGAAAAAGAATTTTAGGGGCAAATAAGGCGAATGATGCCACATAAAACACCTAAGGGGGGATGATGACATCTTTGAGTGCCATGTAGGATTTCATGCTTTGGAATATCTATATATATATATATATATATATATATATATATATTGCAAAGCTAATAATCCTACATGTCATAATATTATACAACCTCTTCTTTGAGAGATGCCACATAGGATGTGATGTGGCAACTCTAGACCAATTAAAAAAAGAAATAAATATGGTTTAACCTAATCTATTAAATACCTAATCTACTAAATATAAATATTAAACCTTTATTATTTTCTCTCTCATGTTTTCTCCCATAACTATTAAATGTTAATATCTTTTATATATGAGATTTTTTAAAGAAAAAAATTACACCAAATTAACGAGCGTTTTATTATCTTTCCAACGAGTACCATAGTGCTATATAAAAAACGGAGAAAAAAAAACGACTATTTTTTGTAACCCGACAGGTATTGTGTCAGGTTTGGGATTAGTTTAAAAAAAATTATGGATTTGGGTCGGGCCTGGGATTAGGTGATACCCATGAATTTTTTAAAATAATCATATGATTTTATGGCAGAAATTTGTTTAAAATAATAATAATAATAATAATATTCATTAATCATATATTGGCAAGTCATTAATTATGTTGTCATATTAGATATTTTATTATGTCATATTAGATATTTTAACCCGGGACGCTCCCGGGATAAAAACTAGTTAATATATATAATAGGTGAAATCCCGTGTGAAAACACGAGAAGTGTATATCATTTTTTTAAGACAATTAGTCCACAATTATAGAAAAAATAAATAGACTTTACTAAAGTCTGTTTACTAAACACCAAATCAAGAAGTCAAAACAGATGATAATCGCTCAGCAGATGTTCAAAGTACTGAAAAGCACTGCAAGGATCAAGGTTGACTTTACAATGATAATCGTTCAGCAAATGTTGAAACCACTACAAAGATGTTCAAAGCACTGAAAGTTGATTCTAACATGTGTCCAAAAATACCATACCCGTTCATAGACGTGGGCAAAAAAACCGGTTTGGGGACCGGAACCGCACGAACCGAACCGAACCGGTTCGTTTTCAAATCGGTTCCTACACGAACCGGTGCGGTTTCATATACGAATCGTAGGTTCGAGCATCGATTCCCCATTTTCCACGAGAAACCGAACCGAACCGGTTCCTACACGAACCGGTTCGTGAATCGAACCCAAAAACCGGTTCGTGAATCGAACCCAAAAACCGGTTTGAAACCGATTCGAACCGTTTGAACGTTTTGAACTTTAGAAACTAACCGTTAGGCTCGTTTTTGATGTTTTTGACCGTTAACTTTGCTTCTAAATCACCATTTGCCATCCCAACTTAGTATAAATAGGTTTTTAGATGTTTTGGGTTGATCACAACACTCAAAAACGTAAAAAACGAACCCGAAAAACCAAAAAACGCAACCATATTCTCCTGTTTTTTCCGCTTTGCTTCTTTGTTACATCTTCCATGGCTTCATCAAACCCATCCCAAACCGGTTCCTCAAACCAACCCACCATTGTTAGTCGAAAACCGAAAAAAAAATAATAAAAGTCGAATTTTTATGTTTATATTTTTTCTTATCGCCCTAATTTTTTTTAATTGTGCGCGAAAGAACCGAAACCGAAACAAACCGAAACCGAACCGAAACCGGTCTCCGAAACCAGTCTTACGAATCGACAAAACCGGTCCAAAACCGAACCGGTTTGGAACCGAAACCGGTTCGGCCAGGACGGTACTGTAGCGAACCGGTTTGAAACCGAAACCGGTTCAGCAAAAAAAACCGATTTGCTCACGTCTACCGGTTCATATCCGTGCCTGGTTCTATACCAAACAATGATCCAACTTCAATTTAACAAAATTATGAGCCCAAATAATTAAAATAATCCAAAATTGTTGGCCCATGCTTAGCATACCCTATTCCCAACCCAACCACACACTTGGCCCACTTCAAAACCAAGCCCTACTCACCACTATATAAACAACCATCTTCTACACCAACCCTCTAGAAACTTGCTTTGCACGTTTCCATAGTTGCCGACTTTACTACATAACCAGCGATCGTACCCTCTAACTCCTTTGAAACCCAATTTGTTTAAACTAACAAAGTCCCATTTGCATACACTTTTCACTACCCATTCGTCTCCATTTTGCGATTATTATTATATTATTATTGTTACCAAATAAGCAATATGGCTACAGAATTATTGTCAAATACGTCACGACTGATTTCTCTAAAACCCACAAAGCTATCAACAGACCGACCTAATGGGTCTTATTATTGTTCTAGAACGTCCTCATGCATGCTTTTTTCTGATCGTGTTATTAACCGTGGTTGTTGTTTAAGGAATGGTGTGAAACATGTGTCTGCTCTTGTTAAGGTTGTTTTTGTTGATGGGTTTTGTTTTTATTTTGTTTGTGTGATGGGTTTTGTTGATTTTGTTTTGTTTTTGTTTGTTTAGGAGAGTTGTGTGGGAAGCGTAGAGAAAGGTTATGGCTTTGGTTTGAATCGGGGTTGGGATGATTTGGTTAAGAAGAATGATAAGGTATGTGAACTAGGTTTATTATATTACGATGTGGGTTGTGATTTTATATATGGTTGTAAAAATCGTTACTTGCTAGTCAGGCGGTGAGATACCAACCAGCGATAATTGGATTTGGATTTTTATAGACATGTTTCAACCCTTACTGTTTGTAAGGCTGGTGAGTAAGCAGACGAGAGGTAGCCCCGTCCCACCATATCTGCCCCATCCCACATCCAAACACCGCCCCGGCCCCCGTCTGAGACACCGGGGTCCCTCCCGTCCTCCTTAAGACATCAGGGACGGACCAATCACAAATTTTCTTTTTTTTTTCTTTTTTTTTAAATTCCAACGGCTCTTTCCCTTTAATGCTTGAGACATGGGTTTTTCATGTCTGCACCCCACCCATGTCTCAAAAATATTGAGACACCACTTTGGTGATGTGGCAGCCTACGTGGCACTGAGAAATTGGTTTTTTGGTGTCTGCTTACCCACCAGCCTAAGTGCACATGATTAAAAGTGCACATGATTAATTGCTGGAATCTTCATGGTTTGGTTGAAATTGGCCGACCAGCGATTAATCACTGACAAGTTCCGATCTTTACAACACTGCTTTTAAATGCATACTAGTGGGATTTCTTTGTGCTTGGTTGGTGTCGGTTTGGTTTGTTATGATAGCTACACTCGCTATAACAATGAAAAGAGAAACAAAAAATACAGTTCTAATATGCCAACAAAGATATAGACACGTGTTTTACACCGATTTAAAAAAAAACGAATTTTAGCGAGTGTCGGTTCCAGTGGTACTAAATACTAATGTTTGGCTGGAATTGGTTAGGTTCGTCGGGGTACCGGCATTCGTATAACCTGCAATATAAAAAACAACACTCTACTTTGAAAGCAACTCGTTTGTCAAACACATTTTTACATGAATGTGATGGAAAAAATTAAACCAAGCTGTATATTATTTAATTTTAATATTTAATATAATGGGTACTTAGAAATATTATTATAAAAAAATTGACTTTGCTATTCATATTTCATCTCATTTGAAATATATATATAGTAAAGTAATATCATTATATTCATTGCTGATTTTGAATATCATTTGGTGAAGTTGAAATGTCGTTGGAAGAAATCTGATGCTGTAGCAGATGTAAAAGAAGGTATGCAAACTTTCATTCATTCTCTGTTGAGTCATGAATTATCTGACTTGATGGTTGTTTACATGTTTTCTGCTGATGTATGATAGATTGTAAACCGATTCTTTGGCTATGAAGTTTGTTGACTTCAAATAATCATGGGTTGGCAATCATGTCAGGTTGGCGGGTTGAATTGTTACAGCGATGCTAACTTGTGCACGCTTGAAATCGTGTAACTTTAGCAAACATGCTGGTGGGTAAAATTAAGTTGTAAACGTGTTAATTGAGTTGGTGGGTTGTAAAAAGGGTTACATGAGACATAAATGGGTCAGCGGGTTGACTTGTTCAACTAAACAGGTTATACAAGTCAATCAGAATATGACCCGTTTGGTTAAACATGTCAAACACAGTCTGTTTTTTTTAAGGGTTAGATATGTCAACTCAAAACATGGTTATTTTGTTGTTTTTGTATAGGTATATATGGGTTATATATGCCAATCTAAAAGCTGATTATTTTGTCGTTTTTTTGTTCGTTACTCTTGTTCCGCCACTCTTTGGACAGAGAAACGGTTGAGAAGACCAAATACTGAGAGAAGTACAGGCACAAAGCTTCATACAGTTGTGGTTGGAGCTTCCTTTTGTTTTGCAGTCGCGTTGTGCTCTTTCGGGCTTCAAAAGCTACCAAGTTCACAGTATATTGAGGTTCCATATTCACAGTTGGTTGATGGTATACAAGACAGGAGTGTCACACGCGTGCAGTTTGTGGAGAATTCCCGCCAGATATACTTCAATAAGGACCTTACAGACGAGCAGGATGTTCAAGCTTCACAAGCCGATTCACTATCAACACAATTACAAGCGGCTATTAAAAAGTATTTTCCTAATTGGCAGTACCATACAAGAAATGTGGAAGATGATAAATATGAACTACTTAGGATGCTTAAAGATAAAGAGATCACATATGGATCAAACCGTGCACTTCTTTCTGCATCGACGAAAAATTTCTTGTTCATTTTCTTTCAAGTGGCTCCGTTTTGGATCATGGTGATGCTTACTTTTTACCAGCTTAATCTTCAACATAATCTTGGCAAAATGACGAAGAAAAAACCGAGTAAGAAGCAATCACTAGTAACATTCGATGATGTAAAAGGTGTCGACGCCGCCAAAACTGAACTTTTAGAGGTAATATTGTTACACTAGTTACTAAACTAAAGCATCCTCTTTCTTGACATTAGATTGAACTTTGACTTGATGAATCTTGCACTTTGACTTTCGTAGATTGTGTTATGCATGAAAGGAGACAGTAAGTACATCAAACTAGGGGCGAAGCCGCCCAAAGGTGTCCTGTTAGCTGGTCCACCAGGAACAGGGAAAACATTGTTGGCTCGCGCAGTGGCTGGAGAAGCTGGAATGTCGTTTTTCTCAATTTCTGGTAGTGAATTGGTGGAGGTTTTTGTTGGTAGAGGGGCTGCTAGAGTTAGAGATCTTTTTCGTGAGGCGAGAAAAAATGCGCCATCAATCATCTTTATTGATGAGATTGATGCTGTTGGCGGCCAACGTGGCAGGACTTTGAATTGTGAACGCGATCAGACACTAAACCAGGTAACATCAACTCTGTACTTTGACTTTTGTGGTCAAACCTTGTTGAAACTTCTAAAGGGGTGTTTCGCATTTTTAGCTTTTGACAGAAATGGATGGGTTTGAAAAAGAGGAAAGTGTGGTGGTTATAGCTGCTACAAACAGACCCGAAACATTGGATTCGGCTTTGATGAGGCCTGGTCGGTTTTCCAGAAAAGTGAGAGTAGATGAGCCAAATGAGAGAGGTAGAAAAGAAATCTTTGCGCTTTACTTGAAAAATGTCTTTTTTGAGGACAATAAGGAAGCCATCTGCGAGGTTGTTGCATCGCTCACACCAGGCTTAGTAGGGGCTGATCTTGAAAACATTGTTCGGGAATCTGTTCTTCTTGCTGCTAGAAGAGGTTCAGTTTAAACTAAACCATGTCCAAATATAATAGCATTAGTTTTGATAATTTAAGACATAATGATATATTGATATTAAATTGTATTGTTGTTTTCAGGTGGTGAAGTTGTGACTAAGGATGATATATTTCAAGCTGTAGAGAGAGCTAAAGGTAAAGTTTATGATCATGTAGCTGCAGGTAAACCATTTCCGTTTGGACCGACAACTCAAGAGCGCGCGCAGGGTGCGGCTATGGGTTTTGGGTTTCCGAATTGATGGAGTCAATTCCATTTGTGTATATTATAATAATACACGTGTATCAGATTTTCAGTTGTGCTAGTATTTGGAGGTTTTCATTGAGATATTTGATTTTAAAAATTGAAATAAAAAAAGGTTAATCAGTCGGAAACTAGTCCACGGTCTAAATGAGTTGTTGTTCTACGCAGTTTTCGCTCTGATACTCCGTTTACTCCATTAAAAATATAGTTGTTTTGGGTTGTTAAACCATATTATATGGTTTATATAATATGATGCTTAAATGTATGATGTATTGCTGATATTATGATAATATGTCCATAGTATAAGTATCATGAACCCTCATAAAACATCACAAACATGGTCATTAAGCATGTTGGGTACAATAAGCGAGATTTTTATGACGTAGTGTATCATGAACCGTTGGACGAAATTGTAACACGCAGGCTGGTAGAAGTCTTCAAGGTGTTAACCCAGTGGCGAAGCTTGGTTCTCGAATCGGAGGGGGCCGGACTTAATTTTTTTCGATCGGTAGTGGCAAATCAGCGGGGGCCGGACTCAACCCGAACTCAATTTACCTATGAAAATCGCAAATTTTCACTATTGCGCCAAAAAACAGGGGGGGCCAGGGCCACCCCTGGCCCTTCAAATGCTTCGTCCCTGTGTTAACCGGCTTATCGTCAGACAACGAGAGATGAGTGATGAATTTAGTGAATGTAGAGATGAGTTCTATGTGTAAGGGTAAGAGTCTCATTGTGTATCAGTAATTCAGTATCACTTTGCCCTTACAAACCATCTAAGTAGATATTAGTGGTTTGATTGATGTTTGCCATATGGATATCATGTTGGTTTGGAGGGGTAGTTTTGAATAGGTGAAGAAGTTTATTGATTTGTGCAACAATTGTCAATGGAGGAGTAAAAAAATATCGCTGTGGTATTCTTATCCATCGCTCATCATCCACAAACTGATGGACAAACAAAAAGTCTCAACAGATGCGTTGAGACATATTTGAGGTGCATAGCGATTGAAGAACTACTCATTGGTCATAACGCCTTACCTAGTAAAACACTACATTCCACACGAAGATTAAAATATTGCCTTGCGTTGAATGCATTTTCGCCACCAAATTAGACTCCTTATTTACCAAAAGAAGCTTCGTTGGCAACATTTGACGAAGATGAACTATTGAGAGATAATATGAGGAGATGATACAGCTTTGTAGAAACACAAAGACAAACAATTTGACGACCGCCATAGAACTGAATGGTCGCTCGATGTAGGAAAATGAGTTTTCCAAAGACTTGCTAAACATGGGAATCCAGTTGCAAAATCGGGCTTACCCACAACATGAGTTTTCCATAATTTTCGTTTTTTCCTTTTTTAATTTTTCTTTTCGATTACCAATTTACCATGTTGATCATTATTTTTATTTTGAATAAGTAGGGATAGGGATATTGTTGTTCCATTGTCAAACCTCTTAAAATCCCATGCTCCTTTCTACAAACTCCATTCGCAAATTGCAAACAATCTTTCAATCGCCTTCTACATACCTTTTGTGTTTTTGAACATATAAGTGTTCGTTTCACGGGAATGGAATGACATTCGGATGGAATTGGAATGTGATTTGACTTCTTATGTTGTTTGTTACAACAAACGAAGGAATTGAAATTGAACAACATACAGAAAGAAATCCACATTTCAATTCCATCGAGATTTCATTCTATTTTATGAAACTAGCACATCAAAATCTAAAATCAAATTATGGTTCTCACGTGAATTCCAATTCCAATTCTTTCACAATCCATGTTTGTAACTTTCTTTTTGTTCCAATGATTTTGTATCATAAAATTCGGTTAGATCTTGCCGCATGTTAATTGATTCACATGCCTGATTCATGTCTTCTCGTATGTTATTTAATCTTTTCGATGGAATTCTTATTGAAAACTTACTATTCCTACAAATACGCCCCACTTACGGTGTGCGCATATAATGTATATATGTGTGGCCCTTGGGGGGCAAAAGTAAAGTTGCACTAGTTTTAGCGTTATTTTACTAATTTCGTGAAAATAACGTTAAAAACGACGGACGGTTAATCATGCATCATGTGGTGGCGTGGATAGCCAAAAGACAAAGGGGTACATGCACCGATCGGGTTTGTCCCGATTGCAAAGTGTTTTGTGCCTTATGTCCAAGGCTTGATACCAAACCACATCGAGCCAGGGGTCTCACTAGAAGCAGCCTCTCTATTCTTAGGGGTAAATGTAAGACTGTTTATATCTTACCCTCCTCAAATCTTACCTTAGCTTTGCTATAGGTGGGATTAACTGAGTATGATGATGATGATACTATTCCTACAAAATCAAATAGAATTCTGAGTTAATTGAATTGATGATTTTATACAAGTGTTGGATCAATTGGTTTTTTAATATTTTTAATCAAGTGTTATCAAAATCCATTTTTTATTTTAATGTTTCGATTGATTTATTTTGGTACCCCACATTTTTTTTTGTGCGAACCGTTATCTCAGTTTCAATCACGTAAGTGTTTAGTTTTTGAAAAACAAACTTCATCAAAATTCTTAGTGATAAAAGAAGATTAATATTGATCAAATTTGGGAAACCGTTTGTTGTGTTCAAATCATTCTTCAACCGATTGAACTTTTTTGTTTGTGTGTTACATTAATTGATTTTTTTTGTTGTATGTTTCATTCATTTTTCAACTGGTGATAACAAATACTCCTTTAGAATTTAGATATCGGTGATTTGATTCGTAAAATTTTCGAAGCGGTTTCTCGCGTCCGTTGTTGTTATACTTCATCTTTTACATCCCATTACAACACTCAATTTGAATTTTGTTTCAATTTTATGAATTGTGAAGACTTTCATAAGCAATATTCCGCTGCAATGTGCGAGTTAGCGTCAATTCGTTTGTCTATATAATTAAACTTCCATTCTATTATTTTTTGAGTATCAACATTTGTGTGTCAAATTTATATCCCCCTATATATAAAAAATTATATGTATACATAATGATATGATGTAAGTCTTGTGAATTCAAAACAATACAACTATTCTTGAAGACTCGTTTTGTATTTTCATTCTGTGTCATCTATGCTACAAAAGGTAAAAAAAAAAGAAGTTACCGATTCCAACTTAAAAGAAGAACAACTTGTGAATCTTTCATTTCACATTATTGCTACATGCTTCGTACATGATAGGATTGAAGGCTCGACTTGGATGCTTTTGGGATATGATTCGTATGTTTTTGTATTGTATGCTTGAATAAATATATTTCTAAATTAAATCATAGGTTATGAGTTAATAAATTGTTGCGACATGGACACGTTCGTTAAAGACGGTTCGGATAAAATAAATATGATCACAGCTAGCTCTGATATTAATTAACTATTTAATAAAGCAAGGATAATAAGGAATAAATAAAATATGTAAGTTGGTGTAGATGTAATTAGCATATATTATCTTGGATTTGTTGTGGTCTTATAAAAGACACTGCCTACTTGTGTGTTTTAGGGTACACCCACTCATTTACACATCATTCCATCATGGCTTTGACCCCACATTTTTCGTCTTTTGTTCATATTTATCTAATTTTATCGATCCTACTATACGGCTTAACATAAAAGTTTCTACTCTATCATTAAATCGTATATTTAACTTGTTTAGAATATTAAAAAATACGATAAATATATGGAACTAAACATAATTGGTCGTAAGTTTTGATCATAATGAACATGTATAATCGTAACATATCCATGAAAATAACACTCAAACAGATACACTACAATATGTTTTCAGCTCATGTGCGAAACCCATAAATTTTTTTTGAACTTTAACTTTCATTAACACGGGGCAGGCCTCAAAACAAGGACTACCAACCGATATAACTACAACATATACAAGGGACAATTACACCAATCCTCTCAAAGGAGATCATTGAACTTGGACCTATTCTTAAGCCATAAGAACGTTAAAGCTTTTATACCACCTATCACAAGATTAACCTTAGGCTCCACCCCCTTAAATGTCTTTTAATTTCTCGCTTTCCAAATCGACCAAAGGGAAACCAAAACGATGCCCTGCACAATATTCTTTCCCCACTTGCCACCTTTAGCATGTTTGTATAAAAGCATAATGTCTCTTGTATTAGTCACTACCGTCGTATCCAGGCCACACCACCTCCAAATGTAGGACCACACACCGTATGAAAACCCGCAACTGGAGAAGACGTGTACCGATGTTTCAAGATCAACGTCACAAAGTTTACACCGATCGTTAGGGATGAACACATTTCTTTTGGCGAGAGCTTCCACCGTAGGAATCCTATCCATTTCCGCCCGCCAAGCAAAATTGTTACACTTTAGCAGGACCCAAGCAATCCATTTGATCTTGAACACGTCATCACTGTCCCAAAAATCCTTAATCTTCGACTTCACTGCAGCGACTGAGAACACGTTAGACCCGGCCCACTCCCAACTATCAGGGCGACTGGAGAGCTGGGCCTGGCCCAATAAATCGGACAACAGACTCCATTCGTGAACTTCCATTAGACTCCACTGTCGGGTAAAATCTAAAGGGGCCCAAGTATCGCCAACCATGCAATCACAAACAAGAGTTCTTTTGGTCGAAGCAGCTTTGTACAACAAAGGGAATTTATGCATAAGAGGGACGTCCAACAGCCACAAGTCTTCCCAAAACCGGATAGAACGACCATTTCTCAACTTTCCTTTCAAAAGGTCTAGAAAAGATTTATTGCTGCATTGAAATCTTTCGCAGTTTTTCACAATAGCAAACCAACAACTTCCCTTTCCAGTAATCCGAGGAAGACCCGACCATTTATACCTGTCATTATGACAAGCCATGATGATGAACTTCCATAGCGAGTCTTGTTCATTACGAAAACGCCAAGCCCACTTCGATAATAAAGCATCATTAACATCTCTTAATCGGCTAACACCCAAACCTCCTCTATGTTTATCGCGAGTCACCCTGTCCCAAGAAACCCAATGTAGCTTATTCTTTTCACTAGTAGCGGACCATAGAAATCTTTTCATGAGACTTTCGAGATTCTCAATAACTTTAACCGGGGCCATATATAATGAGAAATAATAAATGGGGAGACTTTGTAGCACCGATTTAAGCAAGGTGAGTCTCCCACCAATTAATAGAAGCCTCGCCTTCCAAGAAGAAAGTCTAGTCTCGAACACTTCCACTATTTTCCGCCAATTACTAATTCTATTCATATTCACCCCAACCAAAACTCCCAAGTAATCAAAAGGGATGCTACCCACTTTACATCCCACCAAGGAGGCCAAAGAAACCACCTCTTCATTCGGAACACCAATGCCGTACAAAAAGGATTTATGAATGTTTATTTTGAAGCCCGAACATATATAGAAAATCCTAAGGATTCTCGCCATATTCAAGATATTACCATTAGACATACAAGTGAACGAACTACCTTTCATTCCATATTCCACAAGTCCCGTATGAGTCAATAAAAGAGTTAAAAGCATCCGCTTCAGCTTGAGTCAATAAAAGAGTCAATGCCTATATATTTAAAAAGAATATTTCACGCCAAAATCGATTTTTGTCCATCCACACCGGAGGCGGTGGTCCTCCGCGTTATAGGGGGTTATTGCCCATTTCCTCGCCCAAATCACCACATCACTACACCCGGTCTAAGACGGGACCAAAAAAAAAAAAAAAACAACGTGGGGTAGCAATAGATATACGTAAAATTATTTGGTATGGGAAAAAAATGGAGTTTAAGATAGCAAAAGGGCAAGCCGACATATAATAACACTTGCTAGCTAGTTGTTACGTAATTTGTATCCTAACTCACTATATTATATAGAGTGATATAGTAAGAGCAATCCCAATAGCTTCTCTAAATTTACGTGAGAGAAGCCTTCATAATTTGATAAGAGATAGTAAATGGTTGTGAGTGAAGGAAAAAGAAAAGTTACTGTTAATCAGTAAATTTAGAGATGATACTGTTCATTCTATATAATTTTTTAATATTTTTAAAAGTGGTTATGAGTAGAGGAGAGAGAAAAGGTAATGATAAAAGTATAGAATAAGTATTATTAAATAGAAAATGAGAGAAATGAGGTGATTTTTAGTGTAATATGTGGTTGTGAGTGATTGTGAATGGATAGAGATGAAGAAAATTTAGAGAAGCTATTGTGAATGCTCTAAGGGGTGTACAATAGCAATCTCTTTTTTAAAAGGGTAAACTCTATTTGACTATTTATTATCAAGTATACATGATGTGATTGCCTTTTTCTCTGTTTTTTATTTATAATATAACATCATTTTTTTAAGTTTTCATGTATAGTATTTTATATAATTCGGATGCGTTATTATGATACGTTTATTTTTATAATTTAGATTAAAGTTATCGGAAACTTAGCCGCACTAATATAATATACTAGTTATGGGGGCGGTTATTCTACAAAAAATAGAGAATCGTGCGAAGCGTGCGAAGGATATTTGTACATGATAATTACGTAATGATAATTACGTAATGTTTTTTATGTTCATGAAAGCATTACGTAATTTTCATTACGTAATTATCATTACGTAATTATCATGCATTTGTACATGATAATTACGTAATGTTTTTTATGTTCATGAAGGCATTACGTAATTATCATTACGTAATTATCATGCATTTGTGCATGATAATTACGTAATGTTTTTGTATGTTCATGAAGGCATTACGTAATTATCATTACGTAATTATCATGTACAAAGTGATCCTTCGCACGCTTCGCACGTTTATATTACTTTGTATTTGATCCTGCCCCAACTAGTTATATATATGACTATTGTGTAGGATTAGATTGTAATAAATATAACATCTTACAAATCTTATTCGTTGTGTAGGATTAGATTGTAAAGTTTTTACACTTAAACCTTTGTTGGAAATTTAATAAATAAACCAACAAATTGCGTGTGAAATGAAATTATCTTTATTTCAATTCGATGGAAATTAAAGTGATACACAGATGAATTGATATACAACAGATGCAGCATTAATAATTACTTCTTATATAATTAGGTAACAAATGCACATATATATAAGTTCAATCAAATATGTATTCAAACATTAATTAGAAACAATCACGAAAATTTTCCATTTCAGTCAATATGTATTGTTGTAAAGGCATATATGATATGTTAATGGAAATTAGCAAGTCACATTTCTAAAACTCATTGAGAAAACGATTAGCTAAAATAAGTGTTGTTTGTTTTTAATTAAGACGTCTTCCCCATCTTACAAGCGAATCGATAAGAAGGTTTTACCCACAAAGAGTTGAAAACATAAATGAACTTTCGTTCTATTTACTTGTCATTATCTTGAAATGAGCAAAAAACATCATATGTGGCTAAAATGATATTTTGATCGGAGAAAGGTTTTGAACAATTAAGGTGGTGAGTATAACCAATTATGGGTATGTTTTTTGTAATTATGAATTTCTCATGCATTCACTCATCAAATGCATGCTTTTGTGATGTACACGAGACTTATATTTGAATATTACATTACATATGAAATATGTTTGGAACCCTAGTATTGTGTTGTCATGTTTGTCTTTAGTACGCAGAGAAAATGGTTGATACATGATGAGTGGAAATTGTATGTGTACATATTAAAATTTTTGTCAGCGAACTAATTAACATCGTTTGTTGATGACATGTGAATGAAAAGTTGATACGGTGTGTTGAGTATCGCATGCATGCATTTAAGTATTATGGTACGATTGAAAAGTTGAGACATAACACGGCCGTAAAAAAGTAAAAAAAAAAAAAAAACAAGTCGAACAAAAATAGATACACGGGTATCGTTTCATGTATATGAAAACTACATACATTAGTTTATTTCTAATTTCTAAATGAAATTATAAAGATATAAACTACCTGAAAAGCTACTTCCTTTCCTGATTTTCTCGTCCTAAACTCCCATGGTCTAGCATGTTAACATATGTATTATGTTGATCTATATTTTTATACAATCCAGAGCCGGCTCAACATTTCATATGGAGGTTTAAAGCAAATTTTCCAAAACTAAAAAAACAACATAAAGGTAAAGATAATAGTAATTGAAGGCTTAGTATTATATGTATTATAAATACAATAAAAAAGACTTGCAAACCATAATCATAGGCACAATATTATGCTAAAGGTTTCTCATTTTGATTCCAGACAATTATCATATAATATTAAAAATAAATCTTTTAAAATTAAGGGCTCTATTGTACCATAACATCAAAATAATCGTGCTTAAGCCGATCCTATATACATCATGTCTATTGTGTTAAATTCATAAAAAAATTGAAACCTTTATTTTATATTTTACAGCATGTTATTCCAAATTACAGAAGAACCACTCAAGGATAAACAAAAAAACCTCTACTCATTAAGATTCAAAATCAACAAAAAAAAAAAAAAAAAAAAAAAAAAAAATATTTTAAGGATATATATAGACCACATTTTTCTCATTGGATGAACAAAATTAAAATACTTTCTTACAACAACCCGACTCCCACTAAGGCTTTGTCATGACCCCTTAACATTTCTTGCCTATAAATATCTTTCACATCACCTCAACAAAATTCATCACAAAGAGTATTATCTTAGCTCAAGAAATTAAAAATTTTGTATAATTTGTTCCACAAATCTTCTAGCTAAAAACAATCTTGCCTTAGTCCCACTTTTAGGACTTTTATACGAGGCAAGATCACTTTCTAGCTACTTATAAACGCCCCCTCTCTCACCGCCCCCGTTGCCCGACCACATCATGGCAATGATAAACAACAACATTTCGCGAAAACTACTCAAATCTTTAGTCACAAGGTACCATCAAGCACAACGAACCACCTTTAACGCCGCCACTACCTCCAACTTCCCACCACCACCACAACCGGTTGCCAGCAGTAACACCACAACCACAACCGCCACCAATAATGAGGGTTACAAAATATTTGAACTAGAAGATACAAAGAGTCTATTTGCAACAGTTCCAATGGGAAAACTGCTGCATTCAGCAGCCATTTTGAACATAACCGCGGTGGAGCCAGTGGTGGATTTAAGCCTTTGGGTTATGAATTCACGGTTGATGGAGGTGGGCTTGTTTAAAAATGCAGTGATGGGGACGGTTAAACATACGGCGTATAATCATTTTGTGGCTGGTTGTGATACTGTTGAAACGGGTAGGACCATTAGCAGGCTGTGGGCATCCGGGTTGAGAGGGATGTTGGATTATGGATTGGAGCATGCAAATGATAATGTATCTTGTGATCAAGCTACTCAACAGTTGATTAAAACTGCTGAATCTACTCAATCTCTTCCTCCTTCTTCTGTAAGCAAGTTTAAATACATCTTTATGATCTTTGTGTTTGTTTAAGGGGCGGATCCAGTCCTTTAGGACGCGTAACACCATTAAATTTACCATTTAATATTTTTACGTACAACCTATATCTAATATGTAGTATGCTATTTGTTTATGTTACTGAACTTATTTTGGTTTCACTTGTTTAAATCTAAGCAGTGGTGGATATAGAAATGTTTTTCAGTAGTAACGTTTTTCATTTTTTTCATTTTAGTAGCAACGTTTTCCAAATTTCGTAAAAAAAAAAAACAAATTTTCCACTACGCGCGCGAAGTTGAGCAGCAACGGACGCGACACCTGCTTCTTCATTAGGTCTGCCCCTGAATCTAAGTATGTAGCCTATTTAAATTATAGATATATTTTTTCTTCCCGTATTTGTTAATTCTAAAAACATTTTTTATACTTATTGTTGGTTTTTTAAATTTTTATTTGTGTTTTTCTTATAAGCGTGTTATTATTTATTGTTTCATGTTATTTATTGTCTTTAACCGGCCAGTTTTAACTTAAAAAATTTACGCCTCACGTACTAAAAAATCCTGTACGCTACTGGTTTGTGTTTTTTTTTTTATTCTTCTAACCAATATCTGGCATGACCTAAAACTATTGCAAAAACAGGTTAGTTTTGTGGTTGTGAAGGTTACAGCAATCTGTCCAGTGTATTTGCTTAGGAGGGTGAGTGATCTTCTTCGATGGGAGTACAAGAATTCATCTTTCAAGCTACCATGGAAGCAGCAAACTTTGCCAATATTCTCTGAGAACAGCCCATTTTATCATACATTACATCAACCTGCTTCTTTGACAGCTGAAGAAGAACATGATCTTGAGTTAGCTCACCAAAGATTACAAACCATTTGTGACAAAAGCTTTGAAGGCAATGTGCCTATTGTTATTGATGCTGAGGACACTTCGATCCAGCCGGCTATTGATTACATGACATATTGGGCTTGTGTTAAGTACAATGAGGCTGAAAGACCGATGATTTATGGCACCATTCAAGCATACTTGAAAGATGCTGGTGAGAGGATGTGTTTGACCAAAAAGGCAGCTGATAAAATGGGGCTGCCTGTTGGGTTTAAGTTGGTTCGCGGGGCTTATATGTCGAGTGAACGAAAGTTGGCTCGTTCACTAGGTGTTGAGTCCCCTATTCATAATAACATCAATGATACACATGATTGTTTCAATGTTTGTGCTACATTTATGCTTGATGAGGTTTCTAATCGTCCCGGTGGACTCATTCTTGCCACCCACAATCTTGATTCAGGTAAAACATTTTGATCTTTGATTCATTTCACTTGTGAAATATTGCAAAAAAGATTCAAAATTTTGAATATATACACATTGGTACCATCATATGGTTTGCTTTTCATGATCATTTCCCAAGTTAAAGATACAAAAAGATGTAAAGATTTTTTTTATCAATGTCAATGTGAAATAACAGCAAAATTGGTGGCACAAAAGGCGCGCGAATATGGAATTACTAAAGATAGTAATAAGCTTGAGTTTGCTTCACTCTATGGCATGGCGGAGGCAATGACCTTTGGGTTGAGGAACGCGGGCTTTAGGGTTAGCAAATATTTGCCATTTGGGCCCGTTGATCAAATCATGCCTTATCTTTTACGACGAGCTGAAGAGAACAAAGGGATGTTGTCTTCATCAAATCTCGATAGGCAACTCATGATGTACGTAACCCTGAAAGCGCACTTATAGTTTGTGTATTACCAACTTGTTACCGAATGCTTGATTCTGATCATTGCTTTATGATGTTCTTTAACAGGAAAGAATTGAAGAGGCGAACAAAAGCACATTTTGGCCGAGGTGTGACCGAAAGCGAGAACCAAATTCAAGCCACAAGCTAATTCCATGACAAACTAAGCAATTGACATCGGCAAAACGTATATATTTTTGCTGTCACATGTCACAGATGACAGACGTATAGGGGCAAAGGTTCATTTGTTTACATTTTTCTCTTTAATGTAAATTTAAAGAGAATTCATGTATTCCCTTAATTTATTAATCTTTTGATAATTTGCGTTCACTTGGTGCACAGAGACATGATTGAACCAGTTTAGCCATAATATTTTATTAGTTAAATTGTTTGAAATTTTCTCCATCTATCCATAAATCTGATAAGATACTTTTGCCAAAAAGAACAACCTGGCCCGATTACTCAGGACCGGGTCTAACTGATCACACCTGAATTTAAAGTTGCTAATGTGTGAAGATCATCAATCATTAACCAAATTATAGTGATCATGATACGTGACATACTCTACCCCATGATCTCCATGACATGTTCCCATGCAATTGTTAGCTTTGCATATTTCCTTCTGCATGATTTCCGTAATTCATGTTTAGTGTTAGTTAATAGAGAGTGTTAGTGGGTTAGTGGGTTATAATTTTCTTATTTAGATTTCCTTGAAGGCTATATAAAGCCACTAGTTGTTTATTTAATATATGAATGAAAAATGTTTTAGTCTAATTATCTCTCTATTTTCTAATCTGGTTTCTATCTATTTTCTTTGGCCAACAATTAATTTGTTGGAACCACAACAGATCACTTGTCACCGCCGCCTTCCTGGTAGTACTCCCCATGACACCGACTAACTCGAACCACTAATTGTTGTATGCATTGTTACTAACAACAAAAGTTTTAAAAGTAGGACTGTAAACGAACCTAACGAATACGAACATGAACATATAATCGAGCACATTTTTGTGTTCGTGTTCGTTCATTAAGAAATTTGTCGTGTTCGTTTATGTTCGTTCATTTAAAACCTGAACGAACAGTTCATGAATATAAACGAACACAAATGATCAATAAAAATGAACATAAACAAACATAAACGAACACAAACAAAAACAAGTTAATAATGATTCATCACAATTCAACAAAGTCTAATACATCACAATGCAACCAAAACCAAATGACGGGAATGAGAAATACGGCGGCGCTATGGTCTGTGGAAATAGAGATGAGGGAGACGGCGGTGATGTAGAGGCTGGAAAGTGCAGACAGGGCGCATTGTAGAGGCTAGAGGCGGGGCTGTGGAAGTGGTCGGCCGGAAGTAGAAGAAGGTAGGGCTATGAAGTGTGGAGAAGAAGGGGGTGAGGCTGTAAAGTGTGGATAGCGTCTCATAAGTGATATGGTTAAAATGTTAGGGTTAAGTTTTTAAAACATATGAATTAAGATACTTAACAAAAGGAAATAAATAATAAAAAAAAGTTAAGTTTAATTAAACGAACAAAAATAAACGAACGAACATAAATGAACGAACATAAACGAACGTTCATCAACATAAATGAACGAACAAAACGTATGTTCATTTTCGTATGTTTAATTAAACGAACAAAAAATTGTGTTCGCTTATTTATTTAAGTAAAAGAACATAAACGAACTTTCCACCGAACAGCTCATGAATAATTCATGAACATTCGGTTCGTTTACAGACCTATTTAAAAGCAATGACCAAACAAAATAATCTATCACACTTTTCCATACAAAATGGACATAAGTTATTTGCTACTCACATGTCTGAGGTGTAAAAAAAATCTGAATGTGAAACCAATCCAAAAAATAAAGGGATTTAGAATTTAATAATTTAAATTTTTACTCATTGGTCACTAATAAGCTATACTTCAAAAATTCCTAACAACGATCCCAACTTTTAATATATTGGCCGACAATGACTTTTAATATTTTTTAGACTTTATATATATATAGGGGAAGGTTTAAATGAGAACACCCATCTTTTGTGAGAACCATGAGAACAAATCTCAACCACTCATTTATGTTCCTTATATTTTTTAAAAAAAGGTTAAATTGGTAATTTTTTATATTCTCTTAATCCACTCTCACACCTTCATATCTCAATCCTTCCCCTTACTACAATCCTCTGCTTCACCTCCATTATACGACCTCTCTCCCTAGCACCTCACTCTCCCCTGTTCTTGATTTCATCGTCGTGTCGTCTCTTCGAAGCATCATCTCGCACCCTACCATCTACGCTTTTGCATAATTGATTGTTATCACCGCTTAATATGTTCTCCGGTGACTCTGTCAATGCAGTTCTTATTCGGTTTCAGACGCATTCTATCACATGGTACCATCTTGGTTTCTGACTTTGGAAGGAATAGTTGTGAAGGCAGTGGTGCCAGGAAGTTTGCACCTTTTTTACCCGCGGGTGGGTTTGTGTTGTCGCCATAGGTTAAACCAAAGAGTTTGACTACTACTTCAACTTTCAGTAAGTTGCAGACTAATGTGTCCGGTATGTTCTAAAAGCTATCCAATTGAAGCTCTTGGGTTTTCTCAAACCATCTGAATATCTATTTTAGTAGTAATTAGGTCGTATGCTCAGAATGCTGACCCAATTGGAGCTACCTAGGTTTTAAACAGTGTGCATTTACAGGTTATCAACCGGGTCTTGGGGAAAACGAGTATCTTGTCGAGGCGTACAGCCAAAAGGTTAATCTAGATAAAGCAAGGAAGTATTTTGATCATATAATGAAACATGGATACAAACCTAATGTAAGATTGCTGCTAGAATGATGAAGCTGGAGATTTACTTGGAATTTTCATTGAAAAGGGCATTTCTCCTTTATTTTCATTGGTTGTTTGTACATTAAATTTGGTTATATGTGTGATAGGACCATGTATTTGAAAACCATATATGGCTCAAATTTCATACATGTTTGGGGAATCAATTTACTTCCATATACTTTTTTTTCTTCTGTTGGTTAATCCCCTTGATTATATGAGTGTGAACATTAATCTTTTTTATAGTTCATACATAAGTTAGTAATTATGGAAAATAAATTACAATATATTTAAAATAAATACAACATTTCTCAAACCAAAATGAAGTGTCTTGTTGGCTGAAACTATGTTAAAAACATGGTTTCATATAAACAAAATCCACATTTTCCTTAAAGTATCTCTAGTATATCCTAATGTATATCAAGTATTACACATATGTAAACCTTTAATTATCACATATGTGTGTTTGTTGTATACATGTGTAAATTGCGCACTATTCGATACCTTTATGTACATTATTTTGTTGTTTTGATAATATTACGTGTTAGTGCTATTTTTCTTCTTCTTTATCAAATTAAGTTTGTGTAAGTTTCTGTTTTACACATGTGTAAGTGCATGTTTTACACATGTGTAGATCTCATACATTCTTATGAAATATGTCTTACAAATGTGTCAATTGTTCATTGCCACTCATTTGTTCTTATTTCACATATTTGCATATCACTTACACATGTATAACTGTCACTGACACGTTTATTTCTTTCTATTTTATATATTTTCAGTTATATTACACATGTGTAAATTGTTAAACTGCCACTTGTTTGTTTCTGTTTATGCAATTTCATTTACAACTGAATTACACATGTGTAAACTGTTTATTGTCACTTATTTGTTTTTGTTTTATAAATGTTCAGTTGTATTACACATGTGTAAATTATTCATTGTCACGTATTTGTTTATATTTTACATATTTGTAGTTGAGCTACACATGTGTAAACCGTGAACTAAACTAAGATAGTATTCAGCAAAAATCAAAAGTAAAATATCGACCAAGAAGTAGAATTTGGTTCAAATAGTATTATCTAAAGTTAAAAGCATTATATTGCCCAACAATTCCTAATCATTGTCATACAGTAACAACAATACATATAAAAAAGTTATAATCCTTGATATATCGTAACCACGGTAACATAGAAACCAATCATAATCCATTGTATTGTTTGGTCTTCTTGTTTTCATTTTTTGTCCCTCTCAAATACAAATGATTTATGGATCACATATTCTCGGTGAATATTCACTTTCCAAAGTACGATCTTCGTAAAATTTTCTTGGCTTCTACAATTAACTTCTCAAAGTTTTCTATGTCATTTTCCATCAAACGGTAGAATGTACCTTTTCTTCTGAAATGTTCCTGGTCAAAGTGACAAAGATACAATACCATTAAGCTATTTGTTTTTACTGCTATTCTAAACAAATAATCTGGTTGATTTGTATATGTGTAAATGAGCAAAATTGTTCACTTACATATGTGTAAACCACATAATTACACATGTGTAAACAATCTGCATACACGTGTAAACTATATAATCACACCTATTTAATCTTACTTATTTGTTCCAGTATCGTTGTTTCAATGTGCATATGTGTAAACAACTTACTGAAACATCTTATCTACACATGTGTAATTTTGTTAATTACATAAATGAAATATTAACTAAGTTGATTTGCACATGTGTAAATTGCGTAATTACTCAAATGAAATAGTAAGCTGATTCACACTTGCATAAATTATACCCAACCATTTCACATATCTGTTATAATGGCATAGATTGATCAAATCCAATAGGTAGAAAGAAATTTATGATGAAAGAAACAATGTGAAAAAACAGTTAGTTTAACAACTTGAATACATTGATCATTCAATGGTCCAAATATGCTTTTAATTCATAGAAACCATAACTACTTAACCAAACATGGATCTGCAACACTCAATACATTAATATTAATTGTTGTAGGCAGTCCAATATAACACTCAAAACTTGTGCACAGACCAAATGCATATAAATAAAACATCATTTTAGCACCATAATACTTTACAGAATTAATCATTAAACTTATAAAAGCGAAACTCACCTATCACTGATCTAAGTTGCTCATTATTTTTAGCTAAAATAAAAGAAGGATCTAAAACAATATCAATAGCCTAATACATGATTCAACACTACATAAACAATCAAATCATTAAAAATCAACTAATATTTCAAAACCAATAAAAATAATAGATAATAAGACGAGATCTGACTCACTCTATCATCCTGGGAAAGGTAGTTGAAGGTATGATCAGAACAGTTATATGTAAACTTGTTATTCATAATAGGAAGCTTCCGAAGACATTGAGCATCGATTATAGTGAAATTACTGAAACTCAGTTTATTCAGGTAAAATCAATGTTCTTCTCGCCACAAAATTGTAGATCAATGACTGTTGTCTTGTTGTATTATTAACCTATTCTCTGTCTCCAGCAAAAAACAACACCACCAATCACCGCCATAGATGGAAGATACCTAAGAATAATGGAGGAAGTGAGGATGATGCCCGTCATCGATAAATGAAATAGACGGTGGTGGTGATGGTGATGATGATGGTGGTGTTTGATCTGTGAATGATGGAATGACTAAATGGGTTTTGAAATAACTTTTTACATTATTGCCCTTTTTTAATTTTTTTGGGTAGCCCCCTTCTCATACAAACCCCATTTAAACTTAGCCCTTGATTAAAGTAGATCTATGGATGAAAATGGTTCTTAGTGTTCTCACAAATTTTATTGTTCTCAAGATAACCCTCCCCTATATATATTTTACAAAATAGAATTGAGAGGATGTTAAACTTTAAATGTACTAATTCTATCTTATATATTTTGGATCTATTTTGAATTTTGGTTTATGATTTATGGTCTTGTAATATCTTAAACTCTAAACCCTATATAACAATTAAATGAACTGAGGGGCCCTCTAGAGTCTAAACATTACGGAAAGTTGAAATTGAATTGAAAGTTTAAAGGAATTGTTAAGGGGCTTAGATGTAAATTGTGTGTATGTCATCTCCCTCCCTGGAACCTTACCGCCGCAAATGGAATGAAGAGAAGATTGCAATAGTTGTTCCATTGATTCATAAACTAAGGCCAGTCGGGGTGGTCTGTGATGGCCACTTCGTGATGGCGTGGTGACCACGAAACACCGCCTCTCTTAAAATTTTCACGGCCGCAATGCATTAAACCGTGATAGCCATCACAAGATGAAGCAGCTAGCCTTAGCCAACGGTCATTTTGACCAATTTAAAAAAAAAAAAAACCTTTTTTTTACCTATATATATATACACACACACATATTCACAAATTACAACATTCAAACCCACAATATCTAATCTATCTTCTTCTATACACTTAAAAAATTCCCCAAATTCAACTCATCATCCTCATCATGGTTGCTTGGACTCAAGAGGAGGAAATCGCGTTAGTGATCGCGTACGAAACCGTACACCTCAATGACGCCTCAACTAGCACGGGTCGTGGTCGTGTTCGTGGACGGAGCAATCCGAACTGGAAAAAAGTTTTATCCGAGTTTAGTCAACTTGTCGGGGGAACTAACCATTCGTGTGATTCAATCTCTCATAAACACGTGACCCTCCAATCGAAGTGTCAAAACTTCAAAAATTTATTTAAAAAAACGGTGACTAAAAACCCCAACGAAACCGAAGATACACAAGTTGTCTTTGCTCAAATCGACTACGCGACTGAGTACGGTGTTGATTTTGAACATGTTTCGGCGTGGTGAATGTTACGCCCTAAACTTTCTTAAGTTTTATTTTATTTTATTTGTAGTAGTGTGTTATTTTTTTAAGTTTTTTATTTTATTTGTAGTAGTGTGTTTTTATTTTATTTTAATGTTTTATGTTTTTTAAAATGTAATTTTTGTTGTTTATATATTTATCTTTTGTTAAGAATTTGTCAAATTAAATAAAAACATTACATTTAAATAAACATTACATTTAAATGAAAACATTAACATAATTAAACATTACATACATAATTCTAAATTACTTTTATTAAATCCTAAAACATAGATAATTAAAAATAAAATCCCCACTATGGAGAGTAATTATCCCAGTCCTCAAGTGTGTACTCCGGCGGGAACACGGAACGATCGCTATTGCGACCGTCGGACCTCGCATCCGAGCGGATGCGGCAGTATTCATGAGGAGGGGATAAATAGTATTGTTCTTCATCCATAGCATCCCTTAAAGCTTCCAGCTCCTCCTCGGTTGGCTCTCGAGCAGGAGGGGTTGGGGTGGGGGTAGCCTGGAAGTAGGGGGTGGGGTTCGGTTGGTTCTCCACCAACCGTAGACGCCCCTTTCCCATCTCAGCCATCGTATAATCCAAAGCCCGGATGAGCTCCTCATCAGTTAGGTCAGCATCTGGGCTTGGGCAAGTGTACCCTAGTAAAGGAGGAATGGAGGGGACGGGGTTGGAGACACGTTGAGTAGGAGGAGGAGAAAACAGTGGTTGAGGAGGAAGAGGAGGAGGAGAAAACAATGGTTGAGGAGTAGGAGGAGCAGGAATTGGTACACGACATCTCCGGCGAGAGTATCGCCGGAGATCGGAAGGTCCAGCAGCTTCGTAAGGATAACCGCCACCCATATCTTTGGTTTGAGGGATAATCGTGACTGAGAATGAGGTTTTGGTGTTGTATTTATAGGGTCAGAAATTTGAAACGTTTGAAATTCAAACGTTTGAAAACTGGCGGTTGAATTTCAAACGTTTGAAAACTGGCGGTTGAAATAATTTAAATATTTAAATATTTTTTTAAATATTTAAATATTTTTTTGTTAATAAAAATGTAATGTTTTTAGTTTAATTTAAAAAAAAGTTTAGTGATGAAATATGATAGAATGGGAACACCGCCGCATGGGTTTAGTGATGGAATGTAATAGAATGTGATAAAATGAGGTGACAAAATCTGATTGGGTGTGAGAGTATGATGAATGTGATAAATGTTTTACCACCCCTTGTGGCCTAAAGCTTAAACATCAATAAGTCCATATCATAGCCAACACTTACCATCCTTGGCTTCCTTTGTTGCATGCAAGGATCAACAAGGATACGACTTCTTCCCCATACGATCAAGGGTTTCGATCCTCAACCACTCGGTGGTTTCGGGATGAGATTACAAGCAATCGACTTACGTTTTTAGGCCTAGCATGTCTCGGTTGTGAGTTGTGACCGGCCTTGCATTTCATGTTGAGCAACTTTTGTGCCCCGTTTAAGGTGAGTTGCATCGTAGGTTCTAGGTTTGTTCCATCATCGCTTCATTTATAACCTACTTGATTTGGTGTTCGTTAGGATTTAGTGTTAGCCGATATTTATTTACAAGTTGGATCAGAGTTTAAGATACAAATCAAGATTATCTTGGGTTAGTCCCACTAAATTCAAATCAATAGTGTGGGGTGTGCATGTGGAAAATTCTAGTTTATCAAGATTTATCTATATAGATAAATAGTTGGTGATTCAGAACCATTTCACACGTCTTGATTTTCCCCTATTCATAGAGTACTTTCTCCATGGAACAACAACCAAGTTTAGTCACAAACAATAAACAATAATGCAATGAGGTGGTAAGGACTTTAAATATGAGTTTTGTGACACCCGGCAAATTCTGGTTAACAACGTGTCTAGATGAAAGTCTACCTTAGCGAGTCACGCATATATTGTACTTAACTGGGTTAGTTAAGTCGTGTTATGGTTCGGGAACTGTTAGTTCAGTATAGAGGATCATCGGATGTTAGTCTAGAGGTTCATTAGATGTCAGTCCTTAACCAAGTGTACAAGTGGTGACGATTCGTAGAATCGTCAGAGCATAGGGAACATACAAGTCTCGAGTCCCGGGAATTGGTGAACGAGTGTGAATATGTTTGTTTGCAAGTGTTATGTGTTTACAATCATTATGTGACTTGTCGGTAGGTGAAAATGTGTTAACATATGTTAAAACGGGGTTTAACGCGCAAAATACACGGAACCAACCCCTATAGGCGATTAGGGGAGGCTAATCGCCTATAGGGGAGGCGATTGGGCCTCATTGGAGGCGATTAGCATGCTAATCGCATGCCTTAGGGGCGATTAGGCCCTAATTGCATGAAGTTTCATGCGATTAGGAGCCCTAATCGCGTATAGCTGCTGCACAATCGCGTGTTACGTACTGGACGACTAAAAACGACTATAAATACAATGCTTGACCTCCTAAACTTCATAATATCAACCCTAGTCGTCCCATAACCCGCCCCAACACACACACAACCTCTGGAACGTGATTTTGGATCAAAACACAAGGTTTCAAGCTTATTTCATCAATCTATCACAATCTAAGGTGTGATTTTCATCCATGCAATCTTTACTAACGTTTTTATTAAATCCCTAACGGTCCAGACCTGTTTTAAAACGAATAAGCTTTCTGAAAATCGTTAATAAGTATTGTTAATTGGATTTTAAATAGCATGCATGATGTATGTGGGTTTTCAATTAAAAGCTAGGGTTTTTGTGATTCAAGATGGATGATTAACATGTTATTAGGTTAGTTTCAGATTAATAATGATGGCATGATGATGGAATCTGAGTAATTGTTAATTAGGGTTACGGTTTTGCATGCTAATGTGATGTTTCATGTTATGTGTATTGTCTTTAAGATACATGATGGCATTCAGGGCTGATAGATCGAGGTTAAACGAAGGATTTTGATGGAAATATGTTTGATATAGTTGTTTGGATGATATTTGATGTTTACACACGTTCTGGGATTGATTTGGAGTGTTAAACGCGCGAAAAACCGGAACAGCAATGTTGCAGGCGAGTAGCAACCCTAATCGCCTATGCTATAGGCGATTAAGAGGCTAATCGCCTGATATGGCACCCTAATCGCCTATAGTATAGGCAATTGGGGGCTAATTGCCTTCGTTACATGTCTTATGACCTAATTGCTAGTAAATGTATGTCTTATGACCTAATTGCTAGTTAAATGCATGTCTTATGACCTAATTGCTAGTTAAATGCATGTCTTATGACCTAATTGCCTATAGACTCCTGAAATGCATGTCTTATGACCTAATTGCCTATAGTATAGGCAATTAGCATTCCTAAATGCCTGTTGACTTTCATAATCGCTAGTTGACTTTTCCTAATCGCCTGTACTGCTACTGTAAGTATATTTTGACATTCCGAGACCCGATTTGACACCTAGGAACATGCTAGGAACCCCGTAACATATCTAATAACTTGGTAACATATGTTCGGACTTATTTACGTGATACTTGAACTACGTGCTGTAACTTGTTGGACGTTAACGTATGTTAAGTGTGATTGCATGATTGTATGTTTGAGAGTGTAAGCATAACACGGGGAGTCTCGGGTCACCAATGGGATGTCGAGTCTTGTACTTTGGGTTAATTTAACAGTCATGGTGTTTCAAACGAACTTGGTTATGGTCTGGACATCTAGGGACTAACTAACCTACGGGTTATTAGTCTAAGTACTTGTAACTGTCATATGTTAGGTCGCCGCTTTACGGGGCTAGCATAGCTTGCTGATATTATTCGTATAACGAAGTAACGCAATCTAAGGTGAGTTTACGGCCCCTCTTTTAACTGGTTTCACTTTTCGGGGGAGAAAACATGTGTTAAAACTTATGTTTGGTAACTACTGTCATACTATGGGTTTCTATGGTTTACTATACGATCTTTGGAAGTCCCGGGGGGAACCATGAATGTGCGGGTTAGCACAACGGGGAAATGTGAATAGCGCTATTGGGAGTGACCAACCCCGCTCGTCGGCTTGGAGGGTCGGCGAGTGCATATTGTCTCAAACAGGAACAACAGGTTTACTATTCGGGCACGACATCTGGTTTGCGAGTTAGTAATGGTTTTCCAATCGTAGTAGTAATAAACATACGCCTAGCTAGCGTACTTTGGTTTTCGATTTGTTATAGTATGGACAGGTTGAACTTGGTACTGTGATTACAAAACCTGTAAACTCACCAGCATTTTTGTGCTGACGTAAACTCTTACATGTTTTCTCAGGTCGCTAAGGTAGCACAATGGAACTAGGGCGCACGCGTCTGCACGGCGTCTAGTTAGGATTGCATGGTTTTCAAACATTGAACAATTTGGTTTACGTTTGGATTATGTTTAATAATAAGCTTCCGCTGTAACTGGAGATTTAAACTATGTTTTTGAAATTGCATATGTTAATTTAGACTTGTTTATTGTGATCGTTGGTTTGGATCCTGGTTTGTCATGCACCTCGCGGTAAAACTCCGCAAGTGGATTTTGAGGGTGTGACAAGTTTCTAGATAGATAAACCATAGTTTCACATTGAAGATGAGTGAATGTTATGTGAAGTACCATCTGGGCATTTATCGATATCAACTTGGTTGTTGTAACATATATATCAACTTAGACAATACATAAAAACTTCTATATCAACTGACATAATTCTAGGTTATAATGTGTGAATTAGGTTCTATACCAACTTAGATAAATCTATGCCCGGACTTTGAATCACAAAGTTGGTTGTTGTATCATGTGACACCCGGCATGTTCGGCTTAAACATTTTAGTAAAACATAAGTCTACCTTAGCGAGAAACATTTATAAATGGACTTAACTGGGTTAGTTGAGTCGGGTCATAATAGGATTGTCCAAAGTTCAATGATCTGGAGGATCATTGGGAGTCATTTTGGGAATACACTAGTACCGGGTCCCGTTGTTGGTGAAATTACATGAACTGAATCAAGTAGGACAGGTAGTTTGTTAACACACGTGTAACATAACATGATAATACGTGCTACAAGGTGTGAACATGATTATACGTGCCTATATGTGCTTAACATGTGTTAGAATTGCATGATCATACGTTAGGATGTGTTTAAATGCGTTAAAACGATAAAACTGGAAAACTTGGAAAACACAAGTCCTGGTTTGACCCATGGCGTGGGGGCGAACGTGGAACTAAATCTTGGTTCGACCCTTTGAAAAGGGGCGAACCTGGCATCTTCTATGGAACTAACTCATTCGACCTTGCAAAGGGGCGAAGGTGGCACCTTCGACCCCATGCAAGGGGCGAACGTGGAATTGTATAAATACCACACTTTGTCATTTTTTTCACCATTTCACAAGCCCTAGCCGTCTCTAAACACTCTCAAACGATTTTAATCACCAAGGAAGGAGTTTTTGCTCTGGTTTTTCATAATCTAACCTACAAACAACATCTAATCAAGAATCCAAGGTGTGTTCTTAATCCTAAACCCTTTTTAAAGCATTTTAATTCATTTTCATCTAACCCTAAAGGTCCAGATCTGTTCTAAGGATGTTTTCACCATTAAAAACCTTTTTAACATCTTCCTAAACCTAAACCTTATCATTAAACATAAGTTTTCATATCAATAAACATATGTTAATTATGTGTTATGTGATATTATGTGATGTTTAATGATTTGCTGCTGTATTAATGCTAGAAACATGATCTAGGGCTGTTATTGATGTTAGTTTAGGATTGTTTAAGGTTACAAATAGATGAATGATGATATCATGTCTAATTTGGGGATTTTAATAAATCTAGGGCTCGTTGCATGCTTGTATGATCAATAGAACTTTTTGAGGTTTTCACACACACGACAAACTGAGCATTTTAAGATGATTATGGATTGATTTCAGAAAGTTTCCAAATTAGGTAAAGATTTCATGCATGATGTGACGTTTTCATAATTTTTGCCATTTTGGCAAAGGGCTAAAACGAACAGGTTTTGGGGCAAAATTGGTGGAGTTTTGTGGGGACATGTTATTTATGCTTAACTGCTGTGATTGATGATGTTGCTAATGTTTTCAGATGTTTTTGAAGCGTTTTGGGGAAAAACATTCTGCCAGGGTCGAACCTGGGGCACTTTCGACCAGTCGTGGGGTCGAAGGTGGAATCCCAGGGTCGAACCTGGACAATATAGGTCGAAACTGTTTCAATGGGTCGAAGGTAGCTTCCAAAGGGTCGAACGTGGTTAAAAAGGGGCGAAGGTGGAACAAAAATTCCTGGTTCGACCCTATGGAATTAAAAATGAGATTTTTGATGCAAACTAAGTGTTTTATGCTTGAACCTTGTGTGTAATCTATGTATACTTGATTAGTTAGGGTAATGAGTCACCAACGGGATGTCGGGCCGGTCTAGTGTGTCGGTTGAACATTTAAAACACGTTTTAAAACATACTTGATCACGATCTGGACAATCGGGGACTAGATAACTGTAACGACCCTGCCTGACGTGGCCGGGTCGTCGGGTCGGGTGATCGGAGCTACGCAGCGGAATTCGGATAATAACAGTCTTTAGTCTTTTTAGGATCCACGTCATCATATCTGTTGGGTTACCTGAACACATGCCAAAAATAGTTTCTGTCAACATAAAGTTGGTGAGGTCGTGTATTTTATAAAGTGAATGGCCAGTTCGTTTATTGATAATTCTTTTATATAAAACATTCTTTTATAAACATTCTTTTATAAACATTCTTTTATAAACATCCTTTTATAAACATCCTTTTATAAACATTCTTTTATAAACATGCTTTACATTTATAATTCTGAAGGGGAAAATATATTCTATATAGCCAACTCTATTATACATCCATTCAATCATATCCCAATTCTATCATATGTGCCATTCCTATTGGTACCACTCTGTTTGTGATAAATACTTGTATCGACTGGTTCCTGCCCTCTAGTTGGTGCAAGAAAGGAAATGGCGGATACCGTCCAGTACTGTCCTCGTTGTTTCTATGTCCCCGTCATACTTCTTTTAATAATCATTTTATGTAAAGCAATTCTGGTTTTAACAAATGACATGTATTCCCCCAAAAACACTTAATAAAACAGTAAAAGTGGGGAGTTCACGATACTCACCGATTTGCGTATAATCTTCTGCTAATCTTCTTATTACAATTATATGTTCTATATATATGGATACGTTTTACGCGTGGAACTTGTTAGATTGTAATACTTAGGATATATATATCATATATATAATTTATATATATATAGAATCTGATATATATTAGATAGTCCTAAACTCGGGGTTTGGTCTTCCTAGGCAAAAAGAAATAAAGCTGGCCATTACAGCTTGGCACGCGAACCTAAAAGAACTCTAGACACTTCTAAACCCGAGTCTAGTATATCGTTTTATATATCGAATCTTGTATATATAAACATATATATTTTATATATGTTTATTATTCTCTTATTATTATTATCAAGTTCGTACGTTATTCGTATTATATATATAGTTCTTATAATTATAATAATCCTCGTCTAGTCCTCGGAACGGGTTCTATTCCGGGTGTTGACCGAGTCACTGAGTCGACTCGGTAACGACTCTAATTCCTCAATACGGTTAACGGTACCTCGCAATCACGCAAAATCCTTATATTAGTCAATAGATTATTAGATTATAACCAATCAACCATTAGGATATAATAGTAACCGTACCTTACCGTTTTCGTTACGGGATGTTATATTGAACCGGGTATCGGACCCGCCTTCCGTATTTGGTACCTATAATAACAATCACCAAGATAGGTTAATCATCAAGAGATTATACCCAATACTTCAATGATAATTGTATCATTTAACCAAATAATTTACAACTTATATACGAATGGGAATATAACCGGACTGATTATAATAAACGGGAACCGGTTTATATAGTCCTCGAAGACATATCAGAATAGAAGCATCGGGTAAAACCTGATGACAATATCCAGCGGTTAACTACCGGATTATCGAGGTTTATAATCACAAAGGGTTGGGTTATCAAGTATACGAACCGGAAGTACCAAGTTACCGATTACATAAACAGGAACAGAGGGTTACCGGTGAGTCATGGAATGGTTTATCAATTAACAACGGCTGCGAGAGAGGACTACCGGCGACAGTCACCTTAACCGGTGACTGTCTGATTCACTTAACCAGAACAGAAGCTGAACCAGAAGGGTTATCAGCGGTTCTTTAACCTAGTAGATGAGGAGGAAGATTCGTGGTATTTGTCGAGTTATAACCGGAATCCATTGAGGAGTTCGGTTGATTATAATGGTAAATCACAGAGACTAGAGGAGATTGCTTACCGGAGAAGAAAGGGGCTCGCTGGAGAGGATAGCGGCGCCGGAAAAGAGTACGGCGGCAGAGGTGACCGGAGACAGAAGACAGCGGCAGGGGTGATGGAAGCACGGAGGCAGCGGCGCTGCCATGGCTATCCAGCCCTTGCTGCGTCTGTGTGTGGTGTCCGGAAAGATGGCGGTAGTGGAGGAGGCCGGCGGCGGCCGGTTCCGGCGGTCGGAGTGATGATGGTCCGGCTGGGTTCATCTCACACTCATATGTGTGTGTATATAGTCTGCAGAGAGAGAGAGAGAGTAGCGAGAATGGAGAGGCAGAGAGGGGTTTAAATAGGGATTAAAATAGAGGGGTGTTTGGCCACGAGGATAATTACTGAAACGCGGGTACTTGGCAACGAGTATAAATACTAAATAAAAACGTTTGACGGCGTTTTAATTAACAGGTAACGAGCGTTTAACCGCGGTAATAATAATCCAATAATTATTATTTCTATATTCGGTTGAACCGGTTTGGCGCGAGATTCGAACTTGACTATTTTATTCCCTAATCGGGTGGTTGGGTCCGACCCGACCCGTTTAGGAGACCCGTAACACGTCGGGGTGTTACAATTCTCCCCCCCTTAGGAAATTTCGTCCCCGAAATTTGAGTGATCTTGTCCTTTACATCCTTAATCTATAAAGATGTTACAATCTAGACTTGAACACTTATCAACGAGACATGATCAGTTTTCGTGGGTTGTGGTTAACTCGATTTTATATCAATCCAAAACTATAACTTATTAGAAACGTCAATCCGTAAGACTACATCTTGATCCGATTTCTAATTACGTTTTAACCTTTCTTGCTATAGTCATATTAATTCAGATACATGGAAATTATCTGTATTTTCCTGGTATGACTATTAAAGGTTCTCGGTATAGATTGATATTTTCTGTATAAAGACTTTGAGATTCTAATCGTTTTTCTTCTGAAAGATTTATAAACTTTCAGTAAACATTTCTAGAGTCTCAAATCGATACAATATTCCTTTCGTTTAATATTCGGTTTCAATTACAATGATGGATTCTATTTAGTTCTCAGGAGATAGATACGGAAGTCCCATCATTATAATGACTTGAATGGGATCCGAGCTACTACCTCCCTTATTCGAACGTTAGAATTTTATCATCACTGTAATTCCGATTTTTAAAGAGTAGGAATATTTTCTGGTAATTCTTAGATTATTAGACGTATCTTATCCGATTTTTAAAGGTACCGGAAAAGACTAATTCATAGATGATTGAGATTTCTCTTAAATCATCTATAATAATCTCACTGACTATTTCATTGATGATTAACTGCATTGTAGTTAATACATATTATTTGACTTTTCTCATTGTATTATCGTGAAAGAGGTCTTTCACCATTCTACAGTCAATATATGTAACTTTATCTTTATAATCTCGGAATCTACTGGTAACAGTCGTTGTTACGATTCTTTGATTTAAGATTCTTATAGCAATGCATCAGTTGTTCTTTCTCAAAAACATGATTATCATTCGGGATTTCTATATTTATTGCATTAATTATTTCTATAAAATTCTTTCTTAATTCTATTTCGGGATTCGTTGACACTCTCGATAAAAATATGATATAATTTCTTCTTATATAAAAATATATTCTTTATAGATTCTAGTCGTTTTTCTTACGACTTATATTCTTTTCTATTAATTCTTTCTATATATATATATATATTTATTAATTTCTGTTGGCATATCGGATGCCTTCTGATAATATTTGGCATTTCGCTTGCCTTCTCGTGTTATCTGGCATTTCCAATGCCTTATTTATTATCCAGACATATCGGATGTCTGTTCGAATTATAATTCTTTTTATTTCTCGATTTATATTCTCTTATCTCCAAGCGAATACTGATAATCATTTATAGTAGACACTATAAATATATCATTTCTATAATATACATTTGCTTGGAATAATTCTTTCTTATATATAAATTCGATTAAATTCTATATTATTGGTGTCTGGAAACACGTTCCAATAGACTTATATATAGGCAATATATCGTATTTTCTTAATCTCATTTATTATAAGCAAGGCTTATTTT
This sequence comes from Ambrosia trifida, assembly GCA_028751855.1. NCBI lineage: Eukaryota > Viridiplantae > Streptophyta > Magnoliopsida > Asterales > Asteraceae > Ambrosia > Ambrosia trifida. The sequence goes on along the minus strand of CM054128.1, from coordinate 99,845,907 downwards.
GTCGAGATATTCGTATGGATAGTTCTTGCCAAAACAGTGATTTCTTAAATTATCTCTCACGACCTTTAATTCGGAACAGGAAATTCGTCATTCCTTGGCCAGAGAGTTTCACTGGAAAAATGAGCATAATTCTATTCATTTTTCGTTTTCACATCGATTATACCTTGCGAATCTTTACGCGATTCCGCTTGGTATTTAATCGTATTTCTATATATTTGATAATTTCGGTGGATTCTACCGTCCCGGTTTCTGAATCCATATTAATTTATATTCGTTATATTTTAAAGATTTAACAATTCTTTCATCACTTCTTATTTATGAATTTCAACTTGGTAACACTTAACCGTTTTACCAATTTGATTGTACAATAACTCACTCGAGTTTTTATACAGAAGTGACTGAGAAGATTCTTTCATAGTGTCAAATATTCTTACAAAGAATCCTGTGACTTGGCGGCAAATGTCCGGATATACCTTCTGTAAGGGTCCAGATATCATTTGCCCCGGGAATTGCACAGGGAACATGCACTATTTTGGTTGGCAATTAAAATCAATAGATTGATTCATAGAATTTAACCAATCGATGGTTTATATTCTGCAAATATTTTCTTAGTTGTATTTCGCGAAGGAAATTTCAACTATATTGCCAGTTTTGTGGTCGTATTCTCCACATATGATACGCTGATATTTCAGATTTATATTTCTTCTTATCATTTATTTTCTTATTATTTCTCTTAATATGTTCGTGACCTTAACATACTGTGATCTCGATAAACTCTTACTCGAATGTTCCTGTGCCTGTGACATTTGTAATTATGTCGCGATCATAATTACTATTTCACCTCACCTAACATTCCAGTATTCGTTTATTTTAATCACAATAGGTATGTGTCCCTCACATTTTATTTCGATATTCTGTTCTTTATTTTCTCTTAGATTCGAAATTATATATTCTGGAAAGAAACATATCGATATAAGTCTAACGAAGTAGACTGTCAATCGTTCAAGAATTTGCTCGTGTCAAAGGATATTCAATATAACCTTCCAATCTTCTTAATATCTTTGACTTATTCGAGTCGTAGAATCAAGATGGTAGTTATATTTCCGTATAGTCGAGCGAATAGGAATTCGATTTCTTTAGAGTTCAAGTAATTTCGTCGCATGAATTCGGGATAATGATATTTCCGTTCGAAATATTATTTAACTTTTGGGAAGAATCGATGATAATACTTATCACTATATCGAGATAAAATATCAAAGAAATTATATAATCGAATATAATTACAAAATCGTGTCGAAAATACTTTTAACTTATATACGGATATAAATTCGGTTAAAGATTTTCACAAAAAGGACACCAAAGGTGGTGTTTAATACGTTTTGGTAAAATAATACAACCGTGGTTCTATAGGATTTAAATAAAATTTCTACGGTAGACTAAAAAAAAAAAAATACTGATTTGAGTTTTGTCATAATATTCGTTTTTGAAAATAAATTTAACGATTTAAAAGAGTCATGGTAAAAACTTTCTTAATATTAGAATTCTTAAATTTTAATAAAAAAGTTCTTGTTACCGATTGATAAAACAAAAATAGATTTCTCCAAATGTTGAGATGAAATTTTAAAGTTAAACGGATAAATTTGGATAAACCTGAGATAGATTCTGGGGTTTTTCAAAAATTATCAATACTTAAATAAAAATAAGTTATGATTTTAACAGGTTTTCTAAATTTTATAAATTAAATAAATCTTTTATTTAAAAATTTAAACGGAGGGGTATTTATATATATTTTTACTCAAAACTGAAATACCGGTTTAGTATAAAATAGTAATGACTAAAAATAAAATTAATAGATTTCATAATTATACTGAAAAGATTTAAAACATTTTAAATAGTCATGAAATATATTTGATCCTTGATTAAATAATTGAGAGAAAATTCTTTTAAAAACACAATATTTATATGTTTCTAATATATTAGATTTTATAAAAATTTTGGAAATTACGGTGTAAGAATAATATTTCTGGAAACTCGAGCATAGGAATGTTCAAGTTGGCGTGTAATATTTGTATCTTGTTTATAATTATTAGATTAACCGTGAGGTTAACGATTTAAATGATTACTGAAACTGGAATAATTCAATAAACTTATGTGAAGTTTCTTGAATCAAGATGAATGGGCTATATATTTTTCTATATGAATATATATACTTTTTATAACTTCGTCATTTCTTATTTATATCGAGATTTATTTTCTGATTTCTATTAATATATCTGGTTTTCATTCTGTATTTATTCTCGTTTCTTATAGCCTTAATATCCTGTAAGATTTCCCAGAATTTAAATGTGCATATAAATTCACAATTGTGTACAAAATTGTCAATTTACTCCACATAATCATTCTAGTAATATCCTGTAGTGGATTCGTTTTGATTTATAATATACTGTTATGGTTCTCACCAACTTTATAATGATTTTGACATTTAGGTACCCAAAAATTTAGTAACCTGATATTTTCTTTACTAATTCTGACATCCTAAATATTTCTCTAAGCGACATTTCTTTTTAGAAAATATTCTGGTAGATCCCGGACTAAAGACTTCAAAACTGTTATTAGCGCGGCTCTGATACCACCTGTAACGACCCTGCCTGACGTGGCCGGGTCGTCGGGTCGGGTGATCGGAGCTACGCAGCGGAATTCGGATAATAACAGTCTTTAGTCTTTTTAGGATCCACGTCATCATATCTGTTGGGTTACCTGAACACATGCCAAAAATAGTTTCTGTCAACATAAAGTTGGTGAGGTCGTGTATTTTATAAAGTGAATGGCCAGTTCGTTTATTGATAATTCTTTTATATAAAACATTCTTTTATAAACATTCTTTTATAAACATTCTTTTATAAACATCCTTTTATAAACATTCTTTTATAAACATTCTTTTATAAACATGCTTTACATTTATAATTCTGAAGGGGAAAATATATTCTATATAGCCAACTCTATTATACATCCATTCAATCATATCTCAATTCTATCATATGTGCCATTCCTATTGGTACCACTCTGTTTGTGATAAATACTTGTATCGACTGGTTCCTGCCCTCTAGTTGGTGCAAGAAAGGAAATGGCGGATACCGTCCAGTACTGTCCTCGTTGTTTCTATGTCCCCGTCATACTTCTTTTAATAATCATTTTATGTAAAGCAATTCTGGTTTTAACAAATGACATGTATTCCCCCAAAAACACTTAATAAAACAGTAAAAGTGGGGAGTTCACGATACTCACCGATTTGCGTATAATCTTCTGCTAATCTTCTTATTACAATTATATGTTCTATATATATGGATACGTTTTACGTGTGGAACTTGTTAGATTGTAATACTTAGGATATATATATCATATATATAATTTATATATATATAGAATCTGATATATATTAGATAGTCCTAAACTCGGGGTTTGGTCTTCCTAGGCAAAAAGAAATAAAGCTGGCCATTACAGCTTGGCACGCGAACCTAAAAGAACTCTAGACACTTCTAAACCCGAGTCTAGTATATCGTTTTATATATCGAATCTTGTATATATAAACATATATATTTTATATATGTTTATTATTCTCTTATTATTATTATCAAGTTCGTACGTTATTCGTATTATATATATAGTTCTTATAATTATAATAATCCTCGTCTAGTCCTCGGAACGGGTTCTATTCCGGGTGTTGACCGAGTCACTGAGTCGACTCGGTAACGACTCTAATTCCTCAATACGGTTAACGGTACCTCGCAATCACGCAAAATCCTTATATTAGTCAATAGATTATTAGATTATAACCAATCAACCATTAGGATATAATAGTAACCGTACCTTACCGTTTTCGTTACGGGATGTTATATTGAACCGGGTATCGGACCCGCCTTCCGTATTTGGTACCTATAATAACAATCACCAAGATAGGTTAATCATCAAGAGATTATACCCAATACTTCAATGATAATTGTATCATTTAACCAAATAATTTACAACTTATATACGGATGGGAATATAACCGGACTGATTATAATAAACGGGAACCGGTTTATATAGTCCTCGAAGACATATCAGAATAGAAGCATCGGGTAAAACCTGATGACAATATCCAGCGGTTAACTACCGGATTATCGAGGTTTATAATCACAAAGGGTTGGGTTATCAAGTATACGAACCGGAAGTACCAAGTTACCGATTACATAAACAGGAACAGAGGGTTACCGGTGAGTCATGGAATGGTTTATCAATTAACAACGGCTGCGAGAGAGGACTACCGGCGACAGTCACCTTAACCGGTGACTGTCTGATTCACTTAACCAGAACAGAAGCTGAACCAGAAGGGTTATCAGCGGTTCTTTAACCTAGTAGATGAGGAGGAAGATTCGTGGTATTTGTCGAGTTATAACTGGAATCCATTGAGGAGTTCGGTTGATTATAATGGTAAATCACAGAGACTAGAGGAGATTGCTTACCGGAGAAGAAAGGGGCTCGCTGGAGAGGATAGCGGCGCCGGAAAAGAGTACGGCGGCAAAGGTGACCGGAGACAGAAGACAGCGGCAGGGGTGATGGAAGCACGGAGGCAGCGGCGCTGCCATGGCTATCCAGCCCTTGCTGCGTCTGTGTGTGGTGTCCGGAAAGATGGCGGTAGTGGAGGAGGCCGGCGGCGGCCGGTTCCGGCGGTCGGAGTGATGATGGTCCGGCTGGGTTCATCTCACACTCATATGTGTGTGTATATAGTCTGCAGAGAGAGAGAGTAGCGAGAATGGAGAGGCAGAGAGGGGTTTAAATAGGGATTAAAATAGAGGGGTGTTTGGCCACGAGGATAATTACTGAAACGCGGGTACTTTGCAACGAGTATAAATACTAAATAAAAACGTTTGACGGCGTTTTAATTAACAGGTAACGAGCGTTTAACCGCGGTAATAATAATCCAATAATTATTATTTCTATATTCGGTTGAACCGGTTTGGCGCGAGATTCGAACTTGACTATTTTATTCCCTAATCGGGTGGTTGGGTCCGACCCGACCCGTTTAGGAGACCCGTAACACGTCGGGGTGTTACAATAACCATATGGTTATTAGTCGGAACACTTATATGAACATTTTGATAGATCTCCGGTAGTTGGGATTATCAAGGGCTTGGCTTTCTTATAAAACTTGAAGAACACAACCTAAGGTGAGTTCACGGTCCCACTTTTACTACTTTTACTTTTTGGGGGAGAAAACATGCGCTAAACTTATTTTGGTAACATATGTCATACTATGATTTAACTTTGCGTTGCTATACGATCTTTGAAAGTCCCGGGGGAAACCTAGAATGTGCGGGGTTGCAAAATGGGGGAAATGTGGATAGATCTATTGGGCTTGACAGCAAGGCCGGCCCTAAGGGGGTGCGGGGAGGACTCCCGGCCCGGGCCTAATTTTTAAAGGGGCACTTTGAGCGGTGACGGGTGTTTTCTTTCCACAAGTATTTTCTTTCTGTTTTCAACCCAAAAAAAGATCTCATCTTAAACATCACTGGTTATAAATGCATGAAAGTGAAAATGAGATAAGAAAGAAGATGAGTCATACATGATAAACTAGATTGGATGGATACGACAGAATTTTTTTTTTTAAAAAAAAGTTGAAGTGTATTACTTGATATTTGTGTTGTGGTACAGTAATTGTGCAGCCTTTGCAGTAAATTTTAATATATAGTGATGCTACAAAACATTAATTGTCTCACACTTTTACACATCATGCAAGTCAAATTCATTTTATTAAAAACTTTTGAAGTCTAGACATAAAATAATGGCCCTTCAAATTATTATGGAATTTTAAGTAATTGTTGTTTTTTTTATGAGCCAATTACCCAAACATATTAATTTTTATAATTATTACGACACTTTCAGTTCTATATCCGGTTTGACCGGTCCGACTAGGGAACCAGTAAAGACACAGGTTCAACGTCCGCTTCAGTTATGAAAACATTACTTAAAAGACCTAAGACTAAGGGGCACATATTTCGCGGCTCGGCCCGGACACCTGAATTTTCAAGGCCGGCCCTGCTTGACAGGCCCCACCCGACGGCTTGGAGGGCCGAGCGGGTGCATATTGTCTCTAACTTGCTAAACATTTGCTGAACATTCGGGCTGAACACTGGTAACAGTCTAGTAATGGTTTTCCAATCGTAGTATTAACAAAACATACGCCTAGCTAGCGTACTTGGTAACATCGATATAGTATGGACATGGTAACGTATTGGTAACACGTAGTAACATTTGGTAACATATTGAACAAACCTTTGAACTCACTAGCATTATATATGTTGACGTCTTTTTGGCATGTGTCACACCCTCAAATTCCACATGCGGGGTTTTACCGCGAGGCGTGTGACACACCAGGATCCCAGTCAACGATCACAATAAACAAACAACAAACATGCATTCATATATATATTTTAAAACCAAAACATCATGCTTTGAGTCGTAAACCAGCAGCGGAAGCATTTCTTGTTTACAACCAAAAGACATATTATAGTTTAGAAAACATTGTTTAATATGCTTCAAAATTCTAGACGCTATGCAAGACTCCGTGCGCCTAGTCCATTAACTGCTACCTTAGCGACCTAAGAAAACATGCCAAAAATGTCAACATATAATGCTGGTGAGTTCACAGGTTTTCTTTTATAAAAGCGTTGTTGTAAGTTCGGAAAAATTCATATCTGTTACTACTATGTTATGAGAACGTTAGCTAGACGTTAAGTATTGCTACTACTGCGGTTGGGAACCCATTACTAAACCGGTATAAGTATTGAAGCCAGCCCAGACGGACGGGATTACCGATGCCTCGGTAACCCCCAAAGTATTAGAGACAATATGCACCCACCCGGCTCCCAACCGTCGGGTGGGGTTTGTAAGGCCCAATAGATCTATCCACATTTCCCCCGTTGTGCATCCCCGCACATTCATGGTTTCCCCCTGGGATTTTCTATAAAAGCCTCATAGTACATGAAGTAACCATAGTATAACATGACCTTTAATGAGTAAATAAGTAAGTAGCATGTTTCTCCCCCGAAAGAAAAACGGTAAAAGTGGGGCTGTAACACTCACCTTAGATTGCGTTACTAGAAAACAGTTAAGTAATTATGCTATGATAGCCCCAAATAGCGGCGACCTATCATAAGATGTGTATAAGTATCCGGACTAATAACCCACAGGTTAACTAGTCCCCAAATGTCCAGACCATAACCATAAACGTTTGAAAACACCTTCGACTGTTAAACCAACCGTACCAGACAAGACCCGACATCCCATTGGTGACCCGACATATCACGTGTTAGACAATTACAAGACATCATGCAACATATGCAATTAAACACTTAACACGCGCAAGAGTTCACCTAGTCTAGCATAATGTTCAATTAACGCATAAACAAGTCCGAACACGTGTTACTAAGCCATTGGGTGTATCCCGGGGTTCCTATCATGTTCCTAGGTGTCAAATCATGTTCCGGATGTCAAAATACGCTTTGACAGCAGTACACGCGATTAGGAAACTAACATGCAATTAGGAAAAGTCAACTGGTGAGTAGGGGAAAGTCAACTGGTAAGTAGGGGGCTAATTGCCTGATACATCAGGCGATTAGGCCGTAATCGCCTGATACATTAGGCGATTAGAGCCCTATTCGCCCCTTGTGCTGCTGTCGCGCATTTTCGCGCGTTAAACCCTCCAAATCAGATCCGAAACATGTAAAAACACCCAATATCAAACTTAAACCATTTACCAGCCCATTCCGAGCAAAAACCCCCAATTTACGTCTCCTCTAACGGCCTCGGTGCGATTATTTCCAAAAATGGCAAAGTACTAGGTTTCATTAACTATGAAATCTTTCCTTAAATGGTAAAGACCAGATTACACCTCCTACAACTTTCAAATCATCATCTCTATGTTATAATATCATCCTAGTGTGATTCCTAACAACAAAAAAGCAATAAATCATATCATAACATCCTAATTCTTCAAGAATCATCCAAATGGGTCAAAATGCATACTTTCATCAAAACACTATAACAATAGCTCAAACCCTTAGATAATCATCCTAACAACTCCTACACATCAAAAGTACATCAATTTCATAGAAACATTCATGTTATAATCACCAAAAATCATCATATGCATCAATACTTCACATATAGCAAGTATTATGGTGTAGACTTGTTTTAGAACTCATTTCCAAGGTTTTTAAAGACACATACATAGCAAAACAAGGTCTGGACTTTTGGGGAACCAAAACAATAACATTACAAAGGCCTGGGATAAAGAACACACCTTGGATTTTATCAAAGAAAGGTGTGTTAGCTTGGAAATGGTGAGTTTTGAAGCAAAACAAGTTCCAGAAGTGTTTTGAGGTGTGTGGGAGGCTTAGGATCTGTTAGGGTTGCACTAAGGGTGTTTGGGGAGTCAAGGGTTGTATTTATAGGTATTTTGACTCGTGCATAGCAGATCAGGCGAGTAGGGAAGCTGATCAGGCGATTAGGAGTCCTAATCGCCTATATACTGGCGATTAGGAGCTCTATTCGCCCCTGTTCCCTCCAAATCGCCTATATACTGGCGATTAGGCAACCCCCTGGTTCCTAATCGCCTATAGCACTCCGGGTTGGGTTTTTGGCGAGTTAAACACTATTTTAACATATATAAACACATATTCACATACCGATAAGTCACATAATGATTACAAACATATAATGCATGATAACTAACACATTTACGTCCGTTCACCAATTCCCGGGACTCGAGACTTGCGTGTGTGCGTGAAACCCGGTGATTCCACGAATCACCAATCCTTGTACACATGGTTATGGACCGACTCCCGATGATTCCCCAGAATCATCGTAACGACTCGACTGACCCAGTTAAATACGTAATATGTATGACTCGCTAAGGTAGACTTACTAGTTTAGTCAATGTTACTAACTTGAGTTTGCCGGGTGTCACATCATCCCCCTGTTGAAAGAATTTTCGTCCCGAAAATTGCCCAAGGCCAAAAAGGAAGAGACGAAGGAGAAGAAAAATTTTCCGGTTGCCACAACATGTTTTTCTCAGGTCGCTAAGGTAACATCGGTTGGACTAGGCGTACGGGTCTGCATTGGCGTCTAGGCTTAGTTGCATATTTTAAAATAAAAAAGGGTATGTGGAGGAGACCCTCTGGCCCCTGGTATCCATATTGGATACCGATCATCCCACCCCACAAGGGTTATGATCCCGGCAAAATACCTCAAAGTGATGCCCACAAGATTCGAACTTGTCTCCTCTCATGCCCAACACTTATCATTGGTAGTGGGTACCACTAGGCTATAAGCCCATTGGTACATATTTTAAAATAAGTGTCTTGAATACTTTGGAACACTGTTTTGTAGCTGATTAAATTCTTAAATGCTTCTGCTACGGTTTTAATGATTATGAGAACTATGTTTTTTTGAGTTTACGTATTTCATATAGTGTTGTTTATTGTGACCGTTGACTTGGATCCTGGTTTGTCATACGCCTCGCGGTAAAACTCAGCAAGTGGAAATTTGAGGGTGTGACATATCATCTCAGAGATTCATGGATTCAAAACGATGAAAGGTATTTTGACTGTTTGTTCATTTTTTTGTTGGAAATTAGTTGTTTATGCATAGGTTATCAAACTAGATTTGAGTTTGTGTTTATTTTTTTAGTTAATTTGTTGTTTGCGCAATTTTTTATAATTACAGTTTGGGAAAGAGGGTAACTACTTTAATGTATTTTTTATTTATCTTTAAGCAATTAAAATTGTCATTTATGTGTAGTGTTTAACAATTTTTTTTAAGGAAAACTTCATTTAAACACCACAAGTGGTCCTCAAAACAAGGACCCCCAGGCAAACAAACCACATTACATCAAATCCAACGGATATATATACCAATTAAACCAATCTATGTCCTTCCATCTACTTCTATTACGAATCCAAAAATATGACGTCGACTTCACAATCTGAACAATCTCTACCGGTCTTCGAAGCTTGTTATTGAAGATACGAGCGTTTCGTTCATTCCATAAAACCCACATAGTAGAGTAAACAATACCTCGTAATATTTGTCTTGCACTCTTTGAAGTAGTATTAACTTCTGCCATTTGAAGAATATCTTGTACGTCAAAAGCATAAGTAGGAGTCAGTTTGCACCACACTTCCACCCTATTCCACACTTCATTCGAGAAGGAGCAACCCGTAAACAGGTGGATGGTCGTTTCCTATACTGAGTTACAAAACACACATGCAGTTTGTTGAAGACTCACTCCGCGTTTAATAAGCTCCGTAGTGGTTGGCAACCGATTACGAGCAGCTCTCCATACCATAACTTTACATTTTAAAGGGACCCAACATTTCCATTTAACCTTCGGGAAATTGACGTCTACGACATGTTGAGAAATCACCTGTTTAGCTGATGCCACCGTGAATATCCCATCTTGATTTGCTTTCCATTTCCATTCATCATGGCCACCTTTCCAGTTTAACTCGTGAATTTCATAAATCAATTGAAACAGTTCAGCGATCTCTTGGTAAGTCGAAGGTGGCATCCTCCAATCCCAAGTCATAGTCTTGACATTATTAATGCATTGAAACCTTTCAGAAACCTTTACACATTTGTTTATTTCGAGCTTAAACAAATGCGGATATCTAATACGAAGAGGTTCTTCTCCAATCCATATGTCACCCCAAAAGTTAACTGTGCAACCATCGCGTATATAGCCACTGAAAAGGGAATTATATGTCGAACCATTTGGGAGTTTTTGTTCTCCCACTTTCACAATTTGTTTCCAACACCCACTAGCCGAATCACTACAAGGTAACATCGCCCAAGGTCTACTCGACCCATGACAACCCATAATGATTTTCTTCCACAAACTATTACCTTCTTTTTTAAATCGCCAAGACCACTTTATAAGGAGCGCGTCATTAACATCTTGTAATTTTGCCGCCCCCAAACCTCCTTCCTTTTTCGGATTAGTTATAATACCCCACGCCACCCAAGGAATTTTTTTCTCTTCACTAGCTCCCGCCCACAAGAAACACCTCATAATAGATTATATGTTATCGATCACCGCCTTAGGAGCTTTGTAAAGTGAGAGATAGTAAATCGGTAAACTTACAAGAACCGAATTAATGAGAACTAATCTCCACCGATAGATAGAGTTTTTGCTTTCCAAGACGCCAGGCGAGTCTTTACAATATCAACAACCGGATTACAATTACAAATCTGGTTCATCTTAGCACCTACTTGAACTCCTAAGTAGACAAACGGAGTCACCCCTCTTTTACAACCCAATATAGCCATCATTTTATTAATTTCCCCGTCTTCAACGCCAACCCCAAATAAATTCAACTTATGGAGATTAATCCGTAGGCCCGAGCAAAGATAAAAAAATCCGAAGAACCCTGGCGATCCCCTTAATATTCTCCCTAGACCATTCGCCTAAGATAAGCGCATCATCCGCATAAAAGAGGTGAGAAATATTAATGTTGTTCTCCGAAATATGAACGCCTTTGAATACCTCAATCTATTTAGCTTTCTCCAATAACCAAGAAAGAGATTCCATCACAATTTAGAATAAAAAAGGCGAAATTGGGTCGCCTTGGCGAAGCCCCTTTTCACATTTAAAATCAAAGGTTGGCGAGCCATTAACAATCACCGCGGCTCTAGATGACTTAAGAATGCCTTTAATCCACACACACCACAATGTAGGAAAACCCATTTGAGACATAATAGCGATCGAGAAGTTCCAATTGACATTGTCATAGGCCTTCTCGAAATCAATTTTTAACATGAAAGCTTTCCTATTTCTTCTTTTCAACCACTCCAACACCTCATTAAGCACAAGAGGACCGTCAAGAATGAACCGGTCCAAGAGGAAAGCCGATTGAGATTCGGATATAACTTGACCCACAATCCTTTTGAGACGACTAGCAAGTCTTTTCAAAACAATTTTACTCATCATCTTAATAAGGGTAATAGGCCGATAATCTTTGAGACCCAAAGGCGTTTTGACTTTGGGAATCAGAGTAATAAACGCCGATCCGCAACCTTCATTGATAACCCCAGATCCATGAAACTCTGTCATAATATGAAAAAAATCATCCTCGAGCAAATTCCAAAACTGCTTAACAAACCTAAAATTGAAACCATCGGGCCCTGGCACCTTGTTCGAACCGCATTCAAACACCGCCTCTCTTATTTCTTATTTGGATAATGCAAAAATCAATGAAGCACTATCTTGAACATTAACCTTTTTTAAACCCGAACACTCCAGCAACGGACGAGAAGGGACTGCTTCTTTAAAATGGTTTCTGTAGAATCTCATTACTTCTCTTTTAACCATTGTGGGCTTTTCAATCGAAACCCCATCAATCATAATTCCCGGTATAGCGTTTCTAGCTTTTCGACCATTAACCACGCTGTGAAAGAAACTGGAACTCTCGTCGCCAAGCGAGGCCCACTTCACACGGGATTTTTGTCTAATATCCCGAGCTTTATGGTGCTCGATATCTTCCAAGGCTTTTTTACATTCTAACCAAACCCAAAGGTCCGCCTCCTCCATGTCATTTTCCTCCATTTGAATCTCATAATCATCTCTCTCTTTTCGAAGCCTGGACTCTTCTTCAACCTCTTTAATACTATATTCTTTGAACCAATCCTTTAAACGTTCCTTCAACCGCTTCAATTTATTGTGAAGATTAATATCCGCCGGCCCGTTATTATCCCAACCTTGAAAGACTGATTGAATAACTTCCACGCATCCAGGCCGATACAGCCATGAATCAAACAAACGAAAAGGTTTTGGCCCAAAGTTCGTATCAACCATCGATAAAACCAAAGGCGAGTGATCCAAAAAATCTTTGTTAAGAGCTCGAACACACGCATTAGGTCGGTTATTAAATGCATTGTCACAAACGAGAACTCTATCGATTCTGCTCCGTTTACACACACCCCTTCTATTTACCATGTACATGTATCTCATCCCTTTCAAGTTATATTCCCGTAAACCGGCTTCATCAATGAATTCATTAAAATGTCGGGCGCAAACTGGATCAAAAGACGAGTTTTTTCTCTCGTCCCTACTGCGAACTGAATTGAAATCACCAAAAATTATCCACCACCCATGACCCGTCTGAAGAACATGCTTGATTCTATCCCACAAGTTTCGCTTATCAACATTTGTTTGTGGTGCATAAACATTTATGATATTAACCCGAAAAAAACCCATCCAAAATCGTTCCCGCCACATGAAGGAAATTACTATCTTTAGTCACCGAGTCTCTAGAAAAAACTTTTGGATCCCAAAAAGTCACCAAACCACCAGAGTTACCGATGGCGTCAACAAAGTCATACTCAAAGCCCAAGCCTCCCCAGTAGTGTTTAACTACTTAAGTATATAATTACTAAATATCTAATAAATAATAATAATAATAATAATAATAATAATAATAATAATAATCACCAAAATATATGAGTGTTTTAAGCATGTCATGTTAGATTACACTATCCAAAAGAGCTTTAGTGACACCCGCCTTATCACGCGGGCTAAACAGATTGATTTTTTTTAATCTTTTGGCATAGCTGTACTGTCTTTCGGATTTTTAAAATTTCATTTTTGTATCAGTCTACATTTGGTGAGTTAACACAGGTAAAACATATGCATAATTCAACGTTTTTATGCCTATTTTATGTTTAGTTCAACGGTCATGTGTATGTTTAGTTCAACGATCATGTCGCAACACACGGGTCCTAAATACTCGTTTCTATAAATAACCAATGTAACGTGAAAACAAACGGTAGTCACGCCAACTTGCAGAAATTGTTTGTCATCTTTATCATCATAAATTTATACCATGATTGTAATTGGCCCATTGAGACATGGGCTCAAAGAAGAGGACATATATTCTTGATATAACTTCAATTTATTGTGGGCCTTACTGCAGTCCGTCTTTTGTTTGTACAGTCATAATAAATCATTTTTGTATTGGACTAAACGTGTTCGTATATCTTTCCTTTTTGTCATAGAAAAATATTAACCCTTCTTTTGTTTGTATATTCATAAATCATCCTTCTCTTGTACTAAACCTGATAAGACTAAATATTAATCTTACTATTTTACGTTATTCGGTAAAAAAAAACAAAAAGTGGTATATGATAAGGAGCTGATTCAAAAGTTTGTGGACTCCTATTGCTATTTAGATCAGTTAGGTAAGGGAAAACGTGGCAAAATAGACCAAACGTTAGACACATATAATTTAGGCTATGACTGGAGTTACAAGGCCCGTGACTAGTGGACGAAAATGTTTCAACGAGCCTTTTAATGTAATGAACCACTGTAAGTGCTTTGACGTAGTTGTCAGACCTAATTTCCTTGATTTAAGGGTCCGATTTCATCAATCAAGATTGCTTCTAATTTTGTCATTCTTCCAGAGTTTCGCATTTTCCTTTTTAATACAAATCATGTGAATCTTTCATCGAATCAATTTACACGTATAATTAAGTATTTAATTTCTTTATTTTTGTTTCTGATTGTAATTTCTAAAATTTGAAAAATTGGCCAAATCAAAAATTCTAAGCAAAAATTTTAGCGAAAGTTTTGTTTTGGTTATTAACAAAAGGTAATTAAACCGAACTAAAAACCGACAATCTTACTAAATAAACTGAACCAATTGACGGATTGGTCAATAAGATCAATTAACTGATAACTTTGGTTTTGATCGAGACTAATAATCGAATTAAACCGAACCGTGTATACTATTAGAAGTATATGTATTCCTCGTCGCATCGCACGTGTACCCTGCTACTTAACTATAATGTATACCTTGTTGATATACTAATAAAACGTATAGACAGCCCAAGCGGCTCATACGAGTAAACTTCATGGGATTATTTCAATTCTACATATAATACTAAAAAATTTAAATGATTGATAACATAAATTTAAATTTTAATCCCAGACTAATATCATTGATGTCGGCCACCGTTAATCATATCAATAATTAAAACCTAACCCAAAATCACCTTATCCTAAATCCAAAACTGTATTCAAAACCCTTATCTGGATTCAGACACATCACAACATTACACATATGGATATTGTCACAAACATATGAGTATTTAACTTATACGTGTGAACGTATGATAACTGATAAGTCATAACTCATAAGTATTCAACTTATACTTTCGATCAATATAAAAAAGTAGTAACTTTCCATATAATACTACTAAATCACTAAGAAGGGTATATATGTTATCAAATTAACTCCCATTATATATAAATAATTGTCTTTACACATATTTGTAGTTTTTAAATTATAAATATACATTGTTTAGTTATTTTTATCATATAGTCCGGCCCCCTCCGTTTTAAAGGTTTTTAGTGTCACGTGACTTTCACCCACCCTGAAAAAAAAAATTCAAATCCGTTACGGTTTACGTCTAGACACATATCATATCACGAAATTATTGCTTTCAATCAGTTACCTTATATCCACCACAAATTCATTCACTAGTACGTAGAATAGAAGCGTGGATAACATAAAATAATCGTCTTAAGACACTAACATAATTTTCAACACATTTTCAATCCAACTCCTTATTTAACGAGCTAAACTTATAAATAAGGTTTAATAATATCTGACTACTCGAGTTTCTTTCATAAACTTGACATCACTTGGAGTAACACAAAACTGAAAAATCCAATAAAAAAAAAACAAAGTATCTACATAGAAAGACAAAAAAACGTTATTATTATTATTGTTACTATCACTACAATAAAATACTAGTTGTAATCATACATAGAAACACAACTAGTGTGAATTACTATTGCCACAACATCAAAACGAGTAAGCTTTGGTGCATTTGGGAGAGTCCGCGACTTTGAGAGTTTCCTCGATAAGCTTTCGCGCTTTTCTGCTTCGTATTTCCACTCGCATGCTATCGCTCTTTTCAATCTTGTCGTACGAATCATCAACCGTTTTCCATACTTTTAACGACTTGAACCTAGTCTTTAGCGATACCATCAATCTTGCCAAAACCATTTTCAGCCTAAATCTATAACTTAAAAAATAGAGAAAGATTGATAACCTATATATTATGCAACACAAGTTATAAGTTTAGATAGGAAAGGAGAAAGTTTTAGGTAGGAGGATGCATACCTGTGTGTGTATTTTAGAGAGAGTGTGGGAGGAGTGGATGCAGTGAAGCCTTTTATATTTGTATTTCATCTTCTATTTGTCTTTTTATTACTTAATTTATTTGGGGTTTTAAATATTTTTATATTGTTAATATAATATTTTGTATATCTTACCTTATTTAATGTATGTAAGTTAAAACGTAGCATTTTGATTTATTAAACGTTTGACACATATAATCTTAGGCACACTATAAGTTATCCAAGGATTATAGAGTAAGGGTTGTTTATTTGAGCTCTTAATACAGCATATATCTTCTGACAGACATAGTTTATTCAAATTATTTTTTTGCAAACAGATGTTTGAATTGGTCAGACATTTGCTTCTGACTGGTTTAGCATTTAAACATTCATACCTTTAGCACTTAGACATTTGCTTCTCACGGCCATTACTGAAGTCGTCAACTTATGTGTTGGGGGTATTGTTTATCAGAGAGAATAATTATAATATTGATGCTTTTTGTGATGTCTATTACAAGATGAAAGAATGGAATATATAAACAATACAATTCTCTAAAATAGGAAAATAGCACAAACGGCTATAAGATATTTTTGGTAAATGGACCAAATGGCTCTATGATTGATTTAGCTTGAGGTGTTGATATCTTCTTAATCCGGGAAATGATGATAATGTTCTGATCCCTCTTGATTTACTTTCCAACACTCCCCCTCAAGTTGAGTAGTGGGATTCCCGATACCCAACTTGTACAAGCAACTGTTATAAAGCCTTCCATTAACAGATTTTGTAAGAATGTCTGCTAGTTGATCTTCTGACCAAATGAACTGAAGTTCTATAGTTCCATTATCGAGTTTTTCTTTGATAAAATGCCTGTCGACCTCTACATGTTTTGTACGGTCATGTTGAACCAGATTTTCAGAAATTTGTATGGCAGCTTTGTTGTCGCACCAGATTTTGCTAGCTTCCTTTTGTACAAACCCAATTTCAGTTAGAAGTTTGCGTATCCATAAGACCTCTGCCAGTCCTCTTGCAATCCCTCGGAATTCAGCTTCAGCACTGGATAGAGCAACAACCTTTTGTTTTTTACTTCTCCAGGTCACCAAGTTTCCTCCAACTAACGTGAAGTATCCTGATGTAGATCTTCGGTCCTGTTGATCCCTTGCCCAATCAGCATCCGTGTAGGCTTGAATCTTCGAATGTTTGTTTGGTTGGAAGAGAATCCCATAGCTAACTGTCCCTTTTAGGTATCTGATAATTCTTCGAACAACATCCATGTGGTTAACTTGAGGTTGGTGCATGAATTGACTAACCACTCCTACAGCATATGCAATGTCTGGACGAGTGTGTGAGAGATATATGAGTTTGCCCACTAGACGTTGGTATTTTCCTTTATCTGCCAATTTTGCTCCTTCTTCCATGTATAGTTTTTGGTTGGTTATCATTGGAGTATCAGCAGGTTTACAGTCGATCATTCCTGTTTCAGCAAGGAGATCAAGGATGTACTTCTTTTGACATATGAAAATTCCTTGCTTTGATCTCAAGACTTCAATCCCAAGGAAGTACTTAAGTCTTCCTAAATCTTTCATCTCGAACTCCTTGAAAAGATTTGCTTTAAGTTTCTCCATTTCTTCTTTATCATTTCCTGTGATAATCATATCATCAACATATAAAATTAAACAAGTTATGAATTTACCTTTTCGTTTGAGGAACAAGGTATGATCAGAATTGCTTTGTTTGAACCCATATTTCTTCATAGCCAATGTAAATCTACCAAACCATGCTCGAGGTGATTGTTTAAGACCGTAGAGAGTCCTTTTCAGGCGACACACTTCTCGATTTTTGAAGTTGTATGTGAATCCAGGAGGTGCCTCCATATATACTTCTTCTTCCAATTCTCCATGAAGGAAGGCATTCTTCACATCAAACTGATGAAGAGGCCATCCTTCATTAGCAGCAATAGATAAAAGAACACGGATTGTATCGATTTTGGCTAATGGGGAGAAAGTCTCAGAATAGTCGATCCCATACGTTTGAGTGTATCCCTTGGCCACTAGTCGAGCTTTATATCTTTCTATTGTTCCATCTGGTTTGCGTTTAATAGTGAAGATCCACCTACATCCTACTGGTCTCTTTCCTGAGGGAAGGGTACATTTTTCCCATGTCTTGTTTTTCATAAGCGCATCCATTTCTGTTTCCATGGCATCCTTCCATTCTTTAGACTTCAAGGCTTGTTCTACAGAGTTTGGGATTTGTTCATTAAGGAGGGCGACAGTGAAGGCTTTAGCTTCTCCAGACAAATTTCCATTGGCCATATTTGCCATGGGGTATCTAGTTGATCTTGTCTCATTTTCTGGTGAATATCGTTTTGGAGGTACTCCTCTATTGGCTCTTGGAGGTAACATGTATTTCTCGGTTGTTTCATTTGATTCCTCCTGCATAACCTGTTCACTTGCTATTCCATTATTAGATGTATCATTTGAAACTTCATTATTAGTCATACTAGGGGAGCTTTGCGGTTCCTCGTTGGTTTCACCATTTTCAGGTTTACTAGTTTGAGGTGCAGGTGTAGGACAGGGAGATTCTTGGTTAGTAGCACTAACAGGATGTGGGGAAGATTCTTGGTTAGTAGCACTAACAGGATGTGGTGAAGCAGATGAGTCTCGTTGGGTACTGTGAGTCTCTTTGCTCATTGATGAGGGGGCCCATGTTAGCCAATCTAGTGGGTCAATATGCTTCTTCTCCCCCTGACCACTGTATTGGCATGTATAGAAAAATTCGGTCTCAAGGAAATCACAGTCAAGGGTAGTATACACACGTCGACGTGTTGGGCTGTAACACCTATATCCCTTTTGATCGATTCCATAGCCAACAAATATGCATTTTTCTGCGCATGGGCCTAGTTTTCCTCGATCATGTTTAGGGATATGAGGGTAGACAGTACATCCAAATACCCTTGGTTGTAAGGTGAGAGGTGGAGGAATGTTGGTAAAATCAGACAGGACCTGAATGGGGGTTTTAAGGTTAAGAGCTTTGGTAGGAAGACGGTTAATTAAATATGTGGCAGTTGCAGCAGCTTCTGGCCAAAAAAATGTGGGAACTTGAGACTCGATCAAAAAAGCCCGTGTGATTTCTAAAAGAATACGGTTCTTTCGTTCAACAGTGCCATTTTGTTCAGGAGTATAGGGGCACGTTTTTTGATGAATTATTCCTTTGTTTTGGCAGAATTGTTTCATAGACTCGTTGACATATTCTCCGCCATTGTCCGATCTAAGAATTTGAATATTAGTTTTAAATTGAGTTTGTATCATAGTATAAAAGATAGTAAATTTTTCAAAGACTTCAGACTTATGTTTCAAAAAATAGATCCATGTCATACGAGTACAATCATCAATAAATAAGACAAAAAAACGAAAGTTTTGTCCCCCATTAACCTCTGCGGGACCCCACACATCAGAATGAATTAAGGAAAAAGGAGTTTCAACTCTAGTATTATTTAAATGATACGTATGTTTGTGGCTTTTAGCTAAGACACATGTCTCACAATGTAAAGTTTTATTGGTAGGAAAAAGTTTTGGAAATAAAATATGTAAATAGCTACTAGATGGGTGCCCTAATCTCCTATGCCAGAGCCAGGCTTCTCTATGTGTAGATCCATGAGCGAGCATCACATGTCCCCGTTGAGTCACTTCATCCACATAATATAATCCTGACCGTTCAGTGCCACGCCCAATAATCATTCCCGTCCTGATATCCTGAAGAATACAAAAGGTTGGATGCATCAAGACGGTGCAATTTAACTCTTTTGTAATGTGGCTAATGGATAGCAGTTTATGTGACAAGGATGGAACATAAAGGCAATTCTTTAGTTTTAAAGTATGAGATATTTCAATAGTTCCTCCTCCTTTAACAGGAACATCCCTCCCATTAGCATTTTTGATGTTTTTGATCCTTGGTTTGGTTTTAGAAATAATATCATATTTATCATAAGTCATGGTGTCAGTGGCACCACAGTCAAAGATCCATGATTCATTTGTTTAAGTGCAATATTGAGCTATATTAGCCTGTCGAGCATTTAAATTTTTATTTTTTAAGAAAAACCTGTTTTTATTTTTTTCTTTAAAAAAGGATGGTTTTTTAATTTTATGGACCAAGGGTTTTTTATGTCTACGAGTATGCTGAGTCCCAACCCCAATTTTTAATTTAAAAAATCTCTTTTGTTTATTAAATGAAAAATGTGTACTTTGAAATTTAGAAAATTGTTTTTCATTAAACGACACATCTGTGCCTCGAGCTTTGTAATATTGCTTTTCTTTATAAAATGTTGATGATTTCAAGTCATTATTATGACTCATATCATCCATACGTTTATTATTAAAAGCCGAGCTATGTATATTACGATCCACAGTTTGCTTACAAAACTGGTTATGAGTTTTGTTCTCAGTCATACCATTCCCTTTCAAGTAATTGTCTTCATCTTTATTCAATAAATCAACAAATATTGGAGGAAAAAATTTAGGGTTACAAATCGGATTTGAGGTTAAACCGTCAATCCGTTTACCTCCATCCATAGCATCTTCATCCCTGCCGGCCGCCGCCATACCTGCAAAAGCTCCCTCGGTGCCGTCAGTCACGCCGGTAGCTTCTTCCTTGCTGCCCGTGGCGACGGCGGCTCTTCCTTTCTCCTGTCCGGTGTTCTTGATTCCTTTCTTATGACCATCGTTCCACCATTCGGGGTATCCAACGATCTTGAAGCATTCTTCCTTGGTGTGCTTGGTCATACCACAATGAGTGCATTTTAAATGACTCTTATCAGTCTTACCCGGTTGGGTTCGACGGTTACCTCTCGAGACAAAGCCTGAACCGTTAGAGTTTTGTGTGTTGGTGGCGATAAGTCCGGCTGCAACCCCTGATGATTCATCTGCTGGATCTGTTGGTTGTGCACCGAGAATTTTCTGATGAGCCTGCTCCTTTCTTACAGTTGCATATGCCTCTTCTGAGGTTGGGAGTGACCCTAATCGGAGTATTTCCCGTTTTATGGGTTCATACCTCCGGTCTAAAGCATTTAAGAACTGGAACAACTTCTGGTCAGATCTGATCTTGGCATAAGTTTTGATGTCATCTGGGCATTTCATTGGATTTGGGTCAATTCTATCAATCTCTCCCCAAATCCCTTGTAAGGTAATCCAAAGATTCTCCAGAGAAGTTTCGTTTTGCTTGATTTCATTGGCTTGAACATGAAGATTAAATGTTTGCAACTTGTCTTTTCCACTGCTGTAAGTGACCGCCAGAGCATCCCATAATGTTTTTGCATTAGGGAACTCTGTTAGGTTGCTAGCGAGTTTCGGTTCAATATTTTGAATGAGCCATGAGAAAACGACCAGGTCGTCTTGTTCCCATTGCTCATATGCTACATCACTTTGATCTGGAGGATCTGAGGTTAGGTGTTTCAATAAGCTTTTTGACTTTCCGCCTATAGCGACTCGAATCATTCGAGTCCATAGGGCATAGTTTTTGCTATTAAGTTTGAGATTGATTTGCAGGTTATCGGATAGTTTGGGAGTTTGGGTTTGAAGATTGAAGCCATTCTTGAGTAGATTGGCTAGTTGTGTTGACAACTCAGAACCCGCGTTACCGTCTTCGGACATGGCAGCGAAGGGTTTCTGAAAAATGAAAGGTATATGATGAGCACGGTCCTAGAAACCAAGAACGCGCTCTTATACCATATTGTTTATCAGAGAGAATAATTATAATATTGATGCTTTTTGTGATGTCTATTACAAGATGAAAGAAAGGAATATATAAACAATACAATTCTCTAAAATAGGAAAATAGCACAAACGGCTATAAGACATTTTTGGTAAATGGACCAAATGGCTCTATGATTGATTTAGCTTGAGGTGTTAATATCTTCTTAATCCGGGAAATGATGATAATGTTCTGATCCCTCTTGATTTACTTTCCAACAGGGGGCGCCTGCCCTAAGACACTTACCGAGTTCGTTGCCTCGGTTCCCCTCACTCCCTTATTGAAGCCCGGGAATGGAATTCGGCCCATTGATGTGAGGGGAATTTGGCGAATGTTGGTTTCTAAGGTGACAATGAAGAAGGTTAGGAAAGACATTGCCCAGTACCTGGGGAATTTCAATTTGGAGTAGGAGTACCAAATGGGGCAGAGGTGGTGCTTCACAGTGCCAAACTACCAATAGGTTCCTCAACTCTTTCATGCGGATGGTTCCTTGGCTCTGCTTACAGTGGACTTCTCCAATGCCTTCAACATGGTCGACCGCACAACCTTTCTCCGAGAGGTTCACCAGCGGTGCCTGTCTATTTATCCGTGGGTCCAATTCCTTTACGCCAAGCCTGCTAAGCTGTATGTGGGTAATGATTGTATTGAGGCTACTACCGGAGTGCAGCACGGAGATCCTTTGGGGCCCCTTCTTTTTGCTCTTGCCTTACACCCCCTTATCTCGAGGGTTTAGGAACACTGTAATCTCCCGTTTCATGCTTGGTATTTGGACAATGGGACGAATATAGGCAACACGACTGAGGTTGCTAAGGCTTTAGACATTATCAACGTGCATGGGCCATCTCTGGGGCTTCACCTAAATATTAAGAAAACAGAGGTCTTTTGGCCGACGTGTGACGAGCTGAAAGTTCAGGACGGGCTTTTCCCGAGAGGGATTGGTAGACTAGAGAGGGGGGGTTAAGCTCCTTGGTGGGGCTGTTAGCCGATATCCTCTCTTTATTGGGGAGTTGGCAGGGCGGCGGGCCACGGTTGCGGTTGACCTTATGAAACTCCTGCCCCGCCTTAGGGATCCCCAAAGTGAACTCCTCTTGCTCAGGTCATGCATGAGGGTCGCTAAGTTAGTTTTTGGGTTGCGAACTTGTCAACCCCACTTGATGGTGGATGCGGTCCCCCTTTTCGATGATGGCCTCCGGGAGGCTATTGAAGATATAGTTATGTGTGGTGACCCCTTCTTTAGGGACCTCCAGTGGCGATTGGCATCCTTGCCGATGCGTTTAGGTGGTTTGGGCCTCCTTTCAGCTCGAGATGTTGGGGTCTATGCCTTTGTGGCGTCTAGAACACAGTCTTGGAAACTTCAAGATCATATCCTTCGAAACAGTGGGGTCATCGGGCTAGATCCGGACTATTAACTTGCGCTCGAATGCTTAAATGTCTATCTCCGGGACTTTGATATTGGTGGTTTTTCTAATAAGGACACCGCCCCCTCAAAGCCACAAAAAACTTTGGCGAATGCTCTGTTTAGCAAAATTTCTCAGAGCCTGGGAGAAGTTTTTAAGTTGTCCTCCCACCAGATGGCGGTGATTGAATGCCTGAAGGGGCCTCATGCTCAGGATTTTTTTGATCGTTATCCCGATTGAGGGTTTGGGTCAATGCATGTCTGCAGTGGAGTACAGGGCTATACTCAAGTACTGGTTGATGATCCCTATGTACCCGCAAGATGAAACATGTCCCATCTACCGTAAAGCTTGCATGGATAAATATGGGAGCACGCAATTCATTGCAAAGAGCTCCCTGGTTTCAAATACCGGCATGATTGGGTGAGGGACGTTTTGTGGGACATCCTGAGAAGAGTTGGGATTTCTGCCAAAAAGGAGGCCCCTATAAATTTTCTCACAGACCCTGCGGAAGGGAGATCCACCCTGCGACCAGCGGATCTACTTGTCTTTGGTTAGGAGAGGGGGAAACATGCTTGCGTGGACCTCACAGGGGGTATCTCCTTTGGTTGGGTTAAGGAAAACAGGGTTTGTAGCTGGGCAAGTATCGAGAAAGACGGAATCGAAGAAAGTAGAGAAACATGCTAAAGCTTGTGCAAAGAGCAAACATGTCTTTATTCCCTTAGCCTTTGATACCTTTGGCTCCCTAGTGCCATAAGCTATTCGTCTCTTGACCAGGGTCAAACGGGTCGTCCACATCAATAGTTCATCTCTAGGGGGCAAGGATTTGTCTTTAGTAGAATAGGGTTCGCAATTCAAAAAGAGGTGGCGGCGCAACTTGTTGCACGTCTACCTTTTATTGTTATGTAACTTTCGTGTTTCGTTTTAATAAAACTTCAGTTCGTTTAAAAAAAATAAACTAGGAAAACTATAATTTATATAGGTATCATATATGTTTCCCATACATAAATACACATATGTATTTTAATTTAAACATAATTTTGGTTTAATACCTATACCCAAAGGATCAAACAGAACCAAACCGATTCAGAACATGCTTCGAGTTTCGCCCCAACGAACACGATTAGTTATTCTATATTTCAGCTGTCTTTTCAGTTACTTTTAAACAGAGCTAACACAAAGATCCAATGTTGTAGGTTTGTGTTTGTATTTGTGCTTGTGTAATAAGAATAATTTGGAATAAATCTTGAGTAGAAAAGAGTGAACATAAAAATACACTTTTAGTTGTTGAGCAAATGGGCCCTCTTTTAATGACTGCAATGTATGGCCCACCGTAGAGGTGTTCAAATCAGTTTTTTTGCCAGAACCGGTTTCGGTCTCGAACCGGTTCGGTACAGTACCGGTTCTTAGCCGAACCGGTTTTGGTTCCAAACCGGTTCGGTTTTGGGCCGGTTTCGTCGGTTCGTACGACTGGTTTCGGAGACCGGTTTCGGTTCTTAATCGGTTCTTTCGCGCACATTTTTTTTAAAAGGCGAGACAAAATTTTATTTTTTTTACATAAAGTTCAACTTTTATTGATTTTTATAATTTTTTTAAGGTGTATGGGTATATATTTGTATGTGTGGAAGCTTTTTTGTATAATTTTATTATATATAATTTTTTTAAACATAAAATTCAGTTTTTTTATTAAAAAATACCGGTTTTTCGTACCGGTTTCAAACCGGTTTTTGGGAACCGGTTCCCAAACCGGTTTGAGTTAAAACCGGTTCGGTTCGGTTTTTCTAGTGGGGATGGGGAACCGATCCTAGAACCGCCGGTTCTTGTAAAAACCGGAACGGTTCGTGTAGGAACCGGTTTTTGGACGAACCGGTTCGGTTCGGTTCGTACGGTTCCGGTTCCCAAACCGGTTTTTTTGCTCACCTCTAGCCCACCGTACTCGTATAAGTTTTACAAGTCTGCTTTAAACCTTTTAATTTTAAAAATAATAGCATGATCTAATTAAAATTTACAATACTATTATTTAATGACATTTCATACAATAATAAAACGTGGATAAATCTATCACAAATACCACAAAATCGACAAAACTATGACACTCATAGCTACCACAACCATCGTCTTCTTTTTTACGACCTTATGCTTTCTAAATATTTTTCGCTCGTAAGTAATATGATTCAATGATAAGAGATGGTATAAAATCTTATCTTATAATTATTCAGAGTGTTACAAGTCACCTATAAATAGTTTGACACAGCCTAAAAAAAGTTACAAACATTACTATTATTAGGGATACAAAAAAAGCAACATTACATGATGGCTATTGCATAAAAGTTTTACATACTTTTCGTCTAGTTAGTGATCATTTAGTGATCATGACTTCTTTTAAATCATTATGGTCATCACAGGTTTTTGTCTTGATTAACTAGGTGAAAACTACTAAACTTAACACCGGTTGAGTGACTAGCCTTTGATTACTATCGTAAATTGAGATTCCAGTCCTTTTTTATTAGAAAATTAGATAGATTTTAATAATCTCAAATCTGACGTAATAGCTAGCACAATCTAAACTAAGCAAATATTTTGTGTCAGTACCAACTTATAACATATTCTCTGTGACCCGGCATGTTCGGCTTAAACATTTGGTAAACCATAAGTCTACATTAGCGAGAAACATTTATAAGCGGTATTAACTAGGTCAGTTGAGTTGGGTTATGGATAGGATTGTCCAGGGTTCAATGATCTGGAAAATCATTGGGAGTCGTTTTGGGAATACACTAGTACCGGGTCCCGTTGTTGGTGAAATTACATGAACTAAATCAAGTAGGATAGATAGATTATTAACACACGAGTGACATAACATGATAATACATGCTACAAGGTGTGAACATGACTATACGTGCCTATATGTGCTTAACATGTGTTAGAATTGCATGATCAATATGCGTTAAAACGACAAAACTGGAAAACCTGGAAAACATAAGTCATGGTTCGACCCATAGCGTGGGGGCGAACCTGGAAATGGGTCTTGGTTCGACCCATGGCTAAGGGGCGAACCTGGAACAAACCACAAGAACCAACTCATTCGACCTTGTAAGGGGCAAAGGTGGCACCTTCGACCCCATACAAGGGGCGAATGTCGAGTTAGTATAAATACCACACTTTGTCATTTTTCACCATTTCACAAACCCTAAACGCCTCCAAACACTCTCAAACGATTTTAATCACTGAGGAAGGAGTTTTTGCTCTCATTTTTCATAATCTAACCTACAAACAACATCTAATCAAGAATCCAAGGTGTGTTCCTAATCCTAAACCCCTTTTTAAAACATCTTGATTCGTTTTCATCTAACCCTAAATGTCCAGATCTGTTCTAAGGATGTCTTTATGATTAGAAACCTTTTAAACATCTTCCTAAACCTAAACCTTATCATTAAACATAAGTTTTCATATCAATAAACATATGTTAATTATGTGTTATGTGATGTTATGTGTTGTTTAATGATTTGCTGCTGTATTAATGATAGAAACATGATCTAGGGCTGCTATTATTGTGAGTATATGATTGTGTAAGGTTACAATTTGGTGGATGATGATGTTAGGTCAATTTGGGGATTTTGATAAATCTAGGGTTGTTGCATGATAGTGTCATCAATAAAACTATTAAGGGTTTTCATATACACATTAAACTGAGCATGATAAGATGATTATGAAAGGATTTCGAAAAGTTTCCAAATTGGGTAAAGATTTCATGCATGATGTGACATTTCCATAATTTTTGCCATTTTGGGAAAGGGTTAAAACGAACAGGTTTTGGGGCAAAATTGGTGGGGTTTTGTGGGGATATGTTATTCATACTTGACTGTTGTGATTGGTGATGTTTCGGGATGTTTTCGGATGTTTTTGAAGCGTTTTATGGAAAAACACTTTGCCAGGGTCGAACCTGGGCACCTTCGACCAGTCGTGGGGTCGAAGGTGGAACCCCGGGCTCGAACTTGGACATCTGTTGGTCGAATCTGTCTCAAATGGGTCGAATGTGGCTCTAAAAGGGTCAAACGTGGAGGAAAAGGGACGAATGTGAAACTGAAAATCCTGGTTCGACCCTATACATTCAAAAATGAGATTTTTGATGCAAACTAAGGGGCTGTTTGGCATGTGCTGAACCAGTAAGTGCTGAATCAATAAGAGGTCTGAATGGTTAAGAGGCTCTGAACCAGTAAGTGCTGAACCATTAAGAGCTGTTTGGCTGTATCTCTGAATGACTGTGCAGAATGACTATTTTACCCCTCTGAACTATTATGTGCTGAATGAATGAATCTGTTTGGCCAGAGTTCTGAATAGTGTACAAATTGATGAAAAATTGTAAAAGGAAAATACAAAACGTCATAGAAAATCCAAATTAAACATAAATCCTTTAACATCCATGGAAACATACGAAAATCCAAATACAAAATAACACAACATACGAAATCCAAATACAAATAACACAACTTTGCATACAATTTTAATTTGATGAAGCATTTGAAAGCAACTGATTAGCAATCTGGCCACGTAAAGAATTCATATAGTCAATACCTTGTGAACCCCACTCTATGTCTTGAACTAACAGGCCATCATTTTCCCCACTTTGCATTTCATGAAACATCGTGTTCTCATCATACTCCATAAATAACTGATCATAAATATTGCATTTCCTTATAAAATTATGGATGGCGAAACAAGCAATCACTATGTCTCTTTGTATTGGAAAAGAAAAGGGAGCCATTTGCTTTAGGATTGGGAATCTTGCCTTTAGAACACCATAAGCACGTTCAATGACATTTCTGAGTTGTGCGTGAGCATGATTGAATCTTTCTTCCTTAGTTAACGCATGTTGTCGTCGAAAATCGGCTAACCAATACCTCGTACCACGGTAAGGAGTCATAAATCCACGAGTATTGGTGTACGCAGCGTCACAAAAGGTAATACTTATCTGTATCAATATCAAAACTATCATATAAAAAACAAATAATGTATGAAATGAACATTGAAGAATGGTTAAAAACCTGGTGGCAGGAAAGGAAAGCCAGAATTTGGGTTGAATACACTTCCTCAGAAGGATGAGGAAGCGTAGCACTTGGCCCCCAACTATCAAAACCATTTGAAGTAGACCCCTCATACAATTGACAACAAAGCTCGGGGTAAGCAAGTGGCGCAGTTCTCAAAGCTTCAACATACTTGTTAGACTGTGTGAAGAAATATTTTAAAATACTATAACATTAATGAAATATACCACTACTAATTATTAGTATCAAACAAATACCTTCATCTCAATTTGCCACTCTTCTTCTGACAAGTTAAAAGTGTTTGTAACTGGATCATAGACATTCCCGGTTTTGTTTTTAAGCTTTAACCAAGCTGCAAATTTTCCTTTTACAAAATCATAGTGATTCTTCATTTGACGTTGGTCCACTATGAAATTGTTTTGAGTTTTCAATTTTTCTGCTACAGTTTTCCATGACGCTTGTTTAAGACTACTTCCTTCACGTCCATTAACGGTTACTTCATGAAGACATGCTTCAAGAAAGGTTTTTTCAACACCTTCTTGCTTCCAATTAATCCTAATCCTTTTCGCCATTTCTTTGGATATTGGTTCCTAAAGATAAGGGATTTAAACCACCTCAATCATACCAATTATCCAATATTTCTAATATAACAACTACTAACAATCAACATACAACATAAGGAAAACATGCATCTTTTTTCATACCAATTATCCAACATAGAACAACCCGTAATATGTATCAATAAACAACATAGATCGACTAATAACAATCAACATACAACGTAGCCAAAACATGCATCTTTTTTCATACCAATTATCCAACATAGAACAACCCATTTCTAAAAACACAAACCAATCAACATACAACATAGCCAAAACATGCATCTTTTTTCATACCAATTATCCAAAATAGAACAACCTATTTCTAAAAACACAAACCAATTCAAGCATAATCAATAACAAATTCAGAAAAAAAAAAAAAACTTTTTAACTGAAAAAAATTTCAGAAAAAATAAACAAAATCAGATTGGGGCTCTTTACATGCTTAATAGAAAAAATAAACAAAAAGGTGAAAGAATGGGTAGGGTTTGTTTATATGCTTACAAATAAACAACACCATAAACTTTTTAATAAACAACATCCCACATCTTACAAGCATAGATCGATTTCAAGGTTGTTTATATGCATAATAGAAAGAAAAAAAAAACTTACCTGTGACGCGAGCTGAGGGAGGAAACAGGGAAGAGGAGGGCGGAGGATGCGGCGGCGCTGAGGGAGGAGGAGGAGGAGGGTGCGGCGGCGCTGAGGGAGGAGGAGGAGGAGGAGGCGGCGGCCCTAAGGGAGGAGGCGGCGCTGATGAGGGCAGGGGTTGGGGTGGAGGGTTGGGTGTTGGTGTTGAAAGAATGGAAGGGTTTGTTTTGTTGTGAGGGTATCATGGTCTAATTTTTATTCAGCATCAAATTATGTCTGTACCATACAGACTGAAACATTTCATTAAGAGGTAGATAATTTTGCAACCAAACAGCCAAGCCTCTGTCCGAATAAGAGGCCAGCCTCTTAATGAATCATTAAGAGGGTAAACAAACAGCCCCTAAGTGTTTTATGCTTGAACCTTGTGTGTAATCTATGTATACTTGATTAGTTAGGGTAATGAGTCACCAACGGGATGTCGGGTCGGTCTAGTGTGTCGGTTGAACATTCAAACACGTTTTAAAACATACTTGATCACGATCTGGATAATCGGGGACTAGATAACCTTATGGTAATTAGTCGGAACACTTATGTGAACATTTTGATAGATCTCCGATAGTTGGGATTATCAAGGGCTTGGCTTTCTTATATTATTGAAGAACACAACCTAGGGTGAGTTCACGGCCCCACTTTTACTGCTTTAACTTTTGGGGGAGAAAACATGCGCTAAACTTATTTTGGTAACATATGTCATACTGTGGTTTAAGTTTGCGTTGCTATACGATCTTTGAAAGTCCCGGGGAAAACCATGAATGTGCGGGGATGCACAACGGGGGAAATGTGGATAAATCTGTTGGGTTTGACAGACCCCACTCGCCGGCTTGGAGGGCCGGGCGGGTGCATATTGTCTCGAACTGGTAACATTGGTAACATTTCTAAACACACTCGGGCCAAACATTGGTAACAGTCTAGTAATGGTGTTCCAATCGTAGTAGTAGCAAAAACATACGCCTAGCTAGCGTACTTGGTAACATTGATCTAGTATGGACATGGTAACATTTTGGTAACACTATGGTAACATCTGGTAACACTTTTGGTAACATTTTGAACAAACCTGTGAACTCACCAGCATTATATATGTTGACGTCGTTTTGGCATGTTTTTCTCAGGTCGCTAAGGTAGCAACTGTTGGACTAGGCGCACGGGTCTGCATTGGTGTCTAAGCTTAGTTTCATGTGTTTGAAATAAGTGTCTTGAATACATTGGAACACGGTTTTGTAACAGATTAAATGCTTCCGCTATGGTTATTACATCATGAAAACTATATTTTTGAATTTACGTATTTCATATAGTATTGTTTATTGTGACCGTTGACTTGGATCCTGGTTTGTCATACGCCTCGCGGTAAAACTCCGCAAGTGGAAATTTGAGGGTGTGACAGATTGGTATCAGAGCCAATAATTATAGTGAACTATGACTGCATGTAGAGTCTAGTCTATAGCCGAGTCACACACACTAGACGGTCACATACTTTGAGTTGCTTAGTGGGATACGTACTAATATTGTCGGGGTGTCTTTACATCATCATACTCCTGTGTTACATCATCCACTCTTACTTGGGCTCTTGCCTACTCTTGCCTTCTTCTTCGGGATTTGAAGATGAAGGGACTGACTAGTTGACTCTTGCACACACATATTCTCTTACACTTACACCTATCGTAACGCGTTACTAGGTGACGATATTCGGTGACCGAAGTTTGAATCAGGAGTACATTTGGAGGACCATGTAGAGCAGTTTATCATTTCGGGTGCACACGAAATCATAAACTGAAATGCATGAAAATCCAGTGAACTTTGAGTTTGGATGTACAGTCTCGGGTTTGTCCCTAGGTTTAACTCTTGCAATTTCTAGTGTTTGACACTAGAGGTAAATCTGAGTCTCTCGACTTTGATTCCAGATCATGTCTGGAGCTCGTGGTGGTGGACGTCATGGTGGCGGCGGTGGCCGTGCTGGCGGTGGTGGCCGTGCTGGCGGCGGTCGTGGTAACATCAACATGACCCAGGCGGAATTGAACAACTTGTTGCAACAGCAAGTGAACATGGCCATGGCTACTTTTCAGGCTGGACTAAACGCCATGGGTGGTGAGTTGATTTCTATCGACTCTGCTTCATCCTTGGGTATCATGTCTTTTCTTTTGTGTCTTATTCGTGTGTCACGTCTCAGGTATTGCTGTCAATCCACCTCCACCTCAGTGTTCTTATAAGAAGTTTAGGGACTGTCAGCCCCATAACTTTACTGGAACTGAGGGAGCGGTGGGACTGCTCCGATGGTTGGAGAAGGTTGAGTCCGTGTTTGTAATGTGTAACTGTCCCGCTGGGGACCGGGTTAAGTATGCTACTGCGACATTTGAGGGGCCTGCATTGTCGTGGTGGAATGCTACTGCTCATAACATGGGTTTAGGGGAGGCTATTACCATGCCTTAGGCGGATTTCGTACATCTTTTGAGGAGTGAGTACTGTCCTAGGGAGGAAGTACAGAAGTTGGAACATGAGGTCTGGAGTTACAAGATGGTTGGGTCTGAGATAGAGGAGTACACTATGAGGTGGAACGAGCTAGCGGTGTTGTGCCCTGATTTGCACACACCAACGGGATGTCAAGTCGGTCTAGTGTGTCGGTTGAACATTCAAACACGTTTTAAAACATAATTGGTCACGATCTGGACAATCGGGGACTAGATAACCTTATGGTTATTAGTCGGAACACTTATGTGAACATTTTGATAGATCTCCGGTAGTTGGGATTATCAAGGGCTTGGCTTTCTTATATTATTGAAGAACACAACCTAAGGTGAGTTCACGGCCCCACTTTTACTGCGTTAACTTTTGGGGGAGAAAACATGTGCTAAACTTATTTTGGTAACATATGTCATACTATGGTTTAACTTTGCGTTGCTATACGATATTTGAAAGTCCCGGGGAAAACCATGAATGTGTGGGGATGCACAACAGGGGAAATGTGGATAGATCTATTGGGTTTGACAAACCCCACTCGCCGGCTTGGAGGGCCGGGCAGGTGCATATTGTCTCGAACTGGTAACATTGGTAACATTGCTAAACACACTCGGGCCGAACATTGGTAACAGTCTAGTAATGATTTTCCAATCGTAGTAGTAGCAAAAACATACGCTTAGCTAGCGTACTTGGTAACATTGATATAGTATGGACATGGTAGCATTTTGAACAAACCTGTGAACTCACCAGCATTATATATGTTGACGTCGTTTTGGCATGTTTTTCTCAGGTCGCTAAGGTAGCAACTGTTGGACTAGGCGCACGGGTCCGCATTGGCGTCTAGGCTTAGTTTCACGTTTTGAAATAAGTGTCTTGAATACATTGGAACACGGTTTTGTAACAGATTAAATGTTTCCGCTACGGTTATTACATCATGAAAACTATATTTTTGAATTTACGTATTTCATATAGTATTGTTTATTGTGACCGTTGACTTAGATCCGGGTTTGTCATACGTCTCGCGGTAAAACTCCGCAAGTAGAAATTTGAGGGTGTGACATTCTCTTTTAACGACTCATACTAACTAAAAGTTAATCAAGTTAGTTTTCGCAGATATTGACTGCTTATGTGGCAAAAAAAAGTTAAACTTTTGCTAACTATCACTGCGTATGTGGCAAATAAGTCAAATATTTATTGACGTAGACTGTATTTGTAGAAGTCCATGTGAACAAAAACTAACTTGGCTAACTTTTAGCTAGTATGAGATCGGTGAGGG
This sequence comes from Ambrosia trifida, assembly GCA_028751855.1. NCBI lineage: Eukaryota > Viridiplantae > Streptophyta > Magnoliopsida > Asterales > Asteraceae > Ambrosia > Ambrosia trifida. The sequence continues at coordinate 99,812,532 of CM054128.1, read as the reverse complement.
AAAATTAGTTTATAAAAGTTGGAACTATTACAAAACATTTTCTTGATTGGGTTTGTTGTCGGCCAATATGTCAAATTTGAATTATTAAAATCCAATTTTCCTTTTTTATTATTAATGATTTTTATAACAAACTCACCTAATTAGTTTAAGCGGGTGGGAATCAAACCATTACTAGCAGGGGCGATCCTTTTAAGGGGCGGGAGGGGGGTCCCCCCCGAATTTTCGTTTAGAAGTTCCGATTATATAGTATTCGTATAGAAATTTTAGGTATATAAGGGTTTCGACCCCCCGAAACTAGTGACTTCCGACCCCCGAAGTTTCGGGTAAATATTCGCCACTAACTACTAGTACCCCTCGACGACCACCATAACCACTGTTCATTGGCTAAACGCAACCACCCTTGACACTTTACAACCACCGCCACTTATTCGACCAGGGTTGCTCTTGAGATTCTGAATGCTCTTTGCAATTAGTAAAAATGTGCCACTAAAATAGAAACTTATATATGTTAACAAAGTTCAATAACTCAGGCTCGACGCAAATTTTAACTGAGTCAAACTTCAAACCAACCCGGTACTAAAACTCAAAAGCCCAATTAATATAGGTATATGTATAGAATTTAAAAAATATGCAGTGAAGGAGAAGTGAACAAAATAAAAAATAAGAAGTTGCAACTTGGCTATTAGCAGCAAGAGTGCATTAGTAACAAGTTGTGTGATGAGTAGTAACTGAGTTGTTATTGATGGGGTTTCTACTTAAGGTTACCTTAGTATATATCGATAGTTATAACCGTCAATTATTATACTGTTTCCCAAAAGGGTTGACTAAATGCACTCCCCTTTTTTGACTAAATGCACTTCCCTTTTTTACTAAATGCACCCCCTCTCTACAAAAATAGTTTAGAAGTTGTAAATTTCGCCAACGATGGACGTGCAGGAGAAAAAAACATATCTGCCTTCGATGAGTTTTTAAAACATAAACCAAATGTATGGAAACATGCCAAATGATATTATAATTGTTTACTTGGTTCAAGTTTCATGTAAAAACAAAAATAAATATTATTTTTATAACTAGCTCTGAAAACAATATCGTACTATCAACACCAAAATTAAAAATTTAAAACATAAGATAGCAAGGTGCAAAAATTAAGCGCAAAGTTATTTAAAAAGATATATAGAAGTTTTAAGGATTTAAAGAAGTTTTAAAAACATAAAAAAAAAAAAGACAATAAAAAAGAAACGTTCTTTTAAAAAGTTAAAAAAACGTTCAAAAAAATTAATAATAAAAGATAACAAGTGATGAAGAGCGAAAAAAATAAAAAAAGGGTTAAACTATACTAAATTGAAAGTTGAGGGAGGGAGTGCGTTTAGTAAAAATAAAAAAAAGGGTGTGCATTTAGCACCACCCTTCACAAAAAGTTAAAGTGTTTTAACAAACCCTTGTGATAGTTTCCTACCTATAAAAGAACAATCATTGGTATGCTTTACATATGAATCATCCTACAAGATTACTTACGTATGGAAAGCATACTTCGTCTTCTCTTTTATTTAAATTATCTGGTTAAAATTTTAAGCTACCATCAAGTAGTTTAATATATAAGTGATATGTGTACCCGATTCAGAGAGATTATCAAGGTATTTCCAATTCCAAACAATAAAACCCACACATGAAAGGTTGGATGTCACACGTTTGTATTTAAAATCCACACAAATGTACATGTGTTTATTTGTGTCAAGAAGTCACCAAAGGTCTTTCAAATGGTATGTGTGGTCGGTACTGTCTCTATGTAGACATGTGTGGCCAAAGAACAAAAACTGATTGGTATATGTTGCTCCAAAAGATGACCAGCAATACTTTGGATTATGTATTTGTGGGTGAGACTTGAGACCGGGTGTGGTATCCAAAATACCAAACTTAATTGTAAGCACATATAAGATTAAAAGGTTTATTAATTATTTAGTAAACACCTAATTAAATATCTATAAGTAACCACTCGAACACCTAGTTGAAAGGGCTTATGCCCTCAGGGACAATGCAAAAATGGGAATTCGAAACGGGTACCGATGTGATGTCCTTAGTTGATCCAAAAAAAAAAAAAAAAAACACTCAAACATAATGAAACGGTAACTAACTAAATATAGACCTTCAACCATTCAAATTTAAGTATAAGTTCTTTAGTGATAACAAATAACATATTTAGATTAGAGCATGTGTAGTTTTTCCAACAATAAACCGTCGTATAAATGATTATTATAAAATGATGCGACAATGCCATACGGTTGAACTTATAAATTCAGTTTTAAAATGTTGATAAACCAAACCAATGTATATGATCATTAACTAGTACAGATATGATGACTTTATAATCGATATTAATCATCTCATATTGTCATGAAAAGGGAGTAAGCCCATGGCAGGAATCGTGAATAGCATGTAGACAAAGGAAATGACATGTAAAGAAGCTTTTGTGAATTGGAAAGTTGCAAAGACAAAGTTTTACTGTCAGTGTTGCTAAAGCATTGGTAGGTAGAGGGGCCTTTTTAATTTACATGTAATCACTTGTTATAGTAAGTAAACATGATTACTTAGCATAGATAAGACTGGACAACAGAATATTTACTTACATATCGATTAAATCAAGTGGACTTGAGCTTCTGAATCATTATATTGAGGGAAAACATTGTATCTTCATGATCCAAAGTTTGATATATTTGTAGGCATGAATCCTAAGTCCCAAATTTGGACGTATTTTCCTTCGCCGATTCCATACAATAAATAACTGTCATAAAAAACTAGTGGGGTTAACTTTCAGCTAGTATGAGATCGAATGAGGAAAACACGTCCAACGTTGGGATTGTTTGTAAATATTTTCTGCGTTAGGATTAATCACGGATTCACGGCCAATAGGTGAAAGCCTAAATTATTAAAATCCAGTTTTCCTCATATTAATAAAAAAATGAATAAGAATTTATTTTGTTTATTTAGTTAAACGAACAAATAACACATGTCAAATTCATTTATTTATGTTTGTGCTCGTTCAATTATTTTTCATGAGTTTATATATTCATCTATTTACGCGTGTTTAAGTTAATCTAATTTATATATATTCATTTAACGTTCTTAGGCCAATTATAATTTACTCAAAGTTTTATGATGTGTGGATAATCACTAGTTTGACTTTATTTTATGTGTGGCCTCATCTCTTGTAGACTTGTACCATACCTTCCATGCATTGTTCGTCCAACCAAAACGCCAAAGAGTTCAAAAACAGAAAACGAAAAACTCATACCCATTTGAAGTATCCAAATTTCATGTACTTCAACTTACTCAAATGGGTATTGATTATGATATTGTTGTTTAAAGTCAGTGAGTCATCTCCAACATATCAATATCATAATGAAGTAAGAATACGATGCAAGGACCTCCTGTCCTCCTCTATATATAGTGATGAGGAGGCCAACGGTTGATGCGACACCTTACCTTCAACTTGTAGGCTCCTTGCAATATCTTGCATTCACTCGTCCCAACATCTCCCTTTGCCATTAATAAACTATCCCAATTCATGCACTCCCCGAAACAAGCCCATTGGCAAGCTCTGATGCGTGTCTTAAGCTATTTAAAAGGTATCATACCCTATGGGTCTATTTTTTAACCGTCGATGGCCTCTCACACTCTCCGCTTTCTCTGAATCTGACTGGGTAGTATTTTGATTCGAGTAGATCCACTATTGATATCTGTTATACATGGATTTAAATATTATATCATGGTAATCAAGCAGGCAAAAATCTGTCTCTCGCTCTTGTTAAAGTTATATAATATAATTCATATGTTTGGCTATTGTTGTTGTGTTCATAATATCACATGTTATCTAAGTTGTATTGGCTTGTTGATATATGGACTTAGGTTATTGGGCTTATTTAAGTCAGCTTATGTGAATGGGTTGACTCATGTGCGACAGCTGGTTATATTAGATGGCTGAGATTGTGTTTGTGAGAAACTGATCTACGACTGTGATTGGTTCTCGAGAGTTGATCATGAGAAGCTTCTGGAGGATAGTATAAAAGCTTTGTTATCTTATTTTTTATTCATTCCGTATTATTTTCAAGGGTTTCATCTCTGTATTCTCTCTCGGATTTGTCTAAGGCTTCTAATCATCGTCAAGATCTGTAAGCCTTGTTATTGATCAGTTGATTGTTGTTATCAACTTATCTGGACTTTGTATTGATTTAAGATCTTCTATATTTGTAGAAGATCTAGGGTTTGGCTGGGAACGTTTTTTTGGGTTGGTTAATAATAAGATTTTGGTCACCGTTTTCATTCGCTATATCTTTCTTATTGTGTTGCATATTTGTGTTTGAGAGAATTGTGTTTAGTTAGATTCATAATTTTTATAGTTTTCTACATGTTTTTTCCGTTGTGCTTATTTGTTAAAGGATCTGATCCTTGTGGATCTTGTCCTGTGTCTATAGATCTGTTAATTTTTTTTCAGATCTAGGGTTTATTCTTTAATCTGTTTGTTCTTGTATCTTCGAGGATCTGATCTATTGAATAGATCTGGTTCTTGTGTTGGTATAACAATAGATCTGATCTTTTATTATAGATCTTGTCTCTTATTTGTTAGTCTGCTGGTTTTGTCTATCTAGGGTTCCTTGTGTCAACCATTGTTGATTTGACTTGGAGTTGTATCTGGTGAGTTCTGGATTGGAAGCTTGCAACCTGTAAGTCTATTTTGTCTTTATTTTTTTTTGTTATTGTGTATTGTTGCTGGCTTGCTGCTTGGAGCTCCTGTAAGTCTTTTTACATTCTGTTATTTCGTTTATTGTGTCTAGGCGTCTTTGGTCAGGTTAGGGTGGACCGGCAGATGATTACTTGTGTTGATAGTTGTATATGTTTGTTCTTGATTTATTGTATTCTTGTATGTTTCTTGTATTGATTGTCTATTATTCTATTATACTATATATATATATATATATATATACCTGGTTAATAAAGGGTTCATGTGTTAAGATCTGCGTGGGCACCTATGAGTGATGAACCCATGATCTGAACACTGACACAGCTTCGCTCTCTAGGATTGTGTTTCCATGTTGAATTTGTTTTTTGCTAGCTGTCTTTGTTGTTTACTTGCTTCTTGGTTTCTTATTGTTGTTACTATGGGTGATGCTGATGTTACCAATCTTGGTGGTGGTGCTGGACCATCAGGGGTCACTAATACTCTGATAAGTAAATTAGATATTGGTGATCCTCTTTATATACATCCTAGTGACACTAACAGTCTGTATATTATTAGTATTAAGTTGAAAGGAACCGAAAACTATTCTGTTTGTGCATATTTTATGAAGCTTGCTCTTGAGGCCAAAAATAAGTTTAGTTTCATTGATGGTAGTAGTGGGATAGGTGTAACTCTGTTGTGCTTTAATTTCTTGGTTGCTTAATTATGTGAGTGAAGAATTGATTCTAGGTCCAGTGTTTTCTAAATTGGCTAGGGATGTCTGGTTAGATCTTAGAGAAACCTATGACAAGGTAGATGGATCTGTGGTTTTCAATTTGCATCAAAAGATTTAATCCTTAACTCAAAGTGGAAGTTCAGTTTCAAAATATTATCATAAACTTAATACAATGTGGAAGCAATTGGACTCAATAGTTCAATTGCCTTCATGTTCCTATTCTGCTTTTGGTAAATTCAATGATTTTAATAGTCTAATAAAATTAATGCAATTTTTAATGGGTCTTGGTGATGTCTATCAACCTGTGAGGTCTAATCTTTTGATGCAAGATCTTTTACCTTCTGTTAAAACAACTTTCTCTATTATCTCTAGAGAAGAATCTCATAGAGGTTCAAGTAGTAACTCAAAGTGTCAAAACATTTCTTTCTAGTCTACATCTACACAACCCTTTGATAATAAGAAAAGAATCACTAAAAGAGGACCTAATCCTAACTTGAAAGGTACTCACTGTAACATGTTGGGTCATACAGTTGATAGGTGTTATGAACTTGTTGTGTACCCACCTAGATTTAGGAAGAAAGCTGTTGGACAAGCTCCAAGATCAAACATGTCCAACAACTTAGGAAATAATAATAAATCATCTATGTCTACTGCTTTTGTTTCTGATTTGCCTTTTTCACCTGAACAGATCACCAAGCTGATGAATCTAATTAGTGAGAAAGGAATAAGTGATCCACAAAGTTCCAATTCAGGAGGTAAAAGTGTTTGTATAAATGATTTTTCCAGCAATGTCTAAAATTTCAAATCTAAAACACTTGTTTGAAAAAAATTTCAAGTTGCTCTAGTTTTGTTAAAAAGGCAATTAGTTGTGGGTGGATCACTGATTCAAGGGCAAATCAACACATGACTGAAAGTGATAAATATATGATTAATTGTGTTGATGTGTCTGAGTATAATATACAATGAAAACACCTTAATGGCACCTGTGCTAAAGTTACTAAGATTGGTGATATTAAATTAGCAGAAGGTATCATTCTGTATGATGTGTTTTTGGGTCCTGATTAGTGTGTCAATTTGTTGTATGTTCACAGTTTGTCTAAGGATAATAACTTGAGTGTGTTGTTTGATGAAGATAGTTGTTACATTCAGGATTCCAAGTCAAAGAGAATCATGGTGACTAGTGATCAGAGTGATGGCATGTAGTTTGTTGGTGAAAATGTGAGTGTTAACCATATGCGTTTTAGTAGTATTGGTAGTTCTAATTTGTGACATAGTAGGTTAGGACATCCCTCTGATCAAGTTTTGGCCATATTAAAACAAGATTTAAAATTAGGAAAGATTGATTCTCAACCTTGTGACATTTGTCACAAGGCAAAACAAGTAAGAATGCCATTCCCTATTAGTAGACATAAGACCAAACATATAGGTGATATCATTCATCTAGTTGTTTGGGGTCCTTATAAAGTAACTAGTTAGGAAGGGTATAGGTATTTTATAACTGTCGTGGATGATTATTCCAGGACAGTGTGGTGTTACTTACTTAAAAATAAAGGAGAAGTGTTTGAAAATCTTGTTACATTTTATGAACTTCTTAAAACACAGTTTAAAACAAGGTTAAAGGTTTTCAGAAATGATAATGGGAGTGAATTTGTTAATAAACAAATGGAAATGTGTTTTAATTAAAATGCTATAATGCATCAAACTTCATGTGTGTATACACCACAACAAAATGGTGTTGCAGACAGGAAGCATAGGCATTTGTTGAATATGGCCAGGACTTTGTTATTTCAGTGTGGATTACCAACTTAGATTTTGGTCTGATAGTGTTCTAACTACTACATATTTGATAAACAGGGTTCCTTCTTTAGTGTTGTTAGGTAAGAGTCCATATGAAGTCATGTTTACCCCCCCCCCCACTCTTAGTCACTTATAAAACTCTGGTTGTTTGTGTTTTAATACTGTTTTAAATGAATCTAATAAACTGTCAAACAAAGCTGAAAAATGTGTTTTAATAGAGTATTCTAACTTTAAAAGATGGTATAAACTTTCGTGTCGTTTTTATGAAGATATTAATCATTTTAAACAAAATACTCTACAAAATTTTGGTTTTCGAAAAGAAGACACCAATGTTACACACTTAAATTTTTTTAATAGTATTGTGTCTATTCAATCTAAGGTTTCACAAGTGACTAAGGGGAACAACTTTCCCAATGATGAAAGGGGAACAAATGATACTCATGAAGTTCCTTCTAGTTTGCAATCAGAAAACTCTCCTAGGACTGTTAGGGGTAGACCTTGATTAGCAGCCTGGCAGTTCAGGTTGCAGAAACTCTGATATGGCAAACCAGGATGTAGGGACTTCAAATGCTGAGATCAACCCATCTGAGGGAAGTATTAGGAAGTCTTCTAGGGTACTTACTTTTCCTAGAAAGTTTAATGAGTATGTTGTAGAAGGTAATGTTAAATATGGTCTTGAAAAGTTGTTAATTACTCAAATCTAACTAGTGATAACTTGTCGTTTGTGTCTGTTTTAAACAAAATGTTGAACCTTGTTCTTATTATGAGGCTGCCAAGGACCCCAAATAGGTTGAAGCAATGAATTCTGAAATGGAAGCCTTACATAGGAACAATACTTGGGTGCTGTGTGATTTACCAGTAGGTAGAAAACCTATAGGGTGTAAATGGGTCTATAAATCAAATATAAGGCTAATGGTGAAGTTGAGAAATATAAAGCCAGACTAGTGGCTAAAGGTAACAATCAGAGAGAAGGTCTTGATTTTAGTGAGACCTTTTCTCCTGTTGTCAAGATGGTAACTGTTAGGTGTATCATTAGCTTGGCTGTTCAAAACAATTGGATTTTGTATCAAGTAGATATAAACAATGCTTTTTATATGGATTCATTACTGAATATGTTTACATGACTTTGCCTGAGGGATATTATTCTAAAAATGAAAACAAAGTGTGTAAACTTGTCAAGTCCTTATATGGTCTAAAACATGCTCCTAGAAAATGGAATAAGAAACTGACAAATGGGTTGCTTGAAATTGGCTTTGTTCAAAGTACATGTGATTATTCCATGTTTATTTTGTCTAAAAATGATGTATTCCTTGTCTTATTGGTCTATGTAGATGAGATAATGTTAACTGGGAATAATGTGTTTGAAATTAAAAGAGAAAAAATTGTTGATTACAAACGTTCTTATAAAAGACTTAGGAAAACTTAAATACTTTTTAGGTATAGAAGTTCTATATTCTGAAAATGTTCCTGACTTGGTGTTTCAAAACAGAGAAAATAAAAGAATACTTAAGACGGTATTTCTTACTACTTTAATTTACGGTGCATATGGAATGTTAGTAACAAAAAATAAATAAATAAATAAATAAATAAAAATAATCCAATAACAAGGAGATATGCTTGTAGGAAGTTATGGAGGAGATCATTGTTCTTTCATTTATATAGATCAAGCATAGAAATAAGTTACTCAGGTTGAAATGGGATAAGTGTGTAAATTTTATGTCCTTGAAAAATTATAGTGTCATGGTTCTATGGCCTAGCATCTTGCTAGTCCTTCGTGTTTCTTACTTTCACGATGATAGATGATCTATTTGCTGTTCAGGAAAGAAATTAAACTTGTTCTTTAGCATTTCAATCTTGGTTTTAAAATGTTATTTTATAATTTTAAATAGTATGCATAGGTTTTTAAAAGCATAAGATCTTGCATAGCATCTTGATCGTGTAATTTTGATCATTCCAGTCTTTGACTTGAATGAATGAGTTACAAAAAAAAAAATACAATATAGTTAGCTTTATCAAAATAAAATAGAAAATATGCGTTAATATAAGTCCCTACTAGTCATATCAAACTATTTCTATCGAGGGGTTACTCTGCAAAATGCGCTGTGCGTTTTCTGCAGCTCTGATGCGGAGTCTTCTGCTCATTTGTTTACCGACTGCATTTTTGCAGCTGAGTTATGGTCTCGGGTTGCTTCCTGGTGTCGCCTTCCGCCTATTTTCGCCTTCGAAGTCACTGACTTGCTGAACTTGGCAGACTATCAACCTTCAAAATCGAATGATAAATACATCTTGCTGGGTATTATGATTACTTCTATATGGGCGTTATGGAACGAAAGAAACAATCGAATTTTCAAAGGAACAAAACGGAGAGCTATAGAAGTCGTGGAGGATATCAAAACGATTTCTTTTTTCTGGATTCGTAATAGGTCTAGATTCAAAGACTTAGATTGGAATGTTTGGTATAACTATCCTCTGAATTCGGTGTAATCGGTTTTTAGCCCAGGGGTACTTGCTTTGAGGACCGTCTGGTGCGCTGTTGAATGAAATTTAACTTTCAAAAAAAAAAAAAGTTTTAAACTTGAAATCGTTAATAGATTACCAATTCATTTAGTCTTTAATAAATATGCATGAAAGATTATGATATTTGAGTAACATCTTTTAATCACGGTTCGATTTTACGATCCAATGTTTGTAGATTCAAAATAATACATGGTAAGATTCGATCTTTTAACTGATGTAATTAATAAAGTGTGAATTGAAATTGACATACAAAGTAATATGTTATTTATTTCCTATCTACAAATTATTTCATCTTTTTATCAAATCAAACCTTATGTGAATGTGCTGACTCATGTGGGCCAGCTAGTTATATTAGATGGCTGAGATTGTGTTTGTGAGAAACTGATCTACGGCTGTGATTGGTTCTTGAGAGTTGATCAAGAGAAGCTTCTGGAGGATAGTATAAAAGCTTTGTTATCTTATTTTTTTATTCATTCTATATTATTTTCTAGGGTTTCATCTCTGTATTATCTCTCGCATTTGTCTAAGGCTTCTGATCATCTTCAAGATCTGTAAGCCTGTAATAATTCGTTGTTTGTATTTCTAGTGATCAGTTGATTGTTGTTTTCAACTAATCTGGACTTTGTATTGATTTAAGATCTTCTATATTTGTAGAAGATCTAGGGTTTGGCTGGGAATGTTGTTTAGGTTGGTTAATAATAAGATTTTGGTCACCATTTTCATTCGTTATATCTTTGTCTTTCTTCTTGAGTTGCATGTTTGCGTTTGAGAGAATTATGTTTAGTTATATTCATAGTTTTCTACAGCTCCTCAATTGAATCTAAGTACAAAGCTTTAGCAAACGTGGAGGCTGATTTTTTTTTTGGTCAAAAATCTACTAACAAGACTTGTGATCCCAATAAACCAACCACCGACCTATTTTGTGATAATATGTATGCAAATTACTTAAGCAAATCCAGTTTACCATTCTCGGATGAAACATGTGGCACTTGATTACCATTTTGTTCATGAAAAGGTATTTACAAGTTAATTAATATGTGTGCTACAACCTACATGTCAGCACTAAGGATCAACTTGCAGATATACAAACCAAGCCTTTGAGCCAAGTTCCCTTTTAGCATATTCGCTCCAAGATTGGAGTCTCCAACCGAAGCCTTCATCTTACAAGTGCGAACACAAATTTAAAATTCAAATATATAAGTTTAAATTGTATAGACAAAGACTCAAAGTAGTTATTCACTTATAGTTATGACTCAACCGTTAATAGATTAAGATGGGGATGTTTTTCTAAGATACCGCTAAGGGAGGGAGAAAAGATGAATTTGCGGAATGCATGTTTAGAGCTTTTAAATTAGGTAGTTTAAATGGTTACTGAAGATGTGTGTTGTTTGTTTATAGACCAAATATGTCACACCCTCAAATTCCACATGCAGGGTTTTACCGCGAGGCGCGTAACACACCAGGATCCAAGTCAACGGTCACAATAAGCGACAACTATATGTAAGATACGTAAACCAAACCATTAAGTTTAATAACACAATAACCAGTAGCGGAAGCTTAAATATGTTTACAATCCAAATAAAATAACGTAGTCTGAAAATGTTTGAAAACATGCAACTAAAACCCTAGACGCCGTGAAAGACCCCGTGCGCCTAGTCCATGTGCTGCTACCTTAGCAACCAAAAATGTTAACATATAATGCGTTGAGTTCACATGTTTTTATAAAATGTTTCCATAATTTTTAAAGATCATTCCCGCTACTACTATGTTATAACAACGTTAGCTAGACGTCAAGTACGAATACTACTATGGTTGGGAACCAGTGGCGAGGCTTAGTTGGGGTGGGAGGGGGCGGCCGACCCCCCCCCCCCCGAATTTTCGTGCAGAAGTTCCGATTTTATAGTATTCGTATAGAAAATTTTGTAAATATAGGGTTTCGACCCCCCGAAACTAGTGACTTCTGACCCCCCGAACCTTCGGGTCAAGCTTCGCCACTGTTGGGAACCATTACTAGACATGTACCAATGTTTAAACCGCCCAGGCTGTTGGGCTACCTTCATCCTCGGTAGGCCCGATGCTAGAGACAATATGCACCCGCCGGGCCTCCCACCAACCCGGGTGGGGTTTGTAAGGCCCAATAGATCTATCCATATTTCCCTCGTTGTGCTACCCCGCACATTCATGGTTTCCCCTTGGGACCTAAGATGAAACGCCGTATAGTAAACAAAAGATAACCATAGTATAAGATGATCTTTATAAATCCAAAGTATGTAGCATGTTTCTCCCCCGAAAGTAAAATTGGGATTGTGACACTCACCTTAGGTTGCGTCTTCCAATCAATAGAATGACTGACACGAACTGATAGTCCCAACTACCGACGACCTATCATAATGTATGTATAAGTGTTTTGAATAATAACCTGTGGGTTAACTAGTCCACGATTGTCCAAATCATGACTTCATATGTTTGAAAATGTGTTTGAACGTTGACCCAACACACCCGACAGACCCGACATCCCGTTGGTGACCCGTTACACTAGTTGATCATGTACATACAACTTACATACATGGATTACACATAAAACACTTAGTTTTCGTCCAAAAACATATTTCTGCAGTCGTGGGGTCGAACCGGAACATTTCCTGTTTGGTTCGACCCTTATGATAGGTCGAAAGAGATGTTTATGATTTGGTTCGACCTTAACACAATTGGTTCGACCCTTCGACTAGTCGAACCAATTTCTGGTTCAACCCCTCCGTCTGCTGCACCATTTAAACGCACTAAATCTCATCAAAACATCACGAAAAGTCACAAATCACAGTAGTTGACTATGTTTATCCTAACCACATGTAATCATACCATTTTCACATACAAATACGTCTGTTTCACATAGCAATTACAATCTTTCCCAAAATGGTATATTATGGAAATATCACTTCAATGCATGGAAACTATCAATACAACCTCATTTACAGATTGATATACACAGGCTAGACATGTCTAATGAATACCCCAATCATAACATCATCAATACTAACAAGAACAAACCCTAAATCTAACATAAAACCCCTAAAATAGGTGAACATCCGACAAACATCAATCATAAACCATAATATCCATAAATTACTATCCAAAACAGTCATAAATCATTAATATAACATATATTCATCATTTCATTTCATTTCATATAACACAATAACACATCATTTAACACCATTAACATTGGGGGTTTTGTAAGAAAACTCATTATTAATGATTAGGTTTAGTTTAGAAGGGTGTTAGAAAGATTTTTATCCATGAAAACTCATTTGATTCAGATCTGGACTTTTAGGGTTTGATAAAAATGTATGAAAATTGATTAAAAAGGGTTTAGATGATGAACACACCTTGATTCTTCACTTGTTTTTGTTATAGAACGTGTTTTTAGCTTAGGATCTGAAAAACAAGATCAAAAACTCCTTTCTACGGGTTTGGGGTTGAGAGAGAGCACTTGGAGGTGAGTTAGGGTTGTGAAATGATGAAAATTTGGCAAAGTGTTGTATTTATACTCTGCTTTGGTTCGCCCCTTCGTAGGGTTGAACCAAGTTTCAAAAGGGTCGAATGAACATTATGAGTGTGGTTCGACCCCCCCCCCCCTATAGGTCGAACCAACACTCTGATATCCAGCTTTTTCATAATTTTCCATTTTAGCACATTCTAACACATGTTAACACATTCTAACATATGAATATGCATTTCTAACATACATTAATCAAATCTAATCATATAAACACATATTTGTAAGTCGTACATCATATATAAAGCATTCATACTCAATACTTAATCCAACTTATGTAATTTCACTAACAACGGAACTCAAGACTCGTGTGTGTGTGTATGTTACCCCCAATGATCCTCCGAATGATTGAACCCTAGACAATACGTAAGTGTAAATCAACTCCCAATGATTCCCCGAATCATCGACCCGACTCAACTGACCCAGCTAAGTACACTAAATAAATGTTTTTCGCTAAGGTAGACCTATATGTTTGTAAAAGTGTTAACCGGAGTTTGTCGGGTGTCACAAAATAGGTGGGTTTTCATCGAGATCGTTGAGGCTTTTGACTGAAAACTTGCTTTATTCACTTTTTAATTCTAAGTTTAAGTAGAATAGGTAGCGTCATATCAAAGTAAACCTCTTTAGGTAGAGGTTCATGCTAAACAAACTTTCTATCATAATAAACTTGTTGAAAAAGAGGTGTAGCTTCTACATCACTAACTTATGTTTTATGTGGAGCTTACTCGGAAGAGACGAATCGCATCTTCATAAATAGAAAGGGTCTAGGGATGTTTGGAGACAATTGTTTTATTTGGTCTCAATTTCCACATTGGACGCTCTTGTCTATCTTGCAGATTTTTGAGTTTCCTGACTTGGTGTTTCAAAACAGAGAAAATAAAAGAATACTTAAGACGGTATTTCTTACTACTTTAATTTACGGTGCATATGGAATGTTAGTAACAAAAAATAAATAAATAAATAAATAAATAAAAATAATCCAATAACAAGGAGATATGCTTGTAGGAAGTTAAGGAGGAGATCATTGTTCTTTCATTTATATAGATCAAGCATAGAAATAAGTTACTCAGGTTGAAATGGGATAAGTGTGTAAATTTTATGTCCTTGAAAAATTATAGTGTCATGGTTCTATGGCCTAGCATCTTGCTAGTCCTTCGTGTTTCTTACTTTCACGATGATAGATGATCTATTTGCTGTTCAGGAAAGAAATTAAACTTGTTCTTTAGCATTTCAATCTTGGTTTTAAAATGTTATTTTATAATTTTAAATAGTATGCATAGGTTTTTAAAAGCATAAGATCTTGCATAGCATCTTGATCGTGTAATTTTGATCATTCTAGTCTTTGACTTGAATGAATGAGTTACAAAAAAAAAAATACAATATAGTTAGCTTTATCAAAATAAAATAGAAAATATGCGTTAATATAAGTCCCTACTAGTCATATCAAACTATTTCTATCGAGGGGTTACTCTGCAAAATGCGCTGTGCGTTTTCTGCAGCTCTGATGCGGAGTCTTCTACTCATTTGTTTACCGACTGCATTTTTGCAGCTGAGTTATGGTCTCGGGTTGCTTCCTGGTGTCGCCTTCCGCCTATTTTCGCCTTCGAAGTCACTGACTTGCTGAACTTGGCAGACTATCAACCTTCAAAATCGAATGATAAATACATCTTGCTGGGTATTATGATTACTTCTATATGGGCGTTATGGAACGAAAGAAACAATCGAATTTTCAAAGGAACAAAACGGAGAGCTATAGAAGTCGTGGAGGATATCAAAACGATTTCTTTTTTCTGGATTCGTAATAGGTCTAGATTCAAAGACTTAGATTGGAATGTTTGGTATAACTATCCTCTGAATTCGGTGTAATCGGTTTTTAGCCCAGGGGTACTTGCTTTGAGGACCGTCTGGTGCGCTGTTGAATGAAATTTAACTTTCAAAAAAAAAAAGTTTTAAACTTGAAATCGTTAATAGATTACCAATTCATTTAGTCTTTAATAAATATGCATGAAAGATTATGATATTTGAGTAACATCTTTTAATCACGGTTCGATTTTACGATCCAATGTTTGTAGATTCAAAATAATACATGGTAAGATTCGATCTTTTAACTGATGTAATTAATAAAGTGTGAATTGAAATTGACATACAAAGTAATATGTTATTTATTTCCTATCTACAAATTATTTCATCTTTTTATCAAATCAAACCTTATGTGAATGTGCTGACTCATGTGGGCCAGCTAGTTATATTAGATGGCTGAGATTGTGTTTGTGAGAAACTGATCTACGGCTGTGATTGGTTCTTGAGAGTTGATCAAGAGAAGCTTCTGGAGGATAGTATAAAAGCTTTGTTATCTTATTTTTTTATTCATTCTATATTATTTTCTAGGGTTTCATCTCTGTATTATCTCTCGCATTTGTCTAAGGCTTCTGATCATCTTCAAGATCTGTAAGCCTGTAATAATTCGTTGTTTGTATTTCTAGTGATCAGTTGATTGTTGTTTTCAACTAATCTGGACTTTGTATTGATTTAAGATCTTCTATATTTGTAGAAGATCTAGGGTTTGGCTGGGAATGTTGTTTAGGTTGGTTAATAATAAGATTTTGGTCACCATTTTCATTCGTTATATCTTTGTCTTTCTTCTTGAGTTGCATGTTTGCGTTTGAGAGAATTATGTTTAGTTATATTCATAGTTTTCTACAGCTCCTCAATTGAATCTAAGTACAAAGCTTTAGCAAACGTGGAGGCTGATTTTTTTTTTGGTCAAAAATCTACTAACAAGACTTGTGATCCCAATAAACCAACCACCGACCTATTTTGTGATAATATGTATGCAAATTACTTAAGCAAATCCAGTTTACCATTCTCGGATGAAACATGTGGCACTTGATTACCATTTTGTTCATGAAAAGGTATTTACAAGTTAATTAATATGTGTGCTACAACCTACATGTCAGCACTAAGGATCAACTTGCAGATATACAAACCAAGCCTTTGAGCCAAGTTCCCTTTTAGCATATGCGCTCCAAGATTGGAGTCTCCAACCGAAGCCTTCATCTTACAAGTGCGAACACAAATTTAAAATTCAAATATATAAGTTTAAATTGTATAGACAAAGACTCAAAGTAGTTATTCACTTATAGTTATGACTCAACCGTTAATAGATTAAGATGGGGATGTTCTTCTAAGATACCGCTAAGGGAGGGAGAAAAGATGAATTTGCGGAATGCATGTTTAGAGCTTTTAAATTAGGTAGTTTAAATGGTTACTGAAGATGTGTGTTGTTTGTTTATAGACCAAATATGTCACACCCTCAAATTCCACATGCAGGGTTTTACCGCGAGGCGCGTAACACACCAGGATCCAAGTCAACGGTCACAATAAGCGACAACTATATGTAAGATACGTAAACCAAACCATTAAGTTTAATAACACAATAACCAGTAGCGGAAGCTTAAATATGTTTACAATCCAAATAAAATAACGTAGTCTGAAAATGTTTGAAAACATGCAACTAAAACCCTAGACGCCGTGAAAGACCCCGTGCGCCTAGTCCATGTGCTGCTACCTTAGCAACCAAAAATGTTAACATATAATGCGTTGAGTTCACATGTTTTTATAAAATGTTTCCATAATTTTTAAAGATCATTCCCGCTACTACTATGTTATAACAACGTTAGCTAGACGTCAAGTACGAATACTACTATGGTTGGGAACCAGTGGCGAGGCTTAGTTGGGGTGGGAGGGGGCGGCCGACCCCCCCCCCCCCCCGAATTTTCGTGCAGAAGTTCCGATTTTATAGTATTCGTATAGAAAATTTTGTAAATATAGGGTTTCGACCCCCCGAAACTAGTGACTTCTGACCCCCCGAACCTTCGGGTCAAGCTTCGCCACTGTTGGGAACCATTACTAGACATGTACCAATGTTTAAACCGCCCAGGCTGTTGGGCTACCTTCATCCTCGGTAGGCCCGATGCTAGAGACAATATGCACCCGCCGGGCCTCCCACCAACCCGGGTGGGGTTTGTAAGGCCCAATAGATCTATCCATATTTCCCTCGTTGTGCTACCCCGCACATTCATGGTTTCCCCTTGGGACCTAAGATGAAACGCCGTATAGTAAACAAAAGATAACCATAGTATAAGATGATCTTTATAAATCCAAAGTATGTAGCATGTTTCTCCCCCGAAAGTAAAATTGGGATTGTGACACTCACCTTAGGTTGCGTCTTCCAATCAATAGAATGACTGACACGAACTGATAGTCCCAACTACCGACGACCTATCATAATGTATGTATAAGTGTTTTGAATAATAACCTGTGGGTTAACTAGTCCCCGATTGTCCAAATCATGACTTCATATGTTTGAAAATGTGTTTGAACGTTGACCCAACACACCCGACAGACCCGACATCCCGTTGGTGACCCGTTACACTAGTTAATCATGTACATACAACTTACATACATGGATTACACATAAAACACTTAGTTTTCGTCCAAAAACATATTTCTGCAGTCGTGGGGTCGAACCAGAACATTTCCTGTTTGGTTCGACCCTTATGATAGGTCGAAAGAGATGTTTATGATTTGGTTCGACCTTAACACAATTGGTTCGACCCTTCGACTAGTCGAACCAATTTCTGGTTCAACCCCTCCGTCTGCTGCACCATTTAAACGCACTAAATCTCATCAAAACATCACGAAAAGTCACAAATCACAGTAGTTGACTATGTTTATCCTAACCACATGTAATCATACCATTTTCACATACAAATACGTCTGTTTCACATAGCAATTACAATCTTTCCCAAAATGGTATATTATGGAAATATCACTTCAATGCATGGAAACTATCAATACAACCTCATTTACAGATTGATATACACAGGTTAGACATGTCTAATGAATACCCCAATCATAACATCATCAATACTAACAAGAACAAACCCTAAATCTAACATAAAACCCCTAAAATAGGTGAACATCCGACAAACATCAATCATAAACCATAATATCCATAAATTACTATCCAAAACAGTCATAAATCATTAATATAACATATATTCATCATTTCATTTCATTTCATATAACACAATAACACATCATTTAACACCATTAACATTGGGGGTTTTGTAAGAAAACTCATTATTAATGATTAGGTTTAGTTTAGAAGGGTGTTAGAAAGATTTTTATCCATGAAAACTCATTTGATTCAGATCTGGACTTTTAGGGTTTGATAAAAATGTATGAAAATTGATTAAAAAGGGTTTAGATGATGAACACACCTTGATTCTTCACTTGTTTTTGTTATAGAACGTGTTTTTAGCTTAGGATCTGAAAAACAAGATCAAAAACTCCTTTCTACGGGTTTGGGGTTGAGAGAGAGCACTTGGAGGTGAGTTAGGGTTGTGAAATGATGAAAATTTGGCAAAGTGTTGTATTTATACTCTGCTTTGGTTCGCCCCTTCGTAGGGTTGAACCAAGTTTCAAAAGGGTCGAATGAACATTATGAGTGTGGTTCGACCCCCCCCCCCCTATAGGTCGAACCAACACTCTGATATCCAGCTTTTTCATAATTTTCCATTTTAGCACATTCTAACACATGTTAACACATTCTAACATATGAATATGCATTTCTAACATACATTAATCAAATCTAATCATATAAACACATATTTGTAAGTCGTACATCATATATAAAGCATTCATACTCAATACTTAATCCAACTTATGTAATTTCACTAACAACGGAACTCAAGACTCGTGTGTGTGTGTATGTTACCCCCAATGATCCTCCGAATGATTGAACCCTAGACAATACGTAAGTGTAAATCAACTCCCAATGATTCCCCGAATCATCGACCCGACTCAACTGACCCAGCTAAGTACACTAAATAAATGTTTTTCGCTAAGGTAGACCTATATGTTTGTAAAAGTGTTAACCGGAGTTTGTCGGGTGTCACAAAATAGGTGGGTTTTCATCGAGATCGTCGAGGCTTTTGACTGAAAACTTGCTTTATTCACTTTTTAATTCTAAGTTTAAGTAGAATAGGTAGCGTCATATCAAAGTAAACCTCTTTAGGTAGAGGTTCATGCTAAACAAACTTTCTATCATAATAAACTTGTTGAAAAAGAGGTGTAGCTTCTACATCACTAACTTATGTTTTATGTGGAGCTTACTCGGAAGAGACGAATCGCATCTTCATAAATAGAAAGGGTCTAGGGATGTTTGGAGACAATTGTTTTATTTGGTCTCAATTTCCACATTGGACGCTCTTGTCTATCTTGCAGATTTTTGAGTTTCCTGACTTGGTGTTTCAAAACAGAGAAAATAAAAGAATACTTAAGACGGTATTTCTTACTACTTTAATTTACGGTGCATATGGAATGTTAGTAACAAAAAATAAATAAATAAATAAATAAATAAAAATAATCCAATAACAAGGAGATATGCTTGTAGGAAGTTATGGAGGAGATCATTGTTCTTTCATTTATATAGATCAAGCATAGAAATAAGTTACTCAGGTTGAAATGGGATAAGTGTGTAAATTTTATGTCCTTGAAAAATTATAGTGTCATGGTTCTATGGCCTAGCATCTTGCTAGTCCTTCGTGTTTCTTACTTTCACGATGATAGATGATCTATTTGCTGTTCAGGAAAGAAATTAAACTTGTTCTTTAGCATTTCAATCTTGGTTTTAAAATGTTATTTTATAATTTTAAATAGTATGCATAGGTTTTTAAAAGCATAAGATCTTGCATAGCATCTTGATCGTGTAATTTTGATCATTCCAGTCTTTGACTTGAATGAATGAGTTACAAAAAAAAAAATACAATATAGTTAGCTTTATCAAAATAAAATAGAAAATATGCGTTAATATAAGTCCCTACTAGTCATATCAAACTATTTCTATCGAGGGGTTACTCTGCAAAATGCGCTGTGCGTTTTCTGCAGCTCTGATGCGGAGTCTTCTGCTCATTTGTTTACCGACTGCATTTTTGCAGCTGAGTTATGGTCTCGGGTTGCTTCCTGGTGTCGCCTTCCGCCTATTTTCGCCTTCGAAGTCACTGACTTGCTGAACTTGGCAGACTATCAACCTTCAAAATCGAATGATAAATACATCTTGCTGGGTATTATGATTACTTCTATATGGGCGTTATGGAACGAAAGAAACAATCGAATTTTCAAAGGAACAAAACGGAGAGCTATAGAAGTCGTGGAGGATATCAAAACGATTTCTTTTTTCTGGATTCGTAATAGGTCTAGATTCAAAGACTTAGATTGGAATGTTTGGTATAACTATCCTCTGAATTCGGTGTAATCGGTTTTTAGCCCAGGGGTACTTGCTTTGAGGACCGTCTGGTGCGCTGTTGAATGAAATTTAACTTTCAAAAAAAAAAAAAGTTTTAAACTTGAAATCGTTAATAGATTACCAATTCATTTAGTCTTTAATAAATATGCATGAAAGATTATGATATTTGAGTAACATCTTTTAATCACGGTTCGATTTTACGATCCAATGTTTGTAGATTCAAAATAATACATGGTAAGATTCGATCTTTTAACTGATGTAATTAATAAAGTGTGAATTGAAATTGACATACAAAGTAATATGTTATTTATTTCCTATCTACAAATTATTTCATCTTTTTATCAAATCAAACCTTTTTTTCCTTTTGTTTCTTTATACTTTTATCAGAATCACCCTCTTCAATCATGTCAACCTTCTTTTTAATATCTCTTTCTATCTAAATATTTTACACCAAATAATATTATCAGGTACTCTTTGTGGAAAATGTTTAATTTAATAATCTTGTGGGAGCTGTTTGAAAAATTGATTAGAAAATTTCTAAGCATCAGATTAGTCTCTTATCTTTCAGTTGTATATTTTTTCTAAATTATTTACTCATTTTTATACAACTTTAGTCTTTAGATACATGATTTAAAAACAACCTTTAATGCTTTATAAAACTAATAATACATAACTAGCTTAGTTCTGCACTTGGCCTGCTAGCCGATAGCGATATATCCCTGTGGTGCTTGTCTCGTTACTTGTATGCCTGTCTGTTTCCTGTTCTCTCTTTCTGAGCCGGGGGTCTCTCTGGAAGCAGCCTCTCTATCCGTATGGGTAGAGGAAAGGTGTGCCTACATCTCACCCTCCCCTGACCCTACCAATAGTTTATACTATTCGTGGGATATACTGGGTATGATTGATTGATTGATTGATTGATTGATTGATTGATTGATTTTATATTTGCGTATATTTTTAAGCTTCATTTTATTAATGTAACTTTATGTTTTGTTAGGCGATTTCTACGGTTCCAATTGAAAGTATGCATTGAAGACGCCGATATGGGTTGCAAGTATGAAAACGTCAGTTTGGGAAGTTATTGTATACCGCTTCTTCTTTTGACATATATGTATTTGTGTTATTTTGAAACTTTTGTAACTTTATATACTTGGGTTATTTTATATTAGTTTTAATTTTTTTTATATTTGTTTTCAGCCATATATATTTGTGTATATTGGGAAATATTTGAGAAATTATCTGGAAATTGACACAATAAATATTATATATATATAGCTTAAAGTACCAAAAGATGGGGTTCCATAACCACACCTTTAAACATTTTAGTTGCCAAAATTGAAAGACTATAAGATGCGGTTTCATATCAAAAGATGCGGTTCATTGAAACCGCATCTTTTGGTAGTTAGCCTTTTGATGCGAGGCTATAAGATGCGGGTCTATAACCACATCTTTTGGCTCAAATAACCGCATCTTCTGCTCTTTTGTGTACTAGTGAATCAAAGTTATATTCAAAAGAAAACTCGATTGTGTACAACTCTTGGCATGCTATGCTGGACTATATGGCATGCGACTTGTGAGGAATGAACTAGTCTTCTTCAACAAAGCGGTGGATCCAGCAAAGTAGATTGAGGAAATTAAGGCATTTAATTGGTTTCGTATAGGTGAAGATCGAATTAGTCCAGCATTCCTTCACTTGATTGCAATTATTGGACTACTTGTAATTTTGTTTGAATTGTATGTGTTGTGTCTTGTATAGCCTTTGGCTTGTTTTGTTTAATAAAGTTAACCGTTAAAAAAGAAAAAGAAAAACTCTAACATTGATTGTCTTAGTTAACCAAAAAAATAACCATTAGGTTTAAAAGGAGAAATCCGTGTAAGGAACAATTTGATCCTGAGTAGAGATGATTTTCTAGCCAAGATTTACCGCCAAATAGGGGTGCTTAACGGGTCGGGTTTGTGGGTTGGCGGGTCCACCCCGGCCAGAATCCAAAAATTTTACATGAACCCGAACCTGTCCGAACCCGAAAATTGTGAGATACATATGAACCCGAACCCGACCCGAATATTCTCGAGTTGACCCGAACCCAACCCGTTCAACCTGATTTTTTTTTTATTTTTTCGCAAACTAATGTATTAAAATTAAAATTTTACTACAAAAAACACTAACATATATAAAACATTTATGTTTTATTTATAAAATATCATACCAATTTCTATTTTAAGTTATAAGTGTAACATAAAATACCTAACCAATTTAATTTATAACATAAAACATATTATAAATAAACAATATATAGTATAAATAGGTTAAACGGGTCAACCCGCCAATTTGCCCGGGTTGACCCGAACCCGACACGTTTAGCTAAACGGGTTCACGGGTTCAACCCGAACTTGACCCGAACCCATTTAGAATAAACCCAAACCTGCTAGTTTCGTGTTAGGTTCAGATCGTATTTTAGGGTCGTGTCAGAAATCCCTACCGCCAAAACATAACCTTTCAAAAAAATTTGTCGTATGTTATATTAATGTATGTGTAGTGGGGAGCTTCATGGGGCTTTATGGGAAAATAGGGTAGCGCTTGGTATGATTGAATGGAAGGGATAAAGGAATGGATCATTACGAGGTAATGAAAAATAGCGTGTTTGGTTGATTAAAGGAATAGAATCACCTATTCCACAAGGCATTTCATTCCCTCAAAACCTTCCATCCACCCCCATGTTTTTTTTTCCATTCCAGCCCTCATTCGCCCTTATAAATTATTGGGTAATCATTGCTTAATTATTGTTTTTTATTTAAATAACAAATATTTAATAGTAATAATAATAAATTAAATTGAAGTCTTCATTCCAATACATATCTGCTCATATTTTGATCACCTTCATCATCCTCCTCCAACCCTAATAATAATAATAATAATAATAATAATAATAATAATAATAATAATAATAATAATAATAATAATAATAATAATAATAATAATAATAATAATAATAAGGAGGAGGAGGAGGAGGAGTAGGAGGAAAAGAATCCCCAACGGTCACATTCATCAACCCCAAGGTGTTATTTCTCGCTATGGCCATAAAGTTTCAGCCCAAACGCCCTCATAGCCCTTGGGGGCGGTGTTCCCGACGCTATGGGATACAAAACGCCCTATAATACCAGCCATGAAGCCCACTACACACGCCCAACCTTTCCTTTTAAGATGAAAGAAAATAAAATAAAAAGTTATGTTTCTAGGAAAAAGACAACATTATGGGGATCATGTGAATGCACGCACGGTTGTGTTTATACGAAAAATGGTTAGATAGATATCTCATTTACTCATTTAAAATTTTTGATAAAATCCAAATTTAATTACTAAAATCGTCCCTCTGGTGGTTTGAGCCTATTAAAATATGTACTTATGGTATACTTTACATATTTTACTTTCACTTTTATACGTTTACTTTTATTTGTTATACATTTATCATATGACTTATACATTGTGTTTTATGATTGCATAAAATTGTTGCTGGTCAAGTCCAAGATCGAAGTATTGCTGAGTCCAAGAGGTCCAAGTGGTGTTGAGTCCTAGAAGTGATGCAGAGTTGCTGATGGCCTATACGGTTGGCCCAATGTCTTGGCCCGGTCTCAATAGAAAGCCAGTTGGGCTTTGCCAGCGTGGCAATCCGGGTGAAACAAACACACTTGTTTTCACCCGTTGATCTCTTGTTTATTATATCATCCTGATCGTTCATTTCTTTTCGAGAGTTGTGTTGTGCAGTGGCGAAGCTTGATCCGAAGGTTCAGGGGGTCGGAAGTCACTAGTTTCAGGGGGTCGAAAACCAGTTTTGGGGGGTCGAAACCCTATATTTGCAAAATTTTCTATACGAATACTATATAATCGGCACTTCTATGCGAAAATTCGGAGGGGTCGGCCGCCCCCGCCGGCCCCTACTAAGTTTCGCCAGTGGTTGTGAGCTGTGTATAAAAGGCTTGTGTTTCTTCTCTCTCTCTCTCTCTCTCTCTCTCTCTCTCTCTCCCCTTTCAAATCAGATTAGTAGTTTACTTTCGATCACTTTTGTTCTCTCGTAACAGTCTCTCACCTAGGGTTAGCTTGAGATAATCTTTGTTAGGTTTAGATTCTTGGGTGTAATCACAGATCATCTATTGATGATCTGTAGGGTTGGGTATTAGAGTTTTGTTGAGAGATTGTGGTGTAATCGTTGAGTTGATTCTTTTGATTGTTTTTTGTAAAGTTCTTGATAATAAAAGTGAATAAACCATGAAATTTCACAAAACCAATATACTAATCCAGCCCAAAACTATATATTTGATTTAACTCGCCTAAAGCTCATCGAGTGCACTAAGCTTCACAAGCCACTGTGTTTCCACTCAGTGTCACATATTTCCATGTTAATGAGGTATATAAATTTGAAACTATATATTAGATTTAACTCGCCTAAAGCTCATACTCCTATGGCTTCCAGATACACACTCTAGACCAATAAATTCTTAGTAGCATGCCATTCCTATTCCCTATATGTGCACTATGCAGATGTTTGCAGATCATGCTTAAGCCTAATTCCAATTGATGTTCCAAGAACTTGGATTTAGAACAGAGTGGAGGTGAGGAAGAGAAGAGTAGGGATATGAGGAAGAGGAGAACATGGACTGTTTTGGCAATTAACTAAGTTTTAACACAGATGGACAATTTGCCTCTGACTTAATGAGGTTGAGTTAACCCCGTTAAGCAATTGGACTGTTTTGACCTATTTCATCAAAAGTCAAGGACTGTTTAAGCTTCAATCAATTTTTTTTCTTTTTTTAGTAGCAACATTTGTATTTGTAGACATATATTAGACATTTTGTATGTTTGTTTTTCATGTCATAAAACCGATAAAAGACCTGCTTGGTTGAAAACCTCCGCCCCTTTTAAGGCAATTTGTTTATGTCATTTTGTAATAGTTTGCTTTTGTGTATTGAAGGGATATGGTACCAAAATATCCATATCACAAACCTATAAACAGCGCCTAGCTAAACATATTCCGCCCGTTCTACGTCAGCGGAACGTTTAGCGTTCATTACACAATGGACGAAGACGCAGACTCACCCGCCCGTTTTACGTCGGCGGAATATCTTGCGTTCGGCGTCTACTCACCAGCCCGTTCTACGTCAGCGGAACGTTTAGCGTCCATTACACAATGGACGCAGACTCACCCGCCCGTTTTACGTTGGCGGAATATCTTGCGTCCGACGTTTACTCACCCGCCCATTTTACGTCAGCGGAACAGCTAACGCCCGTCAGACGCCAGACGCACACTGTCTCGCCCGTTTTACCTTAGAAAGACGGACACATTACGAAGCTTCCTCAGCAAGATAGACAAAACTTCTTCAACACAACCCGAAGATGCTTTTTGGGGCAGCCTCTAGGTAGACACTCCTGCCCCAGGCAACTGTTCTTGTCACACCCCAACCGATGGCGGAAACATCGAGGTGAGACTTGTGATAGATTGTTCAAAGACTTCATGACACTAGAATTCGTGACAATATGATTTAAAGATAAAATTTCATTCATAGCATAATTATCGTCTAAAAAGATAATAGAATACAAATTGTTTTCATGAAAAGAGAAATACGACATCAAAGTATAGAACTTAAACTAGCGTGAGTTTCTAGTCCAATCCTAAGTAGATTTCTTGAATATCTTGCATCAAACATTTCCTGCAACATGTATAAAATATCCGTCAACACATAAAGCATTGGTGAGCATACTAGTTTTAGTTTACATACATAGTATTTTAGAATGGTTTACTCAAATCTCATACTATAGCATTGCACATACCTATCATACAAAAGACATAACTCAAACCCGCGAGTACCACAGCGTATACCTAACATATTCATGTTAGGCCGTTTAAATCTTAACAATGACCCATAAAGGGGGCGGTGTGCTAGTCCTATAGCGCTATACATGTTAAGTGGGCTAATAATAGTTAATGATTTATGTCTAAGTATCTAAGAATCATAAGCATGGCAAGTAGCATATAAGTATGTTTAATAGATTGAGCATGAGTGTTTATGAAAGCATTAGTGTGTTTTG
Source organism: Ambrosia trifida (assembly GCA_028751855.1). Classification (NCBI taxonomy): domain Eukaryota; kingdom Viridiplantae; phylum Streptophyta; class Magnoliopsida; order Asterales; family Asteraceae; genus Ambrosia; species Ambrosia trifida. The sequence goes on along the minus strand of CM054128.1, from coordinate 99,785,824 downwards.
CATAAGATACATGTTTACACCCCAAAAGTGATAAAGAGTAAAAAGGGGACAAGTATGAACTCACCTTTGGGTGCGTTTTAGCAAGGTTCCAAAAGAATGAGTCTTGGGGGATTAGTTCCTTAGCCTTGGTTAACTAGAATTAGAAAAATAAGAGTCTTAGGTTTGAGTTTAGATTATAGATTCACGAGAGTCATGCAAGCCTTTTAGGCGAACCAAAACACAAACCACCATGAAGGTGATTCGGATGGTCATAAGAGTCAAGCAAGCCTTTTAGGCGAACCAAAACACAAACCACCATAGAGGTGATTCGGATGGTTATGAGAGTCAAGCATTGGTAAGGTAGGGATGTATCCACAAACCTTTCCGAATTATTAAATTAGTAGAGTTTATATAATTTAGTATTTATATAATATAACTTAGAAAGTAGGGTATGGTGACTTAGTTTGGATGAGCCTTGGCCTTCCTTTTGTCAACCATGAACCATAACACAAGTCCCTCCATCATTGAGTTGTTGGTGAACTTGGTTGGTATTATTAACAACCTAGTGCATAAAAGATAATAGAAGATGACCACATTTGAGGCCTCAAATTGGTGCCCTACTCATGTTTATTTGCCATGGCAAATATGAGAGAGGTCCTAGAGGTTTCCTCAAAGGGTTTGAAGAAGAGGAGAGTGAAGAAATTAGAAGAGAGGTTGAAAGTGAAGTGAGAAACTCACTTATTCTTGAGAGAATTCTTGAGAGATTAGAGAGGATTTAGAAATGAGCAAGTGATTAAGGTGTAGAGAGGGGTGTATTTATAGTTGGGGTAAAGGGGTTGGGTATTTAATGAATTAATTAGGGTGGTTAGAAGTTAATTAGTGGGGATATATCTAAAAAGAAAAAAAAAATAGAAAAAAAAAAAACGGACGTATGTATATTTGAAATTTCAAGTCATTTGACTAAAGTCAAATGTCCCAAATGTCATTATCATTATTTTTTTTTAAGTATTATTATATATATATATATATGTTTTATTAATAATAAGTATATATTAAGATTTTAACTAAATAAGTTTCCTGTTATGACGCCTAAATTAAATAGGGTAAATTATCATGACGACTCGTCATGAATTGGTAGGAGTAACATGCAAGAAGCGAATAAGGGCGAACTCGAAATTCGTTAAATATAGAATTTAAAAATCACGCGACGTTACATAAAGTTTGCGTCACGTAGAATTTATAGAATAAATGAAATAGATTAAGATTAAATGCAATTGACAAAAAAAACTTTTCCATTGATCATAAGCTCGGGATTACAAGGGTACAAAATGGAAAGATACAAGAATACAAGGACTAGAATGGAAAATACGAAAAATACGAATGTTACAGTCTCCCCTACTTTAGGAAATTTCGTCTCGAAATTTATTCAAGTGGCTTGACTGAAAAGATGTGGGTACTTTTTCTTCATTTGCTCTTCATGTTCCCAAGTGAATTCGGGTCCATTCTTCGATTCCCAACGAACTTTAACTAGCGGAATACGTTTTCGTTTGAGTTGTTTGACTTCACGATCCGTTATTTCCACTGGTTTTTCGATGAAATGCATAGTCTCGTCAATTCGTACGTCATCAAGAGGAATGTGTATGTTCCCTTCGGCTAAGCACTTCTTCAAATTTGAAACATGAAAGGTGGGATGGACATTGTTGAGTTCTTGGGGTAACTCGAGCTTGTAAGCCACTTTCCCAATTCGCTCAATGATTTTGAATGGTCCAACATACCGTGGAGCTAACTTTCCTTTCTTTCCAAACCTGACTACTCCTTTCTAAGGAGACACCTTGAGGAGTACTTGATCACCAACATTGAATTCAAGGGGTTTTCGCCGCTTGTCAGCATAGCTTTTCTGACGGCTTCGAGCAGCTAAGAGATTATCACGAATCTGAATGATTTTGTTGGTCGTTTCTTGGATGATTTCGGGACCGGTGATTTGTGCTTCACCAATCTCGTGCCAACATATAGGAGAACGACACCTTCGGCCATAAAGAGCTTCGAAAGGAGCCATTTGGATGCTGGTATGATAACTATTATTGTAAGAGAACTCGACCAATGGTAGATGAGCATCCCAGTTTCCACCAAAGTCGATTACACAAGATCGAAGCATGTCCTCAAGAGTTTGGATCGTACGTTCTGTTTGTCCATCAGATTGAGGATGAAAAGCTGTACTAAGATTAAGCTGAGTTCCCATGGCAGCCTGAAATGTTTCCCAAAGACGGGAGGTGAATCGACCATCACGGTCTGAGATGATGTCAAGAGGAATACCATGACGACAAATGATTTCCTTGGTGTAGATATGGGCTAGCTTCTCAACTTTGTAATCTTCACGAATGGGAAGAAAGTGAGCTGACTTGGTTAAACGATCAATGATTACCCAAATGCTATCATGACCGGATGATGTTCGAGGGAGCTTGGTAATAAAATCCATAGCAATACTTTCCCATTTCCACATGGGGACTTCGGGCTGTTCAAGCAAACCCGACGGTCGTTGGTGCTCGGCTTTTACTTTGGAGCAAGTGAGACATTTGGACACAAAGAGAGCAATGTCCTTTTTCATACCGGGCCACCAATAAATGCGACGGAGATCTTGATACATTTTATCCGCACCGGGATGAATGGAGTATCGAGATTTATGCGCTTCATTCATATAAGAGCACGAAGATCATCACGATTGGGAACCCAAATACGATCAAGATAATAAAGAATCCCATTTGCCTTTGATTCCAAGTGTAACTCGGCCCCACAAGACATTTCTTCATATAGAGTATTTTCATTGACCGATGTGTGCTGAGCGTCTCGAATACGATTGAAGAGATCATTTTGGAATTGGGAGCTACGAAGACGGTCGATTTCTCGGATGTTGCATAGAACTGCATGACTTTTTCGACTAAGAGCATCGGCTACTACATTCGCTTTACCAGGATGATAGCGAATTTCGCAGTCGTAGTCGTTTAACAGTTCGACCCATCGTCGTTGTCGTATGTTAAGATCTTTTTGATTAAAAATGTGTTGGAGGCTTTTGTGGTCGGTAAAAACAACACATTTCGTACCATAGAGGTAATGTCTCCAGATTTTTAAGGCAAAAACCACGGCACCAAGTTCGAGATCGTGAGTGGTGTAGTTCTTCTCGTGGATTTTGAGTTGCCTTGATGCATAGGCGATGACTTTGCCTCGTTGCATAAGAACGCAACCAAGACCTTGATTCGATGCATCACAATAAACCACGAAATCATCATTCCCCTCGGGAAGAGCTAGAATAGGAGCATCACAAAGCATAGACTTGAGGGTTTCAAAGGCTTCTTCTTGCTTAGGACCCCAAATGAAAGGTTGGGATTTTTGAGTCAAAGCGGTGAGTGGTGTAGCAATTTTGGAAAAGTTAGAGATGAACCGACGGTAGTAACCCGCCAATCCTAGAAAGGAACGAACTTCGGTAGGAGATTTTGGTGCAATCCAATTTTTAACGGCTTCAATTTTGGCAGGATCAACATGAATACCCCTATCGTTCACAATATGCCCAAGGAATTGAACTTCCTTTAACCAAAATTCACATTTAGAGAACTTGGCATAAAGTCGTTCGGCACGTAGGAGTTCTAGAATCAAACGGAGATGTCGTTTATGGTCGTCTTCGGATTTGGAATAGATCAAGATGTCATCAATGAAGACAATCACAAAACGATCCAAATAAGGTTTACACACTCGATTCATTAGATCCATGAATACTGCGGGTGCATTGGTTAAACCGAAAGGCATCACCATGAACTCGTAGTGACCATATCTTGTGCGAAAGGCAGTTTTTGGAATATCTTCTTCGTGGATTTGAAGTTGATGGTATCCCGAACGAAGATCGATTTTTGAGAAACAAGTAGCTCCTTGGAGCTGGTCAAAGAGATCATCAATGCGTGGGAGAGGGTATCGGTTTTTGATAGTAAGCTTGTTAAGCTCACGATAATCGATGCACATACGGAAAGATCCGTCTTTCTTTTTAACAAACAAAACAGGAGCACCCCAGGGAGAAGTACTCGGGCGTATGAAGCCTTTTTCGAGCAGTTCTTGGAGTTGACTAGCAAGTTCTTGCATTTCGGAAGGTGCGAGACGATATGGAGCTTTTGCAACGGGTGTAGCACCAGGTATGAGATCAATGCGAAGTTCAACAGAACGAGCAGGAGGAAGACCGGGTAGATCTTCGGGAAAGACCTCGGGAAAGTCACAAACGACAGGTATGTCTTTTATGCCTTTTTCCTTGTCTTTGGTTGTTACCACATGAGCTAAGAATGCAACATATTCCTTACGGAGATACTTTCGAGCTTTGGTACAAGACATGAGTTTGAGTCCTTTGGAGGCTTTCTCACCATAGATTTGTAAAGTGTCACCGCTGGGAAGCGGTATACGGATAAATTTTTCGAAGCAAACAACTTCGGCACGATGTTTTGCAAGCCAATCCATGCCTACTATGATGTCAAAACTTCCCAATTGCTTAGGATTTAGATCTATGGAGAAATCATGGTCATTAAGACTTAAGGTGCAGTTTTTGATAATGAAATCAATAGAGATGGGTTCACCATTTGCGACTTCAACGGTGAATGGTTCCGATAATTTAGATCGTGCACAAGCAAGTAAGGGTTCAAATTCTAGAGACACAAAACTCTTATCCGCACCAGTATCAAAGAGTATAGAAGCGTAGGATCCATTAACAAGGAACGTACCGTTCACAACATCATTTTCAGTTTGAGCTTGGGCCGCATTGAGGTTGAAAGCGCGACCCCTTGGTGGTTGATTTTGAGCCGGAGCTTGAACTTGGGCTTGGTTGTTGCGGGTACATTGAGGAGCAAAATGGCTAGGATCACCACACTTAAAACATGCACGACCATTGCCAATGGCTAGAGGAGGTTGGTTAGCGACTCGGGGTTGGTTGACAACTTGAGGTTGGTTGTTTTGGGTTCTAGGGCCGGTTTTGCAAGTTTGGACAAGGTGCCCATAGCGGTTACAATTGGTACAGAAACGGCAAGTAGAGGTTGGTGGGTGATGAAAATGGCACGTGTTACATTTTGGGAAAGAGCCGGTGTAGGGTTTCTTGGCAGGCACTTGGTTAAGAGGGGTTGGAGCTTGAGCTTCGGTGGATGGAATGGTAACGGCATAGTTTTGGGTTCGGGACTTGCGTTTGCGGTTATTACTATGGGTTGATGGGGTTTTGGATTCCTTTGGTTTGTCGGTGGGAATGGTGGTGGTTTGATTGACGGTTTTGGTGGTGTTTGGGATAGTTAAGGTTCCATCTTTCACTTGGTTATCCGAGATTTTGGAAGCTAAACGAATGGCTTTTTCTAGGGTGGTGGGTTCGGCTCCTTCAACGATATCACGAACACTCGTTGGGAGGCCTTTGAGATACTTAGCTATGATTCTCTTAGTGGTGTTGAATTGGTGAGGTACAAGGACAAGGAGTTGCTTGAAACGATTGGTATAGGTTAGGTTATCACCACTGTTTTGCTTGAGTTTCCAAAACTCTTCTTCAAGTCGCTCAATCTCTTGAGCGGGGCAGAACTCCTCAATCATGAGTTGCTTGAGTTCCTCCCACGGTAGAGCTAAAGCGGCTTCGTTTCCACGGGTGGCTCTCTCGCTTTTCCACCACTCGAGTGCCCTTGATTTGAAGACACTAGTGGCGTGACGAGTGCGAAGATCCTCGGGGCATTCGCTATTGATGAAAACTAGCTCGATGTGGTCGAACCATTCGAGCATAGCGGTAGCACCATCGTTTCCCGTAAAAGAGTCGGGTCGATGCAGGTTAAATTGCTTAAAGGTGAAGGAGGTAGTTTTGGAGGATTCGGCTCTTGAGTCAACTGAACCGTGAGGGCTTACGGAGGCTTGGATTTTGCTAACCACATCGGGTATGACCTTGGCCATTTGCTTGGCCATGAAAGATAGCATTTTCTTGTTGGTGCTTTGCTTAGAGTTCTTGCTTGACATACGGTTTGACATGGAAGACATCTATAGAATAAACAAAAGGATTATGAGCTTTGATCAATGGTTTATTTGTATAAAGATTGCATTTTGTCTTTGTTTTTAGATGTGAATTAAGCATACAATGCACATAGTGTCAAATAGTTCAAGTAGCATGTAGTTTCACATTGTTTTACAAAGCATAACACATAAATATAAGCAAGTATAGTGCATTTAGACAATATAAAGGAGCTTTAATTAGTGTTGGTTTGCGATTATTAGTATTGTTTGGAGATTGCTAGAGTACTAGAGATGCGAGTCTTGAGAGCCTTTGCGAGTAGTGAAAAAAAAATCGAATATATGTAGTGAAAACATAGCATGAAAACATCATTGAAAATAATATTAACATAAAATGAGGGGCTTGTTTTAAGCAAGCCATTGGAGTGTTCCGGAACGGAACTTAGACTAACCAAAGTGGTTCGAATTTACCTTTGAGTTTGAAAACATGCTTTGGCCTAATAGGTGGAAATACTCTCGCCGACTTGCGGTTAACGGTATTCACCCTTCCAGTTACTACATGTTTCTTGTCATTAGTAAATTTGAGACTTTGGCGAGATTTAAAAAAATATCAAGGATTGAAACTAGTCGCTAAGTTGTGGATTTCACTCCTATCTTAGCGAGGTCGTTTCTTTGAGTGTGGTTTGTACACTTTGTCCAATGTGGTAAGAAAATTAATTCTAACTTTCAATTGGTAAGTGTCCACTAGAACGAGAATTGTGAAATTTCCACCAAGGTGAGGATATCACTCCTATCTTGGTGTAGTTTCAAAAACATAAAGAATTTATGCGGATTGAAAGTTATCACCAAAGTGAGGGTTTCACGCCTATTTTGGTGATTTCCTTTCGTTTGTGTTACATGAGCGCCTTCGAGTGTAGAATAATCCACCAAATAGGAAGGTAAAGTTTTAAGACCAAAGGAATAAAGTAGAAGCAAGATAGGGAGAACAAGTATATTAAGCATGATAAAAGGAATGGTCAAAAAGGTACTTAACTATAGTCTAGGTCAAACATGGCAATTTTTCCTAATTCCCTATAGTCATGGCTCTGATACCAATCTGTCACACCCCAACCGATGGCGGAAACATCGAGGTGAGACTTGTGATAGATTGTTCAAAGACTTCATGACACTAGAATTCGTGACAATATGATTTAAAGATAAAATTTCATTCATAGCATAATTATCGTCTAAAAAGATAATAGAATACAAATTGTTTTCATGAAAAGAGAAATACGACATCAAAGTATAGAACTTAAACTAGCGTGAGTTTCTAGTCCAATCCTAAGTAGATTTCTTGAATATCTTGCATCAAACATTTCCTGCAACATGTATAAAATATCCGTCAACACATAAAGCATTGGTGAGCATACTAGTTTTAGTTTACATACATAGTATTTTAGAATGGTTTACTCAAATCTCATACTATAGCATTGCACATACCTATCATACAAAAGACATAACTCAAACCCGCGAGTACCACAGCGTATACCTAACATATTCATGTTAGGCCGTTTAAATCTTAACAATGACCCATAAAGGGGGCGGTGTGCTAGTCCTATAGCGCTATACATGTTAAGTGGGCTAATAATAGTTAATGATTTATGTCTAAGTATCTAAGAATCATAAGCATGGCAAGTAGCATATAAGTATGTTTAATAGATTGAGCATGAGTGTTTATGAAAGCATTAGTGTGTTTTGCATAAGATACATGTTTACACCCCAAAAGTGATAAAGAGTAAAAAGGGGACAAGTATGAACTCACCTTTGGGTGCGTTTTAGCAAGGTTCCAAAAGAATGAGTCTTGGGGGATTAGTTCCTTAGCCTTGGTTAACTAGAATTAGAAAAATAAGAGTCTTAGGTTTGAGTTTAGATTATAGATTCACGAGAGTCATGCAAGCCTTTTAGGCGAACCAAAACACAAACCACCATGAAGGTGATTCGGATGGTCATAAGAGTCAAGCAAGCCTTTTAGGCGAACCAAAACACAAACCACCATAGAGGTGATTCGGATGGTTATGAGAGTCAAGCATTGGTAAGGTAGGGATGTATCCACAAACCTTTCCGAATTATTAAATTAGTAGAGTTTATATAATTTAGTATTTATATAATATAACTTAGAAAGTAGGGTATGGTGACTTAGTTTGGATGAGCCTTGGCCTTCCTTTTGTCAACCATGAACCATAACACAAGTCCCTCCATCATTGAGTTGTTGGTGAACTTGGTTGGTATTATTAACAACCTAGTGCATAAAAGATAATAGAAGATGACCACATTTGAGGCCTCAAATTGGTGCCCTACTCATGTTTATTTGCCATGGCAAATATGAGAGAGGTCCTAGAGGTTTCCTCAAAGGGTTTGAAGAAGAGGAGAGTGAAGAAATTAGAAGAGAGGTTGAAAGTGAAGTGAGAAACTCACTTATTCTTGAGAGAATTCTTGAGAGATTAGAGAGGATTTAGAAATGAGCAAGTGATTAAGGTGTAGAGAGGGGTGTATTTATAGTTGGGGTAAAGGGGTTGGGTATTTAATGAATTAATTAGGGTGGTTAGAAGTTAATTAGTGGGGATATATCTAAAAAGAAAAAAAAAATAGAAAAAAAAAACGGACGTATGTATATTTGAAATTTCAAGTCATTTGACTAAAGTCAAATGTCCCAAATGTCATTATCATTATTTTTTTTTAAGTATTATTATTATATATATATATATATATGTTTTATTAATAATAAGTATATATTAAGATTTTAACTAAATAAGTTTCCTGTTATGACGCCTAAATTAAATAGGGTAAATTATCATGACGACTCGTCATGAATTGGTAGGAGTAACATGCAAGAAGCGAATAAGGGCGAACTCGAAATTCGTTAAATATAGAATTTAAAAATCACGCGACGTTACATAAAGTTTGCGTCACGTAGAATTTATAGAATAAATGAAATAGATTAAGATTAAATGCAATTGACAAAAAAAACTTTTCCATTGATCATAAGCTCGGGATTACAAGGGTACAAAATGGAAAGATACAAGAATACAAGGACTAGAATGGAAAATACGAAAAATACGAATGTTACAGTTCTTGACGCTGCAGTCTGCGCGTCAGAGTTCTCAGCCAACCAGACCGCCCTCAGTGTGACACCAGGAAAGGACGATGACGTGGCCTCCCAGCCAAGATATCCCTCTGTCAGAAGCCTTTTTCAGCCCCCAACTTGCCTCAGGTTCCAATTGAAAGGATGATTACCCACCGTCCGGAGTAGCCTATAAGCGGACGCCACGTGTCCGCCTCCCACCAGCGTCCACTCAACGGGTGCCACGTACACTTACGTCAGGATGGTAACATCCCCCCTTATTTCCTCTTTTTAACAAACCCACTTGCACCATTGGGCTTAGGGACTTGGGCCGTAAACCTAGAGACGCCTCTACCTAGGCCGGGCCCCAGTAAGGGTAGATGATGGGTTGAGAAAGTCGTATGTCGAGGTACTATAAAAGGAGGAGCTCCTTCTCCTTTTATTGGCATCCGATATTTACTAAAACTTTCATCAAAAGGACTACGAACTCTTTCGTACCCTTTTCAACCCCTTGTTTATTATACTAACGTTTAGAGGCTCGGCTCTTCTAATTAGTAGTCTCTTAAACTCATTGGTCTTGTCCTTAGACCAACACATTTTTATAAACACGCTTTTTTATAAAAAAAAAAAACCCCGTAGAATCACGACCAAGATCAGCGCTTGCGCGGTGACCTAGGGGAGGCTCATGGGTCGTCCCCGAACTACCCAAACCAGCCGCCTTGGCAGCCGCAGCAGCGGCCTTGTCAGCAGCTTCCTTCTCAGCTTTTTCAGGCCCTACGCGATCAGACTCCTGTACCCAGTGTCTAAACCGGCCAATTGGATCTTCATCCGCCAAACACTTGCCAACCGTCTGCAACACTGGGCACTGCATCTGCTCCAACTTTTTTAGTTGATCCAGCAGCGCATCCTCCGTATTTATGTCCTGAAATGGCTCATCTTCAACGGAAGCCCTATCCTTGGCCGCCAAGAAACCTTCTAACCAACCTGCGCGCAAACCCGCAACACGCGCAGATTCCACTATCTCCACAACCTGGTTGCCCATCTTCGGCTCGTTTCAGCACCGGTTAAAAATCTGCAATAAAGACAAGCTCATGAGGTCCACAAACTTCAAAAAACAAAAATAACAATTTCCAAGGACAGAAGCTTACGGCAGCCACGCCATCGGACATCATCCACAAGGCCTTCTCATCTAAAGCCTTCTTCATCTTCAATAAAGCGGCCTCCTCGATAGACCAAGCTTCTTTCTCCTTCAAAAGGGCACCAATTTGCCCTTCCAGATCAGATACCCGAGCTGTCACCCGCACCACATCCTCATCTTTACCCTTCAAATCGTTAAGGGCGATGACATACATCGAGGACAGCTCCTACAACTCTTTAACCTTGGCCGCCTCAACCTTCTTCTGCCCGGCCAATTTAACTTTAGCTTTCTGCACCGCCAGTTGGCGGCGCTCAAGCTCCTTGTTAACAGTCGCAGAAGATTGTTCCCAGGGCTTATGCTTCCCGACAACGTCCACATCCTTCTGACGCAAATCCGACTCCAACATCCAGATCTGCTCTACCAGCCGCACCCTTGCGGTCTCAAACACGCCCTTTTCGCGAGGAAACCGATCTGTTTCTTGACTAACGGTAGCCTGTTCGTCAAGGAACTCATCCTCCCCATGACGCAGACCATACAAGTTACCCAAGGCCTGCGTCAGGTTACTACATAACTCAGAAAACAACGTGCCACGATCTTGGCTATGTTGATGAAGGCACTCCGCGGGCGGAAGCGTGTAGTCCACTAATTCCTCAGCCACGAAGGGGCTGACGAATCGGCTACTTTCGGTTATGCGCCAGTTAGGCGCATAAACCAGAGCATCCAAACGAAAACTAGGAGCGCTAGACGACGCTCCACCACCTTCAACCTTCTTCAACTGTGGGCCAACAATGCCATCTTCTCCACCCTTAACAGGCGACGTATCCAGAACGTCCCTTTCATCCAAATCAACAATCAATGGCTCCGTTTGCGAGCCAGCACTACCCTGAGCAACCATACCCTTTGCTTGCTCCTTCTTGATCGTCACCAAAGCCATATGTTGCTTTAGCAAATCCTGCTGACGTAGTTCCTCCAACTCCTTCTCCTTCATCACTAGAGCAGCCTTGCGCGCCTCCTCGTCTTCCTTCTGTTTTAGAGTGGCCTCAGCGGCACGCTTCTCCTCTTCTAGGTTACGCGCAGCTTCAAGCTCCTGCGCAGCCTTCTCTTCCAACAAACGAGCTTCAGCCTTGGCCTTCTCCTCATCCTGAAGCTTCTTCTTTCTTTCCTCTTGAAGATGTTTTATTGAAGGAGGAACCGAGCCTATAGTACACAAATAATCACAATCAGCATCCTACAAACACTTTACACAAAAGCAAAGACTCTAGAAAGACTTACCACTGATCTTCCTCAACGCCTTCTTGTAAAAGGGCTCACGAACCGGCGGAGGATCAAGGTCCAGACTCACACCCACAGGCGGCTCCTGAGTACCACCACCCATCGGCGCGCTTTTCGGAGAAGAACCCTCAGGTTCATCCTGTTGTATCAGTCCCACTACTTGAACCCCCACCCTGGGGTGCAGTCGCTGAAACACTAGATCCACCACCTACATAGCAACGCGCACGAGGGATTAGATTAGATAATGATCCACTAGACTAATCATCAGACAGAAAAACATAGTCAACCCCTGCCGCCGTACGCGCAGACAGCGGCTCGGGGTTAACAACGAAACCAACTTCAAGTAGGTTCTGAGGCGCACTTTCCATCTGCGCGGGGATCAGGAAGTTGACCTTCAACTGCTCAACACGAGAAACCCCTCCCCCCTTTGGGACCGCAACAAACGTCGTGTGAGATGCACGTGCAACAAACAGCTCAAACAAATGGTCACCTACGAAAGGCGCACACCTATCAAACACACATAGCGGGCGCAATAAACAAAATAAAAATTAAACGGACTTACCTTCAACTGATTGCGGCCCTTCGTCGCCAGTCGGAGCTACAATGTATCCTTCCCTAACCCCGGGGCGGCTAATTCTAAGCAAACGAAGGACACCTTCATCACACTTCTCCAAATCATCCAAACGGGTCGGATAAGCACACAACGTTTGGAACCACCCTTCCTCCTGAAAGTCCTTCACCACTTCAAAATACGGCAGCTTCTGACCAGCACGAAGCTCCAACCACTCCATGTCAGCTAGCATCGCCTCCTTCTTCAAGAAGAAGAAACACTTCTTCCAATCTCGAAGGGTCTTGGGCGAGCTCTTCGGAATCACCAAGCTTATCACCTTCGACCTCTCGGTGAAAGATACCCAACTCGTCTCCTTAACCTCAAGTTCATAAAAAACATTGAAGTATTCAAACTCCGGCTCCATCCTCAGCGACCTACAAGTAGCCTCAAAATGCATTACTCTCATCACCCTAAAGGGGCTCATCTGAGAGATATGTACACCATACCGTTGCAGCACAGAAATCAAGAACTTCGACGCCGGCAGCCGGAACAAAACCTTGTAAAAGAAGGCTTCATACAAGCACATCTTGTCAGCCGGACAGTCGGTCGGCGTCTGGCCCTTATCCGGTAACTCCGGTTGCCACTCTCGGAGAATATTATACTTGTGGACCAAGGAGCGATATTTGTCCTTGGACCAACTGATCTGTGCATCCTTCATGGCTAACTCTGCCTTCTTATCTTCCGACGACATTTTGGAGTACAAGGTAGAAAACAAAGGGAAGGAAGTAAAGAAAAATTTTCAAACTTTTTTTCACCGGAATACTAACAGAGATAAAACAAAGTTTTGGAGAACGTAGAAAGAAAAAAAGAAGGGAGAACTCCTATTTATAGTCATCGCATTAAATGCAATGACAGAGGATATAATCGTCACAGGCAGGCTTTTTCGGCGTTGGTCCACTCACAAGCAGACACGTCAGGAAGCCCACGTGGTATTCGACACACGCGCCGCGCGTGTGCCACTCGCCTGACGGTTACTATACCCAACAGCTGTCACATGGCACCGATGATCGACACGTGTATGCCCACGTTCAAACACACCACCACCAGCTGTCCACACGCCACAGATGCACGACACGTGGTGGCCTACTAACTTACCAGCCACAGTAACTGTTAGACACGTTCTCCAAAGCAGGTGTACCAACCGTCAGACACGTCTCTTCAAATCCAAACATTTCCGCTTTTAATTCACACAGAATTCAAAAAGACAAAATTAAATGCGCAATAACTACAATTATTTAGGCGCAGAAAAAGACAAGAAATACCTTTTTCACATCTTTGGGATGCGCAATCAGGCCCGACGCCTTCTCAGGCCTACGCACAAAGCTAAACTTCAGGTTTTCTTTTCTTCACATCTTTGGGATGCACAATCAGTCCTGACGCCTTCCCAGGCCTTAAGCCTGTGCACAAAGCTAAAACTTCAGGTTTTTCTTTTTTTCCCATCTTTGGGATGCACAATCAGACCCGAGCCTTCTCATGCCTCACGCCTACGCACAAAGCTAAAACTTCAGGTTTTCTTTCCTTCACATCTTTGGGATGCGCAATCAGGCCCGACGCCTTCACAGGCCTCAAGCCTCCGCAAACGGCTTTCTCTTATTTGCACCTCAGCCATGCGCTATCAGACCTGACAGCTTTACACATGAAGAATTGACCTTCTTCATCTTGCTTCAAGCTTTACACATGAAGAAACATACTTCTTCAAACTTTACACATGAAAAATTGACCTTCTTCATCTTGCTTTAAACTTTACACATGAAGAATCAATATCCTTCATTTCGCTTGCCCGGACGTACTATCATGTCCCGCAACAAACACTTATTCCGGCATACGCCCACAGCTTGATCATTGTGCGCGCACCAGTTGACGAGGTCATACAAACCCATGTACACTTTGTTACATGAAAACCCAGTGACAGCTGGATGTAACTCAAAGTACACCTGAGAATTCAACAAATAAGTCCAGCACTCCCTTGTCAGAGCAACATGAAAGCACTGGACTAGGGGGACTTGAAGGGATATAGTACCAAAACATCCATATCACAAACCTATAAATAGCGCCTAGCTAAACATACTCTGCCCGTTCTACGTCAGCAGAACGTTTAGCGGCCATTACACAATGAACGCAGACTCACCCGCCCGTTTACGTCGGTAGAATATCTTGCGTCCGGCGTCTACTGTCCTGCTCGTTTTACGTCAGCGGGACGGACAAATTACGAAGCTTCCTCAGCAAGATAGACAAAGCTTCGTCAACACAACTGGAAGATGCTTTTTGGGGCAGCCTCGAGGTACACACTCCTGCCCCAGGCAACTGTTCCTGACGCTGCAATCTGCCCGTCAGAGTTCTCAGCCAACCAGACCGCCCTCAGTCTGACACCAAGAAAGGACGATGATTTGGCGGCCTCCCAGCCAAGATATCTCTCTGACAGAAGACTTTTGAAGCCACCCAACTTGCCTCAGGTTCCAAGAGAAAGGATGATTACCCACCGTCCGAAGTAGCCTATAGGCAAACGCCACGTGTCCGCCACCCACCGGCGTCCACGCAACGGGCGCCACGTACACTTACGTCAGGACGGTAACATCCCCCCTTATTTCCTCTTTTTAACAAACCCACTTGCACCATTGGGCTTAGGGATTTGGGCCGGAAACCTAGAGACGCCTATACCTAGGGCGGGCCCCACTAAGGGTAGAGGATGGGATGAGAAAGTCGTATGTCGAGGTACTATAAAAGGAGGAGCTCCTCTTCCTTTTATTGACATTCGATATTTACTAAAACTTTCATCAAAAAGACTACGAACTCTTTCGTACCTTTTTCAACCCCTTGTTTATTATACTAATGTTTAGAGTCTTGGCTCTTCTAATCAGTAGTCTTTTAAAGTCCCTGGTCTTGTCCTTAGACCAACACATTTTTATAAACACGCAGCGCGGTGACCTAGGATTTGTGTTTCTTCATGTATATAGTCTACTTAATCATCATTCATCGAAACTAGGTTGATAATCTCGTTTTACATAGGACTTTACATTGGATATAAGTGAACAATTGTTTAAACAACCGTAAATTAACGTTTTAATCACACGCTTAACACACGTATAAGTTTTGAACTTTGACACAATTACCTTTCAATATTCTATTTCCAGATCTCAAGGAAAGCATCTCTCATCTTTTCCTTATTATTAACCACTAAAAAGAAAAGTTTGGAGCATCTATATATAGTTTTATGTTAAAAAGAATTTAAAATAGTTATTTACAAATGACGAAGCTTTATTTAATTAGATTACTAGTAGAATTTACGTATTACAGAGATTGAATATATGTATATTTTATATATACTTATTAATTAAAAGTTGTGATATAATTCATATCAAACAAGAAAAGAGAGTACGAAATGCACGCTTGTTTAAATTTATGGAAGAGATAATGTATAAAGCTTCTTAAGAAGCGTAGGAAGCATTTTCAGCCATTAGATTAAGACGGTGGCAAGATGGTGACTAACAACCCTAATCATATTTGGGTTAATGTAACCAGAGGTAAATTAGGAAAAAAACGTTAAAAAAATTTCAAATCGAAACAACATACCTAATTCGAACCCTGGTTTTTCATCATTTCAGTTCGATTAAACGTTCATAATGATTACACAATCAAAATAACAAAAAAACATTCTATTACAATGAACAAAAACGAAAAAAATTAGAAAAACAGAGATTTACAATAGGACGACTAATCATACAAAAAACATACAATTATGAATAAACGCTCGTAGTAGTTGTCAAATACTTTCAATTTTGTTTCAATAAGTATGATTAAACATAAAAATTAGGTTAATAAAAGTTGCAGACGAAGTTGTTGAAAACAGAGGCTTTTAAACGCACATTCATATGTTTTAAATGCACGTTGTAAATATTAGACGCACATTG
The DNA here is from genome assembly GCA_028751855.1 of Ambrosia trifida. Classification (NCBI taxonomy): domain Eukaryota; kingdom Viridiplantae; phylum Streptophyta; class Magnoliopsida; order Asterales; family Asteraceae; genus Ambrosia; species Ambrosia trifida. The sequence goes on along the minus strand of CM054128.1, from coordinate 99,769,820 downwards.
AAAAATAACGTGCGTTTAAACTTCATTTGATGGGACAAACAAAACAAATGCACGTTCATATGTTTTAAACGCACGTTGAAAATGTTAAACGCACGTTATACCTTTGAAAAAATTGAAAAGCCACCTTTGGAAAAAATTGAAACGCTCATTTATAACAATTTAAATGCCCATTTTATATAAGCTAAACGCACCTTTTATATAAACCTAATCTCAATCCATTTCTCTTCAACCAACAGATATAAACTAAATGCACATTCATAATAATCCATTGCAAGTGAGAAGAGGCTCTGCAATCAAATCTTCCACCACCACCACCGTCCTACCATCCTTCCACCACCACCGGAGACTCTTTCTCCGATCATCTGTTGGTGTGTGGGTTTTAGCAAAACTTAAACTTCTTTTCTTTAAAAATGGCAAAGTCTCGGAGGAGGTGCCAAAAGCTTTGGTGAAAAGGGGATTAAGTGAGAAAACAGAAAGACGCGTACAAGTTTTAAATTTATAATTTAAAACGATATTTGCTCAACGTTCTAGACCCAACACAACAGGAAAGTGTACCTATCGTGGATAATATAGAAATCTGCAAGTACCGAGTATCGAATCCAATGACACGATTTTTACTACTCAGCTTCCCTAAAAATTACTAAGAGACTTTTAAAATGCGAGAAGAAAAGTAAAAAGAGAGATGTAAACTGTAAGAGAAATCAATGACAAAACAAAGGTGTTGGTTAGGGATCAGATGAGACCTAGTATGAAATAATAGTAAGCTTTTATTAAAGTGGTGTGTTTAAGTTGCGCACTTGCGCTTAACTTAGATTTGCATAACTACATTCTCTAGAGGTGACTGTTTTCACATAATTGTATAAACGACTTGTGTCCTTAAGGTTTTTATGAGGGTCTCCCAAACCGGGTAGCTCACCTCTCAACAATGAAAAGAAAATGACTCGAGACTATGTCGACCCAACCCCGAATTACCCACTTCCCAATGTTGTGATATAGACATCTAACTGCTCTAGACTTTTATGAATAACTTGTCAGGGGCCGGAGCATGACCGAACAAGTTACCACTTAATATCATAGAGGAGTCGTGGCTAACCAGAACACGTGCATCCCCTACTTGATTTAATTAATTTATCAAAAAGTGAGTGGTCTATTACTAATTGTGTGGCAATATAGTAATGAAAGAAAATAAAGACCGTTTTCTTTCAACACAGGTTCAAAAATCCTTAACCTGCGCCAAAGCTTCCACATAGACAATGAAGCTAAGTCGCAGAATCAAGTCTTGGCTTATCGCCGAGTATAAAGACCGTACCGACCCTAAGTGAGATCTTGGTAGTAGAGGATTAAGCCACTAAGTGTGTGTATTTCTACCTACAAATGGGCTAATCACTACTCGCGGGATTAGGTTAGCTCACAAGTGCATGGGTTGTTACACACCATGGGTACACTTATGAGTCCTCCCACTTCCTATCAAGACACCCATAAGACCAAAGACTAAGTGATTTATTAATTAACTCATTAAACAAAGTTTAGAATAGAAAGAATTATTAAGAACACAAAACACCACTTTTTAATTAAAGATAAACCATTTAATTCATACCAAGTTTTCGTCATCATCCTAGCAACACCAAAAGAAATCTAGCCTAGCATGGTTGATACAACAAGCTCACAATGTTAGGTTTGTGTACAAGACATGGTGAGGGGTTGTATGAAGATTTCTAGTGGTTTTGGGTGATTTCAGGTTGTTTCTTTCTTGATTGTGGTGTTTATGGAGTGATCCCAGGCTCCAAAGGACACTCACAATCCTCAAAGATGGTTGAAACTTCGTGGAGAAGTGTTGGTTTTTGAAGTGGGAAGGGATGCTCAAAATGTGGAGTGGAGGCCTCTATTTTTAGGCAAATCAGACCATGCACGACCGTGCTTGGAGTTGTGGCACGCCCATGCTCGATATCAGGTACTGTTGTAGAGTACTTTCGTGCAGAAATGTCCCCCTGAGCCTTGCACGGCCGTGCCACAGGTAGTGGAACGCCCATGCTTGCTAGTACGTGTAACCGTTTTGTCAGTTTGGTTGGTTTTAAGCCTTGGAGAGCACGTCTTTAGCCTTTGTTGGTACGTACACGGCCGTGCCCAATGTTTTGGCACGCCCGTGCTTCTCCTACATCTGGCAGAGCTTCAAAGTCTCCAATTTTTCGTCTGTTAGTGTCGTTTTGTGTCGTTTTTCACTTCTTTTCACCTCCTGACCTCTGATCCTGCAATTATCAACAAAAAGAGATAAGATAGGTGAGAATATGTATGGAAAACATGTCAATTTCTCAGCACATCATCATCTACTTCATCCCGATCATCATCGACATCCTTCCCATTCAATCTCCTCCATCGTGCTTCCTTCAAACCCTAGGTTACATTTATAACCGTTTGAAAGCAGCAGAATTAACTGTAAGTTGAACGCTGTTGGAAACCGAGGCGGATCGGATAACGGAGAGGATGAAGAAGAGGACGATGATGATAAGGTGGAGAGGGCGTTAAGATTGAACGGAACTATCCCTAGCTCTTCTAACGAGTTTGTTGAGTTAGGTAGAGTTAACTATGGTTTACACATGTCAATCTGTGATGGTTTTCTACACTTCTTACGTTAAGAATACTTTTGTATCCTATACTTTCTATAAATTTATTATAAATTTAAGTATTTAAGAACCTTATGTTCAACCACACAAGTGATAGTTTGTTCAAAAACAACCAAACACACGATTAAAAAAAACAGCTATATGCTTGAAAATCTTGAGCTACATTTCTATTAGTTTTATGTAAAAAAAGAAGTTATATCCTTTTTTAACCCCCTCCACCTTAGTTTAACTTTTTGTTTGTACCATTTGCAATTTAGTTAGATTTATTTTTTCCCTGCACTTTTGTTTAATTATGCTTTACAACCCTACAATTTAGTTAGGTGTTTGTTTTTTCTGCAGGAAAGGATCTGTAGTCTACGGATCACATCTGTAGACATCTGCAGGAAAAGAGGTGGACCAAAGGTCTCGAGTCTACAAGAAGAAGACTGTTTTTTGTTAACGTCTGCAGATTGCTGAAATAAACTGATTTTTACAGTAGTCTGGTGGTCGACCGTGGTGGTGGCGGATGGTGGCGGTAGACGGTGGTGGTGGACGATGGTAGTGGGGGTGGTGGTGGACCATGGTGGTGGTGAACCATCGATGGTGGTAGTGGTGGACCGTGTGGTGGTGGTGAACAGTTGTGGTGGTGGACCGTGGTGGTTGTGGTAGATGGTGGTGGTGGTGGTGGACCGTGGTGGTGGATGGTTGATGAGTCCCAAAATTAACAGGTTTTACATACATGTTTTCACCTAATTATCACCTAATTTTATTCAGTTATCTTGGCATTGTCACGGTTTGTTCTCTTTTGATAATAATTGCAGGTATTGAAGGTGGAAAGTGATAAGAAGTGAAAACCGGCATAAAAGACAAGGATTTGAAGACTTTCGGGGAAGATCCAGATGAAGCACGGCCGTGCACTTATCCCAGGTCTACCAGTCAACATTTCCAAGTCAACAGGAGGCAAAATTGAGGTTTTCTGATGTGCACGGGTGTGCCCCACCTTGTGGCACGGTCGTGCTTTACTGCAGCGTGTTCTCCAAGGCTCAAACCGACAAAGACTGACAAAATGGTTACCCCCAACTGCATGCACGGGCGTGCCACATTAACAGGAACGGGCGTGCCACACCTGGTACAGACATCTCAACATGAAAGGACTCTGCAACAGTACGCGTTATCGAGCATGGGCGTGCCAGAAGCTGTCAAGGGCGTGCAAGGGCTGTTTTGCCTATAAATAGAGGCCTCCACTCCACATTTTGGGCATCCCATTTCACCCGAGTTTTACTCACACTTCAGCCATCTCTGGGGTCTTGCAAGTGACCTTTGGAGTTTGGGATCACTCCATAAAGACTTGGAGATTGAGAGTAGAGAGAGAGATCACTAAAACTCACCCAAACCACCCTCTTTAATCCATATTACACTCACCACTATGTGTTCCTTAAACATCATTGATAGTGTGCTAGTTGTAAAGCCAATGTTGGGCTAGATTTCTTGAGTGTTGCTAGGGTGAAGACTTATTTTGGCATGGATTATATAGTTATTATTTGTTAAGTGGTGTTGTGCTCTTGTTAAATTCTTTTTACTTAAAACCTTGTTTGATGAACTAATCAACTAATTAACTAGTCTTTGGTCTTGTGGGTGTCTTGATAGGAAGTGGGAGGACTTAAGGGTGTACTCATGGTGTGTAACAACCCATGCACTCTTAAGCTAACCTAATCCCATGAGTAGTGATTAGTCCATTTGTGGGTAGAAATACACACACTTTGAGACTTAATCCTCTACTATCAAGATCTCATTTAGGGTCGGTACGGTCTTTATATTCGGTCCTAGTGATAAGTCAAGTCTTAGTTGTGCGACTCAGCTTCATTGTCTATGTGAAAGCTTTGGCGCAAGCTAAGGTTTGATGAACCCGCGTTGAGAGAAAACGGTCTTTATTTTCTCTCATCTTTATACTGCCGCACAGTTATCGATAGACCGCTCACTTTTTAAAATAGTTAATTGGGTCAAGTAGAGGATGCACGTGTGCCGGTTGGTCCAGACTCCTTTATGATATCAAGTGGTTTCTTGTTCGGTCATGCTCCGGCCACCAGCAAGTTGTCCATAGAGGTTTTGAGTTATTAGATGTCATTATTGCAGCTTTGAGAGTTTGATCATTCGGGGCTAGGTATACACTATCTTGAGTTGTCCGTCTGTCATAGTTGAGAGGTAAGCTTACTAGGTCGGGAGACCCTCATTTTAAAACAAGAACACAGGTCGTATTGCGAAAACATACACCACTGGAGAATGTTGTAGCAACTCCAAGTTAAGTAAAAGCGCGCACTTGTTTACACCATTTAATTAAGTAACTACTATTAATCAATTCCAAAAATAAGTCGGTTCCCGAAGCAGCACTTCGTTTGGTATTGATTTTTACTTCGGTCACCCTCGCTCTCTTTCTTTATTTTATTTTACTTTATCTTTCTTTTTATTGCAGCAACTTAGAACTGAGTAGGGGAAGTCGTATCTTAGGATTCAATACTCGGTACTTGCTATCGTCTATACTACATCCGATAGGTCCACTTGCCTATCGTGTGGGTTTAGAGTAGTCAGCAGCTATCGTTTTACTTTTATAAATTTAAAACTTAGATAAGTGTTTTAATTGAAAGGTTTTATTTAATTACCCTTTTTACCGAGTCTTGACACTTCTTTCGGGAAAGTGTTGGTTTTAAAAAGGACGTTTAAAGTAGACGTAACTCACACGACATCAATAGTGGTGGTGGTGGGTGAGGAGAAGACATATGAAGACCTTAGAAGACTTTGGAATAAGATTGCACCAAGAAGAGGTTAGGAAAAACTTTTTGAGTGAAAGGTCTTCCAAAAAACAAACAATCTGCAGACCCCAAACGTCTGCATGGGGGAGATAGTGACGGAGGTATGTTGATCAGGACGTAGTCCGGGACAACAGTCTTTATTCAGTTGTGTGTGTATATATATATATATATATATATATATGTATACATAGATTTTCGAGTGACATCAATATTTTTTTGATGGTGAATACATTAGACCCAACCCAATTCTAACTAAATAAGCACAACTCTAATTTCTAAGTAGATACAAATATAACCTTTTACAAGCCCACTCCATTATCGAACCCATTACTAATTAAAAACCCAAAAAAAAGTTATAATAACATACTTGTGCGGTTGTGGCGTTGTGCCTCCAACCGAACCGACTGATGCTTCAATTCCTTCAAACCCTATCATCATGAACGATTCTTGCATTTGTTACATTGAAAAAGAGTTCTTCCAACAAGTTCCGGTCGATGATGTAATGCAACGTTTTCAAAAGATGAAAACTCGTAGGGAACGACTCTAAGTATTGTTTTTTTTTTAAATTCATAAGACCATCGAATTTATAGTATGCATTATTTTCATTTTTAATGGCGATTTTTCTTTATTATTGTATCATATTTTTATTATGTGATAAACCTTACCAGACATGAACCATCAAACCGACCCAGCCAAAAATTTCTTTGTTCGGTTCTACAAAATTAGAATGTCTAAAATAGTGATATCATTGGATAAAAAATCATGAATCCGTCACTGAGCGCAGACAAAAGAGGTCAGAAGTGCTTCTGAGCAACAAACATATAGCCCCTTAGTTGATTTTTTCCCTAACTGATTTACGTTAGAACCCATGAACTTTAAAGCTATCATTTTGGAGTTCTTAACAATATTCTGTTAAGTTTTTGTTTTATGGGTTTAATTTTTATATCAACGCTCTACACGAGTTACTTTTATTTAAGTTCCATTGTGATTTTTCGTAGCGTTGTGTTTAAATCGACCAGTTACTTTAAATGTTTTTTATGCGTTCGGTTTCTTAAACCGGTTAACATTCATCTCTTAATACACCATTGTGTCGTGTTTTTTTATCTACCTTTAAACCGACTTGCTGTAATGTGTGGTTTCGTCTTTATCTTTATATACATTTGGGTGTAGATTTTTTTTTCGAATAACTTGGCTCGTATATAACAACATAATTTTTCATGAATTTCGAATATAATGTCGTGTCGTTGTCTTTTTATAAGCTCGTTCACATTTTATTATTTCAAACCCATCACATAAAACGAATGATAACCCACTAGTTACCTAACAAAGGTGCTATGTTATTGAACTCCGAACAAAACATACACACACAAGTCACTATGTAACATATACTTTAACAACTAAAATGAAAGAAATAACTTAGAGCAACGGGAGTGGGACGGGAGCGGGATTGTGGGAAACCGACTTACTTCATGAACACCACCCCCATGGTGGATGGGTTTGGACATGGGCCGTTTGGCGTAGGTACGGAGACGGGAGTGTGAGGACACTAGGTGGGGGGGGGGGGTTGTTTGGTTGATTATTTAGAGAAAAAAAATGACAATCATTATTGGTTGGAACAATTGATACTCAAGTCCCAAACCCAAGGCGCTTTACTCTCCTACCAAAGGTAGACTGTAATTATGAAGCTCACTATTGCTATATCCCAATTCAAGCCCCTCATTCCCCATACTCTTAGGATGTGAAATGGTATAGTTTTTGTTTTATACAGTCCGTTTTATTGAAAAAAATGCTTAGAAAATATCAATTATTGTACTAAACACTTTGATAAATAAATATAGACAAAATGATGTTTCAAGTCATAAGTCATAACACTTGTCTATATTGATGTGAAATGATCCAAACTACGTTCTCGTACACTATTTGAATGGCCTTAGTTGTTACATAACTTTATATGCAATAACTTCATGGAGATCATTTACTACAGAAGTTTTGAAATTAGTAGTAAGAAAGAACTAGTTAATATGTTTTATACTTACAAACTTTGCGTCATTTTATAGATTAAACAACAACGTCAAAACTAATTACAAAATGCTAACCAATTCTTAAAAATTGAACATAACCTTATACCGAAAATTATATTAATCCCTTTGGAAAACATGGTTATTTTTTAGAAAACTAATATATCAAACTACAAAAACATAAATTTATATCATCACTATTCACTTTGTCTTTATTTTATTCCTTACTTTCTTATAACATTTATTATTGACACAATCCTTAATAAATACAAGATTTGATGAGCACATCATTTGTTTTATACAATCAATGTTACATTATTTTTTTATTATAGTAATGTATCTCTCAATAATCGACCTAAAATATTATTATTCATCATAACCCCATACATAACTACTTTTTTTTTAACGGCCAACAAATTGGAATCACTCACGGAACACTGGAGTATCATCGTGCCACCAATGTTTTCACGCGATCATATTCCACCACCAAGTCACCAATTCAGGAGGAAACTCATAATTATGAGAAAACCCCCTTTGTGAGATTCGAACCCAGGACCTTATGGCCCCTAAGTCTTATCTCATCACCAAGATGCCACTAGGCTATAATACCTTGGCCATACATAACTACTTTATACAAAAAAAAAAAACTTAATCCTAACATTTCCAAAAATAAAAACCACCACCACCTTTGTTTTGGAACTTGCACCCCATCTCTCTCTCTCTCTCCCCCACTCTCTCTCTAGATTTCTTGATGAAGGTGACAACAGGAGGTGAGCTTCCTTATGGAAAAAACAATAACCAACAAGGTTACACAACATTTAGAAGCACATCCAAAACCCTAATACTAATAACCCTAACACTTATTATCCTCACAGTTGTACCTCTTTACTACCCTCTTCATAGATACCCAACCACCACCCATACATCCACCGGTGACGTCACCCTACCACCTGTCTACCACCCACAAGATGAGGTCATCACCATCAATGACAACCACCATAAATGTGATGTGTTTTCCGGTGAATGGGTACCCAACCCTGGTGCTCCATATTATGATAATATGACATGTTGGGCTATCCATGAACATCAAAACTGCCAGAAATATGGACGACCCGATTCGGATTTCATGAAGTGGAGATGGAAACCCGATGGGTGTGATCTACCTATATTCAACCCGTATCAGTTCTTGGAGATTGTGAGAGATAAGTCTTTGGCTTTTGTTGGTGATTCTGTGGGTAGAAACCAAATGCAATCCTTGATTTGCATGTTATCTAGGGTAAGTTCATCTCCATCGTTCGTTTTTTTTTATTTGTTTGATTTTATAATCTCTTTGTTTTTGTTCAAGATCTAGTTTATATTTATTTTAGGTTAAAATATATTTTTGAATTTAGTTTTTTTTACACGTTAAACTTCTCTTAAAAAATAGAAAACCGAGCAAACAAGCAAATGTACAGGAAATTTTTTAGTTATTAAGATTTTAACATTTTGTTTGATTTGTTTATTAAAAGGGTCTGTTTCGTGTCTGTCAAGTTGTACATATTGAGGAAAATTAGTTTAATATAAGATTTTGGTATTTAATATTTATATGATAAATGAATAAAAAAGTATTATTTATTTATCATCTCAATTTCCGAATTTTGGACGTGGATATTATTATATATATTTTTTGTATATGGAAGGCGTGATTTAGGTAGGGTGGGTATTTGGGTATTGACTTTACGATTGTTTTAGTTAAGAAAATAGTTTTAAATTATATATTTTTGAAACAAATAATTTTCGAAACCGAATGTTGTGTTTTTTTTATTATTATTTATCTTTTTATAGTTTTACTGTGCACAAAATTTATGTAATTTTATTATAGCTCTTATTTATGTATAGAAAATAAAAGAACAAATTACATAAAATGCCAAATGAAGAATGGACAAAGGATAGATCAAATATGAACTCATTATACTTTTATAATCCAAGAGTTTAGATGGCATCTTATGCAAATTATGCACATGGGTGGGCCCCTTTACTTACGTGGATAATGTATGATTAACAGTTGGTCCTCATATTTTATGATCTTATCATCAAGTTTTGCAAGACTTTCATCCTAATCATTTGACATTCAAATATCTATAAAATGCTTTCCTTCAAGTGTCCAATTAATTGTTTTACGTACTTAAAGAATGCGTTTTCTTTAAATTTGCCAAATAATTTTATTATATATATATATTATATTGTGTGTGTATTTTTTTTATGTGTGTCAGTGTGAGTGGTTATTTGGTGTAGCGGTTGAGTGTGGAGTGAGGAAAGTAAGTAAAATAAAGTAAACAGATTTTGAAAAAAAAGAAAGAGTCGTGAAATATAATTATTCGTAAGGAATTTTGTCCTTTTATTATTGTTCTTTTTCAATAATTAAATATGCTTCTTTATAATTGTGTGGCTATAGAATCAAATATACAGAAAAGAAGGTAACTTGTATATGATGATTATAATTAATCATATCATATACCTGCGTTTCATTTGTAATTGACGCACCTTGTGACCGTTTACTTGTGTGTCACTTGTAATTGGTTGTTTTCGTTTGAAATTAAAACTAATCATATTAAAATGAAATAAATAAATAATAAAAAATAAAAAAAATTACACAATAGAAAATATAATATATAATTAAATAAATAAGTAACATATTGCGGTGACATTAAAATAAACATAACGAAGTATCAACCAACTCTTTGTAAAAGAATACCAAAATTTCTTTAGATATTGTCCTAAAGTATAATTTTCTATTTTACACTAGACAATAGATTCTTATCACATTTTAATCAAAGACTTTTGTAAAAGTTTGTTTGGAGTGATATAGGATGTGTCTTGTTATTTCAACGTCTCGACCTGTCACGCAATTCTTATAAAAAAAGTAAACACAAAAGAAGTTAATTCTTTTCATTTAAAGTGAATTTTATGCTTAAAGGGGTAAAACTTGAAAGTAACATATTGCGATAAATATATTCTTTCCCTATATGATTGATTAAATTAAATACATACTGAATTTTGATTACATTAGAGCTAGTCATTTCTATTAAAATTTATAAATATTTCTCTCTTTTTTTTTTCTAACAAGTCTAGTTGGATCTTATTGTATAAAAATATATTCTTATGATGATGATTAGGTTGGAGCTTGGTAGATCCGGATTATATTATATAATTTAGTTGGTGACAATTTTTAGGGAACATAATTTTGCTGGCATCATGTAGCCCATGACTCCTTCAACCACTTTTCAAATTTCAACGTGCGTAGTGGATTTGTTAATCGAACAATAATATTTTATATCTTTTTTTTTATGTATTTTACCTTTTAATTGTTATATTAATTTCCAGGTGGAATATCCTATCGACAAATCAGCAACAAAAGACGAAAACTTCAAACATTGGTACTATGTCTCGTACAACTTCACTCTAGCCACATATTGGTCACCATTTTTGGTAAAAGCCCAAGAGGCCAGTTCCGATGGGCCGACCCACACCGGCCTTTTCAACCTTTACCTAGACGAGTTTGACGAGAAATGGACAACCCAAATCGACGGGTTTAATTATCTAATCATCAATGCGGGCCACTGGTTCTGGCGGCCCGCATTGTACTATGTCAACCGTCAGGTGGTTGGCTGTAGATTTTGTCAGCTAGAGAACATCACTGACTACCCAATGACATTTGGGTATAGAAAAGCGATAAGGACCGCGTTTAAGGCAATCAACAGTCGGCAAAACTTCAAGGGGGTAACGATTTTAAGAACATTTGCGCCGATGCATTTTGAGGGCGGTGAGTGGAACAGTGGTGGAGATTGTGTTAGAAAAATGCCATTTAAGAGCAATGAGATAACATTAGAAGGTATTAATTTGGAGTTGTATATGACACAAATAGAAGAATTTAAAAGAGGTGAAAAGATGGGTAAGAATAGAGGTTTAAAGTATAGGCTTTTGGACACAACACAGGCCATGTTACTAAGGCCCGATGGGCATCCAAGTAGATATGGACATTGGCCCAATGAGAATGTGACTTTGTATAATGATTGTGTGCATTGGTGTTTACCTGGGCCCATTGACACGTGGAGTGATTTCCTGCTTCATACATTGAAGATGGAGGGTCTAAGATCAGCTGAAGAGAAATCACATCCCAAAGGTTAGGCCCAAATAGAAGGGGAAGTTATTGTTGAATGTAAGAGTTGCTTATATTTAATTTTTCACTTGTACGTTCTCCTCATTGAATTTGGTTACATTTTTTGTGTTATTATTAGAGGCTTTTGTGTAATGCCTGTTATTGAATATTGTGGTTTTGAAATTTGTATGTATGTTGAATATTTATCTCACATATGGTATAAACATGGCTATTGTTGTGAGTTCTGTTATTCTTCCTCTAAAAGATTATCCAACTGCGTAGCGCATAAGCATTTGTACTTAGCGCTGTTTAGATATAGTGAGGCAGAGAAAATGGTGCTACATAGTATCAACGTTAAACCAAGTACAAGTGTTTATATGCTTCTCGTAGTTTACAGCTTAAATTTGTTCTCTGTTAGCTTGTAATCCCGAAAAGTGATTTAAAATAATTATAAAATAATCATAAAACATTAAGCCTCTAAGATTACTAGATTAGACATGGTCCAGCATATCAGGTTCACTTGTTGATCGACCCACAAGTCGCAACATACAAGAAAAGGTTAAATGTAACTAAATTATACCCTTTAATAATGATCATGAATTATTATATCTGTCCATGGATGTTTGGCATCAGAGGTATTAAACAGCATTTAGTCATGTGGATGGGAAAGTAACATATGCATTCAATAAACAACAGAACAATCTGGTTACCTGTCACCTCTTTTGTTGTGTAGTCTTCTTCTTTCATGTCATTTTCTCTATATTAGCTTTATTGTCTGTCATTTCAGTTTCTTTGATTTGCTATGATTGGCTGCTGCAAACAGTGAACATGCAAAACTTTAAAACAGAAAGTTATATCAAGTACCATACATGCATGTGACATGCCCCATGGCATGAGAAATGATGGGTACAGCCCCTAGCCTCTTTGAGGTGTCAGGTTTGATCTTTGATCCTATCGGGTTTTGCTGATTTCCCATCGTCGTGTCTTCAGGTGGGTGGGGTGAGTCGGGTTTTCCCCAGAACCGGTGGCTTGGTGGGTTCTAGCTATCCAGCGCTAGGGCCGGCATAACAGGTTACACGAACCTGTTAAGACACGAACACGAACACGGAATCTAATCGTGTCATTTTTTTCAAACACGAATTTATGTATAACACGATAAGACACGATAAGGAACACCTAATAAAATAAGTTAACACGACATAACAAGAGAAGACACGACAAGATATGATAAGAAACACGATAAGACCTTTAAAGACACGTACACGATAAGACATGAACATGAGACAGGTAAACACGAACACGACACGAAAATAAACAAGTCTTAACGTGTCGACCTGTTATAAATACGAAACCTGTAAAGGCCAAACACGAAACTTGTTAAAATTGTGTAGGTTCGTGTCAGGTTATCGTGTTCGTGTCTGAATTGCCAGCCTTAGACCAGCGCTACTTGTGGGCGGGCACCTAAGACGTATCTTTACCTAGGGGCATATGGGTTGCTTTTGTAACCAATCAGTGGGTACCTCAAATAGTCGAGACATCTGATTGTTGGCATTAAAAAAAATAGATGTGACATGAAAAGTAAATGGCTAGCCAATCTGTTGTTAATGTGGATTTTATTAAAAGTTGGATTGTCCTCTTCTTCAGATCACATTATGTTGGATCTAATATGCATTTTATATATTCCTTCTAGTTCATGTTCTGATGGTGACTTGCTACCCTTGTAATGAGCTAGAACATGACTCAGGGTCGGCTGAAGCCCAAGTGAAATGAGGCTAGGGTTTTGGGCCCCCAAATCTATAGGGCCACCATTTTTTATTTTGAAACACTGAATTGGGCTGTGTAATTCCAAGAAGTAGAGGGACAGATCATAAGAAAGTGACAATTACAAATACCCTCCATTTAATAATGATTTGATTTGGCTCGTTAGACACAACGTATCGCAACACGGACTATACAAGAACTAAAAAAATACTTTATGCTTTCGGAAAAAGGGCCCCAAATTGATAATTCGCTTTAGGCCCCCTAAAGGGTTAAGCCGGCCCTGACATGACTGATACATATAATTGAGTGAAAAATAAGCTGAACCACCAGATTCTTTGTCATGTGGTGTCAGCTCAATAATAAAGCAAAACTTAGTTAATATTATTTTGTACTACTATATAACAAGAATCTTTCCGTAAAAAAGTATGAAGACGAAGACCGTTTCACGTCCAGATAATTCAAATATCCAAGACCTTCGAAGCCGAAAAGAAGAAGAGAGGTGCAAGATCAACAACAAGAGGAGTAGCAGCAGTGAAGGATCTGAATGGCAGCAGGTGATTAGCAAGAAAACAGCTCAACGGGAAAAGAGGTTTGCAAGTAGGATGGACAGGCTGAAGAATACTACCTCTTTCTTCATATCTAACCTCCCGGAAAGTTGCTCGGCTGAGGAACTTTGGAGGGCCTTTCAACACCTCCCTAATCTGGAAGACTCTTTCATTCCTGCAAAGAGAGATCGGTTCGGAAATAAGTTCGGTTTCATTAAGTTATCCGGTGTGGACAACCCGGAAGAGTGGGTGGCATCCCTTCAAGGAGTTCGTATTGAGGAAGCAGTCATTGGTGTCAACCTGGCCAGATTCAACAGGGAGGGACAGAAGAATGGCAACCCTTCCGTTCTAAGGAAACAGTCGGTGTTCTCCAGGTTGGAAGTGCCAAAGGTCAACCGGAGGGAAACGGAAACTTGCGGGACGGAGGCCCTCGGGGAGAGTGGTGACAATCACTTTCCAAAGTGCAAGTCGTACCTAGATGCGGTGGCGAACAAGAATACCGAGGCTCCTGTAGCATTCGGCTTAGAGATACCTCAGCCGAACCCAGAGGCGTCTAAGTCATGGGGTGTAAACTCATTGTATGGTGAGCTAAAGGACTTTGACTCCCTGGTTAACCTAGGGAATCTTGTCAGTGAGTTACGTGATTGGAACATCACATTCAAATACTTGGGGGGCCTGAGGGTTATGTGTATATTCAGTACGGGGGACGAGGCGTCTACCTTTCTCCGGGATGCTGTGCCGGTTTGGAGCCCTTGGTTCTCCAACCTTATGATCTGGAAAGCAGGGGAAGTCTCCTTTCAAAGGATCGCTTGGATCTCCGTCACAGGGGTTCCCCCTTGCTTATGGAATAGGCACACTTTTAATAAGATAGGCGAACGATGCGGAAGATTGGTGGTGAAATCGGGAGCTGACTTTCAAGACGCCTCGTTAACAACGGACGTCATGGCGGTTCTAGTAAACTCAGGCAGAAGAATAAATGCCGAGATCTCCCTCAAGTGTGGGAAACAGATGATTAAAGTATGGGTGGAAGAAACTAAGCTGGATTGGACTCCTCCAATCCCGCCGGCTAGGCTGAAATCGGTGGTCGTAAGGGTGGACGGCAGTAATTCTTCCGGAGAGAGGCCGGACGTTCTTCCGACCGTTAACATAACTCGAAATTTGAAATCGGTGGTGGTTACCTTGGGAGACGAGGAGGTAGGTGGGGGGTCAGGCCATGACGGCTCTATTTCCATGCAAAAAGATCATGTTTCAGTCAATACGTACGATATTCCATCAGTGTTACCTGCCAGAACTGATATGACAGAAAACTTTTTGGAGGATACTATGTTTGACTTTCGAGAGGTGGGCCCCAATCTAATTAATGAGACCAGGCCCATTTCTCCCAACACTCTTTCTGGGCCGTCAGTTTTAAAACAAGGCTCGGAGCCCAATCCAAACAATTATGGTCCGGACATAACTTCACCTCCCAAAGAAAATTGTACCGAGTTCCTGACCCCTGACCTAAATCATAGTCTGGGTTCAGACCCTTTTGACCTTGAAGGAATCATTCTAAGAGATGCTGAAAATAGGAGAAGAGAATTGGCGGGAAAGGAAAATGAAGAGATCAATTCAGACAGGGTGCTTTCGAGGGTTGGGATATCTGATTCTGAAGACGAGCTCGAGACTGATGATGAGGTCGTTGACTCTTTGGAATATGGAGAGTGTTTGGGTATCAGCCTAAACGGGTTCGAGAACCAAATGACGAAGCTAGTACAAGGGGAACGCGCTGATAGAGCTACTCAATGAATTATTTATCCCTTAACATTAGAGGGGTGAGTGGAGGTGATAAACCTCCATGGGTGAGAAATCTGAAGAGAGATTGTAAAGCGGACTATATTTGTCTCCAGGAGACACATCTAAGTGGTATGTCTACTGAATTTATCTCTAGCTTTTGGGATAGATCGTCTTTCAGGTCTGCCTCAGTAGATTCGGTTGGGAGATCAGGGGGTTTGGTTTCTATTTGGGACCCGAATCGCCTTGTGGTGAGAGAGGTGGTTCAAGATAGGCACTTCCTTTTAACCGTGGGTGAGATGAATGGGGTAGAGGGACTTGTGAATATTATAAATCTTCATGCCCCCAATGACCCGGGGCAGCGTAAACAGTTTTGGGAATCGATTATCAGAACTGTGCTTCCAAGGGAGGGGTTGTGGATAGCCATGGGTGATTTCAATGAAGTCCGGTACCCTGAGGAAAGGGTTAATTCAGTTTTTGATCCAGTAGCTGCGGCCTATTTCAACAATTTTATACATAGGCTAGGTTGGCTGGAATATAACATGGTAGGGGGAATGTACACGTACGTGTCAGATCATGATCTCATTAAATTCAGCAAGCTAGACAGATGCCTGGTTAGTGCCGACTTCATGAATAAATGGCCGAATGCGTCTTTCGCGGTCCACCAAAGACGTTATTCCGATCATCGGCCCATTTCTCTTCGTTGTGATACTCGGGACTTCGGTGCAGTCCCGTTCAAGTTCTTCAACAGTTGGCTGGGAGATAAGGAACTGGATTCTATTGTCTTACCTATTGTGGCCTCTATGGATCTCACTGGGAAAGGAGATGTGATGTTAGCGGGTTGCCTAAAAAAAATTAAGATGGAAATTAAAAGGTGGAGGTCCATAAAGAAGTTGGAGTCAAGTAGAGAATACGAGGAGGTACAGAAAAATATTGACGAATTGGAAAATAAAGCGATGGTGGGCTCTCTTTCGAGAGAAGAGAAGAAAAGCCGGCTGGAGTACAGAAACAAACTTGTTGAGTTGGATAAGATCAAAGCGAAAGATTTGAAGCAAAGGGCTCGAATGAAGTGGGTGAAGCTAGGCGACGAGAATTCCTCTTTCTTCCACAGAGTCATAAACATAAACAAGGCGAGAAACAAAATCCAAGGGCTCACTATCGATGGGGTGTGGGAAACCGAGCCAGATCGCATCAAAGAAGGGGTAAAGGGCTGGTTCAAAAAACTGTTTTCGGAGCCTATGCGTAGAAGACCGGCTTTCGCCGACTTGGGGTTACCGAAACTGACCCCTTCCCAAGCAGAGCTCCTAGTCGTTCCATTTGATAGCGAAGAGATTTGGGCAGCCATAAAGGGTTGTGATGGTGGGAAATCTCCGGGACCGGACGGGTTTACGCTAAAATTTTTCAAGAAATATTGGGATGTTCTAAAACCGTCGATGTGTAAAATTTTCCAGGAATTTCACGATACTGGTACTTTTGGGCCGGGCTGTAACGAGACATTTATAACTTTAATAGCCAAGAAGAATGATCCCCAAGGTATGCAGGATTACCGCCCGATCTCCTTAGTCGGTGCGGTTTATAAAGTCATTACTAAGGTGCTAGCCGAAAGGTTGAAAGATGTGTTGAGCAACCTGATCAGCCCCAACCAATCGGCATTCGTCGGGGAGAGGAACATCCTAGATAGTCCGCTAATAATTAGTGAAGCTATTTCATGGGCCAAGAAGCGCAAAGTTAAGACGCTTGTTTTCAAGGTAGATTTCCAAAAGGCGTACGACTCATTGAATTGGAAGTTTCTCCTAAAAGCGTTGGAATTTATGAATTTCCCTCCCGAGTGGATCGGTTGGGTGAAGGGGTGCCTTAGTTCCGGTAAAGGGTCGGTCTTGGTTAACGGCTCTCCTACGGACCAGTTTACGTTTAAAAGAGGATTAAGACAAGGCGATCCGCTATCCCCGTTCTTATTTATCCTGGCCATGGAGGTTTTGAATATGCTCATGAAGCGCGCGGTGACATTGGGATTATTTCACGGGCTTCAACTTGCGAATGGTGGTCCCCTTTTAACTCATCTTTGCTACGCGGACGACGTTATATTTATTGGGGAATGGTCGACTCATAACATCCGAAGCATTAGTAGATTTCTTCGATGCTTTTTCCTGATATCGGGGCTTAAAGTTAATTATGATAAGTGCCTTATGTTTGGAATTGGCGTGGATGGGGCCGAAGTTCACAGAAATGCTCGAATCCTTGGCTGCAAAGTAGGGGAGCTCCCGTTCGAGTATTTGGGAGTACCTATTGGGGCGAATATGAAGAGGGTCAAGCATTGGGAGCCGGTGATCGAAAAGTTTAATAAAAAACTCTCGTTATGGAAAGCTAAAACTTTGTCTTTTGCAGGGAGATTAACACTTGTGAAGGCGGTCCTTGGAAGCGTCCCATCATATTATTTATCCCTGTTTCAAGCGCCTAAAGTCGTGCTAAAAAGGTTGGAGGCCATAAGGAGAGATTTTCTATGGGGTAAGCAAGGGGATAGATGCAAATTAAGGTGGATAAAGTGGGAGAAGATTATCAAACCAAAACAGTTGGGCGGCTTGGGTGTTGGGGGTATTGAGGGTTTCAATGACGCCATGATCGCTAAGTGGTGGTGGCGTTATAAAAACGAGGGGCATTCTCTTTGGGCCGAGGTGATTAAAGCAATACATTACTCGTGCCGTTCTAAAACTTTGATTCCAGTTAATAGATCGATCCCGGGAGTATGGAAGGATATAAGCGCGGTGGAAGGGAGGCTCTACGTGAAAGGGATCCGAATCAGCAATAAACTGTCGGTAAAGGTCGGGAATGGGATGAATACGCGTTTCTGGAAAGACGCCTGGGCGTCCAGCGAATGTTTTATGGCAAGATATCCTGACTTATACAGGGCTGCGTTGAACAAAAATGCGAAGGTAGCGGAGTGCTGGGACTATTCTGTTCAGAACGAAGGAGGGGGCTGGTCGTTTGTGCAACAACATCTTAACCAGACTCAGATACAGCAGCTGGAGGAAGTTATGATGCAGCTTCGGCAGGTTCAGTTGGGATCGGGTCCGGATGTCTGGTCTTGGGTTAATCCGGATCACGTGCCTTTCTCGGTCAAGTCAATCAGGTACGAGGCAGCAGCATATTCGGTGGCGGGATCCGAAGTCTTGAAGTTTCAATGGAACAACTGGGCTACTTTAAAGGCGAACTTTTTGTTGTGGAGAGCACTTATGGACCGGGTAGCTACAAAAGGGGCTTTGGTAGCTCGCGGAATAACGCTTGATGATAACCTCTGTCCGAGATGCACATTAGCTGTTGAAGACGCTTCCCATGCCTTCCTTAATTGTGTGTGGTCCCAAGCTATTTGGTGGCAACTTATGGTTTGGCTAAGAATCCCTTGGCCGAATGGGAACTTCTCGCTGCAGGAGTGGATCAAACTCCTGGATGACATGCCCGGGTCTAAAAAACGGAAGAAATTGGTCAATATGGTGGCAATGGCGACGGTATGGCGTATATGGTGGGCAAGGAATGCCAAGACGTTTGAAGGAAAATTTATTAACGTGCAGGCCATAGTAGATGCTGTCAAGGAGGAGGCTTATCTTTGGGCCGTACACCGGGCCAAGGCCCAATCCTTGTCTTGGGGTGATTGGGTCGATTTTAATGTCGTTAGTATGGTGTAATTTTGTATTTCCTTGGTGTATGGTCTTTTTGTATTTGGTGTACTCTTCCCAGCTTCTGGCTGGCTCTTTATATTTAGCTATAAAGTGATTGTCGTTCAAAAAAAAAAAGAGTTTGTCATACAGAACTGATCGAGGAATTTGCGGGCTCATATTTGGAACAAGATAGAAGCAAGTGGGCTAGAAAAAAAGGACCCGACTTAAAAGGCATAACTTTTTATCCGTATGGACTATGAAGTTATAGCGCCGTAAAATATCATGTTCAAAAGGTGAAGTAGCTGAATGGTGAAGTAGCTGAATGAATCAGCGACTTCTCACACATAACAATAACTTCAGTTTTTCAATAAAATAAATAAATGATAATAACGGAACGGAGATCATAAAATTGGAAAAGAACTAAATAAAATTTAAGCGTCTATTTATATATTTATTTATAAGTATGCAAAAATATTTTTCTTTTAAAAAGAGGTTTGAAATTTGATAACTCTTCAACTTTTTCTTTTAAAAAGGGGTTGTAACCAATAAAATAAAGGAATGCATTTAGCCAACCTTTTAGAAATTATATGTTAACCGTGTAATCAGAGTGAGACCTAAAAATTCTTTTATGCTCCAGGTCTTTCAACAAGTTGGGTTGCATGTGAATTACTCGACTTCATTTTGCTAAAACCTTGAACCGAATCGAGTTTAAATGAGCTCGAGCTCAAGGCTTAAAATAAGTCTTTTTAACAAATGAGCTTCAACTCGTGCTTCACTTATCGAGCTCGAGTAGACTTGTAGCTTAATGGGCCTTTTTGTTTATATAATTTTTCTTTAATATATTACATATACATTTATATAACAATAATGTATATAAATTATGATTATAATAACTAAATAATAAGTTTTAAGCTATATAAAACATCATAATTATCAATACATATAAAATAATTTAAATCTATATAAAAATTAATATATAATAAACGAGCTAAACAAGCTTGAAAATACACAGCGCTTAAAACTTGATAAGCTTTTGCTCTTGTAGGTTAAATGTACCAGACTCAAGTTTAAACGATGTTCGGTTTAGCTCGATTTGACCCATGTAAATCTCATCGTGGTTTTGTTGATCGGATTAAAATTTGATCCAAAGTCTCATTTGACACGTTAAGAAATTACAATTTCTTAAATTAAAGGGAAGAATTCCTCTTATCCAACTTATAGAGTGGCAATCATTTCTTTCTTGTTTTTTATTTTTGTTTTTGCTTGATACACCATCAAAGCATATAAAGAACCCATTTACAATTATGCCTTCCTTCAAATATTCAGCCATACCTTCCTTTCATTCACCATTTAGAATTAAGTACCTTCAAATGCTCATCCGTTTAAACATCACCCACAATTTCAAACAACCAAACATCTCCACTTATGTCCCCATCCCACCTATCTTCATAATTCACTTCTAATCCAATCTTCCCTTTCAAATTGTCAAAAAAACAATATTATTATGCTCTCCATACCAAACCAAAATTACGATTGTTGAAAATACAATAAGTACCAAACTATCAATAGACCGTTATAGTTGATTGGTTAGTTATTTGATAAGTTATCTGAAACTTTCTTGTTTTTATTGTTCTATGAATCATATTGTTTTGTACAAGCAACAACTTAATGATTTGGTGTTCTTTAAATGACTAGTTTTTTGGAAACAAAATCTTTTGAGTGAAGAATCTGATTTCCAATTTGTTATAGTATTTATATAAAAGTAATTATTGTAAGACCCAAAATATCCATTTCTCTAGTCCCTATCAACATGGGTCTAAAGAAGATTGGGAGAAGAATAGAGAGAATTATCACCAAACCCTTCAAAAGACCTAAAAGAAAACCATCTATAAAACCACCATCACCATGCCCTTCTCCTCCACCCGAACCATCACCACCCGCCACCATGAACCGTCGTCCCACCCACCCATTCATCTTCCCCGAATACCAATCCGCCGTCCTCCCCGACCCCTCCCCTTTCTTCTCCCCTCACCTCCTCTCATCCCCTCTCCCCACTAACTCATTCTTCCAAAATTTCGTCCTCAAAAATGGCGATCAACCCGAATACATCCATCCATATTCGATCAAATCATCTCCATCATCCCTCTCCATATGTTACCCACCTTTATTCTCAAACTCCGCATTCACATACCAAATCTTTAACGCGGATCTCACCATATCCGCCGTGGATAACCCTGACCCAAATCAAACCCACAAGATATTTTCAATAAATGATCTAAGTGTCACGTTAGATATTCCAAATCTAAGATTTTATCTCGTTAGAGGCAGCCCATTTTTAACGTGTCAAGTCATGCAAAGTGTCACACTCTCAATAACTTCTATCCATGCAATACTTGATTTTATTCCAAACTCTTCAAGAACCAAATACAAATTCAATCTCAACAACGGTCAAACATGGATATTATATGCATCTTCATACATTGATCTAACGTATGACATGTCAAAGATCACATCATTACCATTTTCGGGCATTATTCGTATCGCAATACTACCGAATTCTGACCCAAAATTCGAACCAGTTCTTGATCAATTCAGCTCTTGTTATCCGGTTTCGGGTGATGCTATGTTTAGTTCGCCATTTTGTATCGAATACAAATGGGAAAAGAAAGGTTGGGGAGATTTGTTAATGCTAGCAAACCCTCTTCATCTTCGGCTTCTTGATAATAAGTCTTCAAACAAGATTATTGATGAGTTTAGATACAAAAGCATCGATGGTGAACTCGTGGGTGTAACCGGAGACTCATGGGTTTTGAAGACCGATCCGGTTTCAGTTACGTGGCATTCGATCAAAGGAGTTAAAGAAGAATCATACCCGGAAATCGTTAATGCTCTTGTGAAAGATGTAGATGAGTTGGATTCAAGGACAATATCGACAAAATCGTCGTATTTCTATGGGAAATTAGTGGCAAGAGCGGCTAGATTGGCGTTAATCGCTGAGGAAATCGGTTATGTTGATGCAATGCCGAAAGTTCAAAGGTATTTGAAAGATATAATTGAGCCATGGTTAGATGGATCCTTTGATGGAAATGGTTTTGTGTATGATAATATATGGGGTGGTGTTGTAACCAAACAAGGGTGTCAAGATTCGGGTGCTGATTTCGGGTTTGGGATATATAATGATCATCATTATCATATTGGGTACTTTCTTTATGGGATCGCGGTTTTAGCGAAGCTAGATCCTGTTTGGGGAAGAAAGTATCGGCCTCAAGCATACGCGTTGATGGCGGATTTCATGACATTGGGTAGAGGGGGGAACACTAAGTATACTCGGTTAAGGTGCTTTGATTTGTGGAAGTTGCATTCGTGGGCGGGTGGCTTGACTGAATTCGCGGATGGTAGGAATCAAGAAAGCACAAGTGAAGCGGTGAATGCTTATTACTCGGCTGCATTGATGGGGTTGGCGTATGGGGACACGCATCTTGTTTCGACGAGTTCATTGCTTTTAGCTATGGAGATTCATGCATCACAAACATGGTGGCATGTAAGAGAGGATGACAACTATTATACTCAAGATTTCACACATGAAAACCGAGTGGTAGGTGTTTTGTGGGCGAACAAAAGGGACAGCGGGTTGTGGTTTGCACCCGCGGAATGGAAAGAATGTAGGTTGGGGATCCAAGTGTTGCCATTGTCGCCGATCACGGAGGTTTTGTTTTCGGATACGGGGTTTGCGAGGGGGCTTGTGGAGTGGGCTTTACCGGCTTTAGGGAGGGAGGGTGTTGGTGAAGGGTGGAAGGGGTTTGTGTATGCATTGGAAGGGGTTTATGAGAAGGATGTTGCACTTGAAAAGATTAGAAAATTGAGTGGATATGATGATGGGAATTCTCTAAGTAACTTGTTGTGGTGGATTCATAGTAGAGATGATGATGATGATCAAGGTTATGAGGGAGGGGGTAGGCATTGTTGGTTTGGTCATTATTGCCATTAAAATTCAAATATATATGTATGTATATGTATGTGTGTTTATGATTTTGTGGTCTATTATGTGTAAATAATGGTAATGATTTGTGGTCTCTTATGTGTAAATACTAGTAATGAGGGTGTTACTGATAACTGATTTATATAATAATACATTAATACATGTTGTGTCAACATGTTGTAATAAAAGAATAATAGATGAATGTAAGATTTATCTTAGTAGAGTGTTGTTTATTTTCTTGAATAAACCAAATAATTGTTTTATAGACTTTTGTGGTTTGTTGATGATGAGTCAGTTGACTAATCAAAAGCTTAAATTCATGAATTGAGTTGGCATCAATAATTGAGTCTTATCATCTAGGAAATATTAAGATGTTAAAGTAAAATTCATTATTCTACAATACCAGGTGTGGAAATAATGAGGTAAATACATGTGTCAAATCAAGTTCTTTTGCGATATGAAAAATAGTATATGTAGCAATATTACAATGTATTGCAAATCAAGGTGTAAAAGTAATGCGATTATGATTAAATTAAAATTAAGAAATAAGAGGTTATATAATGTGCGAGTGTAGTAAGTTATCCAGATTTGAACAAACCCAAAGTCCTAAAGGAGAAATCTTGTGGGCCCAAACGAGTTTGAATTTGGTTGGGCCAGGTGACAAAAAATGCTTATATATACAGTCTCACACTATTGGATCCTATTTAAGTGGAGCCCTTTCCCGAGCACAAATCCATCCCAAAACATAGCTTTAAGATGTGTTTCCGAGTTAACTAACAAAGGAAAGAAAGTAAAAAAAAATAATAATAATTTTGTGTTTCAAAGTTTTATTAAAGAAACAAAGTGAAAAGAAGTGAAATACTTTCCTTCAAAATTTGAAGAAAGTGAAAGAAAAGGAAATGAATACAAATATAAGGTTTATCATTTGCCATTTTACCCAACCTATAATAAAATTCAATAAGGAATTATAAAATATTTACTTTCTTTTCTTTTAGTTCTTACTTGAGAACACGAAATAAAATTATATATTTCTCATTCTCTCCATTTCTTTTCTAACCTAATATCTATTTCTCATCTTTTCTTTCGATTAGCAAACTCGGGACATCATGTTAGAGAGTTTGTGTTATAATATAGTATAGATGTGGGGGCGCGTTGAGCCTAACTCCTAAGCCCATTAAACTTCTAGATATTATTGGTGAGCACTGAAGTAGTGAGAACTGAGACAGAGATAAAACAATATAAAGATCCAGCGAGTGGTATTTAGCATATATATATATATATATATATATATATATATAGGTAAAGTATATGGAGGAAACCCTCCTTATTTGGTAAACTCTGGAAATTCTGACTTCCCAACATTTTTTTTTTTTTTTGAAAAAAATAGGGTATGTTTACGAGCCAAAAAAATCGAAAAAGCGCCGAACGGTTTTTTTTAAAAAAATAAAAAACGTCTACTGTTTACATATAGTTAACACATTGTTAACACCTGTTATTAGCGCTTAACATGTGTTAGTCAAAATTTTATTTTTTTTTAAAAAAAAAAAAATACTTGGCGCTTTTTTAATTTTTTTGGCCCAAAATGCTTAAAATCATGTATATTACTTGCCCTATTTTTTTCAAAAAAAAAATATTGGGAAGTCAGAGTTTCCAGAGTTTACCAAATAAGGAGGGTTTTCTCTAGAACCATTCCATATATATATATATATATATATATATATATATATATATATATATATATATATATATATAGGGGAGGGTTATCTTGAGAACGCTAAATATTGTGAGAACCGTGAGAACAAGTAAAAAAATCAATCAAAATCAAATTTTTTTAATACAAACCTCATTATAATCAAAATATAACATTAATAAATGAATTTTCTTTCCAAATAATTAATCTTTTCTTGCAAAAACACTTTCAAATTAACTTTTTACACATGTGTAAATGAAACAGTTTACACATGTATAAACAGTAAATTTACACATGTGTAAAAACAATTTATTTCCGTATACGTTTGAATTTTTACGCGTAAATTGTGTTTTTGAGATTGTATTTTAGTAATAAAGATAAATGCAAAAAGAAATTTTGAATTTGAATGGTTTTAGATGCCGTTCTCACGGTTCGCACGAAATATAAGTGTTCTCAAATTAACTTTCCCCTATATATATATATATATATATATATATATATATATATATTAAATAAATTGTTATTAACAGCAAACACATCATTCCATTCCATATAAGTTAAAACATAACATTCAACTTCAGTTAGTGAAATACATAAACATTGCATGATTAACTAATGAATTAGAAGTTTATGCATTTAATTAAAATAAACATGGTCACAATACATGATGATCAACAATGACTTTGTGGTGCATTGACACTATCATGACATTACAATGTTAATGTCACAAGTTAGAGTCTCACATTAAGCAAAATTATTTTAGGTTAATAAGAAATTTTATCATAGTGGTCCTTTGGGCAGCGAGTTTCCTTTGAAATGGTGGTTGGCCAGATTACCAGCGTCGTCTGCATTCACAAACGTAAAAGGTCTTTTCCCATTGGGTTTACCTGGATGAGTGGGATTTTGTTGGTCGTTAAAAAAAGACAATACAAGATGATCCGTGATGCTTACTAAGGGTGCAAACGAGCTGAGCAGCTCGCGAGCTACTCAAGCTCGGCTCGGTAAAAAGTTTGAAATGAGTCGAGCTTTATCGAGCCTGAGCCGAGCTTGAGCTTAAAACAAAGCTCGTTTATTAATCGAGTCCGAACTCAAGCCTGGCATGTGAAGCTCATCAGGCTCGTCGAGCCTTAGTATTAACAATATTAGTTTTATTAATATTTAATAATATTTACCATTCGTTTAAGTTTGTTTACTAAACAAGTCTGAGTCGAGCTTCATTTATTGAGCTCCGAACCTATTATTCATATTATTGTTATTTAATATATTGAGTAAAGATCCGGTACAAATAGCTTTTTTGGTAAGAACTGTGAGAATCAAAGGAGGGTATTTTTTTTTTATTTTTTTTTTTCAAAATTTTTTTTTCCCATATTGTTAAACAAGTATTATAGTATTGAAAACTAAAAAAAAAAAAAAAAAAAAAAATTTTGGTGTAGAGTAATTACGTGTAGAGTAATTACATAATTACTCTAGTGTAAACTAATGTATTTACCTTAATGACGTAATTACACTAAAAAAAAATTTTTTTTTTTAATTTTTTTTTGTATTATTCATCTAGAAAGAATGTTTAAGCACATGGGAAAAAAAAATTCTAAAAAAAAAAATAATTTTTTTTTACCCCCTTTGATTCTCACAGTTCTTACAAAAAAACTATATGTATTTGATCTTTACTCTTAATATATTAACTAATAGATAGTGAACAAGCTAAGCTCAAGCTTAAGAAATTTCAAACGAGTTAAACTCGAACTTTGAAAACAAACCTTTAACAAGCTCGGCTCGGCTCGACTCGGCTCGTTTACGCCCTTACTCTCAAAGTTGTAATTTTGTAAGGAGAATATTACACAAACAACGAGATTTACCATCCCACCCAGATTAATAATCCGAAACAAGGTCAACAAAAACCAAATATTAACTCACAACAAACCGCTTATCAAGGAATCTTCCATAAGGCAAAGGGAGGCGGCACCAACAAGAAATCAACCACAACCACAACCACTTCGATCCAATCATGGGCGACGACCCACAGAAGCTGAAGAAGATAGCAGCCTCAGCCTACGACTACGACAACGACTCCCGATGGGCTGATTACTGGTCCAATGTCCTCATCCCTCCTCACTTAGCTTCTCGCTCCGATGTCATCACTCACTTCAAACATAAATTCTATCAGCGTTACATCGTCCGTTACCCCCTCCTCTTTACTTTATTATTATTCGTTTATTATTATTCTGTTATTATTATTATTCCTACTTCTTGGGTTATTTATTTGACTTTCGTGAAACATCAGCAAGTTAGGTTTTTTTTTTATGTTATGCCCATTTGTTTGTTTGAGGAAAGATGCTTGCTTTTTAGTTTTTTTTTTCTAGGATTTAATCCAGTTCAAAGATTTGGGTCTTTTTATTTTTGTGGGTATTAATGTAAGAGATTGCAGCATATATGTTGTTTTTTGATCAGTTTTGTGTGATTGATATTGGATGTGTCTTGGTGTTTAGGATCCTGATCTTGTTGTGGAACCAATGACTACGAATAATAGTAATTCATCGCCTGCAAGATCATCTACTACGTCGTCCACGTCGTCGTCTGCAAGTGAACGTAGGCCGCCTGCGAGTTCAGGTAGAATATATTGTTTGTGTTTTGGTTGGTGAAGAGGTTACAGTTTTTTTTTTTTTTTTTTTTTGATAATTTGATATGGGTATCTTGGATTCTTTATTGGGTGCAAAAAATATTTTGTGATAACAGAACAAAATGTTGTTTTTATTGTGGTTTAATGTGATGGCATAATTAGGTCTGAATTATTTTTTGATTGAATGCAATGAAAACATTGTAGGGTCAACTACAAGAGCTGCAGGGGCGTCAACTCCGAGCTCAACTCCTTTACGTTGGGATCGACAAACAATTCAGTTTTCTGTCAATGCGTGGGTAATGCATCAACTCTCTTTTTCTTTATCATGCTATTGTAATCAAGATACCGTTTTTAAGTTATGATGTTCTTGTAAACCAAAATGGCACAATTCCTTACAAAAATTGGCATAATGGGCTGCTATCATTTGTTTAGTTTCTCACTGTCCCAAGGTTTTTTATATACAAACTCATGCAATATTAAGTGGTTTGAGCTTAGAATCATTGCATTAGATGACTGAAATATGAGTTTGCCAATTGAATGATGTGCTTAGTAATATCTTCATCAATGGAGGGGAGGAGGTTCAGAGGAAGACCTAAACTCACATGTTAGACTTGTATGGTTGATTGGTTGCACCCCTTCAAGGACATGTCAGGGATAGGAGTTCTTGGAGATGTACGATAAAGGATATGGACTTTTAGAGTGTGAAGGTTTTGTCTAGACGTGTTTTGGGAGCATAGTTTTTGGCTTTTTGCATACACCTAGCTTCTCCCTGCACTTGGTTTTTTACTTTGTTTTGCTTTAGATCTGGTCTTAGTGTAGACACTTTCTTAGGGGAGCCTATAGGTACTTTCAACTTTCAAGGGGGTCCATGCTACTTGTTCGTGTCTCTTTGCTCTATGCTCTTTTATTTGTTATTAGCTTGGTTTAAAAAAGCGCACCTCACACGCTAGGAAAAGCGCTTTTTTTTTTTTTTTTGCCTGAGGTGCTCAACTACATGAAGCGCTTGTTTTGGCCTGAGGTACTCAACTACATGAAGCGCTGTGAGGCGCCGCCTCGGTCAAAATTAGGGTTTTTTTGGGCCAAATGTCAAAATCAGGTTTTTTTTTAAAGATTTTTAAGTGTGTTTCGGCTTCAATGTATGTTTGATGAAGTGTTTAAGTGTGTTCTATAATTATGTTATTGTGTTTAGGATTGATTAACAAGTATAATATGTAGTATTGGCTTGTATAAATATTTTTTACTCTTTTTTACATTGGGCACCTCACATACGTGAAGCTCTCGCCTCACGCTTTAAGGCCCGCGCCTCGGATTTTGGAACCAAAAGCCTCGGAGCGCCTCACGCTTTTTTAAACCAAGGTTATTAGTATAGTCATCTCACCACTTTATGCTTGACGGTAGTGTATTATTATTGTTCTTGCTACTCATTTGTTGTGTTTGCTTTGATTCCCTTAGCTACACTTTGTATTACTTGGTCTTACTCACATGTTGAAAAGGGGGTTAGTTAGAGTCGGGGAGACGAGTTGGAGTAGCCTCTCTATCCCCTTGTATAGAGGAAAGGTTTACCCTCGTCCTACAGTCCCACCCTCCCTATGCCCTACCATTAGCTTTTGCTACATGTTTGTTTACCTTACCCTTCATGGTCATCATATGACAGTGGAAAAGGTTTAGTTTATTTTCATTAAACGCTAAGTCATGTCAAAATGGGGATAATCATTTGGAGACTTATGTAATATGTAAGTAGATGATATTTTAGTATTGAGAACAATAATAGAATTTAAAAAACGCTTATTTGTGCAGGTTCTTGTTGTGGCTGTGCTTGCTATGGTTCCACTCATACCTAAAAGCCTTTCTAATAGGGCATATCGACTCTCATTTATGGGGACCGCATGCTCTTCATTATATTCACTCTACTCTCTTTATGGGGTAATGTTTTGGCTCATTATATAAGAATTATTTTAATGATTATGATTTCTTGGTTTTATAATCTCAACTCATTTGCAGAAACCAAGGGCATGGAATTTGCAGGAGGTGCAAATTTGGCTTCAATCAGTAATCGCAACAAAGGATTTCATCTATTTCATTTACTGCCTCACTTTCGTCACCTCAAATCTTCGCCTTACATGTTAGTAGTTGGTAGTTAGTACGCCCCATTTTTTTTTTTTTTTTTTTTACTTTTAGATTCTTTTGCACATTTCCACGCTACTTTTTTCAAACTTTCAATATTATGTTTTTTGCAGTTGCTTTACTGCCCATCATCTGCCGAAGCTTAGAACACTCCGCAAAATTCACTAGGCGTAATTTTGGTCGTTCCGCCTTGTACAGGTAAATATTTCCTACCATTTTATCATTGTAAATAACGTGATCATATAGATGAGATTATAATCATGTTTAATTTATTTATTTTGACGGTTGTTAATAGGAAATACTTGGAAGAGCTTTGTGTGTGGGTGGAATCAAACACGACAACACTCAGCATACTGTCTTCACAATCTGAGATTGGAGTTGGCTTCCTTCTGATCATCTCTCTTTTGTCGTCAGTAACCTTGTTTCATTTTATTATTATTTTGTTAAAATTTATTTGTAAGCTGTTATTCTGAATTTATTATTTATAAATGCAGGTGGCAGCGTAACATTATACAAACTTTCATGTATTGGCAGGTTAGTACATTCTTTTAATAAAACTTAATATAGCTATAATAAAAGTAAGTGTATAATGTATAAATTGCCTTTTTTAAGTATAAACTTAACGGAAATTGTTTTGTGGCAGCTATTGAAGCTCATGTATCATGCCCCTGTTACGGCTGGTTACCATCAAAGCGTGTGGTCTAAAATAGGGAGGGTGGCTAATCCAGTTATCAACCAGTATGCTCCATTTCTTAACACTCCCATCTCCGCTATACAACGGTGGTGGTTCAGGTAGTGATGTCTTTTTGGTGGAGAATAAACGACGAGAATAAGGACCGATATAGAACTTAACATTATGTACTGTAAGTTATATTTAGTCTAAACTTGACTGTGTTCAATGGTGGAGATGGTCTCTGATGATTTCACACAATTTTAAGTTCATAAGTTGGAGATTTTATGTGATGTTTTGTTGTTGAAAGACATTGAGTTTTCAAGATTATGAAGGTGTTCTTGAAGATTAATCATAATCCATAGCTTCAAAATACATTTATTATGTAAAATATTTGAAATATGATTGGTTGGATGATGCTTGAAATGAGTTTGGGTTTGAAACTGGGTGAAACATGTCTTTCGGTTCAGCGTTATAATTTGCCATATCTTCCTGATTTTGATGATTATCATTATGACAAACAGCTATATCTCCCTCATTATGTTGATTAAGGGTTTGGTAGCATCTTAATGAAACTCTGAACTATTCAGCTCTGAATGGTTCAGCATTCAGATTGTTTGTTTCAATCTAAAAAAGACTCTGAATGGAATGGTTAAGAGCTGAAGGTGCATAACTGAACCATTCAACATTTAATCATTCAGACATCTTAATGATTCAGCACTTAATCAACCAAACCCCTAACATTTTGATCAGCAGCAACCTAACCTAAAATGATGTATGTATTATTACATATGAAAGTGAAAGTCATAACAACATGATAACTATGAATTACCTTTAGTAATCAATTACCTTTAGAATTAAATCAACCGAAAATGAAAAATTACCTTCTTAAGACAAACATCGATCGCATATAGAAGTTACAACAGATAAAACCAAGATGACGATGTTATTCAATGATTTTGTTAGTGGTCGGGATGGCAGTTCGTTATGACGATACAAACTTATACTGCTACACAAAAAATCAGAGACAAATAATCTAGTGTTGGCGGCGGCTCGTTGGTAAGGCCGATGAGTTTGAATCTTCAAGTGTGGTGGTTTATTGGTAACACCGGCGAAGTGTGGCAGAGCTCGAAAAAGAAGACAATGGTTGTATGTCAATGACGTGTTGCGAGGCCGATATAATAACACTAAACCCGACTCTTCATTTACCAACAATCATTATTCATTAATCATAAATCGAATTTTGAATGGGAGATCAAATTGACATATCTAGATATTTTATTGATGAAAATTAGTTATTTTTTAATTATTAAGCCCTTAGTTATGATAATATGACTTTTAATTATGAGAATATATTATTATGGTAAATGTATATATATTATTTTTGTATTTATATGAGTTTAATATTTATTATTGAGAAAGTTTAATAAATAATGTATTTAATTAGAAGTTTCTTAAATAATGTATTTAATATAAGTTTATTAAATAATGTATTACTATGTCTTAAACATTGTGGCAAATTACAATAGTGTCCTCCTTAAATTAAGTTAAATTACTTATTTGTCCATCTAAAATGCATTATATAGTAGTATAGATATAGATATAGATATACATTATTAGAATGTATTTATTCTAATAAGTCAAATGAGTCTGGCCCATATTAAGAAGATTGGCCCATGGCCTTTGGTCGGGCCTATAAATTATAATCTCACAGACTCATGTGTGTCTATAAAAGGCTCTCTATTAATATTTTCTAGGATTAGTCAGTCACTTTAAGTCTAGAGTTTTCCTTGAGTCTTTGAGTTTCTCTTTCTCACATACTCTCATCTAGATCGTAACAAATTAGGGTTTCTTTTGTTTGTAAAAAGATACATCTTGTATCTGGGTTAGTATAGAAGATCTGTATCGTCTGTTGGTCATTAGATTGTGTATAGTTGTTGGTATTTTGGGGCTTTGTTGAGATCTGTTGTTTACAAGCAGATATGAGGTTCTTTGACTGGTTCTTGTTGTTTTGGGTTATTTTCTTTTGATCAATAAAGTCTTGTTTTCTGTTCTTAAGTTGACCCATGTTTTGTAAAAGATAGTTAGGTCTGTAAACGAATCGATCATTCATGAACTGTTTGTAAACTTGTTCGGTGGGAAGTTCGTTTATGTTCGTTTATTTAATAAATGAGCAAACACGAACAAAATGATGATTATCATTCTGACCAACAGCTATATCTCCCTCATTGTGTTGATTAACATTTTGATCAGCAGCAACCTAACCCAAAATGATGTATGTATTATTACATATGAAAGTGAAAGTCATAACAACATGATACGGGGGGAGGGGCACAAGCCCCGTGTAGCTCCATGTCCACCAATCACACAGTGACACGTCATTTCAACCCCAAACTAGCCTAAACACCGGAACGCCAAGCCCAAAGTAGCCTGAAACTAAGGAGCCCACTATTTTACGAAACCCACCAATCACACACACCCCATGAGATGGTCCCCACTTAAAAAACCCACTTTTACCTCTTCTTTATTTGGATTGTGTCTCTAGCCAAGTGTTCCAGTATAAGACCCAAATCGAAGCCCCAAATCGAAGCCAAACAACTAGGGGCAGTGTAGCCCCAAGGCTAGTGAAGCCCCATGCCCAAGCCCCATGGTGTCCCGTCCTCTCTAACCATGCATAAGATAACTACATGATTCCAAACAAACTTACATTTCCCTCATTTTGTTGATTATCATTCTGACCAACAACAATTAACTCCCTCACTTTGTTGATTAACATGTTGATCAGCAATCTAACCCAAAATGATGTATGTATAAGATAACTACATGAACTTACATCTCCTCATCACACATATATTTATAGCAGACGTATTTGAATAGCCATAGTTGTCTAACATTCGCCGCCATCTGCATGCTAAATGCGCCGAGGCTAAAATGCACCCTCCTTTTTGGATCTCGCTTTTCTTTCCTCTCTGGAAGCCTCTTCTATTTACTCTACTGATCTTCATCCTACTTACCCTATCACCACCAACTCATCAGTTTTTCATCTTCACACTATCCGTCACCAACTACCCCCACAAAACAACTCATAAACACTGCTGCCACCACACCATCTCCATCACCACACAACCGCCAGAGCCACCACTTGAGTCGGTTTTATTTCCCTCTCTAAAAAGCCTACCGTTTTGTTTCCCTCCCTAAAAAAAGCCAACCCACCACTGACCTCCTAGGGTTACCGACAAGGAAGACGGCTGCTGGATCACATACCCAACTCCAAAAAAATCACGATCTAAACCCTGATTTGAGGCAAAGAGCATCCGATTTAAGGTGGTTGCTCTGTGCTATTTGTGGTTGTTGTGGCTATTTGGTTCAGATCATCGCTTCAGAGGATAACGATCAAGGTAAACATATTTCTTACTTTTCCAAGTTGTTGTCATGCTCTGTTTCAACTCTAAATGATAGCACATCATATGTTCACATGATGTTAGTTGGTGATTTACTTTGTTTTTTGTATTCAGTTGAAATTTCATGTGATGATTGATATTTATGCTTTTGATAAATTTTAGGATATCATTAATTCTTCACTGATCATGTTGAAAAAAAAAATTATGGCATACAGACACAGTACCCTGTGTAGAATTAATTTGTGTTGTTTGGGTTTGGATTCTTTTTTTCTTGAATTTGAATGTTTTAGATCACTTTTGTGTTTTGTTTTACTTGAATTTTATTGACACTAATATTAAAAAAAAGGAATAATGGAAATAAATAATCCCAACTATTGACTATCTGCCAATAACAGTCCCAACTACGAGGTAGTATGGGGGATATAGCCCATAGGATACTAGTAACTATATGATTTTATAAATTATACCCAAGCACTATGGTCTTTCAAAATTCTATCAAAAGCTTTCAGGTGAACTCATCATGAAATCGTATGTCCTAAACACGAACCAAATAACAAATCTTTAATAGTTGGGGCTTTATAGTCAAATGATCAACATATATATGATCATATGCCATTGATAACCAGTCCTGATTATGCCTTGAAATTAAACAAATAATCATAATGAACGTAAGAGACTAATGACATGAATTAGCCCTCAAACTATCGGATGGAATAGAAATTATGTTTTTAGTGTTTAAAAACCATCCACTTCCCAAAAGTTCTTAATTAGTTCATTTTGTAACTGTTGGACATTGAAGGTTCATCAAGGATCAATAACGGTGTCATACGATAACTGAAAGATACACATTATTTCTAATCACGCTATAACTGAAACTGAAACGTTGTTTATTCTTCCTAAGTCGTCACTCATAAACCATCCTTTCTCATTCAATTTCAAACACAGTCGCACCACCTTTCTCATCCTCTCAATCTGTTCATTCCCAAAAACTACAATCAATGCAGTAGTCACGTATCAAGCCTATATACGTTTTCGCAGCGGGAGAAGATAACACAACAACCGAACGCAACCGCCAGCCTTAATTCATTTGCTCATCCTCGATATCACCATCATCACCCTGATTGCGATCACGTCAAAGGTAATACATGGACTTGTGAAGACGACTATCACCGTTATTTTATTCTAAATGTGGTCTTTCGGTGGAGTGGTTCATGAGCAACGCTATCGGATTTTCCTACCATTCTTATTAGGAAAATTTATGATTGGTTCATGTAAGTACTATATATGCCAAATAATTTAAAAATAACATATGGTATAACGCAGTCTTATCTTGCAATAACCACCCTACGAGGTGGATATATTTTGATTTTATTGTTATTGTTATTATTCTTATTTATTATTTTCGAACAACATCGCGGCTGCACAAATCTATCGCGTTTTGTAATGATACTGGAGTTCTTGGGATGTAAATGATCGCTAAAAATTTATAGATTTAAAATTTCCCTAATGTTTTGAGCAGGTAAGAAAACCACAACTAAGCGTAAATCCAAATTTTGTTTTACATTGAAAAACAAAATATTTTCAAAATAAAATGTATATTATCTTAAAAGTTATTCTATAAATTTTTAGGTGATTGAAGTCTTAAAAGTTCGCACTTATAAATTCGGTCTATAGATTATGGTTACCAAATTCACTACTACCAACAATCATTAATCAGAAATCGAATTTTGAATGAGAGATCAAATTGACATATCTAGATATTTTATTGATGAAAAATTAGTTATTTTTAATTATTAGGCCCTTAGTTATGATAATATGAATTTTAATTATGAGAATATGTTATTATGGTAAATGTATATATATTATTTTTGTATTTATATGAGTTTAATATTTATTATTGAGAAAGTTTAATAAATAATGTATTTAATTAGAAGTTTCTTAAATAATGTATTTAATATAAGTTTATCAAATAATGTATTAATATGTCTTAAACATTGTGGCAAATTACAATAGTGTCCTTTTTAAATAAAGTTAAATTACTTATTTGCCCATCTAGAATGCATTATTTAGAAGTATAGATTATTAGAATGTATTTATTCTAATAAGTCAAATGAGCCTAGCCCATATTCAGAAGATTGGCCCATGGCTTTTGGTCGGGCCTATAATCTCACAGACTCTTTTGTGTCTATAAAAGGCTCTCTATTGATATTTTCTAGGGTTAATCGGTCACTTTAAGTCTCTAGAGTTTTCCTTGAGTCTTTGAGTTTCTCTCTCACATACTCTCATCTATATCATAACAAATTAGGGTTTCTATCGTTTATAAAAAGATACATCTTGTATCTGGGTTAGTATACAAGATTTGTATCGTCTGTTGGTCATTATTAGATTATGTGTAGTTGTCGGTATTTTGGGGCTTTGTTGAGATCTGTTGTTTACAAGAAGATATGAGTTCTTTGACTGGTTCTTGTTATTTTGGGTTATTTTCTTTTGATCAATAAAGTCTTGTTTTATGTTCTTGAGTTGATCCATGTTTTTGTAAAAGATAGTTAGGCATGTAGTTAGGCATGTAAACGAATTGAACATTCATGAACTGTTTGTGACTTGTTCGGTGGGAAGTTCGTTTATTTAATAAACGAACAAAGACGAACAAAAAAAATTGTTCGTTTTGTTAAAAGAACGAACATGAACAAGCATTGTGTTCGTTCATTTATGTTCGTGAACGTCCGTTTATGTTCCTTTATTTATGTAAGTTTATGTTCATTTAAGTTTTATTAATTACATACGAAGTTGTATTATATAAATATAAACATATATTGCGCTTTAGCTACTTGTATAAATATAACGAATTAATAACTGGGTTTTTTAGTAATGCAAAATTGTTTACATCTATTATGTTCGTGAACGTTCGTTTAGGTTTTAAACAAACGAACACGAACATGACAATTTTCTTAATGAACGAACATGAACACAAAATTGTGTTCGATTATTTTTCGTGTTCATGTTCGGCTAAAGTTAAATGAACAAACACGAATATGCCTTTGTTTGTGTTCCTTCGGTTCGTTTACAGGCTTACAGATAGCTATAAACCGCTCCACTACTTCTTTTCTTCGAGAAACGTCGGTAATTTTCATGAGGAAGGATCACGACATTTTGCCTGGGAGGCCACGACAGAAGGCTTTGTACCTATTTAGGCCCTCACTCACGAGATGGAAATGCTCGACCAATGGGTAGTTCGCGTCTTTTCATTTGAGAACGACAAGCAAAACATGCTATCTTTCTTGATGAGGAAGCTGAATAGGGATTTTAAGGAAACCAAAAACAAGAACTGAAAATTATATAAATCAAGAACAAGAATTGAAAATTATATGCATCAAGAACAAGGCTAAGAATTGAAAATTATATACATCAAGAAAACTCAAGAACTTACCCATATCAATCACAATTTGTAGTGTGATCAAGTAAACTTAGAAAGATTCTTCAAGAAAGTTCAAGAAACCAATAGCCTAACGATTTAACGAAACCATGTTCATATTCTTGGTATGTATTTGTATATTAAAGAATTGAAAATTGTATATATATATATATATATATATATATATATATATATATATATCGATTATAGAACTTACCCGTAATCTACTAAAGATGTAGGGTACTCGTTTGGCCAAGTCCACTATCCCAAGTAGCCAAATTAAATAATTAATATGTTGGGATAAGCCCATACCTAAATAAGAATGCCCATTAGGGTATGACTCTCCCTCTTTATAAATAGAGGGTAACCCCTCTTTTTCCCATCAGATTGGTCTTCCCATGACAAACCTTTCTCTCTCTCCCACTAAACTTTCTCTCTAAACTCTTTCTAGAGTTACTCTATCTTTTTATTGAAACTCTCAGCTGTGCACCGAAGCCTTGAAGCCTCAAAGCCTCTAAGCATACGAGCTGCTGCATTACCTTACTAGAAGCTCATAACCATGTTGGTTTTCACAACCACACCGGTTCCCACAGTTGAGTTAAGCCATCGAGTTAGGAAGTGAAGCACCCCAACCGATGGCGGAATCATCGAGGTGCCACGTAATGACGATTGTTCAAAAGCTCATGGTACTAAAATGTAAATATTTTATTATTGAATATTGTTTTAAAAGATGTGAAAATAAATACACCACGACAAAAATAAATATAATTGATTGATTTAATTTAAGTCCAATGTTCTATGTGAAGCGTCAAGCAAGCTTCTCCTGAAACATGCGCGAAAATAAATTTTGTCAACACATAATGTTGGTGGGCATTACCTAGCTTTGTACATATAGTATAAGTATGAAAAGAGATACAATTCATAAGTCTAGCGCTACCAATGCATTATGTAAACGCGTAAGTAAACAAATAAGGCAAGATCAAATGTAAAGTCGATAATGAGCACCCTAACATGTGTCAAGTCTAAAAGAGCATCATAACATAAGTTATGTCGAAAAGAGCACCGTAACATAAGTTACGTCTATATGAGCACCATAACACAAGTTACGTCTAAGTTAACGATTTTGCACAACATATTTTAGTTACGATCTTGGTTTAAAAAGGGCGAGGCGCTCCGAGGCGTTTTGGTTCCAAAATCCGAAGCGCGGGGCTTAAAGCGCGTGGCAAGAGCTTCACGCATGTGATGGTCTTAATATTAAAAAATATAAAAAAATATATTTATATATGTCAATATGACATATTCTACCTTCTAATCAAACATAAACACAAAGATATGATTATAAAACGCCCATAAACACTTAAAAAAGCATTCAAAATATAAGAATGACCAAGCACATAGTCATCTAAATTCAAAACACCCTTAAAGATGAAGACAACATTAAGTAACTTAACATTACAGAAGAAGAAAAAAAGAACATCAGAATATAGGAATGAATTTTAACTTTAAATTAATTCCATAGTCCCTACAGCTTAATATATCATTGAAAATCATCAGAATATGATTCATACCAATTATCCAATGCTTCTGATATCACAATCAATACTTGAAAAGCAACATAGAACAACCCAAAACAACTCGGGGGTTGCCCCTTTGGCTGGGATCGGGGGCAGCCCCCCAGGAGCAGGATCCAAAGGGCGGCAGCCCCTGGCGGGGTCCAAAGGGCAACAGCCCCTGGCTGCGGTCGAGCTGATACGAATCAACAATCGATAAATTGGCAAATAATTTGGGGTTGGAAAATTTGGTATAACAATCGATAATCAACATACAACAATCCCTAATACGAATCTACATAAAACTTCACTTGTTAGGCTAAATAGAATAGGCAAAAAAATGGTTTTTGGGCTTAGGCGCTACTGAAGCGCCGCCTCAAGCGCCAGGCATAAAGCGCCACTCCAAGAGCTTCATGTATCCTAGGGCTTTTTCGGAAAAAAAAAACGATTTTTTTAGCCTCGCACCTCAAGAGCTTTAAGCGCGCTTGACCAAGGTTACAATCATGTTCAATATAAAGCACCAAGATAACAAGAAACGCATATGAATTGTAAATGAATAAAAGTTTCGTGTACTTAGGGTTTTATAGATTAGAATAGGGGATTCTAGGGTTTTTTTTTCTTTTTTCTCAATTACTTTTACTTTTGTCTTATCCTAAATTTTGAACCCAATAATTCAATGTTATAATTCATTTCAAAGCTTATGATTCTCTTTACAATACGCAACGTGCTTAATTTTTAAACAAATAAATACCCATGCTTCACAACCTTATCACTTTTTATGTTTTCTTATTGTTTAAGAACCTCCCTTACATTTTTTCTAAAAGCCTTTTTAAATACAAAATTTCACATTGTTACATTATAATTCTTGTATAGATAGTACCCTGATTTCAAAACTAGCGTCTGCTCATTTCATTAAATCTTTACTAACAAAAGAATTGGCAAACATTCCACAAGTAAATTATTTTGACAAAAAATACTATATTTTCACAAACGTACTCTGTTAAAAAAAACTTCAAAGGTTTATATAATGATTTATTGGTGTAACAAAATATTTTCACTAGAATATATAAACTTAATATATAAATTATTTTCCTTTCTTCCAAATGATTTGACTAGAGTTCTCTATACAAAACACCTTAATAAAATCATGATTTTCAAGCAACACCATGTTTAAAAATTTCACAACTCACGGATCTATCCAATTTCAAACCAATTGTAGACATAAAAACTCACATGGGTATTTTTTTTCATAAACTCGATTATTTTTCGTAAAATTATTTCGTATCAACTATATATTCCGTTTCCACAACCAAGATCGAAATATCATCATCTTCACAAACTTGAACACATACCAACCAAAACTCTCATATTCAATAACATGATTTCATATTATTAGCTTCTTATTTATTGTACATATATACTCTTGACTTCTACAAACCTAATTATCAATTTTTAATATTCTCAAAATTCATTCTACGATTTCGTTTCTTGTAAACATTTATCCATGTACAGTACAAGTACAACTACCCTTACCTTTACATTCACTTCTTTATACCTTTAACACATTTGATACAATTACACTTACAATAACATTACTTGATACCATTTTAAAGCATTTACGTTTATCATTGCATTGGAACCTAACGTGTTTGTACTCAATAACACCTTTTTACATTATCATCGTGTTATCTATATTTTCATTACTATTTCACTTCATCATAACTTCAATTCACAAATTTTACTTGTGTTACATTTACAATTGCACATAGTTTTCATTCATACATACTATGTTAGTCCATGGACAATGTCTATGGATTAGACAGTACTTGGTAGGTTAACGTGAAGGCGAACCCGAAAGGAGAAAGATCTAACCATACCTCGTACTTGCAAATCATTATGACATAACTGCGTGACTTCACACATACATACACTTAATATTTTTTATATTTTATTTCGAGTAGAGTCACAGAAAGACATAACACCCTAATGTAAGGTAAACTGGAAATTGCAATCCGGAACGTAATCGCGAATTTACAGGTACGTTAAGGCGGGATGGATTTCTGGTAGGATAACCGGTTAGATGTTCAGGACACTTTCGAAATACCAAAAGTGTGGTGGGTTAGTTGCGGTACGCCCTATATATAAACACTGATGGTGTGTCGAAAGTGAGACTGGGGATTGAACCAAGCGCTTGGGTAGATGATCAGTGCGTTTTCGAATGACCCAAGGTGTGGTGGGTTAGTTGAGGTACACCCTATATATAAACACTGAAGGTCCGACGAAAGTGAGACCGGGGATCGAACCAAACGTTAGTCCTAGTCATTGTAGTAGTAGTAGTTTCAATAAGTCCTTTCAAAGTCTACAACATAATCGCCCCAAAAGTATTCCAGACCTCATCATTATAAACTTAGTGGTTGTGTTCCTATGAATGTTGATCACTCCTGATAACCCTGAACAACATCCTACCCTTTTTCATCTTTTAACCTCATCTTAGTGCTCATACATTACATGCCACAGAAAGCCTTTGCCATCCCTTAAACTTAACCGTCCGAAGCCCAAAATCCCAGGCCCATCCGCGCAGCCTATCAGCCCAAACACCCCTCTCCTCCTTCTTCCTTCCTATTTCAGCTACATGACCAAGAACCATACCCAAATTCGACCCATGATCAAACCTACGCCAATTGATAGCTCAAACACGTATGTATCCTTAATCAAATCCCGCAATCATTCACTTCGTACACCCTAATGATTCCACTATCGATTGGGGTGTTACAGGAAGCATGATATCGCATCAACTCCTAGCTAACCGTTGGGTTCCGGCCACTACCTCCTTCATACATTATGCTCTCTCTACATCTCATACTCATAATATACATATCTACATATTTATTGTTCATTTACCTATGTACACGTTTATATTGGATAATCTACTAATTTTAACCGTCAAAAGGTGGTTTTGAGGTCCCTGGACCCCTTCTAACGAGTTCTTTCATGCTACAGGTTCAAGCCTTCAAGCAGACGAGGTCAAAAGCCTGGCGACCTTGGAACGTTCACATCCTCTCCGGACCATTATTTGTTGAAGCAAGAAGTTGGCGCCCATTGTGGGGCAGTGCTACTTAGAACATAAAAACTCTTTGTAGTTCGGCTCTGTCGATCTCTTTTCAATGTTTGGAGAAAACGTTTATGGGAAAGTCACTTCTACATCTCTTATACACTTCTACGTTTTTTGTAGGCTCTACGCAATACCCGGATCTTTGTTCATAGGTCCGGTTACCCGGATCTTTTACAACGCCTTTTGTTTCATAGAAACCTCCACTTGAGAAGACGAAATTTTCTAAAGTAGGGGAGACCGCGACAACCGTCACCTTCAATTTTATTATTTATACAAATCTAGTCCTCAATTTTTTTATTTACATTTTGAGTGAATCAATTAAAACAAAATCAATAATATTATGACTACTCTTTAGCGAATTTAGTGTTTCATAAAACTAACCAAATGATTATCGTTATGTTCTAATCACTTACCCATACTTGTCATTTTGTGTAAAAATAAGAAAAATTACAAGATGCATTATATCTAATAACGTAGAAATATCCATGAGATTAACGAGACATGTCATTAGAATTGACTTTGATTTATGAAAATTATTTAACTAACTTTGTCAAAACTGAATTTGGTATTCAATTGTTTTGGACAGTTACAATAGAAATTTTTATGACTATTAAATGTAATAATAATAACTTGAATAGCTAAAATGAGAAAATAGGGAAATGAGTCAAAAGAAAACACCATCATCTTTCCATATGAGTCCAGCAATGTAACCGTTCATTTATAATTACTAGTAGGAAGCCCGCGCATTGCCATGGGAGCGATAATATAAAATGTGATATTCTATATTTAGTTTAATTGATTCTCTCGTGTATCGCGTCCATGAGGATTTATGTACCGTGATTGAGCCTTAAAAATATGCTCCTTAGGCCTTATAAATGGGTATTGGTCATATTAATGTTATGGAGACGTATGAGTTAACACATTTTAATTTTTAAATAGACACCTGAAAAATAGCACTGAATTTATATTATAAAATCAAAGAAACACAAAAAAAATCAAGAACATATAACTATAAAAACAATAAAATGGAAATCCAACCTTAGCAGAATCAACAGATTGTCAATCGAATAGAAGAACCAGCAAGATGCTAACATCTGGGTGATGGGTATGGAAGAACTTATAGTTTCAAGAAGATGAAGTTATGGAACTCGAAGAGACGATTTCGAATTTCCAAATTAAATTTTTGGTTAAAGTGAATTTGTTCTTTATAACAATGTTATGTGAATGATGATTGGAATGTGAACTAATCACCATTTGTGTAGTTAATATTGTATTCATTATGATGTACCACCAAGGAAGATGAAAGGTTAGTATGAATTGAATTGACTAAGATGGCCCTAAAATATCTTAAAAGTTTGATAAATGTCCAACTTTAATCCTTCTAAATTGGCTTTAAGTGTATTGTAAATTATGCTTAAATATTTGTACACAATACAAAATTACAATGTTGTACATCTTTGGACATAATATTTATCAAACTCTTTGAAAGGCACTCAAATTTTATTTACAAGGTATACAACTTCCTAATAATCGAATATGCTATATTGGACACTATATAAAGGTAAAACTTGGATAAAAAAACAAATTGTATGCAAGGCAACCAAATCCTGACTCGGCCTATTTCTACCAAACAAACTGTAGTAAAGCAGCAGTGAAATAAAACGACGGGAAGATATTACCGATCCAATCTCGATCTCCAAGAACATTTTCAGTTTAGCATTGTGATTCTTATTGGAAACTTCCCTCAATTACCCAACATGCAGTTCCAATAACAGTTTTGAGTTCAGCTTGATAATAAAACCAATAGCAACATGATAAATATTGATATCAAATCTATAGATAAAACACATTAACATTTATAAAAGATATTAGCAATTAAAGAAAAACAATTCCGATTGGGTTTTCTACAAAGCTGTTGAAGGCCGATTAGGATGATGTGTGCGGTTCTGCCTCTTTGGCCATACAAGAAGTGTTGAAATTGAATAGGCACACCAATTCTTTAGCAACCTCATCCTGCACACCATAAATATTTGATGAATATAAGTAAGTGTATGTTTCCAACACCTAAAGGTATATTATTAACAATGTAAAAGGACCAAAAATTACAAATTGATAGTAAAACAAATTGAGCAATGAAAAATACCTAAATTTGGTTAGATGGCGTTTCTTTCTGTATG
Source organism: Ambrosia trifida (assembly GCA_028751855.1). Lineage (NCBI taxonomy): Eukaryota > Viridiplantae > Streptophyta > Magnoliopsida > Asterales > Asteraceae > Ambrosia > Ambrosia trifida. The sequence continues at coordinate 99,725,796 of CM054128.1, read as the reverse complement.
CAAAAGCTATGAACTTTGTCGTGGTTTGCATCATGAGTAACCTAGACATGTCAAGTAATGATATTAGTAAGATGAGTTTCTTGAAAAGTAAAACAAGTTGAAGTTACTGAACCAATACAAAGTAAAAGCGTATGCCAAAGTTCGATATTTTATTGGGAAAAAATAATGCAATACATACCGTTTTAGGCTGATGACCCAGGCAGAAAGCTTTCGTCTTTGTCTCCTTTTCACAAATCATAAATCGTTCCATTTCACGCTCGATATGCTTGCGCGCATCCATTAAAGCCTGCTAGTAAGAGGCACTAACCTATGTCCACATGCTTGGTCGTCCCTTTTCACAGATAAATGGGAAGCATTTTCTATTTCTATATGGTTGGAGATGAGAAGAATGGAATGCATGTAATTTTTGAGACATGAGAAGGTGAGGATATATATACACTTCATGAACACTCAAAGGTCTTAATATTAAGCATTCAATTAAGATTTATTGTGTTTTATGAGTGTGAGTTACATCTTGAGATGGATATAAAGTATGTATTATATACATATACAATTGGCATTAAATGTTGTACAAGAGGGCATAAAAGGAAGAAATTGGACAAAAATTATAAATTTATACTAAGACTCTTGATATGTCATCTTAAAAAAGATGTAAATTTACATTCTTAGCCATCAAGCACCCATTATATAGTAGTATAGACATAGATATAGATAGATAGATAGATAGATAGATAGAGATATAGATATAGATATAGATATAGATATAGATTATTATTATTATTATATATATATCATTTTCAATCATGGTTTTGCGCTAGGGAACTTTTTGCATTTCCGTTTTGGACACAGTTGTTTTGAAGATTCCTTTTTTTACACATTCCCACACATCTCACTTTTCCTTTCTACCTCTTTCTAGGCATTTCCTCTGCCAGTCTGCCCCCTTGAATTCCCCACGCCGGATTCTTCCATCGGTCGACATCCATACAACACTACACGACATCATCAAGTCATCAACCCTCCCCTAAAAATAAAGATCATCACTAGCCGACTGCAGATACGATTGTTGCCATCTGTTTATCTGAGATTGCTTAGCTCGACATCATGGGATAGCAGCAACGCCAGGTACGTTTTCCTCTTTCGAAACCGTTTTCTCCATTCGATTCCCCCTTTGTTGTTGTGTTTCCTTTTTGTTGTCTTATGTGGATTTTCATTTTCCCCATAATTGATTCGGTTTTATTTCCTTTTCTCCCCTATACACCTTTATGCTAAGAAAGAGAGAGTGGACCGAGATATAGATCAGACCGGTAAGCAGCTAGAAAGAGGAAAGAGATGGCGACAAACCGACAAGGTTCCAGTGACTATTCTCGGGCATTCATCATTCACTAATAAAAACCAGTGATCAGTATGGTGATGTTTACTTCACCGATTGAAAGGCTGTGAAGGTTCAACCGAAGTCTCAGAGGCGACGACTAGGATTTCCTTACGCGAAGGGAGATGACATAGGTGATGGTGAGGATGGTTTGGCCTGATTAACGGACTACCTTTTGGGGAAGTACATCCGTTTTGTCTGTGTGTGATTATTTCATTAAAAGGGTATATATTTGATGTAATTTATTTACCATCAATTTGTTTCAGTTGCAGGGGAGATGATAGCCAACAGTTACTCTGTAAGTTTTGATTAATCATCTTACTTGGCTTCTGTTTTATCATTTGTGCAGTTAACAACCTGTTCAATTTCAACTGATCTAGCAAAATTTTTATGATTTTAGTTGGTGATAATTGCCTGTTATTAGAATTTTTCCTCTTTTGTTTTTTAGATGTTAACTTGAACTATTTGATTGAAGCTCTTCCAAGAACATTTACCTTTACATCTACAGGCCGCTATTGTTGATTTGATTGAAGCTCTTCCAAGAACATTTACCTTTACTTCTGTTGTTTTCTTTTTTCACTTTTACATGTTAGTTTTAGGATTTTAAGAGTAGTTGGAGAGCTTCACATGTTACCCGTGTTCTCTCAATAATAATATGGTCAATTGGGTGTTTTGAGAAAAGAAAAATTGACGTAAAATATATCCAACACCTCTGACATTCAAATCATAGATTTATTACATTAACGTGTACATTTGCAATCCCTTCGCTAACCAAATACTTCTATAAAATGTGGTAGCATCAGATATTATTAATGTTCTCACACACCATTTTTATACATATAAATGCAGGACAGAAGATGGAGAAATATGAAAAACCACGATTTAAACTTGGGTTGGAAACGGTCACCTTTACAACTAGATAGTGAGGTATTGGTGATGTTATGGATATCCATAGGAATTGAATAGTCGTTGTTATAATTGTAGTAATCCAAACTTTTTTTTTATGGTTATACTAGATCTTTGCCCGCGTTACACGCGGCTCACCAACGTACAATTATTTTGAGGGGTAAAACATATAAAAAAAATGTAGCAGAAATATTTTATTAAGATTTAAAAGTAAGGAATATACATGTTATTCAAATATCATATGCCACCTACCCCGAGAGTGTCGGGGGTTGAAAAATCTAATATGAACTTTCTAAATAATCAACTCGTACACTTTCAAATCCAAAACATTCAACCAAAGTCTATTCCGGTTAATCTTAAAAATAGAAACATAAAGAAAACACGAGGATCATGAGGTTGGCGATCATTTTCAGCCGTTGGCAACATATCTTTCGCCAAGTGGTTTCACTTGCGCTTTCTCCTTTTTGACATTCATCTCTTTCAGTTTACCTATAAATATAGACATTTATTATCAAAACAACACACATTTATATTAAGAGCACATGTTGATAAAGTCTAAGATAAGCTTAACTAACCTTCAAGCGCATTAAAATTACTTGTGAGCTTCTGTTTGTTAAGTATTCCCATATTTTTTTTTCCTTTTGGTTTCTTCTCTAGGCCATATATGTCAATATCATCTATAAAAACATGCAAAGATATAAAATGTTGTTTGATTGAAAATATATTTTGCTCATAAATAATTTGATAAGTAGTTCCAAAAACACTAAAAAACAACTCATTGATGTATCAAGACACAAATCGACAATAAGCAAACACTCCTTTATCTATTGCCGAAGAAGACCATAACACCTACAATAAACAAAAAAGTTATGAAATTCTATGATATTGTTAAATTTAGTGATATCACCTGTAGATCATCTGATCCACAATATACTTATTAGAAACAAATTAAAAGACTAATTATAGATTAGACACCAAAGGACACAAGTTGTTGATTAAGAGTCCAGTACCTAATAAAAAAATGATTGTGACTTTTAAATAAAAAAAAAACTAAACAGGTTTAAACACCATTTTACTTATTTGATGAACTAAAACATGTCTGAAAGTTTCACAGTGCATCTTAAAGTTTTTATATTTAAGAAGGAATTACGGATTGCAGCATCATCCAACAAATACCCACTTTTACAACAATTTCTTTAATTTGAATGTCTAGAATTACTTACCAACAGATCCTCCTTGCTTTAGGGATGTTTTTCGCTTCAACACATTACCAGATTGCTCCCTTTGTTCATGGGCTCCCACAGCAAACACACACACGCTTACTTGATTTTGGCTTCAATACATGTCTTTCTCCCAAAAGACGAAAGACCTTGACCAGATATCAACCGGAACATTAATCTGGTTGGAACCTGAACAAACATCGTCATTAACACCATATGTATCCGAAAAGTTGTTTGCATGACATCAGTCTACTGATTTCATAACCAAAGCGGACATGGTATACTTACAGGAAGTCGGGCGCATGGCAAGAGTCTAGACCTATGGTCAAGCTAGAATGACCAGACCAGCAAAAACGTCTAGAATGACCAGACCAGTAGGCGACCCCCGTCTGGTCTATGATTCAACACAAATGCAATGACCCAAAGTTAAAGGTCACTTAAAGTTTGGGACTGAATAACTCACTGACTTGGCTTCTAAATTATACAACCTTCCAATTATTCTAATTTACCTGAATTCATCAAAATTCGAATTCGGTGTGGTTTTTCAGTCGAAACCCAAAAAACCAAACCTTCGCCGGTTATTTAAATCACTGTCTCCGGTTTCTGTTTCCTTACAAGTTTACTCTCTTTCCATGTTTTAACTACATATTTCTTATATCAGTATGCTAACTTAATTATTGTTTTAACTACATTCTTATATCAGAAGCAAAAAAAATTATTAAAAAAAAAGAGTGTAAAGAGTGACAGAAGCGTACATCATAAACTTCATTAATTTGATGAAACTGAACTCCACAATTTCGTTAACTCGAGAAGGTCACATTTCTAACAGCGCGCTGTTGGTGAATGTTGTATAATTCTACAGGTTTGCACTAAACTGAAATACTCTCCTCAGCTGCATCTTGTTCTTCCTAAGTCAAATGAGCACGAGCATCATTGTGTTATATTTTTTTAGACTTCTATATAATATATAATGAACCGAAAAGCTTCGAATTCTATATAATTAACATTAAAGCTTAATGCTAAAAAAAAGACGATTCCAGATTACCCATGTACGATCCACCTCATATCACATTCTAAACTTATAAGATCGTCTTCCCGCGTTGGGATTACGAAATACGAAATGTCACAACGCTTTATGAAACACACATTTGTTTGGAAACATATTAAACCTGGTCCATGAAGTCATTCTTAGCGATTTTGATCGCAAAGGCATTTTGATATCCCATTCATGTTCATGCACCCTGCTGGCACATGCTGCCTCTTTAATCGCAGCAGTGGCTCGAACCTGCTCGTGGAACAGGACCTGCACCACTGTTTGAGAACCCTCAGCCGGAATCAACAAATCAGGCGGAATCAACAGATGCTTCGTCCAGCTTCAAATCTATAATTTTGGAAATTTGATTTTCAGGTAAAATTTAGAGAAAAAAAGAAGAAAAAAATTAATAAATAAAGAAGCTTACCCAACAGTCCAATAAAGAAGCAGATTGACTAAAAGAAGGTCAAAAGATTTGTAGGCTTCTTGCAGCGTATGCGATCCTTCTGTCTCAACCAATGTAATTGTATGGCCTTGGATCCTAAAATTAATTAATCGAAGTAGTCAGCACCATATTTGACACCCTAAACATGTACATTCCTCCTGAATCACAACAAAAACAAAGGGCTCATCCAGCTTATTAATGACATTAACAATCACATTGTCATTGTGTTAATCTTTGCTCAAAATAAACATACACCACATGCTTGTCCTAATCATACACAACATTAACACGTTAACTATTTGTAAGAAAATTGAAGAAAAAAGTGTTTTGTGGGTCAACCTTACCTGTACTGTTTCAACACAATCGCTGATTCTCGTTTTGACTCATTACCAAATATATACCGACAGGCTGACACACATAGCCATTAGCTAATAACACATTATGCTACACTTATTTTACGTTTGCAAGTACAAAACACAATAACAGACCTTTTGATGAGTTCCAAGGCCTGATCATTGACGTATCCACTTTCAACAATGTCGGGTGTGTCAATGATGTTCAATGTGAACCCTGACCGCTCACGGGAAACCATCACGCGTCGTGGCAAATCTGACTGCAAAATGTGAACAATAAATTAAATAAAAAATTTATAAAACTTAACTCTCTTGAACATCATTCTACAAGACTACAACTATGATGTTTTAATATATACCTGAAATGCACTGACTGGAACTGCTCGTTCTCCTAGAATGGAGTTCACATTAATCGTTATAAAAAAAAACCCTATTTTTGTTAACACAAAAAACAGATCCGAAAATATTAATTTTTTCTGGATCGGAAATCATAACAGTAGAATGAACAAACAACAATAGTGTTAAAGAAATCATAATCGTTTAGTGTATACTCCTAATTGAACGAATACAATATGAATCGAGAGAGACATGAAATGGTTGATATATAAAACACAATTAATATTACAAAAAAAACAACCACAAATCATACATACAGACACGGATCTGCACAAAATTTTTCAAAAAAAAAGCCCTAATTTTAATTTTTTCATTAACATTCAATTAAATCGAATTAAACATAATCGAATTAAATCGAATAAAATATAATCGGCAATTACCTGATGGATAATACGGTTGAAGATTATTAGGAAGAGACTTGATGGAGGATATCCACATACGCACATAAACATATCTTTAAAATCGAAAAAATGTGAATCTGAAACGTAATGATACAGGTTTGATTTAGGGTTTTGATTCCATAAATCCAAAATCTTATAATCGATAGAAGATGATAGCATAAAACATGCGACGTAATAGAAAAGATATTACCTGATGTTCGATTAGGTTGGAGGCTCTAGCAAAAGAGATTCACGAATTGTTGAATGAGAGATTAGGGTTTGAATTTGAATGTGGATGGCGTGCATGAGAAGCCTCATATGCTTGACAGATTTTGACCAAAATAATTATCATAATGAATTACCTAATTTAATTTAATTAATGACTTTTGCTTTTTAAAAAAAAGAAAATTTTATTAATTCTCTCAATGTGCCATGTGGCATCACCAATGGAGGAGAATTAATTGCTAGGGGGTAAATGAATGCCATGTGTCAAAAATTGCTCCTAAATATTATATGTACTAGATATTTGCCCGCGTTGACACGCAGTTTACCAACGTACGATTATTTGGAGTAGTATAACATATAAGAAAAATAAAGTATATAAATTTTATTAAAATTAAAAAGCAACGAATACACATTTATTCAAATATCGCTGAAAATTTCCTTATAAACAACATTTTTTGTTTTAGTCATCACTTTCCCATCAGCATCCAGTATAAGTAACTTCACGCCTGCCCTGCTTTTAACTCTTGATAATGCGACATAAAGCTGGCCGTGTGAGAATACAGGGTTTCTTAAATACAATCCAACCTTCGATAAAGACTGTCCTTGGCTTTTATTGATGGTCATTGCAAAACATACGCTTATTGGGAATTGACGTTTGGAACTTTACTGGAATCTTGATATCAGATGGTATCAAATTTATTCTTGGAATAAGAGTTTTGGTACCAATGTTTCCACCTGATATGATCTCGGCTTCAATAACATGCTTTGCAAGTCTGGTGATTCGTAATCTCGTTCCATTGCACAAACCATTTTGTTGATCTATGTTTCTCAACAACATGACGGGTACACCAACTTTAAGTGCTAAACGATGATTAGGTAACCCAAAAATTTTTAAACCATTAAGGACATCAGGAGAGTATAAGTCTTCCTGTGAACGGTTATTACCATTCTCAATCTGACATATACTATCAGAGCTCAGATACTCGACTTCATCTCCAGGAAACAATGCAAGAAGCCTTTCATTTATATCATGTACGACTTCATTTGTAGGTGCAAGTATTGCTCGTTCTCCAAAGTAATCTTTATCTTTGTAAAGTTGGATAAGTGAAGGGTAGACGAAGTCAATTAATCTAGAAATCGGATCTGATGTACCCTTAATAAGAAGATCATCTGGAATGTCCACATCAAACTCATCATCATGAATTGACTCACCAACATTACCCTCACCTAATTCAAGAAGCCAGTTTGCAAATGCCTTTGTTTCTTCGGATTCAGACGTGTTGTTACCCAACGTTAACCTCATGTTTTTTGTTAAAGTAAGGACTTTGCAACTATTCCAAATAGGAGAAGAAGTTATTGATGCATTTAAAATATCTCTTCTACTACCATTTGGAACAACCGGAAGGATCTGTCTAAAATCACCACCCAAAACCATAACCTTACCACCAAAAGGCAACTCAGAATTAGGTGAAGAATTTGACTGCAGGACGTCTTTCATTGTACGATCAAGTGCCTCAAAAGCATGCTTGTGAATCATTGGAGCTTCATCCCAAATAATTAACTAAGTTTGCTTCAATAAATCAGCAATATCACTATTGGGCTTTATACCGCACAATGATTGTTCAGTAACATTCAAAGGTATACGAAACCTAGAATGCGCTGTCCTTCCACCAGATAATAGCAGAGAAGCAATACCACTGGATGCAACGTTCAAAACAATTTGTCCTTTAGATCTTATGGCAGCAGACAACGTTTTCCATAAAAAGGTTTTACCAGTTCCTCCAAAACCATAAACAAAGAATAGCCCACCTTTGTTACAATCAACCGCATGAATGATTTGATCAAAAATTGAACGTTGCTAATCAGTTAAATAACTTGAATGGGTATGAAATTCCTCAGCCAACGTACTTACTTGATAATTCAGCTCATCAAGAATCAAACGGTTATTTGCAGATGATATCGAATCATTATCCGGATAAGGCATAGAAGGAAACCTACGTAGGCTTGAGTTATTCCGAAGCAACTGTTTCTCAATTTCAAGCAACGTAAGGTTCTTTATTTGTTCATCAGGAAGAGACAAACCTAAAAACGAAAAAGTTTGGAACATTCAATTTAAAAGAAAAGGGATATTAAAAAAAATAAATTCATTAAATTTCGAAATTAAAATTTGTTACCTTCAATTTGGAATACGTCTTCGTGTCTACGCATAATACCATCTGACAGATACTTCCATGATTTTTCCCAAACATGCTCAGGCCTAGATAAGGTATTAGACAGCAACATCATCGCAAACAAATTACGAAGAGAATATCCAGAATCTGTATAATGAGCCTCTTCAATAGCTTCTACATATTCTTTGTCATCGTCTAAGAGGCCAAGAGCATAACATGCATCACGAAATGTTGGTAAGATTTCTCCATTGACCGTTCTTATCTCCTCAAATGATCTAGGGCCTTTTACTTTATTTAGAAGAACTCTCAAAAAATACGCCTCGCCCATAGATGGATTAACCATGTGAACACGACCAATTGCCTTACCTATCTTTCGAAAGTCCCATTTTTTTTCTTCATCTTTCCAGACAAATTTACTTGGGATTTCAATGTAACTTAGTTCACGTGCTACAGCTTCGTTTTGGTTCAGTTCCATCCATTTTAGAAACATTGTTGCAGCCACCGTTGGTTTGTCGAGAACATTTTGAATATTTTCTTTTGGACCATATACAACACTTTGCTCACCGGGCAGATGAAATGGAAGCCTTATAACTGGAGGGTATCTGTAATGCACCTCATTTTTAAATATTCTCCACGAAGCTTCACATGCTGAAAGGAACCTACAATCAAAATGTTTTTTGATTTCATCTTTTTGCATCACTTCTTCACCTTCTCCATTATCTTCTACAAAAGCAACTTTAGCCATATCAGGTCCTTTATTAATGTATTTAAATAAATACTTAATTGAAGCAGCCTGGTTACACCATTCAACATTGATATGAGCTTGGTAACGCCTTAAAAGTTTTGCATTATAATGGACCACATGTCTGTTGTCTAACGTAGCAGTTCCTTTTTCAACAAATATCCCTGACTCTCTTCTTCTATAAACCGGATATCCATTTGAATCTAACGTTGAAGCAGAAGAAAACTTCTTTGGAAATTTCTTGGAGCACTTACCGTCAAGCATGCACGAACAGTTCGGATATTCACGTCCACATGGTCCATGAATCATAAAGTCATTCACAAGATTAAACAACTCCGGATCAACATTCTTATCAGGGATTTCAGCCGAAACAAAACGATCAACGTGTTCAATTGTGGGTAGCTTACTGGCTTCTTTAAGAAACAGACAGATATGAGCATGGGGCAGTCCACGTTTTTGGAACTCTATAGTATAGACCGCTGCAATATAAAGTAAAACAATATAGTTAGAAAGTTAATTAATAAAAACACGGTACTATTTAGAAACAACAAATAAAAATTGTATTAGTATAAGTGAATAAAGATGATAATCTATGAATATATTTTGGAAGTTTTTTTTTTCGTAATGAATTTTACCTGCTGAAGTTTTGCCCAACAGTGCTTTTTCACGTAAATCTTTCATGATTGAGTCTAGCTTAACTTTGAATAGTCTAGCTAAAATATCTGGCCTGTCTTCTGGATTTGTCTTCTTGTCTTTAAGAAACCGTCTAATTTCAGGCCATTTTGGATTGCATGTGATTGTAATAAAAAAATCAGGGTATCCATGCCTTTTACAAATAGCCATTGCATCAAGATAATTTTCCCTCATGTAGCGTGCACCACTAGTAAAAGAAGAGGGTAAAATCACAGGTGTCCCTACTTTTGCCAAGTCAGTAGGTCCATTTTGGTTCAACGTTTGAAGATTAGTATAACTTTCACACCTAAGTTTACTTTGCTGGAAACGGACATAAAATAAGCGCCCACTCTCAATCATTGTATAAACGTCAACCAAAAACTGTTGAAGAAGCCGCCTTGCATTCAAAATCAATGAGAACTTACCAACTCTGTCCTGAATATGATATGCAAAATACTCTCTCATTGAACACTTTGAATCTACTTTCTTTTTAGATTTCCTCTCTTCCCTGTGTGGTATATCAACCCTATAACAATCTTCTCCAAACGGAATAAGCAATGGATACTGCAGGGCTAGATACGACGGATGAAGTTCAGATATACGCTAAAGTCCCTCTGATCTTGACTCCACGACAATATCTCTATTGTCAAGCTGGTCATCATTGTCTGAAAAAATAAGAGCGGCGATTTCTGATGAAGTTGGTAGGTTGTATGTTCGGCCATCTTTAGTTCTCCTACCAATAAGACGCAACTTAAGGGTAACTTCCGGATTTTCATGAAATCGATCCCGTACACTCCTATAGCTTTTCACAAGCTGATTATTTGAGTCTAACATCGACTTCAGGTACTGAATGATTTCAATGTCAAGGAGGTCGAAAATATCCTTACACTTTTCCTTTTCCTTACTGAAATGAATGTAAAAATAAATTTTAATAAATTAAAATTTATATACAGGGCTAAAAAAAAGTAGAATAAAATTTTTAGAATATTACCTATAAATGTTTTTTCGGTTTGAAACTTCATTTTCAGTGTCATATATATATAACTGAGAAAACTTCGGTTTCGAACCATCATAAGGAAGAAGACCACCCATCGTGTGATAATTCTCACCACTTATTCTGTATATGAAGGGAGCCTTTCCACTATTGATATTTGAATCAACCTTCCCTCCCATTGAAGTAAAACAAAACATAGAATTGAAGCGGCGAATGTGCTTTAAGAAATATTTGCTCTTTAATTCTATGTTCTTGAAAAGGTTCTGATAATCTAAATTGCTCTCTTTGAAATCTGGAAGTTGTACCTTTCCATAACCACAACATAGCATATAGCATGTTCTTCCACCAACATTTACGCTTCTAAGAGCTTCTGATCTCCACAATTTTGCATTACACATTTGACATACAACCGTTTGATCACCATGATCCAGATAATCTTGCAAACAGAATAAATAAAATAACATTAACTTATAAAAGAAAAAAAAAGCTTTTAAATGTTTTGTAAATTTAATATTTACCTTTAGAGACACCCTTATATTGCAAGCCTTCAATTGTTTGAGGTTCCACATTTTCTTCGTCAGACAAACTAACCATTCGGACAGGTGAGATGCAACGTCGATTATTCCTTGATGTATTAATCGGTTCTCTTTGAGCAGAAGATGATGCAAGTGAGACCGTATTAACATCAGTAAGTCCACCTGTAATTAATCATAACATTTCAAGGTTAGTATTAATAAGATTCAGAAATTCATTAGATTAATCGACACAAAGCAAATTGCACCAGATGGGGTTGGATAAGTAGGAGTTCTAAGCGTGTTATCATTTGAACACTCATGTGCAACAGTGGGTTGTTTTCGAGCTCTAGTAACAGAACCAACTTTACGTCTTTTTGAATCAAGTTGTGCTTTTCTAAAGTTTCGTAACTCTGCAGAATTGTGTCTTTGGACTTCAGGCACGGAAACTATGGATAAAAATAATATCAGTTTGTATATTCAATGAACGTTTAGTGTTAAAATAAAAGACTAATATAAAAAAAAAGTTTTATAACATAGAACTATGATACCGTTTGTAATATTGGACAAAGGAGTTCGTTGTGTAGAACCTGATAATACATAATGAAATAACAAAAAGACAGTGTTAGAGTAAAAAATTTGTCATCAATTTAAAAAGTAAAGCTACCGAATTTTTAAATGTCATACAAATTTATTACCAGAAAAGGATGCGTTAAATGGGTTGTTGAAGCTTGATCTAAAGGATGACATATCGATTGAAACTAAAGTACTTCTGGATGTTGATGAGTTTGAATTTTGACATTGTTTAGCATTGAGTCTCTTAGCATCCATTTGTAGTTTTCTGGATTTTCGACACTCCGTTGCAATATTTTTATTGACTTCAAGCGTAGAAACAACGTATGAAATACTATTAGTTTTTATAATGCAGTCAATAAGAAATTAGGATATTCTTATACAGTAAAACATGTAGTTTAAATAAATAAAAATACCATTTGATAAAGTAGACAAAGGATTTTGTTGCAATTGTCCTATAAAAATAGACGAACAAATAAAATTGACTTAAATTATAAATGTGGATTGGAAGTTCAGACTGTATAGAAAGATTTAAAAGTAAAAAGTGTTATTCGTTGGTTTACCGGGTGTAGAAACATTCAATGTACTTTGGAAAGTTGAGCTTTGCTGAATATAATGGTTGGAACGTTCAACGGAGTAACGATTAAATATTGTAGTTGGCGGCACATTTTGAATTCCATTATTATGATTGTTCACCTTGCATCTCTTTGCATCCAGTTGTAATTTTCTATATTTACGACACTCGACCGCGTTCTTAACTTTTTCTTCATGGGAGACAACTGTGAAGAATTATGTATTAGTTACATAACTAAACGCTAATATAAATAAAGACATATATAACTACGAAATATGTGTACCGTTTGAGATATTAGATAACGGCGTTCGTTTGTCATCACCTTATAAAAAATCGAAAAATTAGATGACAAACCAAAAATAATACAAATAGAAATACATTGTATATTTATGCCCAAAAAATTACCATTCGAACTGTTAGATAGTCTTTTACGTCCCATTTCAACTAAAAGGAGGCAATTCTACATAAAATGCATCATAAGAGTTTAACAAAATATAAACAAACTTAAAATTATGGATGATAAGTTTATATATATGTAAACATTCAACGATACATAATACTTAACTAACAATATATTATAAATCAACATAAACTACAAATAATCAAGTATTACTAAGAAATATATAATACAGCAAACTAAACAAAACATGTAGATAATCATGTTATGCGAAAATATGTAATATTGAAATAAAAGAATTACATACCTTCAACTTGTTTGATAGAACAGTAGAGAAAGCAGAAAAAAGCAAAGATGAACTCTTGAATATTTGAGTGTTCTGATTTGTTTGTAAGACTGAATGGATTACTTTAGGAGAAACATGTTGTTTTGATTTAGAGTAGTAGGGTTTTATAGATTTTTCAAAATTAAATTTGTAGTCAAAAAAGTTATTTAATATGCTTAATTACTTACCATGATTAAAGAAATTTCAGGATTTGAATTTTTGGTGTAAGTATAATTCAAATTTTGCGAAAATTTGAATTTATGCAGATTTCAAGTTTTTTTATTTTTAGTAAGTGTGTAATTACAATGAATTTGTAATTAAAAATGTTAATTAATATGCTTAAATACTTACCATTATTAAAGAAATGTTACTATTTGAATTTTTGGTATAATTATATTTTAAATTAAACGAAAAATTCAACTTAATTATATTTATTTTTTTTATATTTTTTTTATTAAGTGTGTAATTACAATACATTTGTTTAATTTAATTGTAGTATAGCAACTTTGTAATTTTAACATAATCTTTCGTTTTAGTACTTACAATTTTATATTAAAGTAATTTAAAAACATTTATTTAAATAAAAAATGTATAAACGGAATATAATTAAATTTTTGTGACATCCGTCACCAGCGTCTTTCACCTAATTTACAATAATGGCCCTTCAAATATGTCCATTATAGTCCCTGTAAGTTTCGTCAATTTTCAAATTCAATTTTTGAGCGAACTAAAAACTTATCATTTATAGTTAATATGGATCGGGTATAAGTTTAATCAAATGGGTATGTTGAAACGTATTCGTAAAAGATTTAAAAAAAAATTAAGTTTTATAAAAGTTTAAAAACATTTAAGTTAAGCTTGGTTAGTTAAGTTAAGTTTTTATAAGAAAATCTAACCAAGATGATAATTAATCTAACCTAGTTAAAACATGAAGGGCCTTTCCTGCCAATTTTCAAAGTTTAAAAAAAAAAACTCTCCTTGTTTCCCCTGGGCGCGTTTTTCCGGCAGAAGGATCCGGCGGCCGGAGTTCTTCTCCGGCGAGTCTTGATTATCCGTTTTAATTATCTATTTCACTCATTAATCAATTCTGAACGTTACACCTTGAGTTTCCAACGTTTTATCATCATAAAATCGGTCATAAAACTGTGTTTTAATGAGTTTTAATCGGGTTTATTGAAGGAAACGGTCAAATAATTAATCTTCTTAAAGCTCGTTTCGTTCACCCATTATATAAATTGATTCCATCAATTGATTTCTGCACCCATTCTAGTTCAAACCCACTAAAAAAATTGCTTAAACACGATCACGAGGCATCTGATTTTGCGAGTTATGTTTCGGACCATGAAGCCCTCTTTCGAGCATATAAAACGTATTGTGAGTATATTTTTTTTATGCCGTTTTGTTAGTTGAACACTTCCGATCAAAAGCCCTCTATTTTTAATTGATTTCCTTGCCTGGTTCAAGTTATTAGATTAAGGGTTAGGGTTAGGGTTCTTAGGGTGAATTTGGGGAAGAAGATGGATTGGTATTATTGTTTAAATATGATTCTGTTATAACTAAAGTAACAAAAGCATGGGATAGCCTAGTGGTAGGATACCTTGTTGTGTTTGGGAGAGACTCGGGTTCGAGTCCCTTGGCTCACGGGCTGGGTATTATTTTTTTCCAAGCATTTTCCTTTCTCTATTATTATTTTGTTTATTATATATAAATACCTTGATATCTTAAAATATTTATAATAAATTCATTTTTGCTCCAAAAATTATAAAAATTTAGGAGTAACTTCTTGACACCTCATAGAAAATTACCACATTTTTATTTTCTGGAAAAAGTTTTATTTTTATATTTTTATTGAATTAAATTGTTTTAATCATAATTAATTGATTAAAAATTCATTTTTAATGATTTTTATCTCAAAATTTATGATAAATTATTTCTAATCATCATGAACTTAAATAAAAATTATTGGTTCAGAAAACATTTATTTTTATTGATTTTCCTATTTTTAGTCATTTAAACATGATTTAATCTCATTAAATCAGTTTTAAATATAAATAAGTTTATAAAAATTATGAGTAAATTATTTTCATTAATTTACATAAGAAAGCATCCAATTTCTATAAAAATAGTATTTTTGAGTCATGTCTTGTATTATTAACCTTATTTATGTTTAATTAGATATAATTAAACATTTATTTATTTACACTACTTAACATCTATTTTATAAATGTTTTTCTTATAAAATAGAAATACTCGTATGGTTTAATGTCTTAATTATTTTTTTGGTGAATCGTTGTGTAAATTATTTATTTATTTATTTATGACTATCGTATTATTTTAATTTCGTTAAAATAACTAACTAAATTATTTTGTCTTAATTATTTAAACATATTGTTGTCTAAATATTTAATCGGTAATAATTATATTACCTAAAACATATTTACAAACTTTAGTATATTATTTTAATATACACCTTTTACATTAATTCGACTAAATCATAAAATCTCTAATTCCCCAAATCGACTTAGCAAACCCTAATGCCTTAGACCCTAGATACCTTAGACTTTGTAGACTTTACCTTACTAGTATTTATATACGTTATAGGTTGAATTCCTCGGAATTCTCACTACTTAGCTCACAACCGCTTAAGTGGATTTTGATCGCTTTCGCAAACTGTGAGTATATCTTTCCCCTTTTTACTATTTTACATTTCGGGGTGACTCATGTACTTACTATCAAGTTTATATTTCCTTTTACTAAAATAGCAATTCTTATGTGTGTTTGCTTGTGTTATTTTGTGTATCTATGACCTGTCAAATCATTAACCGCTGGGCGGCCTGGCATTTCAATGAATAGTACTATGGTTTATACCCTTGTGACTCTGTTGAGAGTCCTCGTCATTGCTATGTATTACATTACTACTAGCGCATACTATATATATCTGCTTTCTTCTCTTAGGGTTGATTTGACCCGGATTCCACTTATTACATCTTGCAAAATAACTCACGAATTGCTAAAGTTTACCTTACTATATATATCAAATGGATGTACTCACCAATACATTATATGTGTTGACAAAAATTGTTTTGTACATGTTTCAGGTGACGTTTGATGTTTCATGCTTTCACGCTTAGGCTGGACCTAGTGCTTAAATAAAAAGTTGAACATTTAATATTTATGTTTGAGATTTCTATTAAGACTCTTTGTATTTCGTTAGAATGATGGAAGTTATTTGCTATTAATATTTACAATTTAGTCCATGTGCTATTGAACAATCGTCACTACGTGACACCTCGATGTTTCCGCCATCGGTTGGGGTGTTACAGATTGGTATCAGAGCCATGGTTATAGGGAATTAGGTTATTAGAATGCCTTTTAGCCTAGTCTATAACTAAGCTTACTTTCACGAGTCCTCTCGTATATATTTCTCTTTATCCTTATATTTTCTTTCAAGATATTTTCGCTATGATTCTTTCTCGATATTCTTTCGGTATTTTGCTTGGCGAAGAAGACACTAGTATTTCACAAACGAAACGATATCATCAAGTTAGGAGTGGTATCCATACCTTGGTGATTAGTTTCACTCCTCTATATGTTATTTATCTTAGGAATATATCTTTGAGATAGGAGTGACATCCACACCTCAAGGAGTATTTCCTTCAAAAAGAAACTTAACCACTAAGCTGGGAGTGATATCCTTAACTTAGTGATTGGTTTCATTCCGCAATCGTTTTCAATTTTGAAATACATCTTTGAGTTAGGAGTGAAATCCACATCTCAAGGATCTATTTCTACATCTCGTTGGTTATGAATTTTCTTAAACATTGGTAATCCATTACATACGTTAATTTTATCATTCACGTCATTTTAAATCTTGGTCTTTCAAAACACATTAGATTTACACATACTTCATAAAATGGTTTCATTTTGCATTTTATAAGCTTGTAGTGCATGTTTTACAAATAAAATGTAAACCTTTTGTTTTCATATGACGTAACCAATATATGTTTTCGAAAGAAACTTGCAACTAATAATAAGCCTTATAACATTTTTTTTTTTTAAACTCGACTTCTCGTAAACACATGAAAATGTGTATTTACGAAGATTTTGCAAATAAATCTGTTTCGAATCTAAAACACACTTTGATTTCTAAAAATTTATCCTCATGCATTACTACTATTCTTTCAACAATATCACAAAGTCGAGTAAACTGCGAAAATTTACCTTCACACTTATACTCTTTCAGTTGCAAAACTTTTGGTTTAACAAAACAATGGACATACCTTTTTATCAGAATGTTGTTAAATGCCTTTTATAGTATAACGCATATATGTAAAATTACTAGATTTTAACTCACACGCCAGTAGGCTATACACCCGTTCCGTGCACGTTCATTTGCCGTAAATTTCATTATTTTATTCTTGCACCATTTTTATTCATAGTTATTTCTAATACGTTATTTGTGATTATTTTTGACTATTTGCATTAATTCAACTCGTTTACTTTCATTTTGTGCAATTGAGCGATTTACTCGATTTATGTTATACTATTCTTTCAGTCGAAATTTTATGCTATACTTATATACTTACTTGAACGCATATTTGGTACATTTTCTTTCCTGATTTGAGTAAAACCCTATTATACTTTACATTATTTTGTTCATCATCATGGCCAACGAACATAATAGTTGATAACTCGTATGAGATCTAAGCCGGTGCCCACGTACGACTCGGATTAGAGTATTTCTTCAATCCGAGGGGAACGGTGTAAACCTCAGGGTCTATCGATATGAGTGTTTAGAGTCAACGATGTGAACAAAAGCTACCGGTTAAGGGGGAACCCGAAAGGGAAGAACCTCTAACCATGTCTTATACTTACATGTTATTCACATTACGGTTAAAGGGAAAACCCGGAAGGGAAGAATCTCTAACCATGTCTTGATTGAACATCATTTCATTACAGTGGCTATTACCTATTGGTTGCACGCAATTATTTCTTGTTAGGGTTATGGAAAAGCATAACACCCTAGTGTAAGGTAAATCGATGATTACGGTCCGGAACGCAATCATGGGCTTACAGGTACATGAGGGTGGTGTGTGATCCTACTTAGGCTATTGGTAGACAACTAGTACGAATCCAAAGTATCGGGAGTGTGGTGGGTTAGCTGCGGTACACCCTATATATAAGCATAAACGATACTGCGGGAGCGGACTAGGAGTCTGACCAAGAACCTATCCATTACTTTAAACTTATCTCTTCATTAGAACAGTGGGCTAATAGCTAGCATTTTCAATAGGAACATTCTTACGTGAGCTTCATTCGTCTTCCTAGAGTCTTTCTCTTGACCCCTCTATAGAAAACGTAAACCTTGTATACTCTTACACTCTCTAACCTTGCATGTCCTTAATAATGTTTAGACAGAAACCTTTCTAAAGTAGGGGAGACTGCTTCATTAGTACCTCTGCCCCTCACCGGTTACACATTCCCAAAACCATTCTCATTTAAACTCTTAACTTTCTAGTTTCGGGTCAACTGTAAAAAGATTTTGAAATTTTTTTACTAGACAACTACTTTAAACTTTATTAAATCATAAATGATGGAAATCTCTTTTAAAAATCTAGTTGGCTTTTACAACGCCTTCGGTTTCATAGTAGCCTCCACTTGAAAGAAATTTCGAGACGAAATTTTCTAAAGTAGGGGAGACTGTGACATCCGTCACCAGCGTCTTTCACCTAATTTACAATAATGGCCCTTCAAATATGTCCATTATAGTCCCTGTAAGTTTCGTCAATTTTCAAATTCAATTTTTGAGCGAACTAAAAACTTATCATTTATAGTTAATATGGATCGGGTATAAGTTTAATCAAATGGGTATGTTGAAACGTATTCGTAAAAGATTTAAAAAAAATTAAGTTTTATAAAAGTTTAAAAACATTTAAGTTAAGCTTGGTTAGTTAAGTTAAGTTTTTATAAGAAAATCTAACCAAGATGATAATTAATCTAACCTAGTTAAAACATGAAGGGCCTTTCCTGCCAATTTTCAAAGTTTAAAAAAAAAACTCTCCTTGTTTCCCCTGGGCGCGTTTTTCCGGCAGAAGGATCCGGCGGCCGGAGTTCTTCTCCGGCGAGTCTTGATTATCCGTTTTAATTATCTATTTCACTCATTAATCAATTCTGAACGTTACACCTTGAGTTTCCAACGTTTTATCATCATAAAATCGGTCATAAAACTGTGTTTTAATGAGTTTTAATCGGGTTTATTGAAGGAAACGGTCAAATAATTAATCTTCTTAAAGCTCGTTTCGTTCACCCATTATATAAATTGATTCCATCAATTGATTTCTGCACCCATTCTAGTTCAAACCCACTAAAAAAATTGCTTAAACACGATCACGAGGCATCTGATTTTGCGAGTTATGTTTCGGACCATGAAGCCCTCTTTCGAGCATATAAAACGTATTGTGAGTATATTTTTTTTATGCCGTTTTGTTAGTTGAACACTTCCGATCAAAAGCCCTCTATTTTTAATTGATTTCCTTGCCTGGTTCAAGTTATTAGATTAAGGGTTAGGGTTAGGGTTCTTAGGGTGAATTTGGGGAAGAAGATGGATTGGTATTATTGTTTAAATATGATTCTGTTATAACTAAAGTAACAAAAGCATGGGATAGCCTAGTGGTAGGATACCTTGTTGTGTTTGGGAGAGACTCGGGTTCGAGTCCCTTGGCTCACGGGCTGGGTATTATTTTTTTCCAAGCATTTTCCTTTCTCTATTATTATTTTGTTTATTATATATAAATACCTTGATATCTTAAAATATTTATAATAAATTCATTTTTGCTCCAAAAATTATAAAAATTTAGGAGTAACTTCTTGACACCTCATAGAAAATTACCACATTTTTATTTTCTGGAAAAAGTTTTATTTTTATATTTTTATTGAATTAAATTGTTTTAATCATAATTAATTGATTAAAAATTCATTTTTAATGATTTTTATCTCAAAATTTATGATAAATTATTTCTAATCATCATGAACTTAAATAAAAATTATTGGTTCAGAAAACATTTATTTTTATTGATTTTCCTATTTTTAGTCATTTAAACATGATTTAATCTCATTAAATCAGTTTTAAATATAAATAAGTTTATAAAAATTATGAGTAAATTATTTTCATTAATTTACATAAGAAAGCATCCAATTTCTATAAAAATAGTATTTTTGAGTCATGTCTTGTATTATTAACCTTATTTATGTTTAATTAGATATAATTAAACATTTATTTATTTACACTACTTAACATCTATTTTATAAATGTTTTTCTTATAAAATAGAAATACTCGTATGGTTTAATGTCTTAATTATTTTTTTGGTGAATCGTTGTGTAAATTATTTATTTATTTATTTATGACTATCGTATTATTTTAATTTCGTTAAAATAACTAACTAAATTATTTTGTCTTAATTATTTAAACATATTGTTGTCTAAATATTTAATCGGTAATAATTATATTACCTAAAACATATTTACAAACTTTAGTATATTATTTTAATATACACCTTTTACATTAATTCGACTAAATCATAAAATCTCTAATTCCCCAAATCGACTTAGCAAACCCTAATGCCTTAGACCCTAGATACCTTAGACTTTGTAGACTTTACCTTACTAGTATTTATATACGTTATAGGTTGAATTCCTCGGAATTCTCACTACTTAGCTCACAACCGCTTAAGTGGATTTTGATCGCTTTCGCAAACTGTGAGTATATCTTTCCCCTTTTTACTATTTTACATTTCGGGGTGACTCATGTACTTACTATCAAGTTTATATTTCCTTTTACTAAAATAGCAATTCTTATGTGTGTTTGCTTGTGTTATTTTGTGTATCTATGACCTGTCAAATCATTAACCGCTGGGCGGCCTGGCATTTCAATGAATAGTACTATGGTTTATACCCTTGTGACTCTGTTGAGAGTCCTCGTCATTGCTATGTATTACATTACTACTAGCGCATACTATATATATCTGCTTTCTTCTCTTAGGGTTGATTTGACCCGGATTCCACTTATTACATCTTGCAAAATAACTCACGAATTGCTAAAGTTTACCTTACTATATATATCAAATGGATGTACTCACCAATACATTATATGTGTTGACAAAAATTGTTTTGTACATGTTTCAGGTGACGTTTGATGTTTCATGCTTTCACGCTTAGGCTGGACCTAGTGCTTAAATAAAAAGTTGAACATTTAATATTTATGTTTGAGATTTCTATTAAGACTCTTTGTATTTCGTTAGAATGATGGAAGTTATTTGCTATTAATATTTACAATTTAGTCCATGTGCTATTGAACAATCGTCACTACGTGACACCTCGATGTTTCCGCCATCGGTTGGGGTGTTACAATTTTAGTCAAATTTTGTTGAATAATGTTATTGAATGTATTAGAACTTTATGTTTGATAAATTGTTTGTAAATAATATAAATATGATAAAAAAATGTGAATTATATATAGGTGGACTTAAAAATAATGTTATGCTTCTTATAAACAATTCAACATAACGTATAAATCATAAAAAATTATTCAACAACGCAACAATTATTTGGCAAAGGTAAGGAAAAAAACATAAAGTTCAAACCAACAATTTATTCAAATGAAAAATAGTAGCAAACATCAAACAAACCATAATAAAAAACAAATTGTCTCACACCGTAAACAAACATCCGGAAAATTAAAAAAAATAGTAAACAAACGGATAAATGTTCTTATTTTTCAAGCTTTGGGATCAACAGGGGGATCTCAACTGATTTGTCAGTGCAAACTTTCTTATCACCCTTACGCACTTTGGTAGTAGACTCACTTGCATCATCTTCTAGACCGTAAACTTTGTCAAGGCTACGGTTCACTTCCTGCTCGTCATGGACAAAACTAACTCTGCAAGATGATTCTGGAGTGTTGTTATCTCCAACAGAATCCTACAAAAGTAAATGAAAGGTAAAAAGTTTGATAATAATAGCAATTTAAATTTAATTGCGTGAGTGATTTAAGAGGTGAAAACAACCTTAAGAGAGACTGCATTTTGTGTAGACGATTCAACTCCATCCAAGTTTTCAAATCCAGGTTGATCCACCTAAAAACATTAAAGGATTTGTATGTGTCAGATTATATAGTAAAACAATAAGAATTATTTATAAAAACAACTTATAAAGGAATATAGGACGGGAATGAAAACCTGAATATCGGAGAACTTTTCTTCTAGTGAAGAAACTATCGATGACTCATTCGTAAACTTACGTATACTATATCCGTCTAGGTGCTTGTCAATATTGAATTGACCAACTTTAATTTTGAACGCAAACTTTTTGTCTTCAAGAGCATGAAACTCAGTTGGAGTTGTTTTTTCTTCACCAGAAACCTTAATAACAAATGACATAGATAATATAAAGTAAAATAAGTAACTTGTTTTGGACTGAATATAAACAACTTACCTGCTTAGATTTTTCTAAAAGCTGCATTGCTGACATTCCCAGCAATTTCTTTGCTTCACGATCAAACAATGTAAGGGATGTAATACTAGTAAAATCCTGAACCCTTATTGGAATTCTAAACCTACATTTACAAATTACAAAATATTATTAAACAAATTTAATATTGTTTTACTTTAAGGTGTATATATTTAAGATAAAGCCTACACTGGATCAGCAGAGACGATGTGCTTTGGACATTCTTTATTGGGGCAAACCAACACCTGTTTAAACGAAGTAACATCTGTTTCTTCATTATCATCAGGTAAACTTAAAGTAGGCTCCACCTTGTGATTATAGTGCTCACATCCCAGATAATACCATTCATCCTTATCATCGACACCCTTAATGGTTCCAAGAACAATGACCTGTTTGTTAACCTACAAAAGAAACAGGAATCGGTTAAAAATGTATTTTAAATAAAACTTGTATATAATGATATGATAAATCAATTGAGTCTTACCTCTGTTATCAAAGGAAGATCACGAATAGTGCTGAAAGGGGTTTTATTCAAGAATTCATCATTAATATTCATGCTACCAGACGATCCAAGAGACCGTTGTACAGAAGATGATTCCGTAGAAAAAAACTTTTCAATATAACTGTAAGTAAAAAAAATATATATATAACATATATATCATAACTCAAATATATAGATATATGTAAATAATAACAGGATAATTTAAATATATCACCTTTTCTTAAAAGCACGAATATCGTCAATATCTTCATTGATAAACAGTCGAGTTATATTGAACCCATTTTGCAAACTTATATTACCTTTAAACATAAAAAAAAAAAAAGCAAGCGTTATTTTTTTAAAAAAAGTAATAAAAATGTATAATGTAATACAAACTGTAAGAAATGACAAACCTTTATAATTGGTAAAGCTACCAAATTGAACAATGAGAACAACATGGACTTCGGCTTCATTCTGCTTGATGTACTCGAACATCTGCTCACTATATTCATCCCACAAAGAACATGACATTTTTACCCCACTACATACAATACATTTTTTATTAGATCATTCATAAATTTCAAACATGTCTTCCTAAGTATTGATCGTATAAATGACACATGAATATAACATCAAAGATTATGAAATAATAAATTATGATTCGAAAAAATGAAACACATACTCTAGATCAATCAAGATAAGGTTCATTTTCATTTTCAACCCAGCTTTTGTTTCTACTGGCTCTGGTGGACTCCATTCTTCAACAAACCCAATGAAATCTAAATATTTAAAAGGTTATTTCAACTAATATATAAGAAGCAAAATTATAAGAATAAAGATATATAAAAGATTGAGGTTTGGAAAACTACCAATCCTCTGTTCCTGAGAAAGGTTACCAGACTTAATAGACTCAAAAGAAGAGAAATTAAAACCATATTGGCTTCCATCAAATCTGTTACACTTTGTAAGATTTGTTTCAAAAGTAAACGATAATATGTCATTTTTAGAAAAGTGTTTAACAAATTTGTTATCCGCTAGTTGTGGTCTATAGATATAATATGCTTCATTTTCACGTAGAAATTTTTCATGCTTCTTCATGTATCTATTCCACACAATCGCTTGCATTTTAGAACCCTGCGTGAAAATATATAATTAGAAAACAAAGTTTGATCAGAAATAATATTAAATGCAGTCGTGTAACATATATGTGACAAAGGAAATGATGATATCAAATCTAACCTGTTCATCCATAACAACCATATCAATAGCAAGAGTTTCACCTGGTATCTTTCGATTTGCTCTCTTCCAAAGTCTAAGTACCTTAACTTTGATTGTGTACTGACTCAGCCGCCATGTTATGTCATTCAAAAATGTTACATTATTTGGATCCATCTTCCTGCACGTGTGTAATATGTATCACAAATAACCGCGAACTAAAAAATGTTAGTACTTTTGTGATATATAAATAAACAATGTAAGAAGGTTAAGTAGTAGATGCTACCTGAGAAAGTGTAGAAGAAAAAGATTGAATGATAATGGATTGAATTGTACATCTATTTATAATTTCGTATAGCTATCATAAATAAGGAAGAAATTTTGTATTTTTAGTATAGATTATAGAATTAGGAAACGAAATATGAAATGGCAATCTAATTGATTAAGTTTAAAGGTTTCCATAATACATTTTCAATCAACTTAAATGGTCAAAGTTTTCGAAATTATGAAAATAATTGTTGTTTCCGAAATTTTATTGTAAAAAAAGTCAACGACTTATATTAGGATGTAAAAAACCTAAATTATAACGTGATTATATTATAACTATAAAAAGTAATCAATTAGATATCCTTAATTTATTGTCTTTCCAAAAATCTTGTTTGTCAAATTAAAACGGTTTTAATTTGTAAATTATTAATTAGTTTTGACTTTAAAATTTTAAAAAACATTTTTTTTAAAATGGTAGTAGAAAACATTTAACATTTTCAAATAAAATGGTAAAATTTTACATAAGCATTCATATGTCTTAAACACAAACCATATCACAAATGTATTTCTCAAAAGACATATCAACACAAAAAACACACCAATGTATGTGACCACTAACAGTTAATCACCTTCCCAAAAACCACCATACCAAGGTGCTAACAGTTACACACCACCACTATATTCACGAAAAAAAGTCAACGACTTAAATTAGGATGTCAAAAAGATAAATTATAGCGTGATTGTAACCATAAAAAGTATTCAATTAGACATCCTTAATTTATTGTCTTTCCAAAAATCTTGTTTGTCAACCTAAAACGGTTTGAATTTGTAAATTATTAATTAGGTTTGACTTTAAAATATTAAAAAATATGTATATTTCTTTTAAAATGGTAGATATAAACATTTGGAAAATTTTCAAATAAATGTTAAAATTTTACATAATCATTCATACATGGATCGTGTTTAGTTTGTTAAGCCTTTGATACAAAATGTTTTTGTACGAAATTTAAGTTTCTTAATAATGAGAATGATTAATGTTAATGTCATTTAATTTACCAAATATAAGTTGTATCAACAATATTAACAAAGTCAACAGTTAACATCTAAACTTGTCTAAATTTTAATTCTCATTATAGCAATCACATCATATTAAGCATATTTACCTAATTCTAAAAAAAACATATTTCCCAAATCATTGCTAACAACTATTAAGCCATAGAAGATCATATGTCTTAAACACAAACCATATCACAAATGTATTTTTCAAAAGACATATCAACACAAAAAACACATCAATGTATGTGACCACTAACAGTTAATCATCTTCCCAAAAACCACCATAACCAAGGTGCTAACAGTTACCCACAACCACTATATTGATCAAAAAACCACCACCAGTTAGGAGCAAAAGTATGTGATTCAGATCCAAAAAACTACCACCAGTAAGATAACTAATTACCATCAACCCTAACTACTTTAGAGAGCTTGAACAGACCTCGTTTTTCAAACCAATGGAAATGCACCTGATCACCAGCCTGCAAATCCTTATCAGCAACAAACACAGATATACCTTTGATGTAGTAACGCTTACTGGATCCCCTGTCTTCAATACCAACAGAAACACCCCAACTATTTTCCTCACCATCCTTAATTGTCAATGCCCTCGACCTATTCAAGCCATTGGCCCTAGCCCATTCTGCCTTCATTCGCTAAAACAATAACCGTACATGAAATTTGTTAAAAAAAGGTTTATTTAGCATCAATATGATTATAATAAATAATTAACATATAAGACTTACAAAATGCTTGTCAACCACAAACACAACTGGAACGGCCCAATCTTCTATATCAGATACATCTTCATCTGAATCAGATTCATCATCCTGAGCTTCTATATCATCTCCATCTGATTCCTCTTCTCCATTATCATCGGAAACAACAATTATTTCCTCATCATTATGGTGATCATCCTCGGGCTGTTCAGCGTCCTCCCACAACTCGGGAGGCAGAGTGAGCTTGTTTTTCTCAAAGATGGACAACTCCAATGTTTTCTGTTAAGTTTTACAATGAAAAACATGAAAAGTGTACAAATTAATGATGTAAATTTCAAAGAAAATTAATGATATTTATTGAAATTTAGAATCGACAAACAAACCTCATTGTAAATTTCAAAGACCATCAGATGATCTTTTGTTATCTTAAACCCCTGTTTCATGTACGGCCATCCCTGAGTAATGAAAACATCATCACCATCGTATTCAAGCTGTATCTGGAAAACATGCCCTGCCCAAAGATCAATATGTAAAAACTGTTATCATTATGAACATCAAGATTTAAAAAACTCTCATTTATTGGTAAATCATTATCTAATAAATAATTATATACATGACATTACCTGGAAATGAGCTAACCATAATCGGTTCCATTGGAGGGTTTTGATTGTACAAACCATGATGAACGAAGCAACTTATATGCTGGAAAGTTGAAAAACAATGTTGAAACATTACTACATATTAATTTATTTAATGCGTTATGTCATGGTTATACACAGCAGTTAAAAAACATACCAGGCGATTCTCATCACTGAGTGGGTCATCAAGTTTGCAGTAGAAATACTTGCTTGGTGCAGCTATGGCATCCTGATGAAAAGTGTACATATTAAAACAGTTGAGCATTTCTTCGAACTCAAAAACAAAGTTACAACCACTTGGGTAATTTAGCGTGGTTATCATATGCGTCCAGCCGTTGTAAAAAAACCATTTCCCAGCTATATTCATGACTTTAACTTCAAATGATCTCTCATCTAAAGTGTGAATTCTGGTCATGCCAGTAGGGAAGCCATACTTCGTAATCCATTCTTTATATTCGCCAGGCAAGGCCTACACATCAATACAAAATACAGTTGATTATAATGTATTGGATTTTCACTTTGGTGTTCTCCATCCGATAAGCAAATTTATGACCATAAACTGAAATCCAACAAATAAGTTTGTTGAATGATTTATCATACAGATCAAAGACAGTGCACTGATCAATGAACATATATTAAGAACCAACGGATTTTTTACGCATAACAAAGGTCGCTTACCATACATACACGTTCTTTGCCCTCTGATTTGACCCAAAATCCAGAGACCATTCTGAGACGACCTATGAACCACCTGAATGAAACATTAGAATATGAATAGGCGATGATTAGAGAAAAAAGGAAGGCACAATGTTAACAGGCGACGAACATAGACAAAGAAACATGACATGGAGAAACATCAACAATAGGAAAAATCTGAAAATATAATTATAACGATACAACAATATATAACAGGAATCGTATGAAAAATCAAGAAACAATCGTTACCTTGAAGGAGATCCACGAAGAACATGAAACCTAAACCCCCAAATCTGCAAAATTAATTAAAAGCAATCAACAATACAAAAAAATAGGTTAATATCAACAATCGATTATCCCTGAAAATCATTAAATATGAAAATCATTACTACATCAAACAATCGCATAACTATGAAAATCATTATAACCAACAAACAATATATAACCGGAATCGTATTAAAAAAATAGAAACAATCGTTACCTTGAATGAGTGACACGAAGAAGATGAATGATCGGAGCCGACGAACACACACAAAACAAACACACTGATGTTAAACAATCTATTAAATCTGAAAATAAGTATAACAAACAACAATATGTAACATGAATATTATGAAAAACAAAGAAAGAATCCTTACCAATGATCGGAGAAAGAGGGCTTCATTTGATGAAGAAGAAATCACGGCAATGTTCTTCTTCAGATGAGAGAGAGCGATTGAGAGAGAATAAGGAGAAGGTAGAGAGCGTTTGTTTTGGTTTTGGGTATTGATTGGGTAGGTTAATGATATTAGGAAAGTATTAATTGACCAATTTTGACCATATTTATGTATTATACTCTAATTTTTATTTTTTAAAAAAGAAAAATTTTATAAATTACAAGAGAAGGACACGTGGCACAATATGGGAAGAGAGAGGAATTGAGGTGAAATGAGGGAGTGCCAAGTGTCATAATTGAGTTTGTTTTATTAGATGTATAGATAGATATGTACTAATCATTCATTTAGCTTATGCTAATATTGAAAATGGTATTTGTAAGTAAGGGACCTACAAAAAGATGACGGCCCAACATGATGAAAATTGAGGCTCCTACGCTTTCACTAGCTAGGCTACTTTTAAAGTTGGAGAGTATGGTGTTGGAAATTATTGACTACACGAAGGATTAATAAAATAGATAAGACGTCGGCGATTTGCAAGCTTCTTCGAGATGTCACAACTATATCTGGCGGAGCTGCTTCACCCGGAGCAAACTCAGCATGTCCTCCCAACACGCCTATCAAGGTCTTAGCTTCTCATGCTCCATGAGATGTGTAAGCCACCCTTCAAGTTAGCATCAAAATTCTTCGTACTTTGTATTTGGTTAATTGTAGTAAGACAAATCGGATATATTAACTCGGGTGGTTTACTTGATTTAGCAAATCATCCCGCGGCGAAGCGCGGGTTTCTTTACTAGTTATTATTATTATTATTAAATGACATGATGGAGTTATTCTAGTACACATGAAAAGGAAACGTGAATATATAAGTCCAAGTCTAGAAGTCTATTTTGAGAAGCCAATCAAACACATTGGTTGTCTTTTTTTTTTTTTTGTCCGATTCTTCAGCCTTTAATTCAGTTCATTTGTTTCCTAGTTAGTAGCAATGTTTTCGAGACCGGGTCGGACATTGATTCGGACACCCCGACGATTCCCGGTTCCACCGGTCGGACCGGTCCAACCGGGTCAACAAACCAGTCAAAAAAGTCAACAAAAATTCAAAAATTCTATCAAATTCTGGTTCAACTTTGTCAAAATCCGGTCCAACTAGTCCGATTTCCGGTTTAACCGGCCGGTTCATCGAACAAACCCGGTTCAGGCGCACTCCGATCGAATCATGCAACTCGGATCGGCCGGGGGTCCGATTCCCGGTTCAACCGGTCGGACCGGCCGGTCCGATCCGGTCTCAAAAACATTGGTTAGTAGACATCTTGGCCTTTGATGAAATGCAAGCTTTTCGAGTGAGTTGAAACTCTTTCAAATAAATAATACCAATCATACGATTTATATCATACAAAACCGATCATAGAACCATCACCCAAACTCCTCTTGGCTCCGCCTCGGAAACTTCGACTATCATACCGGTAAAACTCATCCGACTTGTTCGTTACTTCCGGGTACAAGTCATCATGTCGTCAAAGTCGCACCACGTAACCCCCGCGAGCCAACCCAGTCATCGCCGCTGCACCACTGGATAAGTTACGGTTAATGACTTAGCCACCGTCATGTACCGTTTACCACCACCACTTCGGATCCTCCGGATTCATCTCTGTTTGGACCGTGAGGTTATTATTCCGACTTTGGTCATTCGATTCACTCGAGATTTGGGTTGGGTTAAATTTCCTTTAAGGCGAGGTGGGATCCTGGTTGTTTTTATTAACAGTGGGAAAATAAATGGTATCACTCTTGTAAAAAATGAAACATGGTTTTCATATACCTTGCTATACAACAAGATGGATCTTTTGGTCAAAGATAGCATCACCAATTTTACTACAATTTTTATTTAGTTTCTTGGTTTTAAAGAACTATAATATTAGTTTCATAATATTATAAACTAAGTTTTTGAAACTTACATTGTCATGATCGTACCAGTAACCAAAATGTGTTGTGAGATTCATGAGTTTTCATCATAACATAATACAAATTAAGTTTAATATGTTGAGTAAATAAAATTTTATGATACTAGAAGTGATCCCGCGCTACGCAGCGGGACAAACCAATTTTGAATGAAAGTTAAATGGAAATGTAGACAAAATAGTAATAATAACACTAATAAAAAAATCTAAAACTAAAATATTGTAAAAATAAAAAAAGTTCTTTAGCTTTCCCCAACGCCAATCGGTTCTAGGAGGTTTGGTTTATTTTTGGCCCATCGTGGTTTCTAGCCCGTATCGATTTGACCAAAGAACTTAAAAGAACCCAAACTTGTTTTAAACCCAAACTGGTTTGAGAAAAAAAATGGTTATCTCTAGGCTAATTTAATATAATGGACACTTTTCGAGCCTTTTTTTTCTCTATTTTGTTGTCAAAGATATTGAAATATAAGTTTCTTAAAAAACACTTCAATATCCATTTAGTCTCAATAATTCATTTATTCGGAAGCACGAATAGAGAACTTGAACCGATATGAATATCTGGCAATAATTGCATCGAACTCATCTCCTCACGTACCTTCAAAATATATATTGTCCAAGAGTAATTTTTTATATAATGTTCCTAATAAGTAATACAGTGCTTTTTAGAAATAAATAACTTTAAGTCTATTTATTTGCTCCTTAGTTATATATAATAACATAATACTATTACTTATTTTGTTTTTATAAATTTCTTTAATTTTGTTTTGTTCTAATTATATATGTATCTCTACCTTATTTTTTTATTTATAAGTATAAAAATTATTGTTGAGAAAATGCATTTAGTTCATTTAATTATAATTATAAGTTTGTTAAATAAAGTATTAATTAGTTAGAAGTTTATATTAAATAATGTATTAATGATTTGATGTAAATTGCAATGATATCCTTATATAATGAAGTTAAATTACCTTGTTGCCCATCTAGAATGCACTATATATAGTATAGATATAGATATAGATATAGATATAGATATAGATATAGATATATAATACACATTTCTTCTTTACGCGCAACCTTTTAAAATAAATTAAGTTTAATAGTGGAGGTAAAATTCTCTATGTTTTGATAGAGAGACAAGGAATGTATTTATAATTGATTTACATGGTTTACAAAGGAAAGAAATAAATCACAGTAATTACAAAATGATTGCAATGAGTCAACTATGGTACTGGTGGAAAGGCAATAATCAAGGACGTGGATTATGCCCATCTTGACAGCTATGGTCTGTTATCCCCCTGCAAGCGAAACAGTGGTGACTGAACCCGAAGCAAGTCCCGAAAAAATTCAAACTGTGGTCGTGGCAGGCTTTTGGTGAAGATGTCAGCAAGTTGAAGCTTGGTAGGAACAAACTTAGTGTATAATTTCCCAGACATAACCAGCTCCCGAACGAAATGATAGTCTAAGTCGATGTGTTTGGCGCGTTTGTGGGAAACCGGATTCTGACTCATGAATAAGGCACTTTTGTTGTCGCAGAGCAGTGTAGGCCGAGAGGACGGAAGTGCGTGAAGTTCTTGTAATAAGTGAGTTACCCAAACAATTTCCGCTGCAGCGTTTGCCATAGCCCGATACTCAGATTCACAACTAGAGCGTGAGACTGTAGGCTGCTTCTTTGCACTCCATGATACCAAGTTACCCCCTAAAAATATAGAATACCCGTAAGTTGATCTCCGTGTTTCGATACACCGAGCCCAATCCGCATCAGAATATCCTAAGATGGATGAGGTGGTAGGGTGAGTGAATACAAGGCCGTGCGAAATGGTACCCTTGACGTATCGTAAAATGCGTTTAACCAACTGAAAGTGTTTTTCGGTTGGTGCGTGAAGGTGTTGACACGCTTGGTTAACCGCATAGGATAAGTCCGGGCGGGTGATGGTTAGATATTGAAGGGCTCCAACAAGAGAGCGATAGGTAGTAGGATCGGAATAAGGAGTGCCATCCGAAGTGAATGTGTCGGATGTGGAGGAGAGGGGAGGGAGCGGATTTAGCTTCGGTTAAGCCAGCACGAATGAGAATGTCATTGGCATACTTTGTTTGAGTGAGAAAGAGACCAGTGTCGTTATGAATAATGTGACATCCGTCACCTTCGTCTTTAAGTCAATTAATAAATTTAGTCCCTATATTTCTAAACGTTTTCAAATCTATTAAAACGAGAGTTACTTGTAAATCTTTAATTTAAACGTGAAAAGTTTAACAAAAGTCTTGAAAAATAGTAATTATTTATTTATTTATTTCAATTTATTTAAAAAAAAAAACATAAGTTTAAGATTATAAAGTTTCAAAACATTTTGGTTAATTTATATCAACTTGGTTAGTGTTTTATAAAGAGAAAACTAACTAAATTAGAATAAAACTAACTTGGTTAATGTTTGAGGGGCTATTTATGTCAACATTCAAAATAAAAAAATAAAAAAAAAAGGAAGAAGGAAATGTGTTCCTTTACCTCTGTGTCACGACCGGCCAACAACTCGCCGCTGGCGAGTTTTCCGGCGAGTGCAACTCGCGATTAAATGCACCAATCAACCATTTTTAATGTCTCTAATACGTTTCTCCATCTTATACAAATGATTTTCTGTGATTAAATGCTTCGTAACCGTTGTTTTTAAAGGTTTTTAATCGAGTTATATATGTAACCGGCCGGATCTTTTAAAAACTCATTTTAACGTTACTTTGATCGATTTATATATAAATTGGTCTTCCCATTCGATTCCTGCATCCATTGTTGTACTAAACCCACTTAAAAACCACAAGAAATCATTTGTTGAAAGCTCCTCAATTCGTGGTTTAAACCCACGACCTCTTTCTTTTCTTTTTCGACTCAAACGATTTTTGGAAGGTTAGTTTCTTGTGCCATTTTGTTAGTTAATCATCTGCGATCATTAGCCCCATGTTTTCGTGGCTTAATCTTGTCTGAATTGGGTTCAATTGTTTTTGAGTTAGGGTTAGGGTTTAGGTTAGTATTTGGGGAAGAAGAAGATGTTTATATATGATTATATAAATAAAATTCAATATAATTAAAATCAATAAAATGGGATTTGGTATGGTGGTTGCTGCATCTTTGTGTTAACAAAGCAGCCTGGGTTCGTACTCTGGCAGCTTACAATATTTTTTTGATGTTATTTCTTTTATTTTTAATCATATTATAAACCTTTAAATTACTTATTAATTTAGAATAATCATAATAAATTCATTTTTTATCTAAAAATTATAAAAATTTAGGTGTAACATCTTGTCACCATAAAGAAAATTACCACACTTTTATTTTCTAGAAAAAGTCTTATTTTTATATTTTTATTGATTTAATTTGTTTTAATCATATTTAATTGATTAAAAATTCATTTTTAATGATTTTTATCTCAAACTTTTTGAGAAATTATTTCTAATCATTATGAACTGAAATAAAAATTATTGGTCCAGAAAACACTTATTTTTATTAATTTCTATTTTTAATCATTTAAACATGATTTAATCTCGTTAAATCGGTTTTAAATATAAATAAGTTTATATAAATTGTGGGAAAATTATTTTAATTTGTTTACATCAGAAGGTATTTAATTTCTATAAAAATAATATTTTTGGTTCATGTCTTGTATTTTTAATCTTTTTTATGTTTAATTAGACATAATTATTTATTTATTTATTTATATTATTTAGAATTTATTTTGTAAAATAATTTTCTTATAAAATAGAGATAGTCCTATGTTGAAGGTCTTAGTTATTATTTGTTGGATCATGGTGTAACTCATAATTATTTATTTATACATTTATGATTACTATATATTTATTTAATTTAGTTAAAGTAATTAATTAAATTACTTTGTCATAATTATTCAAAAAATTTTTTTTTATCTAAATATTCAATTGGTAATAATTATATTACCTAAACCATATTTACAAACTTTTGTATATTATTATTTTATGCAACTTTATATTAATTCGACTTATCATAAAAACTCTAATTCCCCAAATCGACTTAGCAAACCCTAATGCCTTAGACCCTAGATACTTTAGACTTTAGACATTTCCTTATTAGTATCCTATTACGTTATAGGTTGAATTCCTTGGAATTCCCATTACTTAGCTCACGACCGCTTAAGTTGGATCGCTTTCGCAAACTGTGAGCATATCTTTTCTCCTTTTTACTATTTACTCTTTTGGGGTGCCACATGTACAATTATTACTAAACTTATGTGTATTATTTATAAAGCAATGTGCTCATTGATATGTTTTGTGTGAATTGTATGAACGATTAGTCAAAGTCATTAACCTTTGGGCCGCACCTAATAATGAGTAGTACTACGAATTATATCCCTTGGTTACTTACGTGAACGAGTTAAGTCCTTGGTCATTGTTATGGTTTTTCTTGAACGATGTGTGAACGACTATTGAACGATGTGAGGCTTGATTTTGACCCTTTTACATATTACAAATATCATAGCACATAAATTGCGAAACACTTTTCTATTATATGTATTCAAACAGGGTATGCTCACCAATACATTTTTGTATTGACCAAATTATTTTCGTACATGTTTCAGGTTCTTATGAGATCATTTCTAAGATTTTGGAAATTAGATCACGTTAGAATTTTGTATCTTGTAATTCCTTTCAATGTAATAAATTATTCAATTCAATGTATCAAAATTTACATTTCTAGTCCATGTGCTAGTGAACAATCGTCACTACGTGACACCTCGATGTTTCCGCCATCGGTTGGGGTGTTACAAATAACCTCAAGACCAAGGAAATAGTTTAAGGATCCAAGGTCCTTAATTGCAAACTCTTTGTTGAGGCGAGCGGTGAACTTACGAAGTAACTTAGGGCCTTTTAAAAAAAAAATTGTTTTAATGTTTTTTTAATTGTTTTAATTAATTTTAATTCTTTTTTTAAGTATTTTAACTTGTTTCAAATCAAAAAAAAAAATTGTTTGATGTGTTTCGGTTCGTTTATTGCTTGTTTGTCGTTTTGAGTAGAAACATCCGAGTATGAACAACTTTCATAAATTAGTGTACGTGATACATGAACTATACAATCAATACCGTTTTTTTTATCAAAATACATATTTAGCATGTCTAATCGATATCCTGGGTATCCGGACTCTGTTTGACGCGTTTTGGTTCGTTTATTGCTCGTTTGTGGTTTTCATTGGACATATTCTGTTGACGAACAACTTTCACAAATCATTGTACGTAATACATGAACTATACAATCAATACCATTTTTTTTTATCAAAATACATATTTAGCATGTCTAATAGATATCCTGGGCGTCCGGACTCTGTTTGACGCGTTTGGTTCGTTTATTGCTCGTCCGGACTCTATTTGACGCGTTTTAATTAGTAAACTTTTTAAAAGTGTCCGGATGCCCATGATATCTATTAGACATCCGAGTATGAACAACTTTCATAAATTAGTGTACGTGATACATGAACTATACAATCAATACCGTTTTTATTTTTTATCAAAATACATATTTAGCATGTCTAATCGATATCC
Source organism: Ambrosia trifida (assembly GCA_028751855.1). Classification (NCBI taxonomy): domain Eukaryota; kingdom Viridiplantae; phylum Streptophyta; class Magnoliopsida; order Asterales; family Asteraceae; genus Ambrosia; species Ambrosia trifida. Next base: position 99,689,775 of record CM054128.1, on the reverse strand, counting down.
TGGGTATCCGGACTCTGTTTGACGTGTTTTGGTTCGTTTATTGCTCGTTTGTGGTTTTCATTAGACATATTCTGTTGACGAAAAACTTTCACAAATCATTGTACGTAATACATGAACTATACAATCAATACCATTTTTTTTTATCAAAATACATATTTAGCATGTCTAATAGATATCCTGGGCGTCCGGACTCTGTTTGACGCGTTTGGTTCGTTTATTGCTCGTCCGGACTCTATTTGACGCGTTTTAATTAGTAAACGTTTTAAAAGTGTCCGGATGCCCATGATATCTATTAGACATCCGAGTATGAACAACTTTCATAAATTAGTGTACGTGATACATGAACTATACAATCAATACCGTTTTTTTTAATCAAAATACATATTTAGCATGTCTAATCGATATCTTGGGTATCCGAACTCTGTTTGACGTGTTTTGGTTCGTTTATTGCTCGTTTGTGGTTTTCATTAGACATATTCTGTTGACGAACAACTTTCACAAATCATTGTACGTAATACATGAACTATACAATCAATACCATTTTTTTTTATCAAAATACATATTTAGCATGTCTAATAGATATCCTGGGCGTCCGGACTCTGTTTGACGCGTTTGGTTCGTTTATTGCTCGTCCGGACTCTGTTTGACGCGTTTTAATTAGTAAACTTTTTAAAAGTGTCTGGATGCCCATGATATCTATTAGACATCCGAGTATGAACAACTTTCATAAATTAGTGTACGTGATACATGAACTATACAATCAATACCGTTTTTTTTTTATCAAAATACATATTTAGCATGTCTAATCGATATCTTGGGTATCCGGACTCTGTTTGACGTGTTTTGGTTCGTTTATTGCTCGTTTGTGATTTTCATTAGACATATTCTGTTGACGAACAACTTTCACAAATCATTGTACGTAATACATGAAGTATACAATCAATACCATTTTTTTTTATCAAAATACATATTTAGCATGTCTAATAGATATCCTGGGCGTCCAGACTCTGTTTGACGCGGTTGGTTCGTTTATTGCTCGTCCGGACTCTGTTTGACGCGTTTTAATTAGTAAACTTTTTAAAAGTGTCCGGTCGCCCAGGATATCTATTAGACATGCTAAATATGTATTTTGATAAAAACAATGGTATTGATTGTATAGTTCATGTATTACGTACAATGATTTGTGAAAGTTGTTCATCAACAGAATATGTCTAATGAAAACCACAAATGAGCAATAAACGAACCAAAACATGTCAAACAGAGTCCGGATACCCAAGATATCGATTAGACATGCTAAATATGTATTTTGATAAAAAACGGTATTGATTGTATAGTTCATGTATCACGTACACTAATTTATGAAAGATGTTCATACTCGGATGTTTTTACTCAAAACGACAAACGAGCAATAAACGAACCGAAACACATCAAACAATTTTTTTTATTGGAAACAAGTTAGAATACTTAAAATAGAATTAAAATTAATTAAAACAATTAAAAAAATATTAAAACAATTTTTTTTTAAAAAAAGGCCCCAGCTTTACAACATTTTAAGCTACCAAGCTTTACACCTTTTTAGGCTACTTCTCATCAAAGCCTACAAGCCTTTTAGGCTACTGCTCATCGAAGCCTGAAAGCCTTTCAAGTAGTGTTTTGAAAACCGAACCGGACCGGCCGGTCGGACCGGGCTCCGGGACCTGGACCGGTCCGGTTCGGGTGGTTGGACCGTTTCTGCAACGAACTGGCTTCGGACTGGAAAACCGGCCGATTGGACCGGAAAACCGGCCGATCAGACCGGAAAACCGGTGGTCGGACCGTTTTTTTTTATTATTTTTTTGATATTTTGGGTTTCGAAGCATTTTTTGGACCGGTTCGTTGGACCGGTCGAACCGGTCGGACCGGTGAACCGCCCGAGGGTCCGATTCGACGTCCGGTCCGGTTCTGAAAACCTTGCTTTCAAGCTACTGCTCATCAAAGCTTTGAAGCCTTTCATGCTACTATTCTCTAAAGCCTTACAACCTTTGAGGCTATTGCTCATTAAAGCTTTAAAGCCTTACAACCTATCACGTTATTGCTCATTCAAGCTTTAAAAACATTATCCATTTTCGTTCTAAAGCCTTACAGCCTTTCATGCTATTGTTCACTCAAGCTTTAAAGCCATTTTGGTTACTATCCATTGAAGCTTTAAAGCCTTCCAAGCTACAATTCTCTAAAGCGTTATAGCCTTTTAGGCTATTCCCATTGAAGCTTTAACGCCATAAAGCCATTGTCCATTAAAGGTCTACAACTTCTTAAAATTTTGTACATTAAGGCTTTTGAGCCAATTAAGCCATTGATAATCAAAAGTATTAAAGCATTTCATGCTACTAAGCATCAAAACTTTATAGCCTTTTTACGTCAATATTATATCAGTTTAAGCCGTTATTTCTTGAAGCTTTACAGCCTTAAAAAGCCGCTGCTCATCAAAGCTTTACAGCCTTTTAGGCTGCTGTTCATCAAAGCCTTGTAGCCTTTTAGGCTACGGGTTCATTAAAGCTTTATAGCCTTTCAGACCACTATGCGTTGAAGCTTTACAGTTATTAATGTTGATTGTTCACAAAGCTTTATGATTACTTAGGTTAACTTCAACTTCAAACATCTGTAACAACTATACACGAACCATTTATGCTAACGACCAAGTCAACAAAGCAAAACACCATTCATAACCAATAGCCACAAATACAGTCATGGAGTAAACATCATAACATTGTTTCAAGGCTAACATAAGGAAACATCAAAATAAACATATGGTTCAACACATCAATCTATGGATCTTTAAATTGCGAATGTCGCGAGTTTTTAAGCTAGATTTTATTTAACGACCAACCTAAAGGATCCAAAATTAAAACACGTTCAATCAAGAAGTAAAAAAGTATTTTTGCAAGCAAAAGAATCAAATAAACTAATCAAACGTGCCTCTTGCTATGAACGCCTTTAACCAAGGGTTGATATCAGCAAGTTGACATGCTTAAATGAAGTAAGTAACCCTCGAATCAAAGAAGCATAACAACCCTAAGGGTTAAACAATAAAGTGGCAGAACACATCTTCTAAATAGCGACTTATAAAAGGGTAAAAACTCAAAAGGTTAAAGAACAATATAGCCAAAGTCATCTCTTAAGGTTGTCTTTTTTGCTCACATCTTTATCATATTTTCAAATTAACAAACACAACATCTACATAAACACACTTTTCGAATCTAGTTTTCTGATCCAAATCTTGTAGATAGAAACTCAGTTGCAAATTCTTCTCCTTGGGTCCTCTTGTTCCTTATGATTAAGAGTTATTCCTAGGAGGTTACAACTACTTATTTCATGGTATTGAAGCTTTGTTCACTTATGGCGATGGGAGAAACAAGTTCGTCCGGTTCAGCAACAGCAGTAGCATCAACAGCAATATCAATAACAACAACAACAACATATTAACAGAAGTAACCGAACCGACATAATCGATCGGTTTCGGTTATATGTAAAACCGAACCGAACCGACATTTGCTCACCCCAAATACCAACTATCCGAATTAAACGATGTCAAAAGGTAAAGACAATACCTATAATTCTAAAAAAATAGGGACTATAAGTAAAATTTAAACAAACCTAAGACTATTCGAGTAATTTTCTCGATCTTCGAATAAGGTTAAGAAAAAGTTTTGGCGGATGGATGGTATGTAAAATAGTAAAACCGCAATCGTACGGCCAAAAACTTTTGAAATTACCCTAGCGATTATACATCCACCCGTTGACACCCAACTGACCCTTCGTTTTTCTTTGCTCCCCGGTTAAGCAAGATCACATCTTTTTCCTCTAATCCCTCATTCTTTAGGTAATTCTCTCTCTCTTACCTCGTTTTTTAGTTACCCAATTGCGATTATTATTATTATTATTATTATTATTATTATTATTATTATTATTATTATTATTACCAGTGATTAATAAAGCTATTAGCTATGAACTTGAAAACGATTGATTGATTGATTGTGTTTCCAGCTGGGTGGTTAGTGCAGCATTTCATTAGATCTTTTTTTTATGGGTATGTTTGAGGGTTTTTTAATTTGAAGGGAATTAAGTAACAGTAGCTGTGCCTTGATTGTTCTTGGATTTTGACAGAAACCCTAGTTTTTAATTTGAGTTAAGGTTGGAAATTGTAGATGTTTACGGAAGCCCTAATATTTTGCAGCTACAAATTGGTTCTCAATTCTTGTTGTATAGATATGTGAAATTGTTTGTTATAATTCTTTAGGTATGACTATAAAAGTTTAAATTTCACTCTAGAATCTAGATGTAAGTTGCGGTGTTCGTAGATTCATGGGATCATTGGCGGATCTTGAACTTAATTTTCAGGAAAATCTTGGGGGTTCGGGCTCGATACATATAAAATTTTCGGATTTTTTTTAATAAAAGTTACACTACGAATTGTAAAAAGGGGTGGGGGTGGGGGGGATTAGGGCACACTAATTATATAAATTTTTTTATATATCCCATATATATCCCATGATTTTTTAGCTTCATTTACCCAAAATATGATTTTTATGTGATTTTACCTATATGTACAAGCCAAAAACACCAAGGTACAACATTTTTATGCATAAAATACATGGTGTACGTGAGGCGCGCGCCTTTGGGAAATTGGGTAGGCGCAAAGCCCTGAGGCGCCCTAGGCTGCGCCTTGCGCCTAGGCGCGCTTTTTAAAACCCCCAGCTCACGCCTAAAGAAGTTCGATCCGTATTTTTGATTTGTTTGTTAATTTTCTTTTCATTGGATTGTAGATGCAGTGGATCCAGAACCCGCTAGGTTTAACGTAACATTTGGGGTTTTTTGCTATCTTGTGTTATGATACGGGCTTTAAAAAAGTTACGGTTTTTTGCTGATAACAAGCACTATAGTTATTGCTTTTGTTCTTCTCTTGCGGTTCTGACTAGGGTTTTTTGTTTTGATGCTTAAATCTTGAATATGAATATTATTGTATTGCTATACCTTTAAATGCGCTGCCTTTTTATTTGGTTGTTCTTCTATCAATACAGGAGCAAACAATATCTTGTTATAACTGTTTTGCCGTATCCTTAACGAGAAGTGAACACAATGAATTTATTGCAGGACATTTGACTAGAATTTGTCGATCTGACAAATAGGCAACGGAAAGAAAATGGAAAATTCACCTGACCTGAAGAAGGATGAGGAGGGCTTCATTAAACTTCCAGCAGCTGATAGTCAACCTATTGACTGTGGTGTTAAGGAAGGTCAACTAAATGGGGAAGTTGTGGTTGTTAATAAATTCGAACATGCCCAAGTTGCGTTAGCTGATAACGAGGAACATGATTTAACTGTTAGTGTTGAAGTAAATGATTCTACAGTTATAGAAAATAGAATTTCAGTGTCTGCTGAGAATGGTTCTCATAAGAGAAATGGAAGCCCTGGCGGTAACCATGAGATTGATGGTATATCTAACCCTTTGTTCATCGTATTTCTACATATTTCTGTATTATATATTTACTTGGTATTTTGGTAAGTTATATTAATTATTAAACGTTTTCCTTTCTTGGTCAGTTGGTCTATACATGTATGAATCGCATTCCTTACAGCATAGATTTGATATTCTGCCCTGTATTTGTTTGCAAGCTTCTGGCTGCAGTATGTTAAGTTTCCTAATATGTTTTCCCTTTACATGCTAGCTGTTTCTGGTAATAAAAGACCCCGAATAACTGTTGATGAACAGCAAGCTTCAGTCCATATCATTTATAATTCTATAACAAGGTATAGAGGAAAACATTTTTATCTAATACTTTATGTTGTTTCATTTAGGCATTCAGTTTCAAGTCCTATCTGTATTTTCATTTTCTGAGTTTAAAAATCTATTATTCTTGGTGCCTTTTTTACTTTTTTTATAAGTCATATATTTTTTATAATTATTATTAACATTGTTTGAGGTGAAAGGGACACCTAGGTAGGAACAGATGGAGTCTAACAATATGCGAACACATATTTTCGTCTTTTCTATTCATGTTGTTAATGACCGTTTCTCAGAAGCTAATACCCTCTCAAGAGGATTATGGTTCAAAGTGTTTGTTTTCCATATAAACTCTTAACTGAATATCTTATGTGTATTAGAGAGAGTAAACAGAAGCTTGAGGAGTTATTACAAAAGTGGTCAGAATGGCATGCTCGACATAGTTCTTCATCTCGTGTAAGCTTGCAATCTAATTATATTCTATCGTCAAGGTTTACAAATCTTGTAATTCGTAAATAGTTACCGTCAGTTTACCTTAGGATGTCGTAACATTATTGTTTCTTAACCAGCTGAAAAGTGCATAAATTTGTACTTTTTGAAAGTGTTAAAATCTGTTACTTCGTAGATGCTTGAATTACCCATAGCATTTTTTGGCTTGCGTTAAGTCTCGGTTTTTGGCATTTCATTACAGATTTTGTTTAGTGGTCATTTACCAAGATTAAACGTAGTTAAATTTCTGAATTTTTCTGCTTATCAGGATTCAAAGGTTGAGCTTGAGTCTGGTGAAGGGACCTATTATCCAGCTCTTAATATTGGTTTGGACAAATCTTCCGCAGTGGTATATTTATCTTTTTCTTTTCTTGTTCTGATCATTCACTTGTAGACTGACCGAATCTGATAAACTTTTCCGTGGTACTGTAATGCGGTTGGACCCATAAAAATGCTACTTTTTGTTTGTTTTGTGTAGTCATTCTGGATGGATGGGCAAACTAGGAATTTGCAAAGCAAGGAAGTTATAGCTTTAGATAACAATTCAGTCCCGCTTTATGATCGTGGGTATTCTTTCGGCTTAACATCAATAGATGGTCCGAGTAATTTAGAGGGGTATGGAATTATATTCTGGTGCATACTCTTGTGAATGCTTTAGTTTTACGGTTACATAAATAAATATTCTATAATTCTGTGTTATTTTTACCACAATTTGTGACAATTCTATTTTTTCATATCTTTACTGTGGACTTGTGTTTTGTGAGTAGAGGATTGGAGATAGTAGACGGTTCTCGTTGCTTCAATTGTGGTTCGTATAACCATGCACTTAAAGAATGCCAAAAGCCTCGTGACAATGCTGCTGTTAACAGTGCTCGTAAACAACATAATGCTAAACGTAATCAAAATTCAATATCTCGTAACCCGACTCGATACTATCAAGACACTCCTGGGGGAAAATTTGATGGTTTAAGGCCAGGTGTCCTAGCTCCAGAAACTAGAAAGCTTCTGGGCCTTGGGGTATAAAAAAAGTCAAACCCTTGGATTATTTCCTTACCCTATTCACATTTTCATTTATGCAAAGTAACCCTTTGATTAAACCGTAGGAGCTGGATCCACCTCCATGGCTTAACAGAATGCGAGAAATCGGTTACCCACCAGGATACCTAGGTAGTTGATTATTTCTGACTTTTTATTTGAACTATATTTCTTTAAGACGATAGTTACCTGTTAGTTTTTGCGATTGTTTTAAAAACTTATTTGTAACGGTGTTGTTAAATTGCAGATGCCGAAGAGGAGGATCAACCATCTGGAATTGAAATATTCGGTGATGAGGTTATTGTTAAGAAGCAAGAAACAGAGGATGGTGAAATCCTTGATATGGATATATCCCCTCCTCATGGTGGTAGCGAGCCACCTAAACCCGAACCACCCAAGAAAATGAGTGTTCAGTTTCCAGGAGTGAATGCCCCGATTCCAGAAAATGCTGATGAATGGCGGTGGGGAGCGAGGGCTTGGAAGTTTGATCTACCTAGAAGTAGATCTTCAAACCATAGGTATCATAATTCATCAGAATCTCCTGCAGCTAGTAGACATCATTATCCTGAAGATAGGCGGAACCGCGATTATAGAGACGATGGGCCGCCTGGAGTTGACCCAGTCATCGGTTCCTTGCCATCTAGCTTCTCACCTAGGTACCCCAGTTATGACTCTAGAGGCTCGAGTTATGGTAGACGCAGCTTGTTGATACGTGAGACGGGTTCGAGTCACGATGATGATCGGTGGAACCCATACTCATCTGACTCTCCGTCTTACCGAAGGGACCGCAACGAAGACCGCCACCATCGTAGCTGGCGGTGAGCTTAATCGTCACGTGGGTGGTCTTCTGTTTAGGGGCAGAAAAGGAATGAAGTGTACATGGGTTAGATGAGATCAGTTGGTTAGCAAAAGATGCTTGTGCTTTTGTTAGTTTAGCCTCAATTCCAGTATATTTTACAACTATACCCTTATGATCTGATCTGTGTTTTGTTTAACGGTTATTGTTTGTACTTTATTTATAGACTTTCATTGGCAGACTATGATATGTTTTGTGAACCGTAGTGTTTAGTTCCTTTCATTAGCAATATGTTATTTGATCCCTTGTATTCCTTTTCTAGGTCAGGTTATTCTGCAAAGTGTAACAAAAACGAGAAGTGTGAGAAAGATACAAAAAAACACAATATATCACGAAATATGACACAATGAAACACAAAATATAACACAATGCCAAAAAATATAACATAATGCTGAAGAAAAAAACAATGAATCGCAAAAATGACACAATCATGAAATTAAGAAAAAGACATAATGCTACATAAAATACACAATGGTATAATGTAAATTCTAAAACTACAAGGTAACAATCCAAAAAAATGAAAACCTAAAAACTAAGATCGTAGGGTTCAATGAGACGGTTCCAATGCCGCTTGAATGGGTTCAATCGGAGTCCGTTTGATACAATTCCTACGACTTCCTATTTTTCTTTCACTGTGTATTTGATCTTAACCCTACCTTTTCTTTGCCCTTCCTTAATCAACGTATAATTATTTGGTGAAATAATTATATAGTGTGTATGTAGGGTTGAGTTATTCTATAAAAACTAAAAAAAATGAGAAGGGTGAGAAGCCACTAGTTAAACTTTTGTGTCCAAAGAATTTAACAAGTGAGAAAGGTAATTTTGTCAAAGCAATATGCACATGCAAGTCACATATGACAACTGCACCTTATACTTTTAACTTATCTACAATTTTAGTCCTTCGTATACGTTGAAGTTTCATTTTTTTAATCCTCATCAATCCTTATTTAATTTTATTTTAACTTTTCTTTTAAAAATGTATATATATGTATTTGGCATACGTATGTGTAAACATATATTACGTACCTTAATCGTATAATCAATGTGACAATATAAAAAGTTTGAGTTTTGTAAAATATAAACATATTTTAGTTAACTTAGTTAAACTTGGTTAAAGTTTGTAAAGGAAGTTAACTAACCATAATATTAAATTCTAACCTACACTAACTGCAGGGGCTAAAGGGTCATTTAATGAAAGTTGTACTTTGAACCAACCCCCAGCCTGCGTTCACCACCTCTTTCCGTTCACCGGCCATTTTTCCGGGTAAAGATCCGGACACCTGTAAATCACATATAATGGCCTTTAAATTCGATCTTTAATGCGTTATTGTTATTCACCTATCATAATCGATCCATGTTAAAGCGTTATGGCATGATTTCGTCCAGATTTTAATCGACTCCTAAACCAAATTATAGAAACCGTCCCATTCATGACAAATCAAAGAAATCGGTTACATTGTACCCATTAATCTATAAATTGAATGTATATACGCCTTCAGAACCCTTTCTCGATCATTAACCCTCTCTCAAATACACTTTAATCATGTTCCAACTCCTTAGAATTGTGGTGCTTGTATGCTTCGGCCGACCCCTCTTACATCATGTGTCCGTGACCTGCAAGTTCATCATTATCATATCATTGTATTCGGTTTTCATTCTAGATCAAAAGCCCCATGAGTTTGATTTGTTATCTGTTGGTATCGGAACATATTTTTTTCCTACTTCCTTCCCAATCCTTTCCCTTCCATCCTTTAATGAAACTCTGGAACAAAGTGTTAATAGGGCTGCAAACGAACCGAACGAACACAAACATGGCATTGTTCGTGTTCGTTTGTTAGGGAAATCATGTGTTCACGAACACTTGCCGAATGAGATTTTTTGTTCGTGTTTGTTCGTTAAGAAAACATTTGTGTTCGTGTTCGTTTGTTAGTTTTGTTCATGAACGCACACGAACACAAACGGACATTAATAAACACAAAAAAGTGTTCATGAACACAAGCGAACACAAAGAAATGTTCATGAACATAAACAAACACAAACAGACATATATTAACTTTGAAATAAGATATAATTCTTAAGACATCAGCTAAATCCACCCAAAATATAACTAAATTATCCAAACATATTTACATCACATATTATTTATTTTGGTAGATAAAAGAAAACAAAAAGTTATAAAAATTATAAACCCTATTAAACTATCGAACATAAACGATGTAGGAAAAAAATGTGTTTTAGATTTTTTTGTAAGAAGAGGGAAAGGCTAGTGCTATGGTGGTTTGTGTGTGTGTGGATTCATGAGGGACCTGGTTTGAGCCCTTTAATCCACAGTTCTGGTTTCCTTTTTTTTTTAAAAAAAAATAAATATTTATATAGTTAATACTTATAGGGGAATTCTAAAATGAAAACCATGGTGAGTTAAGGAAACTTCAGAAACCCAAATGAATGGTTTAGAATGGTGCCACGTATCTTGCAATTCTCTCTCTTTGAGGGGCATTTTTAGCATAACATATTGTCTGTTTCTCTGTATCTTTTCCTGACACAAGAGAGAGTCTCTTTTTTCAAACAAATCTTACTAAATCACCAAATACATATCAACACCTACATCACTCTATCTCACACCATGTTTCTCTTTCTCTCACCTAATAAACACCTCCATCTCTCTCTCTCTCTCTCTCTCTCTCTCTCATGATAATCACCTCCAAAACATAACCCAAATCAAGCCCAAAACCTCCACATTTACTTTTCATCCACCATCGGGCCAAGACCGACCACTGCCGAGTGACAACCACCGCCATACCTGCTGCTACAACTGGTGACGAGTCTTGTTTCTTATGTACCAGATCCGGATCTATGGTTACGAGTTTTGTTCAAGCTTCAAGATCTGTTTATCGGCCCATGCCTCGGTGGTTTCAAGATCTAGATCTGGGGTTCAAGCTTCGGTGACGAGACGAAAGAGAGGTGGTTGAACAGGGGAGCATCGTATGTTATTGTCCTTCTACTCCGGATCTCGTTTTTGTTTTTCATCAGTTTTTGTTATGCTCCTGATCTCGTTTTTGTTCTTCATCAGCGGTGACGAGACGAAAGAGAGGCTTGGGTTACTTATTGTGCTCTTGTCCCTGTTGTTACTGGTGTTATGATTGCTAGTGGGGTATGCTTATAATCTTGATCTATGTATAAATGTATAATCTTTATTGGATAAAGATTATTAAATTTTGTTGAGTGATCATGGATCTAGATCTGGAGGTATTTGAGGGTCAAACAAAGGTCAATATGGATTAAAGGTTACATATTTGGTTATTGTTTTTCATCGCAGAAGAAAAAAAGATGGGGTTTGTCTTGGGATTTTTCTAAGGTGCATCTAATCTCAAATTGGTGGTTTCTAGATAAGGCTTAATTGTTGGAATTTTGATCTTAAATAAGGCTTAATTGTTGGAATTTGCACAGTTTTGTTTTGGGATTTTTGTTGTTGAAATGATTATTTGCGTGGATTTGTAATTAAGGTTTTTTTTTTCATTTAAAATCTTATGTTTTTGTTGTTTTGTGTTATAATTCTACATGTTGTTGGTTTATAATTTATTACATTTTTTTAGATGAGTCGGGAAAACATATGTTTTTTGTTGGTTTATAATTTATTACATTTTTTTAGTGAGATGAGTCCTGAAAACATATGTTTTGGTTTATAATTTATTACATGTTTTTATTGAGATAAGTCATGAAAACTTATATTTTTTTTGTTGTTTTGTATTATAATTCTACATGTTTGTTGTTGGGTTATAATTTATCACAAAGTTTTAGTAAGATAAGTCGTAAAAACATATGTTTTTCTTGTTGGTTTATAGTTTTTACATGTTTAGTGAGATAAGTCATGAAAACATATGTTTTTTTTGTTGGTTTATAATTTTTACGTGTTTTTAGTGAGATAAGTCGTGAAAACATATGTTTTGTTTTTGTTGTTGGTTTATAATTTTTACATGTTTTTAGTGAGATAGGTCATGAAAACATATGTTTTTGTTGCTGGGCTAGAATTTACTATATATTATTGGTGAGATGGGTTGTGAAAAAAATATGTAATTTGTTACATAAAACATTTGTTACGTTTTCAAACCTAGTAACCATTAGTTTAATCTTAAAACAGGAGAGAGGAGAGAGGAGAGAGGAGAGAGAGGAGAGTAATTTATTTCTGGACTATATTACCCTTTTGTCATTAAATATGGGCAATGATTCATCTTTAATTTTGAAAAAAAATTCACATTTAATCCTGACCATAGATTGCATATGATGGATGGTTATGATTGAGGTTTCCTGGGTTTTCTCAAGTGGGGAGGGTTTTCAAATTATCCCTCCCCAATACTTATATATATATATATATATATATATATATATATATATATAGGTAGAGGATCCGGTAGGAAAATTAAGTGTAGGAAGTATTTTCAACCATTAGATCAAATCTGATTAAATCTTTAGATGAAGGGCATTATAGACTTTTTATCCAACTTTTATTTATTACAAACCCACTAAATTAGCAACTAACATCTGGATATTTATGAAGATTAATCATCCTAAATTAACTAATTATTCATTATTTTCATAAGAATCATAAGATATTCATATCAAATAAGTTGATCAATACCCAAAAACTTGTTCGATTCTTCAAACATATAATCCATCTCTATCACTTGTTCGATTAACCTAGTCATGGCAGAAGGTTAACATCAGGAGTGTTTTATAATAACGTCAGGAGTGTTTTATAATGAAAGAGAAACTAGTATGCATTAATAAGGGGTGTTTTATAATATCATCGGAAGTGTTTTATAACAGTATAACATCAAGAGTGTTTTATAACCGGAGGTGTTTTATAACAAACAAAACACCGTTGAAATGTTTTAATCCTTAACAACAACTACACCTAATATACATAAACATTTAAACACTTCTTATGTTTATCCATATAGAACAATGAACTAACAAAAGCCTTATATAAAACAATTCTGATGTTACAATTTTATAACAAATAAAAACACTGTTACGTGTTTCTTACACCTAAGATGAAGATGAATGTTGAAGATATGTGCACAATTGATTTTGTTTTGTGAAAATAAATGTTTGAGTTTGAATGATATTAATGAAAATAATAATTAGGAGAGAGAGAGAGAGAGAGAGGGGGGGGGGGGGGGGAGATACCATAAATGTAGAAAACATTCAAACAGTTTCTAAAAATATTGATATAAAATGACCTTGATACCTTCATTTAAAACACATATTGACGATCATACCCTTATATTCTATAATATATTAATTAGATTTTAAACACCATCCCATCTTTTAATCTCCACCATCCATCTTTAAATCTAATGGTTGAAAACACTTCCTACACAAAACTATTTTCCTATAGGAACCCTACCCTATATATATATATATATATATATATATATATATATATAGGGTGGATAATATGGAAACCCTATCTTTTGGAAAAACCTTGCAAACTCTATGGTGACCATTGATCTACCATTGATCAAGTTTGATCAATGGTCCATAATTAATTGTATTTAATAATCAAAAGCAACTTGTATTGTGTGGTTATAACTAAGATCAAGGGCAATATGGTAATCTTAAATAAGCAAGTGGGCCACTTAAATTTTCTGAATCTTAGGTTTAAAAAGGTTGATTTGATACTTGTCAAATCATCTCTCTCCTACTTTATGACACTTTTCTAGCACCAAATATTAACGTACGTTAGTGTTGTGATAAAAAATTCTGACCTCGTGTGACACATCGCTAACATGTGTTAACAGACATATACTAAAAAGAACAAAATAAAAAGAACACATAAAATGTATATTTAATTAAGAAATGATAAAAACGATCATTACAATCAATACTAAAAATGTATCAAAAAACTTTTCATACAAACATAATTATTTGCGAATGATAACAAACTATCATAACAACATAAAAATGATCTAGCTATGCTTCGTTCATGATACCCATCTTCATCTTTAACACAAAAACATCTCTTCACCTACAAAAAAAGATAACACGTGTTAGTTGGGCTCTCCAAAACACATAATGAGACATCACTGACATGTTTAGTGTATTCTAAAGCATATGTTTTACTGAAATAACGTATGTCATATGAACCCTAACACATGTTAGTTGGGCATATACTAACATATGTCATATGAAGCCTAACACCTGTTAGTTAGGCATATACTAGCATGTGTTAGCATCACTAACATGTGTATAAACAACACCTGTTAGTTAGGCATATACTAACATATGTCATATGAATCCTAACACCTGTTAGTTAGGCATATACTAGCATGTGTTAGCATCACTAACATGTGTATATACTCAATTTTACAACTATGTTAATACAACTACTCAAATACGATTAATAGGGTTTGAAATCCAACAATAATAAATTTAAAAAATCAAATCATAACCAATCCAAATCCATATACCAAAAAATTATCCTCATATTCATGAAATATATAATATAATAAAAGACATCAGTAGCATGTGTTAGCATATTCTATAACATATGTTTTACTGAAAATAGCGTATGTCATATGGACCCTAACAACTGTTAGTTGGGTATATACTAGCATGTGTTAGCATCACTAACGTGTGTGAGCATACAAGACTCGGACCGCAAAAAATAGACATATACCCTATACGAGTTCATAACAATTTCATTTGCCAAAAATTTATTAAATAGAATACAAAAATTATTTAAACACCCTATTCACCAAAAGATTAAAAATTTATAATCTTTATAAAAAAACATCACTTACCACAGCCACATCACCAACGCTTTCTTCTTCCAATAGCCTACTCGTGAAAACCAACACTGAAACAGATACACATGTTAGTTTGGGATCCTCAAACACATAATGGGGCATCACTAACATGTGTTAGAATATACTAACATAAAAAGACTACAAATTTATTTATCAATCACATGTGATCTATCAACCTCATGTCCCCAATCCAATAAAAATCTAACATAAACAAAAAAAATAATAAAAAAAATAAAAAAGGTTAACATAAGTTTTTTTTTCATTCAAGAATTTGATCGAACACTTGGTATGCGACCAAAAACTATCCTCAAAACTGCTATTATTATTATTCTAACAAAACCCAAAACCTAACAAAATCAAAACGTAACACAAAACACCCAAATCATAACAGCTTAAAAAAACATAAGTGTAATCTTGTTCAAAATCCACAATGCTCCCCAAATCTGAAGTTTATACACATGTGATGATTGTACGAAAAAAAAATCAAATGAGATCTGGTCTGATTTATTTACAGCAGCAACAACTGATAATACAATAGACTATAATACAATCTTGATTCTTAATGGCGTGTCATCTATGTATATAAACATTTCTTTTTTTTTTTTTAAATTTAGAGGTCCATATAAAAACTAAACTGAAAATAATAGTATTATATGGCTGCCGATGGTTTTGAAGAAACCATCTATTTATTTTTATTTAATTAACATAAATACCATGAATGATAGATGGGATACGGGATGAAATAGTCTCTATCCTTTTCCACTTAATAGTTCACAGATCTGTACACTTATGACTTGTATCATAATAATCAATACAGTAGCACCACCTACAAATAAATATCAGTTAATATAGTATGAATAATAATATTACTTTCATGAAAAGTTAGGTATAGAAAGATGGGATTACTTGCAGATCTGGGAGAAGAGCTTGAAGCCTTTAAAAACCCCTTTAACTTTTGACGGGTCATGGTTGTGGTGGTGGTTTCAGTGGAGGAGATGGGTCATGGTGGTGGTGGTTGTTGTGGTGGTGGTGGTACTTCTAGAGAGAGACAAAGAGAGGGTAGAGGGAGGTAAGAGAGAGAGGGTAGCGAGAGGATGTAAGATCTGATTTGAATTTTAAAAAACAAATGGAGAGAGAGAGAGGGGGGATAGTAGAAATGTCTATTATGCCCTTTTGACTATTATAGAGTATTATAATACAATGGGTGATGTGGCACAACATGAGCCAAGTAATGAGTTTCTTGGGGTTTTTTCATTTGGAAGGGTTCTCCCTATACTTCCACTATATATATATATATATATATATATATATATATATATATATATATATAGCAGGTTCAAGTACAAAGTAATACAAACGTGCGAAGGATGCGAAGGATCACTTTATACATGATAATTACGTAATGCCTTCATGAACATACAAAAGCATTACGTAATTATTATGTACAAAGTTCCTTCGCATCTTTCGCACGTTTCTTTTACTTTGTAGAATAACCGCCCCCTATATATATATATATAGGATTTGGTTCAAATGAGAACCTTTTCCCAAATTGAGAACTAGAGAACCATTCTGGGCCACACATTTCTCTAAGGCAAAAAATTTTTTTTTTTTTTTTTTGCAAAAATCGCTGCTTTATATGTAAGGAAAAATTTTTTTTTTTATTTTTTTTGTATTTTTTTTTCAGTATACACATGTGTATAATTGCATTATACACATATGTATAATGCTATATACACATATGTATAACTGAAATATACACATATGTATAGCTGAAAAATGCTATATACATATATGTATAATTGCTATATACACATATGTATAATTGTCATATACACATATGTATAAATGAAAAAAAAATTCAAAAAAAATAAAAAAAAAAATTTTCCTTGCATAAAAATGTGCGATTAAAGCAAAAAAAAAAAAAAAAAAAAATTTTTTTTCTTTTTTTTTTTTGCCTTTATATGAAATGTGTGGCTCAGAATGGTTCTCTCAGTTCTCAAATAGGGGTTGGTTCTCTTAGGATCCCTACCCTATATATATATATATATATATAT
This sequence comes from Ambrosia trifida, assembly GCA_028751855.1. Classification (NCBI taxonomy): domain Eukaryota; kingdom Viridiplantae; phylum Streptophyta; class Magnoliopsida; order Asterales; family Asteraceae; genus Ambrosia; species Ambrosia trifida. Next base: position 99,672,771 of record CM054128.1, on the reverse strand, counting down.
ATATATATATATATATATATATATATATATATATATATATATAGGGGAAAGTTAATTTGAGAACACCTATATTTCGTGCGAACCGTGAGAACGACATCTAAAACCATTCAAATTCAAAATTTCTTTTTACACTTGTCTTTATTACTAAAATACAATCCCAAAAACACAATTTACGCATAAAAATTCAAACGTATACGAAAATAATTTGTTTTTACACATGTGTAAATTTACTCTTTATACATGTGTAAACTGCTTCATTTACACATGTGTAAAAAGTTAATTTGAAAGTGTTTTTGCAAGAAAAGATGAATTATTTGGAAAGAAAATTCATTTATTAATGTTGTATTTTGATTATAATAAGGTTTGTATTAAAAAAAATTGATTTTGATTGATTTTTTACTTGTTCTCACGGTTCTCACAATATTTAGCGTTCTCAAGATAACCCTCCCCTATATATATATATATATATATATATATATATATATATATATATATATATATATGCTTAGACAACTTAAAATATTCATAATAAATTTATTTTTTTCTCCAAAAATTATAAAAGTTTAGGTGCAGCATATTGACACCATAAGCTTAATTTCCACACTTTTACTTTCTGGAAAATATTTTTTATTCATATTTTTATTAATTTAAATTGTTTTATCCATATTTAATTGATTAAAAAGGACATTTTAAATGATTTTGATCCTAAAATTTTTGTGAAAATATTTTTATGCATCAGAAACTTAATCCTAATTTATTGAACTAGAAATATTTAGTTATTATATATTTTCCAATTTTTAATCATTTTAATACATTTTAAATTCAATAAATTAGGTTAAAATACAAATAAATTGAGAAAAATTATGGAAAATTTATTTTGGACAATTCTTAACAAAATACAAATATTTTTCACAAAAACATTATTTTTTGAAACATATTGTGTAGTTTAGTTGAACTTATGCTTATTTAGAATCAATAAATCATTTATTATTACATAATACTTAAAAATTTGTTTTATGAATATAATTTTTATAAAACAGAAATATGTTCATATTTTAAACTCAAAATCCTCATTTGTTTAGCTCATTTTTGTAATCCATAAATTATTGTTCAATTATTGTAATTATTCACAATTTTGGTAAATCGATTTACTTAATTCTTTTCTCATAATTATTGGTGATACATTTTTAACTAAATATTCAAATGGTAATATTTAGGTTTCTTAAAATTATATTCATAGACTTTAACCATCTAATTTTGTGATACAAATTCAGTATTAAATCAATTTATTATAAAAACTCTAATTCCCCAAATCAGCTTAGCAAACCCTAATGCCTTAGACCCTACATACCTTAGATTTTTAAGACATTCCATTTATTAGTATTCTTATACATTGTAGGTTGACTTCTTTGGAATTCCTATTTCTTTAGCTCACGACTGCTTAAGTTTGATTTTGATCGCTTTCGTAAACTGTGAGTATACTTATCCCCTTTTTCATTTTTACACTTTGGGGTGATTCATGTACACATATTAAACATACACGTGCACTTATTCATAAACGTTTTACATACAATTCATATACGTGTTATGCTTGAATTCTTGTGCTTTGTGCTTAAACATAAACGTAGTATACTTGCAATCATTACAAAATCATTAACTTAGCTAGCCGACTTTAACAATGGATAGCGCTATTTGGATTAAGAACCCCATAGTAGAAAGTACCTATTTGTGTGGGAAGTCCTAGGTCATTGTTAATGCTTTAATCTTTGTTAACATAAGAGGTTTGATTTTGGCCCGCGTTGTGTACTTTACGTGTTTTCCATATTTGCCTTGAATGGATCATGATACATAAATTGTAAATCTTTTTCTTAAAACTTATGTTATGCGTATACAAACTGAGTATGCTCACCAACATTATTTATGTTGACAAAATTATTTTCATACATGTTTCAGGTTGATTGTTGAGATATTTCATGTAGGGCATGTGGACTTAGTATATACTTAATCAAGACAACTTGTGGAATAATATTTGTACTTGATGATATCCGTAATTGTAACTTGAAGTATTGAATAAAATATTTACACTTTAGTACCATGAGCTTTTGAACAATCGTCACTACGTGACACCTCGATGTTTCCGCCATCGGTTGGGGTGTTACAGATTGGTATCAGAGTCGTGGTTATACGGAATTAGGTTATTAGTAAATGACCTAGACTATAACTAAGAACCTTTACTTGTGTTTATTTGTTTATTTGCTCCACTAACCTTTCTCCTTTGTCACCGCTCATTCTTTCCCTACCTCTCTCCATTTCTTTCTTTCTTCATTATGGGCTTGAGGATGACTTCACTTGGGGAAAAGGTCTACATTTTGGAGCATGTTGGATATTCGTGGTTTAATTGCCTAACCTTGTTTTTCATTGATTTTTCATCCCTTCAAAGTGTTGAACTCTACGTGAGAGAACACGTGCAATCTAGAAGGGTGGATGCCTGTACACTGGATTTTATGGCATAGGCAAAGCATGGTGCATAAATCCGAATTAATTGACGGAACTGTTGTGCTTACCTAAGGATTCCTGGAGTGGATGTCCACTTATAGACTAAAGCACATCTTCACTAATCTCCAATTGAGTTCGATTCCTTGAACAGTCAAAGTTTTTGTTGGGTCTTATGACTAGATATGAACAATCTAATGTTTTATGTTTGATCGTTGATCTATAGTTTTCATAATGAACTGCTTTATACATTATACCCATGAGTTTCATGTTGCAATTTATAATTATATTTAAGTTTCAGTTTTCATAATAATCGAATGTATAAATTTCTTATTCGAAGTATTTTTGTAAACATATGATTCTTTTGCGTTGGATTCTTGAAAAATATCATACTGACATCTCATAACCTTTGTCGTTATTACTCTATGTTACAATTTGCCTCCCATCATCATTCATGGTTGTTTAGTGATGTTTGTCACAATACTTAGTCAAACCAAATGTGAACCCAAAATTCGTGATTCTTTATGATTGCCTTTTTGTAATGTGTTTCCATGACGACATAAAAGTATACTTATTTGGTCTAGTGAATGTGGTAATATCCCACAAGTTTATAATCGTTTGTGCTTTTGTTGTACTTTCAAATTCTTTTCATTGACTTTCTCGTGGGACGCTTAGTCATATCCTGAAGGAGTTAACCCATCACCATTACTATCCTAAACATATTTCTACCAACATCTTTAACCAAGTGTTTGACACATAAAGTTTTGGGATGTACTGATCAACCGTTGCATGGAAACCTCATCTATTTAACCAAAACTTATATACACTTACTTCCCATACTCAGTACATTTCCACTACAACAACCCTTTATACAAACAACCCTCCATATCCTATTATTATATCCCAAGGGCATAACACCTCACTATCCAATATTGGAAGGATTTTCTCGTTCATCCAATACACATTTTATGCAACCATAGTAAGCTATACAAGACCTAATACCTTGTGTGGAGACACTCGTTTATGCATACAACACCCGAACTAAACAAAAACAATTGGCGTTAAACAGTCAAGCTAATCACAAGCTCAACAGGGAGCAATCGGATACCCGTTTACCATACAATACGAAACAACAATACACGTGGCAGTACTAAAGTGGAGAGTTACAAAATCCACCCAAGCCCGAATAATCACAAGAGTATTTCATGAGATTACCATCCACACAACTCATGAAATGTGCCCAAAGAACATATACGTGTTACCATTTGGCATTAAAAGCTTCCTAACATATGATAACACCCTATTAACACATGTATACGTATTGGTATAATAACCAAATAACTTGTGACTCATGGACACAAAAACTTGATGAGGTAAAACATGTTAATATCGTCATCGATCACCATGAAACCTAGCCAAACACACGACACATGGTCGCTTAAATAGATGTTCCTACATCTAAGATGACTAGAATTTATCAAACAAAACACCTATGTGTTCCTAAAAATGTATAATCAGTCATTTACATCTACCCGACCCAACGATTCCACAACCTTTTCCACAAACACACACACACACACCTTGATAAGAGGAATGAGAGATATCTTATTAACAAGTGAACTTATCCTTGATCTAGACAACACAATGATTACATATACACACATATACGCCATATATACACATGCATACCTTAATGTCATGACTAACTTATACACAAAAATGGATCCTTTTTCCCTTGTCTTATCTTCGGCCGAGCTCTACCCAAGGCAACCCCATGTCATTATCAACTTGGTTGTCAATCTTTGCACCAAAATGACAAGAAGAACTATCCTTCTTACCCTTTCAAAGTCAATATCCTTCCACATTTATTATCTACCAATAAAAAATGAGGAGGCATGAGGAGCTATCACCATCATCAAGTACAAGACAATTGTGCCACAATGAGTAGTCTCCATCATTCCTTCTAGACACTAATCGACCGAAACCTCTAAGCCTTGTAAACATGATGTAATCGGCCAAAAATCATCATGATGTGATGATAACTTATACCAAAAGATGCATTGGTCCCTATCATAAACTAAACCCCAAGAATGATCATATACCCAATTCCCTTTGATCCATTTTGTCCTCATTTCAGCCGAAGCACAAGGAAGCACCCAAGGCATGTCACTTTCATATAATCTTGTCCCATTTGGTTAATGTAACATCGCATATTTTCCCTAAATTTTTATTAATAAAAATGTGTTGGTTTTAAACAATATACGTTAAACTAATAGTTATTTAATAAAATCGTTGGATTACCGACGTTTAGTACATTTTAAAAATATTTCGTATCATTTTCGGACTTATATAATCGTATATATATAATAATATGGTTTTAATAAGAGAAAGGTTTTTAAAAAATAAAAAATAAATAAAATGTGTGGACCGGGACTCGAACCCGCGTCCACCACATAGCCAGCAACATCTCAACCAGCTAAGCCACACACCATTTGTGTTATAATCCAACCCGATATAAACTTAACCTGTCCTTATTTCTGCACAGTTGACTTTATAAAGTCAACTGCGAGTCCTATCCCTCCCAAATTAACCACAAACTCGCTAATCTGGATCCACAAATCTCGCGAACTAACCACAACAACTTTCCATTTGGTTATTTACGCGTCAATCATGCCAATTTCACGTCAATTTAGTCAAAATCCATAACTAATGACCGCCATATAGGCCACAATTCAAATCCGTATATATAGGATGTGTTATCGCAATTAAATCTGCATACACACACCTACATATGCGACTAGAATAACCCTTCCATAACCTATCATTTTCGTGCCCTCAATCACCCTGAATTGAAGCCGCTTGGCCGTGACCTTGTACTCTCCTTGCATCCCCATTCGGTACACCTTAATCTCTTTTTTTATGATTTTGGATCGGCTTTTATAGAGGAATACAAGCCCTATCATCTCGGCTCTTAAAGATATCGATTGATGGGTCAGTTGTATTGTTTAAGAGTTAGGGTTCATAAGCATTATATTTGGGGATAATCTTATTTAACACAACTAATGTTTAAGTATTTTCGAAACCAATATAATTCACAAAAGAGCCCCCAGACCAACTGGTTCTGGGCGTGCTTCTACATAAGCAAGGTCAGGGGTTCGAGTCTTGGAGGGGACCAAATCTGTTATATTTTTTATGCAGCTTTTTTTCTCCCTTCTTAATTATATATATAACATGTGTAAATACATTTAATTATTAAAAATAGCAGTCTTAGTTCAAAATTTTTATAAAAATTATCCCAGATTTCCAAGACTCTAAAATTTATATTTATAAATTTATTTTTCTGAAAAATATTTATTAATTATTTTTAATGTATTTATTTTGTTTAAATAGTAATTAATTCATAAAAAAATCATTTTTAATCATTTTAACACCAAAGTTTTTGTAGGGATATTTATAACCATATAAAACGTTTTGGTAGTTTAATTTTCTGTAAAAATATTATTTTTATCCAGTTTTACAATTTAATTATATTTAATTGTTTTAATTTAATTAAATTCGCTTTTGAATGAAAATAACTTCATAAAATTTCAAAAAAAATTATTTTAAACTTATAAACCCACGAACTTTTCAGAAATTAATTTTAATTTCTGAAAAATGTTTAATAAGTATTATTAATGAATTTATACTTCTTTAATAGTAATAAATTCACAATAAAACCATTTTTCATTATTTTTGCATCAAAATTTCACATAAATTATTTTTGTTCATTTAGATCAGAAATATAAATTTATGATTTGAAATTTATGAATTTTAATATTTTTAGATATTAATACTATATTTTTGACAAATAGAAGTAAATACACTAAATATTTAATTTTTGAGAAAATAATTTTATAAAAATTATTTTCATATTTAAAATCTTCTAATATGACCATACTTAATAAAAGATTTACAAATAGCCTTTTATTTAATTACTTCCCAAATTTTCCTTTATTAACTATTTATCTAATTAACGATTAATCAATTATCAATCCCCAAATTAGGAACCCTAGAAATACTTGTAGACTAGAAAACTTAGACTTTTAAGTTTTCCCATTACTCAATTATTGCCTTATAAATAGGGTGATATTTGGACGTAAGAGCCACAATTTTTCTATATCAAGGGATTCAATTCTAGCATTAAGGTGAGTTTACATAGCCCCTTTTTCTGTTTTACATTTTGGGGTGAAACATGTTTAAACATTTTATACACTATCATTTACTCATTCTTACATTGTTGAAACTTGTGATTTAATTACACTATCATTTACTCATTCTATCATTTGACTGTAACAAAAAGACACAGTACAATCATTAACATTGATCAAGTCGCCTGTTTAGATTATAGCGCTATAGGTCTGACAAACCCACCCCCCCGCATAAATTCAGGGATGATCGATAACAGTTACACTATTACTAACTTGTGAGTTAGGTCTCAGTCGACACAAGGTTTGGTTGTACAAAAGACGCATTGTTACATGTCGGACTCATATTCTATCATTACTCATTATTATACTTCAACTATGATTGCTATACAACATATTGTTTTCAACTATATGCAAAACCTATGTATTCTCACCAACTATTTATAGTTGACCCCCCATCTTTCCAACTTAACATGTTTCAGGTTTTACTTGCTATTGGAAGTTGTACAAGTCTTGGATCACATAGGAGCTTTGGACTTAGCTTATGTAAATCAAGTTTATGTATTAAATTGTATATTGTAAATTGTTTAGTAATATTCAACTTCCATTTAGTACCATGAGCTATTGAACAATCATCACTACGTGACACCTCGATGTTTCCGCCATCGGTTGGGGTGTTACAGATTGGTATCAGAGCCATGGTTATAGGGAATTAGGTTATTAGAAAAATAATCTAGTCTATAACCATAGGATTTAAACCAGTACTTGCTTCTCTTACTTGTAACCCTATTTGCTTCCTTATCCTTATCCCTATCCTACACCCTATGCTACCTTAGCCTTGCAAGTTGGCTACTCTTATTCGTCTGCTGCAATCCTAATCCACCTTTAGATTAATAGGACAACTCCCCAGGTTTAACCTGAACTGCCTTGATAATCTCGTCGAAGTTCTATATTCTAATAATGAACACGTGCAATCTAGAAGGGTGAACGCCTGTATTCTGAGTTTTCTGTCTAGGACTGGCATTGCACATAAATCCCAATCAGATGAGGGACCCGGATGCCTACCTGGAAATTCTCGGGATGAGTGTTCACTTATAGGCTAAAGCATGTCTTCACTATGTTATTAGAATCTAGAAGCTTTGATAAGTCAACGTTTTCGTTTATTCGTTTTAATTAATTAGTAAATGATTACATTCCTTATATTATCTCATTATCCTTGATTCATCCTATATCTCATTGAACCTTCATTGTGTCTCTTACAGATAATGCCTCCTCGTCGCAACACTCGCCTTAACAATGACAACGACCATGATGGTGAAAAAACAACAACAACAACAACAACCATGACAACGATGTCTAACTCGCTGCGATCATTTCCCAGCAAATGGCTCAACAAATAGCGACATTAGTTCCCAATTTGGTGGCTCAAATCGTTAAAATGAATGGAAATGGCAATGGAAATGTCAACGGGAATGGTAATCACAATGGGAATGGGAATGCTCACCCTGTTTGTACCGTCAAGCACTTCAACACTTGCAACCCTCCTAAGTTTAGCGGGGACGAAGGAGCCACTGGTCTCCTTCATTGGTTCGAAGGTATCGAAAATACCTTCATTAATAGCGAGTGTCCTAACAATCTCAAAGTTCGCTATGCTATGAGCGTCCTCCATAAGCGGGCACTCACATGGTGGAACGAAGAGAAAAGGACTCGCGGAGCTGAAGTCGCACCGGCTTTGACTTGGGAGCAAGCTAAAGACATCATGAAGGCGAAATTCTACCCTCGTAATGAAATCAAGAAGTTAGAGGATGAGTTTCACGTTCTGGCCTAGGACAGTGGGGAGAATTTGGCCTACAACACTCGTTTCCATGAACTGAGTATATTACTACCACATAAGGTCACACCCCTACCTATTGCCATCGAAAAATATATTGGTGGCTTACCAATGCAGATTCAGGACATGGTGTGGGGAAGGAACCCTGCTACCCTCGAAGAGGCCAAGCGTCTAGCAGCTAACTTAACTGACAATCACGTAAAGAACGAGACCTTATTTCGGAAAGGCGAGAAAGCAAGTATTATAGCCGCAGTAACTACTGAGAACCAGAAGCGCAAGACCAGAGATCCTGATGCAAACCTCACTACACAAGCTTCTAACAAGAAACCTTATACGAGAAACTTTCCTTTGTGTAACACATGCAAACGTCATCATCCCACCGTTTCACCATGTCGCTTGTGCACCAATTGTGGTAAGTATGGCCATCTGGTCAACACATGTCATGAAGCCCCAAACCCCAAGACCAACCAACCAACCCTGCTCCGGCTGCTAATCCTAATCGTCCCGGCAGATACAACTATGGTCAGTGCTATGAATGTGGAGACCCAAACCACTTCCGTAACCGGTGCCTTAACTTAAACCGAGATCAAGACCCTCCAGCTGCTTAACAACAAGCTCCACCATTAGAATGTTAATTGCTTTTAAAATTCTATGTAATGACGCATTTTGATTCAAGTAATAAATTCTAGTATTGAATCTTTTGTCTTTTATATGAGAGTTTGTTTATCTAGTATGTTCATGATACTTGAATACATGCCTGGTTGAGTGTGAACTAACTGCTATATTAATATCTAAATTTATACAATTTCAACTCACACACTATATTTGTTACACCTATAAACTTGCTTACATGAACATATTTGCAATTTATATGTGAAATAATTGTTACACTTAAACAACAACTGGTAGAAGAAGAAGCACTTGCTCAACAGTTAGTAGAGTACCAAATAACCTACTCAACGATTGGTAGAGGCCCTAACAACCTGCTCAACAATCGGTAGAGGTTCTTACTCACTGGCTGGTAGAAGTCTTTTTCCTACTCAACAGTTGGACTTATTTTTGGATACATTGTATACGATTCAAACACAAGGTTATTTGGTGATGTGTGTGTGTGTCTAGAGTTATAGAAGGACACAAAACCCTAATGTAAGGTAAATTGGTGATTGCGGTCCGGAACGTAATCATGAATTTACAGGTACGTTAAGGTAGTGTGAAATTCTATCAAGGCTTCGGTAGATAACCAAATGTAAACCCTAGTATCTGGTAATTCATTTAGTGTTTCTATAGTCAATCAACTATGCATTTCTTTTAGGATTTCTAAAACTTAAGTTAGTCTTTTGCCAGATTCTTATTCTCCTTGCTAACTCAGACGAACCTAATCCAACCCTCAAAACTCACAAATATCAAACCACTTAGCCAAATTATTCAAAATAGATTATTCTATTACCTATAAATTTATGTCGTTGCCCTAATATCTACCCAATCACCCTCAACCCTGTGTTTATAATAACTTCGGGACGAAGTTTCCAAAAGTAAGGGAGACTGTAACATCGCATATTTTCCCTAAATTTTTATTAATAAAAATGTGTTGGTCTTAAACAATATACGTTAAACTAATAGTTATTTAATAAAATCGTTGGATTACCGACGTTTAGTACGTTTTAAAAATATTTCGTATCATTTTCGGACTTATATATTCGTATATATATATATATAATATAGTTTTAATAAGAGAAAGGTTTTAAAAATAAATAAATAAATAAAATGTGTGGACCGGGACTCGAACCCGCGTTCACCACATAGCCAAGTAACATCTCAACCAGCTGAGCCACGCACCATTTGTGTTATTAATCCAACACGATATAAACTTAACCTGTCCTTATTTCTGCATAGTTGACTTTATAATGTCAACTGCGAGTCCTATCCCTCCCAAATTAACCACAAACTCGCTAATCTGGATCCACAAATCTCGCGAATTAACCACAACAACTTTCCATTATGTTATTTACGCGTCAATCATGCCAATTCCACGTCAATTTAGTCAAAATCCATAACTAATGACCGCCATATAGGCCACAATTCAAATCTGTATATATAGGATGTGTTATCGCAATTAAATCTGCATACACACACCTACATATGAGACTAGAATAACCCTTCCATAACCTATCATTTTCGTGCCATCAATCACCCTGAATTGAAGCCGCTTGGCCGTGACCTTGTACTCTCCTTGTAGCTCCATTCGGTACACCTTAATCTCTTTTTTTTTATGATTTTGGATCGGCTTTTATAGAGGAATAAAAGCCCTATCATCTCGGCTCTTAACTGTATCGATTGATGGGTCAATTGTATTGCTTAAGAGTTAGGGTTCATAAGGATTATATTTGGGGATAATCTTATTTAACACAACCAATGTTTAAGTATTTTCGAAACCAATATAATTCACAAAAGAGCCCACAGACCAATTGGTTCTGGGCGTGCTTCTGCATAAGCAAGGTCAGGGGTTCGAGTCTTGGAGGGGACCAAATCTGTTATATTTTTGTAGATACACGAAAGTGCGACTAGTGCTATTGAATTGCGGATTCTAAAATGTATTGCTGATTACGGTTGGTCGAAGTTGGATATCGTATGGTCGAAGGAAGAATTGATTGGTCGAAGGAGGCTCTGGGAGGTCGAATGAAGATCTGTTTGTATATATGTCCAGATTCGCCCACTATGAATGGTCGAACCTGCACATTCGACCAAGTTAATTGGGTAAATGTGCAGGTCTATATAAGGTTTTATCATTTTTTGAATGTTAACTTTTGGTCATTTTGTTTCCCTCTCAGAGTGTGTTTCTCCCTAGGGTTTTTGTCAAGTCTGTAACTGATTTATATCATTGTAAACAAGCTTTTAAAGTGTTAATGATTATGATTATGAATAAAATGAATGTGTTTATGATGATTTGTGTGTTTTGTTAGTTTTATTATCATTTCGTGATCAATTCAGGGATTCCGCACCTGAATTGAACTTGTTTGATCATATTCTTTGTTTGAATAGCCGATCCTATACGCATACAAAGTGGCATCAGAGCCATAAGGATCAAACAACCACGAATTGATAATATTTCAGTTGATTTGGACCGAATTTTGATCAAAATTTTTCTGTTTTTCATTGAACATTTGAATTTGGTGATAATTGATTGATTTGAACTTGTTTTCATGGATAAATTCAAAATTCTCTTTGTTAAACTTGTTCCAAATCCAATCCGAAGCAAAACCTGCATAAGATCATCAAATTTCATCAACATTTGAAAATTTTGGATCAAAATAACTGATTTTCAAAGTATAACCGTTTTTCAAAATGAAAGGGTCGAACCTAGGGAGATTTGGTCGAGAGTGGAATTTTTAGGTCGAACCAGGGAGTGTTTGGTCGAACGTGGAGTGATATTTAGTCGAACCTAGAAATTTTTAGTGTGTTGTTGTTCATTTGACCATTAGTTATACATTCGACCAATCGGGTGGTCGAAAGTGGATTAACTTGGTCGAAAGTGAAACGAGTTTGTTATTTTCCACATTCGAGTCTTTAGAAACGGTCGAACCTGAACTAATTTTACATTCGACCACACGACACTTGAAAAGGGTCGAACGTAGAAACTGTTGTTAAATTTTTCTAATCATTTCGTGTTTTGTAATTTTCAGAACGATATGTGGAACTTTCCTACAACACCAAGACCTAATAAAACACCACAACATCAAACAACTATGGATCCTTGGTCGGTAGCTGCTCAGAAGACTAGTCAACCATCTCAACCGATTAACTATTTGGCGATGACTAGTTCGATGCCCCAACAAGTTGCACAACCACAACCACAACCTATGGCTGATAACTGGGGAGTTGCAGCAGCGGCAGTACACTCTCAGACTACCAATGCGATTTCGACACTTATCCATGACTTATCTTCAGGTAGTGGGAGTCGTCCACCAAAGTTGATGGAAATGGTGGACTACAACCAATGGAAGACCAAGTTCAAGATTCATCTAGAGGGAATTGGATTAGAAGCAACGGAAGCTTGACAAATGATTGCTAAGGGGTATGTTGCTCCAGTTTTGGAGAACACTGGTGAGCCGATTCCATTAGAGAGTCTTGCTGAGGACGAGAAGAAGAAGTTTGCGGTGGAAAAGAAGGCGTTTTCCCAACTGTCCCAGGCCATTAACACTGATCTCTTACATCAGTTTGGGTCGTGCACCACTTTTAAACAATTATGGGATATGTTAAGAAATCGTCACGATGGGAATGAAAAGACGAGGAAGCTTAGAATGGAGGAGTTAAGAAAAGAGTTTGAGAACTTCAGCTATATGGGAAATGAGACGCTGAAGGAGTTGATTATGAGGTATTGTCATTTATTGACAGAACTTTCAAGTTATGAGATTAATATACCGATGTCTGAGCTGGTGGACAAGTTTGCTGATGCATTGCCACCATACTGGAATCAACACATCGAGGTTCTCAAGAAGAAAGATGCGTACCAATACTGAACCATCAATGAGTTTATCCAGAAGCTTGAGAATAAAGAGATGGAAGAAAAGAGGAAGGCGAAAAGAGCACAAGTTCCTCAGAATCCGGAGTTATAGCATGGCGGTACATCTTCATCTCTAGCTAGTTCAAGTTCTAGTACTACTTTTGCTCCACACATTGCTTGTGTATCAAGTATTGTTGAACCAACCAAAACCCTCCATAAACTATCTTGCTCAAACCTCATCTTATACCCCACCATCATACCCTACTACTTACATTCCACCATTTTCACCAATGCAACAAGCTGCGTGCTATTCAGCAAGTTTAAACCAACCCCAACAACCATCCTATATTCCTCAAGTGAATCAAAACCAAATGCACCCAAATCAACCTAATCAGAGCCCAATTGTGCTGGAGACTTCAAACTTGAACAATGTTACTGTTGAAGTTGCACAGCAACATGTAGCATTGGTTTCTGCTATGGTCGCTTCTTACAACGGGTTAGTCGCTAGTCAAATTGGTAACAACAACCTAACCAGTGAAGACTATGCACAAATTGACAAAGAGGAGATGGAGCTCATTGACATCTAGTGGGCGTTTGCTAGTGTCATGAGGCGAGCGACTGAGTTCATTGATAAGACGGGCAGAACTGATCTTTCTACTTCTCCAAACACCACATATGGCTTCAACAAAGCCAAAGTGACATGTTTTAACTGTGGTGGGAAAGGTCACTTCAAGAGAGAATGAACACAGCCAGCACAACAGGGGAACAGGAATCCTTTCAACACCAACTACCAGAACCGTCAAAATCAGGTATCATATCAAAGTCAAAGTCAAAACAACTCCAATTTTCAACCACAAAACAATTACAAAAACCGTCAAAACATCTCACCAAACAATACTGTTAGACAAACCACTACACAAAACCAGAACCAAAATCAAACACCACACAATCCAACCAGAACTATCATTCCTATTTCTACACCAAACAGCCAAACTCAACCAGATAACCAGAACCAGGCTTTGGTGATCCAGAAAGATGAGGGATTTGATTGGACTGGTATGCAACTCGGTGTTGAGAAGATTACTGCTGGTATTGTGGCGTGTGTTGCCCAGAAGATGGATTTGGATGAGCCGATGTCTGTTGAAGATGTTTTGATGACTGAGAAAATGTCTGAGGTTAAGATTGAAGAGTTGAGTGAAGAAAGTGATGTTTGTGTTGAGAAGAAGTCGGGATTGATTCTTGACTCTGTTACTAATGTTCCTGAACAGTGTGATTCAGCTTATTCTGATATGGAGAGCGATGCTGATTCTGAAGCTAGTGTTAACTCACTAGATGATGATATCGATCAAATTCTTGCTGAAGCTGATTTTCTGATGACACGCAAATCTTGCATTGTGGACGATGCTTTTACCAGAATCGATTATTCTAAATTCTTTGCTGGAAAGGAAGCACATTTGCATTGATGGCGATGACTGAGCCTCCAAAGCAGGTAAGTTCTGAATCTAATTTAGATATGAATAGTGAGAGGTATTGTGGTGCATGCGATAGATTGACAGAGGATAATAAGCAACTCAGGGTTCAGCTTTAGAGTGCTAAGATCAACTGTCAATCGTATCAAAAAGAAGCACGAGAATTCAATAAGGTACTTGATGGTTACAAGAAAGACATTTCAGATCTTAAAAAGACTTTATCTTTGAAACAATTAGCCATTAACAATTATATCAATGAATTAGAAAATACAAAACTTAAAATGGCTACCATCAAGTGTTTTGCTAAAAAGGTCAACAAGAAGCTTGAAAGCTACAAACATATTGCATATGTTGTTGACCATATTATTGAAGAGCCTTCACAGTCAAGTAGTGCAAACTACAAGGCAGTCCCATCTCCAGTGTTATTTGAAAACCATACTTTGCATTCAATAACACTGGAGAGCTCAGTTAAGTTTGACTCTACATCGGATGATGAGTCTAACACCTCCAGTGTGGGAGACCCTAATTCTGATGTTAGATCTATTTTGGGACTAAATGATGAAGGTGTGATTGCTGTAACTGATGATTCTGACTCTGAGGATGACAAATCTGAGAAGGTGTGTGATATTCCTGCTGAAAATCACATTATTACAAATGAACCAGTGTCACCATCTCAGATTATGCATCCAATGGCTAATGCTCATCGGGTGAATCAATCAGTTAAGCTTGTTGAGAAAAATGAACAATGTGACAAACCCGTCAAAGTTTTCTATCGGATGGAAGGATCCGATAAGATAATTTCTGACGAGGAATACCAATCAAATTTGCCAACTATTCCAAAATTGAGAAAATTTGGCAGGAGAGTACCATTTGGTTCCCAAAGCATGAGCGAACAAATGATGTACCTCCAGAGGTTTTAAAGAAAATTTATTTGGATGTTTCAAAAGAACCAAAGGTTCATGTCACAGAGCTTATCAAGCCACAGGAGAAGGCTAATAGTTTTCTTGAGCCGACTTACTCCAAGGACCCAGCTCCTGAGAGTCTTAGAAGAAGGTGTGTGGATGATCAATATCCTATCACTACATATGATAAGTCGAACGCCAAGAACAACTTTGAGGAATACCGTGCGTGTTATAAATGCGGGGAGAGAGGGCATTTACTTGCTCACTGCCCGTATGTTAGGCACAAAAGGCACGAGGTTGAAGTGAAGCAGAAATACCAGAGTCCAGTCGATAATCATTGTTATCCACAAAGACGATTTGTTCCTCAACCAGCACCGTTTTATAACCAAAACATATATTTTCAAAAGAGGGAAAATCGTTAGATGACATATGACCGTCGTAACCGGATAGCCATGGAAAAACCTCTTAAGAAACCTGTGGTGAACACAACTATTGACAAGCAAAAGGTACCTGTAAAACCTGCAGTCAAACCAACAGTTGGACATGTCTCTGTTAAATCAGAGAAGGTAACCAAGAAAGTTTTCTTTAAGGATGAAGTAAAGAAACCGGTTGAGATCCCAAAATCTCAGATCCGGATCTTGAAACGTTCGGAACAGTATTGGTCACCAAAGGGTTCTCAAGGTGCTTCACCTTCACAAGAGAATGTGAAATCTGAAATTGAAAAGGATTTAATTGATCAGAAAAAGATCAATTCAAATCAATCTGTTTGTGAGAAAGAATCTTTGAAACTCAATGTTCAAAGACCCAAGACCAAGCAGGCTTGGGTCCCCCAAAAAATCTAATCTTTTTACTTGATATGTGCATGGAGCTTTAGATGGCCCTGTGAGCAGTCTTTGGATTGTTGACAGTGGAGCTTCTGGTCACATGACAGGGGATTTATCGCTACTGTTTGACATCAGAAATATCAATGGTGGATACGTAGCGTTTGCTGGGAATAAAGGAGGATACATTACTATGGAAGGTAGTGTAAGTAATGGGATCGTGAGTTTTGAGAAGATTTCGTACGTGAAGCAAATTGATTATAATCTGCTCAGTGTCAGTCAGATCTGTGATAAGCAGTTTTCGGTATTCTTTGATGACAAATCTTGCTACATACTCAAGCCAGGATTCGTACTTCCAAAAGAGTGGGTTATGCTAAAAGCACCGAGAGGGAACAATCTGTACATTCTCGACATGTCAAAAGCTATGACTACACAAGGCCAAGTCTTGTGTTTCCTCTCAAAGGCTACTGAAAAAGAATCAATCATGTGGCGTAGGAGGATGGGACACATTAACCTTAGAAAAATGAATCATTTGGTGAAGAATGAACTTGTCGAAGGCGTGAATGTTAAACATTTCCATTTGAATGACAAGTGTGTGAGTTGCAAGAAAGGAAAGCAGCACAAGCAATCCCATAAACCAAAGAAAGTTAATTCAGTTGAATTACCACAGGAGCATTTGCACATGGATCTGTTCGGACCGGTCAAGCGTAAAAGTCATGCTGGTGAATTGTACTGTCTTGTGGTGACAGATGACTATTCCAGTTTTTCATGGGTTATGTGCTTGCATCATAAGAGCGACACGTTTAATAATCTGAAGGTTCTGTTCACTCGATTGGAAAATATCTATGGTTTGAAGATCAAGAGAATTAGGAGTGATAATGGAACGGAGTTCAAGAACGCACAGATGGATGCTCTTTGTGAAGACATAGGAATTCATCATGAATACAGTGCTCCGTATACCCCTCAATAGAACGGTGTCATAGAACGCAAAAACAGGACTCTAATTGAAGCGGCAAGAACAATGCTTGCGGATTCCAATCTTCCAGTAATGTTCTGGAACGAAGCAATTTACGCAGCTTGTTATACTCTCAATCGTGTTTTAACGGTGAAGAAGTTTGGAAAAACTTCTTATGAACGGTTGAATCAACGAAAGCCGAACTTAGAGTATCTAGAACCGTTTGGAGCCCCATGTACAATGCTTAATCCATCTGAGATGTTCGCACCAAAAGATGAAGAAGGATTCTTTGTTGGATATGCAACCCCGCTCAAACGGGTTTTCAACAAACGAACTCGTCAGGTCGAGGAGTGGGCTAACGTTGAAGTTCAGCGGTATACTTAGAATGTACAGGGTAGCGGTCCAGACTGGATATTAGATTACAAAGATTTCTTTGAATCATTCAATCTAGATAGCTTGGTTGAAGAGGCTGTATTATGATTATATTACGAGTGTGAAAATGCAGTGACATCACCGTTGGTGCGTCCGATCACAGTAAACCCCCAAACAGCTTCTAATGATACCAACGCTCTTGCAGTTGAAGAAGAAGTGTTCCAGGAAGCTTCCACAACTCTTAATTCATCGGAATTTGAAGATGACGATCATGTTACAAGTGAAGATGTTCCAGTTATTGCTACAGAGACACCTCCAGTGAACCCAAATCCAAATGGTGCTTTATCATCAAACTTCGGTAATGATCTGGATTTGACAGAGAATTTGACTACTCAGACGGGAGTGCAAGTAGCTGATTATCCGGAATCTCGGATACATCGGATTCACCCGCTCGAGCAGGTTATTGGTGATCCTGGTAGCAGTGTGATGACGAGAGGTCAATTGAGGAATGCTAACTCACAAGAAAACCTTGGCGCTCTTGCTTTATATGCCAAAATTCAAAAATCAGGTTTTCAGAATGACTGGTCGTTTGCTTGTTATGTTTTGCAGGTTGAGCCGCGGACATACAAGGATGCTCTTTCAGATGACGCTTGGGTAGAGGCTATGCAAGAGGAGTTATTACAATTTCAGAAACTGGGAGTGTGGACATTGACAGATTTACCTCCAGGACGGAAAAAGATAGGAACTAAATGGGTGTTTAAATGTAAAAAGCATGACAGAGGAGTGATTGTTAGGAGCAAAGCTCGATTGGTCGTACAAGGCTTTCATCAAGTGGAAGGAATCGATTATAACGAGATTTATGCATCGGTTGCACGCATAGAAGCTATTCGCATGTTTCTGGCATTTGCATCTTACAATAAATTCAAGGTGTATCAAATGGACGTTAAAAGTGCGTTTCTTTATGGTGTGGTCAAGGAGGAAGTTTACATAGGTCAACCACCAGGCTTTGAAGATCCTATTCACCGGGATAAGGTCTAAGTTCTAAACAAAGCTCTCTATGGGTTGCACCAGGCTCCAAGGCAATGGTATGAGGAGCTGAGCACGTATCTTCTATCCAAAGGATTTAAACGAGGTTTGGTAGATTGCACACTGTTCACAAAACGAACAGGAGATGACTTGCTTCTAGTGCAAATTTATGTTGATGACATTATTTTTGGTTCTACTAATGAACTTTTGTGCAGAGAATTTGAATGCGTGATGCAGGAAAAGTTCAAAATGACTGCGATGGGAGAGATGCAGTTTTTCCTAGGCTTGCAGGTGGATCAAAGACCAACGAGGATCTTTATTCACCAGACTAAATACGTTTCTGAAGTCTTGAGCCGATTCTAGATGGATGATTCGAAGTCAATGGATACCCCGATACAACCTAATCACGGGATTGGTGTTGACGCTAAGGGGGTGCTGACTGATCCTTTTACATACAGAGCAATCGTCGGATCTCTGATGTACCTCACCGCTTCCAGACCAGACATAATGTTCGCCACATGTCTTTGTGCACGTTATCAATCGAAGCCGAAACAGAGTCATCTTGCAGCTGTCAAACATATCCTTAGATATCTGAAGGGTTGTCCGTCGAGAGGACTATGGTACCCTAATGATGATAATTTTGACCTAATTGCTTTTAGTGATGCAGATTGGGGAGGCTGTGACTGATGTGTTGCAAAACACATCTCTTTTTCTATGTATTTTGTATATTAATTGGTCAGGTTGTTAGTCGTTTTGTGTCGTTTTTATTACCTATTTATGTATTTTATTATTTTATAGGTGTTTGGAGAGAATGAGCTCAAAATGAATGAATTTTAATCGAGACACCAACACTTGAGAGGAGGCGTTCATGGACGTTGGAGCGTAAACGAGCAATTTTGGTCGAGCCAAAACACCCGACATGAGAGCATGAAGTATACTACTAATAATAATAAAAAAATGAATTTTGGTGGGCTCGTCCAAGCCTTTGGAAGTCAACGAAAATAAAAGAAAAAAAACCTAGATATATATTATTTAGGAGGCGGACATTTTTTATGAAATATTAATACTTGAGGAGAACGAAACATTATATTTTATAGGAGTAGAGCGGCATATTATTTTTATCTTCGAAACATCAACAACAGCCGCCAAGGCCAGAGGAGGAGCAATTGACACAGCAGCTCTTAATTGTTTTGTGAGGATTAATTGAAGGAGAAGGAGGCACGGGTTCAAGACTAAAGCTACGGGTTTGGTCATTGCATGTTCTAGTTTTTATATTTATTTACTTTGTGTTCATAAATATTGAGGCCATGACTTTGCATATTTTTGAATCTTTGTTTTTATC
Source organism: Ambrosia trifida (assembly GCA_028751855.1). Lineage (NCBI taxonomy): Eukaryota > Viridiplantae > Streptophyta > Magnoliopsida > Asterales > Asteraceae > Ambrosia > Ambrosia trifida. The sequence continues at coordinate 99,652,875 of CM054128.1, read as the reverse complement.
GTTTTTTATTACTATGAGTAGCTAAATCGTGAACCACTACCTAGGTTGTATGATGACTGCATGCTAAATTAATAGTTCTCGGTTTTGGATTTATTTTTGAGTGGTTAATGTTTTGGTAACGATTTGGTTGGTGTTTATTATGATGTGTGTGCGTGCTTAAGTCTAATTTATTATTTTTGAGAGTTCCATAAACGTCTTAGTGAATGTCTTTCATGTTTGGATGTTTATTAGGGTTACCTGCTTGGTGCTTGTAGCTTAGTTTATGGTTTTGGTACCGAAAGCCATAGGAACTTGATTAGAGAATTTAAAGGACTTAAGTATTCTTCCATTCTTGAGACCGGGAGGTGATGGAATGTTGGGTTGTCTAGAGCTTTAGGTGTTAGGTTTTGGGTGAGACCGGGAAGTGATCCTATCCTAGTTGTCTTTAGTTTCTCGCAATTCCAAGTCATAGTTAACCCAATTAAATTACTCCTTTACATCTTCGGGTGTATTGTGATTAGAGAGATCGGGAGGTGATCGAGTCATTTGAGTACCTTTACATTCTTAGCGAGGTGAGACCGGGAGTTGATACGAGCTAGATAACCAGTGTTTATTCCTTAGGATTCTTTGGGTGTGTTGGTGAGACCGGGAGGAGATCTAGCACGTCTTAGGGTTTCTTGAGTTATCTTTAGAATCTGATAGCCATTCAGTTTTCCATTACCGAGAGTTGTGAGTTTGTATGTAGGATTCTTGGCCTATGTAGTTGCCTTCCTATGCTGATATTGTCCTCAATTATCTTCGCTGTCTGTTTATCCTTATTTATTTTATTTTATTTTAATTAATTATTAAAAACCCAAAAATCATATTTAAAACCAATTTTGTTAAGTCTTAGTCAAAACTAGTTTTGTTTTCTAGTTGTGTCCTGTGGGTTCAATACCTACCAAGCTAGACACACTGACACCTAATCTCCTCACGGTCTCAAAGGTGGTAGAATGCTAAATTATTGAATAATTAGTTAACTTGTTTCTAGGGTTTACTACGTCTAGCAACCACAAGATTTATCAAAAACACCAAGTCTAAGATACTCACAAAACCTTAGATCAAAAGATACAAAATCAATTAAACTAGAATTAAGCGAAACAAGTATTAATATTCAGATATAAAGCACGCATATACAAAAGAAACCTTATTAGAAAACTCTTTACCAAAACATTATCCAAAACATAACATAGATCCAACCCGAAAACTATTATTCAATTGTCACCCATTTTATTTTATATTGATTACTGGATTGTATATATTTATGTAATGTGAAAAAAAAAACAAAAAAAAATCAGCATAAAGAGTAGCCGACACAAAAAAAAAAAAAAAAAAAAAAAACTGAAAGAAAAAGAAAAATAAATGAAAAAGCGAGAGAAAAGAAAAAAAATAGAATAAAGGTTGTGGGTCGAGAAGACCAAAGATTTAGAGTGTATATGTTCTATGTTTTTTCGGTTTATCACTTATTTTTCTTTTTAGCCAATTTTTCCCAATAAAATTTCCCACCTTTAACCCTTGCCTACCCTTTCGAAGTCCTCTTGATTTGTGTTAATGTTAGCAACTTGGTGGAAAATTGATTGACGTACAAGCTTATGATAATTTTGCATCATAGTTCGGTTTTGAGAGATTCACTCCAAATAAATATATAACTGAGAGATGAGTGATATTGTGAGGGGTGCTTACAGGTGCATAGTCGGTTGCTTGAAGGTAAGTGAAGCTTGACTAGGTAGGCCTTGTTTTAGAAAATGTATCATCTTGACTAGTCAGCCTTTTGAATGATGTAAGTCTTGTTAAACCGCTATGCTTCTTGATTTCGTAGCCTGCTATTGACCCTGTTTGACGCTATCGTTTTTGTTAAGTGCTTTGTTGAAAATGTTGTTTGGGATTTTGTATAATTCTTTTTCGGGACGCAAAAGGTTTAAGTGTGGGGATGTTTGATGTGTTGCAAAACACATCTCTTTTCCTATGTATTTTGTATATTAATTGGTCAGGTTGTTAGTCGTTTTGTGTCGTTTTTATTACGTATTTATGTATTTTATTATTTTATAGGTGTTTGGAGAGAATGAGCTCAAAATGAAAGAATTTTAATCGAGACACCAACACTTGAGAGGAGGCGTTCATGGACGTTGGAGCGTAAACGAGCAATTTTGGTCGAGCCAAGAACACCCTACATGAGAGCATGAAGTATACTACTACTACTACTACTAATAATAATAATAATAATAAATAATAATAATAATAATAATAATAATAATAATAATAATAATAATAATAATAATAATAATAATAATAATAATAATAATAAAATGAATTTTGGTGGGCTCGTCCAAGCCTTTGGAAGTCAACGAAAATAAAAGAAAAAAAACCTAGATATATATTATTTGGGAGGCGGACATTTTTTATGGAATATTAATACTTGGGGAGAACGAAACATTATATTTTATTGGAGTAGAGCGACATATTATTTTTATCTTCGAAACATCAACAACAGCCGCCAAGGCCAGAGGAGGAGCAATTGACACAGCAGCTCTTAATTGTTTTGTGAGGATTAATTGAAGGAGAAGGAGGCACGGGTTCAAGACTAAAGCTACGGGTTTGGTCATTGCATGTTCTAGTTTTTATATTTATTTACTTTGTGTTCATGAATATTGAGACCATGACTTTATATATTTTTGAATCTTTGTTTTTATCGTTTTTTATTACTATGAGTAGCTAAATCGTGAACCACTACCTAGGTTGTATGATGACTGCATGCTAAATTAATAGTTCTCGGTTTTGGATTTATTTTTGAGTGGTTAATGTTTTGGTAACGATTTGGTTGGTGTTTATTATGATGTGTGTGCGTGCTTAAGTCTAATTTATTATTTTTGAGAGTTCCATAAATGTCTTAGTGAATGTCTTTCATGTTTGGATGTTTATTAGGGTTACCTGCTTGGTGCTTGTAGCTTAGTTTATGATTTTGGTACCGAAAGCCATAGGAACTTGATTAGAGAATTTAAAGGACTTAAGTATTCTTCCATTCTTGAGACCGGGAGGTGATGGAATGTTGGGTTGTCTAGAGCTTTAGGTGTTAGGTTTTGGGTGAGACCGGGAGGTGATCCTATCCTAGTTGTCTTTAGTTTCTTGCAATTCCAAGTCATAGTTAACCCAATTAAATTACTCCTTTACATCTTCAGGTGTATTGTGATTAGAGAGACCGGGAGGTGATCGAGTCATTTGAGTACCTTTACATTCTTAGCGAGGTGAGACCGGTAGGTGATCCGAGCTAGATAACCAATGTTTATTCCTTAGGATTCTTTGGGTGTGTTGGTGAGACCGGGAGGAGATCTAGCACGTCTTTGGGTTTCTTGAGTTATCTTTAGAATCTGATAGCCATTCAGTTTTCCATTACCGAGAGTTGTGAGTTTGCATGTAGGATTCTTGGCCTATGTAGTTGCCTTCCTATGCTGATATTGTCCTCAATTATCTTCGCTGTCTATTTATCCTTATTTATTTTATTTTATTTTAATTAATTATTGAAAACCCAAAAATTATATTTAAAACCAATTTTGTTAAGTCTTAGTCGAGTCTAGTTTTGTTTTCTAGTTGTGTCCTGTGGGTTCGATACTCGGACTGACTTAGTCTGTATTGCATTGATAGGTACACTTGCCTGTCGTGTGGTCTAGTTTAGTTTAGTCTGTTTTATATTACTAGGTGTCTAGGTTAGGTAGTTATTTATAGACCATACATAGCACATCAGTGATAAAGACAACAAATCCACAACGGCTGGATGTCAGTTTATGGGGAGCAGGCTCGTGACCTGGCAATGCAAGAAACAAACTATAGTCACCTTATCCACCTGTGAAGCAGAATACGTCTCAGCATCAAGCTGCTGCTCACAAGTTCTCTGGATACAACAACAGATGGTGGACTTTGGTTTGCAATTTCTTAAAACCCCTATTTACTGTGATAATGAGGCCGCAATTGCATTAACAAAAGATTTAGTCAGTCACTATAAAGCTAAACATATCCGGATCAAATATCATTTTATCCGTGATTGTTACGCAAAAGAGTTGATCGATATGGTCAAAATCCACACTGACTATCAACGTGCAGATCTTTTTACCAAAGCTTTTGATAAATCAAGATTTGAATATCTTTTAAAAGCTAACGGTATAAAAGAAAAACAAGACTGATCACCATCTCGGTTTTTCGCTTTTTAGTTTTAGTTTTTATTGTTTTTCAGAAAAATACAAAAATCCAAAAATATGTTTTACATTTTAGGTAGAGTTTATTTTCAGAAAAACCAAAAATATTGAAAAATTCAAAAACCCATAAACATTAGAAAAACTCAAAATGATTTCCAGGAGAAAAAGGGGAAATGATAGTACATCAGTGGGGATCTGACACATGCTAAAGAAGTGTAATGCAATATAAGGCGTGTGTTTGAGTCTGTGTGATGTGTTGATAGGCTTCGTAGACCTATTACTGCGTGCCTGATACATAAATATCAAACGAATTGATGTGTGGATGAACTCCTCATGGGCATATGGTCTTAGTACTGTAATTTCGTTTGATAGGGTATTTGTACAAAATTCGGAGGTTTCGGGTCGTTATGTTATTAGTTATCTAGGGATAGCCTCTATGATCTTCTGCTGTAGGTCATTACGGACCTAGATCAGACATGGTGTCTTTATAAAAGAGCTATAAAGCCAAATCCTAAAGTTACCGAATTGAGGAACTTTCAATGTATGACGATAATCAAAGATTATCTAATGAATCGTATCCAATCATTGATGCAAATCATGATTGATATCAACCCTCAACCTGGTAGAGTGCACAAGTTACTTTGTAGCATTGATTTGCTGACCTGTATACCTCTGTGCCTCATACCTTGTAAAATTACAGATGACGAAAGCATAATCACGCGTTACAATGAGTCTTTGTTCATTTACTTCTTGATACGGGAGTATGTCGTGTACGTGGGAACCACAGACAATTGAGTTTATACTATAAATAACCGTATCAGTCTAAAGCACTGCACAACAGTCTGCATGTGAGCTTATGTGGATCACAATATCAGCAGTTGCCAGATCACACATTGTCTTTAATGATAATAAATCAAAAGATCAACAGTGTGATCAGATTTCTCAATAACTGATATGATCCTCTTACCGGAATTCACAAGACATTTACTGCTTTATCTTTATATTTCTGCATTTTCCATTTCTCGTCAAAAATACAAAACTCAAAAAGATTTTAGGTGTGCTTTAACAAAAATTTTAGAAAATCCAAAAGATTTTACATTTCTATCTTATTTTTGATAACCGATGGTGGTTGATGGTGTTTTTCTAAAGCTTGATGGACCATTTGAGTTTTGTCATCTTTAAATGATAAATAATAGATGTCGGCTGCTTAAAAGTTGAGAAAAATATTGAACGGGACTTGATTTTGAGATTTGGTAAAAAGTTCAAAAATTCCAAATTTCATTCGCCCATTCGATGGGTCGAATGTGGAATTTTTGCTGCTCATTCAAACCTTTGAAACGGTCGAATGTGAGTGTTCTTATGTCATTTTCACATTCGAACCATTTGTCTACTTTCGAACCTTTAAATTGGGTCGAAGGTGGACGAATTTTCACATTCGCCCTACACGTTTGGTCGAATGTGGAGCCTATAAAAACCTTATCTGCACATTCGACTCTTTTTCAAATTTTTTTGAAAATTCTGAGATAAAGGAACCTTGTTGCTCGTGTTTTAAAACTCTTATCATTGTGATCTCTGATTCTTGCTGATCATTTTAAGAGGTTATTTGCAAGTATCCATCCAGTAACAACGACAGAATCATCGATTTATTGTTCGAACCCTAACATGAATTAAAACATGTTTTCTGACCGATAATTGTGACAATTCTTGTTAAGGTTTTAGTGTTTAAGTGTTTTAGGGGGAGAATATACAAAAATCCAGGGTTTAACCATGTCAGATTAATCAATTGATTGTTTAAAAGTTTCAAACCCTAGATTTTAGGATTAAACACATAAACACTGAATAACAATTACAATTGTTGATTGGGAAAGGTTTATCGGCCATATTAGATGCTTTAAAAATCAAAATGGCATGTTAAAACACTCTGAATCAAAATCTGCAAATTTGAGAAGATGAACAGACACATTCGCCCAATTCAAAACGGTCGAAAGTGGCTTTTTGGTCGAATGTAGACGTTCAAACGGTCGAAAGTGGAACAAAATGGTCGAATGTACATTTTTAAACACTGATTTTCACATTCGAACCTTATATTCCACATTCGAACCCCATTTTCCTCATTCGTACCTTCGATTGGTCGAATGTAGATTTTCAAAATCAAAAATTTCATATTTTGGTTATTTTGTGTGTTTTCTTGATTTGTTTTGCAGTTTAACCATGTCTGAACAACAAAGTACTGATATTCCCGCGGGATCTTCAGAAAAGGCAGCCGAGAAGAAACAAGTAGAAGAGTTACCATTTGAAGAAGCACACAACTGCTGTGCTTATCTGGGCGATCTGAAGAAACATACCGAATTCACCGGTATTGTTGAGTTTTTGAAGAGAAGCCGTGTGATTGTTTCTATTGCTACTCCTGCCATCATATACAAAGATCATCAACAACAATTCTGGACGAATGCCAGAAGGGATTATTGGAACAACGAATCTGCTATTGTTAGTACGATTCAGGGGGAGTTTGTGATCATTTCTGAAGACGATATCAGAGAAGCATTGAAGCTGACAAATAAGAAGACTGATCCAAGAGTTCTTTCTTGGATTGAGCATAGAAAGTGTTTCCTAAGAATGAAGTACAATGGACCGATTACTGATGGTTCATTACACAAAGGAAAGCTGTGCCTGCAGTTCAAGTATCTTGCTCACGTCATGCTACATATTTTTGGATCAGTGAGTGGAGGTTATGACGTAATGAGAAAGAGTATTAGCTCTTTGATGGTTGCCCTAATCTTGAACAAGCCTTTCAATGTATCTGGAATGATACTTGAACATATGCTGGAACCACTGAGAGGTTTGAAGAATAAGAAGTTTCTTTTATACCCAAGATTCCTACAAATGATCTTTGATGAAAAGTACAAGAATTTGAGAAGAGATCCTACTCAGATAGTCGTACAGGATCACATGAATCTGAATACGTTAGTAAGAATGAAGGGATACAAAGGCGTGCCAATGAATGAGAGACCACCATTGAAGAATTTGTTCGGTCATCTGATCAATCCGGGATATGAAGATCCAGGTACTGATAAAGCCAGACATGCTAACAGTGATTCTGATGAAGACAATCCATTATGCCCTGTTGATCCTGATGCAAAAAGGAAAAGGCAAGTAGTGAATGTTGGTGCAAAGAGTGGCAAAGGGAAAGGGAAAGAAAAGGAGGATGATGCAGAACCACCAAAGTAGATATCTAGGAGGAAAAAGAGTGTTGCAAAGAAAGGCACACACTTGGTTGATGAAGAATCGATGGATTTAGAAGAGACACAGGTTGAAGAGAGATGGGATTCTGACAATGAGACTGTAAAGTCCACCACGCCCAAGGCCACTGTGCTGGTGAGTCTGAAAGTCTAAACAAGTCTTTAGAAGAACAAAGGTTGAAAAGTACGATTGCGTTGGATGATATTGATGAAGGTTTGGGATTGGGATCTGAAGATTTTGGTGGATCGCCAAAGACTGGAGAGAAACAGAAAAAGCCAATATACAAGAAGAAAGCAAAGGCTGATGAAATTATAAAGCCAATGCAGAAAAGAGCTAAAGACATTGAGAACTTAATTGCAAGAAAAAAAGTGTCTGTAGTATCATGCTCTAAATCTCCCATGACATCCCAAGTGGCAAAGAAACAGAAAACATCATCTGCTGCTAAGCAATCTGAATTGCCAACTGATGATTTTAATGCTGCTTTAGATAGAGTCTTGCAAAAACTGAAGAAACAAAAGACTCCAGTTGCTGAAGCTTCAACACCAAAGGTTGCTGTAGATAGTGATGTGATGAATGCAGTAAACCAGAAGCTTGCAGATATGATGAAGATCATTAATCAGCAACAAGCAGAGATTGAGCAGTTAAGGAAAAATGATAAAATGATGTTGGATGTTGTCGTATCTTCACAGGAAAATCAAGAAGGTTTGGAAGCTAAGATTAAACAACTTGAGGAAGAGAATCAGAAGTTATTGTTACATGAGCAGTGAAATACTAGAAGGTATATTAATCTGAGACTTGAGAACAAAAAGTTGAAAGAAACCAACAAGAGCATGAATAATCTGATAAAAGATTTGTACTCAAAAGCTCCACAACTGAAAGCTGGAGAGGAAGATAATGATCCCGAAGAAGAACAGGTTGATTATGAACCATCAGATGAAGAAGAAGATGATGATGAATTAGATGAGGATGCTGGTGATGCTCCAAAGAAGAAAGATGATGGTGATAATGATGGTTCAGGTGATGACTCAGGTGATGGTAATAGCTCTGCTGATAGTGATGATGATGATGATGATGATACTGACAAATATAAGTGTGAAAAGAGGGGATCAGGAAAAGACGTGATGTGTGCAAATAGGTATATAAATAAATTGATCAAGTTAAAATCCTAGACTTTTCTAAAACCACACACTATCGACAAGTGTACCGATCGCAAGTAGCAAGTAGGCAAGACCAGGTATCGAACCTAAGGACTTTATCTAACACTTTTGAAATTACTCCTAATGAATTACCTGATAAAATATTATTAAATTGGATTAATTGATTGGGTTGATTGATGGGGGGTTTAAATTGAAAATATAAAAATTGATTAACTATTAATTATAACTAAATAAAACTAAATTACTAATTAACTAAGAAACTGAAAATAAACGAAAGCTAAGAAACTGGGTTGGAACTTTAATGAGGAGAAAACTGGTAACCTGGGTAGAATCCCTAGACTCTGGTTATAAAAGCTGACTTATGTAATCCGGTTGGAGACCCTGTTCTCACCTAATAAACCTCCTGTCAAGGATAGTCGACTAGACTCAAGGCGGGACAAGTATTGAGATGCTAAAATGAAAGTGGATCGCCCCAGCGAAACCAAATCCCACAGTAATCCTTTAATCGACCACTCTTGGATCGAAAACTCCCAAACTGTGAAGCAGACTTAACTAGTACGAATGAAATCCTAGGAAAACTCTAAACACGAATAAGTAACCGGTCTCGCCCCAGCGATAACCAAGTTACCAAACAATGCCTAGTTAGTCAACCTAGCAATCCCGAATTATATTCCTAACCTTCGGGAAGGGATTGCACACCTTAGCTAATTGATTTTAAAAACCTGTTAAACTTGCGCTATTCCTAACTGCAAGAACTAGCTCGACAACAAAAGTTAATCAAACTAGAATGATTTCTAGATCTAGGGAATATTCCTATGTGCCTAGAACATCAAAACCAACAAACAAGTAATCAAATCAAAAAGCGTCAGTACACAAATATTCAAAATCAAACATAAAAATTAAATCATGTAACCCAACACATCCAAAACGGAAAACATAAGTCTTTAATTAAAAACCAAAATCTAGTTCATCATCCCAAGTTACCAACAAAAGGTCTAGCCTATAATAATTAAAAACATCTTCCCAAAATAATTAAATATAGCTTTAACCATGTTTATAAAAATAATTAAATATAGCTTTAACCAAAATCTAGTGTTCGTCTCTCGATTAAAATTCTTTCGTTTTGAGCCAATTTCCCACGAACACCTATACAAATATAAAAACGAGTACTAAGAGTACCAAAAACTAATAAAAAACTATACAATGATAAAAATAGACAAACAAACGAATGCACGCCTAAAACTACTAAAAACTATATACAAAAGACTCAATTTATATCTCAAAATACATAGGAGAATAGATGTGTTTTACGACACATCAAACATCCCCACACTTAAACCTTTTTCGTCCCTGAAAAAGACTGCAATGGAATCATAATTAGAATTCTTGGTTTCAAAAACTTTTAGGTTCATTAATTATGATCTAATTACGCATCAACCAAAACTGTCGGTATTGTTGTCCACCTAAACCCAACCACTAGCTAATCAGGCCCCAATCATGTAAAGCAATTAAGTTCATATTATTACAATCAATCTATGGGTCTCACACTCAAGATATCCAGCTTCACCTAATCCTACCTCAAGCTTTCGAAGCAAAGGTTAAACTATATAGATTTACCAACCACTGCAAACTAAACTCCCTAATGTATTAGAAATTAAATTTATGATGGATGATGGATGAAGTTTATGAGCTTAGACACATTTTTTTTTCATACCTAACCTTTGGTTGTCTCAATCAGAGTCACCATCCCCAAGAGCGACAGCATGAGCTTTGGTATATATTTTTTTTTCAACTTGACCTCGAGAGAGTTTCGATCAGAGGTTTCAGTTTTTTTTTTTCTAGCTCAATTGATGGACATGTGGATTTTTTTTTCTGGGCGCCACTTTTCACCGGATTTATTCTCATAAAAAGGATCAAGTGTGCCATTTAATTAATAATACATATGGGCTTTCAACCTACAGTGCTACCTCTAATTACTATCAGCGGTTTCAGTTCAACCGTTTCTCCTAAGATGAGAACCCACAAGATTTCATGATTTATTAAGGTATATTAAGTACAATCCTAGGACCTTTCAAAGGTAGCTGGGCCTTCCGACACATCTTAAGCAAACACGCTTTAAATCTATTTATATTCTCATATATATAATATTTTGAAAACCAAAAATCCCAATTTTACTATCATTTTCCATATAAAATGCACAAAAAATCAGGGACATTTTTTTTTTCAAATTTTTTTTCTTTTTTTTTCTTTTTGAAATAAAGACTCAAACTATACTAAAACGCAGTTCCCATCCCCACACTTAAAATTACACATTGTCCTCAATGTGTAGCGACAAGGAACTAAAAATAAAGAAGATAAAAATAAATATAACAAGTAAAGTGGAACAGACTCCCCTGGTAATATTGCAGTAACATCCTCGCAAAGCGTGTCTTGAGTTGTCCCATCCAAGTGCAAAGCAACCGTATAGCATTTCATTCGCGGTTGTAAGCAATAAATCAAGCACACAAAAACTCAAAAGACAAAGCGTAAAATGATATAAAAATAGACCGACGAACTAGGAATGTTCTTTTACAAATAAAATATTATTGGATTGACCCCGCCTAAATGGAGATTGAGTACAGGCAGGACCCTTCCAAATCTGCAATTAATAATACGGACACTCCCCACACTAGACATAAACCAAAACATAAAGGAAAAATAAATAAATAAAAATAAAATAGAATCTACAAACTCTACAACTTGGGCGAATCCCCAACTTCTCCTCAAAATATATCTGGTGGCTCCCGTTTGCAATCCTTGGCAACCTGACAAGCTAAATTCCTAGCAGTGTGATTCATCACCTCTCCTATACTTTGACCGCCGCCCCATCTAGTCCACCAAACGAAAGCCGCCTCCAAACCAACACCGTACTGTGGTCGTTTTCGCGGATCTCGCACCTCTTTTGTTCTAATTTTGTCTTGTTCATAGTCTAGGTGCACATTAATAGCTTTAACCTCCTCTTTCGGCTCCTCATAAGAATTCTGCCGAACTCCAAACACAATCTCCTCATCACCTACCCGTAGCCTCAGTTTTCCTTCACCCATGTCAACTAGCGCTCTCGATGTGGCCAAGAATGGTCGACCTAAAATGAGCGGCACTGTGTCGTCCTCTTTCATGTCTAGCACCACAAAGTCAACTGGGAACACAAATTTGTCTACTTTCACTAACAAGTTCTCTAATATGCCCCTAGGAATTTTAACAGATTTGTCAGCTAGCTGAATACACATCCTAGTTGGCTTCAACTCCCCAAGATTAAGCTTTAAGAATAGAGAGTAGGGCATCAGGTTTATGCTAGCACCTAGGTCGGCTAGCGCATTTCTGGGAGTGAGGTGGCCGATCAAACACGGAATGGTGAAACTTCCTGGATCAGTCATTTTCTGAGGAAGTGTATTCTGCACGACAGCAGAGCACTCCTCAGATAGAGTAACGGTAGAGAGCTCCTCAAGTTTCTTTTTATTAGTCAGAAGGTCTTTAAGAAACTTGGCATATTTAGGCATTTTGGAAAGAGCCTCTATGAATGGGAGGTTAACATGGAGTTTCTTCAGCATGTCCACGAACTTAGCATATAGCTCAGAATCATCGTCACGCACTAGACGACCAGGGAATGGTGGCTTAGGCTTATAGACACGAACTGGATTCTCTTCTCTCTTTTTCTCACTCGACTCACTAGGTTGTGTTGTACTATCTGAGACTAGCCTAGGTTGCACTTTAACAGATTGTGGCTCTAACTCGATTTCCTCATCCACCGGTTCTTCATCTTCTCCCGGTGATGGACCAACTACACTCCAACCACTCCTGGTAGTAACTGCCTTAACTTGAGCATGCCTAAATGTAGAAATAGTTGAGTTAGGATTAGGAACAGTGTTACTAGGAAGGGCTCCCTGAGGCCCTTGACTAACCTGATTAGCTAATTCTCCTACTCTAGCCTCTAGGTTCTGGAAAGCAGCTTGCTGACCTTTCCTGAAAGTGTCATGCTCATCAAGTTTTGACTGAATGTTACTAAGCATCTGGGACTGCATCTGTAGAATGGTGGTAAGGTCAGACTCAGTACGACTAGTGGGCCCCCCAGAGTTGGGAGCTTGGAACAGATTCTGGCGAGGTTGGTATCTAGAAGAGTTACCCCCTTGCCAGTTGGAGTTTTGATATCTCCAATTGGAGTTTGAATCAGGGCTATAGTTTTGATAGGGTGGTTCAAGCCACCCAGAATTAAGAGAATCTACCTGTTCCCGACTTTGAACTGGACACTCAGATGTGTTATGACCCCCTCTACATATTTCACACATATCCAACTTCATCTGAAGATCTCTCACTTGCCTAGTTAAATTCTCAATCACCGCAGCCAGACCAGTATCAGGTGCAATCTGATGAACACCTCGGGTAGTAGGAGAGGTGTTACCAGTCATGGGAATTGAATTCCCAATAGTATGCTTTGCTGGTCTCTCAGAATAGGCAAAACTCTCAAACAACTCATTAGCTGCATCAATATCCATTTTTTTCCATGAAATTACCCTGTGCAGCTGTATTAAAACGAACTCGAGTCTCAAAAGTGAGGCCATTGTAGAATTTCCCCGGCAACGGCGCCAAAAACTTGATGTGTGCAAATAGGTATATAAATAAATTGATCAAGTTAAAATCCTAGACTTTTCTAAAACCACACACTATCGGCAAGTGTACCGATCGCAAGTAGCAAGTAGGCAAGACCAGGTATCGAACCTAAGGACTTTATCTAACACTTTTGAAATTACTCCTAATGAATTACTTGATAAAATATTATTAAATTGGATTAATTGATTGGGTTGATTGATGGGGGGTTTAAATTGAAAATATAAAAATTGATTAACTATTAATTATAACTAAATAAAACTAAATTACTAATTAACTAAGAAACTGAAAATAAACGAAAGCTAAGAAACTGGGTTGGAACTTTAATGAGGAGAAAACTGGTAACCTGGGTAGAATCCCTAGACTCTGGTTATAAAAGCTGACTTATGTAATCCGGTTGGAGACCCTGTTCTCACCTAATAAACCTCCTGTCAAGGATAGTCGACTAGACTCAAGGCGGGACAAGTATTGAGATGCTAAAATGAAAGTGGATCGCCCCAGCGAAACCAAATCCCACAGTAATCCTTTAATCGACCACTCTTGGATCGAAAACTCTCAAACTGTGAAGCAGACTTAACTAGTACGAATGAAATCCTAGGAAAACTCTAAACACGAATAAGTAACCGTTCTCGCCCCAGCGATAACCAAGTTACCAAACAATGCCTAGTTAGTCAACCTAGCAATCCCGAATTATATTCCTAACCTTCGGGAAGGGATTGCACACCTTAGCTAATTGATTTTAAAAACCTGTTAAACTTGCGCTATTCCTAACTGCAAGAACTAGCTCGACAACAAAAGTTAATCAAACTAGAATGATTTCTAGATCTAGGGAATATTCCTATGTGCCTAGAACATCAAAACCAACAAACAAGTAATCAAATCAAAAAGCGTCAGTACACAAATATTCAAAATCAAACATAAAAATTAAATCATGTAACCCAACACATCCAAAACGGAAAACATAAGTCTTTAATTAAAAACCAAAATCTAGTTCATCATCCCAAGTTACCAACAAAAGGTCTAGCCTATAATAATTAAAAACATCTTCCCAAAATAATTAAATATAGCTTTAACCATGTTTATAAAAATAATAAACGAAAACTAAACCTAACCCAAGGCTCGTTGGCTATTGATCTTTAACGTGCCCGTGGCCTTTTCTCCTTCTGTGCCCTTTCGCTCGTCACCGTAGTTGGCCGGTCGCTACTTTTTTGTTCGTGCGATTCCTCTTTCTTTTAGATGTATGAATGAATGAATGAATGTCTTGAATGAATATATTCTTTCAATCTGCCGTCCAACTTCCATATCTATATTTCGATGTTTGACCAACTTTGACTTTGTGCTTCGGCCCAAGTCAACTAATTTTTTTTATGTTATATTATTATTATTATTATAACTCTATGTTTCTGGCTCGGTTGTTCTTGGCTCGACCAAAGTTTCTCGTTCAGCTCCGACGTCCATGAACATATGCCCTCAAGTGTTCGTCTCTCGATTAAAATTCTTTCGTTTTGAGCCAATTTCCCACGAACACCTATACAAATATAAAAACGAGTACTAAGAGTACCAAAAACTAATAAAAAACTATACAATGATAAAAATAGACAAACAAACGAATGCACGCCTAAAACTACTAAAAACTATATACAAAAGACTCAATTTATATCTCAAAATACATAGGAGAATAGATGTGTTTTACGACACATCAAGACGTAGGAGAATCTAGCTCGAAAGCTCCTGGTGGAAACACTGACGATGATAATATTTTCTGGAACGAGAAAATCAGAGCTTTATCTGAAGAAGATAAGAAGTTATATCGCCAGATGCTGACTGATAGAGTCTGGATGATTGAGATGACTGGTAGATTTCCAGAAATATTTGAGTCAAATGATATGCGTTTTGAGCTGGAGTATAATGATCCTGATTTGGAAGACGGAGAAGTTTCTGCAGCCGCATCTAAAGAGATATTAGAGGGACTGGCTAAACAGGTTGGTAAATCTCTGGAAGAGTTGATGAGTGAGAACCAAATACCGAATATACCTGAGAAAGAAACAGGTAATCACTCTGATGATAGAGATGTTCCAGTGTTTGAAGAGGTAGAGATGGAGGATATTACAAGTGAGGAATATCTAGAATACTTCAAGAATGATAAAGATTCTGGATTTCCTGAATTTTCTGATGAATTGTTGAGCCAGGCTGAGAAACTTGCTCGTGAGAAGAGCAAAAAGTTCGTTGAAGAAGTATTTAAGAATTCAGACTGTCAGAAGCCGAATATTGAACAATCTGATGATTTGAAAGAATTGTTGAGGAAGCTTAAAGAAAAAGAAGCTAACCGCCCTAAGACTGAAGTTCAGGGTAGTTTCTACAAATTCCACAACGAACTATTCAAAGGAAAAGCTCTCAGATGGAAGTATTTGAGACAACTTAAGTATGTCGTTGTGAAATGGGAGAAAGGAATTCTGTACTTCAACAGATTTCACGACATTAAGACACTACCATATTGGGCTGTTGGCTGTTAGGACAAAGAGGATTGGTGAAACCACTTTTGTAAACCTTAGTCTAATTCACTTCTGTCATTTTTGGCTAAGTATAGAAGTACTGAAGAGAAGACAAGAAACTGCTGATTAGAAGATATGAGAAGTGCTGAAGTTGCAGAAGTTCTGAAGTCCAAACCAGACAAGTTCACTTCAGAAGTACTGAAGACAAAACTACTCTTCAGTAGTTGTCCTTCATCAGCACTTAGCAAAAGATATTTCCCACCGCCTTTTTGCATCAGTAGTTTGTTGTTTAATATTACTTTTAGCTGTATTTGTTTCTTTCAATGTTGCAACTTGTGCAACTTGTCACTGTAGTTTCTGTGCTTGCTTTTTAGGCAAGATACATGCATGTAATCGTCTATAAATAGGAGGCTTCAACCTTCTATTTTAGACATTGATTTTCAACAGAAAAATCCTTCAAACACTCTCATTGTTATATTCCATTTCTGTATTTATTGTGAATCTCTCTAAGTATCTAATTCTCATTTACAACTTAGATTCATGATAAATACTTTGTCATTTATTAGTTTCAAACATCAAGGGGGAGTTATAACTCTGCCTTAGTGTAAAAAGTGTTGCTTTAACTTATAACATTCCGCTGTGCTTATAATCTGATTTACAAGGACTTGCTAAACACTTAAGTGTCAAGATAGCAAGTTCTTGATGAGCAAAAAGAGCAAACTGATCCAACAATTGGTATCAGAGCATTGGTTTATCTGATCACATATCAATCTAACAAATTGAGAATCAGACACAAAGCTCTTATTGATATTCAATAAAAAGATCAAAAGTTCACTTTTTATCAATATCCATCACTTAAAAGAGTCATCTGACAAATCTATACTCTTTAAAAATGGATCCACATAATACTGGTTCTGCCACCAAACCTGCCATGCTTGTGAGAAATGAGTACAATATATGGCAAAAGAGAATGGCACATACCTTGTCACAAACCAACACAGGTTGTTGGAGATCTGTGATATATGGTCCACACAAACCAGTAAACATAAATCTTGAAACTAAAGAAGGGATTCCAAAGGATCCCAAAGACTATACAGATGAGGATTTCCTAAAACTTGAGCTAGATGCTAAGGCATTCTCTATGTTGGCAATGGCTCTCCCAAATGAAATATATTCTGGCCTTTTACATTGTGAAAGTGCTAAAGAACTTTGGGACTGTCTTAAAGAACAGTTTGGAGGAACTGAAGAGGTGATTGCCAACACCAGAGAAATTTTGGCTCAACAATATGAATCATTTGCTTATATTAATGGGGAAACTTTGACACAACAATTTGAAAGATTCTCCTCATTAATCTCTGAGCTAAAGTTAAATGGTCAGACCTATACAACAGTATCTATGTTACATAGATTTTTAAGGTCTCTACCTGACAAATGGGAAACTTACTCCATTGTCTTAAGATCCTCACCAGATTTTAGCTCCCTCACTCTTACAAAACTCCATGGGAGATTACTTACTTTTGAGAGAGAAATCGATCAAAAGAAGAAATTACAAACTTCTGGTAAAACTGCTGATGACTACCTACCAGGTAGTACAGCACTTTTGGGACAAGATTCACCAACTTGTTCCTATGGATCTTATGACAATATTGACATAACCACTGGGATCTCATCAGAAAGATCTTTCCCAGGTTATGACAATGATGACCAAAGTCAAACTGCTGATAATCTATGTTTTATCATGGATGATTTGAAAAATTTTAGCAGTGATGACTTAGAAGAAATGGACATATTACACCAACTGGCCATGCTAAGCATTAAAACTAACAAGTTTTATAAAAGGTCAGGAAGGAAATTTCCAGGATTGACCAGTAATACAAAAATTGGTTTTGACAAATCTAAACTGAGATGTCACAAGTGTCAGAAGTTGGGACACTTTGCTAGAGAGTGTAGAAGCTCTAGCTTTAACCAATCACAATCTGGAAATAACTATAACCCCAATTATAATAGGAACAATGGAACTCAAGGGAGTGCTCATTTTGTACAGGCACAAGCTCCTCAACAGCAATATATGCCTCAAGTACAATATGTTCAAGTGCCTGCTCAACAGATGCAGAGCCAACAATCAATCCCTCCCTTTCCAGCTGCTCAACTTCCTCCACAGCCTCAACAACCCCCTCAACAAAGTCTCTTTACCTCGGGGTATGTTGACTGGAGCAGTCTCCCTTATGACACCACAGAGTGCAATCCTGATGCAGACAACAAAGTGTTTGACATCAACTGGGGAGAACCAGACAATGGCAGAAAGAACTTTGCCTTAATGGCATTTGAAGGCTGTACCTCAAAATCTGCATTGTCTCAGGTATCAAAAGAATCTTTGACAAAACTTTGCTCAAACTCTTGCAAAGAAACTTTTGCTCTCATAAGAGAGACAAACGTGCACCTACAAGGCAAAGCCAATGATTTAGAAAGAAAATACACACAGATAAAATGTGATTTAGAAAGAAAACTGTGTGCTAAAACAAAAGAGGTTTCTAAATTAACTGACTCTGCTATTGAAACCCAAGCACAAATCAAAATGATGCTAAATGACCTGGGAGATGTCAGACAAGAGCTTGCTGACACCAGGATCACTTGTGAAAAATGGGTGGAATCTTGTAGGGGGTATCAACTATTGCTAAACAAACAAAGTGCTTCAAATGTTAAGTTTGGCATAGGATACCATCATGTTGAAACACCAACAGATTTTTCTCCCAAAACTACTGAAGATGGGAGAAGAATTGTTTCAAATGAAACTTCTGAAGGGAAAGAATGCACATCTTTCCATGAAAACTTTCTAAACAGAAATCCTGGCATTTTTAAAGAAAGTACTTCAGAAGTATTTACAAAAACTGACAACAAGCCATCAGTAGTTTCATCTACTTCAGGAGTTGAGACCCTGAAAACTACTGATGAGCAAAATCTTTTCACAACTGTCAGAAATTTGCCTTCAGATCTAAAACAAAAGGCAAAAGAATGTGAAATTTGTGGCCTGTTCAACCACAAAACTGAATTTTGTAGATACAGAAAAGGAATTCAGTTCAATAAAAAATTTAAACAACAGGTTGTGGGAAATCAAATCAGAAATGATTATGAAAGAGTCTTTAAACCCAAGAAACAACAACCTGAAAACACCTTTTCTCAGAAAAAGATAAAATCTCAACCAAAATCTTTTTCTCAAAATTCCTTGTCAGTAGTTAGACCAGAATCTTCAGCAGTTTCACAAACTGCTGAGATTCAAAATCTAAAGAACATGGTAGAACTACTGATGACCAAGGTTGATGGTGGTCCTAAAAAGGATACCACCATGGTTCTTAATGAAAAATCCATTGCCAAAAAGACATGGATTTCTCAACCTGGTCAAGAACAAACTGTAACTGTTCTCAAGAGCAAACCCAAAGCCAAACAGGCTTGGGTTTCCAAATCTAACTAATTTGCTTTTATGTGCAGAGAGTTTCCAGGGGCTTAAACAGCATATGGTATGTTGATAGTGGAGGCTCTATGCACATGACTGGATGCAGATACCTGATAAACAATTTTATCAGCCAAAGAGAAGGATCTGTATCCTTTGGGAACAATGCTAAGGGATATGTGCTAGGACATGGCAATGTCTCCTCTGGCAAAATACAGTTTGACAAGGTCAATCTGGTGGAAAACCTTGAATACAACTTGCTGAGCGTGTCACAAATGTGTGATAAAGGATATTCTTCCTTTTTCACAAAGACAGCTTGCAAGATCATCTCACCAGAAGGCCAGAAGTTGATTGAGAAGATTATAGAAGATCATACTTTGCTGATTGCCAAAAGATGTGGCAATGTCTATGCAGTGGACATTGAGAAAGACAAAGTATTGAACAACACTGCCTGTTTCTTCTCAAGGGCATCAACTTCAGAAACAGATCTCTGGCACATGAGACTTGGCCATGTGAACTTTAAAACCATAAATAAAGTCACAAAAATGGGCTTGGTCAGAGGTCTACCTTTGAAAGTATACCAGTGTCAAGAACACTGTGTATCCTGTTTAAAGGGAAAACAACATAAGTCCTCCTATAAGTCTATTGAAGAATCAAAAACAACTGCATGTCTTCAACTACTCCATATGGACTTATTTGGACCTGTCAAGATTATGAGCCTTGGTAAAAAGAAGTACTGCTTAGTCATCATTGATGACTACTCAAGATTCACATGGGTATTCTTCTTATTTTCCAAGGATGAGGCTGCTGAAATCATCAAGTTCTTCATTCTACAAGTAGAGAAACAATATTCTCTATCTGTCAAAACCATTAGAAGTGACAATGGGACAGAGTTCAGGAACAAAACTCTGGATGAATTCTGTTTGTCTAAAGGGATTATTAGACAATACAGTGTTCCCAGAACTCCTGAACAAAATGGTGTAGTAGAAAGGAAGAACAGAACATTGATAGAAGGAGCAAGAACAATGTTAGCTGATTCTGGACTGCCATTGTACTTTTGGGCAGAAGCAGTTAACACAGCATGTTATGTTCAGAATAGAGTTCTTGTGGTCAAGAGACATTCCAAGACTGCCTATGAAGTTCTTCATGGCATGAAGCCCCTTATCTCCTTTTTCAGGGCTTTTGGGTGTCAATGTTTCATCTTGAACATCAAGGAATCTATTTCAAAGTTTGCTGCCAAAGTTGACTCAGGTTACTTTCTTGGTTACTCTTCAACTAGAAAAGCCTACAAGGTTTTTAATTCTCACACCAGGATAGTAGAAGAAACATTGAATGTCAAGTTTAATGAGTCAAAACACACTCTTATTCCAGCACATCCTGCTGAACTCTTTGACCTTGACAACTTTCACTTTGGACCTGAAAAGGCTGTTACTTCTTCCAAACCTACTTATTATGGTGATCAAAGGTTTGAAGATGAGGATCCTACACCATGGACTCCTCAAACAGTCATTAAGTCAACTACAACACCATCAGAAGTTTTTCAAACTTCTGATCAAACAAATACTGAAGGCCAAACTCAAACATCTGCTTCAGCACCTGCAACTATTGAAGAAGTTGAAACTGCTGAACCAGATATTATAGACCTCAGTAGTTTGTTTGAAGAACAAGAGCCACCTACACCTGTCAGTGGTTTACAACAACTGATTGAACACAGAGATCATCCACTTGATCAAATCATGGGTGATATAGCTATAGGTGTTCTGACCAGAAACCAGCTCTCCAACTTTTGCCTATTCTCAGCCTTTATTTCACAGTTGGAACCAAAGAAGTACCAGGAAGCCCTCAAAGACAATAATTGGGTGCAAGCTATGCAAGATGAACTACTTCAGTTCAACAAGCAACAGGTCTGGGAAATCTGTCCCTTACCTCAAAACAAGCAACCAATTGGTACAAGATGGGTTTTCAGGAACAAACAAGATGAAGCTGGTATGATAATCAAGAACAAGGCAAGACTGGTAGTTCAAGGGTACTCTCAAGAAGAGGGAATTGACTATGATGAAACCTTTGCTCCAGTTGCAAGGCTTGAGGCCATCAGGTTATTTCTGGCCTATGCCATTTCCAACAAAATTAAAGTTTATCAAATGGATGTGAAAAGTGCATTTTTGTATGGAAAAATCAAAGAGGAGGTGTATGTCTGTCAGCCACCTGGGTTTGAGGATCCTTCTCATCCTGAGTGGGTGTACAGACTGGACAAAGCTCTTTATGGGCTCAAACAGGCTCCAAGAGCCTGGTATGATACACTCTCCACCTTTTTACTCAAAAATAACTTCACAAGAGGTGCCATTGATAAAACACTTTTCATTAAACATGTTGGAAATCATGTCTTACTTGTTCAAATTTATGTTGATGATATCATTTTTGGTTCAACAAACACAAAATTGTGTGATGATTTTAAGAAACTCATGCAATCAAAATTTGAGATGAGTACCATGGGAGAACTGCAGTACTTCCTAGGACTGCAGATCAAACAACAAACAAATGGAACTTTTATACATCAATCAAAATATGTTAAAGAATTATTGAACAAATTTTCTTTAAATGACTGTAAATCATGTTCCACTCCCATGACACCAATCACACAAGTTGAACCTGATGATCAAGGAAAACAGGTTGATCAAACCATGTACAGATGCATGATAGGTTCCCTTTTATACTTAACTGCTTCTAGACCAGATATTATGTTCTCAACATGTGTCTGTGCTAGATATCAATCAGCACCAAGGGAATCACACCTTATTGCAGTCAAAAGAATTTTTAGATATCTGAAAGGAACTCCAACACTGGGAATTTGGTATCCTGCTTCAAGCAATACCAAGTTATCAGCTTTTTCAGATAGTGACTATGCAGGGTGTAAGATGACAAGAAAGTCAACATCTGGTGGTTGTCAATTCCTGGGTAACTGTCTAGTGTCATGGCAATCAAAGAAGCAAACATCTGTTGCAACTTCAACTGCTGAAGCTGAATACATTGCAGCTGCAAGTTGTACATCACAGATACAATGGCTCCAATATCAACTTCTTGATTATGGAATCAAAGAGACCAAGACACCTTTGTTTGTAGACAGCAAATCTGCCATTAGCATCATTCAAAATCCGGTACAGTTCTCAAAAACTAAACATATTGAGATCAGGTACCATTTCATAAGAGATTGCTATGAAAAAGGCAAGATTGAGGTGAAGCATGTAGCAACAGCTAATCAAATAGCTGACATCTTCACTAAGCCCCTTGACACATCAACATTTCAGAAGTTAGTATCCATGCTTGGAATGCTAAATTTGTAAGTGTTTATTTTATTTTTTTTTCTCTGCATATCAGTTAGAATCCAAGTTAACACTTGATTCTACCCAACTCTACATCAAACTTCTACATCAATCACTACTGTTATGCATCAAAATTTTCTTTTTCCTTTTTCCATCCTTGATTCCATCCTGTTTACCCTGGTGGAATCAAAAAGAAAAAAAAAAAAATTTTCTTTTTCCTTTTTCCATCCTTGATTCCATTCTGTTTACCTTGGTGGAATCCAAGTTAACCTTTTTATCTTTTTTCTGGTTTTCACTTACAAAAGTCAAAAGTCTGAAACAAAACTTCTGAAAAACAAGATTAGTTTGAGAGAAACTACTGATGAACAAAAATCATCAGTATAGGGATAATTTTCTGAAAAAGTGTGTAACTTCTGATAAAATAAACTTCAGAAGTTATGAATAAAGTATTTATAAAAACATTTCTCATCAGATGTTAAAACTGCTGAAGAGAAAATGGGAACTACTGATGAAGTAATCCTTCATCAGCAATTTAAGTCAAAAGGGCAAATCTGACTTTTCCCATCATCAGAGGTTTGACCTAATCAGTTTAAAACCTCTGATAAAGAGATTTTTAACCAAAGGCGGTTTTAAAACTTCTAATAAAGAAGATTCAAGCGGTTAAAACTTCTAATAAATACCTTTTCTACACACTTATCCTTTCAAACTCAAAAATATCCCTCCTTCTCTCTCAAAACTCTCTCAAAACCTATACCTGCAAATCCACTGTTCGATCAAACACCCAAACCACAATGGCTCTAGTTCTAAAACAGGGACACAATCAAAGAGCCTTTCTTGAAAAACAAGAAGGCTGGTCCCAATACGATGAGATCATTGATCTTGTCGTCAAATCCCAATACTTTACTGCTCTCACAATAGACCCACCAATTCACACTGAAACTCTGAATGAGTTCTGGGCAAATGCTGAGACGGTTACAATGGGTGGTGAGGTCATTTCCCTCAACTCAAAGATAAAAGGGAAACAACTGACCATCACACCGGCCACACTAGCAACAAGACTGGGTCTGGATGATGTAGCTGCCCCTGACCATGTTGCTAACACTGATATTCATCTAACCATGACTGAGTGTGGTTATCAAGGTACTCTCTCCCATGCTACAATATTCAAAAAATATTTTGAACCAAAATACAAACTTTTGTTTCATTATATTATTATGTGTTTGAGTCCAAAAACAGGGTCTTATGACCAGATGCCCTCCACTTTTCAACCAATATTTCATTCCATTGTGAATGAAACTAAATTCAGGGCATCAAAACTATTTTTCAATGAGTTGGTGTTACATCACAATAATACCAAGAAAAAGTTTTTGTTGTACCCAAGGTTCATTATGCAATGCATAATAGGGGAACTGGGTAATGATGTGCTTGTGGGAAAAATTTCAACTTTAAACCCTTTAACATCACAAGCATACTCAAGACTTAACAAACCGGCTGCCTGGCCAGAAGATGATCAGGAAGAACAACAACAAGTCCCCCTGAAGCCCACATCTTCCAAACTCACACCACCAAAAGCCAAAAAGCCCAAGCCAACAAAAACTGCACCCCACCAACCCAAAAGAAAAGCTGTTCAGGAGGTTGAGATGCCTGAACATGCTCATGAGCATTCTGCTCTTCAAATAGTTGAGACTGAAACACCCTCTCAGTCTCATCCATCTCAAACCCCACCAAGAGCACCCATATCTGTTCAATTCAAAAGAAAAAGACTTAGAAAAACATATCAAACACACTCTTCTTTTGAAACTGCTGAACAACAACCTATTGCCCGAACTACTGAACCAACCCCACAAATTTCTGAACAAGAGGCAATAGAAATTGCCAAACTTCTCTCTGGGCTAAAAGAGAATGTCCCATCTGATCATGTCAGTCCCCATCAACCACAACAAACAGGGGACATAACTACTACATCAGACATGGATGTGGACATCACTAGCCCTATCCCAAGAGATGAGGGTGGACCAGAGTCTTTAAGCCCAATTTTAGAGACTCTTGGGGCATCTGAGGCTGCTACTACTCAGTTACCACCCAGTGGTGGATCTGAGGACAGAAGTAACATAGCTAAGACCTCAGATGTGGCAACTACTGATGAAGGCTTAATGCCTGAAGTAGGAAATCCTCAGTACCAAGAAAAAGAGGTTCATGAGAGAACTGAGTTGGGCTCAGCTCATGATTTAACTGAGACAGTCCTCACTGAGGGCAACATCAGGGATTCAGATGATTCCATTAGTTTGGATGATGTTTCACACACACAAACTACTGAATTGACGGCACTTTCTGAAGGTCCTGTTGCAAAGGTATCCAGGCTCAAGAAGCCAGTCACCTCTGCACAGGTTAAAGCCCACTCAATCCCTAAAACCCCTAGAGTGGCATCCTCTGTACAACATGAGGATCTCCCAAAAACACCCCCTTCACAGCAAATGCCTACCCAATTCCCTGGGCAAACAAGCATAGACCTGAACCAGCTATGCAGCCCAGAGGGTCCCCTGTACCACATGATGAATACACTCATCAGAAATCACTTCCAAACATATACAGCTGACTTGGAGCTGTCCATCAAGAACCAATTTGGAGTGATCAAAACCAAGATGAACGATCTGTCCAACAAAATAGACTTCAACAGCCAACAGATTGCTCATCTTCAAGGACAATTCTCCCAACCCTCTGCTTCAAGGGTTAAAATTGATGAATCCAAAAAGGGGGAGAAGATCAGGGAACCTAAGGAGTCATTCCAAGCCAGGATAAGGGCAAGAGTGGCACTCCTTGAAAGAGATCAGAAAGATCAGGCCAGGAAAGAAAAATTGGCCAAACAGTTTGGTGTCTCAATTGAAGAAATTGAAGCTGCAGAGAAAGAAGATGAGACCCAAACATCTGAAGATTCCCTAAGGCATAATGAAGAAACTTCTGATGACCAAACTTCTGATGAAGAATCAGAAAGTACTGAAGACAATCCTTCAGTCAGCACATCAGAAGTTAACACTTCCCAACCTCAAACAACTGAACCTTCCAGAACCACTGCTCCCATTCAACCAACATCTGATCCCATCAGGCCTACATCTGTTACAACAATGACTGTATTAAACCCTTCTCCTATCTCTCAATCAGCTGAACTATTAGAGAAGAGCTTAATTGCAGCCAACAAAAAGGCCAGAGAAGATCAGATTTGGAAATCTCTGGAAGAAAGGGATGATTTGGATTTAAGCCATGAAGAAAAACTTCAGGCTTATGCAGCTGAACTACAAAGGCAGGCTAGCCTTGATGAGATTGCTGAACAGGATAAAAGACAACAACTGGTGTCTTATATTACCAAGAACAGCAAGACTAAAGCCTTTACACTCAAAGGACTCTCTATGCAAGAGCTGACAAGAAGAGCACAACTGCTTGCAGACAAAGTGGCCACAAGCAAAGATGGAAAGGCCAAGAGAGCCCAGATAATAGAAGAGCTAGTAGAAGAAGGATATGGTTCAAAAGCCTCTGTATCCAGATGGAAAGAAGAAAGACTGATGGATACTTATAGAAAATACTTGGCTGCCAAGGCTGCAAATCCTGAGAAGTTTCAAACTGCTGATCCTTCAAGATCAGTAGTTAGAACTTCTGGTGCATCTAGAAGAACTGCTACTCAGAAGAAGAAGGCAGAGGAAAATGTCAAAACTGATTTCAAAATGGTACTACTTGAAGGAAGTTCAATAGTCCATTCAGATTTTGACATTGAGGAGAAACCTCTGTTAACACAATTCAGGGATCCTTCCACTTTTGCTTATCAAATACAAAAGACCATCAAAGAAAAGTTGCATACCAGAGTAGTGACTGAACACCATCTCCCAACTGTTCAGATGCCTGATATGCAACAACAACAACAAGGAAGAGAATCCCACCTGAGGCTATCTGAAACTGAAGACATCCAGCACTTAGGACCATCAACCCAAGGGACAAGTCTGGTTCCCTATTCTTCTGACTTTAACAAGTCAAAGATCCCTATCATCAGATGGTCACTTACTGATAACAACTCAGTACTGTTGACAAGAAGAGACCTCTCAAGCAGGGCTTACAAGAAGATCAGTGATCTGAAGAAACTGTCAACACAAGACCTGCTCACAATTCAACATCTAGAACCACAGAGAGGATCTCTATCTGATGGTCAGTACAACCAGCTCAAGAACACCATGTACAAAGAGATATGGAAGATTGTTCAAGACAGAAGAAACACATAAGGAATTAGTAAGGTTTTGGCTTCATCAATCCAGGGGGAGATTGTTAGGACAAAGAGGATTGGTGAAACCACTTTTGTAAACCTTAGTCTAATTCACTTCTGTCATTTTTGGCTAAGTATAGAAGTACTGAAGAGAAGACAAGAAACTGCTGATTAGAAGATATGAGAAGTGCTGAAGTTGCAGAAGTTCTGAAGTCCAAACCAGACAAGTTCACTTCAGAAGTACTGAAGACAAAACTACTCTTCAGTAGTTGTCCTTCATCAGCACTTAGCAAAAGATATTTCCCACCGCCTTTTTGCATCAGTAGTTTGTTGTTTAATATTACTTTTAGCTGTATTTGTTTCTTTCAATGTTGCAACTTGTGCAACTTGTCACTGTAGTTTCTGTGCTTGCTTTTTAGGCAAGATACATGCATGTAATCGTCTATAAATAGGAGGCTTCAACCTTCTATTTTAGACATTGATTTTCAACAGAAAAATCCTTCAAACACTCTCATTGTTATATTCCATTTCTGTATTTATTGTGAATCTCTCTAAGTATCTAATTCTCATTTACAACTTAGATTCATAATAAATACTTTGTCATTTATTAGTTTCAAACATCAAGGGGGAGTTATAACTCTGCCTTAGTGTAAAAAGTGTTGCTTTAACTTATAACATTCCGCTGTGCTTATAATCTGATTTACAAGGACTTGCTAAACACTTAAGTGTCAAGATAGCAAGTTCTTGATGAGCAAAAAGAGCAAACTGATCCAACATTGGCAATATCTGCAGACATGAAATGTCAGGTGCTTCAGTAAACAACCATCTCGTTGGTTACTTTGCAGATCGCATGGCAAGGGAGAGCAGAATGAAATGGAATGTGTTTACCCCACAGTATCCTAAGAGAATTGTTCACAAGAAGGAGAAAGATGAGATAACGGGGTTGCACAAGGTGACTTTGAAGTATAAACCACCAAAAGTGTTGAAGCATATTCCTTTGATGCAAATTCCACAACACTTTTCGAAAGATTTTATGTGGTGGTACTATGATTGGAAGACAGTAGAGGCTATTATTGTTCTGAAGGATGGTATGAAAGATTTCAAGAAGATTCATATCTTTGACCCGATGTGGTTGATAAATTGCTCGCACTAGGACATTATCATGTTATACTATAATCCAATTTACTGTTAAGAGAAAGACAGTGAACAGGCGGCTAAATACCAACGTGTGGTATTTCTATGTTTTGCATGGGATGTCAATGCGGGTTGTGACTTTGATAAGAAGCTGGGAAGTTTGTTCAGATTCAGAATGTTGAAAAGAAGAAACGTAAGCAAACTCATGAACCAGTGATGACGAAAGAACAAAAGAAGATATTGCATATCAAACTGATGAACAAGAGAATGGATGAAGAGCGAAGGCTGAAGCAATTCAAGCAATAGTCTAGGGGGAGTTTGTAGATACACGAAAGTGCGACTAGTGCTATTGAATTGCGGATTCTAAAATGTATTGCTGACTACGGTTGGTTGAAGGTGGATATCGTATGGTCGAAGGAGGCTCTGGGAGGTCGAATGAAGATCTGTTTGTATATATGTCCAGATTCGCCCACTATGAATGGTCGAACCTGCACATTCGACCAAGTTAATTGGGCGAATGTGCAGGTCTATATAAGGTTTTATCATTTTTTGAATGTTAACTTTTGGTCATTTTGTTTCCCTCTCAGAGTGTGTTTCTCCCTAGGGTTTTTGTCAAGTCTGTAACTGATTTATATCATTGTAAACAAGCTTTTAAAGTGTTAATGATTATGATTATGAATGAAATGAATGTGTTTATGATGATTTGTGTGTTTTGCTCGTTTTATTATCATTTCGTGATCAATTCATGGATTCCGCACCTGAATTGAACTTGTTTGATCATATTCTTTGTTTGAATAGCCGATCCTATACGCATACAATTTTTTTATGCAGCTTTTTTTTTTCTCTTCTTAATTATATATATAACATGTATAAATACATTTAATTATTAAAAATAGCAATCTTAGTTCAAAATTTTTATAAAAATTATCCCAGCTTTCCAAGACTCTAAAATTTATATTTATAAATTTATTTTTCTGAAAAATATTTATTTATTATTTTAATGTATTTATTTTGTTTAAATAGTAATTAATTCATAAAAAAATCATTTTTAATCATTTTAACACCAAAGTTTTTGTAGGGATATTTATTACCATATAAAAAGTTTTGGTAGTTTAATTTTTTGCAAAAATATTATTTTTTATCCAGTTTTATAATTTAATTATATTTAATTGTTTTAATTCAATTAAATTCGCTTTTAAATGAAAATAACTTCATAAAATTTCAAAAAAAATTATTCTAAACTTATAAACCCACGAAATTTTCAGAAGTTAATTTTAATTTCAGAAAAATATTTATTAAGTATTATTAATAAATTTATACTTCTTTAATAGTAATAAATTCACAATAAATCCATTTTTCATTATTTTTGCATCAAGATTTCACATAAATTATTTTTGTTCATTTAGATCAAAAATATAAATTTATGATTTGAGATTTATGAATTTTAATATTTTTAGATATTAATACTATATTTTTGACAAATAGAAATAAATACACTAAATATTCAATTTTTGAGAAAATAATTTTATAAAAATTATTTTCATATTTAAAATCTTATAATATGACCATACTTTATCAAAAATTTACAAATAACCTTTTATTTAATTACTTTCCAAAATTTCCCTCATTAACTATTTATCTAATTAACGATTGATCAATTATCAATCCCCCAATTAGTAACTCTAGAAATACTTGTAGACTAAAAAACTTAGACTTTTAAGTTTTCCCATTACTCAATTATTGCCTTATAAATAGGGTGATATTTGGACGCAAGAGCCACAATTATTCTATATCAAGGGATTCAATTCTATCATTAAGGTGAGTTTACAAAGCCCCTTTATCTGTTTTACATTTTGGGGTGAAACATGTTTAAACATTTTATACACTATCATTTACTCATTCTTACATTGTTGAAACTTGTGATTTAATTACATTATCATTTACTCATTCTATCATTTGACTGTAACAAAAAGACACAGTACAATCATTAACATTGATCAAGCCGCCTGTTTAGATTATAGCGCTATAGGTCTGACAAACCCATCCCCCCGCATAAATTCAGGGATGATCGATAACAGTTACACTATTACTAACTTGCGAGTTAGGTCTCAGTCGACACAAGGTTTGGTTGTACAAAAGACGCATTGTTACATGTCGGACTCATATTCTATTATTACTCATTATTATACTTCAACTATGATTTCTATTATCCTACGTTAGTATTATATGTCAATTATAGGCGGTTATCCAACCAACCATTATGTCAGTTAGTCAAGGGACTCACACCCTTTCATTTGTATATAAACCTGATTGTATCAACATCTGCATTTAGTAATCTATGTAATGTATCTTTGATTCACTCAATTCTCCCTCAAGACCATATCATTCGATCCTCTAATGTCACACTTAGCAAGTTTAAAATTTTTGTGCCACTTCCTTAATCTTATCAACATCAACGGAAGCATTAGGAGCAGGTTTATCTCTAATCCTAATTTACCAATTTCCATGAAATAAGAACAAAGCACAAAGCTATTATCAATAGAAGTAACTAGGAAGTTCAGTGCTACAAATATTTGGTTTGAACTGACGGTGAAACAATAATCAACTAATAAGTAAACTTTATTATCTTCAATAGCATAAGCAACATTTAACATAAATCTCCCATTTGCTACACCCATAAAAACAATTGACCAGAATGCATGCAGAATGATCAATTGAACAGTAGAACAAATCCAAAATCACATAAAGTCAGTAACTGGCACGTATTTATGAAGAGAAAAAAATGAAATTTAACATGTAGATTCTTAATGGAAGAAAATAAATATAAATTGAGACCCTTTGTTATGAATTCACTCATTGAACGAACATCAAAATAATGATGTGAATTGCGATTTTGAAAAACAAAAATTGTAGAATTGGGGTCACCGGTGATTGGACTTGAATTATAATAATTATTCACAATGCATTTCAAACATTAATTTATCTCCTGATTTAGGATTTTATTCCATCTCAGTATAATCTTAAATAACAAAAAATGAATGAATTTGCATTTGGGTCGAAAACCATAAGCGAAGATCATGTAGGGGTATCTTGACAACACTGAGGTAGCACAATACTTCATCTAAATAGTTGAGGGCAATTCATCAAACAGTTGGTGGACATGATGTTGTTGGTAAAAAAATGATTTATCTGTGTAATTCAAATTATTGATGCAAATTTCTTTATTACAAACTGTTTCATAATTTAAGATGATTGGACTTCCATGACACAACAATCAAATGAAACCTATTTGATATCATCATGATCATGATCATCATCAACAACCTTCCAATGACGGGTCACTGGTCTCATCGTTTTGCTTGGATAAAATTCTATGCTTCTTTGAGGTCCACGCTGCTTTATCAAACGCTTCTTTTCTTCTATATCCGACACATGAGAAAACATATGGTACGAGTGGAATGCATGGTCACAATGTAAGCACTTCCAGATAATATGGGATTGCAATCTTCTCTCGCAGTATTTGCACAAACCATCATTCTCAGTCCCCAGTGCAAGTGTCATGGGATGTTTGTGGAGATATTTTGAATAAATTGTACGTATAAACACCTTGAAGTTAATGTACGTATAAACACCTTCCAAATTGAGAGAATTAATACCTTGTTCAGATTGAAGTATTAACGGAGCACATGCTGAATGAATGGATTGTGCGCACTTTAAACAATGATAGAACCACTTTCCAGGATCAAGACCCTCCTCACAAACTTCACATAAGTATTGACTTTTGTGGTCCTCAACTGGGGAGTAGCTCAGGTGCAGTGGGTGCTTGTCCAGCTTATGCCTAATTGTTTTAGGTAAATGCAAAGCACATCTGCAGTCTAAATAGAAATCACAAATAGTACATCTAAAATAAGTCTCACCTTCAGCAATACTCACACGACATGCGCGACATTCCATATTAGATACACTGCTATGGCTTGAGGAAGCACCGTCTACTCTTACCAGTAAGTGATTCGAATTCGCGTGTGCTTCATGTGTAATTTCTTTAGGCATAAAGGCACAGTTAACATCAATGAAGTAATTAAACTCAGGGCACCAATATATAATCCCATTGCAAGGCAATCTACAAACTTTACACTTGTTTTCTTCAACGACATTATTATAATCCGCAAGCCAAAGTTCACGTTGAGGGTGGGCCACATGGTTAATTAGTATTTTAGGTAGCCGAATGCACCAATCGTGGAGAACAAAGTCATCATCTATTGGGCATTTGTAAAATGGCATTTTTGTAATTGGTCTTACACATACATTGCATAATAGTTTAATCCTCTTCATTGGGTCATGAAGAGAGGTGCTTGTATCAGTATTTATTAGGACTAACGAATGCTGATGCGCCGAATGTATGAGGTGGCCATTTTCATCTCTTCTCGTCACACAAGTCTCGCCTTCAAATATTTGATGTGATAAGATATGTGATTCATCCTCGACTGGCAGGTGAACAAGGTTGGGATAATCAACATCTTTGAAATTTTTTTCAACTTTTCCTAAGCCTGATACATAGAAATTGAATAAACTATAATCAACTATGCGAATACTTAATTAACCATTATTCAATATAATGAAATTTACAGTATGTATTAAATTAAATGGAGATGTAGCAGTCTTGGATTGGGGCATACCCATTTGTGAAAAAAAGTTTCAAAAACAATATTCGTCATGATATAGAGTAAATAAGAGATATTGCAATCCTTAAAATTTACTATTTTTTTTAATAATAAAAAAGAAACTAATCTGTGAAGTGTCATGTATATATGCATAAGTTTCAAGATTTACCGGGTAATAAGACGGACATGAAACGCTCTATCCTTTGTGTTCCACAATCTGGGTGAACGTAGTACATGCATTTACTACACTTGTAAATCAAATGTTCATCTTCTAATTTTACACCACAAATCCTACATTCGCAATCATATAATTTATCTAAAAATGAATATGAAAGGGTGAGCAAGTGGCGATGGCTAAATTGTTGAGTTTTAAGTGATAGCTTTATGGGAAGAGAAAGACAATCGGAATTTGCTAAGAAGTTAAAACAAGTGTTGCACTGATAGAAATGTCCTTCGTGTTTCTCGTGACATGCAAAACACTCGCTCAAAATAGCTTTGAAACCAACAGGGATTAATGGGTGTGGGTGGCTGGGGTGATGGATCATATTTTGCTCCACATATGTGGCACAGTGTAGATCGATTTCATAATTGCATTTTGAACATTGATAACAAATGCCATTTTGATGATTTTTTAGACAAGCATGACATTTCTCATCATTTGATGTTCTTTTAAGGATAAGAGGATGAGAAGGGTGACCTTGGAATTTTAAAGTTAGGGGTATTTCTTCACAAAATTTATGTACGGAGTAATGACATGACGACATGGTACATTTGTAGTAATAACAGTGGTACCAGTCAATTTGTCTGTTACACCGGTTACAAATGCACACGAAGTTTTGTGTTGTGATCAAATCCTCATCAACGTATTCATCATCGTCTTCTATATAGTCTCGATGCATCAATTGCAAATCTACGAGTGCTAATGGATGCTCATGTTGAAGATCTTCTAGGTCCAGCTCCTTAACATCCATTTTAGTGTTTCTCTGTGTCACTTTATTGTATATGACGATTGATTATTTCCAAATGTAACAAGTAAGGTAAACATAAAAGATAATGAAAATATTGAACATATAAATAGCAGTGTAATCTGCTAGGTGAGTGGTTCTTGTACTACTCCCCTCAGGTTTGTGTGAAAATATAAAATCATGCGGAGATTAAATAAACTTAAACTTCATGTACTAAGTTTGACCAGGTTCACAAGTGTAGACGAATTTGTTGTTAATTTAAATATAAAATCCTATTTTATATGATATAATGTGTAACTTGCAATAAGATCATTATATTTATAGTTGTATTAAAATGGTTGTGGTTAGGGTAAAAATGGTGTGTTTTGTGAGAAGGGTGTGAAGTAATTGTGCCCTTAAGATCGTATTGATGGATGGTTAAGATTAAATGGATGTCAAAGTTGTAAGTTTTGTTATAGTTTAATTAACTAATTAGGTCTTGTGAGGGTATAATTGTCAAAACACCATTATTTGAAACACAAACCATTAACCAACTCTCTTCATTTAAGGGGAGTTTTCATACAATCATAAAATCTGCGAAAACCATACCTATGATCATCTATCTACCTACCTACCTACCTACCTACCTACATACCTACCTATCTATCTATCTCTAGTCAAACTCTACAATCATAAAATTTGCAAATAATAAAACCTCAATCATCATAGCTACATGGACCATCCGATTACTATTTGAAAACTAGGAACTAAATCCAAATTTTTGGTTAACCAGATGGACCATTTGTATACAATACTATTTGTAATATATTACATACATGCATGCTTATGTTTTTTTAGTTCTCTGTTAAAAATTAGCACTCCATTAAACATACATATATAAAAATAAATTACACACACATAAACACACACATATATTATATATTCTTTCAAAGCAAACCTAATTTAGACTGAAGGATAATTTCAATACGTGTATAATAAACATAAGATAATTTTGATATATGCATGATGAATTTTGATATGTCTTGGATAAATTTTGATAATGTGTAGGATAAACTGCTAATAACTAATTAATTTTAGAGATAACAATTAATATAATAAGAGTTAAATCATTTAATGTTTTACCGTTATGTTTTTCTTCTTTTTGTTCTCACATTAAGTTTCTTCTTATTTAATCATATCCTTATATAAATATATATAGTGAAAAGTTCAAATGAAGGATTTCAATTGGTTTAAATTTCTTATATATATATATATATATATATATATATGATTTAACTCTTATTACATTAATTCTTCTCATTTTAACTCTCAACTCTCTCTTTCTCTCTCTCTCTCTCTCTCTATATATATATATATATATATATATATATATATATATGGGATAGAAAACTCATTTTATCTAAGTAAAATACTAAAAAAAACTAGTTCCAAGCTTCTCTTTCTCACGTCATCCCCATTTAGAAAAAAAATATAAAAAAATACGAATTCCTGCGCCCCCCATATATATATATATATATATATATATATAAGGTAATTATATTTTTAAAAACAAAATAATGAAACAATAATTATGATTAAAATAAACAACACATATTATTCGATGCGAGATTTTAACGTGAGGCAAGGTTGAACTCGGGTTCTTTTTAACAAGTCAAACCTTAGTTTATATGAAACACTAAAAGGTGGAGAATTAATAAATGTGTACCTTGATGGGCAGTTGGTGGCGGTTTAATAATACTTATGAATTGGATTTGATTATTACTTCATATATATAATGGGTGAGGTCCAACTTTTTTTGGAATATATGTTTATAGTTTTGGAAGCAAAGCAAAGAATCAAGATTCCATTTTCTTAAGAATTGCACTTTTGTTTTTATATAAAGATAAAGAATGATGCTTTATTTTATGTGGGTAAAGAATAATGTATTATGTATTACTTTTTATTTGATGTATTTTGGTTTCAATTATGATGCATTTAGTATGTACAAATCCTTAATTAGCAAATTTGATTGGGGTTACCGTCAATCAACCTAGTATCCCAATTTAAATTAGATGTAAACTATATCTTATCACATTTTTTTAATATATCCTATTTCATGTATTTATATTAGAGTCATTCACAATAAGAGGCTTTCATATTGGCTCCACGTAATCACATGCTCATCCAACCCACACTTTGCCTGTCTCATTACCAATGCTGAATTATTCTAAACATATTTCAAACCATAGTCTACTTATTCTGTACTAAAACATACTCATAGCGTTAGTACAAAATCTAGACATAGTTCAAACCATAGTCTAATTATTCTCTGCATATTTTGCTAAGTACAAAATCTACTGAAGAAGAAGATGACAAAGTATTGAAGAAGCTGATACAAGTACTGAAGAACAAAGTGCTGAAGGTGAACCAGACAGAACACCTGAAGAACAACTTTGTCATTAGAAATTGTTTGTTCTTCAGCAGATACAGTAGAAGCTTTCCACCGCCCTTATACTTTAGTAGTTTAGTATTATATTAGTTTTTACTACTTTATGTACATGTTCCAATACTACAGCCTGTTGTAGTATTATTATATTAGTTTCAATACTTCCAATGTACATATTGTTCAGTCTATAAATAGCATCATCTATTTTAGACATCTTTGCAGTAAAACCATTTCTAATATATGAGAATCATTTGAAGCATTTACAACTGTTTTATTCATTAACTGTTTGATTCTCATATTAATTGCTTTAGTTCTATAATTGAGGGGAAGCATTTACACTATGTTCCAGAGTTTCATTAAAGGATGGAAGAGAAAGGATTGGGAAGGAAGTGGGGGAAAAAATGTGTTCCAGAGTTTTTTATAGGAGGGAAAGGGAGGGAATGAGAGGGATATTAAGGAGGATTTTAGTGTGATTTTCAATCTTTCCAATTTGGAAGGAATTGGAGAGAAAGGAAGAGGAGGGAGATCCTTTCTCTTCCATCCTTTAATAAAACTCGGGAACACAGTGTTACACCTGTTAAAAGTGATATTTTAACTTAGAACACTTAATATTATTCCACTGTGCATTTACTTTGATATATCTATTGCAAGTGTTCATAAAGAATCTGTGATAAGTCAGCAACTGACACTACTAGAAAAATACCCTTTTTTGACATTCATTTTAGGATATACACCTATTTAATGACATGCAAAAGTGTATGTCATTGACGACTCACATTATTAACATCTAAAACAGGCATAAACAGTTTCATGATTGGATAGAATTAGGCTTATATTATTGAATTTGATGCTTAAATCATTCCTATTTGTATTTCTCAGGAAAATGGAGCTCCAAGACGGAAAGGAAGGATTTCCGGGAAAAAACTGGAGATTCCGGAAGATACGAGACTTGCAGCATGTTCCCTGTATGTTTTGAAGACAATCCCGAGGCTTAAACACTGATAAAACCAGTCCGGGAGTGACCCTGCGCACCCATGCACACTTGCATGAAGGCCTTGCACGCTAGAAGACAACGCAACAAACCTGGAAATCAACAAAACTTGGGGAGCAAGGCAAGCATGCCCGTGCCTGCCCATATTGCACGCCCGTGCTCAGCCTGCTATGCCTATAAATACCAAGCTACCCCTCACCATTTGTTCATCCCTTCTTGTGCTCTCTTGGGCTGACTACCAAGCTTCTTCCAGAGATCTTGGGGTCCCTTGGGAGGCCTTCTGGTTCTCTTAACATCCCTCAATGGTTAGGCTTCGATCTACCTTGATTAGCTTGGCCAAGAAGAGGATCGCAGAGTAGTTATGCAATAAACATCGAGGGTCGTGAGGATCATGAGAGAATACATATCACTTGGAAGATGTAGAGCTTGTCTATGAGCAGCCATGATCCTTGTGTTGATCATTTATATGTGTTGATTTGTATACTATTATTATTATTATTAGTAGTAGTTTATTTTTAGTTATTTGTCGTGTTATCTTCTTCTAATCTTTGTTTGTTTATATTGGTGACAGGTTTGAATAATGATTAACTTAATAACAATCTTAATTTAATTAATCAATGGTATAATCAGCTTCTGGTAGTCCCGAGCTAGATCCAAGGCGAGGAACCGGTAGTGAGACAGATCCTTCGGGCTTCTGATATCCAAACCGGATTCTAAGCAATGGCTTCTGAAGTGGACCAGATCTGAGTGAAACATTTCTGGTTCATACCAGATGGTTGAGTGGTCTTCTTGGCAAAGGATGGTCCACCTATGGGCGCACCAGGGATCTCTTTCGTATCATACGCCTATAGGGTTAGGGACCGCCTTTGTTAAGAATTTCATTCAGCTCGGGAGGTTAGGGTTGGGTAATTAAGTCATCACTTATTTAAAGGCAATTTTATGGTTTCTAGACCTATAAACATTAAAGTGTCATCAAGATAAATAAAACAAAGGTTCTTTATCTAGTTCTCGTTAGTACAAAGCCGTTAACCAATGAAGAGACCGCCTTCCTGTGACAACTGTAAGAGAGATCTTTTGGCTTTGACCGTTAACCAATGGGGATACGTGGTTGCGAGGATAAAGAGACTTTTCGGTACGGAACGCGAGAACTAAGGTGAGGTGTACGATGTCCCTAGCCGGAGTGAAGCCTCCAATTTAAGAAGATGATAAGTTTGAAGACCCGAAGACTTGACCGCGGTTCGAGGAGCCCGCTATACGTGAGGCCTTGGCGAAGTACCCCATGTGGACGCACGCTGGAAAGGTTTAAAATTCTACGTAGTAGTCGCCTTCGCTTCTCTATCAAGGAGTCGGCACTTCAAGATCACTCTCGTCTTCAACACAATTAACTATCTTAAACTATTAACTTTAAATATTAAACTTAACTACTTAGGCGAAGGGTCCCGAGATTGCATATCTATCTACTATTTTATCCCACTTTAGCTTTTATAAAAACCAAACCTTTTTAAAATTCTTTTTATTAAAGAACCCCTCCGTTTTATTTTTCCTTTTTAAAACCCGATCAATTGATTGATGAAAGGTTGAGTAGGGGAAATGTTGGATCAGTAAGCTGCTCTTTTAGTTGAACTTGCTAGTTGACACTTAAGTGTTTAGCAAGTTCTTGGAGAGTGATAGCACAGCGGAATGTTTATAAGTTTATAGCTACACTTATCAACAAGAGTTATTACTCCCCCTGGAATCAAGAACTAATAAATGAGAAGTGTTTATTGAGAATCTAAGTATTGAATGAGAATGAAACACTTTGACAGATTCTCAGTAAACACGAAATGGAAATAACAATAATAAGAGTTGAAGGATTTCTTGTATTAAAATCAATGTCCAAAACAGAAGGATGAATCCTTCTGTTTATAGACTTTACAAATACATGAACCTTGCCAAAAGCAAGTTCAGAAACAAGTTGCAACAAGTTGCAGTCTTGGAACTTGTACATAAAGCAAAAAGAAATACTAAAGTATTAAACTACTGATATACAAAGGCGGTGGAAAAGATCTTCTTCAAGTACTGATGAATGACAAACTACTGATGAGTAGTTTGTCTTCAGTAGTTCTTCAGTAGAAGTGTCTGGTTTGAACTTCAGAACTTCTGATGACTTCTTCTTCAGCACTTCTGAATCTCTTCTTCAGCAGTTTGATTCTTTGTCTTCAGCAGTTCCATACTTAGAGTATTTTGACAGAAAGTGAATTAGACCAAGGTTTGCAAAAGTGGTTTCACCAATCCTTTTTGTCCTAACAATCTCCCCCTGGATTGATGAAGCCAAAACCTTACTAATTCCTTATTGTTCCTTTCGGTCCTTCACAATTTTCCATATTCCTTTGAACATGGAATTCTTGAGCTGGTTCAGTTGATCATCAGTAAGAGACCCTTTCTTTGGTTCCAAGTGTTGGATTGTAAGCAGGTCTTTGGTTGATAGTTTCTTCAGTTCATTCATCGACCTATATTCCCTGCTTGTTTGATCTCTTCTTGTCACAAGTACTGAGTTGTTATCAGTAAAGGACCATCTGATGACTGGTACTTTAGACTTGTCAAAGTCTGCAGTGTAGGGAACCATGGTGGTACCCTGGGTTTCTCCTAAGTGTTGAATGTTTTCAACTTCAGTGACCCTCAGGTGGGATTCACTTCCTTGCTGTTGTTCCATCACATTAGGTATCTGAAATGTTGGCAAATGATGTTCAGTTACTACCTTGGTGTGCAGTTTGTCTGTGATGGTCTTCTGGATTTGATATGCAAAGGTGGAAGGATCCCTGAATTGTGTGAGCAGAGGCTTCTCTTCTATGTCAAAATCAGAATGTACTACTGTACTACCTTCTAGTAGTACCATTCTGAAATCAGTCTTTACTTTCTCCTCTGACTTCTTTCTTTGGGTAGCTGGTCTTCTTTGAACACCAGAAGTTCTAACTACTGAAGTTGAAGCTTCAGCAGTTTGAAACTTCTCTGGATTAGCAGCCCTTGCAGCCTTGTATTTTCTATATGTGTCCACCAATCTTTCTTCTTTCCACTTGGACACTGAGGCTTTTGAACCATAACCATTGGCTACCAGTTCTTCTATCATCTGAGCTCTCTTGTCCTTTGTGTCTTTACTTGTTGCAAGTTTATCTGCAATAAGTTGAGCTCTTCTTGTCAGCTCTTCCACAGAGAGTCTCTTCAATGTGTGGGCTTTGACTTTGCTGTTCTTCATAATGTAAGACATCAGTTGATGTCTTTTGTCTTGTTCAGCAGTCTCATCTAGGCTAGCCTGCCTTTGGAGTTCAGCTTCATAAGCCTGAAGTTTTTCTTCATGGCTTAGGTCTAAGTCATCCCTTTCTTCCAGAGTTTTCCAAATCTGATCTTCTCTGGCCTTCTTTTGGGCTGCAACTAAACTCTTCTCAAGAAATTCTGCTGATTGAGAGATTGGAGAAGGGTTTAGCACAGTCATTGTGGTAACTGTTGTAGTAGGCCTGATAGGAGCAGAGGTTGGTTGAATAGGAGTAGTTGATCTGGAAGGGTCAGCAGTTTGAGTCTTGGAAGTGTTAACTTCTGATGGGTTGACAACTTCTGAAGGTTTGTCAACTACTGAAGGATTGTCTTCAGTACTTTCTGATTCTTCATCAGAACTTTGGCCATCAGAGGTTTCTTCATTGTGCCCTTGGGATTCATCAGCCTTTTCAGCATCTTCTATTTCTTGAATAGAGACACCAAATTGTTGTGCCAGTTTCTCTTTTCTGGCATGATCTTTTTGATCTCTAGCTAGGATAGCCACTCTTGCCTTTCTTCTGGCTTCAAGTGTATCCATAGGTACCTTGATTTTCTCCCCCTTTTTGGCTTTATCACCTTTGGAAGTTGAAGCTTGGGAGAAATGACCTTGAAGATGAGCAATCTGTTTGCTGTTGTGATCAATCTTGTTGGACAGATCATTCATCTTCGTCTGTATCACTCCAAATTGATTCTTCATGGACAGCTCCAAGTCAGCTGTGTATGTTTGGATATGATTCTTGATGAGGGTGTTCATCATGTGATACAAGGGACCATCTGGGCTGCATAGTTGGTTCAGGTCTATGCTTGTTTGCCCAGGGAATTGGGTAGGCATTTGTAGTGAGGGGTGTGTTTTTGGTTGATCTCCTTGTTGTACAGGAGATGCCACTCTAGGGGAATCATGGATTGAGTGGGCTTTAACCTGAGATGATGTGACTAGCTTCTTGAGCTTAGAGATACCAGGTGCAGGACCTTCACTTATAGCCGTCAATTCAGTAGTTTTGTGTTTTGAAACATCATCCAAATCAATGGAATCATCTGAATCCCTGATTACATCCTCAATGAGGACTGTATCAGTTACATCATGAGCTGAGCCCAACTCAGTTGTCTCATGTACCTCTTGTTCTTGGTTCAGAGGATTTCCTACCTCAGGCATTAAGCCTTCATCAGTAGTTGCCACAGTTGAGGTCTTAGCTATGTTACTTCTGTCCTCAGGTCCACCACTGGGTGGTAAATGAGTAGTAGCAGCCTCAAAAGTACCAAAGGTTTCTAAGTTAGGGCTTAGAGACCCTGGTTCATCCTCATCTCTTTGGTTAGGGCTATGAGTGTCCACATCCATGTCACTGTCTGAGTCTATGTCCACTGTTTGATGTGGTTGAT
Organism: Ambrosia trifida; assembly: GCA_028751855.1. NCBI lineage: Eukaryota > Viridiplantae > Streptophyta > Magnoliopsida > Asterales > Asteraceae > Ambrosia > Ambrosia trifida. Next base: position 99,611,285 of record CM054128.1, on the reverse strand, counting down.
GGGGACTGACATGTGTAGATGGGACTTTCTCTTTTAGCCCAGAGAGAAGTTTGGCTATTTCAATGTCTGGTTTAGAAATTTGGGGTGCTGGTTTAGTAGTTTGGGCAATGGGTTCAGTAGTTTCAAAAGAAGAGTCAATTAGAATATTTTTCTTAAGTCTTTTTCTTTTGAAAAGGATAGTTATTGGTGCTCTTGGTGGGGTTTGAGATGGATGAGACTGAGAGGATGTTTCAGTCACATCTTTAAGAAGTGCAGATTGCACAGTAGTTTGTTCAGGCATCTCAACCTCCTGAACAACTTTTCTTTTGGGTTTGGTGGGTTTTTGTTTTGTTATCTTGGGTTTCTTAGCCTTTGGTGGAGTAGGTTTGGAAGATGAGGGTTCCATGGGGACTGGTGCCTATTCCCCTTGGTCATCTTCTGGCCAGGCAGCCTGCTTGTTATGCCTTGAGTATGCTTGTGAGGTTAAGGGTTTCAAAATTTCAATTTTACCCACAAGCACCTCATTACCCAGTTCAGATATTATGCACTGCATAATGAACCTTGGATATAACAAAAACTTTTTCTTAGTGTTATTGTGATGTAACACCAACTCATTAAAGAAAAGTTTTGATGCCCTGAAATTTGTTTCATTCACAATAGAATGAAAGATTGGTTGAAAGGTTGAGGGCATCTGGTCATAAGACCCAGTTTTAGGACTCAAGCACATAATAATATAATGAAACAAAAGTTTATATTTTGGTTCAAAATACTTTTTAAAGATTGTAGCTTGTGAGAGAGTACCTTGATAATCACACTCAGTCATGGTTAGGTGGATAGCAGAGTTGTCAAACTTCTCAGGGACATTCACATCATTCAACCCCAGTCTGTTTGAGAGTATGGCCGGTGTTATGGCCATTTGTCTCCCTTTAATTGTTGAGTTGAGGGAGATAACTTCATCATCCACCATCACTGTCTCAGCATTAGCCCAGAACTCATTTAGAGTTTCAGGATGTATTGGTGGGTCTATGGTGAGAGTGGTGAAATATTGGGATTTGACGACGAGATCAATGATCTCATCGTATTGGGACCAGCCTTCTTGTTTTTCTAAGTAGGCTCTGAGATTGTGTCCCTGTTTGAGAACTAAAGCCATGTGGTTTGTGTGTGTTGATGAATCGAACAGTGATTTTGTGTTGCAGGTTCAGGGGTTTGAGAGCTTTCTTGAGAGAGAAGGAGGGAATTTTTGAGTTTGAAAGGATAAGTGTTGAAAAAAGATATTTATCAGAAGTTTTTTAACCGCTTGGATCTTCTTTATTAGAAGTTTTAAACCGCCTAGGTTAAAAATCTCTTTATCAGAAGTTTTAAACCGACTAGGTCAAACTTCTGATGATGGGAAAAGTCAGATTTGCCCTTTTTGACCAAACTGCTGATGAAGGATTATCTTCATCAGTAGTTCCCATTTTCTCTTCAGTAGTTTTGAACAGCTGATGAGAAATACTTTATAAATACTTTTATTCATAACTTCTGAAGGTTATTTTATCAGAAGTTAATCACTTTTTAGAAATTTTCCCGGTACTGATGTTTTGTTCATCAGTAGTTTCTCTCTTTTCAGAAGTTTTTCAAGTGTTTGAAAACATATGTAAGTGAAAAACAAAAAATGTGTAGAAAAATGAATAGAAATACTTACAAATTTAGCATCCCTAGCATGGATACTAACTTCTGAAATGTTGATGTGTCAAGGGGTTTAGTGAAAATGTCAGCTATTTGATTAGCTGTTGCTACATGTTTCACTTCAATCTTGCCTTTTTCATAGCAATCTCTTATGAAATGATACCTGATTTCAATGTGTTTAGTTTTTGAAAACTGAACAGGATTTTAAATGATGCTAATGGCAGATTTGCTGTCTACAAGCAATGGTGTCTTGGTCTCTTTGATTCCATAATCAAGAAGTTGATATTGGAGCCATTGTATCTGTGATGTACAACTTGCAGCTGCAATGTATTCAGCTTCAGCAGTTGAAGTTGCAACAGATGTTTGCTTCTTTGATTGCCAGGACACTAGACAGTTTCCCAAGAATTGACAACCACCAGATGTTGATTTTCTTGACATTTTACACCCTGCATAGTCACTATCTGAAAAAGCTGATAACTTGGTATTGCTTGAAGCAGGATACCAAATTCCAAGTGTGGGAGTTCCTTTCAGATATCTGAAAATTCTTTTGACTGCAATAAGGTGTGATTCCCTAGGAGCTGATTGATATCTAGCACAGACACATGTTGAAAACATAATATCTGGTCTAGAAGCAGTTAGATATAAAAGGGAACCTATCATACATCTATACATGGTTTGATCAACCTGTTTTCCTTGATCATCTGGTTCAACTTGTGTGGTTGGTGTCATGGGAGTGGAACATGATTTACAGTCTTGTAAAGAAAATTTGTTTAATGATTCTTTAACATATTTTGATTGATGTATAAAAGTTCCATTTGTTTGTTGTTTAATCTGCAGTCCTAAAAAGTACTGCAGTTCTCCTATTGTACTCATCTCAAATTTTGATTGCATGAGTTTCTTAAATTCATCACACAATTTTGTGTTTGTTGAACCAAAAATGATATCATCAACATATATTTGAACAAGTAAGACATGATTTCCAACATGTTTTATGAAAAGTGTTTTATCAGTGGCACCTCTTGTAAAGTTATTTTTGAGTAAAAAGGTTGAAAGTGTATCATACCAGGCTCTTGGAGCCTGTTTGAGCCCATAAAGAGCTTTGTCTAGTTTGTACACCCACTCAGGATGAGAAGGATCCTCAAACCCAAGTGGCTGACAAACATACACTTCCTCTTTTATCTTTCCATACAAAAATGCACTCTTGACATCCATTTGATAAACTTTTATTTTGTTAGAAATGGCATAGGCCAGAAATAACCTGATGGCTTCAAGCCTTGCAACTGGAGCAAAGGTTTCATCATAGCCAATGCCTTCTTCTTGAGAGTAACCTTGTACTACCAGTCTTGCCTTGTTCTTTATTATAATACCAGCTTCATCTTGTTTGTTCCTGAACACCCATCTTGTGCCAATTGGTTGCTTGTTTGGTGGTAAGGGACAGATTTCCCAAACCTGTTGCTTGTTGAATTGAAGCAATTCATCTTGCATTGCCTGCACCCAATTGTTGTTTTTGAGAGCTTCCTGGTACTTCTTTGGTTCCAACTGTGAAATAAATGCTGAGAATAGACGAAAGTTGGAAAGCTGGTTTCTTGTAAGAACACCTGATGCAATATCACCCATGATTTGATCAAGTGGATGATCTTTGTGTTCGATCAGTTGTTGTAAACCACTGACAGGTGTTGGTGGCTCATGTTCCTCAAACAAACTACTGAGGTCTATTATATCTGGTTCAGCAGTTTCAGTGTCTTCAGTAGTTGCAGGTGCTGAAGCAGATGTTTGAGTTTGGCCTTCAGTATTTGTTGAATCAGAAGTTTGTGAAACTTCTGATGGTTTTGAAGTTGACTTAATGACTGTTTGAGGAGTCCATGGTGCTGGATCCTCATCATCAAACCTTTGATCACCATAATAAGTAGGTTTGGATGAAGTGACAGTCTTTTCAGGTTCAAAATGAAAGTTGTCAAGGTCAAAGAGTTCAGCAGGATGTGCTGGAATGAGAGTGTGTTTTGACTCATTGAACTTGACATTCAGTGTTTCTTCTACTATCCTGGTTTTTGAGTTAAAAACCTTGTAGGCTTTTCTAGTTGATGAATAACCAAGAAAGTAACCTGAGTCAACTTTGGCAGCAAACTTTGAAATAGATTCCTTGATGTTCAAGATGAAACATTGACATCCAAAAGCCCTGAAAAAGGAGATAAGGGGCTTCATGCCATGAAGAACTTCATAGGCAGTCTTTGAATGTCTCTTGACAACAAGAACTCTATTTTGAACATAACATGATGTGTTAACTGCTTCTGCCCAGAAGTATAAAGGTAGGCCAGAATCAGCTAACATTGTTCTTGCTCCTTCTATTAAAGTTCTGTTCTTCCTTTCTACCACACCATTTTGTTAAGGAGTTCTGGCAACACTGAATTGTCTAATAATCCCTTTAGACAAACAGAAGTCATTCAGAGTTTTGTTCCTGAACTCTGTCCCATTATCACTTCTAATGGTTTTGACAGGTAGAGAGTATTGCTTCTCTACTTGTAGAATGAAGAACTTGATGATTTCAGCAGCCTCATCCTTGGAAAATAAGAAGAATACCCATGTAAATCTTGAGTAGTCATCAATGATGACTAAGCAGTACTTCTTTTTACCAAGGCTCATGATCTTTACAGGCCCAAATAAGTCCATATGGAGTAGTTGAAGACATGCAGTTGTTTTTGATTCTTCAATAGACTTATAGGAGGACTTATGCTGTTTACCCTTTAAACAGGATACACAGTGTTCTTGACACTGGTATACTTTTAAGGGTAGACCTCTGACCAAGCCCATTTTTGTGACTTTATTTATGGTTTTAAAGTTCACATGGCCAAGTCTCCTGTGCCAGAGATCAGTTTCTGAAGTTGATGCCCTTGAGAAGAAACAGGCAGTGTTGTTCAGTACTTTGTCTTTTTCAATGTCCACTGCATAGACATTGCCACATCTTTTGGCAATTAACAAAGTATGATCTTCAATGATCTTCTCTATCAACTTCTGGCCTTCTGGTGATATGATCTTGCATGCTGTCTTTGTGAAAAAGGAAGAATATCCTTTATCACACATTTGTGACACACTAAGCAAGTTGTACTCAAGGTTTTCAACCAGATTGACCTTGTCAAACTGTATTTTGCCAGAGGAGACATTGCCATGTCCTAGCACATATCCCTTAGCATTGTTCCCAAAGGACACAGATCCATCTCTTTGACTGATAAAATTGTTTATCAGGTATCTGCATCCTGTCATGTGCATTGAGCCTCCACTGTCTACATACCAAATGCTATTTAAGCCTCTGGAAACTCTCTGTGACAAGGCAGATTTTGAGGAGCATCCCTCAAATGCCATTAAGGCAAAGTTCTTTCTGCCATTGTCAGGCTCTCCCCAGTTGATGTCAAACATTTTGTTGTCTGCATCAGGATTGCACTCTGTGGTGTCAAAAGGAAGACTGCTCCAGTCAACATACCCTGAGGTAAATAGACTTTGTTGAGAGGGTTGCTGTTGCTGTGGAGGTTGTTGAGCAGCTGGAATGGGAGGGATTGATTGTTGGCTCTGCATCTGTTGAGCAGGCATCTGTACATATTGTACTTGTGGCACATATTGGTGTTGTGGAGCTTGTGCCTGTACAAAATGTGCACTCCCTTGTGTTCCATTATTCCTGTTATAATTGGGGTTAAAATTGTTTCCAGACTGAGATTGGTTAAAGCCAGAGCTTCTACATTCTCTAGCAAAGTGTCCCAACTTTTGACACTTATGACATCTAAGTTTAGATTTGTCAAAACCAATTTTTGTAGAACTGTTAAGTCCTGGAAACTTCCTTCCTGACCTTTTGTAAAATTTATTTGTTTTTAAACTTAACATGGCCAGTTGGTGTAAAATATCCATTTCTTCAAGGTCATCACTGCTGAAACTATTTAAGTCATCCATGATAAAACACATGTTATCAGCAGTTTGACCAAAGTCATTATTGTCATAACCTGGGAATGATCTTTCAGATGAGATCCCAGCAGTTATGTCAATGCGGTCAAAAGATCCAAAACTATTTGAATAAGTTGGTGAGTCTTGTCCCAATAGTGCTGTACTACCAGGTAGATAGTCATCAGCAGTTTTACCAGAATTTTGTAACTTTTTCTTTTGATCAATTTCTCTCTCAAAAGTAAGTAATCTCCCATGAAGTTTTGTATGAGTGAGGGAGCTAAAATCTGGTGAAGATCTTAAGACTATTGAGTATGTTTCCCATTTATCAGGTAAAGACCTTAAAAATCTATGAAGCATAGATACAGTTGTATAGGTCTGACCATTTAGTTTTAGCTCAGATATTAATGAGGAAAATCTTTCAAATTGCTGAGTTAAAGTTTCCCCATTAATGTGAGCAAAAGTTTCATACTGTTGAGCAAAGATTTCTCTAGTGTTGGCAATCACCTCTTCAGTTCCTCCAAACTGTTCTTTTAGACAGTCCCAAAGCTCTTTGGCACTATCACAATGTAATAGGCCAGAATAGATTTCATTTGGGAGTGCCATTGCCAACATAGAAAAAGCTTTTGCGTCAAGCTCAAGTTTTAGGAAATCATCATCAGTATAGTCTTTTGGTTCTTTTGGAATCTCTTCCTTAGTTTCAAGATTTATATTTACTGGTTTATGAGGACCATATATCACAGATCTCCAACAACCTGTGTTGGTCTGTGACAAGGTATGTGCCATTCTCTTTTGCCATATGTTATATTCATTTCTTACAAGCATGGCAGGTTTAGTGGCAGAACCAGTATTATGAGGATCCATTTTAAAGAGTATTGATTTGTCAAATATCTCTTAAAGTGATGGATGTTGATAAAAGTGAGCTTATAATCCTTTATTGAATATCAATAAGAGCCTGTGTCTGATTCTCAATTTGTTAGATTGATATGTGATCAGATAAACCAGTGCTCTAATACCAATTGTTGGATCAGTAAGCTGCTCTTTTAGTTGAACTTGCTAGTTGACACTTAAGTGTTTAGCAAGTTCTTGGTGAGTGATAGCACAGCGGAATGTTTATAAGTTTATAGCTACACTTATCAACAGGAGTTATTACTCCCCCTGGAATCAAGAACTAATAAATGAGAAGTGTTTATTGAGAATCTAAGTATTGAATGAGAATGAAACACTTTGACATATTCTCAGTAAACACGAAATGGAAATAACAATAATAAGAGTTGAAGGATTTCTTGTATTAAAATCAATGTCCAAAACAGAAGGATGAATCCTTCTATTTATAGACTTTACAAATACATGAACCTTGCCAAAAAGCAAGTTCAGAAACAAGTTGCAACAAGTTGCAGTCTTGGAACTTGTACATAAAGCAAAAAGAAATACTAAAGTATTAAACTACTGATATACAAAGGCGGTGGAAAAGATCTTCTTCAAGTACTGATGAATGACAAACTACTGATGAGTAGTTTGTCTTTAGTAGTTCTTCAGTTGAAGTGTCTGGTTTGAACTTCAGAACTTCTGATGACTTCTTCTTCAGCACTTCTGAATCTCTTCTTCAGCAGTTTGATTCTTTGTCTTCAGCAGTTCCATTCTTAGAGTATTTTGACAGAAAGTGAATTAGACCAAGGTTTGCAAAAGTGGTTTCACCAATCCTTTTTGTCCTAACAGGAAAGTGTGAACCTTGGAATACGATACTCAATACTTACCATCGAAACTATACTATGCACGTCAGGTTCTCTGCCTATGTGTTGGTTTTAGTTTCCAAAGTAAATATTGTTAACTTATAAATTTAAAACTTTGTTAATTAAGGTTTAGTAACTCAGTATTTTTCCCAAACCACTGTTTTGGGATTGTTAAATCAAAATCTTTGGCACCGGGGAAATCGACATCTTTTTAATGCTAAAACCAAACGCATCAAAGTTTTTGGTGTCGTTGTCGGGGAACACAATTATTTCCAAAGAAAGACCCTAGTCACTTGATTGATCGGTTTATTTTTCTTTTTCATTTTCTTTTTAACTTTATTTTTCTTTTTGTTTTCGGTCTTCTTGATTTTTCCTTTTTATTTTATTTCTGCTTTATTTTCGATGATTGCGGTTGTTTCGAGTTTTCTTTGGAGGTTTCCTTCAAGATTCGCGACCTTGGAGAATTCCCGTGGAGGACGCCGAAATCGCCAAGATTGTCAACTTTTATTTTGGAGGGTTTTTATTTTTGATTTAGTTTCGTTTAGAAGAGGTTTGTCATACCGTGAAGATCAGTGGGCAAGTTTAGTTAAATGCGGAAAATGAGCTGGGTGAAATTTTTCAAAAATTTTTAAACTTAAAATGTTTTTCGGGGCTTAAAGTTGGGTTTTAAAATTTAGGAGGATTTTTACGAATTTTAAAACCATATTACGAAAGACCGTTTAAAAATTTAAAAATATAATCTCCACCCTTAAAACCACCATTTTCCGTCACTTTTTTTACAAACCCCCAATCTTCACTCTAAGGTATGTATAAAACTTTTCTAAACAACTTTCTTTTTTTTTTTCTTTGGTTACTTTTCATGCACGCGAGTGCATGTTTGGAACGTGTTTCGACATGTTCCACCCCGCTAGTGTGTTGGCACTAGTATTGTATCCCTAGTATTAGTATTTTATCTATTTAGTTTACTTTTATTTTAGTTTTTAGGTCAGGTTAAGAAAAGCTTGCTAGGATGAGGTAAATTTTTGGGAAAATTTGCAAGGCGGCTGTGGGTAGCGACCACACGTTGATGGATTCGCCGCTATCAGGGGAGTATTAGTTTCTCTTGCCTCTTTTTTCAGTTCCGCATTTAAAATTTTTGCAAAATTTTAAGTGTGGGGTGAAACGTTATTTTTGCTTATTTTATTTTATCTAGCGGGTCACTTGTCATTGGTCGTGCGTTATCCGGTACCCTCTTAGCAGCTTGATACCCGTAGCGTCATTCACGGTCAATTTTGGTAGGTTTGTATGGTCTATTAGGCTCGTCCTAGTGATACCTATTAGACATTTATGCCGAACGGTTCACATCAAAGACGGTCGAAGTAGGTGACGTTAATTAAGCCCAATAGCTCCGTTTATATAATAAAATCAAGTAGAAAAGTAGGTTGCATGGCACGTAGAAAAATACCCCGAAATTTATGCCTAAAACCGATACCTTATCCTACCCGTTTTTCCGTGTGAGAGTTTTGAGCCTTTTCAAGCACCACACTTACATTTATATACTATATATTTTGCTCATTTCGTTTGGCTTGAGAGATATCCAACCTTAGTCCGACTCGGTTAGAACTTGTGTGTTTATGCATTTTCTTGTTTTAAAATCAATAACTAGATTAAAGTGATAGAGGCAATTAGGTTTCACCCCAAAAATAAAATCCTTTCCCTTAGAAAACCCTTTGAGCCTTAGCCTTTCATTTCTTTCACCCAATAAATGAGTCCCGATCATGCGTCACCACAGTAGCTTTAAGATTCTGTCATCACCAAGAGCGCGGGACCGCAAGTTTGAAGAAAAAGGCAACACCGTTGAAAAAGGAGGGAACAATACAAGACGGGGCCAAGAGAAAGATCTTCTGAAAAAAAAAGTAGTTAGAGAGCCCAAAAATAAAACAAGAGCCCAATAAATAGAGAGACCCAAAAAGTGAGCCCAAGAAAATAAAAGTTCTTCAAAAGTTATCTATTGGAACTTTGCTCTCTCTCTCTCTCTCTCTTGCTCCCCGCTCTCTCTACATTCTATCTAAGATCTCTCATCTCTCTCTTGTTTCCCCCTCGCTTTCTCAAGATGCACCCGTTGGACGAGTACCTGCTTTGATAATTCCACTTCGCTGAGCCACGTCTGCCCCCGATATGTTATAGACTATTTTCAAGAAAACGGCAGACGAAAGAAAACTGTGAAAGAAGATGGGACATAATGCACCCTTTTGTGAACAGCAATGCAAAAAGACAGGCCTCTCAGCCGTGACGCTCCGCTGTGATTAGGTGACTCATTCCCTTAAAAAGAAGTTGTTTATCTTTTGCACCCCTACATTACAACCCGAATAAAAGTCCTCTTGATTTTTCTTAGTTATTTGATTTGGAGACGAGGACTTGATATGCATACAAGCCTATGACCCTAGTCAACTTCGGTACGGACTTGAGTGTTCACCCCCAAAACTCACCAAAATGATAAACCCGAGTGATGTGTGAACATTGTGAGCATGTTTAGGTTTGGGCATAATCATACGGGTTAAGTAGGCGTGGCATGCAATTTTATTTTTCTCATAATATAAATAAATAAATGGATTAAGGGTTTGTTAATTACAGTCTGCCTTAATTGTACTTGTGTTTGATTGCTTGAGGACAAACAATCGTCTAAGTGTGGGGTATTGTGATGATTCACATTATTAACATATAAAATAGGCATAAACACTCTCATAATAGGATATAATTAGGCTTATATTATTGAATTTGATGCTTAAATCGTTCCTATTTGTATTTCTCAGGAAAATGGAGCTCCAAGACGGAAAGGAAGGATTTCCGGGCAAAAACAAGCAAAAACTGGAGATTCCTGAAGTTACGAGACTTGCAACATGTTCCCTGTATGTTTTGAAGACAATCCCGAGGCTTAAACACTGATAAAACCAGTCCGGGATTGACCCTGCATGCCCACGCACACTTGCACGAAGGTCCTGCACGCTAGAAGACAACGCAGCAAACCTGGAAATCAACGAAACTTGGGGAGCAAGGCAAGCACGCCCGTGCCTGCCCATATTGCACGCCCGTGCTCAGCCTGCTATGCCTATAAATACCAAGCTACCCCTCACCATTTTTTCATCCCTTCTTGGGCTCTCTTGGGCCGACTACCAAGTTTGTCCCTTGGGAGGCCTTATGGTCCTCCTAACATCCCTCAATGGTTAGGCTTCGACCTACCTTGATTAGCTTGGCCAAGAAGAGGATCATAGAGTAGTTATGCAATAAACATCGAGGGTCGTGAGTATCATGAGAGAATACATATCACTTGGAAGATGGAGAGCTTGTCTATGAGTAGCCATGATCCTTGTGTTGATCGTTTCTATGGCTGTATCTTTCTATTTGTGAACCCGCTTCGATTTGTAGACTTTTATTATTAGTAGTAGTAGTTTATTTTTAGTTATTTGTTGTGTTATCTTCTTCTAATCCTTGTTTGTTTATCTTGGTGACAGGTTTGAATAATGATTAACTTAATAACAATCTAAATTTAAATAATCAATGGTATAATCAGCTTTCGGTAGTCCCGAGCTAGATCCAAGGCGAGGAAACCGGTAGTGAGACAGATCCTTCGGGCTTCTGATATCCAAACCAGATTCTAAGAAATGCCTTCTGAAGTGGATCAGATCTGAGTGACACATTTCTGGTTCAAACCAGATGGTTGAGTGATCTTCTTGGCAAAGGATGGTTCACCTATGGGCGCACCAGTGATCTCTTTTGTATCATACGCCTGTAGGGTTAGGGGCCGCCTTTGTTAAGAATTTCATTCAGCTCGGGAGGTTAGGGTTGGGTAATTAAGTCATCACTTATTTAAAGCCAATTTTATAGTTTCTAGACCTATAAACAATAGTGTCATCAAGATAAATAAAACAAAGGTTCTTTATCTAGTTCTCGTTAGTACAAAGCCGTTAACCAATGGAGAGACCGCCTTCCTGTGACAACCGTAAGAGAGATCTTTCGGCTTTGACCGTTAACCAATGGGGATACGTGGTTTCAAGGATAAAGAGACTCTTCGGTACGGAACGCGAGAACTAAGGTGAGGTGTACGATGTCCCTAGCCGGAGTGAAGCCTCCAATTTAAGAAGATGATAAGTTCGAAGACCCGAAGACTTGACCGCGGTTCAAGGAGCCCGCTATACTCGAGGCCCTGGCGATGTACCCCAGGTGGACGCACGCCGGAGAGGTTTAGAATTCTACGTAGTAGTCGCCTTCGCTTCTCTATCAAGGAGTCGGCACTTCAAGACCACTCTCGTCTTCCACACAATTAACTATCTTAAACTATTAACTTTAATATTAAACTTAACTATTTAGGTGAAGGGTCCCGAGATGTGCATATCTATCTACTATTTTATCCCACCTTAGTTTTTATGAAAACCAAACCTTTTAAAACTCTTTTTATTAAAGAACCCGCCCGTTTTATTTTTCCTTTTTAAAACCCGATCAATTGATTGATGAAAGGTTGAGTAGGGGAAAGTGTGAACCTTGGAATACGATACTCAATACTTACCACCGAAACTATACTATGCACGTCAGGTTCTCTGCCTATGTGTTGGTTTTAGTTTCCAAAGTAAATATTGTTTACTTATAAATTTAAAACTTTGTTAATTGAGGTTTAGTAAAATCAATCTTTTTCCCCAAACCACTGTTTTGGGATTTTTAAATCAAAGTTTTGGCACCGGGGAAATCGACATCTTTTTAATGCTAAAACCAAACGCATCAGTCATAAAAAATGTCATCTTTGATAAAAATTGATAAATTCTTGATGTTTTTTATTGCGTGTCAATAATTTTCCTTCATAAATAAAAAAAACACGACGGTAAACACACTTGAGTGTCATGTTTTTATGTCATGAAAATCTCAATTTCCCGTGCGCCTCCCCATAACAACCCCCACTCATTTCTCTCTCTCTCTCTCATAACAAAACATCTGCTCATCATCTCTTCATCCAATATCAAGAACAAAACCCTAATCTAATATGTTCTTTCAATATTACGATCGAATCTTATAACCTAAACATCTGTTCACTTCAGTCACTTCGAATCTTATAACCTAGCACCATGGATTTTTTTGGCGGCGCATACTTCACCGATGAGAAAGCAGCCAAGGTTGAGAACATCTTCTTAGACTTCCTTAAGAGGTAAATAATTAATTCTTCATAGATCTACAATTAATTGAAACCATTCTCTCATTTCTTGAGGAAAACAAACTAACTATTTGAATTAATTAATAATAATATTAATGTTTATTGTTTTGGTTGTTACAGCTTTAGGTCAGATACGAACCCACGCGAAGTCCATGTACTCGCTCCTAAGGGTTACTCCAATCGCTAACTGAACTCCACTTGATGCTTATGTTAGGAATTCAAAGCCTCATGTTCCATTGTCAATTTGTAAGTATTATGCATCTTTCTCTTGGTCTTTGTTAGCTTTTGATATTGCTTGACTTAATGTGTCAAACTTTTAAGTTAACAATTGTTGATATTGAACTTTGATGTATATTTGAGGTTTGATATTGAAGTCTGGTTGATATATTGAAGTTGGTGTTTTGGTAATTTGTACATGTTTTGCATTTTTTTTTAGGATTCTAAGTTTGGTCATCAAAAGTATGCAAGTATTTCAATTGGTGATAAGAAACCCCTAAATTCGGATTTTGATGATATGTTTGGGGGATTTGCAGTTATTAACAGTTCAAATTCGAATAGTTACAATGATAATGATGATATGCTTGGGTTGATCAAAACGAGATCAGAATCGAAAAATGTTGATCACTGTGATGTTTTTGGGAAGAAGATTGTTTCGCCGGTTATGTAGTCGAGGTTGGTTACCGATTTCTTTGGATGTTTTGTGGGATGGGTTTTGTGGATGTTTTTTGGGATGGGTTTGAAAGCTACGTTTACAACCAAGCGCTGAATCCATTCTTCAAAGGTTAGCTTTGGTTGTCACACCCTCAAATTTTCACTCGGGGTTTATACCGCGAGGCGCGTGACATACCAGGATCCCATAGCCATAAGTGATATGAACGAATCTAAATGCCCAAACCATTTAGCTCGTTTTCAAAAATATGATTTAACGTTTAATCTAAAGTTTAGTAAGTTGTGGAAGCGTAAACCAAACATAACCGTTTTAAGTTCTTGCACAAAACAACGTGCCCATATGCAAAACAAAATAATAAATAAAGTATAAGTTTAATAATGTTCAATATACCACGACTCAATGATGCATGACCTACAGTGCTCCAAACCTAGCGACCTGCAAAAGCATGCTAGCGTGTGTCAATATAAAGTTGGTGAGTTCGCAAAGTAAAGTAATGAGTAAGTAAATGCGTAGGTTTCCAAAACCACATACCCACTAATTCACCACATGCCAGGGGTAGCTAACCCACTCATGATAACTAAACACAGGCATACCGAACTGCTAAACAACGAGCTCTCACAACGGTGAGCAAAGCGCCTTGCATCATTGCCTATCAACAATGATAATGCATGTTAAGTTACAGTTCACACCCGTGCTCCCAGCATGATGTGATGTATCTGAAACCCAATAGTGCAATCAACTAATAACCCGCTTGCCAATCTCGGCAACTCATTTAGTATAAGAAGGACTTCAATGATAGAGTATAGTTTAGTTCATCAAGAACAAAGACATGAATTAGTAAAACCCGATTCATCCTATGAACCAAAGCACCCCAAATCCCAGGATGTAAAAGTAGTCCCAAACCGGACTAGAAAAAGTTTAGAAAGTTGTCTCAACCCGAAACGCACAATTTTGAGAAAAGAGTAGTGAAACTCACCTTAGGTTGTAAAGCTAAAGTCCAATCCAAAAGTAATAAGGACGTGCTACTGACTCCCTATTATATGTTCCACTATGTGAGTACATGTGCATACGCGACACACCATATAACTCGTTTGTCCAAGATGTTAATTTATGCTAAAACATTTAAGTGACACCTATCGTAACTACATGCACAAGTAGACCCTACGAAACCGTTGGTGACTTTTATGTTTATTATCAATCATACGCGTCATTTACATCTCCTATAAGTGTATATGCAAGATCAAGTCAAAACCAAGTTATACAAGACTCCAAATAAGCACATATACACCTATATCACAATCTGTGTTTTTAGGACAGATTATGCACTACAGAAACGATTTTATTAAAAATACCTACACAACTAATTAGACTCCGAAACTTTTACTGAATATTTCTAGGAATTCACTAGTCATGACAATATTTTCATTTTGCATAAAAACATTGTTGAAAAATTATGAAAAATCAAATACTACGACTAGGTTCTGAAACCTTTCATATAAGGTCAGTTTACGATATAAATTCTCAAAAATTGTGTATTCATCCAAACTGGATGAATCAACTTGGAAAAGCCAAATTATTCCCATATCAACCTACTGACCAAATTTCACGACCTAAGTCTATAAAAAATTCAAGTAATAGCCGATTAAAGTAGACCCAAGTTTTTAATCCGAAAACCAGTTTAGACCTTTATTCGAATACAATTCCAAAAACATATCAAACAGAAACCAATCTGCATGATTTTACCCATTCCAGAAACCTAAGACCATGTACGACATGCACATAATAAGAATCGACCAAAACCAATAATTTAATATCAAGTTACATAGCCTACAAGTCGACAATCATCTTCTGTCCAGATTTTAAACATGCAATACTCTCAACTACAGGGCCGTCTCTGAGAATCTCCGAAACGTTTTCGGCCTAGGGCGACTAAAAAAATCGGGCCCCTTATAAAATTCAAGTTTTAACTTTCAATTTTCAAATATGAGTAATTAAAATTTCAACATTTAATTATCAAACATCAATACCTAGAATGCTGGTCTTCTTCATTAATTGCATTGATATACAAAAATTAAATGCATAAAGTGGGATTTGAACTCACGTTCTCTATCTTGAAATATAAATCACAAACCAATTCATCTACCTATGCTTTGTTCTCATTTCCCACACCAAAATAATTTAAATACACTTTATAAATAATATATATTTTAAATTTTTAAAAATTCTGGCCTCCCGGGAGTTTGGGCCTTGGGCCGTCGCCCACCCTGTCCATGCCCAAAACCGGACCTGCTCAACTATTTCAGATCCTACATGTGTATATCGATCAAGAACACTGAGAAATTATCATACAATAACCCTAACACACTAATATGACCATAACATGCAAGATATATCGTACATAATATGATCTGCAAACCCTAGACGCTCAAACATCATAGATATTTAATAACATGCGATCATACTACATGACCATTCATAATTCTTTATGTTTATCATGTTAGTCCAAGTTTTAATCTATATAAAACCATATCAGGTCTGGACGAACTTCATTATGGTGTTTAAAACACGATCAAGAAGAATTAAACACAAAGGTTTAAGATAATATACCTAAAGCACTTCACAATCAAGAACCGAACACCTTCCAATCCTCCCGGATGATGTTCTTGAGCTTTAGCAGGTGTTAGAGGGTTTATTTTTCGTATGGGGGCTGTTATGGATGATTAGGGTTGTGATTATGAGAAGCATGGGGCTTAAGGTTGCTTAAATAGGTGATTAAGTCAGCTTAACTCGTCTGGGCCTGCCGAACGGCCCTTCGTTCTCAGTGAACGGCCGTTCACTTTGACACGGCCCGTTTCGGGTGGCCTAGTTCAGCGTATTGCATGTTTTATTCGATGTTTTTGTTATTTTGGACCATACCAAGCGTAACCACATGTATTTAGACCCCAACCATCCTAACGGTTCATCGATTACGATTTTGATGACACGTTCGGTTTAAATTAACGTAATCACATAACAGTTTACATATAGATTCACAGAAACACGTAATTACAATTAACATCAAACACTTAATTCACAATTATTTATTTTCTCAATTCACCAACGTTCAGGATTCGATACTCGTGTACGTAATTCGTTAATTCCCCGAATTACCTCTTTATGTAGTTATTATCCTATAACTGTGCAACGTATGACTCACCTAACTAACCCTAGTTAAGTAACATGCTGTAAATGTAAGTAAAGTTAAGTAGAGTTTAGTTAAAGTAGGAACCTGAAAATGCGGGGTGTCACATCATCCCCAAGTTGAAAAAAATTTCTTCCCGAAATTCAGTAAGTAAACAGTAAAGCCAGTGTAACAATGTGTGCTTGGTTACCGGAAGACACATCATCCCCAAGTTGAAAGGAATTTCACCCCGAAATTCACTTTAAGCGAGCTACTTTACGTTTAGCGTTTGATCTATGCACATATTCGGGTTCAGGTTCAGTAAAGAGATGTGGGTATTTAAGCCGCATTTGATCCCTGCGTTCCCACGTGTATTCCGCTCCTAGACGATAATTCCATCATACCTTGACAATAGGTATAGTGCTCTGTCTAAGTTTCTTGACGCCCTGCTCAAGAATCTCTACTGGTTCTTCCACGAACTGCAACTGATCGTCCACCTGGATCTTTACTAGTGGAACCACCGATATTGCATCCGACAAACATTTCTTATGGTTCGATATGTGGAATACATTGCGTACTCCACTGAGTTCATCAGGTAGGTTTAACCTATAAGTCACCGGACCGATCCTTTCGACAATCTCTAATGGTCTGACATATCGCGGGATCAACTTTCCACGATTCCCAAATCGAATCACGCCTTTTCACGGTGATGCCTTTAATAGTACCTTGCCCCCCAACCTGGAACTCCAAAGGCTTCCTACGCTTATCAGCCTAGCTTTTCTGTCGATCATGAGCAGCGGCATGCAGTTTCTGATTTGCACGATCTTCTCAGAAGTTTCATGCACGAGCTCAGGACATGTCAGTTGGGTATCCCCAACTTCAGTCCAGCATATGGGAGACCTACACTTGCGTCCATACAATGCCTCAAAAGGCGTACACTGAATAGTGTTGGTGCACGAATGTGACTATCGCTTTGGATTTACATAATATGGCGTTATTATAAAGACTTTGAAGTTCTAAAGAATCCATTTTACCAAATGTGGGGTCGAAGGGACATTTTGGAGGTCGAATGAAGCTTATGAATGTTTATATTTTTGGTTCGAGCTTGTGTCAAGGTCGAAGGGACCATTCGACCTATGCAATGGGTCGAATGGAACTGTCTATAAATAGTTTTGATTTCATTTTGCAGGTTAATAGTTGGTCATTCGGTCTTGGTTTTGTGTGTGTGTTCTGAGTTAAGTATAGAACCTTCTGAATGTATGTTTTGTTGATAAACTAAGGCTTATTCAAGTGCAATCAATTGTATTATCAATGAAATGTTTATTGAAATGGATAAAAACGTGTCCTGATTTGTTTTCTATCATTTTGCATGTGATTTATGGATTCCGCACCTAAATTACTTCACTTGTATGCTTACGTAGTTGATTTAATAATACTTATGAATTGGGTTGATTATTACTTCATATGTATAATGGGTGAGGTCCAACTTTATTTGGAATATATATTTATAGTTTTGGAAGCAAAGCAAAGAATCAAGATATCATTTTCTTAAGAATTGAACTTTTGTTTTTATATAAAGATAAAGAATGATGCTTTATTTTATGTGGGTAAAGAATAATGTATTATGTATTACTTTTTATTTGATGTATTTTGGTTTTAAGTATGATGCATTTGGTATGTACATATCCTTAATTAGCAAATTTGATTGGGGTTATCCATCAATCAACTTAGTATCCAAATTAAAATTAGATGTAAATTATATCTCATCACATTTTGTAATATATCCTATTTCATGTATTTAAATTAGAGTGCCCGGAGTGGGGTGGTAAACATGGCGTGGAGAGCCATTTGGGGGCGGGAACACCGCCGCCAACTTGGCCTGGGGGAGGGCGGGAAGGTGAGGGCGGGAAGGTAAGGGCGGGGGCATCTCCACCGGCGTGGGGCTTGAGGGTGGGGTGAGGTGGCATCTCTTGATTGGTCAGTTTTTTTTTATTTCATTTCCCCTCTTCCCCCTTCCACTCCCCACAATTTCCCCCCCCCCCCCCCCCACAAGGGTCCCACAAGTGCCACATGGCGCTTCATCCCCCTCTTCCCCCCACCACTCCGAGTAGTCTTATAGTCATTCACAATATAAGGCTTTCATATTGGCTCCACGTAATCACATGCTCATCCAACCCACACTTTGCCTCCCTCATTACCAAAATCGGCTCCAAAAAAGCCCCCAAACACACCCTATCGCTCTTTAAACGTTTTTTAAAATGTGCTCACCATGCGCTCTCTCCTCCATAACATTTTTTTTTTTGCAAAATGCCCATAAACTGAATATTATAGATGCTTTATGTTAAATTTTAGTGTGCTAAATTACAAAAATTGTCCTTGTGGTTTGTCCAAAATCTTGAATTTAGTCCTTAAAGTATTTAATTTTTTTAGGATTATGTCCTCATGGTTGACGTTTTTTTTCAACGTTGGATCAAACGACTCATAGGGTTAGTTTTTATTGTTTATCTCATGTAAAAGTTTTCTTTTACCATTGATTATAAAAACACATACTACATGGAGTAAGTGTACTTTATATTATTATTATTATTATTATTATTATTATTATTATTATTATTATTATTATTATTATTATTATTTTATATGTTTATTCTCAAGGTATACGACTCGGGGAGGAAGACTGCCTCATAGGCCTGTGGAGGACCTTGCATTTGCGCTCGATTTTATCAACTGGGGAGAGCTTTCTAAATTATTATATGGTATGTTAAACTATACTTAATTATTTGCGCTCGATTTTATCAACTGGGGAGAGCTTTCTAAATTATTATATGGTATGTTAAACTATACTTAATTGCCTTCCTACAAAAAATAATTGTTAAATAGTTAATCAAACTTGATTCTCACTACAACCATCTCTAAATTCGACTGGAATGCTTAATGCTTAATTTCCGGGATGGTGAAGTTAACTTTTGTGACTTGCATGTATTGTTGTCCATAGTATTAGTAATTATTTTATCTTTTTTTAGTTATTTATCTGTTATAAACATACAAGTTTTTTAAGAGCTTTTGAACAATAAGGTATTATGTTGTTTTAATTGTGCTTCTATTGGTCCTAGAATAACTTGCTTATCTTAATAACCTTGTGTCCATCTGTCCTTGCTCTTGCCCGCTCAGCAAAAAGGTTAGATATCTAAAAATGCGGCTGCAATATATGTAAGTTTACTTTTTCTTTTCTACCACTAAGTAATCATTATTTGGTAAAAAGTTGTATTTGTTTTCTTTTTTTTTCATAAAAGGAAGAAATGATGAAGTTGAGAAAGCAGCATACCGTGGAATCAATTGACAAGTTGATTATTGAAAATGTACTTGTACGAAGCTCTTTTCGTTTGCATGGGTGGGGACGTGTTCCAATTATTGTTGATAACACAATGGGTATAATTAAAAAAGCAAAGCGTTCTACTTATGATGAGCTGGTCCATGCACTTCAAACAATGACAACTAAATGTGCAATTTTGATACAAGTACTGATTGAGAATAATATCATGTTTACTCCATCAAGCACAGCTGGACAATCTCAAGATTATAATCTAGAGGGTGATGAAAGTATCGATGAGTGATGTCGTTTAGAAATTTATATAACCCGTTAGTAACTTATGGTCAATATTTGCTTTGTTTGCTTGGTTGTTTGAACACTTATGTTTTGATCAAGAATGTTAATTTGATCGCGTGTGTTTCTATAACTGTTTTTGTATTTGGTTGTATACATTTAAAAATTATTATTTAAATAAATCGTGGTTATTATCTACACATTTAAATATTTTTACCTACACATAATTAGCTGCCACGTTGGATGTCACGTCATACGCCAATCTAACAAGTTGCTATACTTCTACCAACACATATATATTAGTTTTAGCCACACATATATGTGTAGGTAATGATCTATATCCCCAATGTCGAGTCTACACCTCATGACACTTAATTTATGTGTAGGTAAACGTACCTACTAACTCATTATATGGTTTTTCGTACACATACTATGTGTGGGTAATTACCTAAATTTCTTGTAGTGTCTTATTTCAAGATTCTATGGTCTGTGTGATTGTTTTGGAATATATATAGGGTAGGGATCATACGAGAACCAACTTTAGGGAGAGAACCAAGGAACCAATGTGAACAAGGGGCATTAATGTAAATATCACTAGAAACCTAACAAAATCTAAATCATCCCTCCATAAAGCTCCATCATCTTCACCAGGCTACTCATCCCTCCACTCCCACACCTTTTTCTACACCAAACGCTACATCAGATTCAGTTCTATTACATTCGAGTGCATAAAACACTACCAGCAACACATCAGGTTCAATTCCGTTGACTTCCACATTATTATTATTATTATAACAAGACATCCTCAACGATCTTCTCAACAGAAACTTATTCTAATAGCTTATTAAAACTTCAATTAACTCTACGACGTCGTATTTAACCACATTCACCGTCTACCTGATAATAATATTTGTTCAATTTTGTGTCAATTGTGGTTTTATGGAGATTCAATTAGCAATGCCGGTTGTGATAAGATATTGTCGCAACGATCATTGTGATTGGAAGGTAATGGTGGTTGAGGATTATATAGTAGAAGTGTTCTTATGGTTGGTAAACAGATCTGGTTAAGGATTTATTTGAGTGATTTATGTATATGAGAGAGAGGTTGGTGATGTAATTAAGTGATATTTACATTAATATTAATTTTCCACCATCGACTTAAACTCATGTTGGTTAGATAGATGATTTACACTTATATTTTTCAGAAAATTGGACATTCTAGTGTTTTTGACAAAATTCCATCAATTCCTAAAGCTTTTTATTTCTGATCTATGTTTAAAATTAGGGCTTTTGGTTTGTATTAAACGATTTTAGATTGTTCTTTTAGTTTCGGTTAGGTTTATGTTCTGATTTCAATTTAATTGTATTTTGGTTGATTAATGACGATGAGCTAACAACTTCATCAACTGTTAATGTGTATAAAAAGCTAAACATTTTTTTATGTCAGATTCATATTTGTTTTAGTCTCTTGTTTGCTTGGCTGATGGTAAACTGAGTGTTGTACGTTGTCGATATGAAATGGGACTGATATTTTCAGTGATGGTGATCTTGGACGAGCACTCTAAGCTAGCAAAGTGGGCATCTTCAAACTTACGGTCAGTGAAATGTTCAACAGGTATCCGATCTTCATTGGACTTGATCATTTTTATTGTTTATGTTGATTTTTATATTGATGCACATGTGCATTAACGTTGAATTCTCTGGTTATCATCATTAAGGTCTTTTGCTCTCTTTTTTCAATGCACATGTGCATATGTTATGTGGTAATGAAAAAAGTAAAGTTAATGCACATGTGCATTAAGATTGTAAGTTTGGTTTTATTATGTGTTGTTTTTTATTTGTAGATAAAGATGGGATAAAAATCAAAGAATGTAATTTTTGTGTTATAATCAAGGTATAAAGGGCCGAAAAAGGTTGCCGGATGCAATCGAGGATGATGATATAATCCTTGATCAGGAAGTTAAAAAAGGTCAGTATTAATTATTTAAGCAATTTAGATATATATGCACATGTGCATATATGTATATTTTCCATGTGAACTAATAAATGTCAATTCTTAGTTGTTTAAACACACGAACAATGTGATAAATTTGAGAAGTATACGATGTTCAGGTTGACGGATGAAAAAACAATGGAGAAGTTAGATAAAGCATCAATGAGGTGTGAAGAGTGTTGTAAGAAGATAAGTAAATGGGGAAGAAGACGAAAAGGAGACAAATAAGCAATATAATGGGACACTGTTGGTGAGCATGATGTTGGATGTTGTGAGATAATTAGAAGTTTGTAGGTAGGTGGTTAGTGGTAACATGGTTGGTTTGTAATAAGGATATTTTTTATGTTATCAGTTATTTTATTGTGTTGATGGTTTTGTAGAAACTACATGTAATTGTATAACAAAAATAGACGGGTACAAAAGTTTGTTGTTTGAAGGATGATGCATGAACATTTGTATATTTTGGATGGTTTTATATGGTGGTTGATATGTTGATTATGTTTGTGATTACTTTTTTGGTGTATGTAAATTTGTATGATAAGAAAATTGAGATATGCACATGTGCACATGTGCACAATTAAAATTAAACCCCCCACCATCAAAAAAACCTGAACTCACCACCCAATCCCCCCAAAAAGACCTAACCCCTTCTCACCATACCTAAAACCTAAGCCCTGAAGCTAAACCACTCGAAAAAGCCTAACTTAATAGTGAAATGCACATGTGCATGCAGCACACGTTTTTTATTTTATAGTTCTTATATAGAGTTGTTTCAAGTTTATTAATGTTTGTTGTCCCACATTTGTCTTATTTTTCAATTTATGTTATAATATGCATGTCTACGCAATTGACGAGTTCGAGTGTATTTTATATATCTATTCGCATCCATTTAAAATCATTGAATAAATTTTTTTCACCCCTTATATATTTGTATCGCGTCCATTTAATAATCATTTAAGTATGGTAATTGACAATTCATTCAAAAGTGTGATTTAATAGTGAAATGCACATGTGCATACGGTATATTTATGTATATATAACAGCGAAATGCACATGTGCATCAGGATGACGTCATACGACGTCACAAGCCATTTTTTTATTTTTTTTAATTTTATTTATTTTTTTCGAATTAATAATGCAAAATAATCATTTTGGTGTTTTTACTTTTTTTATTTTTTATTTATTTAGGTTATATAATTTTTTTTTAATTTTTTTATTTTTTTATGGAGGGGTTTTTGTAGACACCTTCATATTTACAAAAATGCCACCTGTTCACACTGGTTCTTTGGTTCTCTCCCTAAATGGTGGTTCTTAAATGATCCAAATCCTATATATATATATATATATATATATAGGGGCAGGATCAAATACAAAAATATAAAATCGTGCGAAGCGTGCGAAGGATCACTTTGTACATGATAATTACATAATGATAATTACGTAATGCCTTCATGAACATACAAAAACATTACGTAATTATCATTACGTAATTATCATGCACAAATGCATGATAATTACGTAAGGCCTTCATGAACATAAAAAACATTACGTAATTATCATTACGTAATTATCATGTACAAATGCATGATAATTACGTAATGATAATTACGTAATGCTTTCATGAACATAAAAAACATTACGTAATTATCATTACGTAATTATCATGTACAAATATCCTTCGCACGCTTCGCACGATTCTCTATTTTTGTAGAATAACCGCCCCCTATATATATATATATATATATATATATATATATATATATATATATATATATAGTCTCGGAAGCAAAGCAAAGACTCTGGATATCATTTTCTTAGGAATTGTACTTTTGTAATATATAAAGATAAGGAAGGATTCTTTATTTTATATGGGTAAAGAGTAATGTATTATGTATTACTTTTTATTTGATGTATTTTGGTTTTAATTATGATGCATTTAGTATGTACAAATCCTTAATTAGCAAATTTGATTGGGGTTACCATCAATCAACCTAGTATGCAAATTTAAATTAGATGTAAATTATATCTCATCACATTTTTTTTAATATATCCTATTTCATGTATTTATATTAGAGTCATTCACAATAAGAGGCTTTAATATTGGCTCCACGTAATCACATGCTCATCCAACTCACACTTTGCCTCTCTCATAACCAATAACCAATGCTGAATTATTCTAGAGACAGTTCAAACCATAGTCTAATTATTCTGTACTAACACATACTCATAGCGTTAGTACAAAGTCTAGACATAGTTCTAACCATAGTCTAATTATTCTCTGCATATTTTGCTAAGTACAGAATCTACTGAAGAAGAAGATGACAAAGTACTGAAGAAGCTGATACAAGTACTGAAGAACAAAGTGCTGAAGGTGAACCAGACAGAACACCTGAAGAACAACTTTGTCATTAGAAGTTGTCTGTTCTTCAGCAGACACAGTAGAAGCTTTCCACCGCCCTTATACTTTAGTAGTTTAGTATTATATTAGTTTTTACTACTTTATGTACAAGTTCCAATACTATAGCCTGTTGTAGTATTATTATATTAGTTTCAATACTTCCAATGTACATATTGTTCAGTCTATAAATAAATAGGTTCACATCATCTATTTTAGACATCTTTTGCAGTAAAACCATTTCTAATATAAGGGAATCATTTGAAGCATTTACAACTGTTTTATTCATTAATTGTTTGATTCTCATATTAACTGCTTTAGTTTTCTAATTGAGGGGAAACATTTACACTTGTTAAAAGTGATATTTTAAGTTAGAACACTTAATATTATTCCGCTGTGCATTTACTTTGATATATCTATTGCAAGTGTTCATAAAGAATCTGTGATAAGTCAGCAACTGGCACTACTAGAAAAATACCCTTTCTTGACATTCATTTTATGATATACACCTATTTAATAACATGCAAAAGTGTATGTCTTAAAAAAATGTCATCTTTTATAAAAACTGATAAATTCTTGATGTTTTTTTATTGTGTGTCAATAATTTTCCGTCATAAATAAAAAAACATGACGGTAAACACACTTGAGTGTCATGATTTTGTGTCATGAAAATCTCAATTTCCCGTGCGCCTCCCCATAAAAACGCCCCCTCATTTCTCTCTCTCTCTCTCTCTCTCTCTCTCTCTCATAACAAAACATTTGCTCATCATCTCTTCATCTAATATCAAGAACACAACCCTAACCTAATCTGTTCTTTCAATATTACGATCGAATCTAATAACCTAAACATCTGTTCACTCCAGTCACTTCGAATCTTATAACCTAGAACCATGGATTTGTTTGGCGGCGCATACTTCACCAATGAGAAAGCAGCCAAGGTTGAGAACATCTTCTTAGACTTCCTTAAGAGGTAAATAATTAATTCTTCACA
The DNA here is from genome assembly GCA_028751855.1 of Ambrosia trifida. Taxonomy (NCBI): domain Eukaryota; kingdom Viridiplantae; phylum Streptophyta; class Magnoliopsida; order Asterales; family Asteraceae; genus Ambrosia; species Ambrosia trifida. The sequence continues at coordinate 99,585,989 of CM054128.1, read as the reverse complement.
TATCTACAATCAACTGAAACCATTCTCTCATTTCTTGAGGAAAACAAACTTACTACTTGAATTAATTAATAATAATATTAATGTTTATTGTTTTGGTTGTTACAGCTTTAGGTCAGATACAAACCCACGCGAAGTCCATGTACTCTCTCCTAAGGGTTACTCCAATCGCTAAATCAACTCCACTTGAAGCTTACGTTAGGAATTCAAAGCCTCATATTCCAATGTCAATTTGTAAGTATTATGCATCTTTCTATTGGTGTTTGTTAGCTTTTGATATTGATTGACTCAATGTGTCAAACTTTTAAGTTAAAAATGGTTGATATTGAACTTTGATGTATATTTGAGGTTTGATATTGAAGTGTGGTTGATATATTGAAGTTGGTGTTTTGGTAATTTGTACATGTTTTGGATCTATTTTTTTTTCTGTTTCTAAGTTTGGTCATCAAAAGTATGCAAGTATTTCAATTGGTGATAAGAAACCCCTAAATTCGGATTTCGATGATATGTTTTGGGGATTTGCAGTTATTAACAGTTCAAATTCGAATAGTTACAATGATAATGATGATATGCTTGGGTTGATCAAACCGAGATCGGAATCGGAAAATGTTGATCACTATGATGTTTTTGGGAACAAGATTGTTTCGCCGGTTATGTAGTCGGGTTCGGTTACTGATTTCTCTGGATGTTTGTGGGATGGGTTTTGTGGATGTTTTGAGGGATGGGTTTGAAAGCTACGTTTACAACCAAGCGCTGAATCCATTCTTCAAAGGTCAACTTTGGTTGTCACACCCTTTAATTTCTACTCGGGGTTTATACCGCGAGGCGCGTGACATACTAGGATCCCATAGCCATAAGTCATATGAATGACTCTAAATGCCCAAACTATTTAGTTCGTTTTCAAAAATATGATTTAATGTTTAATCAAAAGTTTAGTAAGTTGCGGAAGCATAAACCAAACATAATCGTTTTAAGTTCTTGCGCAAAACAACGCGCCCATATGCAAAACCAAATAATAAATAAAGTATAAGTTTCATAATGTTCAATATCCCACGACTCAATGATGCATGACCTACAGTGCTCCAAACCTAGCGACCTGCAAAAGCATGCTAGCGTGTGGCAACATAAAGTTGGTGAGTTCTCAAAGTAAAGTAATGAGTAAGTAAATGCGTAGGTTACCAAAACCACGTAACCACTAATTCACCGCATACCGAACTGCTAAACAACAAGCTTTCACAACAGTGAGCAAAGCGCCTTGCATCATTTCCTATCAACAATGATAATACTTGTTAAGATACAGTTCACACCCGTGCTCCTAGCACGATGTGAGGTTTGTGAAACCTAATAGCGTAATCAATTAATAACCCGCTTGCCAATCCCGCCAACTCATTCGGTATAAGGACTTCAATGATTGAGTATGGTTTAGTTCATCAAGGACAAAGACATGAATTAGTAAAACCCGATTCACCCTGTGAACCAAAGCACCCCAAAACCCGGGATGTAAAAGTAGTCCCAAACCGGATTAGAAAATTTTAGAAAGTTGTCTCAACCCGAGACGCATGCTTTTGAGAAAAGAGTAGTGAAACTCACCTTTGGTTGTAAAGCAAAGTCCAATCCAAAAGTAATAAGGACGTGCTACTGACTCCCTATTATATGTTCCACTATGTGAGTACATGTGTATACACGACACACCATATAACTCGTTTGTCCAAGACGTTAATTTATGCTAAAACATTTAAGTGACACCTATCGTAACTACATGCACAAGTTGAACCTACAAAACCGTTGGTGAATGTTATGTTTATTATCAATCATACACATCATTTACATCTCCTATAAGTGTATATGCAAGATCAAGTCAAAACCAAGTTATACAAGACTCCAAATAAGCACATATACACCTATATCACAATCTGTGTTTTTAGGACAGATTATGCACTACAGAAACGATTTTATTAAAAATACCTACACAACTAATTAGACTCCCAAAATTTTACTGAATATTCCTAGGATTCCAATAGTCATGACACTGTTTTCATTTTGCATCAAAACCTTGTTGAAAAATTATGAAAAATCAAATACTACGACTAGCTTCTGAAAACTTTCATATCAGGTCAGTTTACGATAAAAATTCTCAAAAATTGTGTATGCATCCAAACGGGATGAATCAGCTTGGAAAAGCCAAATTTTTCCCATATCAACCTACTGACCAAATTTCACGACCTAACTCTTTATAAAACTTAAGTAATAGCCGATAAAAGTAGACCCAAGTTTTTAATCCAAAAATCAGTTTAAACCTTTATTCGACCAGAACAAGCAAGATATATCGTATATAATATGATCTACAAACCCTAGATGCTCAAACATCATAGATATTTAATAACATGCGATCATATTACATGACCATTCATAAATCTTTATGTTTATCATGTTAGTCCAAGTTTTAATCTTTATAAAACCATATCAGGTCTGGATAAACTTCATTATGGTGCTTAAAACACGATCAAGAAGAATTAAACACAAAGGTTTAAGATAATATACCTAAAGCACTTCACAATCAAGAACCGAACACCTTCCAATCCTCCCGGATGATGTTCTTGAGCTTTAGCAGGTGTTAGAGGCTTTATTTTTCATATGGGGGCTATTATGGATGATTAGGGTTGTGATTATGAGAAGCATGTGGCTTAAGGTTGCTTAAATAGGTGATTAAGTCAGCTTAACACGTCTGGGCATGCCGAACGACCCTTCGGTCTCAGTGAACGGCCGTTCACTTTGACACGACCCGTTTCGGGTGGCCCAGTTCAGCGTATTGCATGTTTTATTTGATGTTTTCGTTATTTTGGACCATACCAAGCGTAACCCCATGTATTTAGACCCCAACCATTCTAACGGTTCATCGATTATGATTTTGATGACACGTTCGGTTTAAATTCGCGTAATCATATAACAATTTACATATAGATTCACAGAAACACGTAATTGCAATTAATATCAAAAACTTAATTCACAATTATTTATTTTCTCAATTTACCAACGTTCAGGGTTCGATACTCGTGTACGTAATTCGGTAATTCCCCGAATTACCTATTTATGCAGTTATTATCCTGTAACAATGCAACTTTGATCCCTACGTTCCCATGTGTATTCCGGTCCTAGACGGGAATTCCATCGTACCTTGACAATAGTTATAGTGCTCTGTCTGAGTTTCTTGACGCCCTGCTCAAGAATCTCTACTAGTTCTTCCACGAACCGCAACTGATCGTCCACCTGGATCTCCGCTAGTGAAACCACCAATATTGCATCCGACAAACATTTCTTAAGGTTCGATACGTGGAATACATTTTGTACTCCACTGAGTTCATCAGGTAGGTTTAACCTATAAGTCACCGGACTGATCCTTTCCACAATCTAGAATGGTCCGACATATCGCGGGTTCAACTTCCCCGTTTCCCAAATCGAATCACGCCTTTCCAAGGCGGCACCTTTAATAGTAACTTGTCCCCCCAACCTGGAACTCCAAAGGCTTGCTACGCTTATCAACCTAGTTTTTTTGTCGATCATGAGCAGCGGCCATGCAGTTTCTGATTTTCACGATCTTCTCAGAAGTTTCATGCACGAGCTCAGGACCTGTCAGTTGGGTATCCCCAACTTCAGTCCAGCATATGGGAGACCTACACTTGCGTCCGTACAATGCCTCAAAAAGGGTACACTGAATATTGTAGGTGCACGAATGTGACTATCGCTTTGGATTTACATAATATGGCATTTATTATAAAGACTTTGGAGTTCTGAAGAATCCATTCGACAAAACGTGGGGTCGAAGGGACATTTTGGAGGTCGAATGAAGCATATGAATGTTTGTAAGTTTGGTTTGAGCTTGTGTCAAGGTCGAAAGGACCATTCGACCTATGCAATGGGTTGAATGGAACTATCTATTAATAGTTTTGATTTCATTTTGCAGGTTAATAGTTGGTCATTCGGTCTAGGTTTTGTGTGTGTGTTCTGAGTTAAGTCTACGACCTTCTGAATGTATGTTTTGTTGATAAACTAAGGCTTATTCAAGTGCAATCAATTGTTTTATCGATGAAATGTTTATTGAAATGGATCAAAACGTGTTCTGATTTGTTTTCTATCATTTTGCATGTGATTTAAGGATTCCGCACCTAAATTACTTCACTTGTATGATTACGTAGTTGATTTCTTACAATCCCATCTTTTACAAAGTGGTATCAGAGCTTTGCTCAATCATACAATTGCAAATTGATAGATTTCGAACAGATCTTTCACCAAAAATATCTAAAAACCTTCTGTTTTGCATGAACTTTGAATGATAATGGATATTGATTGATTTAGAGTTATTTTCACGGATAAAATCAAAATTTCTTTCACAAAACTTGATCTCCATCATTTCCAAAGCAAAACTTGATTAGCATCATTGAAATCCATCAACTTTTGAAAAATTTGGATCAAAATAACTGATTTTTGAAGAATAACCATTTTTTCAAATGGGCCAGGTCAAATCAGAAGGTTTTAGGTTGAACCAGTGAGTTTTTGGGTCGAATAAGTGATTTTTTGGTCGAACCAGAGGATTTTTAGGTCGAACCAAGTGTTTCTGAGTGTGTTGTGTTTTCATTCGAACCATTATTTCTCATTCGACCTTACGGGAGGTCGAACCAGGATTTTATCAGGGTCGAATCAGAGTTTCTGTGTCACAGTTCTTCATTCGAGTCAATTGTCAGGGTCGAACCAACCAGTTTTTTTCATTCGAACCCTCAATTAGGTCGAACCAGATTTCTGTTTTTAAGATTTTCTAAGTGTTGACATTCCTAGCATTATGGACAACATTTGGGGATTTCCTACGACACCTAGACCTGATACAACACAACAACAACATGTTCCTATGAATCCTTGTGCAATTGCATCTCAAAAGACGAAGACAAAACCGACACATCCGATCAATTATCTTGCCAGGACTAGTTCAACACCACCAACTGTTACTCATCCTCAACAACAAGTGCATGATTTTTAGGGAGTTGCAGCAGCAGCGGTGCAGAATCAGACTTCGAATGTGATTACTACATTGATCAATGACCTATCATCGGGTAGTGGTAATCGTCCTCCTAAGTCTGAATACTATCAATGGCAGAAGAAATTCAAGATTCATTTGGAAGGTGATGTGCTAAAAGTAGTTTAATGAAAATAACTAAATTAAACCAAAAACTAGACACCTAGTAATACTCTAGACTCTCTAAAACTAAACTACTGACAGGCAAGTGAACCTATCAACTCTAGTAAAGCTAAAGTAAGTCCGGATATCGAACTCACGAGACTCTAATAGAAAACGTAAACTAGACTCGAAAACTTATCTAAAAATAAAATAAAATGATTTATTAATTAAAAGGGGGGGGGGGTTACTAAAAACTAAATTGCAATAAAATAAAGACTAACTGAGGTTAACTATACTGAACTAAAAACGAAAATTGAGCTAAACTGAATTCAGATGATGACAAGACACTACCTAGACAAGACTCCTAACTATGCTTGATAAGCTTCTATGGTTATGGAACTGAATTGGAACCGGGATCCTAAAATACTAAACATCAAGAATAAACTAGACACCCTCGACTCTTCTCAAGGGGAAACCATAGAATATTGTTGTGTTGTTAAACTATCGGTTGGAGTACAAACCCTTACAGGTTATCTAACTCTTATGATCGAGTACCCGCTAGACAATATATCTCACAGCGCCAAAGCCTCACTACACTAGGTGTAAGGGGTAATTATTGAAGCCTAGATCTAACTTGATATGCAGGAATTGAAAGGGAAATTAGGCAGATCTTCTCACAAACCCTCTAACCTAGCAATCTAACAACCTAGACATACCAACAAGCCCTCACCTCACAGCTATTGAACTTGGAAGAATACCTAAATCTTCTAACCACCAAATATCACTCCTATGGTAAACTCGCGACTATTGACCATAAACTAGTTGTTACACAAAGTCTGCAACCTATCTAGAACTCATACATGAAAGACATTCACAAAAGTGCAAGTGGAGTGAATAAGTGACAATAAAAAATAATAGTTACGCACATACACCAGATCTAGAGAAATCAAAATCTTTACTGAATCATAAATCCAAAACAAGTTCCAAAAACCATAGAAAATTCAAATCAAAACCTAGTTATTTGTCTTAGTCTAGGTAGCTATAAGAGTTTTAGCTACAAAACATCATCAAAACTGAAATCAAAAGGTTCATAATATCAATCAACATGAGTTTAATGAGAAAAAAACTAAGAAACGACTAAATCGAATGATGAACACCAAAGGAAGTCGATCCTCTAGCTTCAAATCTCGAACCTTGCCCTTTCCTTGCCTTGCAATCACCTTGAGCAGCTCCTTTCTCGTCCAAAAGTGCAGAATGAAGCATAATTTCATGATTAGAGTTTTTAAATTCGACTTGGGCTTGAAAAAACACAATTTTTGGCTTCCTGGGGGCCTTCGTGTCACGCGACGGGATTCTGGGTAAGTGATCGCGTGACACGAAGCACTTAAAACTGACGGGGGCATGCAAGGGTAATTAGCTCAACTTGGCAGGGGTAGAATGGACTTTTTGCTAAATCTGGAGAGCTTCGTGTCACGCGACGGGATTCTGGGTAAGTGGCCGTGTGACACGAAGGGGTGATTTTCACAATTTATTTATTTTTATCTTCTCTTTTCACTTGTGACTCATCCGAGATCTCGTAAAGAACCGTTTATGCATAAATTTGCCTCTTTTGCCATCCGGATTCCTGTGACACATAAAATACTAAATAGAAACTGAAAAATATATATAAAAGACACACACTAACTTGATAACGACGCAAAACATGTACAAATAACCGATGTATTTTGCAATACATCAAACATCCCCACACTTATCTTTTTTTCGTCCCTGAAAAAGAATTATGCTATGGAATCACAATCAAATAATCTGGCCTCAAAACATCGGTTACTTTAATTTTAAAAATCTAATCACGTGCCAAGTGCGATTGCAGGTATAGTTGTCCTCTTAAACCCAACTGCCGGTTTCTAAGCCCGTTATCATGTTAGTTTAATTTTAGGTTCATTTAGTCTACCTAGGGTCTCACACTAAAGAAGCCACAGTTTCACCTAATCCCGCCTAAAGCTTATGAAACAAAATGAACAACCAATTGACTATTCATAACCGTTTTATGTAGAAAACCAAGAGAATTTAAAATCATTTTTTTTTCATCTCAGCATACTTAACTCAGAGGGTGTGACCAATCCAAGTCGCTATCCCAGTGGCCAGGCACCTTAAGCTTCAGCATTTTCGCTTTGATTTCTAATTAATTCATGAGCTTTTTTAGATATTTATTTTCAGACAATCCTAGAGGGAGTCGAGTCCGGAGTCACTATCCCTAGAAACGACACCATTGGCCTTGCCCTTATTTTATATCCAGCTCTTTTTTTTCTTCAACTTTTGATTAGAAATTCTAACGGTTTAAAACTTATAACGACATTCCTTATACTATTATTGGCGGTTTCAGCTTCCCAATTTTTTCCTAGATGAGAACCCACAAGGTATCCTAATATATATAGGTGTAGTGGGCGGATTTGGTTAAATGATCCACAATGACCCAAATACGATCATGACCTCGAGTAGTGCGGGGTAATTTAGTAATGAAGTCTATAGCAATGTTCTCCCATTTCCACACAGGAATCTCTGGTTGCACAAGCAAACCAGATGGACGTTGATGTTCAACTTTGACCTTGGCACAAGTAAGGCATTTAGCCACGTAGTGAGCTATGTCCTTTTTCATACCGGGCCACCAATACATGGGACGCAGATCCTGATACATCTTATCAGCACCAAGGTGAATGGAGTAACGAGACTTATGAGCCTCGTCCATGATAAAGGTTCAAAGGTTATCACGATTGGGTACCCAAAGACGATTTAAGAGGTAGAGTAAACCATGTTTCGTTTCCAAAAGATTTTCGGCTCCACATGACATTTCATCGTACAAGTTGCCTTCGGTGACAGAAACATGTTGGGCTTCATAGATTCAAATTTTGAGGTCATGGGTTTGAATTCAATTAAGTTGGGTGTATTCTTTATGACTGAGAGCATCAGCAACAACATTTGCTTTTCCAGGATATTAACGGATCTCGCAATCGTAATCATTTAGAAATTCGACCCATCGTTATTGACGCATATTTTGATCCTTTTGATTGAAAATATGTTGAAGACTTTTGTGATCAGTGAAGACCACACATTTTGTACCATATAGGTAGTGTCTCCAAATCATCAATGTGAAAACAACTGCACAGAGCTCAAGGTCATGGGTAGTATAGTTTTTCTTGGATGTTTTGAGTTGTTGCGACACATAAGCAATGACCTTGCCTCATTGCATGAGAACGCAACCAAGACCTAGGTTTGACATGTGATACCCCGCAATTTCATGTTCTCACTTTAACTTAACTCTAGTTACATTCTATGCATTCTACTTACCTAGGGTTAGCTAGTTAAGTCACACGACGTACAGTTACAAGGTAATAACTGCATAAAGTGGTAATTCGAGGAATCACCAAACTGTATACATGATTAGTGAACCTCGGACGTTGGTGAATAATGAAGTTTAATAATTGTGAGATAATTGGTTTGGATTGATTGCGATTACGTGCTTCTGTGATACTAGGTGAAACTATGTGCAAACCATACGTGATTATGTGAACTTAAACCGAATACGTTAATAAAAATCGTTAAAGGTGGACCATTAGGATGATTGGTGTCTTAACACATGGGGTTACACTTATTACGGTCCAAAATAGCGAAAACGTCGAAGGAAAACACGTCGGGTGACGAAACGGGCCACCCACGCGGGCCAAGGCCCTACAGCGGCCGCTCACAGGGACCGAGCGGGCCGCTCGCGGGTGTCTGTCACCACCAAACCGACTTAATCACCTATTTAAGCAACCCTAAGCCTCTTGTATCACCTAAACTCAAACCCTAATCGCCCCTACTGCCCTACCTACGAAATATTAACCCCAAACCACCTGCTAAGGCGCAAGAACATCGATCGGGAGCTTCAGGAGCATTCGGTTGGTTGTTTCGAAGAGCTTGTGGTATAATCCTTAATCTATTATGCTTTAATCTTGTTATTATGTTATAAAAACCCTATAAATAAGTTTGTCCTCGTCTTAGACCTTTTTATAAATATTAAAACTTGAAGCTTTTGAAGATTTAACGGGTTAAACATGATGATAGGCGATTAGTGATATAATAGATTACTTGTTGCGCAAGTTGATGATGTTTTGATCGTTAGGGTTTATGAATTTTCATGTATTATGATAGATTCTGATCTTAATAGGTCTTATGAATGTTTTGTTATGATTGTTGATGGTTATTAATCGATTATACGCACACGTGAGTCGTTTAAATAAGGGTTTATGCATAATTAAAATCTGGACAGAATGTTTAGGTCAACTTGTAGGGTCTGTTACGTGGCTTTAAAATGATGTTTTTGATGTTTTCTTTGCATAGTGATATCATACCTGGTCTTAGATTTTCATAATGGGTAAAATCGAGTGATTTGGACGTCGTTGGAGTAGTTTTTGGAATTTTCCTTGAAAATAGGTCATATCAGAATTTCGGGTTAACAAACTGAGTCGACTTTAAACCGTCATAACTCGACTTTTATAAAGAATTAAGTTATGAAATTTTTACAGAAGATGAACATTGTAATAATTTGGCTTTTCCAAGTGGATTCATCCCGTTTGGATGAATACACAATTTTTGAGAATTTTTCTACTAAACTGACCTGTTGTGAAGGTTTTCGGAACATAGCTGTGTTGAACGAATTTTAATAATTTTTTTGTTTGGTTTTGAGACAAAAAAAAATATGGATTGTTAAATGAATCCCAAAGAATATTCAGTAAAAATTTGGGAGTTTAACTCACTGATTTAGTATTTTAAATAAATTAGTTGTTTTAACGCACAATCTGTCCTAAAAACGCAGATTGTGTATTATGTGTTTATGTGACTATTTGGAGTCTTATGTGGTATGTAATTGACGTGAACTTGAATGGACACTTGTATGACATGCATATGAAGTGTAAAACTGATGATAACCAACATATTCACCAACGGGTTCGTAAGGTTTACTTATGCATGTAGAATCGTTAGGTGTCACTTACACGGTTTTGAACTTTTAAACGTCTTGGACAAACGGGTTATATGGTGTAATAATATTACACATATACTCACTTAGTAACACATGTAATAGGGAGTCGGTAGCACACCCTACTTTGGAATTTGCATTTACTTGCTTGCATACTAAGGTGAGTTTCACTACTCTTTTCTCAAAAGCATGCGTCTCGGGGAGACAACTTACTTACTGTACTAGTCCAGGTTTGGGACTACTATTTTTATCTCGGGTTTTTGGATGGGTTGATTCCTGGGAGGAATCGGACCTTGCTAGTTTCATACTCTGTGTCCATGATGAACTAAACTACACTCTATCACGGAAGTCCTTCACTATTTACCGATTGAGTTGTCGGGTGGCAAGCGGGTTACTAGTTGATAGCGCTATTAGGTTTGACAAACCTCACACCGTGCTGGGAGCCGGGCGTGAACTACGACCTTAGATTTTATCATTGTTGATAAGCAATGATGGGAGGCAAAAACCAGCTCGCAGGGCGAGTGCATCGTTCAAATAGCAATTCGATATATCCTTGTTTAGTTATCATGAATGGGTTAGCTACCCTTCGCATACGATGAACTAGTGGTACTTGGTTCTTGGTTTTGGTTATTAACTACTACATTTGGGTTTGGGAAACCTAACTACTATTTCTTGGTTTGGGAAACCTACACTTTTACTTACCTTACTTTGTGAACTCACCAACTTTATGTTGACACACGCTAGCATGATTTTGCAGGTCTCTAGGTTCGGAGCACGATAGGACATGTATCATTGTGTCATGGGTTGTGAACATTATTTAACTTATACACTTTTCTTTACATTTAACGGTTTTATTTGGAACGCGTTGTTTTGCGCATGAACTTAAACGATTATGTTTGATTTACGCTTCCGCAACTTAACTAAACTTTTTCGTAAACACTAAACTTGATTTGCAATAACGAAGCTTCAGATCAAGGAGGAAGCGGTGAAGGAGTTTTGGCTTTGGCAAGTGGAATGACTTGTTCACCTCGGTGTTCGGGCCGCCTCAACCTCGCTATTACTGATTAGGTCGTGTTCTTTTGTACATAGCTTTAGTTTTTATTTGTTTTTCCTTTATGTTTTTGGGAAACGGGTGGTTGGGTGGTGTTATGATTGATGATGATTGGTTCGGGTTGTGGTAGTAGGAGGTGTGTTGTTTAAAAAATTAAAAATATAAAATGAAAATAACAAAAAGAAGTTTGGGGTTTGAGTATTGGAGCGTTTCCTTCCAAAAACCGCACATTGGGGACAATGTACCTCAAGTGTGGGGATGGGGGAAAATTTTGAAGAATTTTAAAAAAATTTTGAAGAAACAAATCAAGCGTAGCGTTGTGAAAATTGGAACACCTTGAACTAACCTCGAGGGGCACACCGGCAACCTTTAACCCACTTTTATTCTTGGTGAGATTTGAGCCATAGTTATAGAACAATATATATATATATATATATATATATATATATATATATATATATATATATATATATATATATCTTTCTTTCTTTGTGAGAGTGGCAATGGGTGGGGGTGCACTAGAACTTGTGCTTGAATACGACTTGAATCTTTTGGTGAGCATAAGTGTAGAGATGATAAGGGCACTAGGTAGCCTTGTTATGATGAGTGAGAGTGTGGGAATTGGGGGGTTGGACCTCATGCATTATATATATGAGCTTGGTAGCGAGAAGGGCGGGGGTTTGGACATTTAGTTGACCATTTTTGAGCCTAAAAGCCTATCGATTGTTAAACCTTTAGCTAGTTCCCTAAAGAAATACCCAACTTGACCCGGTCTTGTGTGTTTAAATAGAGTGTTAGTGTGTTATTTTAGTATTACAAGTTGAAGTTTAGTTGAGTGTGTTCGTATGTGTATGTAATAGTGTTTCTTGATGTATTGAAAAAAAAAAGAAAAAAAAAAAAGAAGAAATTGAGAAAAATGATGAAAAGAAAAAAAAAAGAAAAAAAAGGGGGAAGTTTATGTGTGGTATCTATTATAGTTGTGTTCGTATTTGTGTTTGCGTGTGTTAGTTATGTGTGTGTGTGTGTCGTTGTGTAATAAAAGACCGGTTAAAGTTATGCGCTACTAAAAATATACCCCATTTCCTACCTTTACACTTAGCCACATTACAACCCGACAAGACCCTTTGATTTGCATTTATGTTTAGCGTTGTAAGAGGAGGGTTGATTCAGGTACAAGCTTATGGTTACGCACTCATTTATGTGCCTTTTGTGTGTCTAGCTCCTAATTGCTAGTTTTCAGTTGTCACCGAGAGGAGAGAAACTGTGAGGGGTGTGTTGATTTGAGTGTTAAGGACGGGTTAGTACATGGATTGCACGTTAATGCTTGATTTGAAAATGACCGTTTTGGTGAGAAATAGATCTTTGATGGATTGCTTGGGACAAGCAATGGTCAAGTGTGGGGACGTGACGGGTGGTTCAAGGAACAACCCTTTATATTGATAAAACGCTTAATTTATCCGCATTTGATCATGATATTGCTTGATATTGGATAACTACGAGTATGATGGTTACAGGTGTGAAAAGAAGCTAAAAACGAAGAAATACGGGTCTTGGAACGAACCGGAACGGAGCGGGACAAAGAGAAGTGAAAGAAGAAAAAGTTGAAAAATTACAAGGTTCCACCGTACCATACGGTAGCTACCGTATGGTACGGTAGCTGCTGGGCATCATTTGGCCACCGTACTTCAGCATAGAAGCACCGTCAAGATTGTATCCCCACCGTACCTTACGGTGGCCACCGTAAGGTACGGTGGCCCCTGCACCAAAAGTGTAGCTCCCTAATTTAAAGACTACTTGATGGTGTCTTTTCATCATCTCTTTCATTGTGAACGTTTCTAAGACTCTTGGGGGCGATTTTTGGCTAAACTAATCATTGGAGAACATTGTCTAATCATTGTTTTGATGTTTGTAATCCTTATGAACAATTGCTTAAAGATGATGATGATTCACCAAGCTATGTTAGGCTAAACATTTGGTGATCATTCCTTGGTGTTGCTAACAATCGAGATATTGCGGGTAGGATTTGGGTTGGTTAATTGATTAATTGGTCATCGGGCAATAACCTCGCATTAATATAATCCAAGTACTTTGTTCCCTTTTATCACAACAATTGTTTATGCACGAGTTATGTCTATGTAACTGTTTCTAGTTGGAACTTTTGCATAAGTGTTTAGGGAAAACGGATCCTGGAATGGTCATTGATTTTATAATCTTAAGAAACAAACTCACTTTGATTAAGTAATTAGTTTATAATTTAGTTCAAATCTAAAACAATCAACAACTCTTGATCTTTATTTTTATTTAGTAGATTAATTTTAGTTAATTCGCAAAATTATTAGTTTACACACATTCCACAAACTCCCTGTGTTCGATACCTTCTTGCCACTATTCAATAGTTGTAAGGGAAATTTTACGTGTACCACGAAAAGCACGCCACCCTACCATCATCAACACCCTGATCATCTTCCTGATAAAAGTTTGCCTCGTTTATGACACATGTTTCAGTAGGATCAGGCTGTGTTGCCTGGGTTATGACACCTAAATCACTAGGATCAGGCTGTGTTGGATTACTTGAATTGGAAGAGGTTAGAATAGGTTGAACATAAATTTCTGTGATCCTATGTTTTACAGCAGCTGTCAACATTCTATTATAATCAGTTTCATCGTTCAATGGTCTTAACCCAAAGTCTAAATCCTCACCTGGAACTTTAAAATAATACCTAAAAATGGAAATATCCTCTTCTGAATAACCAAGTTCTAATACCATATCATTCAGCATTGTAGAAACATTACCATCAACATAATCAATATATGCCAGTTTACCTCCCACATATCTACTATCTGGAAAATCAGCCAGCTCACCACTGTTAGGACAAAGAGGATTGGTGAAACCACTTTTGGAAACCTTAGTCTAATTCACTTCTGCAAATTTTGGCTAAGTATAGAAGTACTGAAGAGAAGACAAGAAACTGCTGAAGAGAAGATATGACAAGTGCTGAAGAAGAAACTTCATCAGAAGTTCTGAAGTCCAAACCAGACAAGTTCACTTCAGAAGTACTGAAGACAAACTACTCATCAGTAGTTTGTCATTCATCAGCACTTAGCATCAGATATTTTCCACCGCCTTTTGTATCAGTAGTTTATTGTTTATTATTACTTTTATCTGTAATTGTTTGTTTCAATGTTGCAACTTGTGCAACTTGTTTCTGATATTTCTGTACTTGCTTTATTGGCAAGATACATGTATGTAAACGTCTATAAATAGGAGGCTTCAACCTTCTATTTTAGACATTGATTTTAAGAGAAAAATCCTTCAAACACTTTCACTATTCTATTCCATTTCAGTATTTATTGTGAATCTGCCTAAGTATCTAATTCTCATTTACTGCTTAGATTCATAATAAATACTTGTCATTATTAGTTTCAATCATCAAGAGGGAGTAATAACTCCTCTTAAGTATAAAAAGTGTTGCTTTAACTTATACATTCCGCTGTGCTTACAATCTGATATACAAGAGCTTGCTAAACACTTAAGTGTCAAAGATAGCAAGTTCTTACTTAAACAAAGAGCATACTGATCCAACAATTGGTATCAGAGCATTGGTTTATCTGATCACATATCAATCTAACAAATTGAGAATCAGACACAAAGCTCTTATTGACACTCAATAAAAGATCAAAAGTTCACTTTTTATCAACATCCATCACTTAAAAGAGTCATCTGACAAATCAATACTCTTTAAAATGAATCCACATAATACTGGTTCTGCGAGAAAACCTGCTATGCTAGTAAGAAATGAATATAACATCTGGCAAAGAAGGATGACGCATACATTATCACAGACCAACACAGGTTGCTGGAAATCTGTGATATATAGACCACATAAACCAGTAAATATCAATCTTGAAACTAAAGTTGAGGTCCCTAAAGACCCAAAACAATATACAGATGATGATTTCCTAAAACTTGAGCTAGATGCAAAAGCATTCTCTATGTTGGCAATGGCTCTCCCAAATGAGATATACTCTGGCCTTTTACATTGTGAAAGTGCCAAAGAACTCTGGGATTGTCTTAAAGAACAGTTTGGAGGAACTGAAGAGGTGATTGCCAACACCAGAGAGATTTTAGCTCAACAATATGAGACATTTGCTCACATTAATGGGGAAAATTTAACTCAACAATTTGAAAGATTCTCCTCATTAATATCTGAGCTAAAGTTAAATGGTCAGACCTATACAACAATATCTATGCTACATAGATTTTTAAGGTCTTTACCAGACAAATGGGAAACATACTCCATTGTTTTAAGATCCTCACCAGATTTTGGCTCCCTCACTCTTACAAAACTCCATGGGAGATTAGTTACTTTTGAGAGAGAAATTGATCAAAAGAAGAAATTACAATCATCTGGTAAAACTGCTGATGACTACCTACCAGGTATTACAACACTTTTGGGACAAGACTCACCAACTTGTTCCTATGGATCTTATGACAACATTGACATAACAACTGGGATCTCATCAGAAAGATCTTTCCCAGGTTATGACAATGATGACCAAAGTCAAACTGCTGATAATCTATGTTTTATCATGGATGATTTGAAAAACTTTAGCAGTGATGACTTAGAAGAAATGGACATTTTACACCAACTGGCCATGCTAAGCATTAAAACTAACAAGTTTTATAAAAGGTCAGGAAGGAAATTTATAGGATTGACCAGTAATACAAAAATTGGTTTTGACAAATCTAAACTGAGATGTCACAAGTGTCAGAAGTTGGGACACTTTGCTAGAGAGTGTAGAAACTCTAGCTTTAACCAATCACAATCTGGAAATAACTTTAACCCCAATTATAATAGGAATAATGGAACTCAAGGGAGTGCTCATTTTGTACAGGCACAAGCTCCTCAACAGCAATACATGCCACAAGTACAATATGTTCAAATGCCTGCTCAACAGATGCAGAGCCAACAATCAATCCCTCCCTTTCCAGCTGCTCAACAACCTCCACAGCCTCAACAACCCTCTCAACAAAGTCTTTTCACCTCAGGGTATGTTGACTGGAGCAGTCTTCCTTTTGACACCACAGAGTGCAATCCTGATGCAGACAACAAGTTGTTTGACATCAACTGGGGAGAACCAGACAATGGCAGAAAGAACTTTGCCTTAATGGCATTTGAAGGCTGTACTTCAAAATCTGCATTGTCACAGGTATCAAAAGAGTCTTTGACAAAACTTTGCTCAAATTCTTGCAAAGAATCTTTTGCTCTCATAAGAGAGACAAATGTGCACTTACAAGGAAAAGCCAATGATTTAGAAAGAAAATACACTCAGATGAAATGTGATTTAGAGAGAAAACTTACTACTAAAACAAAAGAAGTATCTAAATTAACTAACTCAGCTATTGAAACCCAAGCACAAATTAAAATGATGATAGAAGATCTTGGGAATGTCAGAAAAGAGCTTGCTGACACCAAGATCAGTTGTGAAAAATGGGTGGATTCTTGTAAGGGGTACCAGCTATTGCTAAACAAACAGAGTGCTTCAAATGTTAAGTTTGGCATACGGTACAATCATGTTGAAACACCAACAGATTTCTCTCCCAAAACTACTAAAGATGGGAGAAAAATTGTTTCAAATGAAACTTCTGAAGGGAAAGACTGCACATCTTTCCATGAAAACTTTCTAAACAGAAATCCTGGTATTTTCAAAGAAAGTACTTCAGAAGTATTAACAAAATCTGACAACAAGCCATCAGTAGTTCCATCTACATCAGGAGTTGAGACCCTGAAAACTACTGATGAGCAAAATCTTTACACTAATGTCAGAAATTTGCCTTTAGATCAAAAACAAAAGGCAAAAGAGTGTGAAATTTGTGGTCTGTTCAACCACAAAACAGAGTTTTGTAGATACAGAAAAGGAATTCAGTTCAATTAAAAAATTAAACAACAGGTTGTGGGAAATCAAATCAGAAATGATTATGAAAGAATCTTTAATCCTAAGAAGCAACAACCTGAAAACACCTTTTCTCAGAAAAAGATAAAATCTCAACTAAAATCTTTTTCTCAAAATTCTTTGTCAGTAGTTAGACCTGAATCATCAGCAGTTTCACAAACTGCTGAGATTCAAAATCTAATAACTTGGTACAACTACTGATGACCAAGGTTGATGGTGGTCCTGAAAAGGATACCACCGTGGCTCTTAATGAAAAATCCATTGCCAAAAAGACATGGATTTCTCAACCTGGTCAAAAACAAACTGTAACTGTTCTCAAGAGCAAACCCAAAGCCAAACAGGCTTGGGTTCCTAAATCTAACTAATTTGCTATTGTGTGCAGAGAGTTTCCAGGGGCTTAAACAGCATATGGTACGTTGATAGTGGAGGCTCTATGCACATGACTGGATGCAGATACCTGATAAACAATTTTATCAGCCAAAGAGAAGTATCTGTATCCTTTGGGAACAATGCTAAGGGATATGTGCTAGGACATGGCAATGTCTCCTCTGGAAAAATACAGTTTGACAAGGTCAATCTGGTTGAAAACCTTGAATACAACTTGCTAAGTGTGTCACAAATGTGTGATAAAGGATATTCTTCCTTTTTCACAAAGACAGCATGCAAGATCATCTCACCAGAAGGCCAGAAGTTGATAGAGAAGATCATTGAAGATCATACTTTGCTGATTGCCAAAAGATGTGGCAATGTCTATGCAGTGGACATTGAGAAAAACAAGGTATTGAACCACACTGCCTGTTTCTTCTCAAGGGCATCAACTTCAGAAACTGATCTCTGGCACAGGAGACTTGGCCATGTGAACTTTAAAACCATAAATAAAGTCACAAAAATGGGCTTGGTCAGAGGTCTACCTTTGAAAGTATACCAGTGTCAAGAACACTGTGTATCCTGTTTAAAGGGAAAACAGCATAAGTCCTCCTATAAGTCTATTGAAGAATCAAAAACAACTGCATGTCTTCAACTACTCCATATGGACTTATTTGGACATGTCAAGATTATGAGCCTTGGTAAGAAGAAGTACTGCTTAGTCATCATTGATGACTACTCAAAATTCACATGGGTATTCTTCTTATTCTCCAAGGATGAGGCTGCTGAAATCATCAAGTTCTTCATTCTACAAGTGGAGAAACAATATTCTCTACCTGTCAAAACCATTAGAAGTGATAATGGGACAGAGTTCAGGAACAAAACTCTGGATGAATTCTGTTTGTCTAAAGGGATTATTAGACAATACAGTGTTCCCAGAACTCCTGAACAAAATGGTGTAGTAGAAAGGAAGAACAGAACCTTAATAGAGGGAGCAAGAACAATGTTAGCTGATTCTGGGCTACCCTTGTACTTTTGGGCAGAAGCAGTTAACACATCATGTTATGTTCAGAATAGAGTTCTTGTGGTCAAGAGACATTCCAAGACTGCCTATGAAGTTCTTCATGGCATGAAGCCCCTTATCTCCTTTTTCAGGGCTTTTGGGTGTCAATTTTTCATCTTGAACATCAAGGAATCTATTTCAAAGTTTGCTGCCAAAGTTGACTCAGGTTACTTTCTTGGTTACTCTTCAACTAGAAAAGCCTACAAGGTTTTTAATTCTCACACCAGGATAGTAGAAGAAACATTGAATGTCAAGTTCAATGAGTCAAAACACACTCTTATTCCAGCACATCCTGCTGAACTTTTTGACCTTGACAACTTCCATTTTGGACCTGAGAAGGCTGTTACTTCATCAAAACCTACTTATTATGGTGACAAAAGGTTTGATGATGAGGATCCCACACCATGGACTCCTCAAACAGTTATCAAGTCAACTTCAAAATCATCAGAAGTTCCACAAACTTCTGATCAAACAAATACTGAGGAACAAACTCAAACTTCTGGTTCAGTAGATCCAACTACTGAAGATCAAGGAACATCTGAACCAGATATTATAGACCTCAGTAGTTTGTTTGAAGAACATGAGCCACCTACACCTGTCAGTGGTTTACAACAACTGATTGAACACAGAGATCATCCACTTGATCAAATCATGGGTGATATAGCTTCAGGTGTTCTTACCAGAAACCAGCTCTCCAACTTTTGCCTATTTTCAGCCTTTATCTCACAGTTGGAACCAAAGAAGTACCAAGAAGCCCTCAAAGACAATAATTGGGTGCAAGCTATGCAAGATGAACTGCTTCAGTTCAACAAGCAACAGGTCTGGGAAATCTGTCCCTTACCTACAAACAAGCAACCAATTGGCACAAGATGGGTTTTCAGGAACAAACAAGATGAAGCTGGTATGATAATCAAGAACAAGGCACGACTGGTAGTTCAAGGGTACTCTCAAGAAGAGGGAATTGACTATGATGAAACCTTTGCTCCAGTTGCAAGGCTTGAGGCCATCAGGTTATTTCTGGCCTATGCCATTTCCAACAAAATTAAAGTTTATCAAATGGATGTAAGGAGTGCATTTTTGTATGGAAAGATAAAAGAGGAGGTGTATGTCTGTCAGCCACCTGGGTTTGAGGATCCTTCTCATCCTGAGTGGGTGTACAGACTGGACAAAGCTCTTTATGGGCTAAAACAGGCTCCAAGAGCCTGGTATGATACACTCTCCACCTTTTTACTCAAAAATAACTTTACAAGAGGTGCCATTGATAAAACTCTTTTCATTAAACATGTTGGAAATCATGTCCTACTTGTTCAAATTTATGTTGATGATATCATTTTTGGTTCAACAAACACAAAACTGTGTGATGATTTTAAGAAACTCATGCAATCAAAATTTGAGATGAGTACCATGGGAGAACTGCAGTACTTTCTGGGACTGCAGATCAAGCAACAAACAAATGGAACTTTTATACATCAATCAAAATATGTTAAAGAATTATTAAACAAATTTTCTTTACAAGACTGTAAATCATGTTCCACTCCCATGACACCAATCACACAAGTTGAACCTGATGATCAAGGAAAACAGGTTGATCAAACCATGTACAGATGCATGATAGGTTCCCTTTTATATCTAACTGCTTCTAGACTAGATATTATGTTTTCAATATGTGTCTGTGCTAGATATCAATCAGCACCAAGGGAATCACACCTTATAGCAGTCAAAAGAATTTTCAGATATCTGAAAGGAACTCCAACACTTGGAATTTGGTATCCTGCTTCAAGCAATACCAAGTTATCAGCTTTTTCAGATAGTGACTATGCAGGGTGTAAGATGACAAGAAAGTCAACATCTGGTGGTTGTCAATTCTTGGGTAACTGTCTAGTGTCATGGCAATCAAAGAAGCAAACATCTGTTGCAACTTCAACTACTGAAGCTGAATACATTGCAGCTGCAAGTTGTACATCACAGATACAATGGCTCCAATATCAACTTCTTGATTATGGAATCAAAGAGACCAAAACACCATTGCTTGTAGACAGCAAATCTGCCATTAGCATCATTCAAAATCCTGTTCAGTTTTCAAAAACTAAACACATTGAGATCAGGTATCATTTCATAAGAGATTGCTATGAAAAAGGCAAGATTGAAGTGAAACATGTAGCAACAGCTAATCAAATAGCTGACATTTTCACTAAACCCCTTGACACATCAACATTTCAGAAGTTAGTATCCATGCTTGGGATGCTAAATTTGTAAGTGTTTCTATTTATTTTTCTGCACATTTTTTTGTTTTTCACTTACATCTATTTTCAAAACACTTGAAAAACTTCTGAAAAGAGAGAAACTACTGATGAACAAAACATCAGTATGGGGATAATTTCTGAAAAATGAAAAACATCTGATAAAATAACCTTCAGAAGTTGTGAATAAAAGTATTTATAAAACATTTCTCATCAGCTGTTAAAACTACTGAAGAGGAAATGGGAACTACTGATGAAGATAATCCTTCATCAGCAGTTTAGTCAAAAAGGGCAAATCTGACTTTTCCCATCATCAGAAGTTTGACCTAGACGGTTTAAAACTTCTGATAAAGAGATTTTTAACTGAGGCGGTTTAAAAACTTCTAATAAAGAAGATCCAAGCGGTTAAAAACTTCTGATAAATATCTTTTTTCAACACTTATCCTTTCAAACTCAAAAATTCCCTCCTTCTCTCTCAAAAACTCTCTTAAAAACCTAAACCTACAAATCAACTGTTCGATCAACAAAAACCCAAACCACATGGCTCTCGTTCTAAAACAGGGTCACAATCAAAGGGCCTTTCTTGAAAAACAAGAAGGCTGGTCCCAATACGATGAGATCATTGATCTTGTCGTAAAATCCCAATATTTTACTGCTCTCACAATCGACCCACCAATTCATACTGAAACTCTAAATGAGTTCTGGGCTAATGCTGAGACGGTGACGGCTGATGGTGAAATTATCTCCCTCAACTCAAGAATAAAAGGGAAACCACTGACCATCACACCGGCCACACTGGCAACAAGACTGGGCCTGAATGATGTAGCTGCCCCTGATCATGTTGCTAACTCTGACATTCACTTAACCATGACAGAGTGTGGTTATCAAGGTACTCTCTCCCATGCTACTATCTTCAAAAAATATTTTGAACCAAAATACAAGCTTTTGTTTCATTATATTATTATGTGTTTGAGTCCAAAGACAGGGTCTTATGACCAGATGCCCTCTACTTTTCAACCAATATTTCATTCCATAGTGAATGAAACCAAATTCAGGGAATCAAAATTATTTTTCAATGAGTTGGTGTTACATCATAATAATACCAAGAAAAAGTTTTTGTTATACCCAAGGTTCATTATGCAATGCATAATAGGGGAACTGGGTAATGAGGTGCTTGTGGGAAAAGTTTCAACTTTAAATCCATTAACCTCACAAGCATACTCTAGGCATAACAAACCGGCTACCTGGCCAGAAGATGATCAGGGAGAACAACAAAAAGTCCCCCTGAAACCCACATCTTCCAAACTCACACCATCAAAAGCCAAAAAGCCCAAGCCAACAAAGACAGAAACCCACCAACCCAAAAGAAAAGCTGCTCAGGAGGTTGAGATGCCTGAACATGCTCATGAGCAATCTGCTCTTCAAATAGGTAAAACTGAAACACCCTCTCAGTCTCATCCATCTCAAACCCCACCAAGAGCACCCATAAAAATCTTATTCAAAAGAAAAAGACTTAGAAAAACTGTTGTAACTGACACTTCTTTTGAAACTGCTGACCAACCTATTCAACCTATTGCCCAAACTTCTGAACCAACCCCTCAAATTTCTGAACCAGAGGCAATAGAGATTGCCAAACTTCTCTCTGGGCTAAAAGGGATAGTCCCATCTGATAATGTCAGTCCCCTACAACCACAACAAACAGGGGACATAACCACAGAATCAGACATGGATGTGGACATCACTAGCCCTAACCCAAGAGATGAGGGTGGACCAGGGTCTTTAAGCCCAATCTTAGAGACTCTTGGGGCATCTGAGGCTGCTACTACTCAGTTACCACCCAGTGGTGGATCTGAGGATAGAAGTAAAACAGCTAAGACCTCAGATGTGGCAACTACTGATGAAGGCTTAATGCCTGAGGTAGGAAATCCTCAAAACCAAGAACAAGAGGTTCATGAGAGAACTGAGTTGGGCTCAGCTCATGATTTAACTGAGACAGTCCTCATTGAGGCAACATCAGGGATTCAGATGATTCCATTAATTTGGATGATGATTCAACAACCAAAACTACTGAATTGACGACACTTTATGAAGGTCCTGCTTCAGGGGTATCCAAGCTCAAGAAGCTAGTCACCCCTGAACAGATTAAAGTCCACTCAATCCCTAAAACCCCTAGAGTGGCATCCTCTGTACAATATGAGGATCTCCCAAAAACACACCCTTCACATCAAATGCCTACCCAATTCCCTGGGCCTTCAAGCATAGACATGAACCAACTATGCAGCCCAGGTGGTGACCTTTATCTTATGATGAATGCCCTCATCAAGAATCACCTCCAAACCTATACAGCTAACTTGGAGCTGTCCATCAAGAACCAATTTGGGGTGATTCAGACGAAGATGAATGATCTGCAGACCAAGATTGACTTCAACAGCAAACAAATTGCCAATCTGACAGATCAGATCAAACCTCTAAAGCCTATTGATGAATCCAAAAAGAGGGAGAAGATGAAGGAACCAATGGATACAGTTGAAGCCAGAAGAAAGGCAAGACTTGCTATCCTAGAGAGAGATCAGAAAAACCAGGCCAGAAAAGAAGCATTGGCCAAACAGTTTGGTGTCTCAGTGGAAGATATTAAAGCCACAGAAAAGGAAGATGAGACCCAAACTTCTGAAAAATCCCTAAGGCATAATAAAGAAACCTCTGATGGTCAAAGTCCTGATGACTCAGAAGATACTGAAGACAATCCTTCAGTAGTTGACAAACCATCAGCAGTTGTCAACCCATCAGAGGTTAACACTTCCAAATCTCAACAAACTAAACCTTCCAGATCCACTGAACAAATCAAACCAACTTCTGCTCCTCCAAGGCCTACAACAACCACTACTATGACTGTCCTAACCCCTGCTCCAATCTCTCAATCTACTGAACTTCTTGAGCAGAGGTTAAAGGCAGTTCAACAAAAAGCCAAGGAAGACCAGATTTGGAAAAATCTGGAACAAAGGGATGACTTAGAGTATGAAGAGAAGCTCCAGGCTTATCAAGCTGAACTGGAAAGACAGGCTGAAATTGATCATATTGCTGAAGAAGACAAAAGACAACAACTGGTGTCTTACATCACAAAGAACAGCAAGACTAAAGCCTACACACTCGAGGGACTCTCTATGCAAGAGCTGACAAGAAGGGCACAACTAATTGCAGACAGACTGGCCACAAGTAAAGAAGGAAAGGCCAAGAGAGCCCAGATGATAGATGAATTAGTAGCAGATGGCTATGGTTCAAAAGCCTCAGTATCCAGATGGAAAGAAGAAAGACTGGTGGATACTTATCGAAAATATAAGGCTGCCAAGGCTGCAAATCCAGAGAAGTTTCAAACTGCTGAACCTTCAAGATTAGTAGTTAGAACTTCTGGTGTTTTAACAAGAAGGCCTGCTACTCAAAGGAAGAAATCAGAGGACAATGTCAAAACTGATTTCAAAATGGTACTACTTGAAGGAAGTTCAGTAGTTCACTCAGATTTTGACATTGATGAGAAACCTCTGATAACACAATTCAGGGATCCTTCCACCTTTGCCTACCAAATTCAAAAGACTATCAAAGAAAAGATGCATACCAAGGTAGTGACTGAACACCATCTCCCAACTATTCAGATGCCTGATATGCAACAACAACAACAACAACAAGGAAGAGACTCCCACCTGAGGCTTACTGAAATAGAAAGCATCCAACACTCAGGATCATCAACCCAAGGGACAAGTCTGGTTCCCTATACCTCTGACTTTAACAAGTCAAAGGTACCTATCATCAGATGGTCACTTACTGCTAACAACTCAGTATTATTGACAAGAAGAGACCTTTCAAGCAGGGCTTACAAGAAGATCAGTGATCTAAAGAAACTATCAACACAAGACCTGCTCACAATTCAACATCTGGAACCACAGAAAGGATCTCTATCTGATGGACAGTTAAACCAGCTAAAGAACACCATGTATAAAGAAATATGGAAGATTGTTCAAGACAGAAGAAGATCATAAGGAATTAGTAAGGTTTTGGGTTCATCAATCCAGGGGGAGATTGTTAGGACAAAGAGGATTGGTGAAACCACTTTTGGAAACCTTAGTCTAATTCACTTCTGCAAATTTCGGCTAAGTATAGAAGTACTGAAGAGAAGACAAGAAACTGCTGAAGAGAAGATATGACAAGTGCTGAAGAAGAAACTTCATCAGAAGTTCTGAAGTCCAAACCAGACAAGTTCACTTCAGAAGTACTGAAGACAAACTACTCATCAGTAGTTTGTCATTCATCAGCACTTAGCATCAGATATTTTCCACCGCCTTTTGTATCAGTAGTTTATTGTTTATTATTACTTTTAGCTGTAATTGTTTGTTTCAATGTTGCAACTTGTGCAACTTGTTTCTGATATATCTGTACTTGCTTTATTGGCAAGATACATGTATGTAAACGTCTATAAATAGGAGGCTTCAACCTTCTATTTTAGACATTGATTTTAAGAGAAAAATCCTTCAAACACTTTCACTGTTCTATTCCATTTCAGTATTCATTGTGAATCTGCCTAAGTATCTAATTCTCATTTACTGCTTAGATTCATAATAAATACTTGTCATTATTAGTTTCAATCATCAAGAGGGAGTAATAACTCCTCTTAAGTATAAAAAGTGTTGCTTTAACTTATACATTCCGCTGTGCTTACAATCTGATATACAAGAGCTTGCTAAACACTTAAGTGTCAAAGATAGCAAGTTCTTACTTAAACAAAGAGCATACTGATCCAACAACCACCATAATGCAATTCCACTGAAAAAACTGATAATTGTCACCTGAAAACAAAAAAAAAAAAATTCTTGATCATGTTGAGCAGAGGTGATCGTGTGGAGACAACAACGATCATGACAAAGCAACAATAAGCAACAATAACTTACGGTATTCAAGCCGAGAATTGAAATCAGCACCCTTGTCTCGAAACCTCCACATTATTGAGCAGAGATGAAGACGAAGAACGTGGAAGACGAGGAAGAAACAAACGACGAAGAAGAAGAAGTTGATAGTTAGGGATTTTTACTGGATTAAAATGACTGATCAGAGTAAGAAAAGGGGTTTTTAAACGTTTGAACATGAAAGGACGAAAATGCCCCTCAAACTTAACTGAGTTTTTCTTCTTCGTCAGAAACTCTGTTAAATATGGGTCATTTTGGCAATTTTCGATCTGTGAGGGGTGCTTTTGGCACAAAATTTAAAAAAGTGACCAAACAAGCATTTTGGGCCAAACCTGAGGGGCCATTTTGGCAATTTACTCATATATATATATATATATATATATATATATATATATATATATATATATAGGAAAGTTAATTTGAGAACACCTATATTTCGTGCGAACCGCGAGAACGCCATCTAAAACCATTCAAATCAAAATTTTCTTTTTACACTTATTTTTATTACTAAAATACAATTCCAAAAACACAATTTACGCGTAAAAATTTTAACGTATACGGAAATAAATTGTTTTTACAAAAAAAGGTAAATTATTTGGAAAGAAAATTCGTTTTTTAATGTTGTATTTTGATTATAATTAGGTGTGTATTGAAAAAAATGATTTTGATTGGTTTTCTCATTTGTTCTCACGGTTCACGCGATATTTAGCGTTCTCAAGATAACCCTCCCCTATATATATATATATATATATATATATATATATAGG